>CM060938.1:257126899-259626899 GCA_030765085.1 Allium cepa | reverse complement strand
ATTTTTTGCAAACGGTCAAATTAGGACTCGAGACCACTTCCATTGAGTTCGAAATGCCGTTTACAACTTTTTTAAGTATAAACATTGATAGGTTTGGAGTTAGTGAAATTTCACTTACTTTTCCCGCTTTGGACTTTGGGTTAGATTAGTCATTATAACTCAAACCCACTTCTCTCCTTCTCCTCACTCTTCATAAATTCCTACCAAACACAAACTATAACATTAATGGTGAGTGGAAAGGGAAATTAGAAACTCCAAGCCTAGGTTTCAACTCCAAATTCAAGGAAAAGCATTGGATTCAAGCTTGTAGTTGCTTCTCCATTCACCTTCAAGCTTCACCTTCATAATTTGGTGAAATGGTGAGATTTTTAATCTCGCAATCTTGTCTATAACTATCTTGGACTGTGGGACTGAATCCCTATCACGTTCGCATGTATATTTGCATTTGGTTTGGATTGGATTGGCGAAAAACTCCAATTTTTAGTGTTTTTGGTGAAATTCCGCACTTAGGTCGTTCTGCCAATGATAGGTCGTTCGTGTGGAAAAGTCTCGGCCTTCAAATAGCTCGTTTCTGGCCTTAAAACGTTCTACAGCCTTAGGTCGCTCGGCTCTGGCTCGCTAGGTCGTAGGTCGCGGCAACGCTAGGTCGCTTCAACCACTAGGTCGTTCCTGACCTTAGGTCGCTAGACCTTGTTTTAGACCTTAGGTCGCTAGGTCGTATGACCTAGGCCGTTAGGTCGTATGACATTAGGTCGTTTCCTCGTTAGGTCGTATGACCTTAGGTCGCTCGCCTCTTCTAACCCGCGAGTTCCTTATGTCGCGAGTCTTCCTTAGGTCGCTCACCTGATTGAGTCGCACCTTACCTTAGCTCGGCCATGTTAGGTCGCGAGTTTCCCTTAGGTCGCGTACCCCCTTAAGTCGCTCGACCACTAGGTCGCGAACACCTCTACGTCGCTCGACCCCTTAAACTCGTAGGTCGCTCGGCCCCTTACTTCCTTGGGTCGTTCGAATGTTAGGTCGCTCGGTCTTTGTACCATTAACTCGCGAACCCACTTAGTTCGCTAGGTCGCGACACATTAGGTCGTTTGACCCTATGCCTCTATAGGTCGCTTGACCTTGTTTAAGACCTTAGGTCGTTTCCCCTTTAGATCGCTCGATCCTATCCTCCCTTAGGTCTTCACTAGGTCGTACCGTTTTGGATGGGGCGCTGCCCCGCACCCCGCCGGGGGCGCTACCCCCTGGACCCCCACGACCTGACCGGGCAGGTCGAACCCCGTAGCGGGGGCGTTGCCCCCGCACCCCCACCTTGGGGGGTTGCCACCCCCCTGAACCCCCCTCCATAGGGGATTTTATCTGAAAACATTCAACGGAACTTGCTTTGTTGAGATGCTGAGTTGACCATTCTTTGAGACAAACTATCTTGGGCTTCTCAGTCGATTTTATGGTACCACGGCCTTGCTAAAAAGGCGGGATAACAACTTTAGAAATATGAAGGTTTCAATACTAGTAGTAAATATCAAAACTCTTTCATCAAAATGATTTCAACTCTATTTTCAATACCAAACTCGTTTATAAAACCACTTTCCAATCTATTAGTATATATACAAACCTTTACTTCACTCGGATGAGAAATCGAATTAAACGGCTTAGTAAAACAAGTGGTATGAAACGCTTGCGTTTGCTTCGTCGGTTAATTCTTGGACTTGTTTGATTGAACCTTTTGTGACAATTTTCTAGTGAAGATTTACAGTTTGTTCGTAAAAATTTAAGTTAAGCAAGTGGTTATGGGACATGAAGCTAAACTTTTATATTTACTAACTTAGTGTAGTTGACACTACTTGATGATCATGACGATCATTTTTGTGTTTTAGACTAGCAACTGTGCGATGTCTCTTTGTCTGCGAGGGAGACTAGACCCCGCTCTTGTGATGTTTCGCCATCGCATTTGTGTGATGTTTCGCCATCACATATGTGGGGTAGCGTCCCACGGTCTTCGGGCCATTCGTGTGTCAAAATTAATGGCTTGCAACCATGAGATAGCGTCTCGCTTTGTGTTACACGTGTAAGTGAGTTTTTATGCTCCCATTTTGTGAGTTTTCATGCTCCTATATTGTGATTTCTGGATTTCTTGTGTAGTCTTCTGGAATTTGTGCTTCACCTATTTTCATGACTTTCATTGTTATGATTGTAACGACCCGCCGCTCTGACCGCCTCTAGTCGGTAATTAAACCAACTAGAAACGTTCAAAATGACGAATTGTTAGTCAGTTTATAAAGTTTAAACAGAATCAGCCACAGAATCACAGAATAATCATAATATTATTCATAATTGAACTTTTCTTACATACATATATCAGAGTTTGCACAATGCATTAAATTTTTATACAGCGGAATATATCTTTTTAGAGTACAAAGAAAAATTTTACTGAAAACTTTAGTAGAGTGCTTTAATCCCCCTCTCTCTAACTTCGCGGCCTGAAAATCTTCAAGCTGTAAAAATACTCGGTCTGACCCGAGCGTTAATTGCAAAACACAAAACACTCGAGTCAGGATTAATCTTAACTCAAGTAAATAAATTTGAAATGAACTGAATAAAATGGATCACATGAATCAATTTTAATCTATTATGGATTTTCATATTAACCACTTTAATTTTTTAAATCTGTCAATCCCGTGTGGCTGCAGTACACACGTGTACTTTGCACACATGTGCACTGCCTCGCCGACACGCGTGCGAGCGCAAATCAGACAAATCACTGCAAACTCGACTTAACTCAATGAAATTCAAACCGTAAGTCCAAAACAATACACAATGCACTAAGCATTGAATAAGTGCACAAATGAAAACACATGCAGCAACAACCTGCAGCAGCAGCAAAAATGCACACGGATCGTGCACCGGTAGTGAAACAAGTGCAGTGAAACAACTCAGTGATCAACACAGTAGCACAAAGGCAAACCCGAGGCAACACAGAGGCAAACCCGAGGCAACATAGGGGTAACACAGAAGTAACACAGGCAACAGAGGCCACAGAGGTAACAGAGGCAACAAGTGGCTTCTGGAAACACATATAGAAGTATTTTCGGAAAATATGCAGTTTTTGGTGCAAATAAATGCAAATATCCATAAAACAAATAAATGCAACTACATGCATTAACACTGGAAATTTCGCTGCTGAGTTAACAGTGTCATGAAACATCAAATATTAGCAGATGGAATGCCACTTAAATCACAAAATGAAATCATTGGAGATGAACATATAAAAATTAATATGGCAAGGCAGCAGTGCTCCTGCACTATTGGTTCTGACTAAAATTGTGTTACACTTTCAATTTTTTTTTTTTTTTTTTTTTTAATGACAAAATGCAGGCCTGAAAAACCGCAAACCAAACAAATACAGGCAGCAGTAATACAAGGGCCAGAACAAAGCCCAAACAAAGAACTTCAACCAAACAGGGTTACAACAGGGACAATAGTTTTAAAATTTATGTTGTTTCTAAACTGCAGTACAGGGCACAATGCACACCAAAACAGGTTCGAATTACACAAGCTCGAGATGAAAGTGTCGAAGTTACCCAAAGTCAACAGCAATTCATGTATTATGAATTTACATAATGCAGTACAACTACAGGACAAGGCTAAATGTCCAATGAATGCAACTACAAGACTGCAACAGGTCAACAGAAGTTTTGAAGCAAACATAATCAGGGCTAGTTGATAACAGGGAACTAAAATACAGGCATGTTCATATTACCCAGAGGAATGTATAAATCCCAATACTCCTCATTTTGTTCAAAACAGAAATGCTCACACAACAGTTCACTAAAAATTGTGATATTTGTTTTAAAAATCATGATTTCTAAAATGCATTCAAGTTCTAAACTTATTTCAATGATTTAAGATGGTTTTGATTTTTTTCATATTTGGAACATAACTGGTCCTGTTGTTTACAGAGACAACAGTTCTTAAATAAAGCTAGATTTTGATTTATAGCCAAGATTTTACACTGAACAAACAATTTTTGTTAACTTGTCAAACCAAACAGAGAAACAAACCAAGTGGAAATGAATTTCCATTAAGAATCTGGGTTTTAAGGCAGAGATAAGTATGCAAATGGGTTTCTGGCACCAGCTATTCATACATACATATTTATATATGTATACACAAACATCATCACAAACAAGATCAAATAACATGTTTACTTCTATCAGAACACCTGCACCACTAATTTAAAGCAACCCTTAAAAATTGTGAAGTTATTCTTCAAATGCAGGCAATGCAGTTTCAAATCATAGCAGTTTTGATTTTTTTTTTCAAATGACAGTTTACTTTTAACTTAAGTTCTAATGCTTGCTCAAGCATTGATTTTTAAAAGTGAAGAACTGTTTTTAAAAAGAAGTTTACTCATAGTGACATGCATATGCATAAATACATAATCACATAATGGTTCCAAGAACTTTAGCATGAATCATTTTCATCAAACAATTTGTTTAAACTTGTAAATTTTGTTATTTTCAGATTATAAGATGTTCAGACCTTTATAACTAAGGTCATTCATATATATACATGCAAGCTTGATACACAGCAAAACATCAAACCATAGGGGGTTTATAGGCACATATATATACAACACATGCATCTGTTCTTATCAATTTAAAACAACATTGGGTAAAATCTGTTCTACCAATTTTTAAACAAAAATCAAATAGTATCTGTTCTTATTAGTTTAAATTAAAACAATCGAGCAAGAGACCGTAGCTAGTATCTGTTCATATCAGAAAAATAAGTATCAGATATAACATCTGTCATTATCAATTTAAATCAAGATTTGAGTAGCATCAGTTTTTATCAGTTGATAGTTCAAGACATCGAGCAAAAAGTATCTGCTTTTATCAGTAAAAAAAATTCAAGCAAATCGAGCAAGAGATCGCAATTACCCCCAAAGGGTTCAGATTCAAGTAACCGAGCAACTGAAACCCACAAATCATCAAAACAAAGCATGCAAATTAACCGAGTAATTTGATAACCAACAACCCCCCAAAACAGTAGCATGCCACCCAAAATTCAATGCAACCAAATCTAAATACTTGCATTAAGATAATCGTGAGCCAAAAGACTCACCTTTCACTGAATCGAAATGGAGCGCACGCGAGAGATTTGAAGCAAGTAACAAAGAACCGATCGAGCAAGGCAACACCAAACAATCCAGAGAATCGATCGAATCTAATAGGCGCTTTGAAAAAGCCCTAATTTGTTGAAGGTCGGCGAAGAAGATTTACACGGCCGCCATTTTTTTCTTTCTTTTTTTTTTATTTCGTATGAATGAAAAATGGGGAGAGGGGTAGGGTTATAAAATAGAAAAGAGGCGACGTGCAATTACGTGATGAAAGGCATGGAACACGGCATGTATCATGGGTATGGAGGAATGCTCAAAGTAAGGTAAGGTTTACTTTTTATTTATTTATTTATTTTATTTTATTTTATTTTATTTTATTTTCTCTTTTAAATTTAATTAGTTTTTTTTTTTTATAATTTGTTTGCTTTGTTTTTATTTTGTTATAATTATGTTGTTAAAATTTTAACTAGTTTATTCTTTATTTATTTTATCATATATATATATACATATATGTATTTTTATTTATTTTCATATTATATTTTCATTCTTATTTCAAATCCAATTATTTTTCTAAATCATTAGTTTAAATTTAAAATATAAGTTCAATATTAAATTTCAACTTCAAAGTCAAAATTCAAATTTCTATTCAACTTTTAAATAGATTAAATTCTAAATTTTAATCACCAATTCATAGTTTTATTGGAATTCAATTTAAAATTATCTCAAATATTTAAAATTAATTAAATATCTTCATTTTTAAATTGTTCAAAATTCAGGATCGTTACAATCTCCCCTACTTAAAAGAATTTCGTCCCGAAATTATAAGTTAGGAAAAACGATTGCTAAAATCTCACCGATATTTATATCCTACATAATTTCACTCAGTTTCAAACTCATAAATAAATATAGGATTCATTCCATTTATTTCCTTTCACTAGTTTTGTTTATCGATTTCAATAATCAAGACACAAAAGTCTTTCACTAATTCTTTTGATTTACAAAACTCAGATTTTTAAACTTGAAATCTTTCATGCTAAATATTTGCATAATACATCTTATCCAAAACTGTGGACTTTCAAGATATTCAAGAAGATCTTCTTCCTTAATTCATTAAGTTAGAATTATGTAATTCTAATTTCAGATTATTGATTTTCTATTCAAAGTTTTGAAAATACTTGATAACTCAAAGTTTAACAAGTCTATCGTCGTTCTCACAGACTTTAGGCATACGCTGGCCAGGCGCAAGACTAAAAATCTCCAAGTACTAAACATACTTGCTTCAACTCCCAGTGAAAATACTTTTAAAAATTCTTTTAAAAATTCTTTTAAAAATGGATATGGAAAGTCCGTTCCCCCATGGATCACAGTCACCCGGCGGTTCCGCTACTATCTCAGTAGAATCGCTTGTAACTTAGATTTCTCATCACTCCTGAATTTCGCCATGGTTGTCGCCTTAGATCGCGGTCCACACGGCGGTTACGCTACTATCTCAGTAGAATCGCTCGTAGCCTTAGGCATCACGCCCCTCGAATTACGCTTCGGTTCCCAGATCGCAGTTTACTCGGCGGTTGCGCCACTATCTCAATGGAATCGCTTGTAACTTTAGGTATCACACCCCTCGAATTACGCCAGCATCAATCACATAATCCCAACACAATGGGATATCAAATCAGTCCCATTGGACATTCCACTAAGGGAATTCTACGTAGCTACGATTTACACTGGACACTCCACCGAGTTCCAATCACCTTCACACATAATAAATTGGAAGGTACATTTCCATATCCTCAGTTTTTAGAAAACATATGTCATATACATATAGTACTTCATTCACATTTCGTACTTATCATATCTATGTAAACCTACGCAGGATGATTTTTCTAAACTGATAGTTTTCGATCGTATTCACATATATAAGTTACGAAAACTCATTTCACATTCACAACAAATAGAGGATTCAAAATTTTCCATCACGTTTAAAATTTTCCTCTCAATCGATTTGAAAATTTAAGGTTATCTCAAACCAAATTCACATTCACAATCCAATTCATTATCGATTTCACATTCGATTTGGATTTCACGTTACATCGTCAATTCTCAACACATAATTGATGTCTATCGATATATAACCTCTAAGCTCGTATGTCTCAGAGAAGGGTGTTAAGCTAAAAGAATAAATTCTCCGCCACCACAGATATATATTTAATAGAGATCAAATGATATGTCATCAATTCACAATGCTAGACATACAATCCCAATCGACTATCCAAAATTCAAAGCTGAACTTATACTGTTTTTGGTGTCAAAGTTAAACTCAATTTAACTCAAAATTCAATTCTTTGAAAAATTTCCAAGTTGAACTAATTGTTCAAATTTCTCAAAATAATATCTTTACAAGATATATAATTTTCACACTTAGCCATTTGAAACTAATTTCAAATATTCATTTTTCAATTTATCTTTAAAAGATAAAATTTCAAACCTTTCATTTCACATTGGAAAATATTTCCATACTTATTCAATAATAAGTAATTCATAAATTCTTTCATTTTCAACACTTTGAAAATATTCAATATACTTGAATCAAAATTAAGTATATATTTCATTCTTTAAGGAAATCATTCTTTTAAACACATTTATTTGAGTTAAAACGAATGTTACGTAAAACATCGTTACGACGACTCAAAATCACTAGTATAGGGATTCGGATTTAAAAATAGATATATAAATCCCAATACTATCAACAATATTTCCTTCCGGAAACCATTTACTATAACAACAGTGTTATAGTCCACCATTTCCTTAATTTTTCTCGAAAAACGTCTATTTCAACAATTGAATGTTGAAATCTATGTATTCGATAGTTAATGCTTTTTAAAACATCTTTAAAGCTATTAACTTTTTCAACTTCTCTTAATTCATAGTTTGAATTCCTCATACTTTTCACAATATTGGTTCTAAATCGATTTCAAACTTTTCAACATTAAGTTTTTCACTTAATTTAATTCTCTACCCGTTTAAATTTAAATTCATCACTGAATTTATTTAAACCTATAATGGATTATCATGTTGACAACTTCAAATTCAAAATTTAAATTCTATTTGAACTTTGCATTTACTTTCTATTTCAAAAATAGTCAACTAGTTCTTTAGTAAATTGTTCATCAAGTTAATTCCATTAAATTCATATTTCCACGTTAACCATTTTAGACAATAGTCTAAACTTGAAATATAAACTTCTCATCAAAGTAATTTGATTCATACAGTTAAACCAACAATTAAATTTCATTTCATAATATCACTTCTCAAATGCTATTCGATTAAAATATTTTCTCCATACGAAATTTTACATAGCTTAATACTTTTAAAAGACGTACACAGAAGATTGTGGATTACAAAAGATAGTATTACAAAATATATCGATTGGTTTAAGATTCAGAATAATTAAGGACTAACGATTTCTTGTCCGATAGTATGCATCCCTGCCAAACTTTCATCTTCGGATGACACTACTTCATATTGTGTTAAAGGAGAATTAACACATTCAAAATCCACATGTCCCCATTCCTTACAGTTATTGCAATAATACGAGATGTTTCCATCTTTATCTATCACCCTAACGCTTTTCGCTCTAGCTGGTCGGGCTATAGCTTGCTCTCCCCGTTGTCTTTCGGTGCAGTTTCTGGCTATATGTCCAGTCTGACGACAATGGTAGCAGATTGTCAATCTATCGACGGGTAAATTGAGTACGCACTTTTTCCTTTTCACTTTAGGGCAATGACTAAGAAAATGCCCTCTCTCCTGACACTTAAAACACACAATCTCCTGACGAGCGAACCGGTCATCCACATTCCTTTTCTTTCTTCTCTCTCGACACTGACGGGCATAATGTCCCTTTTTATGACATCGATAGCAAATAACCTCATCATATGGACCAGGTGCTTGCCTTTCAGTGAATCTCCTTTCAATTTCCGCACGGGTCGCTTCTGCTTCTCTACGAGCAATTGCTCTTCGTTTACGGCGTACTGCTTTCTGTGCTTCGGTTTTCGCCATTATAATTAACAAGGTGTTTTCGAAGTTTCCTATCAATATTCGAAATCCTTTATTAGCAGAGGTTGGATTATTCAATCTTTTTCCCTAAAACATATCTGTTTTATTCACTAATATATTCACTGTCCAAAATCGTGAATATACTTTGTCAACCAATTTCATCATTTCTATAACTTATTTTTATTTTTTTTAAAGGATTACCCACTGTCCAAAATCGTGGATATATCTCCTTTAATAAGCTATAACAATTTACTTATCAAATTCAATTGATTTTGAATTTATAAACAATCTTCATAAATTCTTTTCCTATTTATAAAACTTCAATTTATAAATCTTCTTATTAATTCTATTCAATTCAATTTATATAACTCAGTTATATACCCAAAAGTTCATATTATAAGTTAAATACTTATAATCCATTCATTTACCAATTCGTTCTTCATATTTGAAAACAATTTCTCAAAAGAATTTAGAGTCAAATTCTCAAGTTATAATTCAATAATCCACTTGATTATAACCAAATTAACATGTCTTTTTATTTCACAATTATTACTCGAAATATTCAAGTTATTCGATTTAAACCAATTCACTAATTCACTTAACTCATATTTCATTTTTTCATAAATCTCAATAATTCGATAATGAGTTTCTGAACGATTGAAACTCAAGTCTAACGAGACCTCACCGAATATAAACTATCGCAAACTCACATTTAGAGAGGGGAATTTTCAAAATAATTTTAATTTCCAAAATACCTTTTATTTTAAAGAAAACAATTTTTATACTTCTTTAAATTTGAAAAACACTTTCTTTATAGTGGTTCTAGTAACTATTCATATTAAACATCATAAACTGAGCTTTGAGTAAACCAAAGCTCTGATACCACTTTTGTAACGACCCGCCGCTCTGACCGCCTCTAGTCGGTAATTAAACCAACTAGAAACGTTCAAAATGACGAATTGTTAGTCAGTTTATAAAGTTTAAACAGAATCAGCCACAGAATCACAGAATAATCATAATATTATTCATAATTGAACTTTTCTTACATACATATATCAGAGTTTGCACAATGCATTAAATTTTTATACAGCGGAATATATCTTTTTAGAGTACAAAGAAAAATTTTACTGAAAACTTTAGTAGAGTGCTTTAATCCCCCTCTCTCTAACTTCGCGGCCTGAAAATCTTCAAGCTGTAAAAATACTCGGTCTGACCCGAGCGTTAATTGCAAAACACAAAACACTCGAGTCAGGATTAATCTTAACTCAAGTAAATAAATTTGAAATGAACTGAATAAAATGGATCACATGAATCAATTTTAATCTATTATGGATTTTCATATTAACCACTTTAATTTTTTAAATCTGTCAATCCCGTGTGGCTGCAGTACACACGTGTACTTTGCACACATGTGCACTGCCTCGCCGACACGCGTGCGAGCGCAAATCAGACAAATCACTGCAAACTCGACTTAACTCAATGAAATTCAAACCGTAAGTCCAAAACAATACACAATGCACTAAGCATTGAATAAGTGCACAAATGAAAACACATGCAGCAACAACCTGCAGCAGCAGCAAAAATGCACACGGATCGTGCACCGGTAGTGAAACAAGTGCAGTGAAACAACTCAGTGATCAACACAGTAGCACAAAGGCAAACCCGAGGCAACACAGAGGCAAACCCGAGGCAACATAGGGGTAACACAGAAGTAACACAGGCAACAGAGGCCACAGAGGTAACAGAGGCAACAAGTGGCTTCTGGAAACACATATAGAAGTATTTTCGGAAAATATGCAGTTTTTGGTGCAAATAAATGCAAATATCCATAAAACAAATAAATGCAACTACATGCATTAACACTGGAAATTTCGCTGCTGAGTTAACAGTGTCATGAAACATCAAATATTAGCAGATGGAATGCCACTTAAATCACAAAATGAAATCATTGGAGATGAACATATAAAAATTAATATGGCAAGGCAGCAGTGCTCCTGCACTATTGGTTCTGACTAAAATTGTGTTACACTTTCAAATTTTTTTTTTTTTTTTTTTTTAATGAAAAAATGCAGGCCTGAAAAACCGCAAACCAAACAAATACAGGCAGCAGTAATACAAGGGCCAGAACAAAGCCCAAACAAAGAACTTCAACCAAACAGGGTTACAACAGGGACAATAGTTTTAAAATTTATGTTGTTTCTAAACTGCAGTACAGGGCACAATGCACACCAAAACAGGTTCGAATTACACAAGCTCGAGATGAAAGTGTCGAAGTTACCCAAAGTCAACAGCAATTCATGTATTATGAATTTACATAATGCAGTACAACTACAGGACAAGGCTAAATGTCCAATGAATGCAACTACAAGACTGCAACAGGTCAACAGAAGTTTTGAAGCAAACATAATCAGGGCTAGTTGATAACAGGGAACTAAAATACAGGCATGTTCATATTACCCAGAGGAATGTATAAATCCCAATACTCCTCATTTTGTTCAAAACAGAAATGCTCACACAACAGTTCACTAAAAATTGTGATATTTGTTTTAAAAATCATGATTTCTAAAATGCATTCAAGTTCTAAACTTATTTCAATGATTTAATATGGTTTTGATTTTTTTCATATTTGGAACATAACTGGTCCTGTTGTTTACAGAGACAACAGTTCTTAAATAAAGCTAGATTTTGATTTATAGCCAAGATTTTACACTGAACAAACAATTTTTGTTAACTTGTCAAACCAAACAGAGAAACAAACCAAGTGGAAATGAATTTCCATTAAGAATCTGGGTTTTAAGGCAGAGATAAGTATGCAAATGGGTTTCTGGCACCAGCTATTCATACATACATATTTATATATGTATACACAAACATCATCACAAACAAGATCAAATAACATGTTTACTTCTATCAGAACACCTGCACCACTAATTTAAAGCAACCCTTAAAAATTGTGAAGTTATTCTTCAAATGCAGGCAATGCAGTTTCAAATCATAGCAGTTTTGATTTTTTTTTTCAAATGACAGTTTACTTTTAACTTAAGTTCTAATGCTTGCTCAAGCATTGATTTTTAAAAGTGAAGAACTGTTTTTAAAAAGAAGTTTACTCACAGTGACATGCATATGCATAAATACATAATCACATAATGGTTCCAAGAACTTTAGCATGAATCATTTTCATCAAACAATTTGTTTAAACTTGTAAATTTTGTTATTTTCAGATTATAAGATGTTCAGACCTTTATAACTAAGGTCATTCATATATATACATGCAAGCTTGATACACAGCAAAACATCAAACCATAGGGGGTTTATAGGCACATATATATACAACACATGCATCTGTTCTTATCAATTTAAAACAACATTGGGTAAAATCTGTTCTACCAATTTTTAAACAAAAATCAAATAGTATCTGTTCTTATTAGTTTAAATTAAAACAATCGAGCAAGAGACCGTAGCTAGTATCTGTTCATATCAGAAAAATAAGTATCAGATATAACATCTGTCATTATCAATTTAAATCAAGATTTGAGTAGCATCAGTTTTTATCAGTTGATAGTTCAAGACATCGAGCAAAAAGTATCTGCTTTTATCAGTAAAAAAAATTCAAGAAAATCGAGCAAGAGATCGCAATTACCCCCAAAGGGTTCAGATTCAAGTAACCGAGCAACTGAAACCCACAAATCATCAAAACAAAGCATGCAAATTAACCGAGTAATTTGATAACCAACAACCCCCCAAAACAGTAGCATGCCACCCAAAATTCAATGCAACCAAATCTAAATACTTGCATTAAGATAATCGTGAGCCAAAAGACTCACCTTTCACTGAATCGAAATGGAGCGCACGCGAGAGATTTGAAGCAAGTAACAAAGAACCGATCGAGCAAGGCAACACCAAACAATCCAGAGAATCGATCGAATCTAATAGGCGCTTTGAAAAAGCCCTAATTTGTTGAAGGTCGGCGAAGAAGATTTACACGGCCGCCATTTTTTTCTTTTTTTTTTTATTTCGTATGAATGAAAAATGGGGAGAGGGGTAGGGTTATAAAATAGAAAAGAGGCGACGTGCAATTACGTGATGAAAGGCATGGAACACGGCATGTATCATGGGTATGGAGGAATGCTCAAAGTAAGGTAAGGTTTAATTTTTTTTATTTATTTATTTTATTTTATTTTATTTTATTTTATTTTCTCTTTTAAATTTAATTAGTTTTTTTTTTATAATTTGTTTGCTTTGTTTTTATTTTGTTATAATTATGTTGTTAAAATTTTAACTAGTTTATTCTTTATTTATTTTATCATATATATATATATATATATGTATTTTTATTTATTTTCATATTATATTTTCATTCTTATTTCAAATCCAATTATTTTTCTAAATCATTAGTTTAAATTTAAAATATAAGTTCAATATTAAATTTCAACTTCAAAGTCAAAATTCAAATTTCTATTCAACTTTTAAATAGATTAAATTCTAAATTTTAATCACCAATTCATAGTTTTATTGGAATTCAATTTAAAATTATCTCAAATATTTAAAATTAATTAAATATCTTCATTTTTAAAATGTTCAAAATTCAGGATCGTTACAATGATTTTCCAGCTTTTATGTTTAGGTGAATTTGGATCTTTTAGAAGATTCTTTTGATATTGTTTGATCTCTTGATGATCTTCATTTACATGCTTATCATAGTATGTCTTTATGGTTACTATATGTTATTGCCATATCTATTGTTTATGTCATGTTATCTGATATTTATAGCTAGACTGATCCCGTTATTATTTTCTTATAAATAATACTCAGGTCAGACCGAGATGTTACAGATGCTTCTGCTTGACTTCTCCCCCAGGGATTTACTACTTTGACTTTTGGCTGACCATTTAGATTAGCAGTTTTTGTCGTTTACACTTGAGATATAGACTCATAGATGTATTCTTTTGTATAGCACGTGTTGCTATTCTTTTGTGTATGTGGTCCTTTCATGACCACTACTCTGATGTACACTTTCATGTGTTAGTTATATATTCATATCTTTTTCCGCCTTTGTGATATGGATGTCTGTGACTGATTGTGTTATGTTTATTTCTATATTTATTTTCGAAGATTTATTTATAGCCACCATGTGATAGCTTTGAGTTCGTATCGGTATGTCGGACTTCCTCCTTAAATGAAATGCATGTTATACTATCTGACATATCGGTGCTCGCACAAAGAAGTTACATGGATGGACGCTCCTCAACAGCCTTATTCTCCGCGCTAGTTGACAGCATTACTCCGTAGTGTTCTTGGCTAGCGTGGGTATTGAGGTGGGGCGTCACAAAGAAAATAGAAAAAAAGAAGAAGAGGAAGGAGAAGCCATGGGAACTTATTCATTTTTTCAAGAGAATGAAATGAGGAATTGTACATGAATGAGATGAACGGTTAAAGGAAAGAAAGTGAAAAGGCAAGAAAAGGAAAAGACACAAATTAAAGAAAAGAACTTAAGTCTCTTGAAATTTCCAAAGCTTATTATTAAAATAAACAAGTTAAAATCCAATAAATAAAATAATAGTCTAAACAAAATAAAATAGAAAATAAAATAAAGAAGTGAACATAGAAAATAGAAAATAAAGTACAGAAAAATAATTGTGTGTAAAAAGCTGTCTTTTATCAAATTTAAAAAGTATAAAATAGAATTTAACGAAACGAAGAGCGGAATGGATATCAGAATTTTATTCTGCTTCAAAGAAAAAGATTAGAATTTAAAAATTCAAATTCAAAATTTTCAAATGAAAGTCAAGGTTTGACCATAGTTGACCAAAATATAAAATTTCCAGTAAATGTTTATTTTATTGTATCTGGAGAATAAATTACAAACAAATTCCAAATTTACATTGGAAAATTCTAAAAATTCACTTTTAAATTATTTAAAAATCAAAGTTTTCAAATAAAATTTTATTAAAAATATTTACAAAATTATGGGTTGTTACAGGTTCGAAGAAAGCGTGCCTTTGATCTCATTTGGCACATCTTGAAACAATCATTCATATTCTGCCTCATGTTTTTTTATTAAGGTCAATTGTTTCGTTTTCGAAGTTTTAATGAGTAGCGCTAACGTCCAAAATTTGGTAGAATGGTTCATTTGATTGATTTTCTAAATTGAAGATGTTAAGATCTATAATCATGCTACCAAAGGAAATTTTCACTGAACCATTCCGACAGTTGATCAAGGCATTTGAGGTGGCTAAGAATGGTCATCCTAAATCAAAGGAATTATGCTCAAAGATTGTTTATAGGCTATGTTTTTAAGATGGAGAAATCGATAGGGAATATGAATTCTCCTACTTTAATCAACACATCCTTAATTTCACCTATGGGTTTCTTTACAGAATGGTTAGCCGATTAAAGCGTGACTTTTGTCAGTTTACGCTTACCTAAGCCTAGTTGGTGATACATAGAGTATGGAAGCTGTAATAACCACATGTCCCGACACATTGATCCAAAGTTAAGCATGGCTTTTGTCCTCGTATTGTGCCGAGAAATATGAGCTGTTAGGATTTTAAAACATCACAAAGCATAATTATAAGGTTAATTTTTAAGACATTCTACATTTTTAGATCTCACAGAGGAAAGAATTAAAATATAAGTACATAAAAATAAACATCTCAGAAAAATTATGTCCAAAATAGTTGTTTTACTTATACACTGTTTTAAAGTTACAATATAAGTTTTGTAGACATTTAATACAATAAGTAGCTACAAGAGGAACAATTAATAATATGAGAACTTCTGCGTGAAGCTCCTTTCTCAATATATTATGCCCAATCAACTGCTAACCTATCATCTCGTGGTAGGGAAAAATGAAAAGGTGTGAGTGGGTAAGACAAAAGTCTGGTGAATTAACATGAGTTTAATATATGATGATATGTGCAGTTAACTTCAAAACTATGCTAAATGACAAAGAGTGTACTACCAGTGTCTGCGAATTCCTAAGGTCCATTATATAAAGGTTCTTGTTTAATGCACATCTACACTACTATTTATGTAGAGTACTACAAGGATTAACTATGGATTGAACCTCACACCAACGATCGAATAATGCTCTTAGAGCCACCTAATAAGTAATCGCTGCATGTAGGCTACTGTGGAAACTCCATTTTCCATTATTACCACCGCGGGAACCACTCTTCCATGTTATAGCCATCACTATGCCTAGAGGGAGAAAACCTCGAAATGCACACTCGTTGGATGACTCGTCGTATGCACCTACTGCTCACCTCTCGATCGTAGTGGTAAAATGTATGTTATCGTACGCGTCGGCGTCCACCGACTCTGTATGCTAGAACCATGCATATAAGAACTCTTACTATTACTGCACTCTTTTCTACTCTACAGCCTCTTGTCATGCTGCATTGGGCCTAACTGCCCTTTAGAATCCACAATTAGCACCGAGCTCACTCACCTGGTATCTCTATCAATGTTGTGCGTCCACTACGGAACACAACCCGAATGTCTACGAAATACGTCATCCTAATCAACTCTTAGCTCTTATTTATGTATTTAACTGTTACCCAAACCACGATGACCTATTTTCTTTTGATAAGGAAATGACTTCCCAACTACCTCTAGCATGTGCACTATGCCCGAAATAGGCTCAAACGATCAATTTTCCATTTATATAATTTTTTTATGAAATTATATAATTTATAATCTTTACCTGAGCCTTAGGCCAAGGTTCATTATCGCAATTTACGTTAGATGAATGTTGTTCCCCTTTTATTGGTCGCTGGGGTTCCAGGATCGATCAGTCATGTACCAAAATCAGAGTTTTTCCCAATTTAATTATTGTCTATTGTTTATTATCCTTTAACTCTTTTCATAAGTACTTATTTGAAGTTATTAGTGAACCCAATTACTGGACGACCAATCTATATGTCAATTTACAATTTGATTTGGTATTTACTGATTTAGGGTTTGTAAATTACAATTTTAGAAGAGGTGTATAAGCTTAACTGTAAGTCATGTCGTTTAACAATCTACTGATAATTTCTACTTTGACCTACGGATCTCAATTTAGGGTTTTGCATGTTTCAAATTAGGTTTCTAACACCCAAAATTGATTAAAATAGTTTGAATCTAACTGTAATATTATATTACAAAAATTGTTCTTACTCAACTCAAGCCTAATGAAACGACCCGAATTTTTAACTAGTAAGAAATATTTAATTTAATATAATTGTTGAATAAAAATGGATGCGAATGAAGATTTTATGATTTATTAATGTTAATGTTATAAAGAATGAAATGATCGTTTATTTCTAATTAGCATATAAATGTAAAGTTTAATTTGGATATAATTGTGGAGTTTAATAAGGAATAAAATAAATGATGCATTAAGGAGAATCATATGTATGTTATTAATTGAAATTGGTTTTAGCATTGAATAAGAAATCAATTAATTTGGTAATCAATGGAATTTAATGTAATTGAAATATCGCAGTTAATATGAGCAAAGATGTTAATCTGTAGAGCAATGAGTGTAATAAGTGGAAACTTATGTTTAATGAACACATAAGTTAAGTGTTGATTTAATATAAAGAACGTTTAAATAGAAATAAAAGAATTTTTTGAAATTAAAATATAATTAACTAGGATTTTATTATGGTTGTAATTAAATGTTTAATTTAATATTTAAATCTTGAATTTAACATGAAAATTTCAATTTTAATAGATTATTAATTTTAGTTTAATCAAAATGATAATAGAAAACTTTTAATTTGGAACTTAAAAGTGATTAAATCGGTTAATAATAATTTGTTTTAATTATTGTGTAAAAACAAATATAATTTTTTTGAAGCTAACTTCTATATACAATTAGGGTTTGAAATTAGTTCATTGAGTTTAAAAATATTGAAAACCTATATTTCGATATAAAGGATAACTTACTTTCGTTTCGAGAACAAAAGGGGTTTTCGGTCCTTTGTTATTGCTTTGGCCCAATCTATCTGTTCCATCCATTCATGTTCCATCTATGTCTATATTTATGTCGTTATGAAACCCTAGCAGCCTTTTATTCTATTTTTTCTTTATGTATGTTTTATTTTTCTTTATGTATGTTTTAATCAATCCTATCAAATAATATATCGTCATGAAGCTCTTGACGATCTATAATTCTTTTTTCGATCGGTCGTTCCACTTTTCCCAAAATTAGCCATTTATTCTCAATCATCCATCGATGTTTTCTTTAACAGTGGATCTTCAACCATTCCACGATCGGGAAGCATGGCAGCATAGAGGTGGCCAAGATGAGTTCATCCATTGCCTTAGATCATCATATAGATGCAAGAGATCATCAGAATTGGCAATGGAAGGAGGCGGCAGACGACAGCCTTTGGGGGCGCCTGAGGATGGCACGTGTGTGGAGGAGGTCGGATCGGTCAGAGCTACAAGGTGGCATGGTCCGATCATGGTGCAGGGCCGTGTAAGCGCTTCGTCGGGCGAATGAGGAATGATGGCTATGGGTTTTCGCATGCTGTACGTAGAGTTTGGGAAGGTAAACGAAATCACGTTTTTGCCTTATTTTATTTTTATTTAATTTTAAATGTTAAATCTTCCAACGTGGATAACTTTTGCATACGAACTCCAATTGACGCGCGTTTTTGATTCATATCAAAATTCCGGATAATATGAAACTAGTTTGGTTGAATTTTGAGACTGTTAAGATTTTAGGCTTTAATTGAATTTTTAATAGGCTCTAAATCAAAGGTGAGTGATTAAATCCACTCACGCAATACTAAAATTTCTTATGTTCTCTAAATTAAATTTAAAAGTGATAAAATTTTATTGGTTGTTGTTTGGTAGTTTAAATTGACAATTTAAACTAATTTTAATTTTATATTGAATTAATTGACACCTAATTTAATATTGAATTTAATTTCTATTTAAACACGGACAATTGATAATTAGTAATTGTTGTGATATATTTGTTGATTTTGATGTTAATTGTAATTGAATGCATATTGATTGAGATGTTGGATGTATGGTTTTTTTATATATCCCTATTATTATCCTATTTATTATTGACATCTTATACATTATCACTTATAATATTTGAAATGAACTAAGAAATAGATTGAAATGATATATACCTATAACATTTAATTATGGGTTGAAATGATATATATCCATCCATGCAATTAAAATTGAAATAGCTGATCAGTTACCAAAGGGTAGAAAATTATATATAGAAACTGGATTTGGTTAAATTAAGTGGTTTTAAATTTTTGAATTTGGATTGTTTAAATGATATTGTTTTAAAGAAATAAAATTTGGATTTATATGAATTACCTTATTTTCTAATTTGAGTTTGAAATGTTAAAACTGTAACTCCTAAAATGAAATTGTTTAAAGGATTTAATTTGAAACCTTAAGTTGAAATTTGAGGAATGATTTATATCTATCGAAAGTGAATTATTTTAAAGGTATAAATTTTAATTTAAACTTTGAATTTATTTTAATTAAAATGTTTTAAATTGGTATTTCCAAGTTTGGACGTGAAATGGATTTAAACTAAATTTTTTTAAAATGAGAAATTGAATTGAAACTTTCAGCCATTTGGATAGAACCGTTTAAATTGAATTTGAAGTAGAGTTTGAAATCGTTTTGGATTGACTTTTTTTGAATTGAAATTTGAATATGAAGTTGATTTTAATTAGAAGATGGAAAAAGTGAATTCGTTATGATTTGAAATTTAAACCTGAGGTCAAATTGTTGTGAAAAAAAGAAACAGTTTTAATATAAACTATTTTAACATATAAACTACTTTAATAATCAACTTATTTTAATATATTAACTTATTTAATTATCTAAACTATTTTTCAATATTAAAGCTATTTTATATTTAAAACTATTTCCAACCTTTAAACTATTTTAATTATTTCAAATTATTTTTCAATATTAGAACTATTTTAGTTATCCAAACTACCTCTAATATTCAAACTTTTTTAATTATTCAAAACCATTTTCAATAATTAAACTATTTTAATGGGGGAACTATTTAGATTTAAATCATTGATTTAAATATGAATATTTTGGTATTAAGGTATAACCTATTTTGAATTCAAAATGATCTTGGAGTGAATCTGATATTTTGATATGAAATATGACTTGTTCTTGAAATTTAAAAGAACCAACCAGTGTGAAAAATAATAATGTTTGGTTGTTAAAGAGACCGGGGCCGAATATTGGCTACTTACTGTTAATACTGGAACCACTTTAACAACTGTACGCAGTGGATGTTATATAGAATGTAGAGGTTGACTTGGAGGTGTTTGCTGGATTTGAAGAAAGAGAACGATGATGGATAATCCCTACACTTGTTACAATTTGAAATGACTAAAACAGAAGCCATACTTGACCAATAAGGCTAGCTACCTCAGCGACATCTATTCTTGGTATTATTATATTGATTTTGACTCGAATGGTGCACCTTGATTTGATTATGAGATGGATGTTCTTGGTGGGCTGTTAGGAATTACCACCAGTCAAGAAATGCAAAATGGTAGTATCCTACTTTAGGCATCACCTCACATGCCTTGTCATACTTTTATCCTTATTCGCGACCACTACGATTTTGTTTTAGTAATGCCTTATCACGGCGCCTCTTTGGCTACCGATGTTACTGGTTGTGTTGCTAACGCAAACTGTAGGAAATGCTTAAAAATGTGTTAATGGGAATTAATGTAACGCCTTAACACTAAGAAAAATATTTATTTTATTAATAGATATTACATATGTAGCGTATCTTTCTACATACAGATAGTTTGACGGATCCTTAGGAGATGGAAGATCCCGTAACATCTTTTAAGTTATTGCACTCACGTTGTACACTTGGTAGGAGATAGAAAATCATGTAACATCTCTGAAGCAATTACACTCATATTTACTTATTATTGATTTAACTTACATTAGAGCTTTTAGTTCTGACTCGAGTGTTTTGTCTTTTCATTATGCTCGGGTCAGCCTGAGTATTTCAGTATTTGAAGACATTTTTTCTTAAAGCCGAAGATGGAGTTGATGGACCGTATTTACTATTATTATTCCCCTGCATTATTTTGTTACGTTTGTTGATTGTACTTAGATTATGTTATAAAAATTAAAATCAAATGTATATTGTAAAACGACTTCATGAACTGTTTATTTGATTATTATATTTTGTCATTCTGCAATGAGATTCTGTGTTCTTTTTCCTTCTTTTCTCTCATTTTCTTATTAAACCTCATCGATAATCTAACCTTTTGAAAATTTTAAGTTAGACATGTGTGGTTTATTGTCGATTTAAACTATCCAAAAAATTGAGTCATCATAGTTGGTATCAGAGCTTTGGTTTAGAGATACTTTAGTTTGTTGGGGATAAACTCGATAAGAGATAAGGTAATTGAATGCCTTATTATGACTTGAGAGTATATATATGAGAGAGCATATTTATTAGTGTTATGAAAATGTTTCGTATTGTGTCGAGAGTACATATACGAGAGAGCATATTTGTTATATTTAGTATTTATAAATTTCAATCGGTACATAGGGTACTATCTCATAGATAGGGATTTCTAAATACTGGAACAGGGTAGACCGGCACAATACTACTTTTGAAATTGGTAAATGAAATTATTTTACCTGGTATTATATTTTGTATTAGAAGAATAATTTTTCATTAATTGGTATTGTTAATGTGATGACTCTGAATTTTGGACAATTGAAATTAAACATTGCTATTGATTTTAAATATTTGAATGATGGTTTAGCTTGAATTTCAAATATAGCTATGGATTTGGCAATTAAATTATTGAATTTAATTTGTCGAAGTTGTGTAAAAATTTGAATCTTCAGTTTTATGCTGATTAAAAATATTTCAAAGGCTTAGAAAATTTATATTGATAATACTGAAGATAATGGAAGCTTCAGAATTGAATTTAAAACTATTTTGTCCAGTATTGAATTTGGAAATGATTTATTCAGTTTTGAATTTATATCGTTTAAATCGATATTTAAAAATAGCCTTCCGACGCACAGTCTCGGAATTCGACGAAACTAGTTTCGTTGGATCCGTAATAGTATATTATTATCGGATTTCGATTTTCGTAGCATTCGGAGTTGTTGTGTGATCATACGATAAGCAAACGCGGTGAAATATATATTGAAATTTAATTTAATAACTGGGTTCGAAAAGCTATCTTCTCCATACGATCGAATTTGGACCTAAAACATTTTCCATTGCGTTCGGAATAGACGTATAATATTATAAACGCCAAGTGGAACGCCTCGATTGGGGATCGAGATTTTGAGTTGCAATTATCGTGGCAGTTTGAATTTAAGTTTAAAATTTTAATATAATAACTATTTTTACAAGGCTAATGACACGTTTCCTTGTTCTCCAACACTTGGCGTTCAATTTTTGACACGCGTCTCTTTTGTTTTGAAAATTTTAGTCAAGCGTTTTAAAGGTTAAAAAATCAATCAAATTCGCTCAAACGAAAATCAAATCCTCTTCGTTCAAATCTGAAATACCGATAATGGAATCCTATCAGTAAAAAAAAAAATTAATCGAGGGCTTCCTTTCAGATCTGCATCCCTCCTATATAAATTCGCGTCTTTATATGGGTTTGGCAACGTTGTTATCAAGAAGGAGGACTCGAATTCGAGCCAAGCAGAAGTCGATTGTAATGGCCGCGTGCGCGACATGAGGGATGATCGGAGCTTTGGGGTGGTGTCGCGTTTACGTGTGCATGGAAGTTCGATCGAGAGTCCCGGTGTCGTTTGTCATGGTGTTGAATGAGTTGATCGTGTTGGGGGAGGCGGCGGTTAGGTTTGTCGTGGTTTTTGCTGCAACGAATCTAGGAGGGAACTCGAAGTCGTGGCGATGCTCGTGGTCGGCGTGCGGCACTTCGAGTCTGGGCGGCGACACTTTGGGTCGGAGGTGCGTGCGAAGCAATTTGGTCAGGATGATGCAGTGGATCGATGTGATGGTGAATGGGTCTCGATCGGTGGCATGGTGATAGTGAGGTAAGCGCGGAGATGTCGAGTCGTTCAAGTGGAGGCGCGTGCATCGAGGCCGAGTCAGGTAGTTAAGGTATAATTTTGTGATTTATTTAATTACTAAATTTGGGTTGTTAAAAGAAATTTTTTTTTTACAGTAAGGTTTATGATACAATTTTGTTTAAAATCTATATACATAAGGTAAGATTTTTTTTAAACCCACATTATGATATAAAATTGTTATTTTCAATTCAAGTGCATATATATATAGGTAGTTTCAAAAGGAAAGAAATTATTTTAAAAAAAAGAAATTAGTTAAAATAAAATCACGAGTTAATTAAACTATTTAATGGGAATTTATAATTTGATTTATTTCAAAATATTAATCAATTGTATAAAATTGTCTATACAAGGTCTAATACTATGAAGAAAACAATCTATGATGAAAATGGATTGCATGCAAAGCAAACGTGAGATCTTCTCACTCAATCAGATTTTTCTGATTTAATTTTAAATAGTTAGATTTAAAATTGTTGATTGTGTTGATTGTGTGCTGGATGATATATAATCATCAGTTGTATTG
Organism: Allium cepa; assembly: GCA_030765085.1. Taxonomy (NCBI): domain Eukaryota; kingdom Viridiplantae; phylum Streptophyta; class Magnoliopsida; order Asparagales; family Amaryllidaceae; genus Allium; species Allium cepa. The sequence continues at coordinate 259,603,128 of CM060938.1, read as the reverse complement.
AATTAGACCCTATGCATCGCATAATAACGGATGATATTATATTAAACCATATACCGCGATATTCCACCTTGAAGACGCATTGGTATTATATATTTATTTAGAGTGATTGATTTCCCGCATTATATAGAGGATGAGACCCTATGCGCCGCATAATAGCGGATGATATTTTATAAATCTCATATACCGCGATATTCCACCTCGATGTGGAATTGGTATTTAATTGTTGTGCCAACGTCTGTGGATACAGGGCAACAGGTTGGAGGGATCCAACTGGATTCCTCAAATATTTGAATTTGTTTCAATATTTTGTATTGATTATTTATAATCTCTGTGTGATTATATTTATGATTGAAATCATTGAAGGCTATAGTTTAGCCAAAAAAAATTTTGGTATCATGGGATACCAGAAATGAATAAAATTGGATTATTGAAATTTAAGTAGGAAATCTATAGTAAATTAAATTTTGAGAATTTGATAAATTAAAAAAAGAATATTAAAGGATAAAGTTTTATTTTTGAAATCCTATTGAATAAATTTCAAATTTCGGGAAACGATTTTAATAAATGGATTTTGAGTAATATTGCTTAATAGTTGAAGAATTTATTTAAAATTTGGATTTTTAAATAGTTTGGAAGAAATAAAGGGATTTATTTTAAAAGAAAATAAATTTGGGAAATCGATTTGAAAATTTGATTTAGAATTTGAAAATCATTGGGAAATCAATTTCGAAATTGATTTGGTGTTTGAAAAAAAATCTTTGGAAAATCAGTTTGAAAATTTGATTTGGTATTTGAAAATCTTTGGGAAATCAATTTGGAAATTGATTTGGTGTTTGAAATGATTTTTGGAAATCAATTAGAAATTTGATTTGGTGTTTGAAAGTGTATATTTGGAAAATGATTTGAAAATCGTATATCAGCTGATATTTGGAAATCTAAATTCACAATGGGAATTTATAAAAGAAATGGAATTTTTTTTAAAATAAAAATTGGGTTATTTTTTTAAAAGTGTGGAAAGAAATTTAAAGATTTAGACTGTAAATTTAAAATAAATCGAAAAGGATTAATTGATTGATTTAAATGGACCATTTTGAAATGGAAAGTGTATTCTTTCCTGAGAAGCCGAGTATATTTTCAAGGTAGCTTTGAAGAATGAAATAAAAGTTATAAAGTTGATTTTAAAAGAATAATTTAGAGAAATTATTTCTTGAGTTGTTTTTAAATCTTTGAAGTAAAGATTTATTTAATTAATTATAGAAGTGACTATTTTAAAGATTTAATTGACATTTGATTTAGAAAAGGGTTATTTAAATATTTAAACTCTATCTACTAATTTTATTTTTAAAATTAGATTGGACTTGAATTTTTATATAAGATATTGGATAATGTTTTCATAACTAATATTTAAATAAATGTTTTAAAATAGTTTTATTTAAATATTTCCAAGTATATTTTTGGGTAAGTGAATAGTTTTAAAGTATTTGAACTCGGCAGACTTTCAGTGGAAATAAATAATATCGGGAATCTTATTCCGCGAGTGAAAAGTGATTTGAAATTTGTTTTCAAATGGTCGAAGTGTGAAAATATATCTTGCAAAGATATTTTGAAAATAAATAACCGGGGAAAAATTATTTGAAATCCAATGATTGTTGTGAATGTCGATTGATAGTTAATTAACCGGCTATCAATATTGGCCTTTAAACTGCGTTTGAATTTCGATGCGATAGGGAGTCGGATTCTAGACGGTCATCCGAAACCCACATCGAATCTTGATGATGAATCTTTGTGATTGAAATATCCACGTGTTTTTGAATTAAGCGCTCACTATTCGGTTTAGCCGGAAGAGGACTTTGTGTCATATAACCCATTCCGAATAGTGATACGACGAAATGTATAACATTTGAAGATGGTGGTGAAGACCGGGTGTTTTCGAGAACGATGGGTTAACCTGTCGAATGACTCTATACTGAGTTGCTTCGGTATAGAGATCTCCATAAGTGATGGGGAGTCCAATCGGGATTGTGGATGCCCGGATTGCAAGGGCTTCTTTGGAAGTGCCTTCGGTTCCGTTCGAACCTGGAACGGACTTGTATGGTTGTATGTCTGACATTACACTTTGAGATGTAAATCTGGTTTCTATCAAATACATTTCTGTTGGTGGCGGAGAATTTATTCTCTTAGCTTAATACTCTTCTCTGAGACGTACGAGCTCATAGGTTATGTAGTTGATGGTTATTAGTGATACATTCCCAATTTGGTAATGTGGCATACGAAGTGCTGCTGATCATTTTTCGATCGAAGCATGGCTTTGTGGACGAGTCTTCGTCGAGCCTCATAACCCGAAAATGGTCGAAACAGGAATGTTACGGCAAGGTTTTTAGGGGTCGCGCCCCTAGGGTATGTCCATTTTCTTCGGGATAAGGGTGATATCATGGTATGGAGCCCAGATATTTAACCAATGTGGTTGCTGCAAACTTATTTCTTTGTGGTTGTTGGTGTCGAGCGCTCGAATAAAGGTCGGTAACGACCGGGGACGGCATACTTGTGTGGTAGTTACCTATGTTATGGCTTGGTTAAAGCATGAGGTAACGTCGGCCTTGTGTTAGCAGAGATCCGGTTAGGTTCTCGGGGGCGTCCTTCTAGAGGCATACCCAATTCGGCGTAGGAAGTTTCTTTTCCTAACCATTTGTTGGAAATCCAAAGAAAGAATATGCGCCCTGTACGGTTTTAGTTGTATAACCTGCCATGAAATGTGGCGGTAACCTGCTATTGAACATAGTAGCTATAGTAGGCGTACGACGAAATGTGGTATGCTGGCTAAGATTAATATTATACTTTTGAAATGTTTTCTGCACTATGCACTAATAATAATATCAAATGGTTTTCGTGTATCAAGCATTTTTGACTGTCATAAGGAGAAATCTCCTCCAAGCGTGCGCTTGCATTGTGTATGTGGTGGGAGGCCTTATGGCAGTTTCATTTTCCAAAAGCATAGCGAATTTCTTTTTGTTTTCTTTGTGAAAATAACTGTTTTTAAGATCTCACACCAGTCCCATGACTAACCTGGAGTTTGTTGTTACCTTTTTAAACTCTGGGTGCCCACAATTTTTCACACGGGCAGTCTAGAGCCAGGTTATCATTATTCTGGAGCGAAGTCAATCAAGAAGTATGTTGTGGAAATCTGGAGTTGAAGCTGGCTGGCGAGGCGTATCATTTATACTACGTATTATCCGTTGCGTTTGGGTTGGTGCAAAGTTAGTTCCATGTAGTCAGGTCATAATGACTTTTAGTGCTGTATTGTGTGTCGTTGTAAACTCAGATGATGTATGTAAAACTGATATAGTGCTTTTGTTTTCAAAGATTATTCATTTATCTATTATATGTTGTTCTGCTGCAAAATGTGAGGTTTTGTTTATTGTTTATGTTCTTCTTCTATCTTCTTCTTCTTAAACCCTAACGGTTCGGTTTTCTGGCATTCGACTGTGCGGCATTTGATACAGTGGACGTATTGATGTCGACTTTCGAAAGTCGAAAAGCCGGGTCGTTACAGATTGGTATCAGAGCATTTAGTTAAGCGATAGCCTTGTCTCTGGTGGGGATTACTCATTAAAGATAGAGTCAGTAGTACTCTAGAATGAGTTTGAGTGTAATAATAGATAAGAGCGCGTATTATTAGTGAGTATAAAATTGTTTTATATTGTGTTGACTTATCGGTTGATTGTTTATAGATTTTGGTCGGTGCAGTTTGGCCAACTGTATCGATAGCGGTTTCTAAACTCTTAAACAAGATAAACCGACATAGTATTGCTTTTAAATTTGGGTAGATGAAATAATTTTACCCAAATCATTTTTTTATATAAAAAGAGTAATTTTCCGTAAATTATTATAGTAGTATATCGATGCTTGGATGTTAGGAAGTGATAATATTAAATTGTTATCATTGATTATTGAATAAGAAATTGAAATGATAAACAAAAAGCTGAGAATGTAAATCCATATACGAACGGGATTTGTAAATGTAAATTGTAAAGGTGATTTATAATTTGAAAGAGAATTCCAGAGAATTATTAGGAAGAATTTGTAAGGATTTGAAGTTTTTGAGATTTGGAAAGGTTTAAATTCCCTTGAGTTTGGAAATGATTTTCAAAGGTTTTGGAAAAAATGTTTTAAAGGGATGAAAGATCAAAACTCTTTTCAGTCGTTGGAAAATAACTTTGGTGATGACTGGAGCATCATCGATGTTCATTTTCGAGCTTCCAAGAGAGGAATTGCTGCCAAATTATTTTAAATGGAAGTTGTTTGCAAACTGGGTTTGGTTTTGGAAATTCAAAGGATAATTTGAATTGATTTCAATAATGGTTTTGGAAAAGATAGGAAGAATCTAGAATCTTATAAAAAATAGTTATGGAATAATAAGTTTGAAAACTTAGGAAATTCAGATTTAAAATGAAATTAACTTGAGTTAATTTGAATAAAGGTTAATTTTAGAAGTCTAATTGACTAAAATGATTGGAATAAAATTTATTAAGATTGAAAATAAATTGTGAATGAATAAATAAATTTGCAATTGCAAGTAAATGAAAGTGAATTGAATGTTGAAATTCTTTTCGAATCTGCAAGTAAATAAAACTGGAGTTGGAATTGAATTTGATTTGTGATTAACAAAACAAAGTATTAAAACAAAATTAGTAAATGAAACTAATTTAAAATAGTGATATGAATTAGTAGTGAATGAAAGATAGTTAATAAAATTCAATATTCAAAAGGTAAGTTGAATCCAAATTAAATTGAAATAGTAAATTGAATTCAAATGAAATTGAAATGCAAGATTGATTGAAAATGGATATATAACTTCAACAGTAAAGTAAACATGGTATAAGAAGTAAGTATTCGAACTTTTGTAAAGACAAGTGCAAAATGGTTTTGAATGTTGTAATTGGATGCTACTGCTAGCAGGATATACAGGTGATTTAAATGCAACGGGAACTGGATTTGATTTTGAAGATAATTTGAATTGCTCGAAAAATCTATGTATTTTAAATTTCTATATGAAATTTGATAATTTTCTGGACTAGCCGCTTGGCATTTTGTTTTCTTTTTGAATCTGAGGCCCGTTATGCCATTTTGTAGTCATACCGAGCTAGCTGCGCAAAGGAGAGGCTGGAGAAATTTTTCAAAAATTTAGGGAGTTAGAAAATTTTTGAGAAAATTTAAAATTAAAATTTGAATTGTGGAATAAATAATGTTGCTGGAAATTATGGAAGATTTTGGAGAGATAATTGAAATGATAATGGATCCTTGATAAAAAGATTTGTTTTGGCAAGTTGATAAAAACTATTGGGTTATGGGAAAAGGATGGGTTAAGGATCATTCTTCTTGACTTGCAATTTCGGGACGAAGTTCTTTTAAGGGGGGAAGTCTGTGACGACTCTGAATTTTGGACTATTGAAATAGAAAATTTTAATTGATTTTAAATATTTGAATGATGGTTTAGCTTGAATTTCAAATATAGCTATGGATTTGGCAATTAAATTATTGAATTTAATATATCGAAGTTGGGTAAAAATTTGAATCTTCAGTTTTATGCTGATTAAAAATATTTCGAAGGCTTAAAAAATTTATATTGATAATACTGAAGATAATGGAAGTTTCAAAATTGAATTTGAAACTGTTTTGTCCAGTATTGAATTTATATTGTTTAAATCGATATTTAAAAATAGTCTTCCGAGGCACATTCTCGAAATTCGACGAAACCAGTTTCATTGGATCCGTAATAGTGTATTATTATCAGATTTCAATTTCCGTAGCATTCGGAGTTGTCGTGTGATCGTACGACAAGAAAACGCGCTGAAATATATATTGAAATTTAATTTAACAACTAGGTTCGAAAAGCTATCTTCTTCATACGATCGAATTTGGACCTGAAATTTTTCCATTGCGTTCAGAATAGGTGTATAACATTATAAATGCCTAGCGGCATGCCTTGATTGAAGATCGAGATTTTGAGTTGCAATTATCGAGGCAGTTTGAATTTAAGTTTAAAATTTGAATATAATAACTATTTTTACAAGGCTAATGACACGTTTCCTTCTTCTCCAACACTCGGCGTTCAATTTTTAACATGCATCTCTTTTGTTTTGAAAATTTTAGTCAAGCGTTTTAAAGGTAAAAAAATCAATCAAATTCGCTCAAACGAAAATAAAATTCTCTTCGTTCAAATCTGAAATACCGATAATGGAATCCTAGCAGTAAAAATAAAAAAGAAATTAATCGAGGGCTTCCTTCAGATCTGCATCCCTCCTATATAAATTTGCGTCTTCATGTGGGTTTGGCAACGTTGTTATCAAGAAGGAGGACTTGAATTCGAGCCTAGCAGCAGTCGATTATAATGGTCGCGTGCGCGACACGAGGGATGATCGAAGCTCTGGGGTGGCGCCGCGTTTTCATGTGCATGGAAGTTCGATCGAGAGTCGCGTTGTCATTTGTCATGGTGTTGACCGAGTCAATCGTGTTGGGGAGGTGGTAGTTAGGGTTGTCGTGATTTTTGCTGCAATGAATCTGGGAGGGAACTCGAAGTCGTGGCGATGCTCGTGGTCGCCTGCGGCACTTCTAGTCTGGGCAGCGACACTTTGGGTCAGAGGCGCGTGCGAAGCAATTTGGTTAGGATGACGCAATGGATCGATGCGATGGTGAATGGGTCTCGACCATGGTGTTGGTGAGGTGAACGTGGAGACGTCGAGTCGTTCAAGTGGAGGCGCATGCATCGAGGCCGAGTCAGATAGTTAAGGTATAATTCTATGATTTATTTAATTACCAAATTTGGGTTTTTAAAAGAATTTTTTTTTTATAGTAAGGTTTATGATACAATTTTGTTTAAAATCTATATGCATAAGGTAAGATTTTTTTAATCCGCATTATGATATAAAATTGTAATTTTCAATTCAAGTACATATATATAGGTAGTTTCAAAAGGAAAGAAAATATTTTGTTAAAAAGAAATTAGTTAAAATAAAATCATGAGTTAATTAAACTATTTAATGGGAATTTATTATTCGATTTATTTCAAAATATTAATCAATTGTATAAAATTGTCTATACAAGGTCTAATATTATGAAGAAAACAATTCGGAATGAAAATGGATTGCATGCAAAGCAATAGTGAGATCTTCTCACCCAATTAGATTTTCTGATTCAATTTTAAATAGTTAGATTTAAAATTGTTGATTGTGTTGATTGTGTGCTTGGACGATAAATAATCATCAGTTGTATTGAATTAGACTCTATGCGCCACATAATAGCGGATGATATTATATTAAACTCATATACCGTGATATTCCACCTCGAAGTGGAATTGGTATTATATATGTATTTGGAGTGATTGATTTCCCGCATTATATAGCGGATGAGACCCTATGCGCCGCATAATAGCGGATGATATGTTATAAATCCCATATACCGCGATATTCCACCTCGAAGTGGAATTGGTATTTAATTGTTGTGCTAACATCTATGGATGCAGGGAAACAGGTTAGAGGGATCCAACTGGATTTCTCAAATATTTGAATTTGTTTCAATATCGTGTGTTGATTATTTATAATATGTGTGTGATTGTATTTGTGATTGAAATCATTGAAGGCTATAGTTTAGCCGAATATTTTTTTTGGTATCATGGGATACCAGAAATTAATAAAATTTGATTTTTGAAATTTAAGTAGAAAATCTATAGTAAATTAAATCTTGAGAATTTGATAAATTAAAGAAAAGAATATTAAAAGGATAAAGTTTTATTTTTGAAATCCTATTGAATAAATTCCAAATTTTGGGAAAAGATTTTAATAAATGGATTTTAAGTAATATTGCTTAATAGTTGAAGAATTTATTTAAAATTCGGATTTTTAAATAGTTTGGAAGAAATAAAGGGATTTATTTTAAAAGAAAATAAACTTGGGAAATCGATTTGAAAATTTGATTTGGAATTTGAAAATCTTTGGGAAATCAATTTTGAAATTGATTTGGTGTTTGAAAATAAATCTTTGGAAAATCAATTTGAAAATTTGATTTGATATTTGAAAATATTTGGGAAATCAATTTGGAAATTGATTTGGTGTTTGAAATTTTTTTGGAATTCAATTAGAAATTTAATTTGGTGTTTGAAAGTGAATATTTGAAAATCGATTTGAAAATCCTATATCAGTTGATATTTGGAAATCTAATTCACAATGGGAATTTATAAAGAAAAGGGAATTTTGTTTTAAAATAAACATTGGGTTATTTTTTAAATATGTGGAAAGAAATTTACGGATTTGGAATGTAAATTTAAAATAAACCGAAAAGGATTTATTGATTGATTTAAATGGACCATTTTGAAATGGAAAGTGTATTCTTCCCTAGGAAGCCGAGTATATTTTCAAAGTAGCTTTGAAGAATGAAATAAAAGTTATAAAGTTGATTTTAAAAGAATATTATAGAGAAATTATTTCTTGAGTTGTTTTTAAATCTTTAAAGCAAAGATTTATTTAATTAATTATAGAAGTGACTATTTTAAAGATTTAATTAATATCTGATTTAGAAAGGGGTTATTTAAATATGTAAACTCTATCAACTAATTTTATTTTTAAAATTAGATTGGACTTGAAGTTTTATATGAGATACTGGTATAACGTTTTCATAACTAATATTTAAATAAATGTTTTAAAATAGTTTTATTTAAATATTTCCAAGTATATTTTGGGTAAGTGATTTGAATTATTTTAAAGTATTTGAACTCGGCAGACTTTCAGTGGAAATAAATAATATGGGGAATCTTACTCCACGAGTGAAAAGTGATTCGAAATTTGTTTTCAAATGGTTTAAGTGTGAAAATATATCTTGCAAAGATATTTTGAAAATAAAAAATTGGGGGAAAATTATTTGAAATCCAGTGATTGTTGTGAATGTCTATTAATATTTAATTAACCGACTATCAATATTGGCCTTTAAACGGTGTTTGAATTTCGATGCGACAGAGAGTCGGATTCTAGATGGTTATCCGAAACCCACATCGACTCTTGATGATGAATCTTTGTGATTGAAATATCCACGTGTTTTTGAATTAAGCGCTCCCTATTCGGTTTAGCCGGGAGAGGACTTTATGTCATATGACCCATTTCGAATAGTGATACGACGAAATGTATAACATTTGAAGACGGTGGTGAAGACCGGGTGTTTTCGAGAACGATGGGTTAACCTGTCGAATGACTCTGTACTGAGTTGCTTCGGTATAGAGATCTCCATGAGTGATGGGGAGTCCATTCGGGGTTGTGGATGCCCGGATTGCAAGGGCTTCTTTGGAAGTGCCTTCGGTTCCGTTCGAACCTGGAACAGACTTGTATGGTTGTATGTCTGACATTACTCTTTGAGATGTAAATCTGGTTTCTATCAAATACATTTCTGTTGGTGGCGGAGAATTTATTCTCTTAGCTTAATACTCTTCTCTGAGATGTACGAGCTCATAGGTTATGTAGTTGATGGTTATTAGTGATACATTCCCAATTTGGTAATGTGGCATACGTAGTGCTGCTGATCATTTGCTGATCGAAGCATGACTTTTGTGAAAAGTGTAGCTTTATGGACGAGACTTCGTCGAGCCTCACAACCCGAAAATGGTCAAAACAGGAATGTAGCGGCAAGGTTTTTAGGGGTCGCGCCCCTAGGGTATGTCCATTTTCTTCTAGATAAGAGGTGATATCATGGTATGGAGCCCAGATATTTAACCTATGTGGTTGCTGCAAACTTATTGCTTTGTGGTTATTGGTGTCGAGCACTCGGATAAAGGTCGATAACGACCGGAGATGGCATACTTGTGTGGTAGTTACCTTGTTATAGCTTGGTTAAAGCGTGAGGTAACGTCGGCCTTGTGTTAACAGAGATCCGGTTAGGTTCTCGGATGCGTCCTTCCAAAGGAGTACCCAATTCGGTGTAGGAAGTTCCTTTGTCTGACCATTTGTTGTAAATCCAAAGAAACAATGCGCGCCTTGTATGGTTTTAGTTGTATAGCCTGCCATGGTATGTGGCAGTAACCTGCTATTGAACATGGTAGCTATAAGAGGCATACGATGAAATGTGGTATGCTGGCTAAGATTAATATTATACTTTTGAAATGTTTTCTGCACTATGCACTAATAATAATATCAAATGGTTTTCGCATATCAAGCATTTTTTATTGTCATAAGGAGAAATCTCCTACAAGTGTGCGCTTACATTGTGTGTGTGGCGGGAGGCCTTATGGCAGTTTCATTTTCCAAAAGCATAGCGAATTTCTTTTTATTTTCTTTGTGAAAATAATTGTTTTTTAAGATCTCACGCCAGTCCTATGACTGACCTGGAGTTTATTGTTCCCTTTCTAAACTCTGGGTGCCCATAATTTTTCACACGGGCTGTCTAGAGCCAGATTATCATTATTCTGGAGCGAAGTCGATCAAGAAGTATGCTGTGGAAATCTGGAGTTGAAGCTGGCTGGCGAGGTGTATCATCTATACTATGTATTATCCGTTGCGTTTGGGTTGGTGCAAAGTCAGTTCCATGTAGTTAGGTCATAATGACTTTTAGTGCTGTATTGTGTGTCGTTATAAACTCAGATGATGTATGTAAAACTGATATAGTACTTTTGTTTTCAAAGATTATTCATTTATCTATTATATATTGTTCCGCTACGAAATGTGAAATTCTGTTTATTTTTTCTGTTCTTCTTCTATCTTCTTCTTCTTAAACCCTAACAGTTTGATTTTCCGGCATTCAACTGTGCGGCATTTGATACAGTGGACGTATTGATGTCGACTTTCGAAAGTCGAAAAGCCGGGTCATTACTGTCAAGCCTGTGTTGGTTGTTAAGAAATGATAATATTGATTATTATCATTTATTGTTGGTTAGTCAAGGTTCTTAAAACTATTGGTTATTGTGTGTTATAAGAAAATGTAATTTTATATAAAAGGTTTATAAATTATGATTTACAAATAAATGAATTTAAATTGATAATGCGAGAACCTAAATTCTGGTGTTTTGAAATTGGTTTTCAAAGGTTTTTTGAAAATAATATTAGTATTATTTGGGAGTATTTTCAGATAGAAATATTTTCAATGGGATTTGAAATAAATGTTTCAAAACAATTTTAAAGGAAATAAGTCATGTACTCTCCTCTCCTATCGCTGGAAAATAATTTTGGTGATGATCGCGACATCACCAACATTCATTTTCGAGATTCAAAGTGGGAAGACTATTATAGTAGTTTCGCTACACAGTTGTTTTCGTGAAAAAAAATAGTTTTATTTTCCTAAGTTAGATTTCATATACAGAAGATATATATGTGTGTGTGTGTGTTATTTCAGGTTGATTTAAAATGACACTCAGTATTTAGTTCTTAAGTTTTCTATTAATTAGAGATTTTCAATTGTTGAAATGAAATGGAATTTTTAACGATTTTAAGTAGTTGGAAACGTCCAAACTGAAATATGAAATTAAATACCAATTGTTTAATGAAAATATAGAAGAGGAAGTTTTGTAACTCTTAGATTAAAATATAATAAAAATCTAAACATGTTTAAACTATTGAACATAGTTTTCAAGTAAAATGAATAAGTTTACCTGTATATGCTTCTAGGATTTGATGGAATATTATATAAGTAAAAAATTTAAGTAATGAAAATGTTTCAAAATGAACATATGTCCACAAATATAGAATTAATATGTACAAGAAATTTTATAAACGTAAGTTAATGTTTGTAATGCTTAATAATTAAATTGAATGGTAAAAAGTGAATACTATTTAAGTAAATAAGTATAAACTTAAGAAAATGTTGAAATAATTCATAAATATATTTAATATTAAGTGATACTATATATGAAGAAATAAAGTGAAAAAAAAGTAGAAAAACTTAAGTATGAATTGGTTCGCTAATGAATATTAATATTAAATGGAAATCAAGTTACATAAATAGTAAATGTGAAGTAAACTACAAGAAACTTATATAATACTTTAAGAATTAATTCATTGATGATTTTAAATAGTGAACGTGAAATAATTTATATAAGTAGACATTGTAAATTAATGGTCTTGTATGAATGAATTAGAATTGAAAAGAGATGAAAAGTAAATAATGTGTTAAAGAAACTAATAGAATAAAATACGTAAGTTGGGCACAGATCACTTTTCCGCATAATAGTTCTGATCCAGATTCAAATACATGATTTGAGGAAATCACGCCAGTCCGAGTTAGGAGTTTTTAGTTGATATTTGATGGTGAACATTTGATACCAATTTTTGATATGATTTTGAAGTTTTCTATCATAGTTTATAGTTATGCAAGGAAAATAGAGATTTCTAATCAAGAAATCGGATCAAAGTCTGCACTAGAGTGGTCGGGTTAACAATACTAGTTTGAAAGTGAAATCTATGTATGCAAACAAGTGATTAGAATTGATATTGTCTACAAATGATATATGTACATCATGCGAAATTAAATAATATTTAAATTCAATGTTGTTTGGCTTATGAGAAGTTTGGGAAATGACATTTCAAATCATTAGAGGTTGTATGAATAATCGATTGAGTAATTATCTAAGGCAGTTGAGCGTAGGGTACACTTGGTAGTTTATTTATCACCCTTGTACGATGAAAAGTTTTCAAACCTAAACAAACCATTAGTTTTTGACTGATATGGATGTGTCACAGATTCTTTTGTTGCATATAATGGTTGTGCTGCTTTTGTTTGCATACGATTAGTATATATGTTGTGTTGCTTGTGCTGGTGATTCGAACAACTAATATATTCTCTTTTTACATAATTTTAACTTTTTTGGATTATGTAAGTAAGATACAGGTTTATGGAAGCAATAGTTGTTGCTTTTTGTTTCATAAATAAAATTTTGTTTGCCTGAAAAATAGATACGTTTTCATATTTCGGTTTTATAGCAATATTTTATTGTTTTTCATAGTTTGGGGCGCTTTACTATTGAAACAAGATGTATAATACGTAATTACTGATATTGTTGTTTTACCGGACCTATTCGCGCAAAGGAGATGCTGCTGAAATATTTCGTAAATTTAGGACTTAGAATTTTTTTCATAAAATTTGAGTTATTTTTAAATTTATATTAAACTTAAATATGTAAGTTAATTGTTTATAAGTTGACTATTTTAAATAAAATATATCAATTTCCTTGATTCTTTCTTGTTCCTTTTCGGGATCGAAAAGTTTGAGTGGGGTAAATTGTAACGGCCCGTATTTTTAACCAGTTAAAAATATTAAATTTAATATAATTGTTGAATAAAAATGGTAACAAATAAAGATTTTACGATTTATTAATGTTAATGTTATAAAGAATGAAATGATTGTTTATTTCTAATTGGCATATAAATGTAAAGTTTAATTTGGATGTAATTATGGAGTTTAATAAGAAATAAAATAAATGATGTATTAAGGAGAATCGTATATTATTAATTGAAATTGGTTTTAGCATTGAATAAGAAATCAATAAATTTGGTAATCAATGGAATTTAGTGTAATTGAAATATTGCAGTTAATATAAGCAAAGACGTTAGTTTATAGAGTAATGAGTGTAAAAAGTGGAAACTTATGTTTAATGAACATATAAGGTAACTGTTGATTTTATATAAAGAACGTTTAAATAGAAATAAAAGAATTTGTTTGAAATTAAAATATAATTAACTAGGATTTTACTATGGTTGTAAATAAATGTTCGAATTAATTTAATATTTAAATCTTGAATTTAACATGGAAATTTAATTTTAATTGATTAATAATTTCAGTTTAATCAAAATGATGACATAAAACTTTTAATTTGGAACTTAAAAGTGATTAAATCGGTTTAATGATAATTCATTTTAATTAACGTGTAAAAATAATTATAAATTGATTTTAAAGCTAACTTATATATACAATAGAATTAAGGTTTGAAATTAGTTTCATTGTGCCTAAAAATATTGAAAACCTATATTTAGATATATATAGAATGACCTATTCTCGTTCCGAAACAAAATGGGTTTTCAGGCCTTTGTATCGCTTCGGCCCAATCGATCTGTTCCATCTTTCTCTATATGTATGTTGTTACGAAACCCTAGCAGTCTTCTATTCTATTTTTTGTACATTAATTTTAATTTCATCTGCTCCTTTCCAATAGCGAATATCCCAAAACCCTAAATTCCCAATTTCAATTTCACTTCAAAAATTCAGACTGCTTCAATGCTATCATATAATATATCATCGCAAAGCCCTCGATGAATTAATCAGCATCTGCAATTCATTTTTCGATTGGAGGTTCCTTTTATCTAGAAATCGGCGATTTATTCTTGGCCTTTCATCGACTATGCATGGTTTTAACGGTGGATCATCGAGCATTCGACGATTGGGAAGCACTACAGTAGAGGCGGCTAGGATGAGTTCATCCATCGACTTGGATCATCATATAAATGAACAAGATCACCAGAACTAGCGATGGAAGGCGACCGTGGAAGACAGTCTTTGGTGGCGCCTCAGGGTGGCACGTGTGGTGGAGGAGGTTGGCTCTGTCAGGGCTACAAGGTGGCATGGTCTGATCGTCGTGCCAGGGCATGTAGGCACGGTGTCCTACAAATGAGGAACGATGACTAAAGGTTTGCGTGTACTGTACAAAGGGTTTGGAAAGGTAAACAAAATTACGTTTTTGCCCTCATTTATTTTTATTTAATTTTAAATTTCAAATCATCTAACGTGAAAAACTTTTGCATACGAGCTCTATTTGGCACACAATTTCTTCCGCTGGATTCGTATCGAAATTACAGACAATAAGAAACTAGTTTGGTTGAAGTTAGAGATTGTTGAGAATTTGAGCTTTTATTAGAGTTTTAATGGGATTTAAATCAAAGTTTAGTGATTAAACCCACTCATGTAATACTAAAATTTCTTATGTTAGTTGAATTAAAATTATGAAGTGATAAACTTTTATTGGTTGTTGTTTGGTAGTTTAAATTGACATTGAAATTAATTTAAATTTTATATTGAATTAGTTGACACTTAATTTAATATTGAATTTAATTTCTAGTTAAACACCGACAATTGATAATTAGTAATTATTATGGTATCTTGGTTGATTTGGATGTTATGATTGAATGCCTATTGATTAAGTTGTTGGATGTATGGTTGTCTTATATTTTGGTATATCCCTGATATTATCCTATTTATTATTGACATCTAATAAATTGTCACTTGTAATATTTGAAATGAACAAAAAAATAGATTGAAATGATATATAACTATGTCATTTAATTATACGTTGAAACGATATATATTCATCCATGTAATTAAAAATGAAATAACTGATCACTTGGTCGTGTGGTAGAAAATTATTCATAAATAGCGGATTTGTTTAAATTAAATGGTTTTAAAATCCTGAATTTGGAATATTTAAATGGCATTGTTTTAAAGAAAAAAAATTGAATTTATATGAATTGAATTATTTCCCATTTTTAGTTTGAAATGTTGAAATTGTAACTGCTAAAATGAAATTATTTAAAGAATTTAATTTGAAATCTTAGGTTTAAATTTGAGAAGTGAATTACATCTATCGAAAATGAATTATTTTAAAGGTTTAAACTTCAATTTAAAATTTGATTTTACTTTGATTAAAATGGTTTAAATTGGTATTTCCAAGTTTGGACATGAAATGGATTTAAACTAAATTGTTTAAAAATGAGAAAGTTAATTGAAACTTTCAATCATTTGATTAGAACCGTTTAAATTGAATTTGAAGTAAAGTTTAAAATAGTTTTGAATTAAGGTTGTTTTAAATTGAAATTTAAATATGAAGTTGATTTGAATTGGAAGTCGGAAAAGTGAATTCGTAGTGATTTGGAATTTGAACCTGAGGTCAAATTGCTGTGAAAGAAAGAACAGTTTTAATATGAACTATTTTAATATATAAAGTATTTTAATATTCAAATTATTTTAATATATAAAATATTTTAATTATTTAAACTATTTTTCAATATTAAAACTATTTTATATTTAAAAATATTTTCAATCTTTAAACTATTTTAATTATTCCAAACTATTTTTCAATATTAAAACTATTTTAATTTTCCAAACTACTTTAAATATTCAAACTATTTTAATTATTCAAAACCATTTTTAATATTCAAACTGTTTTAAAGGGGGAATTATTTAGATTTAAATTATTGATTTAAATACGAATATTTTGATATGAAGGTATAAAATATTTTGAATTCAAAATGATTTTGAAATGAATCTGATATTTTGATATGAAATATGACTTGTTCCTGAAATTTAAAAGGACCAACGGGTGTGAAAAAAAAATGATGTTTGGTTGTTACAGAGACTGGGACTGAATATTGGCATACTCTCTGTCAATATCGGAATCACTTTAACAACTGTGTATGCAGTGGATGTTATCTAGAATATAGATGTTGATTTGGAGACGTATGCTAAATTTGAAGAAAGAGGATGATGATGGATAGCTCCGACGTTTGTGTCAATTTGAAATGACTAAAACAGAAGCCATACCTGACCAATGAGGCTTGCTAACTCTAGCAACATATGTTCTTCATATTACTATATTGATTTTGACTCGATTGATGCACCATGATTTGATTATGGGATGGATGTTTGCGATGGGCCATTAGGGGTTACCACCAGTCAGGAAACACAAAACGGTAGTGTCCTACCTTGGGCATCGCCTCACATGCCTTATCACACTTTTATCTTTATTCATGATCACTATGATTTTCTTTTAGTGTTGTCTTATCATGGCGCCTCCCTGGCTATCGATGTTACTGGTTGTGTTACTAAGTCAAACTGTAGGATAATGCTTAAAAATATGTTAAGGGGGATTAATGTAAAGCCTTAACGCTAAGAAAAATATTTATTTTATTAATAGACATTACACGTATAATGTATTTTACTACATATAGATAGTTTGATGGATTCTTACGAGATGGAAAATCCTGTAACATCTCTTAAGTTATTGCACTCACGTTTTACACTTGATAGGAGATGGAAAATCCCGTAACATCTCTGAAGCTATTACATTCATATTTACTTGTTATTGATTTAACTTATATTAGAAATTTTAGTTCTAACTCGAGTGTTTTATCTTTTCATTATGCTTGGGTCAGCCTGAGTATTTCAGTGTTTGAAGACATTATTTCTTAAAGCTGAAGATGGAGTTGCTGGACCATATCGCTGCATTATTTTGGTATGTTTGTTGATTGTACTCTGATTATGTTGTAAAAATTGAAATCAAACGTATACTGTAAAACAGCTTTTTAAACTATTTATTTGAGTATTATACTTTGTCATTCCGCTGCGAGATTATATGTTTTATTTTCCTTCTTTTCTCTTATTTTCTCCTTAACCCCATTGATAATCTTCACATTTGAATGGCTTGAGTTAGACATGTGTGGTTTATTATCAATTTAAACCATCAAAAAGGTGGGTCATCACACCTAAGCACTTCTTATCTGCTTGCTTAAGATTTCCCCCTCTGAATGCTACCTTCTCTTGATCCGTCTATCTCCAATTGTTTATATTCTTCCAGGTTGATTTTATTTTTACTTTTTAAGAATTTTAGAGTTTGGAAAAGAGAGAATTTCTGACAAAGTTTTGTTGCTGTATAGATATATGTGAGAATTAGGATTTATTTTGGCTAGTATTTATAGGGTTTGCAAAGTAGTTTGGAGCGTGAGATTAGTTTAGTGAATCTATTTAGTCATCACACTCATTCATCACAGCCATGGCCACAAAGCAATCATCTACACCATTCGACCACGTCATTATAAATTCAGGAATGCATAATTTTCATCACCACAATCGACCCTCATCGGTACACGGTGACCGCTATCGGTCGATCCTCAACAGCCCATAGTCGACCATGCATGTAACGACCCAGAATTTTTGATAATTAAAATTTCAATATTTAATTAATTTTAAATATTAATAAGTGAATTTATAAGTCGAATAAATTTTATTTTGAATAATTGGATTTAATTGAATAATTAAATCAATAATTTAATATGTTAAATTATGGAAATAATTGAAAATTGAGTTAAATATGATTGAAAATGATTTGTAAAATTTTCTTTTATCATATTGAAGTTAGAACGATATTTTAGAACTTTTAAAATCGAATTAAAAGTTAATTTGTGAAAATTGAATATTTTAATATTTAATTGACTAGAGAAAATAGTCAATTTTTGAACAGTCTCAGAATTGGACGAAACCAGTTTCATTGGATCCGTAATAGTTAGTTATTACCGGATTTCAATTTTCGTAGCAATCGGAGTTATCGTTTGATCGTGGCAGCTCGAAACGCATCGAATTATTTTTAATATTAATTTGGCGAGTTAAAATAGCCATTTTTCAAAAAGTCTCGGATTTCGACGAAACCAGTTTCATCAGATCCGTAATATGATATTATTGTAAGGTTTCAAATTTCGTGTCAATTGGATTTACCGTTTGTCCGGTACAAATTAAAACGCCTAGAAAATCGTTTAAATCGGTTTAATTTAAATTTAACGTTTATTGCCATAACTCGCACAGATGTCCGAATTAGCTTCCGAAACCTGTTCCATTGTGTCCGGAACGCGGGATAAACCCTAGAAACGCTGGTTACGGCGCGTTAATCGGAGTTCGGAATTTCCGGAATGAATAGTGTTTCGTTCGTTTTCTTATAAATAGCCCCTCACTCAAATAAAAAAAAAATTTACAAAACCCTAATCTATACAGCCAGCCGCCACCCCTATTTTCTACGGCCAGAAACTCACGAATTTCATCCCTCAATTTCTTTCAATTCGTAAATAATTTGCAAAATCTTTCAACTAACAAAATGAAGAGCACATCGAGAGCTACCATCTGAACGGTGGAGATCGTGTTTGGAGTTGTGGATTGGCGGAAGGTCGCGTTGGAAGTGCGGCCGTTCGGCCTCGAAATTTGCGCATAATTGGGGACCGAGTGCGACGCCATCTTGGCCGTGGATGGAGTTCGTCGTGGCCTTTCGAGTGATGGCCATTGATCGAATTTTAGGGGGACGAGGTGGGTGTGGCCGGTAGGGTTTTCATGGCGTGTGATGGGTCGTGATTTCCTGTAGATGATACGCGCATGAGAAGAAGGCAGGGACGGTCAAGATGCAAGGGGGGAGATCTAAGGGCTAGGATTGAATAGGTTTAAAAAATTATAATTAAGTTGTAAATTTATATATAAAAAATTCGTGTAAACTTTAAATATTCGTATCTTTTTCATACGAGGTCGAAAACGCGCGAAACAAGAAGCGTTGGAATCGTATGTACGAGCACTACGCGATGGAATTGGATTGGAGTCGTTTGGAGTTAGTGAGATTTTCGGGTAAAATTAAACGTCCGTTTAATTTCGAAATAAATCGCTAAAACGAAATAAAATCAAGGTGAGAACTTCTCACTCAATCGAATCAGTTTCGATTTTATTTTAAATAGTTAAATTTAAAACATTTGAATGCATGTTGAATGATGATTGTTATCTATTGATTGTTAAAATAGACATTATGCGCCGTTAGTAAGCGGATGTTATTTATTAAAAACATATACCGCGAATATTTCATAAACAGTGAAATTGGTATTATATATAATAGCAATATATATATATTGGCATATGTATATATTGGAGTTATTGATTTCCCGCATTTGTATAGCGGATGAGACCCTATTGCGACGTCTATTAAGCGGATAATATGTTAAATCCCATATACCGCGATAATTCCTTACTGGAGCGGAATTGGTATTGTGCTAATGTTTGTGGATGCAGGAAAACAGGTTGGAGGAATCCAACTGGATTCCTCAACAGTATTTATTTGAATTCAGATATTTTGATAATTGATGGATTATCATATCGATATATGATGTCGTTGTTGTCGTGATTGACTATTTGGTATGTAGCATCATTGGACCAAATTTTGGAACTTTAAAATGATTTTTAAAGTGATTTTTGAAAATATACTATATTTTTGGAATTGATTTATTTTAAATAAATAAACGTTATAATTTTTAAAGTTATAAAAATTATATTTTTGAGAAATATAGTTAAAGATTGATTTTTGAGAAATATGGATTAATGATTTTATAAAATAGTTTAAATTGGATCTCTGAATTTATTATAAAAAGTTTAAAAATAGGATTTATAAAATTTGATTATTTTAATAAATCAAGAGAATGGTGAAATTATAAAGGAGATTAAAGATGTTTTAAAAGAATAATATAAATTGATTTATATAAAAGAATTTATAAATTGATATTTATAAATTAAAACATTTGAATTATAAAACGAGTTTTTATAAGTGTTAGAATGAATTGTAAATGAATTTCATAAATGAATGAAATTTATAGAATTATAAACGGTGAAGTATAAATGGAATTTTATAAGCAGTAGGTTTATAAAATTTATAAAGTTATTGAAAGAATGGTTTTGGATAAATAATTGAATCTTATAAGTTATAAGATTCATAATTATGAAGTTCAAAGGAACGATTTTTGCAAACAAATAAATTATAAGTATTTCACTTATAATATGAACTTTTAGTATATCATTGAGTTATAATTGAAAATAGGTTAATAAAGAAAATTTATAAAGGAAGATGTTATAAGATAAATAGAAATGGAATTTATAAACGTTGTTTTATAAATCCGCAAATGACTTATTTTGATAAGTAAATTGTTGAAACCTATTAATGGAGTTATATTCACAATTTTGACTGTGAATAATCCTTTGAAATAAAATGAATAGAAGTGATGAAAGTTGTTAACAAAGTATATTCACGTTTTTGAATAGTGAATAATATGTTAAAGAAATTGTTTTGAATGTGATGTTTTAAATAGAATTAAAACAAGTTAACGATGTTTTAATTGGGTTGAGATTCGAAACCATAGATTTCAACATTGATTGTTGAAATAGACGTTTTCGAGAAATAGAAGGAAATGGTGGACTATATCACTGTTGTTATAGTAAATGATTTCCGAAAGGAAATGTTTTGTATAGTATTGGGATTTATATATCTATTTTAATTTCGAATCCCTATACTAGTGATTTTGGGTTGTCGTAACGATGTTTTACGTAACATTCGTTTTGGCCCAAATAAATATGTTTAAGAGAATGATTTCCTTAAAGAATGAAATATATACTTAATTTCGATTTAAGTATATTGAATATTTTCCAAGTGTTGAAAATAAATGGATTGAGAATTACTTATTAAATAAGTATGGAAATGTTTTCCAATATAAAGTGAATATTTTGAGAATCTATCTTTTTGAAGATAAATTGAAATGAATAATTGAAATCGAATATTCATAGATATTTTGGATTATAAATTCACTAAGGAATTTATAAAAGAAAGTGGAATTTTTTAAAAATAAATATTGATTTATTTTTGAAGTGTGAAAATTATATATCTAGTCAAGATATTTTGGAAAATAAATAATTTGGAAAATTATTTGGAAACCGGTGATGTGTGCATATCCATTGATAGTTCAATAACCGACTATCAATATTTCCCTTTGAATGGGTAATTGATGTGATTTGTTTGAATTTGAATGCCACACTTATTTTTGAATAAGCGCTCACTATTCGGGTTAACCGGGAAAGGACCATGGGGTCGTATAACCCATTCCGAATATGTGATACGTCGTTATAAATTGCATTTGAAGACCGGTGTTGAAGACCGGATCTTTTTGAAAACGAAAGGACAACTCGTCGATTGTCTTTGCACCGAGTAGCTACGGTATAGAGACTCCCTATGTGATGGGAAGTCCGGACGTGATTAGAGATTATCCGGATTGCAAGGACTTCTTTGTAAGTGCCTTCGGTTTTGTTCGATCCCGGAACAGACTTGTATGGATTGTATGTCTGACGTTACAAATTGAGATATAAAGCAGATTTCTTTCAAATATATTTCTGTTGGTGGCGGAGAATTTATTCTTTTAGCTTAACACCCTTAGAGGTTATGTAGTTGAATGTTATCAGCGATATATTCCCAATTTGGTAATGTGACATGCTGAGTGTTGTTGTGAAATGATCATTGTGTTGATTATTTGTGATAGGATCATTTATTTGATCATCTATCTTGGTGATCATTTCTATGATCATTTGTTGACCCAAAGCATGGCTTTTGTATAAAGTATGTTTTTGTGGACGTGACTTCGTCGAGCCTCACACCTCGGGAATGGTCAAAACAGGAAAGATGCGGCAAGGTTATGAGGGGTAGCGCCCTTTAGGATATGTGCATTTCCTTCTGGAAAAGGGTGGTATCATGGTATGGAGCCCAGATACTTACTCATGTTGAAAACACTTTATGATTGTGTGAATTGATTGCGAGCGCTCGGTGAAAGGTCCCAAAGGACCGGGGATGGCATATTCGGTCAGTTGTTACTCAGTTAGGGGTAACCCGGCCTTGTGTTGGTAGAGATCCGGTTTGGTTCTCGGGGATGACCTTCCAGAGGCATTCTCATGTGGCAATGGGAAGTTCCTTGGCCTGATCATTCGTTGGAAATCCAAAGAAACAATACGAGACTTGTACGGTTTTAGTTGTAGAACCTGCTTCCTCAGGAAGTAGCTATAGTAGGCATAATATAATGGTACCTATGCTGGCTAAGATTTATATTCTACTTTCGAAATCGTTTTCTACACTATGCACTAATAATAATACCAAATGTTCTTTTTAATACGTATCAAGCATCTTTGACTATCATAAGGAGAAATCTCCTCCGATTCTGCATTTGCATTGTGTGTGTGGCGGGAGGTCTTATGGTAGTCTCATTTTTAAAAGCATTGCGAATTGACTTTAAAAATATTCCTATATTTTGATTTTAAAGATAAATAAACTATTTTGAGTTCTCACACCAGTCACATGACTGACTCGGAGTTTATTGTTTTCCTTCCTAAACTCTGGGTGCCCACAAATTTCCACACGGGCAGTCAAGAGTTAAGGTTTATCAGGATATTCTGGATATTCTGGAGTTGCTGGAGGCAAGCTGGATGGCATGGCGTATTACTAGTATATAGTATTTCTTTTTCCGCTGTTTGATGTTGTTTGTTGTTGTACACTCTGATGATATGATGTAATAAAATGAAATGTGATGTAATGTAATAACTGATATAGTTCTTTGTTTAAAGATTATTCATTTATCTATTATATGTTGTTCCGCTGCGAATTGTGAGATTCTGTTGTTTTCTTTCTGTTCCGTTCTATTTTCTATTTTCTTTCTTCTCTATATTCTCTATCCTTATCTCTCTTCTTCTGTCTCTTTATTCTTCTTAAACATTGATAATTCGTATTTCTGTTCATCTTGAATTAATCTACGGAGATTAGTGTATATTCAAGGAATACGGATTTACGGGTCTTCACAATGCAATGCAAATTTTTGTATGAATTTGATTTTTGAATTTACCTTGTTTTTCAAATCTTCCATCACCTATAACTTTTCTGTACTAACTCCGATTCTGAAGAGTTATATATGAAAATCATCTAGAAACTAGTTATAAACACGACGGTTCATGTTTCATATCCAAATTTGTAAGTTTATGAAAATTTTCTTTTTAGTCCTTGTTTTAATTAAATTTCCATTTAAATTTGTGTTAAATTATTATTAAATTTTACATGAATTCCCAGGTGTTGCTTTCTCCTCTCTTAAAAGGATTTCATTCTCGAATTCTCTGAGGATAGAAAAATGTAACTAATACACACAATAATCAATAGCAATAATCATATACTCATTTGTCATCCACGAGTAACCATTGTCTTTACAATTCTTCTAATGCAATATGTGTGTGTGTGTATATATATATATATATATATATATGCAATTTTAAATGTATGCAAACCTAAACCTATGCAAAAGAGTGGGTGGTCTACTGAAATAGTCGACCTTCTGTCATGTAAAATGCTCATGCTTATAACACTTTGGAAATTTACGTGAAATTTAATAAGAGTTTAATAGAAAATTAAATAGAAATTTAATAAGAAAGGTAAATTTAGTTAAAATAAGCACTTGAAAGCAAACTTCGAGTTTGTAGCAATTTTTTGTCCGATTTTCATATATAATACTTCATTGATCCAAGTAAGTAAGGAGAACTAGAATTTAATAATAAAAATTTGAAATTTTGCAAGACCAACGGTCGACCCTAGGGATTTCAAAGTCGATCGGTAGCAAGGGTCGACCGATAGCAATCTATTGTAGGTGTCGGGCGATCGACCCGCATGTATGTTAAATCATGGGTTATCGATTCTCTGAGATGATGATGAATGGTGGAGATTAGTTGCTTGCAAATGAAGGATGAGATTACAGAACCAAATTTCATAAAAACATTCCTAAGCTAATCTAATGGCCCAAACTAAAAACCAACCCCTATAAATGCTAATTTAATGAAACCTTAATTCTCCACTGAAAACTTATAGTAACTAAACTCTGCCAAAATTTATCAAAACCCTAATTTATTAAATTCCAAAAATCAAATCAATCTATTCAACTAAGAGATTAGATTAGAAATTATGGTGGATCAAGGCGATCTAAGGAAGAGCTACCATTTAGGGCCAAATTCTCAAGTGTAAGCATTAGTAAGAGCTTAGGTTAGAGGTATGGCCACAAATTTGATCAGATAATTATTGTAGTTAATTTAAACTATTATAATTGATTAGGATGTTAGCAAACCCAATAGATTTTAAACTAAGGAAGAGAGGAGCTTTTATTTATATTTTTGTGGCCAAAGCTATGTGCATACATTACAAGAAACATAAGAGGGTGTTTATACAAGTTTTAAACCCTAATATCTATTAGGGTGCTATCAGACTACCCTTAAATTTGTGTGGCCTTCATGTAATCATTAATGATTAAATTAGCCTCACTAACTTTCGCTTTTCTTTCTTTTAATTGTGATCTATTTGCAAGTGATTAAGTGGGATCCTCCATAAAGAATTATTTCTTTATTTTCTTCTTTCCTTGACTTTCAAAACATGTACATGCATATATCCATGAAGTTTCTTCCAATTTGCACTTAATTTCCTACAAAATAAAATTAAAATATGCAAACAAATTTTCTCAAAATTAATGCATACACACAAAATTACCATTTTATCTAAATGTAAATGAGTAAATGATGATTTGAAAGCACTTTTATAATGTAACAGCCCACAAACCTGTATCCCTTGAGTCGACACTATTCTCCATCACTTAACTCAAGATGAACGGAAATATGAACCATTTGGGTTAAAGAAGAAGAGGTAGAAGAAGAAAATAAAAAACAACATCAGAATCTAACCATCGCAGCGGAATACAATATAATAGATACTAAATGATCTTTACACAAAAACAAATCTGTTTATACATTACATCATCAGAGCATACACAACACACAACTGGACAGTAATCATAACCTGTCCTCACAATTTGAATACACAGTGGAATATTTAACACAAATACGGAAGTACGTATTGCCATCCAGCTCGTCTCTTAAGCTCCACAGCATCCTTTTCTGTATCCTATAATACTCAGTCTGTCCAGAGCATTATAGTTAAACAACACCCGAGTCAGTCTGGAATACCAGCATGAGAAATGCACACTCAACTTGATTATTAAAGTTTCAAAATCCTTTGAAAACAAAAGCATCTCATAAGACCACGCCACAAATAAACATGTCGGATTTTTACCTTACGATAACTAAAACACTTTTTATTAAAAGCCTCTGATATTATAATAGGGTCTATTTACAAATACTTATTAAAATAGCCGAAATTGTTACATTAATTAAATTCCAGCTACTAACCACAATCGTGCGTGATACAAACAAAACCATAAAAGCACATAGGGAGAATGGATTTCCAACTAATGACTAAGCGCTGGGGTACCACCTGTCACATTACGTGGCTTAGATCACTATACCGAGTATTACTCCCAATCCCCTACAACACAAGACCGGGACTACCCCTTACTGGATAATCTCGAGTAAGAACACCCCATGGTTGGGATCAACAACCGCACCACTAAGCCGAATAAAAAGGGACATCTAGACAGGGATGGCCTCACCCTAATAGGCGCTACCCACCTAGCCTTGCTGCATAACCCCTGATTTTCAGTCATTCCTGGTCGATGAGGCTTGAGACTAAGCGTTACCTTTTAGAACGTTTCACTTAGAATGCCCATCGTCCACCTGACGATGTTCCGAAAGCATTCATCCATACAAGTCCGTTCCGGGTTCGAACGGAACCGAAGGCACTACTCCTACTACATCATTTTTGGAATCACCTCAGGATTAGTAGCAACTAGCCCTTGCACTTCACTGCTCCATCTTCGAATCCAAACTCATCTTCCTCACGAAAACGTACAAACTGGGTCGAAGTGGTTTTCGAGAACTTAATCCCGATCCCGGTTTCTTCGAAACGATCAGCGCATTGGCTAACATTAATAGTCGGTTATCTAACTACCAATTAACATTCACAAACATCCATCAAACATAAATAATCTCCCAAATTATTTATGTACCTCAAAATATCTTGCAAGGTATATTTCCATTTTCAACCCTTTTGGAAACAGTTTTCAAACCACACTCTTCTCATGGAATAAATTTCCAAATATTTATTTCCACTGAAAACACCAAGCACAAAAACTTTAGCTTTTTAAAATAATTTAAAACTCTTTATTATAAATTATACTTTAAAACATTTAAATTGAAAACTATTTCAATACTTTATTAAAAATATATACTTTAGGAATATTTAAAATGAGGTTACTTTATAAAATATAAAACTAAATTTTTTTTAAAACAAATACCATGTGACCTTTAAATAATTACTACAATAATAGATTTGAAAAATACTTACTTAAGAATTTAAACATTTAGAAATAATAAATTTTCTAAACATGCTATTTAAAACAACATAACTTATATTTAAAAATTTATGTTGAAAAGGTACTTGGCTATCCAGGGAAATATACTTCTCTTCACATCCCTTAAAAATAAATCACTATTTATTTTTAAACAACTTTACCCATTCCTTTAATAAATTCCACACCGTGAATTTATTCTTCCAAATATCCACTGATATATTGCTTTACTTTTATAAACCCAGTATTGAGTTTCATAGTCTCAACTTCCTTTTAAAATCCCGGTTTTAAACACTTAAATCAATTCCCAAATTGATTTCCAATTCACTTCACTTTTAAATAAATTTCCTTACTTACTTCATTTATTCCACAATCCATTAACTTCAGATTTTTATTCCTTAATTACGATTTAAAATCTTTTAACTGAAAATATCAATTTCATATTTCCCAAATTTCTTCTTTATCCTTTCAAATAAATTTAAACCTTGAATTTTAAAATAAATTCTTTATTTCTCGACATAACATCACTTAAGTTTAAAATTCATTATATCTCTGTTTATTCAAAATTCCTTTTTCATACCCGGAATTTATCAGAATTTAAAATCACTTTTATTCCTTCCCAATTCATTCTTATTTTTATTCAAATTCTCTATAATTATTTCACTTAAAAATTTACTCTTATATTTCTTTCAAAAATCCAATTCTATATATATATATATATATATATATATTGATGACTCGGTGTACCGAAATATATTCAAGCAAACTATAGCATTCAATATTCGAATTATTAATATAATTATCACAGAATATCAAATAATCAAAACACAGAATATTAAACAATCTAATAATTTTTAGGAATCCAATTGGATCCCTCCAACCTGTTTCCCTGCATCCACAAATGTTAGCACAATACCAATTCCACTTCGAGGTGGAATATCGCGGTATATGGGTTTTAAATATGATATATCATCCGCTATTATGCGGCGCATAGGGTCTCATGCGCTATATAAATGCGAGAAATCAATCACTCCAACATATACTATATACTACTACGTAATATAGCACATCAAATCAATTCAATCATTCGACCAATTATTTAAATTTAATCATTTAAATTTAAATAAAAACCTAGACGAGTGAGGTTAACTCACCTTTGGTTTGTTTGCAGTCCACCTTCATTTCGGTTTGTTTCTTCACAATTTTGACCTTGATTTTTGTTTGCAAATGCATCCCAATTTTCTTCCATTGTAGTGTTTGAAATATTTTTAATACTCGCACGAAAAAAATTACACATTAGATTATATTAACAGATATATTTATTATTATTATTGTTATTATGATTACAAAGAGAACTTAAATTAAAGTTTACTGTTTTATACCTTTTCAACGGCTCCTGAACCTTATGAACATTTCCTTCTGTTCCATAAGCTAAACGAGCTTGAACCTCCACCAACACCCGACCAGGAACCATGACTATACATAACCCCAACACCCAATGCATGTGAATCATTAACTTGACGAGCAGGCAATGCTCTAGTTAAGCCATGTACATGATTCACAGCAGCCCCAAAACGAAAATCATCCTCATCCCCCATTTCGTCCGCTACTATGATGCCAGCGAGTTCGAGTCTAATATTTCGATTGCGACTTCGACCAGAGATAATCACCATACCCTACATAGCCTCCAAACAGTTGCACTTTGCTAGAAAACCCAAGCGACCCTAGACTGACATCGCACGTGCATCACGTAGGTATCGCGATTCCAAACCCTAACTACGACCACGACAACGCCTCGCGCTCACCTTGCCTGTACGCGTGCTTCCTTAACGAGCTTCTTCAATTTTGACCGCACCATGAGATGCGCGCGCCACCACCTGAGCTTCCTCGTGCCCCACTCGAACTCGCGATTTTGATCGCAGTTCCCTTTATTTTTATTATATGTATATATATATATATTTTACTAAGGGATTTCGATTTGAAAGCGGGAAGAAGATAATTGAAGCAAGGGTTGCTTCGACTTGATTTTGGACAAAGACATATCTCTTTTTTTTTCTAGTTATGATATTTTCTAGAAGAAACTGATACGTGCCCTTTGAATCAGAAAAAGGGGAAACACCTGTTCGCAAATTTGAAAAGGCAACGGACACATGCTTTAGATTTCTCAACATGTCTTGCTTCAACGGTATTTTAATTATTTTATTTATATTCAAATTTAAATCGTCTTGATTATCGCAACTCACAATCTCGATCTCCTATCGAGGCGTGCCGCCAGACGTTTATAATTGTAAACCCCTATTCCGAACGCAATGGAAAAGGTTCCAAGTCCTAATTCGATCGTATGGAGAAGATAGCTTTTTGAACCCAGTTATTATATTAAATTTCGATTTAATTTTCAGCGCATTTATTTATCGTACGGCCAAACGATCACTCCAAATACTACGAAAATTGAAATCCGATAATAATACAATATTACGGATCCAATGGAACTAGTTTCGTCAAATTCTGAGACTGTGCCTCGGAAGGCTATTTTTAAATATCGATTTAAACGATATATTTTCAAAACTGAACAAATCACCTTTAAATTTAATTTTAACACTTTTACTATCTTCAGTATTATCAATATAAATTTTACAAATCCTTAAATTATTTTTAACAGGCTTAAAATTCCAGATTCAACATTTTACCCAATTTTCAATAATTAAATCCAATAATTAAATTTCCAAATAATGGTGATATTCGAAGTTTAAGTTACAAACAAACTTTTAAATATTGAAATCAATTAAATATCCCAATTTAAATCATCCAAAATTCCGGGTCGTCACATTCCTCCCCCCTTAAAAGAATTTCGTCCTCGAAATTGCTAGTTAAGAAGAATGATCCAATACCCATTACTATTTTCCAAAACCAAACAATTTTTAACAACAACCCAACAATCTTTATTAAAGACACACTATCCATCTTACTAACTTTCCAAACTTTTCCATAGTTCCCAAACAACTTTACTTATTCAACCATTCAAATTATAATTCAAAACCAAGTTTTAAATTTTCAAAATTTCTCAAAAAAATTCTAACTCCCTAAATTTTTGAAAAATTTCGCCAGCGTCTCCTTTGCACGGCTAGCTCGGTACAAGTACAAAATGCCTCTACAGGCTCCCAAATTCCAAAGAAAACAAAAAGCCAAGTGGCTAGATCAAAAACCCAATCAAATTTCATACAGAAATTTAAACACTACCTTTTTGTCGAGCAATTCAAATTTATTTTCTGAATTCAAAACCAATTTTTCTTTCCCTTTGTAATACCTGCATATCCTATTTAGCAATAATATCCAATCATAGCTTTTAAAATCATTTTATACATTTCCTTGCAGAAGTTTTCATATCTACTTCTATTCAAATTAGTTTTTCCCATTTCCATATGAATTCAATTTATCTTCAACTTTGAATATTGAATTTTATCTTCCATTTATAACTGATTCATATCATTATTTTAAATTAGTTTCATCCACTAATTTATTTCAATTTCCAATTTGAAATCGTTTTGTCACTAACAAAAAAATTTCCAAAAATTTTCTAACTCTCAAAATTTTCGGAAAATTTTGGCAGAGTCTCCCTTGTACGGAGGAGCTTTTGCAATTTGACTAGAGATATAAATATATATACATCGACCCACACGGTCGGAAAAAAACAGTTCATGTTTCCTATTTGTATTGCGTAGGCGTACCTTTATTTAGCATTTTTAAGCAAGCGGCTTATTATTTTAGCAATTAGCGTGTCCAAATCCATCCAAACGGCTTCCCGGTACCTGTACTTACTCAATTTAAATATTAAGTGCCAAAATCATGTAACTTAACAACATTTTACATATTTAACTAGTAAACATATGAGTTTCTATAAGCAATGCAGGTTAAACAATATTTATAAGCAACTTATAGGGTTCCGACATTAATTTTAATTGTTTACAACCAATTCGTAGACA
This sequence comes from Allium cepa, assembly GCA_030765085.1. NCBI lineage: Eukaryota > Viridiplantae > Streptophyta > Magnoliopsida > Asparagales > Amaryllidaceae > Allium > Allium cepa. Next base: position 259,572,263 of record CM060938.1, on the reverse strand, counting down.
ACTTCATTCAATTTAAATGGTTTAAAACTCAATTGCTTGCATTCAATTCATTTTTAAGCAATATAAACTCATATTCACTTCAATTGATCTTAAAATCAATTTATTAAATCTCTATCAACTCATAGAATTTTAATTACCTTCGTTTATGTCAAACGATAATTCATTCTATGCAATTTGATAATATCCATGTGAATAAATAATTACTTAAGTTTTATAACCAAATTAAATTGATTCCGACTCGATTTATTTTAAATTCCATCCCATTTCTAGTTTATTCACCAACCATACATTTTCCTTTCATCTTATCTCCGCATTGGTTTCATTCTAAAACCATTTCATTGAGCTTGACAGCATTCAATGCTTATATCAATAACCATTTTCCAAATTAATTTAACCCAAACTTTTATTTACTGAACTTTCACCCTTCCTCGAAGCCAAGCTTCTATAAATTTTAAACTTAAGTTAATTTACTTTAATTTATTCCTACTTCAAACTTAAGTTCACTTCCATTTAATTTTCTCATCTAATCAAATTCCATTTAATTCAGTTAGCCCATCCACTTTAATTTTAATTCACATTCTCAATTTATAAAAATAATATCCACGCACATACTTAACTCATTTATACTCGAATTGGATTTTATTTGTAACTCAAATCATTTCTATTATAATCCAATTTCATTTTATTTTTACAACATCCCCACTTATTTTAATTCATTATCAATCCAAGTCGAATTCTATCTAAAATTCGAGTTTACTTCCAAACTTCATTATTAACTCACAATCCATTTTATTTAACCGAGTTAAATTTTATTAACATACTCTATCAATTAATTTATTTAGCTAATTAGCTTACTTCCAACTTTTAAATCAATATTCGATTTTATTACAAAAATCACTTCATTAAATTTTCCTGAGTTTAATTAATTTTTTTATTTTATAATTCCAGTTTGGATTTTCTTTCAATTTCCAAAATTCCAACACTTTTGTTTAGGTCTATTTATTCCATTTTTACATTTTTATAAGCTACTCACTTATTAATATTCATACTTCTCCATTCATTTACAGTCAATCACATTCACATTTTACTTTTAACTAGGGATCATATATTTTTATTTCAATGCTTTTCAATTCTTTTATAAGCTTCCAAAGCTTATTTATTCCAATTCAATACTTACTTAGTTTACATTTATTTATTTAATTAAGAATTTTATTCCATTAAATATTATATATAATTCAACTGAATTTATTTCAATTCAATTTTATTTAACTTAACTTCAGCTAAATCTAGCATCATACCATTCTCTTGAATTTTATTAAGCAAGGACTTAATTTCATTCCAATCCCTTTCAACTTACTTCAAATCCAATTCATTATTATTAACTTTGCTCAAGTTAATTTAATTCTAATTATTTTTATTTCTTAATCCAAATTTAATTTTTATTTTCCCATTCCATTCACATTCAAGATTTACTAATTATTTCTTCCAATCATCAATTAAATTTTCCACGATTTAATTTCTCCAAATTAAATTGATTTAACTTTTTCACTTTAATTTTAATTCCAACATTCAAAGCTCATTTCTTCCTTCCTTATCTAAAAATCATCTCAACTTTACAAGTATAACTTCCTCATCAGAATTTTCAATTCAAATAAGGATTCAGGATTTCAAACACTCGGCTTCTGGTTCCAATCATTTTAAAATCACCATTATCTCAAAATCACACTTCTCAAATTTTTAAACCAAATCCTGGTTTTTATACCCAACAAATTTCCTATGAAATTTCAAAAATAAACTAGTTCTTTTAAACAAATCAATTTGGCAGCAATCCGTCGCTTAGAAACTCGAAAATGAACATCGATGATGCTGCAGTCATCAATGAAGTTATTTTCCAGCGACTGAAATGAGTTCAATGCTATATCCCTTTCTAAAATTTATTTGAAACAATTTCCTTTCAGAAATACTTTTAAAACAATAATGCTATTATTGGTCTTCAAAACACTTCGAAAAACACTTTCAAAATCTTCGGGGTTTTAAATTTTCAAATTTTGACTTAAATCAAATTTCATTTGTATAATTTATGCTCATACAAATACCTATTTCATCATATTTCAATTTATAAATCATGTTTATAATTCACGTTTATAAATTTCATTTTATAAATGAATTTATTTCCTTAACCTTTGGTTATAGTTTCAATTTCTAGTTAAATTTCCCCACAACAATGATAATAATTTAATATTGTCGTTCCTAACATCCAAGCAACCATATATTAGCTAAAATAGTTTACAAAAACTTTTCTTTTATATCAAAATATATTTTGGGTAAAATTATTTCATTCACCCACCTTTAAAACAATACTGTGTCACTTTATCGTGTCAAGTGTTTATAAACTCTTCTCGAATAGCGACAAACTTACCCGATCAGAATTCATATTTCACTCAACCAATAAGTCAACGCAATATTAAAACAATTTATATTCACTAACAAATACGCGCTCATATCTATTAATACGCTCAAACTCATTCTAGAGTACTACGGGCTCTATTTTCAATGAGTAATCCCCACCAGAGCCAAGGTTCTCGCTTAACCTCGCTCCGATACCACTATAACAGCCCGCAAATCTGTATCCCTTGAGTCGACACTATTCTCCATCACTCAACTCAAGATGAACGGAAATACGAACCATTTGGGTTAAAGAAGAAGAGGTAGAAGAAGAAAATAGAAAACAACATCAGAATCTAACAATCGCAGTAGAATAAAATATAATAGATACTAAATGATCTTTACACAAAAACAAATTTGTTTATACATTACATCATCAGAGTATACATAACACACAACTGGACAGTAATCATAACATGTCCTCACAATCTGAATACACAGCGGGATATTTAACACAAATATGAAAGTACGTATTGCCATCTAGCTCGTCTCTTGAGCTCCACAGCATCCTTTCCTGTATCCTATAATACTCGGTCTGACCCGAGCACTATAGTTAAATAACAACCGAGTCAGTCTGAAATACCAGCGTGAGAAAACCACACTTAACTTGATTATTAAAGTTTCAAAATCCTTTGAAAACAAAAGCATCTCGTACGACCACGCCATAAGTAAACATGCGGGTTTTTACCTTACGATAACACTTTTTATTAAAATCCTCTGATATTATAATAGAGTCTATTTACAAATACTTATTAAAATAACTGAAATTGTTACATTAATTAAATTCCAACTACTAGCCACAATCATGGCTAAAACAAACAAAATCGTAAAAGCACGTAGGGAGAATGGATTTCCAACTAATGACTAGGCATTGGGGTACCACCTGTCATAGTACGTGGCCTAGATCACCGTACCGAAGATTACTCCCAATCCCATGCAACACAAGACCGGGACTACCCCTTACTGTATAATCCCGAGTAAGATTACCCTACGGTTGGGATCAGCAACCGCACCACTAAGCCGAATAAAAAGGGACATCTAGACAGGGATGACCTCACCCTAATGGACGCTACCCACCTAGCCTTGCTGCATAACCCCTGATTCTCAGTCATTCCCGGTTGATGAGGCTTGAGGCTAAGCCTTACCTTTTAGAATGTTTCACTTAGAATGTCCATCGTCCACCTGACGATGTTCTGAAAGCATTCATCCATACAAGTCTGTTCCGAGTTCGAACAGAACCGAAGGCACTACTCCTACTACATCCATTTTGGAATCACCTCAGGATTAGTAGCGATTAGCCCTTGCACTTCACTGCTCCATCTTCGAATCCAAACTCGTCTTCCTCACGAATACGTACAAACCGAATCGAAGTGGTTTTCGAGAATTTAATCCCGATCCCAGTCTCTTCGAAACGATCAGCGCATTGGCCAATATTGATAGTCGGTTATTTAACTATCAATTAACATTCACAATCATCCATAAAACATAAATAATCTCCCAAATTATTTATTTACCTCAAAATATCTTTACAAGATATATTTCCATTTTCAACCCTTTTGGAAACAGTTTTCAAACCACACTCTTCTCATGGAATAAATTTCCAAATATTTATTTCCTCTGAAAACACCAAGCACAAAAAATTTAGCTTTTTAAAATAATTTAAAACTCTTTATTATAAATTATACTTTAAAACATTTAAAGTGAAAACTATTTCAAAACTTTATTAAAAATATATACTTTAGGAATATTTAAAATGAGGTTACTCTATAAAATATAAAACTAAATTTTTATTTTTTTTAAAACAAATACCAAGTCACCTTTAAATAATTACCACAATAATAGATTTGAAAAATACTTACTTCGGAATTTAAACATTTAGAAATGATAAATTTTCTAAACATGCTTTTTAAACAACATAACTTATATTTAAAAATTTACGTTGAAAACGTACTTGGCTATCCAGGGAAATATACTTCTCTTCACATCCTTTAAAAAAAATCACTATTTATTTTTAAACAAATTTACCCATTCCTTTAATAAATTCCACACCGTGAATTTATTCTTCCAAATATCCACAGATATATTGCTTTACTTTTATAAACCCAATATATAAGTTTTATAGTCTCGACTTCCTTTTAAAATCCCGGTTTTAAACACTTAAATCAATTCCCAAATTGATTTTCAATTCACTTCACTCTTAAATAAATTTCCTTACTTACTTCATTTATTCCAAAATCCATTAACTTTAGATTTTTATTCCTTAGTTATGATTTAAAATCTTTTAATTGAAAATACTAATTTCATATTTCCCCAATTTCTTCTTTATCCTTTCAAATAAATTTAAACCTTGAATTTTAAAATAAATTCTTTATTTCTTGATATAACATCACTTAAGCTTAAAATTCATTATTTCTCTGTTTATTCAAAATCCCTTTTCATACCCGGAATTTATCAGGATTTAAAAATCATTTTTATTCTTTCCCAATTCATTCTTATTTTTATTCAAGTTCTCTATAATTATTTCACTTAAAAATTTACTCTTATATTTCTTTCAAAAATCCAATTCTATATATATATATATATATATATTGATGACTCGGTGTACCGAAATATATTCAAGCAAACTATAGCGTTCAATATTCCAATTATCAATATAATTCATCACGGAATATCAAATAATCAAAACACTGAATATTAAACAATCTAATAATTTTAAGGAATCCAGTTCGATCCCTCCAACCTGTTTTCCTGCATCCACAGATGTTAGCACAATACCAATTCTACTTCGAGGTGGAATATCGCGGTATATGGGTTTTAAATATGATATCATCCACTATTATGCGGCGCATAGGGTCTCATCCGCTATATAAATGCGGGAAATCAATCACTCTAATATATCCTATATACTACTATATAATATAGCACATCAAATCAAATCAATCATTCAACTAATTATTTAAATTTAATCATTTAAATTTAAATTAAAAACCCATATGAGTGAGGTTAACTCACCTTCGGTTTGTTTGCAGTCCACCTTTATTTCGGTTTGTTTCTTCACAATTTTGACCTTGACTTTTATTTGCAAATGCATCCCAATTTTCTTCCATTGTAGTGTTTGAAATATTTTTAATACTCGCACGAAAAAAAATTACACATTAGATAGATTAACAAATATATTTATTATTATTGTTATTATGATTACAAAGCAAACTTAAATTAAAGTTTACTGTTTTATACCTTTTCAACAGCTCCTGAACCTTATGAACATTTCCTTCTGTTCCATAAGCTAAACGAGGTTGAACCTCCACCGACACCCGACCAGGAACCATAACTATCCATATCCCCAACACCCAATGCATGTGAATCATCAACTTGACGAGCAGGCAATGCTCTAGTTAAGCCATGTACATGATTCACAACAGCCCCAAAACGAAACCCATCCTCAGCCCCCATTTCGTCCGCCACTATGATGCCACCAAGTTCGAGTCTAATATTTCGAATGCGACTTCGACCAGAGATAATCACCAAACCCTACATATCCTCCAAACATTTGCACTTTGCTAGAAAACCCAAGCGACCTTAGACTGACATCGCACGCGCATCACGTAGGTGTCGCGAATTAAAACCCTAACTACGACCACGACAACACCTCGCGCTCACCCTGCCAGTACGCATGCTTCCTTAACGAGCTTCTTCAATTTTGACTGCACCACGAGATGCGCGCGCCACCACCTGAGCTTCCTCGTGCCCCACTCGAACTCGCGATTTCGATCGCAGTTCCCTTTATTTTTATTATATTTTTTTTTACTGAGGGATTTCGATTCGAAAGAGGGAAGAAGATAATTGAAGCAAGGGTTGCTTCGAATTGATTTTGGACGAAGACAGATCTCTTTTTTTCTTTTATGGATACGATATTTTCTAGAAGAAACTGATACGTGCCCTTTTAATCAGAAAAAGGGGAAACACCTGTTCGCAAATTTGAAAAGGCAAGGGACACATGCTTTAGATTTCTCAACGTGTCTTGCTTGCAACAGTATTTTAATTATTTTATTTATATTCAAATTTAAATTCAAATTTAAATCGTCTCGATTATCGCAACTCACAATCTCGATCTCCTATCAAGGCATGCTGCCAGGCATTTTATAATATTAAACCCCTATTCCGAATGCAATGGAAAAGGTTTCGACTCCTAATTCGATCGTATGGAGGAGACAGCTTTTTGAACCCAGTTATTATATTAAATTTCGATTTAATTTTCAGCGCGTTTACTTATCGTACGGCCAAATGATCACTCCAAATATTACGAAAATTGAAATCTGATAATAATAAAATATTACGGATCCAATGGAACTGGTTTCGTCAAATTCCAAGACTGTGCCTTGGAAGGCTATTTTTAAATATCGATCTAAATGATATATTTTGAAAACTGAACAAATCACCTTTAAATTCAATTTTAACACTTTTACTATCTTCAGTATTATCAATATAAATTTTACAAATCCTTAAATTATTTTTAACAGGCTTAAAATTCAGATTCAACATTTTACCCAATTTCCAATAATTAAATCCAATAATTAAATTTCCAAATAATGGTGATATTCGAAATTTAAGTTACAAACTAACTTTTAAATATTGAAATCAATTAAATATCCCAATTTAAATCGTCCAAAATTCCGGGTCGTCACATATAAATTGATCAAAATGTGTAAAAATACCTTAATATGTCATTTATTTTATAGAAGAAGATTAAGTATGAGGGTAAAAATATACATTTTTATATGCACATCATATGTATATTTCATTGTCATCATCAGAATATGGTGTTATCCAGCCTTGTGGCCAAGTCTTATTTGAACGAATTAGATTGATAAAATGAAAATTTTACCAAGCAAGAATCTAGAGCAATAACTTCAAAACTCAAATATCAAACATGACCGAAAGATGGAGCCATCAGCTCACAAAACCACCTATGCAAGTTCTAAGACTAAAGATGTAAAGATCAAGTAAAGTCACGGTTCGACACTAAACCATAGTTAGGATTCAGTACCAATCCCTAAACTTTCCTCTAATCAGTCATTTACCTCATGCTACATAAACATGGAGCAATTACAAGCTAACCCATGTGATGTTGACTGTATCTCAAGCCCATATCAACTCGAATAGCTAATGCATAAGTTGAGTGCTTGTGCTTAACTTCTAAACAAAGGAATTTACCTAAGTGCAAGCTAATATCAGTGCATCCAAGTTTTGTAGATGGAGATGCATGTCTACTAAGCAATTTTCAAGGTATAAAAGATGGTGTTGAAACCATAGTTAGGGTTCGGTATCGAACCATAGTTAGGGTCTTGTATCGATCCTTGAACATCGATGAGCTGGCCACTATCTTTCGAGAACAACTCCTCTTGGATAGTGAGAACATAGGGGAGAATGTGGTGGAGAGAACTCTGGTGACCTGCAACAAAAAATAAAGGGGGAGGGGCACTGTTCAAAGGAATTTAAGTTCATTAACAAATTTCACATAATCTCTATAATCTTACGGATCATCACTGATCTATAACTTCTAATCCATAAGATCAACTTTGTAAAACTCAACAAAAAGATAAATAAAATTTTAGTAGATGTAGGCCAGCGATTAGCCAAACCACTACATGTGTGACTTACCATAATTTTTTTGCTTAATTTCTTTAATTTTCACTTTTGTTTAATATTTGGGTGTTTATGCCATTTTCAATGTAAACATTTTGGTGCTTTCACTGAGAAACTTAGATTTGTCAACCTGAAACATGAAATTGAAAAGAAAATGACGAACCATCAACAAGGAGAACTACGGTTGGAGGAAGCCAACGAGGGCATGAGGGCAGCTAAGAAGTGTCCTCTAGATCTTTCCTTCCTTTCGTCTACTTAACCGGAGATGAAATGGAGATGATAATGATAGAAATGCAAGATAGTATGGCTGCTCACCAGGAAGAGATGATGGATTCTACAAAAGGATGAGAGAATTGGGAATAGCTAGAGTTGTGGCAAACAAGAACCAAAGGCCAGAACCAGAGGCTAGAAGCTACAACAAACGCACCTGGGAACAAAATGAAACAAATTAGAGCAACTTCTAAAGAGGCATTATAGCTTTGTATCGATCCCCGAGTGGGATCGGTACTGATACTAGTGGACTTAAGGGCATGACGAACTTGAGCCTGAACAGAGATGGGACACGCTTGGGAAATGATGTTGGACATAGAACGAGAATCATAATGCAAAAGTTCAACCAAAGGAGTACGTGGAAGAATTTTCCCATAGGAACGAGGGTAGAATGAAAATGTGGAACAAAGTCTTTCATTGGACGATAGTGATAGAATTTCTCAAATAGCTAGATGAGCAATAAGAGGTAGGTAACGAGGTCAGAGTCCAGGAGACGTGAACAGAAATCCATTCACTCTTAACATTTGGTATGCGAGGAATCCACCTGATTTCAAGTTATTGACGTTTCAAATGTATGATGGAAAGACTATTCATGTGGTTCATCTAATGAGATACATCTAACTATGGAGGTATTAGATGCATTTGAAGAGGTAATGAGATGGTATTTTCGTTTATATGTGACAAACTTAGTAGTGATGTGGTTCAAACGGCTGGAAAATGGGTCCATCGGTGCATGGATCGAGTTGGTGAATAGGTTCACGAGGCAATTCAGAGTTCATATTTCAGGACTAAAGAAAATGGTGATGTTTTAAAGCATGAAACAGAGAGCCGGAGAGACCTTAAGGGTTATTTAACCAGGTTTAATGCGACAGCCCCTATAGTTCATAAGCCGGATCCATCAGTGGTTCTGATTGTGGCAGTTTCAGGATTTGCTGGTAAAATGAATTTTAAGGTTGCTTTGGAAAGATATCCACCAGTGGATCTCGTAGAATTTTACCAAGCGTAGCAATACTTGCATCAAGAGGATGCTAAACTGAAATGGCAGAGGTTAATGCTCTTATGATGAAGAACCATCTTAAGTGAGATTTGGTGCAGTCAAAGGAAAGTGAAAATTGGTTGATGGCTTTGGAGGGCCAAAGTAGTATAGAAGGGAACCAAAGTTCCCTTATTACATAGATTTGAATGAAACCTCAGAGTGGATTTACCTTGATACCAAGGGTAGACCCCCTATGGAAAATCGATAATGAGAGAGTCCGCCAATCAGGAAAGAAGATCGAGAAAATATTGCCTATTCCATGAGCTGGATGGGTATAATATATATGATTGTAGTCATCTTTAAGGCTTAACTGAGGAAGAGGTTAGGATCAACCAGTTGTAGCAGTACGTGAGAAACCAAGTTACAGTGATGCAGCAGGAGCAGGGGCAGCCATCTTCTACAGTAAATGGAAGTAACCTTGGATATAGGTTAAGGATAGTTATCCCTTGTTCGGGATGGTGGGGAGTCAGGCTCGATTCCCCCTAACTTTGCTTTCAATAAATTATGCCGCATTACAACCAAGCCACATACTCATGTATGGGACCTCGATCGGCTCTAGGCACGCTCTAGGCTAGGATGAGATGGACGTTATGATGTTTGGATTTGAATTTAGTGAATGAATGCCTGATTTTGAAAATCAATAGAACATGATAACTGATATCGAGTTCAAAACACCAACAAATAGTAGTTACCCCTTAATATTAGTAGTCCTATCCAGAGAGATATAGTGATGAACGTAAGGTGCAAGTCTACTCATCAGAGAGTGAGTGGATTGGGATTGTACAAGAGCAAGTCTCCACATCAAAGTGTGAGTGGATGGACTTGCTTAGACGTTGTGTCCGCTCATCGAAGAGGAAGCGGATTAGACTCAGGAAGTATCTAGAGAGATAGAACCTTAGATTGGATGATAAACGATCTAAAGAGGTCAAGGATTCAACTAATGATCCGTAGAGGTAGAGAATTTAGCTGATGGTTCGGAAAGATCGAGGATTTAACTAACGATCTAAAGAGATCAAGCATTTAATTAATGACCAAGAGAGATTGAGGATCAAACTGATGGTTTAAAGAGATCGAAACTTGACCTGGGTATTGATAATGCAATCTGGAGAGATCGAAGACTAGACTTTGATTTGTATGCTATTTGATTTTTAATCGACTTGATAGTAATTATCAGATTATGTCACTGCTTTAATTAATTTGGGCGCACTTATAATTGGATTCTAAGTGACTCTAGATGATTTATAAATAATATTCCAACCGATGGTGATGAACTTCCATGATTTGTTGACCATTGATTACCCAACATACAATTTGATAATTTAGATCCCGGATAAACAATGGAGACATGATTTTAATATGTGATTGCTAAGTCCCGAATGAACATAAGATGATTTTAGTTTACAACATACGACATGATAATTCCAAGGGAACACGGAATGATTATTATTTGTGACTAACTCGAGCAAGGACTCGAGTCTCTGGCTATAATGTTTTGGAAAGATCGTTAATTTACAAGTAAATTCGAAGGAACCAAATGATTCACATCATGGTTTGATCAATTGATAACTAGAAAATTCAACCCACTAGTGAATAATCGATTTCAATATTTGTTCTTGAGCATAAAACATCTTCCATTCGAAAGGTATGCTTTGTGGGGAACATGTTATCTAGCTTTATGCCTGGCCAAATTTGGACGTATTAGATCGATAAAATAGAAAATTCACCAAGCAGGTATGTATAGCAATAACTGCCAAAATCAGATATCGAACAAGATCGGGAGATGGAGCCATCGATTCATTAAACCACCCACTACAAGTTATAAGTTAAAAAATGCAAAGATCGTGTAAAGTCATGGTTTGACACTGAACCATAATTAGGGTTTGGTACCGAACCATAGTTAGGATTCGGTACTGATCCCTTAAATTTTCTCTAATCCCTCATTTACCACATGCTACATAAATGTGGAGCAATTAAAAGCTATCCCATGCGATGTTGTGTGTATCGCAAGCTCATATCAACTCGAACAACTGATGCATAAGTTGAGTGATTTTGCCTAACTTCCAAACCATGGAATTTACCCAAGTGCAAGCTAATATGAATACATCCAAGTTTTGTAGATGGAGATGCAAGTCAACTAAGAAACTTTCAAGGATCAAAAGAAGGTCTTGCAACCATAGTTAGGGTTCAGTATCAATCCTTGAACATCAGTGAGATGACTATGATCTTTCGAGAACAATTCCACGTGGATGTAGAGAATATGGATGCAAATGTGGTGGAGAGAACTCTGTTAACCTATGGCTAAAAATAGAGGAGGAGAGGCATTATTCAAGGAGTTGGCTCGTTTAACAAATTTCCACATAATCTCAGTAATCTTATGGATCGTCGTTGATCCTTGACTATTGATCCATAAGATCAACTCTGTAAAACTCAATAGAAAGATAAAGAATGTATAAGTGGATGTAGGCCCGCGATTAGCCGAACCACTGCAATTGTTGTGTGTGATTTTCCTTTCATTTTTGCTTAATTTCTTCACATTTCTCTCTTATTTAATCTATTAGGTGTTTGTTCCATTTTTGACACAAAAATATAAAGTCTAACAAGATGATCGAAGCATAAGGCATGCTGCCCATCCATTGCTCGAAGGTGGTCAAATGCGAAATGAATTTCTATAGGAAGGAGGGATGGGCTGCCTAAGCTTATTGATGTGGTGCTATTACAAGCACGGGGACGCTGTGCGCAAAGTCTTATTACATCATTAATGGGAAATATACCTAATCTCCTTGGTGGGCCCTAATTTGATTCAAATCATGGGCAATATGCCCAAAATTAGTTGGACAATTAATCAGGCTCAGCTATACGTTGTTGCTCGGGCTCAATATGGGATAAACAACTCTAGCTCTGGTAGCATCGTTTGTGTTATGACTGTAAAAGTTATCGGTCTCATTATCATCATTATTTAGCATGGTGTAATTTTTTGAGTATAATAGTCTGAAGTGTAGAATTATGATATAAGTTGAGTTTTTTAAGGAAGGCCCTCCTTTTAGCATCTAAATGTTGAATAGAAATTTAGCTAATCATGGAATTGTGATTAAAAGATGATATTAGTAAAGGTTATTTAAAAATACCATGATTAATAAATTAAAAATGAAAGGAAAGTAAGGTAGTAATCGCTAAGGAAAACAAAGCAACACATATTTAGAGTGGTTTGATCAAGAATGATCCACATCCACTATGATAATATTTTTTCTAGCTTTGAGTTTAGAGCGACAATTACTTAATTACAAGAGAAACTAATGAGAGTAATAAATGAAAATTTGATCCTTGTATAAGTGCGTTTAATGTTGTTTTATTGCAATTGAAATCTGGTTTAGACTGCTTAGATTGACATGTCAATCCCTAAGTTTTCACTCAGCTGTTGAGGGCGTTGGACAATTCAAATATAGAATAGCTAAGATACCAGCTAGGCTGAATTGTCCAGATTATGGCCAGCTGCCATATCATACCAAAGCATGCTGTTATCAGATAGGATGGCATATGGACAAGGAGTTGTTAAATAGTAACATAATCGTCATATGGAAAGTAAAGGACATTGAGTGGTTGCTGCACAATGTCGCTTTTATCAAATGAACAATGTTTTATGCGTCAACTTTTTAATGGAATAGCACGAAGTCATTACCTCATTTAGCAGACGATCCAGGTGCTATCGAGTCGGGGAAAAATGAGAGATAGGTCGGGTATTCCCTCGGGTAGGTTAGGAGGTGAGGGAGTTTGAGGATCGTAGCTCTATCTCCAAGAGTAATATATGGTCGGATCGTTTTCCTAAGTTGTTAACCACCGAGCATCGTGGTCTTTCACGGGTCGCACAGGTATTTGTAAGGATAATGAGATGGATGTGGCGACTATGGGGCCGTATGGGAAAGAAAGAAGAAGAAGGGAAAAGAAACTAAAACAATCGTAGAATCTCACAAACGCAGTAGAACAACATATAATATAATATCAATGAACTTTACAAAAGAGAAGCTGTAATACACAACATCCATCAAAGGACAACAACAAATCATAATCATTAGCCTAGACCATTATAATGACCTGCTCTTACAAATGCTAATAATTTAAACAACTATGTAGTGGAAAATAAACAAATACTAGAATACATTATGAAGACCTCCAGCTTTCCTTTTGAAGCTTCAAAGCATCCAAATCAAAATCAGTAAATATGCTCAATCTGACCCGGGCATTGAAATGGAAGAGCGCTTGGATCAGTCTATTAAACCAGCATTAGAAAACACATTTCAACTGAATTTTCAAGTTGTAAAAACCTTTCAAAACAAAGGTATCTCGTAAGACAACGCTGCCATAAACACAGTCGATTTTTTACCTTATGATAACTAAAACATTTCATATTAAATTCTGTTATATTATACTAGTGTCTACTATACAAGTAATATTAATCATAGCAGAAATTGATACATTGATTAAATACCAGCATACTATCCACAAGTGGGTTCTACAAACCAAATGGCTAGGCACGTATTGGAGAATGGAGTTCCAACAAATGACCAGTTGAAGGGATTACCTTCTGGCAGTACATCTCTAGAGGAATGTACCAAGGCTATAGAACCTCTGTACCTCTACCAACACAATACTAGTCTATCACTTCCTAGATGGTACCGAATATGTCATCACCCCGGTCGTTACCAACTTATCTGAGGGCCCTATTTGCATACACCAAAATAATTTAAAACCCGACGTCATAGCGGGGATAAATATATCTAAAATAGGATGATCATATCTTAATGGTTGCAAACCACATAGCCTTATGCATCTACCATATTTTCGCCATTTCCAGGTGTGAGACCGGAGGTAACGATTACCTTTGATAGAACATCAACTTTTCACTTTGAGTGCAACATTTCCATTCCATAATCACACAACTGATTTCTACAAACATATAACTGCTGAGCTCGTAAGTCAAAAGAAAGGGTGTTAAGCTAAGAGAAGTTGCCTTCTCCGCCACCAACATATGATACGATAATAGAGACCAATCAATGTGATTTTAAAATGCATGGTCAGACAATCAACCACAAAAGTTGTTTGGGAATAGGACAAACCGAGGACACTTCTCATACTGCATCCTGTTTCTGAATCACTCTTAGGATCGTAGCAGTTATCCTTGCAAATCGAACATTTTCATAACAAACCACTACTGCCACCATAAGTATATGATATGGTAATTTCCCTGAGGGTCTAGTGGCAAGTAGCCCTATATCGTGAATATCTTCACCTTTAATTGTCGTCGTCATAAACCTGCACTTTCAAATGCATACATGGGTCCAAATTGGTTTTCGGATAAACCTGATCCCTGTCTCTTCGGATCAACAAGCATAAAGAGGCCAAATTTGACAGTCGGTTATTCAACTATTAAAGAAACAATAAAATCTAGCACATAAGCAGTCACTGGGACCATTTAATTAATATTTTATTAACTAAATCAATTTTCCAATATTTACTTCAAATTATCTTCAAAAAGATATAATCACACAACCATTCAAATTATTGGATAATGGAAAATATTTTTGTATACTTATACTAACAGCATAAGTATATTCACAAATCATTCATTTTCAACGCTTAAAAATTTATCCATATGCATAAAACGAAAATAAGCATGTATACAAATCCTAAGGAAAGTGTTTTTCAAAACACACTTAATTTGGGTCAAAATGAATGTTCCGTAAATTGTCGTTATGACAACCCAAAACACTACTATAGGAATTCAATTAATTATATATATATATATATATATATATCCCATATACTATATAAAACTTTCCTTTGGGAAATAATTTACTATAACAATATTTTTATAGTACATGCCTTCCTTACTTCCCTGAAAACATCAATTACTACAATAAATGTTGAAATCTATGTTTTTGATACTTATCACCTTTTAAATCATTTTCAAACTATTAAATTCCATTTAAAATTATTATTTTCTGAAACATTGCTTCAAAAGATAAATTACTTCTAAAACCATTAACTCCATCAAAATATTACTTTCAAACATTCCTTTAAATGATAAGCTTTTAAAATGATTAACTCCATACCTAAATTTCAACATAAATGATTTCTATATTTATAAACGTAGTTTATAAATTTCACATCTATTTCATAAAACTTCTATGTATGAAATTCCTTTATTCATAACATTCTTTTTATAAATCTATTTATTTGTAAAATCTATTTATTTATAAAAATCCATTTATAAACCTATTACTTTATGAATCTCTTGTCTAAACCATTTCAAAAATATTTACTTCTAACTATTTTCATCTTCTTAAAAACTATATTTATTTATAATAAAAAGATGGACTTATTTATAAATTTCAAAACCTTTATAATATTGTTCAAAAATCTCTATTTAACATATTTCACAAAACAGTTAAATTGATGTTCCAAAAATCATATTCTCATCTCATTTTAATAAACTCCTACTTTTAATAATTCAAGAATTATTAAAACATATAAAGTTCCAAAATTACTTTAAATATCATTTCCAACTCACAATCATTTTTGAGTATTTCAAAAGACTAAAAATAAGGCCTAGTGCTACTATAGCACTAAATAAGTCAAATCATATCACAATCAATAATATGACATTCAACACATCATACATCGCAATACGTATGAAAAGTAAAATCAATAGTGGTGAGAAATGTTGTTGGATACCTCCAACATATCCCCCTGCATCACGTATAGTATATAATCATAAAATATAAATCAACCGCTTCAATGTGGGATCGTATACAAAGGGTCGTCCGCTCTTACATGGAAATATAATAGGGCCTCGTCTGCTCCAGGGGGCGGGAATATATCCAACCCAACTAATAAAATAGTAGATCATCCAAAAAGTCAAAAACAGCATATCATAGAGGGGTCATTTATTTCAGTAATCACAAAAGTGCTCCGGTTTGAATTAAAATTGAACAGTCATTCAGTTTTAACCAAAAATTCCTACCAACTTCGAATTCATCTAATCCAACTCCATATTGTAGAATTCATCTATACAAACGCAACACAATTTGTCGCGCTAGTTTTGGACCTCGTATGAAAAAGTTATGAATTAATGAATGTACAAGATTATTAAATGATCATTAACTAAAATTAATTAAATTTTAAATTCTTAATTACCTCCCCCCCCCCCCCCGATACCGTACGCGAACAAAAACAGGTACCCAAATGCGACCAAGCAAGCTACTTCATCGTCGAAGTTCCTTCGATCGCCGCCCCTGATCGCGTATGCGCCTGCTACCACGCCTCGCCGCGGTTCCACCTCGCCAACGTCACCGTTCGTGCAACCCATGCTGTCGAAACCCATAAAAGTTTCCACTAATGGAGTAAGTTTTTCACTTTTTCCGCCACGTCATGCCTCAATTCGACGATCAGATTATATGGATTGGTTCGTGGTAAGGAGCTCGACAACTTTCATGTAGAAGGTTTTGGCTAATTTTGCATGGATGAGTCAGAGAATTATTGTCGTTGATTTGGTTTTCTTTTAATGGTGGCTAGGTTTTAATATCAGGGTTTGAGAAAAAAAAGTGAATGTTAAGGTGCTTATGTAGAAAATTTTCAAAGCATTATTCATTCGTTAAAATTTCAAACTCCAAACGAAATGTATCGCCTAACGTTCTATATGTTATACCCATATTCAGGACACAATGGAATATATATTAGAAGACAATTTCATCATTTACAAAAGATAGCTTTTCAAATCGACTTATATTAATTTAAATTCCTTTAATATAACTTCTGCGTTTCGAACTCGCACGCCCGAACGATACGTCCGATCGCCATGAAACTCGACGGCATGTAATAATTCACTATTACGGATCCAATGAAATTAGTTTCGTTGAAACCCGAAACAGTGCCCCAGAAGGCTATTTCCCACCGTTAATTAAAACGAGTTATTTCCAGTCAGTTGAATCACTTTTATGTTCAAATTTAACAGCTTACTATCTTTCTTCTTATTCAAATAGAATTTAAATCAACCTTCGAAATCATTTTCATTCACATTGAATTGAAGATTGATTTATTTAAATAATTCCAAATATTAAATTTAAAAAAAATTATCAAATAAATTGCTATATTTGAAATATAGGTTATTTAACTTATAAAATTAAGTTTTCAATATTTAAAATCAATTAAATATTCCCAATTTAAATGACCGAAATTTTGGATTGTTACATTCTCCACCTTTCCCCTAAAAGGATTTCATCCTCAAAATTTCCATGGTAAGAAAAATGTCCCAAACCCGTGTACTTTTCAAAAACAATTAATTGAAATATATTATGAAATTTCTAAGTCTTCAAAATTCATTCAAAGATTCCAACTAATACCATCCATTCCAAGTTGTAACTCAAAATTAAATTTTTGTATATCGAAAAAAATTTCAAAAATTCTCAAAAAAATTTTAACGCCTTAAATTTACAGAATATTTCACATAGGTCTCCTTTGCACGGTTTGATCTAAAAAAATTATAATATGTATATAATCACAAACATACATCTCACCTTCAAGGATGAGACATCCCGTAGGTAAAAAATATAAAAATACGACATGCAATCTGAGATGTGTAACTTTTATTATATTAACAAGCATAAACAATTAATATAATGCAAAAGCAAACTCTATCTGCAATGCATACGCCATCTGTACCAACTAATCACTCAACAACCAATGAGAATATGTATTTAGAAAGTAGTATCAATATATAACATGTAGCAATACAATAATTATATGCAAATGTAGCAAAGGTAACAAGAGAAACCGTTAAATAATTAACATTTATCCAATTAACTCATAACCATATCAATTTACATTTTCCATTGTCGACATTTAATTTATTAAAGCCCATAATGTACATATATCATCCGTACGCAAAAACCATACTTGATTGCTTGCTCAATAACACAATTTCACTTTCGAACCAGTATCGTTCACATGCCCACTCTAGTGCGGACTCTGGTCGGGTTCCTCAATTAGAAACCATTATTCTCCTTGCATGGCCATATACTATGATAGAGAATATCAGAATCGATTAAAAATGCATATCTAGTGTTCACCATCGAGAATTGAGTGAAAATTCCAAACTGGGATAGGTGTAAATCACCTTGAAATCGTATATTAGAATCAAGATCAAACGGTCACGCAAATAAAATAATATACGTACAACTTACGTACTTATTTCAATTGGTTTCTTGTTATATCCCATTCTTTTTTCCTGATTCTTTTACTTACATTCATTTATTCATAATCATTATTCATATTGCTTTATTCGCATTCTTTCATTTTTTTTTCATATTCATTTTTATTTACATTCATTTTATGTTTAACAACATTTCACTCATAACTAAATTCATATGTGAATCATCTTCATAAAATTTTACTTAAGTTGTTTGTAAGCATTTTTTACAACACTTCTCATGTTTATTTCACTTTATACTTAAGTTCATATACAAACTTTATCCAAACACAACTTCAATGGAAAATCACTAAGATAGTAATTCATCACATAGAAACTCGAAAATGAACGCCGAGAATGCTGCAATATTCACCAGAATTATCTTCCAGTGACTAAAGTGAGTTTAGTGCATTTTATTTCTTTTAAATTCCATTTTAATTATAAATCACATTTAAACATTTATACTTGTATAATTTCACTTATTTCACCTTTTTTATTAGACCATTCCATAATTGTTTATCTTTGTTTCCATTATAATAGTAACAACCATTATTAGAACATAAACAACAAATGATAATAATCAGATATTATCATTCACTAACAACCAAACACAGCACATATAACAATAATAATTTCTGAAAAATTATTCCTTTATATATATAATATAATCAAGGTAAAATTATTTCTTTTATCCAATTTCTCAAAATAATGTTGTGCCGGTTTGCCTTGTTCAAGCGTTTAGAAACCCCTATCGATATTGTGGTGTTCCACGTACGAATTAGAAATTATAAGCCACTAAACAGATAAATTAACACAATATAAAACATTTTTATAATCAATAACAAATACACTCTCATATATAATATATTCAAACACAATCTAGGGTATTACTGACCCAATCTATAATGAGTACCCAACCAAAGCCTGGGTGTTCGCACAACCTAAGTCTGATACCAGTCGTAACGACCTGCCAATCCACAGAATTCAAGTTGACACTAAACCACACATGTCCAACTCAAATTGAACAGAAAAACGAATAGTTATGGAAAAGAAAGAAGAAGATAAGAAAAGAGAAAAAGAAACTAAAACAATCACAGTATCTCGCAAATGCAGCGGAACAACATGTAATATAATAGCAATGAACTTTATAAGAGAGAAGCTGTAATATACATACATCCATCAGAGTACAACAACAAATCATAATCATCCGCCTGGACAATTATAACAACATGGCCTTACAAATGATGATAATTTAAAAAACTAAGCGGTGGAAAATAAACAAATACGGGAATATGTCCCAAAAACCTCCACCTTGTCGGCTGAAGCTCCAAAGCATCTAAATGTAAATATGTAAATATGCCCGGTCTGACCCGAGCATTGAAAGGGAAAAGTGCCCACATCAATATGTTAAACCAGCATGAGAAAACACATCTCAACTGCATTTTCAAGTTAGAAAAGTCTTTCAAAACAAAGGTATCTCGTAAGACAACACTGCACATAAACATGGTCGAGTTTTTACCTTATGATAACCAAAACATTTTATATCAAATTCTGTTATATTAAATAATGTTAATCATAGCCGAAATTGTTACATTGATTAAATTCCAGCATACTAGCAACAAAGTGGGTTCTACAAACAAAATAGCAAGGCACTTATTGGAGAATGGATTTGCAACGAATGACCAGGTGACGAGACTACCTTCCGACAGCATATCTCTAGAGGAATGTACCCGAGGCTATAGAACATCTACACCTCTACCAACCTAAGACCGGCCTACCTCTTCCAAGATAGTACCGAATATGTCATCATCTTGGTCATTACCAACCTATTCGAGGGCCGAATATGTCATCATCCCGGTCATTACCAACCTATTCGAGGGCCCTCTTTGCGTACACTACAATAATTTAAAACCCGATGTCGTAGCGCGAATAAATATATCAAGAAGGGGGTGAACATATCCTAATGGTTGTGAACCACACAGCCTTGTTGCATCTAGCTTGTTTTGGTTATTTCCGAGTGTGGGGCTTGAGGTAACGATTACCTTGCATAGAACGTCAAATTTTCACTTTAACTGCCACATTGTCATTCCATAATCACACAACTGATTTCTACAAACATATAACTCCTGAGATCGCAAGTCTCAAAAAATGGTTTTAATCTAAGAGAAGTTGCATTCTCCGCTACCAAACAGATTATACATTTGTAGAGATCAATCAATGCGATTTTAGAATGCAAGATCAGACATCCGTCCATATAAGTTGTCAAGGAATATGACAAACTGAAGGCACTTCTCCTACCGCATCATGTTTGGAAATCACCCCTAGGATCAGTAGTGATTAGTCCTTGCAAATCGAAAATTTTCATAATAGAACACTACTATCATCATGAGTATACGATATAGTAATTCCCCCGAGGTTCTAGTGGAAAGCAGCCCTACATCATGAAGATTCTTGTCTTCAATTGTCATCATCATTAACCTGCACTTTCAAATGCATACTCGAACCTCCCTCCAGGAGGCGCCTTGATTTGGCCATAGCGTGGCGCAATCAAGGGTTTGTCGATGCTTTAACCTGACCATAACATGGAACGGTTAAATGCTTACTCTAACCTCCCTCCAAGAGGTGCTTTGACCTGACCAACTAGGCACGGACAAAGGCTTTGACCTTTTAAGGTAATTTTCAAGTGTAAGGAGAATTCTACTCCCTACTATGTAGATTTTTTTTAGAAAAGTGATGCTTTATTGAATTCGATTAGGATCTCTTTAAAAAACTATTGATTTTGCCTTGTCTGAAAAAGCTGATCACCATTCCTTCGAGTGCTCTACATTGATTTGTTTCATCCTCATTCATCATATGATAGTAGCAGTAAGATCCCCTCGATTCCTTCAATACATAGGTTTTCTTTTGAGACGACCAATAATTGAGTTTCTCTTTGTTTAGTAAATAGATATTCTCAGTTGATGTAGTCAAATTACATTGCTTAGGGAGTCTCGACTTGGAACTTGTCTTTTGATGATGGTTTCTAGATTTTTTATTAATTTCTTCTAAAACTACACTCTCACTGACTAATTTCCTTTTCAAATCCTTTTGAAGCTCACATGTAGGCAATGTCCCACAGTTGCTTGATGCTATTTTTGTGCAAAGGTGTTATAATCAGCCATCATTCACTCTTCAAAGATAGTTCCTTTGGTATAGAGTTGAATTTTTTTGTATTTGGTCAAACAAGTTATCACTCTTATCTTTTTTTCTCCCGCAGGCAAAGATAGGTGTGGGGCCAATGTAAAACGGGTTTGAGCTCCATTTGTCTGGGTCACAAGATCCAACTCTCTTTCTCCTTAAGATCCTTAAACTTCAAATCTCAACATCTGCTCTTCATGTAGTTCAGAATCTTTAACAGTTCTATCGAAGTATCCAACTAAATGTGGCTTTGAAGATTCTTGTTCAGACCTTTTAATTTTGCTAAACATGGTGGTGTAAAGTCTAAAGTAGAAAAGCTTGAAATATGATAGGGTTAAAGGAAAATAGAGTTGAAAGTTCAACAAGATCAAAGGTTCAAGCCTCCTTCAAGCGTCAAAAAATGTTAACAAGAAAACTTGTCAACAACCCAAAGCAAGGTATAAAGTATAAGTAATCCTTCAAAACCACCTTTCGAATAGATAAAAATAGTTAGAACATTTCGATCCCGTTAAGCTCTCCTTTCAAATAGGTAATGGCAATTGAAATTCCTTTTGTATAACCTTTCGACGTGGGGTCGAAACACCTGAATTCCTTTTTATAATACCTTCTGAGCTGATTGAATTGGTTTAGTATCCCATCGAAGCTTCTTTTCAAAATGGTTGAGGTGAATCGTGGTTTGGCCGTAATAATCTAAGGATAAGAGTGGAATTAGAAGGTTTCGACTTCCTCCAAAGGTAACCTTTCAATCATGCCGATACAAGCAGATCATAATTAGAATCGCATATAATCATTAGATTGGCCAACATATCTAAAAATGCCCTAAACATGCTTTGATTGACTTTACCTTTATCACTAGTAGCTTAAGTAAAACAAAGTAGTCAAATCCTCAATCTAATTTAAGAACTAGGATTTAAAATTTAAGAAAATACAAGAATGAAGTGAATGAATTTGGATGCCCAAAACCAAACCCCTAGGGTCTTTTTTATAGATGCGGGCTAGAACCTTTCAAATCGATTCTCTCGACTTGGTCGAAAGACGGTCTTGGAGACCTTTCTTGTTGTTAACATTAAGGCATCCTTCTACTTCGCTTTTTAAATGGAACTTGAGTGCTTTCGAGCTGGTCCAAAGGTGTGGACGCACGCTCCACTTTGTTGTTGATGACTATCTACAATGATGTTTACCTTTATTATATTCAACTCGATAGTCATATCCACGGAGCTTAGCTAACCATTTGCCTTGAATTCCAGTGGTCAATTTTTGAGATGGTAAACGTTGCAAGCTTTGATGGCCGGTTCTTATGGTAAATCTCATGCCTAATAAATATCGTGACCATTTTTTAGTTGCAAGAATTAAGGCTAATAGCCCTTTCTCATAAGTAGATAAATACAAGTTCCTTCCTTGCGGTGCCTGACTGATACATGCAATAGACTTATTGTTTTGCAAAAGCACAGCACCTATCCCTGAACCACTAGCATCACATTCCACATTCCACCACAAATTCTTTGTTGAAATCCGACATTGACAAGATGGGTGGGTTAATGAGACAAGATTTTAATTTATAAAATACATCGGTCACTTCTTGAGTCTAGAAAAAAGAATTCATTTTTAGCATTGTGGTTAAGGGTTTTGCTACCAAGCCATACCCTTTGATAAATCCTCTATAATAGCCTCCAAGTCCCAAAAAACCTCCAAGTGCTTTGATGTTTTGAGGTTGTGACCAATCCATTATTACTCTTGTTTCCTCTTTATCAACTGCAGTGCCATTTTCTGAAATAATGTGACCAAGCCATTTGATTTATCTTCAGCAAATGAGCACTTAATTAGATTAATAACCAGCTTATTGTCTTGGAGAATTTGCAGTGAATTTTCAAATGCTTCAAATGATCTGCCTAACATCTGCTATATATTAAAATATCATCAAAGAATAGAAGTATAAATTGTTCTCAATTTTGTTTTAAAATGTTGTTCATAAGAGACTGAAATGTTGATGGAGTATTTGTTAAACCAAATGACATTACTAAAAGTTCATAGCAATCATCATGTGTTCTAAAGGAAGTTTTGTGAATATCATTCTCATGCATTCTAAATTGATGCTAACCAGATTTCAAATCTAATTTTGTAAAAAATTCAGAGCCATAATGTTCATCTAATAGATCATCTATCAAAAGAATTGGAAACATGTTTTTTATAGTTTGTTTATTCAATGTCCTATAACCCACACATAGTCTTCAAGACCTCTCTTTTTTCTTAACCGTCGCAACTGATGATGAAAAAGAGGTTGAACTATTTCGAATAATACTTGAACTAAGCATATCATTGATTAATTTATCTAGCTCATATTTTATCTGATGAGAATATCTATAAGGCTTTAGACAAATTGGTTTTGATCCTTCTAACAATGGAATTTTATGATCACAATCACGAGCATGTGGCAGTGAATTAACTAAGGAAATAACAGCAGGAAATTCAGTAAGTACAAGTTGAATATTCGAATGAATTTGTGGAACATTGGGTGTTTGTGTATGTGCAGATAAAAGCATGAATTTCAGGTGAGCTGGCATAAATTCTCTGGTAGCATGTTTATCATCTAAAGTTTGAATATCAAAATGAAATATGCCTTGCCACTTATACTCTTTTTCATTACAATGAATCTGACTTGCAGCTTTTTAAAGTTAAAGCAAACTTCACCAAGCTCTCTCATCCATTGAATACCCAATACAATACCACATCCCTCCATAGGTACCAATAAATCTATAGGAATTTTACAGACATTATAATAAAATCCGAGAACAAAGTTCATTACCTTGGAGCTTTTGACCATTATCAACTTGAACTTCATAGATTCTTGTTTGTGTTTTCTGCAGTTTTAACCTCTGAGCTAAATTGCTATCAATAAAACTATGAGTGCATCCCGAATCAATTAATAATATGACATTTTTAATATTTATACTACCTTTGATCTTGATAGTGTGTAGAGTGGGTATCCCTAAAAGTGCATTAATATAAATCGATAGCAAAGTATGATCTGAATTTGTGTTTGCATCCGCAACAGTTAGTTGTACATGATCGATGTTAGAATCCCCAACAGAATTATCAGCATCCGAATCATTGTCTAATTCAACCAAGCCCTTTAAAATATAAATTTGCTTTGTTTTACATTTATTGCCATAACGATATCTTTCATTACAACCAAAATAAAGATTTTTCTTTTTCATGTCTAAAATTTCTTCTAGAGTAAGAGTTTTAATTTTGCTGGTTTGTTAGAAGAAATTTCTTGATTATTTCCACAAGAATTTTTGAAATTAACATTATTTTTAAAATAATTTTGTTTGGCATGTTCGTTGGCCGAAAGCCATTTTGTTTCAAAAGTTTTAACCAGAGAGACTGCTGTATCAAAATCAAGTGGATTATTTACAATGACATCAAATTATATTTCTTCTTTTAAACCCCTAATTTTTATTTTTATTTTATTTTTTTTGTAAAAGATGAATAGGAGTTACTTTTGCTCAATCATACCTTCAAGTTGTTCAAACAGGTTTACATATTGCATAACTGATATTATTTGTTTGAGGGATGGAAAAGTATCGCATGGTCTTTCTAATTCACTAGGATTAAAGCATACCTGAATTGCTTTGTAGAATACTGACCATTGATCATTATCTTGAACATTGTGTGAGTATCCATAGAACAATTGTAGTGCTTCATTTCTGAGATGATATGAACAGACTCCTGTATATAAGTTTTGTTGTATCTAAAGAAACTCTCCACTCGTCTCAGCCAGTCTATTACCCTATCCTCTCCTGAAAAAGTAAGGAGATAGATTTTGATGTTCACTTTGGTTAGATCTCTTGCTGGTATAGGAGAATTATCAAAATTTCTTGATGAAAAACGGTGATCAATGTTGATGTTGTCTGGTCTAGTAAGAAAGGAAGGTCTGCTGTTTAGAGGAACATAGATATTTGATCTTATTTGAGAAGAAGACAAGCATAGATGATACTCGGTTTATTTGATTTCATGAAGCTCGGTAAAAAAATTGCCATCATTTCTTGAATTTTATCTGTTTTCTCATTAGTTTCTTGACTGCTTCTTGCCAAATTCCGAGTGGTAATCGATAGATCTTGAGTTGTCTTTTCTAATTTCTTCAATGATAAAGCAGTTCTGTTGTTAGTCAAACTTTGCTTCTTCCATATTTCATGTGATGGTTCATCAGTTGCAAATTCCAGTGAGGAAGAACCATCTCTGTTTTCATCAAGATCAGGGGAAGAAATTTGTCAGTGAGTGTCTGAACCATGCTGATCATGTGGCTCTGATACCATAATGGTATGATCTTTATCCTTTTGTGATTGTGCAAGAGTCACTGTCATGCTGAAATGGATGTAAGGTGGCTTGTGTTACTTTCTTGAAGAACTGAAGGGTTAAGAAGGAATGGCAGATTGTTAAGAATGAGGTGGTGAGTTGAATAGCAAGAAGAAAGTGGCGAAGTCAGCTTAAACAAGAAAAGAATGCATAATAGAAAGGTGAGAAAAGTCTGACACTTGATTTTATTTCTCTCCCAGAAACATATGTAATGACTAAGACTAGTATATATACATACTCATGATTGACTCACTCAAACTAGCCATTAGAAATAACAGCTCATCATCAAGTGATCAACTGATCATAAATTTAACAATAAAAATGCAAAACTAAAATGCCTTTAGATGTGCACGTGCACACTAATGTCTTCTAGTGCTTGCTTCCTCATGACTCTGAGCTTCCATTAAACCTTCAAAAGCCTCCATGTCTGATCCAGAATGGCGAGGAGGTGAGTTAGCCATTGTTTTCCAACGTGTTTGATAAAATGTTTCAGGTGCTCGATGAAATGTCAACGTGTAAAAGTTATACATACTAAGGTATAAATCAAGTCATCCAACGATTTTGAGCATTAACCATCCATTATAAGGTCAGGAGATAGAACACTATGATCACTGGTAGGGATGAGCGTTCGGTCGGTTTTCAAGTAAAATATATCAACACCTAAATTGAAACCGAAATAATCGAAACCGTACCGAACCAAATTAACATAATTTATGTTTATATAAACTATTTTGAATATTTATTTTAAGCTTATAAAAAAAATTAACCTATTTTTAATAGATAAGGTTTGTTTTTTATTGCTAAACCAATCGGTAAGAGTGTTACAATGCATTGAGTTTGGATAATATAATAAAAGTCGATTAATTCAATTAAACCGATAACCAAAATAAAATTACTTTACAAACCGAATTCAAATCAATATAATTTCATAACCGAACAGACTGAAATTAACCAGTTTGGTCGGTTAATTCGGTTCTAACCAACTATTGCTCTGCCTAATCAATCGACCTGGTCAGTGAACATATAATGATTTTACATGAACCGTTGAACTTGACATAAAAATGTAGACTCCGAGACAGAACAGAAAGGAATGGATATTTAGATTCCCAAAACCTTCGTGCTAAAATGCCAATTTCTTCAAATACGCAGCATTGATTCTAAGAACAAAACCGAGTTGAACATTCACGTGGTTCTGAACGAATAGGTATTTCCATTTCCCCCTAAGTGTTTAAGATCGACCTTTATCTGTTAAGCAAGCAAGGCAGCAGCAAGTCATAAATTATGTCCCAATGGACTAAATATTATAATACAATCATATAGTAGTTAATGGTGGAGTTGCGTTAAACATAATCTGTTCAAAAAGGCTAGTATGGAAGGATTTAAAAGAAGAAGAATAAAAGAAGTGGAAAGCAGTTAGAGTTGGAAGATGATTTGAACAGGGAAGGGGGGTATTCTTTCAGTTATTTGATAAGGCAGACCCATTTATAACAAAATCACCTAAATGATCTTTGATTGTCATCCAAAGTGGCGTTCAACTCTACTAACTTAAGGGTCTTTTGCAGTATATTCAACAAGAATGTGATATTAGCAACCCATTGATCTCTTAAAACAATAAAAAGGTTTCCGGGTACAAGCAGTTGCTACTTTCAGCAAGAGTTCAACAGTTGTTTATATCGTTCGTATTGCAAGAATGCAAGAATGCAATAGTACAACTACAATGTTGCAAGAAAATGCAGAATTTCAGTAAGTGGATCACATATCTTCAAGAAACAAACAACTGCATTGCTGTTTGAAGAATGCAAACAGCAATAATGATATAGAAACGAATTATGATTTCCTGGAATACCATGCATTACGAATTGCACGCATATAATTCTTAACAGAGTCATGATATTGGCTACTACCTGATTGATTTACAGCACTGAGTATTAAATGAAAGATGCCACATTACAAATCACCATGTAACAACAACTATAAAGCTCTTATTAATCTACACTTCCAAAAACATCCTATAGAAACAGAAGATAAATTACCGAAATTCAAACAGCAGCAAATCCTTTCAAGTACTCAGGATCCCTCCTCGCTCGCTCCTGAAATTTCTTGAACCACTGATCCAAAATATCCATAGGCACCACCAATTTACTTCCATCCACACCACAAAAACTCTGCATGAAATTGAACAAATTCTCTCCGACTCTCAACACCATCTTCTCCACCTTCTTCTCCATCCCCGTATCCACGGCCGTAGGAACCGCCGTCAGATCCTCGACGGAGATTCCAATTTTCGGGGTGCCGACGGCGGCGCCTTCTGCAGGATCCGGCCAAGGGAGGGAGAGGACGGCGGAAGGGCGGGAGACGGTGACGGAACCGCAGAAGATGAAGGAGGTGGTGTTGGGAGGCTGGATGTATAAGGAGACGGCCTTGTCGGATGGAATGGAATTAGGGCTTAGGAGGAAGATGCAGATATCTTTGATTTGATGGTAGGGGAGTTGGGTTTGAGTGAGGAATGGAGTGAGATCGAGGAGGTAGTGAAGCGGGTCGATCTGGGTGAAGGTTGTTACGTCGATAGGATAGCTTTTGTCTGGGAACAGAAGTCCGAACATTTTTTGCTTAATTCTTTTCGTTTTAGGGAATTTTTGGAGTTTGGGCTTTTGTAGGGTTTGGTTTGTGATTTTGGGAGGAAATAGAGGTGAAGGCTCTGGTGGTCGTTCGAAGGTTCTAGAAGATACTCGCTAAATGAACAACGAAACTGATCTAATACATGCGTAAATAAACACGACCTACATATGCAAAGTAATATCCTATCTCGTTTTAATATGAAATTATAATATTTTAATTCACATATATAAGCGAACGTGATCGCTGTGTCTAGGTAAGCAAATA
This sequence comes from Allium cepa, assembly GCA_030765085.1. Lineage (NCBI taxonomy): Eukaryota > Viridiplantae > Streptophyta > Magnoliopsida > Asparagales > Amaryllidaceae > Allium > Allium cepa. The sequence continues at coordinate 259,543,209 of CM060938.1, read as the reverse complement.
ATTATATAAATCAACTCTTGTAAACAATTTTGTTTCAAAAAAGTACGATTTTTCCCTTTTTTTAGTACGTATTATTATATTGTGAAAATTAATGATAATGATTCATTAAACATGTATATGTTAATAGTTCTTAAAATATTTATTTTTATCAATTGCAATTATGAATGCAATCGCAATCATGAGTCTAAATTCGATATTCAAACATTTACTTTTTAAATATTCATAGTTAAAATATATCGAGAAAAATATACCGATACATTCTTGCGACTAGCATGTGTAATGTTCTCTATATGGACAGTAAATTGTTCATAACCATTTGGGACACCACAGGATTACATATTTGTAGTTGTTTGGAAAAATCACACAATGACTCAACGAGAGTCTTCTGTATGTTGATACAACCAACTCAAAATAGAAGATCTCATATAAGGATGTGTGGTAACCTTCAGTCTTGAGGATACCGTAGATTTTAAGTAACTAGATTATACTTTGATTATGGTAAATTACATGGCATCGCGATCATATTACATCTATAGTTGGATATATGTTGAACTACTTGATATGAAACAGAAAGTTAGTATCATCATAATTGATAGTCAACTTAAATTCAAAATCTTTGGTCAAAGTAATTCGATAGGACTTTAAAATGATCTACGCAATCAATTAAGAATATTATTAGAGTTTTTGACCTTGGACCAAAATATAGATGTCCCAGTGGTACGATGATGATGAATAGAAAACGTGCACAAAATATCGCTATAATGTATAGCTTAATAAAAAAAATAGAAATTAGATTTCACCAAAATGATTTATAAGCAACTTAACTTGTGTCTGATACTGTACTTCAGCAAAGTCCGTACAAGCTTCGGTGTTAATATTTTTAAGTATTAACTGAGGACCGAGTTCACACCAAGGAGTCAACACAACTAAGTTGTTGGATAATTTTCGAGTTCAGCCAATTTAAAATTAATTTATAATTATCATAAATTAAAAATAAAATTAATACAAATGTTATATTGAAATTAATGGTGTTTTAATTATTTATTTGAAGCCTTATAATTAATCAAAAAAATATAATTGTTACATATTGATTTAATTAAAATATAGGTTTAAATAAATTTTAAATGATCAGTTTATGTGATAAATTAATTAGACTCGAACTCATTATCCCACTAAGGGGTTGCTAGCCATGCTTAGAGTCAAGAAGGAGCCAAAGACACTTGGTCTTCAAATCTAGGGAGAGAGGTATTGGATATTTTAATAAATGATTGGCTATAAGTAACCTCATCCTCTCTTGTTCAACATACAGAAAAAAAACTTGGCCTCCACTGAATTAAATTGCTGAAGCCTATAAGGCGGGATTTGTATACAACAGTCTAGGATAAGGAACTATGAGTTTAGCTAGGAAAATGAAGACGGTCGAAATGCCGATAACAGGTGGGATCACAATAGGTAAATATTTTATTTCAAATATAATTATCAAATTACTTATGCTTTACAGTGTTTCGGCCATGAATTAAAATTAATATAAAAACGATCGACCATGTTAAAAGAAATTCAAAATTAGTATAATAAATATGTGGGCCGAAACCCCATTATAGTGTTTTCGAAATTTATTTGCTCAATAATATCTCAATTCGATCTTGATACAATCTCCATAATCTCTCAATTTAATCCTATTGTTCATAAACCCTCCAGGTCAAAGTCTAGAAAGGTCGAGGCAGAATCTTTAAGGAAGATCGGTGAGGCGATCAAAGGGTAGCACATTTGTAATGACCTGAAATTTTTAACATTTCGAATGTGAATATTTAATTTATTTAAATGTTCAGATTTGATTCAAATTTAATAATAATAATAAGAAGAAAATCAAATTTTAATATAACAACTCAATTTTTAATGACTATTTTTAGTTTAATTTATTTGATTTTTCCATAATTTTTAGTTTGGAAATTGAATAAATTATCGTTTGACGAATTTTCGACAAACGATGGTATTTCTGTGATTTTTATGAATATGATAATCAAAGTATATTATTGTTGTTTTGGAATCCTATCACATTTTTGTGCGCGACTATATTTTCATACGCGAACGAAATAATATGCAGCGATGTAACAACTCCACCGTTATATCCGTATTATTAAAGAATATTACAAGTAATGTTGTTTAATAACACGGAGAATATTGTTTTAGGGACGACCTATTGTGACTATATCTTTGGACTAACACTGACACGTCTTTATTACATTTTTGTGGATCTAAACTGCAAATTTTTAAATGTATAGTACCAATATAAAGTAATAGACACGTAGATTTAAAATATTCAGAACAGTATATAATATAAATAAATCAGAATCGGAGCTACAGATCACAGCGGAATAATATACATCATATACATAATAAAATACGAGTCTACAAAATATCAGTACTAGACCCATATAATATATACATGCATCCAAAATATTGTATCACTTACACAAATGGCTATTAAATAATATATAGGACATATCTCCTAAATGTCAATATATACAATAATGAAGTAAATTGAAATAGTCAAAAAAGTCTACTCCAGCGGTAGCACAAAAATCCAAAAGTCAACGAGTCCCTGAATTGTAGAGTCTCGGTATGACCCGAGTATTTTAAAATAAACGGGTCAAACTATATCTAATAAAGATGTAAGATACTAATATCAAAAATATATGACTTAACCAATAAAATAAGCCAAAATATGTCTGAAACCAAATAATCATAATAAGGCATATTAATCAAACATCATTGTAACGACCCTGGATTTTGGCCCTGTTTATTTTAATAAATATTTAATCTAATTAAATAAAAAGTAAATTTATAATTTTAAAATGATTATGACTTGTGAAATTATTGCCATTTGTTTATATGAATTTGTATTTCAAAAAGGAATTGGACTTTGAAAATTTAAAATAAAATATCTCAATAATAATATTTATAATAAAATTTGTCTTATATAATTGAATTAAAATACTTTGTCTTGTTAAAATGTGATAAATAAATACATATGGATAATAATGTTTAAAATAAAATCAAAGTTTATCAATATAAAATATAAATATCAAATATAAGTAAAAATTAAGAATATAATTTAAATATTTATAGTTAAAATATAAAATATAAAATATAAGTCACCATATTGAATATAGCTTAAATATTGATAGTCAAAGTTAAAAATACAAATAGAAATAAAAATAAGAATTAAGTGTTAGTGTATGCTTGCAACATAAACTAAAGATTTAAAGCACAAATGTATAAAATAAAATAAAAGCCAAATGAAAATCAGTCAAAGTATAAAATATTGTATATGAATTAAGCATAAGGTATAAAAAGTAAAACCAGACAAACATTTTTCAAGCTAGAAGCTAACATAAATATTTTTACACAAATTATCTTCAAGACCAAATGTCTACCTGAAAACAAATATTCACATACAAAAATATCTTCATACAGCAAATCATAATTATAACATGTACATATAAACTATTCAAGCTATAAGTTCACAAGACAAATGTTTATACACCAAATTATCTTCATAAGCAAACATAAAAGTATGAAAGTGGACCTGACACAAATAAGTGTATGAAGCTCAACTAAAAATAATAAGACAAATATTTATATATAAACATATCTTCTTACACAAGCTATATCTACCTGCAAAGTATATGTCTGCATACAAAATGTCTTCATACAGCAAACATAATTATAATTATGTAAACTAATTAAGAAACAAGCATTTAATTTCCATCCGCTCAAGCCCAAATTGTGTCATTTCAAAATATTTAGCAAATCCTTTCATTTGCAGTAAATAAATATCTGCTCATATCAAAACAACTTCACCAGTTAAAGCCTTTCTTAAGTACCCTATGTCCTCTTATATATGAATACAACTGCTTTTAGTTCGTTCAGTAAAAATATTCTTAGAAAACCTGAGAGAAACAAAAAGAAAGAAGAAGCAAGATCAAAAATTTAATTCAAAACTGTAGTTTAAAAAAAAAAACTCAAGACAGTTTCAAGCTTCAGGTGTTCAACATCAAATTTATTCTTTGTTCTGGAATTATGCAGGTGAGTAAACATATTTTTTAAAAGCTTTAAGTTTGATTAAAAACAATTCAAGATTTTGATGATCTGGTTGTATATGCTTTAGTTTGCATATGAATTTGTGATATATTGTGCTTCCCTGTAATTGATATCTAGTGCATATTTGTTTCAAACTCAATTTATTTACATCAAAGGATTGTTAATCTGTAAGTTTCAACTAAAGAAATAGGTTTAAAACTAAATCCAGATTTTTAAAAGCTAATTAAACTAGGATTGTAAGATTACACACTGTAACTTGATTCTACAGGTACATCAAACATTTCTTTGATAAATTTGAATGTTATAAAATGTTAATTCAAGTTTATATCTTGAATTCTTACTAAAAGTTATGATTTTTAAAACTAAAACAAAGATTTTTAGTGTGGGATTTTAAGAGCAGTTTGTATGTGAACCAAAATTGCATTTTTCCCATTTTCGAACCATCGAATCAATTTTAAATGTTCAAATTTGTGTTGAAGCATGTGTGGACATTGGTGATGTCGTAAAAATTATCAGATAATTTTCTATTTCATGGATTAAGAGGACGAGGACATTCTAGGGTTTATGTTCAAGTTTTTGTACTTGTCTGTATCATGGCGTGTTCGACCTCTAGGAGCGATCGAGTTGCACGAATCTTGGGGGGATAGTTGCTTGACGCGTTGTCGTGGTGTGGGCGAACTCTGGGCGACTCCGGTGGCTTGAATGACGATCGTGAGGTGTTTTAGTGGATGGGTCATGTTTACAGTTTTTCGACCAAATTTCTTAATTTCGATTTGAAAGTTTTGACAGTGATTCGAGCTTGATTTTCATGTCTACGCGTGATTTGGGACTTGCTTGCGACATTGGGGTTCGCCGGAGATGCGTCGCGCCGCCGTACACGTGTACGGCAGCGGTGGTGTATTAGCGTCGTTGAGTGAGCACAGTCTCGAGTGTTACTCGAGAAATCGAGTTGTTTGCTTCGAGTTTGATCGTGTGCGTAAGTATGTTACCTGATGCTTTTTATACTTAGTTTAAACTTAAACTACAGAAGAAAAAAAGGGAAGAAAAGAAGGGTTACAAAGGAGATTCGGGTGATTTGAGTGTTTAACGCGAAGTGCTACTCGAGTTTTTAACAGGGAAAGCCTCGGGTTTTTGTCAATCTGCAGTATTACTTTATAATGTAGAAGTTGAGTAAATTTGGTTTCCACAAATTTGTTTAAAACATTGTGAACTTAGAAAATATTTAACAGTTAAGCAAAGATTTTATTCAAGTTTTAATTAATTTAGTCAAAGCTTAACGATGTTCTTAAACTCTTAATTATTTTAATTAAGAAGTTAATTTAAGTTAAGTGTAAAGTTAATTAACTCTTAAGTTTGTAGTTAATAATAAAATGATTTAAAATTTAAAAGAAGACTTATAAAATGTTAATTAAGTTGATTATTAATATTAATTGATTATTTTCAGAAAGTAATTAAGAATAATTACTTTTTTATTTGTAATTAGTGGTGGATTATAAGTAATAAATGAATTTGTAATTAATTACTTAAGTTAATTTATGAATGATTAATAGTTAATTAATCAAGTAATTTAATTAAGAGTTAATAATTGATTTATTAAGCAATTAGTGGTTAATAAATGGGTAATTAAGTTATTAATTAATAATTAAGGTTATTAATTAATGATTAAGGAATAGTTAATTAAAGTTAAATAACTTGATTAAGAAGTAATTAATTAAATGGTGTGAAATAAAATAATTAATTAAGTAAGTAATTAAGATTTAATGAATTGATTAAGGAAATGATTAATTAAATTAAGTAAATTGAAAAGAAATAAGTAATTAATTGATAATTAATTAATGATTAAGTGATTAATTCTCAAGTAATTGATTTTAAATTGAATTAATTACAAACGAGAATTTAAGATCATTGCTTATGGATTGTTGTGTAGAATATCTGATTCGTGATATTTATTTGATGATAATTCTGTGATGTTCTGTGATATGCTGTGATATATCTATGATGACTGTGTATGATTTATCTATTATAAATGCAATGTGAATTAAATCATTGAATTAAACTGTTTAAGTTAATTAGACAACTTGGCCTTTAAAATGGTGTTTGGATTTCGATGAGACCAGGATCGGGTGTCATTTATGAGTATCCGAAAACCACATTGATCCAAATTAAACGTTAGGTCGTGAATTCTCAAGTAAAGATCGAGATGGTGTTTTCAGAATGCAAGGGTTATCGTCTTTGACTCTGAGGGTGATTCAAAAATGAGTATAATGAGATAATGCCTTCGGTTTCGTTCGAACCTGAAACGAACATGTATGGATTGAATGCTTTCAGCACATCGTCGAGCGGACGATGAGCATTCTAAGAGATATGTCCTGTAAAGGTAATCGCAGCCTCAAGCCTCATCAACCGGGATGGCTAAAACAGGGGAGGTGCAGCAAGGTTAGGTGGGTCATGCCCAAGCAGGACGAGATATACCCCTATCTAGATGTCCCTTTTTATTTCGGCTGTGTGGGCGGTTGCTAGCTACAAACGTGGGGTTATCTTGTTCGGGACTGTTCAGTAAGGAATGGTTCCGACCTTGTGTTGCAGGGGAGTTAGGGTGGCTCCTCGGTACGGTGATCTAGGCCCCGTACTATGACGGGCGGTACCTCAGTAGCCCTGCCATTGTATGGAATGCAATCTCCAATAAGCATCGTACGTTTTGATTGTGCTCAACTACGTTGGAATGTGAGATGTAAGCATTTCAGCTATTTCTATATTTTACTTGAAAACCCTAGACACTGTTATAATATCACTGGATTTCCTATAAAATGTTTTGGTTAGCGTAAGGTAAAAACTTACCCGTATTTATTTGTGGGGAGTCTTACGTGATACCTTTATTTTCAAATGTTTTTCAAAGTTAAACAACTTAAACCGTTTACTCATACCAGACCCATGTCTGACCCGGAGTTTATATTTTGGTTTTCATAAACTCTTGGGTACTCAAATTTTATGAGTAGCCAAGCGATAGGTTTTGGACTTTGATTTCTGAAGGAGCTTGGAGCAGGAGTTCTAGACGTATGTATATATCTATCTAGTTCCGCTGTGTTAGTTAGTGTATGTTGTATCTCTGATGTATATAGCGACGGATGTATGTATATGACTGTCATATGTATGATATTGTATAACTCTGATATATGTAAAGCTATGTAATAGTTATGTGATGTATTGTATTTTGTTTCGTTCCGCTGTGAGATTCTGATGTTGTTGTACTTTCTTTTCTATTCTTTTCTATTTCTATCACTTTCTTTCTTAAATGATAATACATCTTTCTGGGAGTAGAAGGGCGGGTCGTCACGGGTGGTATCAGAGCACTAGGTTGAGCGAATACCTAGGCTCTTGAGTGATCGTATTTGTAATTTTGATATATATATATATGTGTGTGTGTGTGTGTGTGTGTGTGTTTATTTATTTATTTCTACCTATTTTTCGGGTTACCTGTTTGGGTTTTCTAATATAAGTTATAAAGGTAGATAGGGTAGTGGTGCATGTAACACGACTACCATTGGATGGAATTTGAATGGTTGAGGTTGGAAGTGTATCTGTCGAGACTGTAGACCTATTGCTGTCTCGAGTAAACATTGGGTGGTGTAAGGATTTCATAGATCTCTGAAGGAAACCTGTTATGGTTCAGAGTTCATCTTTGAAGTGTAAGTTTGGATGAGCTAGAATTTGGATCTGTCGGTTGGACAAAGGCAATGACATGATATCTTGATGTCTCAGGATGTAGTAGCTATGTGATGAGACACAATGACTATGGATGACTCCAAAGATGTTTCTTTGGGACCAGTTAAGGAAGTGTATCTGCTTCGGTATTGTGGCTAAGTTCAATAGGGTGTTTCTGTTGATTCGAGGTCCGAGTTTCTCGAAGAGCTTTGGATAGGAAGTCTTTGGGCATCCGGGTCAGCAGTGTAGCTCGAAGTGTTCTGTGTGCCGTCAAGGAGCTGGTTAGCAGTTTTTCTTGAGGTAATTTCAGAAGCAGCAGAGTGGATTCATTTCTTCGATGGATTGACTCGATAAGTATAAGCTATTCTGAATTGAGATGAGAAAACAGTTTCTTTGGAAACTGATTTTGGTAGAATTGCCAGAGTGTCGTGTGATAATTCTATTATTCACTTGAGTAGTCTTTTACATGGATTTGAGACTTCTCAAGAGAAGGTTGAAGGTATTGATGTGGTCCAAGATTTCCCTGATGTATTCAAGGAAGTTAAGTGTTTGCCTCCGCGACGAGAGGTAGAGTTTCGTATTGATTTGATTCCAGGAACAATGTCGGTGTTTCAGCCTAGTAGGAGGATGGCTCATAGTGAGAAAAAAGAATCAGATAAGCAGACTCAGGATCTTTTGGAGAAGGAATTGTTTAGGCCAGTTTTTCTTGTTGAGGTTCTTCTGCGGTGTTTGTCACTAAATCAGATGGATCGCTAAGGTTTTGTGTGGATTTTTGAGAATTGAATAAGTTTGTTTTGGTATTCATCAATGATATTCTGGTCTATTCCAAGTCGGAAGAAATGCACAAGCAGCATTTGAGGATTGTTGGAGACACTGAGGAGGCATGTTTTAAAGAAAAGTTCTCTAAGTGCCATTTCTGGAAATCGGAAGTTAAAATTTTTGGGCTCATTGTTTTTAGTGAAGTTATCTCTGTAGACCCAGCGAAGGTGGAATCTATTCTGGAATGGAAGCAATTGAAGTCACCTATTGAAGTTCGTATCTTTCTGGGATTAGCTGGCTACTACAGGAAATTTATCAAAGATTATTCCAAGATTTCTTCACACCTGACTAAGTTGACAAGGAAATGAGCTAAATTCAAATGGATACCCCAGTGTAAAGAAGCTTTCCAAGAATTGAAGACGAGGCTAACCAGTGCACCAATGCTAGCTTTTCCAGATGGGAGGAGCAAATTTGAAGTTTTTACAGATGCTTGTATAGTTGTATTGGGAGTAGTGTTAATGCAGAATGGAAGAGTAGTTGCGTATGCGAGTCGGCAATGGAAGCCCATGAAAGAAACTACGCTACGCACGATCTTGAGTTGTAGCCATTGTTTTTGCTTTGAGAATTTGGAGACATTATCTCTCGGGAGAGAAGTTGAGTTATTCACGGATCACAAACCGTTAAAGGATCTTAATCTGAGGCAGCAGCGATATGTCGAGTTTCTGGCATCATATGATTTGGATATTCTGTATACTCAGGGAAAAGCGAAGGTTGTGGCTGATGCTCTTAACAGGAATGCAGTTTTGTTTCTTTTGGATGTTGTTACATCTCTCCAGGGCAAAATCTTAAGTAAGCAAATAGAGGATAGATCTTTTGAGGAATTGATCCTTGGATTTAAGGATGGTCGGTATTCTGATTTCAAAGTGGACGATCAAGGTGTTTCGAGAATTAATGGTCGTTTGTGTGTGCCTAATATTGATGGATTGAGGCAAGAAGTCTTAGTTGAGTGTCATTGCTCTAGACTGAATATTCATCCAGGAATTTCTAAGATGTTTAAGTTATGAGATGAATTTTCTGGTGGCCGGGCATGAAGAGGGATGTAGCTACTTTCGTTAATAGTTGTGCTATCTGTCAACAGGTTAAAGGAGATCAGCAGAAGTCAACCGGTTTGTCGCAGCTTTTGGAAATCCCAGAATGGAAATGGGAGATGATTTCAATGGACGGTTTGCCTAGAACCAAGGAAGGAAATGATGGTATATGGTTTAATGAGGATCGTCTAACTAAGAGTGCCCATTTTATACCAATTAAGGCAACTTGTACTACAGTTTCTTTGGCAGTGATTTTTCTGAGGGAAATAGTTTGATTGCATGGTGATCCTGTCAGTATGGTAAGTGATCGTGATCCTATCTTCACCAGCAAATTCTGAAGGACTCTGCAATCAGCTATGGGAACGAGTTTGAGATTGAGTACAGCCTGTCATCTTCAGACAGACGGACAGACGGAGAGACTGAACCGTATTCTAGAAGATATGCTGCGAGCTTGTGTTTTGGATTTTGGTGGATTTTGGAAGACTGTGTAGATCCCCATCCTGTTGGACAGCGTCGAAAGATCATCTTGTGCTTGGGCCAGATTTGATTCGAGAAACTCCCGATAAAGTTGATCTTATTAGAAAAGGATGAGAGCTGCTTAGGACTGTCAGAAGTAATACGCAGATAAGAGAAGGCGACAATTGGAATTTGAGATCGGAGATTTTGTTTTTGTCAAAGTTTCCCCGATCAAAAGTGCTATTAGATTTGGAAAGATGGGAAAACTTGCCCCAAGATATATTGGTCCATTTCGAATATTGGAAAGAGTTAGAGCTGCAACTTACGGAGTTGAATTGCCAGAACGGATGTTTGGAATTCATAATGTATTCCATGTATCCCATCTAAGGAAATTTGTTCATGATCCATCATTAGTTATAGAACCAGTAGTCCAGGAAGATTTGGAAGTTGAGCCGAATTTGACTGTGGTCAGGAATCCAGTTTGGATTGTTGATCAAGATGAGAGGCAACTCAGGAGTAAAGTAGTGAAGCTTGTCAAGTGCAGTGGAGCGGGGATCCTAGGGATTGCACCCGGGAAACTTTGGATAGTTTTAGGAAAGCTTATCCGAACTTGTGTCCAGATAGCTGGTGAAGTTTGTTAGGACTGATTGTTTGGTTGTTTGCTAATGTACGAATGATATGTATGTTTGAATGGTTGATCTGACAGCTTTTGAATTATCTTTGTTTGAAATTTCGGGGACGAAATTCTTTTAAGGGGGGAGGAATGTAACGACCCTGGATTTTAGCCCCGTTTATTTTAATAAATATTTAATCTAATTAAATAAAAAGTAAATTTATCATTTTAAAATGATTATGACTTGTGAAATTATTGCCATTTGTTTATATGAATTTGTATTTTAAAAAGGAATTGGACTTTGAAAATTTAAAATAAAATATCTCAATAATAATATTTATAATAAAATTTGTCTTATATAATTGAATTAAAATACTTTGTCTTGTTAAAATGTGATAAATAAATACATATGGATAACAATGTTCAAAATAAAATCAAAGTTTATCAATATAAAATATAAATATCAAATATAAGTAAAACTTAAGAATATAATTTAAATATTTATAGTTAAAATATAAAATATAAAATATAAATATAAAATATAAGTCACCATATTGAATATAACTTAAATATTGATAGTCAAAGTTAAAAATACAAATAGAAATAAAAATAAGAATTAAGTGTTAGTGTATGCTTGCAACATAAACTGAAGATTTAAAGCACAAATGTATAAAATAAAATAAAAGCCAAATGAAAATCAGTCAAAGTATAAAATATTGTATATGAATTAAGCATAAGGTATAAAAAGTAAAACCAGACAAACATTTTTCAAGCTAGAAGCTAACATAAATATTTTCACACAAATTATCTTTAAGACCAAATGTCTACCTGAAAACAAATATTCACATACAAAAATATCTTCATACAGCAAATCATAATTATAACATGTACATATAAACTATTCAAGCTATAAGTTCACAAGACAAATGTTTATACACCAAATTATCTTCATAAGCAAAGCTAAAAGTATGAAAGTAGACCTGACACAAATAAGTGTATGAAGCTCAAACTAAAAATAATAAGACAAATATTTATATTTAAACATATCTTCTTACACAAGCTATATCTACCTGCAAAGTATATGTCTGCATACAAAATGTCTTCATACAGTAAACATAATTATAATTATGTAAACTAATTAAGAAACAAGCATTTAATTCCTATCCGCTCAAGCCCAAATTGTGTGATTTCAAAATACTTAGCAAATCCTTTCATTTGCAATAAATAAAAATCTGCTCATATCAAAACAACTTCACCAGTGAAATCCTTCCTTAAGTACCCTGTGTCCTCTTATATATGAATACAACTGCTTTTAGTTCGTTCAGTAAAAATATTCTTAGAAAACCTGAGAGAAACAAAAAGAAAGAAGAAGCAAGATCAAAAATTTAATTCAAAACTACAGTTAAAAAAAACAGACTCAAGACAGTTTCAAGCTTCAGGTGTTCAACATCGAATTTATTCTTTGTTCTGGAATTATGCAGGTGAGTAAACATATTTTTTAAAAGCTTTAAGTTTGATTAAAAACAGTTCAAGATTGTGATGATCTGGTTGTATATGCTTCAGTTTGCATATGACTTTGTGATATACTGTGCTTCCCTGTAATTAATATCTAGTGCATATTTTTTTCAAACTCAATTTATTTACATCAAAGGATTGTTAATCTGTAAGTTTCAATTAAAACAATAGGTTTAAAACTAAATCTAGATTTTTAAAAGCTAATTAAACTAGGATTGTTAGAATACACACTGTAACTTGATTCTGCAGGTACATCAAACATTTCTTTGATAAATTTGAATGTTATAAAATGTTAATTCAAGTTTATATCTTGAATTCTTACTAAAAGTTATAATTTTTAAAACTAAAACAAAGATTTTTAGTGTGGGATTTTAAGAGCAGTTTGTATGTGAACCAAAATTGCATTTTTTCCATTTTCGAACCATTGAATCAATTTTAAATGTTCAAATTTGTGTTGAAGCATGTGTGGACATTGGTGATGTCGTAAAAATTATCAGATAATTTTTCTATTTCGTGGATTAAGAGGACGAGGACATTCTAGGGTTTATGTTCAAATTTTTGCACTTGTCTGTATCATGGCGTGTTCGACCTCTAGGAGCGATCGAGTTGCACGAATCTTGGGTGGATAGTTGCTTGACGCGTTGTCGTGGTGTGGGCGAACTCTGGGCGACTCCGGTGGCTTGAATGACGATCGCGAGGTGTTTTAGTGGATGGGTCATGTTTACAGTTTTTCGACCAAATGTCTTAATTTCGATTTGAAAGTTTTGACAGTGATTCGAGCTTGATTTTCATGTCTAGCGTGATTTGGGACTTGCTTGTGACATTGGGGTTCGCCGGAGATCCGTCGCGCCGCCGTACACGTGTACGACAGCGGTGGTGTATCAGCGTTGTTGAGTGAGCACAGTCTCGAGTGTTACTCGAGAAATCGAGTTGTTTGCTTCGAGTTTGATCGTGTGCGTAAGTATGTTACCTGATGCTTTTTATACTTAGTTTAAACTTAAACTATAGAAAAGAAAAGGAAAGAAGAAGAAGAGTTATAGAGGAGACTCGGGTGATTTGAGTGTTTAACGCGAAGTGCTACTCGAGTTTTTAACAGGGAAAGCCTCGGGTTTTTGTCAATCTGCAGTATTACTTTATAATGTAGAAGTTGAGTAAATTTGGTTTCCACAAATTTGTTTAAAACACCGTAAACTTAGAAAATGTTTAACAGTTAAGCTAAGATATTATTCAAGTTTTAATTAATTTAGTCAAAGCTTAACGACTTTCTTAAACTCTTAATTATTTTAATTAAGAAGTTAATTTAAGTTAAGTGTAAAGTTAATTAACTCTTAAGTTTGTAGTTAATAATAAAATGATTTAAAATTTAAGCGAAGTCTTATAAAATGTTAATTAATTTGAATAATTAATATTAATTGATTATTTTCAGAAAGTAATTAAGAATAATTATTTTTTATTTGTAATTAGTGATGGATTATAAGTAATAAATGAATTTGTAATTAATTACTTAAGTTAATTTATGAATGATTAATAGTTAATTAATCAAGTAATTTAATTAAGAACTAATAATTGATTTATTAAGCAATTAGTGGTTAATAAATGGGTAATTAAGTTATTAATTAATAATTAAGGTTATTATCTAATGATTAAGGAATAGTTAATTAAAGTTAAATAACTTGATTAAGAAGTAATTAATTAAATGGTGTGAAATAAAATAATTTATTAATTAAGTAATTAAGATTTAATGAATTGATTAAGGAAATGATTAATTAAATTAAATAAATTGAAAAGAAATAAGTAATTAATTGATAATTAACTATTAATTAAGTGATTAATTCTCAAGTAATTGATTTTAAATTGAATTAATTACAAACAAGAATTTAAGATGATTGCTTATGGATTGTTGTGTAGAATATCTGATTCGTGATATTTATTTGATGATAATTCTTTGATGTTCTGTGATATGTTGTGATATATCTATGATGACTGTGTATGATTTATCTGTGATAAATGCTTTGTGAATTAAATCATTGAATTAAACTGTTAAAGTTAATTAGACAACTTGGCCTTTAAAATGGCGTTTGGATTTCGATGAGACCGGGATCGGGTGTCATTTATGATTATCCGAAAACCACATCGATCCAAATTAAACGTTAGGTCGTGAATTCTCAAGTGAAGATCGAGATGGTGTTTTCAGAATGCAAGGGTTATCGTCGTTGACTCTGAGGGTGATTCCAAAATGAGTGTAACGAGATAATGCCTTCGGTTTCGTTCGAACCTGGAACGAACTTGTATGGATTGAATGCTTTCAGCACATTGTCGGGCGAACGATAAGCATTCTAAGAGATATGTCCTGTAAAGGTAATCGCAGCCTCAAGCCTCATCAACCGGGAATGGATAAAACAGAGGAGGTGCAGCAAGGTTAGGTGGGTCATGCCCAAGTAGGACGAGATATACCCCTGTCTAGATGTCCCTTTTTATTTCGGCTGTATAGGCGGTTGCTAGCTACAACCGAGGGGTTATCTTGTTCGGGACTGTTCAGTAAGGAACGGTTCTGGCCTTGTGTTGCAGGGGAGTTAGGTTGGCTCCTCGGTATGGTGATCTAGGCCACGTATTGTGATGGGCGGTACCCCAATAGCCCTGCCATTGTATCGAATCTAATCTCCAATAAGCGTCGTACATTTTGATTGTGCTCAACTACGTTGGAATGTGAGATGTAAGCATTTCAGCTATTTCTGTATTTTACTTGAAAACCCTAGACACTATTATAATATCACTGGATTTCCTATAAAATATTTTGGTTAGCGTAAGGTAAGAACTTACCCTTATTTATTTATGGGGAGTCTTACGTGATACCTTTATTTTCAAATGTTTTTCAAAGTTAAACAACTTAAACCGTTTACTCATACCAGACCCATGTCTGACTCGGAGTTTATATTTTGTTTTTCATAAACTCTTGGGTACTCAAATTTTATAAGTAGCCAAGTGATAGGTTTTGGACTTTGATTTCTGAAGGAGCTTGGAGCAAAAGTTCTAGACGTATGTATATATCTATCTAGTTCCGCTGTGTTAGTTAGTGTATGCTGTATCTCTGATGTATATAGCGACAGATGTATGTATATGACTGTCATATGTATGATATTGTATAACTCTGATATATGTAAAGCTGTGTAATAGTTATGTGATGTATTATATTTTGTTTCGTTCCGCTGTGAGATTCTGATGTTGTTGTTCTTTCTTTTCTATTCTTTTCTATTTCTATCCCTTTCTTTCTTAAACGATGATACGACTTTCTGGGAGTAGAAGGGCGGGTCGTCACAATCACTATTTCATAATGGACTATCATCTATTAATATGGTGATAACAATTCAAAATTCTTTAGGGCCAAAAGAAACTGAATACTCATTCCAAAATCTCTGAAGAACAATCACCACTAATGAAATAATAATGGTTGTCAACTATCAGTTTAACACAGCGACACAGATTCTAATGTATTAAAACAGACCTCGCCGCATATTGTACAAGTCCAACGTATCAACATAGGCTACTATAGAAATTTACCTATCGGAAACAAATATAACAAACATCGTCCAAATTGTATACAAAGAAATAAACTGATAGGTTTTAGTCATCCAGTCAGTAGACTAATCATGCATGCAAACACCTATCCAAGAAACTAAAAAGCAGCTGTATTACACAATAACAAACCTGACCCTCAAAAATAGGTCCGCATACCCAAATCTAAGAATGGTATCGACTCTTAGATCGATGAAAAATGAGTCGTCTTCTCTCAAGGATCTATCAGCCCTGAAATCTGAACACCATATGATAATGCAACTCTAAAGTGTAAATTACTTTCGCTTTAGCAATTACTAAAATTTAACTAACTATTCAATACCAGAAAGTGAAATTCCAGTATTTACTAAAAGCTAGTAAATTCCACTCGAACGCCATTTAACATATTATAATAATAAGCGAAATAATAGTATGAAATGTCTCATACCAATCCGACAATTCAATCGTTTATCAAAATTACTTGTTTCATAGAAAAGCATGAAATTTCATTTAAATATCAAATCCGTAATAAATAAAATAAAAGAGTTTTAAATTAATTTTATATATACAAATATATAACTTTTCAAATTCAATTTTAAATCCATAAACTCATTTTAAAGAAGTATTGCTTATTTACAAAAGCTTTTGAACTCTTCAAAGTCATTTAAATATTTTGGATAACAAAATCACTTGAAATTAAAATTATTACTTTCATAACCGCTTTTATAAAATAATACCATATTTTATCCTTTTTCTTCAAAACATTTCCAAAATTTTATACTTAAAATTATAAATTTAAAAGGTTTTATAATTAAATATTACTCATTTTTAAAGCTTTGAATATAAATTTCGAAATAAGAAACAAGTTAAGACTATGATATAATTTAATTATATTTTATAAATTCCTACAAGGATCGAAATATATAGATCTCATTTTAAGAATCTTTTAAAAATATTTAAATAATTCAAACAATAAATTCATCAAAAATTCAACTTCTAGAGCCATCAACGCTCTATAAAATATCATTTTAAAATATAATTTTCTTAGAGATCGAAGTTACTTTTCGACAACTCCGATCATATGACGATATACAAGTATCAACATGCTATTAAATTTTATTGTTCATATGGATGGAATTATGTTTGTAAATTTACACTATCAAGCCATTCAAGGAATCAACATCCCAAACTAATCAAATTTATCCAACTATATGCAAAATATAGAACGATTCATCGCATGCATTCATATTTTAACTAGTTCAATAATAGAAATCAACAATTATCATCCAAACAACCGTATCACGACATGTATAAGGATATTTATTTATATAGATATAAAAGCGTGATTTAAAAATAACTCACCGAAATCGTTGCTTATCTAATTTTCCAATAGCATCGGCCAGTCCATCAACCATTGTTTCTCCATTCGTCAATGTTGCCCAAACTTCCATTGCCTTACTTGTCAAACCCTAGCCCGCTTAGTCTAAAGCCACCTTGCTACCAACAAAGCCCATATGTATCGCCTATTGCCTTGAGTCATGGCCAAAACTATAGCCAACCTTGCTTGGAAAATGCCTCCATCATCGCCTTGATCAACTCCGCATCACTTGCCAAGCCCAAAGACCATTGTCACGAGCAACTCCTCCAACTACCACTGCCAAGCCGACAATCTACTCCACATCGTCGACTTTCGCACTTCGTCGCTGTGCTGAAGTCACCCTCGCGTGCTGCCACTGGCCGTAGCGAGACCTCATGCAATAATCGTCGTCGACCCTATCCCCATCAACCTGAACCCCTTCACTCTTGTTTTCCATTGTTCCAATTGATTTCTGATTTAGGGTTTTTTTTAATTCTTTTAGGTTAGAAGAAAATAATGATTACCTAAAGAAAGATAAGGGATACGATTATTTAGATAATGGGCTTGATGGGGTTTAATTCAAAGGCTCATGAAACAATTGAAAATCAAATTTAATTATTACAAAGTTAACGTCTAAATTTAATTTATATATAAATGTTTTATCGAATTTAAAATTTTATCCAATGAGTAATAGATAGTTTCATGGTTCTATTCTTTTCAATATTAGTTCACTCCGTTTAATTACTCAATTTATTAACACAAATCCTCTTATTAAATTGATTTTGATTAAAAACAAATTTATATCCAAAATAGCAATGATCCAAAATCAATTTTGAACACTTCTATATTGTTGAATTTTATTTAATACTAAGACGTAGAATACCGAGTTGTTAGAAGCAACATGCCGAAAATTGTAGAATAACATATCTCAACTAAAACACCACACACCCTTTAACATACCCAAAATAGACACATCAAAAGATGTGGTGCGTTATAGGTATAGCTAAATCATCACAGAGACTAAGATTCACAAGACATATAAGTAAAAATAGCAGAAAATATTTAAATAATAACCTATCATTCTAAAGTAAACTTCATTTCAAAATAAGTTATAAAAACTTAACATGTCGCAAAAAATCAAAATATCTCAAATTCATGTCTCATGAAAAATACACCTCGGTCTCATATAATCAGAGTACAAAAGTAACAATAATAGTAATCCCTCTCACAAGTGTAAGTCCATCATAAGCCAAATGAAAAGAAGATGAAAAGCAGAAAAATACATCTGAAATGAGAAAATTCCAGGAATGGATCTCCAAGCAACCTGAATCAACTTAACTCTGCTGGCCTATTGGAGGGAAAAAAGAGGGAAATAGAAGAGTGGGTCAGACAATAAGTTAGTGAGTGAATTACTAGCATTTCTAAGCAAGATAAAGATAATAGACTAAGCAGTTCTAATTTAAAAGAAAATAAAGGAAGGATAAAACTCACATAGGGTACTGTTTGACTGTTTGCTTAGATTGTTTGATTGTGATTGTTTGCACTTTTCTTAAACTGCCATGTTAGGCTGAAACCCTAATCCTATTTCAACTGCTAACCTGATTAGGCTGAAATCCTAATTCTACCCATTGATCGGCATGTTCTATCTCTGTTGTTGTGATGTCCCGGAATTTTGGGCAATACTTATTTAATAATTTTCATTTATAATTTATTTTAAAATATGTTATATTGATTTAAAAATCTAATTTAACCAAATATTATATATTCAAAACTAATAATTAATCTAATTTAACAAATGTTATCTTTTCAAAAACTCAATAATAATAATGATAATTTAAGTTGAAATGTTTATTCTTTTCAAAGGATAATAATATATATCTAATTAATTAATAATTAATCCTTTTAAGTTAATAAAAGTATTCTTTTTATAATGTATATATGTATACATTGTAAAAAGGAAATTGGTTCAATTTAAATTTAATAAAAATATTTTCAAATTATAATATATATGTTTATATATTGTGATTTGGAGTTCTGTTTTAAAATTCAAATAATTTCTGAAGCTAACATTTAAAATGTTCTATTTATAATGTATAAATATATTTGTGTGTGTGTGTATATATATATATTGTAAATAGAAATATATGGATTAAACTTAAACAGAAAGTATGTTTTCAAATTTATAATGTACATATGTTTTTATAGTGATTTGGAAGATTTTTGATTTGGTTTAATAAAATGCTTTTCAAAAGCTATTTAAAATTAATTTTTATTTATAAAACACTTAAAGGAAAATTTATTTTTATTAAAATAATAATAGCTTGAAAACAGTACATTGTTATAAATTTTAAATTGTTTCTTTTAAATTGGTTTTTGAAAACAAATTTAGTTTTTATATATAATATCAATGTTAGTTATAAAAATTTATGTTTAAACTTTTAAAATAAAATTTAAATAAATGTTCATTTTCTTTCTTTGAAACTTATCCTTAGAAATGGAGTTTTAAATAATTATAAATCAAACACAAAGTTATAAATGCATTGCATAGTTATATATATATATATATATATATATATATATAACATGAGTATTAGATTAATATTGTAATTAAGGTTTAATTCATTTATAAAGTAATTAATGTAATAATCACCTCTTAAAAACACTTGGCAACATAACAAATTTATGAAATACACTTGTTTACAAATTAATAAGGTTTTGACATTTGTTAATACATGGGTTTATTCATGTAACAAGTGGCAATCTATCTATTAAAAGAAAATTTTTTGTTTTTAATTAAGGTTTAAAGAAAAGATCTGTTGTTTATTTCCTTCAGCTAAATCTTCTTTAATTGTCTTCAACTAAGAAAAAAAAAAGAATTCAAATGCAAACTTCATGCTGAAATCAAAAACCAAAGATCATTCAAAATTCAAATCTGTAACCAAAGAGGAAAAGAAAAATCTGAAGCTTTACAGCTAGATCCAAATTGCAACCTGAAATCATGATTTCAAGCTCACTTGGAAATCTACAGCAATCAACTTTTACCAAATTCAATATGAAGATTCAATCAATAGCAAAATTCAAAGTCCAGAAATAAAAATGAAGTAATTAAGTGTTCTCTGCTTTTTTAACTCTGGTGAGTAAATTCTTTTTTAAAAATAGTTTTTAATCCTTTATATGTTTGATCTGTGAAATGTTTGATATTGTAAATATGATATCAATGCTTGCATGCTGGATATAATGATGTTATAATCATGTTGTTGCTCAGAATTATCATCTTAAATTTGATTTGTGCTGTACAAACTTGAGTACGTATCTGTATATTGTATTATCTATAAAATCTGTTGCAAGATCAACCAAAATAGCTCAAATCTCTCTGTATAATCACAATTAAACATTGATTACTGAAGTAAAGATGTTAACAAATATTTATTCTTGTTTTAAAATTTTATTACAAGTAAGTGTATTTGGATAATACTCTGTAAATTATGAATATACAGTTGACATTCAAAATTGAGTAAAATTCAAGTTTGATGAATTTTGAATTCACTTAGATAATCTAAATCGTACTATCAAATTATGAATTTTAGTATAAAATTTGTGATTTTAACTTTGTATATAACAAGAATTCAAAAGGGGCTTGAACTTGGGTTTTTGGTTGTTTTCTGTTGAACTGCGTCGAAGGGGACGGTGAGCTTCGGCATGGAGGTGGTCATGGTGACTGGTGATTCAGGAAAAATGGTGAAAGATTTTTATGGCGACAGTGGTGGCCGTGAAGGGGGTTAGTAGGGTTTTGTTGCTTTTTTCTGTTTGGATCGGGTTTGAGTGGAATTCGTCATTGTCGTTGGTTTTGGGCGAATCGCGTGAGAGGGAAAGGATCGTGTGGATCGAGGCGCGTGCGTGGATGAAGTGGCAGGCACTCCGGTGGTAGGTTTCGCCGTCGGCGGCGATCGTTTGGTTCGAATGTTTTTCTGTTTGAAGACGATGTAGCCATATTTTGTTTCGATGGTGCTTTCTTCGATTTTGGGGGACGAGGGGGTTGTCGAGGTTGTTGTGGACTTGTGGGGCATGCCGGCGATGGTCGCCGTCGACCGACTCCGGTGTGGACGTGCATGAACTCAGATTTGCGCAACTGGAACTTTTTGGTTAGGGGAGAGCTTTGGCCATGGTTTCGTTGTTTGCTCGAGAGTTGGACTGTGATGGTCCCGCGTGCGACTCGAAGTGGTAGGAAGGGTGTCGCGTGTGTTTTGGGTTTCCAGGATTTTGTTCCTATTCAATTTTTAACTGCAAATTGAAATTTCTAAAAATTTTAAAACAAACTCAGTTTTTTAACAAGTTTTTAAATAGCTTGAATATGTTTGAAATGTTTTAATTTAAACTTTGTGTTTTAACAAGTTAAGTTAATTTGTTTTTTTAAATTAGTTTGTTTTTTTTAAAGTTTAGTATTAACTAGATTTTTATACTTTATAAAATAAATTTCAAATTGGAAAGAAAATTGATATTTAAACAAAGTGTTTTAAATTAGTTTTATAAAGCATGAATATTTGACTTTAAAAGAATTTTAGTTTCTAAAAGTTTGGATTTTAAAATTTAAACTTTTGTTTAAAATAGTTGTTTTAAGTTTTGTTTTGTTAATGATATAATAATGTTTACAAATAAAATTATATTTGAATTAATTTAAAATGTGATTAAAGTAGGGTATTTAACTTAGATAAATTTAAGGAAATATGATAAATTAAAAGATGATGTTTTAGTGTAAACCAATTTCAAGTTTTTGAATTTAAATATTTAATGTTTAAAATGATTGATAAAAGGTTAAGAGAATGTATGGTTTATCTTAATCAAGTTTTAATTATAATGGTAACTAAAGTAAATTACTTAATTATCTTAAATTGATTAATGTGAGTAATTAAATTAAGGTAAATTAGATGAGTAATTAATTAAGTGTGATTAATTACTTAATTAAAAATTAATTAATCAAGTTTAATTAATTAAGAAATAATAAAGTAATAAGTAATTAAGAAGTTAATTACTTAATGATTAAGAAGAATTATTTAAACATAATTACTTAATAATTAAAGAAATTAATTACTCAGTGTAATTAATTAAGTTATTATGGTTAATTTAGTTAATTAATTAAGTTTAAATTAATTAAAAGAATTACTTAATGACGGGATTAAGTATAATTACTTAATGTAATTAAAGATGTGTAATTACTTAGTGAAGTAATTTATGAATAATTACCAAAATGTAATTAATTGAGGAAATTACTTGGTGGATAGTAATTAAAGAGGAATAATTACTTAAGGGAAGTAATTAAGGGATAATTGCTCAGTGTAATTAAAGGATTGATTAATGGAATTAATCAAGGTGTTTGTTTAATTGGTGAAGTAATTAAGGAAGTTAATTACTGATTGTGATTAATCAGGTTTGATTAATAATTGTAATTAAGCTTATAATTAATAATTAAATGTAATTGTGAAAACAATTGATTAATAAGTAATTAGAGGGTCATTAATTTATGTAATTAATGAATCATTAATTGTTTGATTAATTAATAAATGTGATTAATTATTAGATAATTACTCAATGAAGTGAGAAAGAAGTAATAATTAATTAAGGATTTATGTAATTAATTATTGTTAATTAATTAGAAATTTATTTAAGATTAATTAATGATTAAAGATAAATTAATCTGTGTAATTAATTTAAAGGCTAATTACATGGATAATTAAAGAATAATTAATCTAAGTGATTTATTAAAAATATGATTAAAGGATAATTAATCTGTAATTGAAGATTAATTAATTGGATTATGATGGTGATTAAAGAGTGATTAACTAATTAATTGTAATTAATTAATGATTGTTTAAGCAGGATTAGTTGTTTAATTCTCAAGTACTTAATTTAATTTAAGATGATTAAATTAATTATAAAGGAAATTAATGATACCTGTTTGTGTATGTTTGTTTGTGGAATATCTGGATTGGTTGATATCTATTGGATGATATGTTGTGATATTCTATGATATGATATTTGATATATCAGTGATAAATGTGTGATATTTATCTGAGAATGATGTTGTGTGAATTCAATGTTTAAATTGAATTAATTTGTTAAACTCAAATCACTTAGACATTAAGATGGCGTTTGGATTCGATGAGATCGGGATCGGGTTTCCAAATTTGGAATTCCGAAAACCACATCGATCCAACTTAAACGTTAGGTCGTGAATCTCAAGTGAAGAGTGAAGACTCGAGGTGTAAGAACTATTCGTCAGTATAACTCTAGGGGTGATTCCGAGATGAGTTTGACGGAAATAGTACTTACAGGTTCGAGATGGTGATTCAGAGTGCAAGGGCTATTGTCGTTAACTCTGAGGGTGATTCCAAAATGAGTGTAACGAGATAGTGCCTTCGGTTTCGTTCGAACCCGGAACGAACTTGTATGGATTGAATGCTTTCAGAACATCGTCAGGTGGACGATGAGCATTCTAAGATAGATGTGTCCTATAAAGGTAATCGCAGCCTCAAGCCTCATCAACCGGGAATGGCTAAAACAGGGGAGGTGCCGCAAGTCTAAGTGGGTTGTGCCTAATAGGACGAGATTTACCCCTGTCTAGAGGTCCCTTTTTATTTCGGCTGTGTGGGCGGTTGATCATGACAATTGCCGGGGTGGTCTTGTTCGGGACTGTCCAGTAAGGAATGGTTCTGGTCTTGTGTTGCTGGGGAGCAGGCGTACTCCTCGGTACGGTGTTCTAGGCTACGTACTATGACGGGCGGTACCCCAGTAGCCCTGCCATTATATGGAATCCAAAATCCAATAAGCGCCTGTACGGTTTTGATTGTGCCCAACAATGTTGGAACGTGAGATGTAAGTATTCCAGCTATTTTTGTATTTTATTTTAAAAACCCTAGACCCTATTATAATATCACTGGATTTCCTATCAAATGTTTTGGTTAGCGTAAGGTAAAAACTTACCCATGTTTATTTGTGGGGAGTCTTACGTGATACCTTTGTTTTCAAAGGATTTTCAAAGTTAAGCAACCTTTAACCGTTTACTCACACCAGACCCCTGTCTAACCCGAGTTTTTATTTTCTGTTTTATTAAACTCTTGGGTACTCATATTATGTATGAGTAGTCGAGGGATTCAGGTTTGCTTTTACGAGTTCTGAAGGAGACATGGAGCAGGTGGCTTCAGCGTGTATATATATATATATATATATATATATATATATATATATATAGTGTTTCCGCTGTGTTTGAGTTGTATTTGTTTCCTGTTATGTACTTGAGTTGTAATATCTAGACAGGTGTTTATAACTGTCTAGTTTGTGTAGTTTGTTTTGTATTAGTTGTATAACTCTGATGTATATGATACTATGTAATATATTATTTGATTAATAAAATTTATTCGTTCTGCTGTGAGATTCTGATGTCGTTTGGTTCTTTCTTTTCTATCTTTTCTCTTTTCATCCCATTCTTTCTTCTTAATGATGCGTCTTTCTGTGGTACGAAAGGTGGGTCGTTACAGTTGTGCTACTGCGAACCAATCCTATTAGTCATAGCAAACGACACTCTTTAGCGCATAGGACGCAGTAGCGAATTATTTACCCTAATCGATGTTGCACGCTCGGTCATCGCCGGTACACACTAAATGTCGCCCCTTATTTGACCTCCTATTTACCCTAATCAGCATAAGCATGCCCAGCCTCAGCTAAATGTTGTGAGACCATTAATCCTAGACCTGAAAGAGAATGCTGCCCAGCCTCACCTAACTGCTGTAAGACCATCAATCTTAGACCTGAAAGGGAATGCTGCTTGGTCCTAACAAACAATCTTCTAGTTTTGCGCCCCTTGCCCAAATCCCTAGATTTGAGTCTCTATCTATTGGCCACTTATTTAACCTAATCAGCACAAGCGTGTCCCATCCACACCTACTATTGTGAGGCCATCAGTCCTAGATTTGAAAGGGAATGCTGCCGGTACAGGCCCTACTTTTATGTTTGCTTATTAACGTAATTCAAGATCTAAGTTTTAAAATAAGCCCATTTTGTTATTACTTTCTTTCCAATTATAACCTATGTGTTATAATTGTTCTTACAACTGTCACCCTTCTATTTTCTCTTTTTAATTATAACCATTTGTTATAATCATGCTTGCAAGTATCTTAAATTTGCCTATTTTGGTCCATCTCTATTTTATTTTATTTTTTCTTATTTTACATCTGATTTTTGTAAATTTAGCGTTTTTTATATTTTAATCCATATTAGCGAATTCTTCTCTTTTTAATTTATTCGCATAAAAAGGGATTAAATCTCTATAAAAAGTAAGTAACATTTACATGCTAAATTACAACTTCAAACGGATGTAAATAACTGCAAATAACCGTAAATAACTTGAAAATAACTAAATAAAATAGCTGGATAAATATAGATTGAAAAGAAATTCTAAAATTTACTTAAACAATGACTGTAAATAAATTTACATAAAAGTTGTCTCAAAATTGTCAACTACAACTATTGAAACCCTATTGTTTTAAATTACTTAAAAATCTAAAATAATTACAAAACACTCACCTGTGGTCCTTAGCTCTAATCCTGGGCCTTCCTAGATCTGCTACTAGGGTGTAGTATATTTTTATTGAAAAGATCTTCTCCCTAGAAAAGTTTTATATTTAAGGTTCAGCCTCAGGCAATGAACCCAATTGGAAGAAAATCTGAATGAGAAAAATAGCTAGGTCTAGGGTCTTATTTATAGTGTGACTTAGGGATCTTAGACCATTGGATTTGTAGATTGAATCTGTGCATAGACTCACTAGGAACCTTCGAACGTAGCTACGGACGCACGAAATTTAACGAATATTGCAAAATAGGTTGTTCGATTCGTACCTTGGCGAAATAACGTCCAAGAAATATGGCGGGTCGAACCAACCTATAGGCGGGTCGACCTATGGGTCGGCCTATGTACATTTGGGGTCAACCTACAGGTCGACCTGACTATTGTTGGGGTCGACCCCTATGGGGTTTAGTTTCTTTTTTCGTTTTCTTATTTCTTTCGTAAATTCTTCATACTAGCTCGGATTTCAACAAGTATATATGAAAATTGATCGAAAAATTACCATGGACCTAATGGTACAACTTCCGTGGCTCGATTCTGATGATTTCACAAACTTATTTAATTAACTCGTTAATTAATTATTATAGCTCAAATTTTAGGTTCTTACATTCTCTCCTTCTTAAAGGATTTCGTCCCCGAAATCTCCAAGGATAGAAGAATGAAATAAATATTTTCATCCAGATTCTACAACCACATACTCAACCATCATTCATTACATCCATTGTCCTTAAGCTTTCTAATGCAATTTATGATATGCAGTAGTGTAGTGTCAATGTCTCTAACCAATGCAAAAGATTAGGCAGTCTACTGATTCAGTCAACCTCCTTTATACGCAATCATGTCCATGCCATGTATCTAAATGAATGCAAATTTCCTAATGATAACTTATAGTTCTACATGCATGCTACAATCGTCATCCAAATGCAATAAAAATACGATGATCACTCATTTTAGCAACCATGGAAATAAAATAAAAATGTAAGTGCACACACATCCATATGCATATGCTTTAGTGACCTAGTCAGGCCGATCCCTAAGAGATAATAGTGCCTCGTGTGTGTATATGAATCCACTAGCATCCGCTAGCAAAAACTTGCAACCACTAGTGTCCATAATACATAACATGTTATAGTAACATGTTTACATTCAGTCCTACCATCCATAGGTTAAGTCCTAAGATCACCCTCCTAAAGGATACTAAAGAAAAGAACTCATTCAAAACTAAACATGGAAATAGGAAATTCAAAACATACTATCGAAAAGATGCAGATAACAGGTACGTATTTTCTCTTCAGCCTCCCACGTAGCATTCTCAATACTATCTCCGCACCGCACCTTAACCAAATGGACTTCCTTATTCTTAAGCTTCTTGATATTATGTCCAACGATCTTGGTAGGAATGCAACAAACCGATGCTTCTCTCTCCACTTCAACTTATTCAAGTAGGCTAGGTTCCACTACCTCCGCTGAATCATGTAAGCACTTCCTCAAATGTGAAACATGAAAAACATCATGAACTCCCACGAGCCTCTTTGGTAGTTTTATCCGGTACGCCATCTTCCCTACCATTTCCATAATGGGGAAAGGTCCTACAAATCTGGGAACAAGTTTCTCACTTGATCCAAACCTCACTACCTTTCTTAGTGGAGGCACCTTAATAAAAACCAAATCTATTACCTCGAACTCAATATCCCTTCTCCCCTTATCTGCATAGGATTTCTGTTTATCTGGGCTGCTTTCATTCTTCTTCTAATCAAATCAATCTTTTTCAAAGTCTCTCTAACCATGTCAGGACCAAGTAGCAATCTCTCTGTAGATTCCAACCAACATGATGGTGACTTGCAAGGTCTTCCATAAAGGGATTCAAAAGGTGTCATTCCAAGGCTAGCATGAAAACTTTTATTATATATGGATTCCACTAAAGGAAGGTGCACCTCCCAAGTTCCTCCAAAATCAAGAATGCACATCCTCAATAAATCCTCAAGAACTCTATTAACTCTCTCCGTTTAGCCATCCGTTTGAGGGTGATAGGTTGTACTCAATCCAAGTTGTGTCCCTAAAGCCTCTTACAAGCTTCTCCAAAACTCATTAGTAAAGATAAGGTCTCTGTCGCTCACTATGCTAGAGGGAACTCCATGAAGTTGGACTATCTCACGAACATTTATAGATGCCAAAAAAAGTGTTATCCTCTTACTCTTGACCGGAATGAAGTGGATGCTCCTAGTCAAGCGATCTACAATCACCAAAATACTGGTATTCCCTTTCCTAGATCAGGGTAAACCATCTATGAAGTCCATCGAAACACTATCCCACTTCCATTTGAGTACATCCAGTGGTTGAAGCAATCCTCTAGGTCTCTGCTGCTCCACCTTAACTCTTTGGCACACAAGACACTTGGCCACAAACTTTGCTACATCCTTCTTCATGCACTCCAATAAAATTCTCTCTTCATGTCCCTATACTTATCACCACACGGATGAATAGTCATTTTAGCATAGTGTGCTTTTGTTAGAACTACTCTCATCAAATCACTAATGCGGGGTACAAAAATTCTTTCATCTCTCTTTAGCCACTCTTTATTGTCGACGGAATAGCGTTGGAGATGTATAGAGACCTCTCCTCTGCTAATCTTATCCAGAATATCCACAAGCTCTGAATCCTCTCGCCGCCTTGAGCCAATCTGATCTATGAGAGTAGGCTTAACTTCAAGTGCTGAAATCTTAGCAAAATCTCTGATAAACTTCCTATACTAACAAGCCAAACCTAGGAAGCTTCTAACTTCGGTAGCATTCTTGGGGGCCTTCCAATTCTAAATTGCTACTATCTTAGCAGGATCCACGACTAAACTCTCTCTTGAGACTACATGCCCCAAGAAACGCACCTCTTTATGCCAAAAGTGATACTTCGAGAATTTTGCTTTCAACTGATGAACACGAAGTGTACGAAGAACCTCCTCAAAATGTATAACATGCTCTTCTATACTCTTGAAAAACACCAGAATGCCATCCACAAATACTATAATGAACTTATATAGGACATTTCAAAAAACAGGTCATCAAGTCTACAACATATATTGGGGCGTTGGTCAGCCCAAACGGTATAATCAACCACATAAAGAGTCCATCGGGTATCCTAAATCATGTCTTATCGATGCTATCATCAGCGACCCTAAGCTGATTAAATTCAGTGGCTAAGTCAGGATGAGAAAATACTGAAGAGCCAAGAAAAGATTGTCTATCCTAGGAAGTGGGTAACAGTTCTTCTCTGTGAGCTTATTCAACTCTATATAGTCTACGCAAAGTCGAACGGAACCATTTGCCTTTGTAGCGAAAACGACTAGCACTCCTTACTCAGATATGCTTCTCTGATGAAGCCTTTCTCCAATAGTTCACCAATCTGCTTACTTAACTCCTTCTTCTCCCTAGGAACCATATGCCTCACGGGCAATGCCACTGGCTTAACATTATCATTTAGATATATCCTAAAGTCAAGCTCTCTCTTAGGGGGTAGTCCCCTAACCTCCTTAAAATCATCTGGGAAATCTGTAACATCTGGAACTGAACCTAACTCTCCTAGTGATGAATCAAGGGAATGAAGGAAGCTCAACATGACTGACCCCTGTAGGTCGTAAGAAACCTCGAGAGTCTGGCCGCTACATGTTTCCAGCGTAACGACCCACCTCTCACAGTCCAATATCGCACCATAAGTGGAAAAATAGTCCATCCCCAAAATCATCCCACATACCTAAAATCCCAGTACATAGGCGTCACAATCAAACTCTACGTCTAGTATAAAAAAATTCAAACCTCTACAAATCATGGATAAATATGTCGATCCTCCTATGAGGTTTGAAACAACTATAGGATCTATAACTAAAGAAATATGTAAGTGAAAATAATAAACCAAGGAACTAGAAATGAAAGAATGCGATGCTTTGAGTCAAAATGAGTTCGAATAGGAAAATCAGAAATAGAGATAAAACCTTCTACAGAGACTTTTTTACCTCGATCCGGTCCACTACTATAAGGTGCTACATCTAAAGCCCATACTTACGCCATAGGTGTGCCTGCTCTCTGTCCCGTCCTCTGAGGACAAGCTCTACTAAGGAATCTAGGCTGCCTACACTTGTAATACCTCTCATTTATTGTGTCCTTCTTACAGTCCTTTGTGAAATGCCTAACCAATCCACAACTATAACATTTTTCACCTTTCTTGATATGTACCTTTTGAGGTCCTCTTCCTTTCTTCTTGCCCTTATCCTTCTTATTCTTCCACCACTACTTCTTAGAGTTTTCTGATTTAGAAACCTCCTTAACCTCATCTTCCTTGGCAACATCCGATATGAGAGCCATTTCCACAAGTGACTCATACATCGCTCCCATAGGTACATGTGTTAATGTCAACCCTTGGAGGGGCTAGTTCAATCCCTTAGCAAACTTGGTGGTCTTCATATGCAGTGTATTAATAAGCTCCATCCCAAACCTCGATAACTAATTAAACTGATTTATATACTCTTTCACCAAAAGACTCCCTTGCTTCAGACTAATGAACTTCTCCAACTGCATGCTTTCCTCGGCTTGTGACAAGAACTTTATTTCAAACCTTTCCCGAAATCCAAACCAACCTATGTCTCTACCTTCCATCTCTAAAATCTCCCACAAGTAAGAAGACTCTCCCTTCAGCTGCCAAGATGCAAGCCGAACTCTCTGCTGGTCCTCCAATCCTAATGGCCTAAATATCCGCTCCATATTCCTCAACCAAACTCGTGCCTCTATGAAATCCTCCATGCCAGAAAACATTTTGCCTCCTAGACTAGCGAAGTCCTTACATAGCTTAGAAAAATTGGCTACTGTAGGTGGATTAATGGGATCTCCACCCGCTGGTGATGTATTGGGCGCTTTCCCTTGCACCTCTGGTGTCGTAGCTTAGAGGTATCTACGGAACCAAGCATCGACTTGGACACCCTCTGGAAGATTTGGGGCGTCTCCATACTATGCAAAGAAAAGAAAATTTAGGCTTGAAAGAAATCGGAAGAAGGTTGAACTGGACTTTGCGGGGATTTTTATAAAAATTCTTTTATACTTGAAAACTATTTTTATAATAAGAGTTTCTTTCTGAAAAATACTTTTAGTTTGAAGATATGCTACCTTTAAAAATACTTAACTTTTAAAACAAGTTTTTAGGAATCTTGTAACCTTAGGCTCTGATACCAAGTGAAGCATCTCATACCCCTTAGCATAACCAAAAAGGGCATACCAAAGGATATGGTGCATTATAGGTCTAACTAAAGCATCAAAAAGACCAAGATTCACAAGACAAATAACTGAAAATAGCAGAAAATATTTAAATAATAACTTATCATTTCAAATTAAACTTCATTTCAAAATAAGTTATAAAACATAACATGTTCAAAGACTCAAAATATCTCAAATTCATGTTTCATGAAAAATACACCTTAGTCTCACATAATCATAGTACAAAATTAAAAATAATAGTAATCCCTCTCACAAGTATCATAAGGCAAATGAAAATAAGATGAAAAGCAAGAAAATACATCTGAAATGAGAAAATTCTGGGAATGGATCTCTAAGAAACCTGAATCAACTCAATTCTGCTGGCCTGTTAGAGGGAAAAATGAGGAAATGGATGAGTAGCTCAGACAATAAGTCAGATGAGTGAAAGTAATTACTAGCATTTCTAAGCAAGATAAAGATAATAGAATAGCAAAAATTCTAGTTTAAAAGGAAATAAAGGAAAGATAAAACTCGCATAGAGTACTATTTGATTGTTTTCTTAGATTGTTTGATTTTGATTGTTTACACTTTTCTAAAACTGCTGTGATTAGGATGAAATCCTAATCCTATCTCAACCGCTAACTTGATTAGGCTAAAATCTTAATTCTACCCGTTGATCGGCCTATTCTATCCCTGTTGTGCCACTGCAAACCAATCATGTTGGTCACAGCAAAGACACATCTTTAGCACGCAGGACGCAGTAGCGAATTATTTACCCTAATCGATGTCGTACGCTTGGTCATCGTTGGTACACATTGACTATCGCCCCCTATTTGACCTCTTATTTACCCTAATCAGAATAAGGTGCCCAGCCTCACCTAACTATTGTGAGACCATCAGTCCTGCCTAGCCTTACCTAACTGTTGTGAGACCATCAGTCCTAGACTTGAAATGGAATGCTGTCGGTACTGGTTCTAACAAATAATCTTTTATTTTTACGTCCCTTGCCCAAATCCTCAAATTTGTGCCTCTATCTATTGGCCACTATTTACACTAATCGGCATAACAAGTCCCAGCCTCACCTACTATTGTAAGACCATCAGTCTTAAATATGAAAGGGAATGTTGCCGGTACGGGCCCTACCTCTATGTTTTCTTATCAACTTAATTCAAGATCTAAGTTTTAAAATAAACCTCTTCTGTTATTTCTTTCTTTCTGATTATAATATATATGTTATAATTATTCTTACAACTGTTACTCTTCTATTTTCTCTTTTTAGTTATAACAACTTGTTATAATTATGCTTGCAATATCTTAAATTTGCATATGTTAGTCCATCTCTATTTTATTTTAGTTTTTCTTATTTTACATCTGATTTCTGTAAATTTAGTGTTTTTTCCATTTTAATCCATAATAGCAAATTCTTGTCTTTTTAGTTTATTTGCATAAAAAGGGATTAAACCTCTATAAAAAGAAACTAACATTTACAGGCTAAATTCCAACTTAAAACGGATGTGAATAACTGCAAATAACTGTAAATAACTTCAAAATAACTTGAAAATAACTGAATAAAATAACTGGATAAAATAGATTGAAAAGAAATTCCGAAATTTACTTAAAAACCGACTGTAAATAAATTTATATAAAAACTGTCTTAAAATTGTAGAAAAACTACAACTATTGAGAACCCTATTATTTTAAATTACTCATAAACCTAAAATGATTACAAAACACTCACATGTAATCCTTAGCTCTAATCCCTGGCTTTCCTGGATCTGCTACTAGGGTGTAGAGTATTTTTATTAAAAAGATCTTCTCCCCGGAAAAATATCATATTTAGGTTTCAGCCTCAGGCAATGAATCCAATTGGGAGAAAATCTGAATGAGAAAAATAGCTAGGTCTAGGGTCTTATTTATAGTGTGACTTAGGGATCTCAAACCGTTGGATTTGCAGATTGAATCTGGAGCAATCACGTCATAAGCCTATTACGAACCGTTGGATGCAGCTACGAACGCAGGAGATTTGATGAAAATTGCAAAATAGGTTGTTCGGCTTGTACCTGGATGAAATAAAATCCAGGAAATAAGGCAAGTCAAACCAATCTATAGGCAGGTCGGCCTAAGGGTTGACCTATGCACATAAGGGGTCGACCAACAGGTCAACCTACCAATGTGGGGTCGACCCCTATAGGGTCTAATTTTTTTGGTATTCTTTTTATTTCTTGTTTCTTTCGTAACTTTTTCATACTAGCTCGGATTTCGACAGTTATATATGAAAATTGATCAGAAAATTACCACGAACCCAATAATGCAACTTCCATAGCTCGATTTTGACAATTTCACAAACTTATTTGTTATTTAATTAATTTGTTAATTAATTATTATAACTCAAATTTTGGGTTGTTACATCAACCTTAACCTAACCTTTTACTTTCCTCTTCTCTCTCTTTCGTTTTTTTACAGTAAACAAAAAAAGAAAATGGCCTCGCATCTTCAAAAATTAAAATCTCAAGTTCTACTTAACTAAAAATTATAAAGTTTGTTTCTTTAAGTTTGTAATAGAGAGATCTTCAATTCCATATAAGTTTTGGGGTGTGTGGTTGGGTCTAGTGGTGATCGACGGTTTAATCATAGGCTAGATGTAATTAGGTTTTCGATTTTTGGCCATTAGAGGGAGAGTTAGGCTATTCGGAGGTTGGATTTGGGTTAGTGGAGGGATATGGCCTCTCGTTATCGAAAATGGTGAAGCTCGCTGGGTTTTTTATGATCACGTCATTTAAGGCAGGGGCTTGGTGTGCTACAGGTCACGGTCGGGTAGAGGGTTTCGAGCATTACAATATTGGGTCGGGTTTGAAGCACTCGCGAAGAAGGGTTGAGTGGAATTGGCGTTGTGTGGTTTCGTGGACTAACCAGAGTGTAAGGGGGAGAGAGATGATTGTGATTGGGTTTCTTGCGCATGCAATTGTACAGGTACACAACTTGGAATTAGTGAAGGGGAGATAGGTTAATAGGATGATTAGTGGTTAATGATGTAATTTATTTTATTAACTCGAAACTTATTAAATCAAATAACTTTATCATAGGAGGTCCAATCGGGACGCAATCTTTTGCGTTGTGCTCGTAATGGCGATAGCTTCGTGATGGAACTGGTTTCGTTGAATTCGGATGTAACGACCTATCTTTTTGACCCTCAAATGTCAACACTAATAAATCCATGATATTCACATGCCGAGCATCCAAGCGCCATAAAAACATATTGTTCAAAAAAGAAAAGATAAAACAAAATCTCACATCACAATGAGTAATATATAATATATAACAGATTTTTACAAAAAAACTATACTGTGCATACGTCAAATCTAAGTACACTAATCTATCATCAGCTTGGACAGTTATAACGACATGTCATCACAAATGCTGATAAATATAAAAACCAATGCAGTGGAAAATAAAATATACACAAGTATGTCTTAAAGGCCACCATCTCGTTTTCTAAAGCTCCAAAGCAACTATAACCAAATCCGAAAATATGCTCGATCTGACTTGAGAATTATGAAAAACAACGCTCAGATCATTCTAGTAAACCGGCATCCAAATAAATTTTAATGTTACAAAAGCCTTTCAAAATAATGGTATCTCGAAAGACCATGCCGTACATAAACATGGACAAGTTTATACCTTATGATGGCCAAATCATTCATTGGAAATCTTTTAATATTATAATAATGTCCAGGGTTTGAAATAAATATTGAATCTAAGCCAAAATTGTTACATTAATTAAATTCCAGCATAATAGGTATACAACTAAGTCCGAGGCACTTATTGGAGATTGATTTCCAACAATAAAAAGGTACGGGTTTACCTTCTATACAGTACACTTCTAGTGAAAATGTAGTAAGCCAACCTTAATTTGCACCTCTGCTATTTAGGACCGGCCTACCCCTACCTAGATGTAGATATAATCACATTCCGGTTATATCTAACAAACCATCTCCATGGCCACAAACATACATAATCCATAAATAAATGTTGATCTAGATACAGGTGAGGATCGTACCCTAATAGGAGCAACCCACATAGCATTGCTACACATCCCTACTATATTCATTTATCGATTTTGAGGCAATCTAAGTTCTACCCTTTATGGCAAATCCCACTTGGAATTCTAACACCGCCTTCTAGGAAACAATGCAATGCCAGTGTTCCTCAATACAAGTTTTTTCTAGGACTGAATAAATCCAAAGGCATTACTTCTACTACATCCTTTTTAGAACCACCATCAAGATTAGTAGCAAGTAACCCTTGCAATTCAAAGATCTTCGATTTTATCATCTTTAGGATGTCTCCAATTCCAATGCTTATGCCTGTTCAAAGTGGATTTTGAATAATATATCCGATCCTAGTATCTTCGAATCGACAATGATAGTTGTAAAAACTGACAAACGTTTGATATTCAGTTATTAAACTATCAAATAAACAATAGTTCAACCAAAGATTTAACCAAGCATGGTTAAGCACAAAGTAACAACTAAGCCTCTTTAATTAATCCCTTCATTAATTAAAACCACTTAGTAAATTCTTCTATTAAAATACTTTTACAAAGATATATTCGTAAACCCTTCTCTACTCTTTTCAATACTTGAAAAATATTGATATACTTATCTCAAATGTATAAGTATGCTCACAAAACATTTCACTTCCAAAACTTAGAAAACATGTGCTTATTTTAACAGTATAAGTATATTCACAAAGCACTACATTTATAATATTTAGAAATGTATCCATATACTTATCTCAATGGTATAAGTATATTCACAAATCTTAAGAAAATTTATTTTCCAAACCCATACTCGTTTGGATTAAATAAACGTCATTTAACACTTTTGGTGAAAATATATAAAACAAGTCATACAAAAATTAACCATGCATACTTACCATCACTTCCTAATTTCAAATAGTACTATCTCTCAATTATCGGTGAAATTGGATAAGTTAGAAAACTATCCTTGTCTCGATTCACATTTTTAATTCTTAAGATAGAGACGAGTTTCCATACCTTGCAATTTGGTGTTAAGTATGAAAAGAACATTTTCCATACCACCATAGGTTGAAATTTGATCATTTATAGAATCAGGTCTCATTCTTTTATAAACCCCTTTTATAAAATTCTTTATAAACTCCTTTCTATTTACGAAATGCTTTTATATTTTCAAGCTCCTTTTATAGAATATTATCTACAAAACCCCTTTTATAAAAACTCTAACTCCATTTATAAAACTCTTTTTTATGAACCTCATTTCTAAACTCTTTTTATAAATTTCCCAATATAATTTATATACTCCTTTGATAAACCTCCAACTATATATTTATAAGACTCATGCACTTCTTATAATTATAAAATTCCTTTATAAAAATGCCTTATAAAATCTTTTATAGATATAAAACTCACTTTTATAAATCTTCTATACTTAACACAAATCTTCGTTCCAAAAATAAGATCAAATACTTACATAAAACAATCTTCTCCTATACCACCTAAAATTCTCAAATGGAATTAACTATTCCAGTTTTATCCAAATGATAGTAATTTCCTTTTTATAGAATATCATTCATAACACCATTCTTTTATTTAGAAAACACTATTTATAAAACTATCTTTTACTTATAAAACAATATTTATAAATTTGTCCTTTTATACAATATTTTACATACATGTTTCACAAATATTTATTTCAAAATATTTCTATCTTCCTTTAAAAACAGAATCACTTTTAAAATAAAGGATAAACCCCATTTATTTTTCCTTTAGAAAATCAACATTCATTATTATAATTACTTATAAAAATATATACTTTCCAAAATAATTTTATAACATTTCCATATGTTTTGAAAAGACAAATAAGAAGGCTGTAGTGAAATAGAGAAGTTCAAAAATTATTCTAAATAAAATATCACGGAAATTACCAAAATCATACTTAAAAGTCATTCTCTAAATCAAAAACCCTTTCCAAGCCCAAACAGCAATTAATAGTATTTCAAAATACTACAACAAGGCCAATAGCTACCATAGCCCTTAACGAATGCTATTTCTACATTTATCACTAAAAGATTCAACTATTACCATATGCTAGTGTTATATCCAATATGGCCAAACAATCACTTTAACATTTTAAATTTATATAACATGTATATAACTGAAAATAAAAACACAACAACGAGAAATTTTAATTTCTCTATAAAATTCCCTATATTTCAAATTAAATGTCAATCGCTTTTCAAAAATGGATATTTAACCAAATCAACCAATAATTCATCCAAACACAAATAGTAAACTTTATCTACTGTACAATCATACTGATATCCAAAAAGGTGAGTTTAACTCACTGAAATTCCAGTGGACACTTAGGCAATCCAGTTTGAAGACATTCAATTTTAGCCCAAACTTTCACTTGCTCCCAATTCTACCAAACCTATTCTATCGCATAGCTATCATCATTATGAATAGAACGCAAAAAGTCTTGCCTTGACAGGACCTCGTATGAGAGAGTTATGATTTTTATAAGATTTTTTATTTTAAATAATATAATTTAACACTAATTTCTTTTGTAAATTAAATACCCTACTAATCCCCTTTTTCTCCATTCAAACTCATGCCCTTTCTCTGTACATACATGTACAGTAACCACCATCGTCACTTCTTTCATCTCCCATTCCTCCTCCGCGAAGACCATGAAAACGCACACCGACCTCACCAATGGCTCCACCCCCTTCGCATGCTCTATCTCCCCGACCTAACCATCAACATCCAGATCCATGCCTCTAAAATGCATCCAAACCCAAGCCTCTTTGACCTGGAAGTGTCGTGACCATCAAAACATGACATGAGCTCCCTAATTTTTCCACTGACGGACCTCCTTCCTTCGACAATCCTACATCTGATCTCTGATTAGCGTATCTCCCTCTATATTGAGCTCAAAACCAAACCCTAGCTTACTCATAAATGCCCAAAAATGCCGAGTTTTTCAAAACCACTGCCAAACACATCCAACTCCTAAAAAAATTTAGATCTCCCCATTTTGCACTCAAAGATCCAAACTTTTAAAATTTTGAATTATAAACCTTTTTGTTTGAATTTTTAAAAGAGCAGGTTTTCTCATGTTTTTTGTTTTAAGGAGATATTAATAGAACAGTAGAAGAATATGAAAAACAAGTGGCATTGATTTTCTCAAGTATTAAAGATATATTTAATTTGCAATTTTCGACATTTCGCCGTACAAATTTTCATTCGCGTACGAACGGTGAATGACAAAACAAAATATGATCATACAAAAAAATGTGATATGATCCCAAAACAATAATAGTGTACACTAGTTATATTATTCTTTAAAATCATAAAATACCATCTTTTGTCAAAAAATCATCAAACGTTAATTTATATAATTTCCGAATTAAAATTATGCAAAAATCAAATAAAACAAATTACAAATATGTCAATGAAAATCAAGTCATTATATTAAAAATTAATTTTCTTTTTATTTTATTAAATTAGATTAAAATTTGAATATTTAAATAAATTAAATATTCTTATTCAAAATATTAAAAAATTTGGGTCGTTAGAGCAAGTGAAATTAGGAGTTCAAACTAGAATGCCTAATCCGTTGGAATTTCGGTGAGTTAAACTCACCTTTTCGGATAAACAGTATGATATATAGTAGATAAAATTTACTGTTGTGTTTAGATGAGTTATTTGTTGATTTGGTTAAAATATCCATTTTAAAAAGTGATTGACATGTAGATTGAAATACAAGGAATATTTGTCGAGAAATCTGGATTTCTCATTATGATTTTTAAATTCCATTTATATACCTGTTGATTTTATTTCAGTTATATACCTATTATATGGATTGTTAAATGTCAAAACTTGATCTTTTGTCCATATTAGATGTGACATTGCATATGTCAAAAAGTGAACCTTCTTAATGGAATGGTAGTAATAGCATTGGTTAAGTGCTATAGTAACTATTGGTCTTGGTATAGTATTTTGAAAAATACTATTAAATGCTGTTTGATTTGGAAATAGTTTTTGATTTGAAAAAAAGATTTTTAATCTGAATTTTTAGGTTTTCTGTAATATTTTATTTAAAATTAGTTTTCTTATTTCTCTATTTTACTTCATTCTAGTTTATTATTATTTTCTAATATATATTTATATGTAATTTTTTAAGATTTTTTTTGGAAAGTATCTATTTTTTTGGAAAAGTTATTATAATAGTAAATTTTTATTTTAAGGGAAATAAAAGGGGTTATCTTTGTTTTAAAGATATTTTAGTTTCTAGAGATTGTTAGAAATATATTGGAATAATTATTTATGAAGCATTTAATATTAAATATTATAATAGAATAATAGAATTATAAATGGTTATAAATTAAAAGAGATATTTATAAGCAGGATTTTATAAATAAAATAATAGGTTTATAAATGGCATTTTACAAAGGGAAAATATTATTATTTAATAACTTGAAGAAAATAAATCACATTGGTGGATTTATATTGATATGTGGAATGATTGTGATATAGGAAGTATATGAGCTTTAGCACTATTTTTGAAGTTTTGTTTATACTTATGGAGTTATGTTTTATAAAAAGAATTTTGCAATTATATTGAGAAATTTTTAGAAGGAGTTTTATAAATGAATTTGAAACTTTATTAAAAAAATTGAATATAACTTTGGGGATTTATAAAATGAGTTTTATAAATGACTGTTTGATAAAAGAAGTTTTGTAAAGAATTTTATAAAAGTATAAAGGATGTTTTAAATAAGTTTGGAGATTTATAGAAGGAGGTTTATAATTATGTTATATATTTATAAAGTAAATTTTATAATTTATAATATTTTTTTATAAAGGAGTTCGTAAATATAAGGAGTTTTATAAAGGAATTTTATAAAAAGATTTATAAAAATACTAAGATTCGATTTCCATCAATAATCATTTTAAATTACAATGGTATGGAAAATGTTCTTTCCATACTACACACCAATTTTCATTGTATGGAAACTCGTCTCTATCTTGAGAATTAAGAATGTATATTGAGGTAAGGACAGTTTTTATCTTGTCCAATATAATTGTTGATCGAGGGATAAAACTGTTTGGAATCAGGAAGCGGTTGTAAATATATATATATATATATATATATATATGAGATTTAATCTCCATATGACATGTTTTACTTACACCGAAAGGAAAGGGTTTATTGTTATCAGTGGTTTTAAACGACATTTGTTTTCACCCAAATAAATATGGTTTGAACATGGTGTAACGACCCCGGATTTTTATGAATTTAAATTGATAATTTAAATGAATTTTTGAATTAAAATTTGTAAAAATTGATTTTAAATGATGCGAGTTTCCTCGATTCAAATAGAAAATATGTAAAGTCATATGGATTTGAAAATTTGTATATATGTGAATATATATGTATATATTGGATTTTAAATAAATTCTTAAATAAATGATTTTGAAAAATAAATAATATACTTTGGACACAAGTATAAAAATAAATAAATAAATTGATTTAAAAATTTATAAATGATGATAATTTGAGTTATATAAAATATATGTGTACATAGAGAAATGTAAAACAATAATTTTTAAAATAAAATTTATGATAAATATTTAAACTAACAATAGAAACACAAAAGAAATAGAAATATATGTGAGATAAACTACAAACTATAAAGTCAACAAAATAAAGTAAACATATTAAAATAAATACGTATGGTTAAAATTCAAAACAACACATTAACTAAAATATAGAGTAAACACACAACAAAATTTAAAACGACATATTAAAATGGAAATTTATTTATATTAAAAAGTCATAAGACAAGAAACAAACTACATTCAAATGTGTATAGTGTAAACAAAACAAATATCTACAAACTAAGTACAAAGCAAATTGACTTGCTGTAAACAAAATGAGAAACACATATACAATAGGCAAGCAAGAAAATAATAAGTAACCCAAGTGTTAACATAAGCATGAAGTATAAAGTAACTATAGCAAAACAAAGAAGTACAGACAAATAAAAGAAGTAAGTAATAGCCAAAAGAAGAAAATCATTCAAAAGCAAAATGCTATCAGCCGAGTTAAAGAAGGCAAGATATAAGAATAAACAAAGATCTTCCATACCTCTAGAATCATGTCAGCCCATGACACAAGCAACTCAACCATACCTTTTGTACAGAACGAAACAATGTTCATCACTTGTACTAAATATATCAACCTGTAGACATGTTCCCCTATATCATCTTCATGTAAATTCGTCCATCTTCCAAACTGAGAAAGATCAGAAAAAAGAAAAAAAAAGAAGAGAAAAACAAACATCACTTTATACACAAGCTTGAAAACAATTTGCTGAGAAAAAAAGGAAAAAAGGAAAGAAGATCAAAACTGCAATTATTCTCAAAACCAGACTCTTTGTTAATTAATTCAAGGTGAGTAACCTCACTCTTAAATGATTAAGCATATATATCTGTTGAATATTCATCTTGAGTAAGTATGAAATGTGCAAATATCAATTCAATACTATTTGGTACATAGGCAAGAATGATGTGTAATGCAGGTGAATTAACAGAGTACTCTCTGTAATTAGTTTTCAAGTTTTGCTTTGCAAAAGAAAATCAACTTAGAATTCAACTTTCACTTCATTAAATCGTCATTAGACTTTGAAGTTTAAACAAAACAAGTTTGTTTATACTTAATTTAAGATCTGGAAAAGGTCATCAGTAAAATAGAGCTTTATAACATCTGAAAAATTTATTTTACAGGGAAAATCTTAACTTTATGATTAATGCGAATATCATGAAACTTGAATCAAATTATATAACTTGAATTCATACTGAAAATGATGATTTTTAAGATGGGTTTCGTGATTTTTAGTGGGGTAGTTTGGTAGCAGTTTGAAGTTGAACGGAAATGGGTTTTTGGGGAGTTTCTGGCGATCGGGGGTACTAGAGGTGCTAGGGTTGTTCGGGGAGGTGGAGGAGTGATCGATGGTGTCGGGAAAAATATCAGGAAGGCGAACAATTGGTGGCGGCGAGGGTGGTTGACCGTGGAAGATTTTAACCCTAGTTTTTGCTGCGTCTATTGAATTGATCACCGTGGTTTGTGTGATGGACCGAGTGTCACGAGCTTTGGAGGGAAGGTTGAGGAGAGGTGGACGAGGCTACGGCCGGAGTTTGGTGGACTCCGGTGGTGGGAGCATCGAGCGCGACGTGTTGACAGGGTTGACTAGCACCTGTCCTTTTTGTTGTTCCAGGTTTCGAGCTCGCCTTCGATTTTGAATGGCGACATGAATCTTGGGTTTTTGGTGAACGAGATCAGGTTGGGGGAAGATCGATGACTTGCTCGACATTGAGGTGGTGGCTGGAAGCGATTAACTGGGTAGTACACGTGCACGCGGTGCACGTTGAAGTTGGAGGGGCTGTAGTGTTTTGGGAAGGAGGTGTGAATGCTCGGGGAAGACTCAAAGCATTCGAGTGACAATCTTGGGGAAACTTCATGTCCAACTCGATGTAAAACCAGGGGGGCTCGAGTAGTTTGGGTTCAGAGTTTAAAACCTGTACCAGTTAACAGTTTTTAAAATTTTAGTTTTTTTAAGTTCAAACTGAGTCTAAATAAAGTTTAAGTATACGAACTCAAGTTAGGTTGTACAATTAGATTTTGATAAAATAAAGTTTGTTTTTTTTACTCAAATTTGTTCAAGGCATTAAGTAGTAAAAATGTAATTAAAGTTAAATGGAAGTTAAATGTTTGTTTTAAACTTGAAATTTGAAAGTTAAAATGTAATGTGATTTAAAAGCTTAAAATTTAAGTAATTGAATTTAAAGGCTTTCTTATATAAGTTTCCTATGTAAATAATAAATGTTCTTTACATTTATTTTAAGGTTTATAAATTGATATTTAAATTGGTTAATCTTTAAATACATATTCATCTTGAATCTTAAATTCAAATGTAATTTGAATTTTAATTTAAAAGTGCAAGGTTCAAAATACACTTAAATGATTAATGAAATCATGAATAAAGAAATTAATTATCTTAGAGATAATTAAGGTAATAAAATGATTTAATTAATAAGTAATTAAAGAATGATTCATTTAATTTATAAATAAATAATTAGATTAAATTGTAGTTAGAAAATGATTA
Source organism: Allium cepa (assembly GCA_030765085.1). Lineage (NCBI taxonomy): Eukaryota > Viridiplantae > Streptophyta > Magnoliopsida > Asparagales > Amaryllidaceae > Allium > Allium cepa. The sequence goes on along the minus strand of CM060938.1, from coordinate 259,500,002 downwards.
ATAATGAATTTATCTAAGATAATTTCTTAAGAAAGTAATTAAGAAATATTATTAGTTAATAAGATAATTAACTAAGGATTATTAAGTATTAATTAAGGCGATTAATTTTAATAATAAAGTGGATTGATTAGTTTAGATAATCAATTATAAATGGTGTAAGTATAATTACTTTATGGTAAGTAATTAAAGGTTAAATTTCTTTAACTAATTAATTAGAGTTAATTAATTAGGAAATTGGTTTAAGAGTTGATTTAATTAATGTGATAAATTAAGAATAATTTAATAAATTAAAGTGTCTGATAAATTAATTTATATCAAATGATTTGGAATTAATAAATCAGAATTGGATAGTAAATTCACAAGTAATTAATTTAATTGGAGATAAACTAAATTAATTAGGATTAAACAATCCTGTTTATAAATGATTATTGAATACTTGACCTTACTTATGAATGATTATATTGTATGAAATGCCTTGAATTGATTGTCCTATCTGATATGTGATGCTTTGTTTTGAGCTGTGTATATTTATTTGCATCTATATATTATCTGTGATCTGTGAATGAAGATAAGCGTTATAATTTATATCGCTTATCAGATATATTGTTGTATTTGATCTGTCATGATTGAATGATGTGCACTACTGTGTATAACCCCTGGACCACACCATACACACACAATTATGGATTTCACGAGGAAATCGATTAAGTCACAGATTTTTGAAATAGTTTAAAATTTGAATTTTTAAATTCAAATGTTTTGGAAATAGAATTGGAATAGAAGTGAAAGGCTTTTGAAATGGAATTTCAAAGATGGAAATTTATTTTGAATAACTGGATTAAGTGTTGGAATTTAAATACTTTAATTCAAATTACAGAATTCAATATTGATATTATACTAGTCATTATGAGTTAAATCATTTCTTAAGTATTATTTTTTTTGGAATTTGAATTTAACCCAAGGATTTCAACTCGTATAAATGAATCAGATTTCCAAAATGATAACTGTTGTTTTCAAATGATAAACACTTTTAGATAAGAACTGAGATTCCAGTTAATTAGGGGAATTTCAAGATTGAATAGAGAAATGATTTTCCTAAGTTATGAATGAATTCTTTTTGAAAGCTATGAATTAAATCTGTTTATTTTAACAGATTTAAATTGATGATTTGTTTAAATCAAATTGAAATGAAATTGTTTTGAAGGCTATAAGTTAAATCTTTGATTTAAAGATTTAACGAGTTAATCAAATTGAAATGAAATTATTTTGAAGGCTATAAGTTAAATCTTTGATTTAAAGATTTAACGAGTTAATCAAATTGAAATGAAATTGTTTTGAAGGCTATAAGTTAAATCTTTGATTTAAAGATTTAACGAGTTAATCAAATTGAAATGAAATTGTTTTGAAGGCTATAAGTTAAATCTTTGATTTAAAGATTTAACGAGTTAATCGAATTGAAATGAAAATTGATTTGGAAAATCTGTGAATGAATCTTTTGTTTAAAAGATTAAAATGTGAAAATTGTTTAAAACCGTTAAAGGTTGTGAAAATGAATCTTTTTGTTTAAAGATTTAAAATGGTAATTTATTAAAACCATTTGAAAGAAAGTTTTGAATTATTAAGTTGTGACTTAATTGAAATCCCATTATCCATTTGTTCTTGAAATATCGTGCTCACTATTCGGTTTAGCCGGGAAAGGACCTTTGTGTCGTATAACCCATTCCGAATATGTGATTTGTCGTTATGGATAGCATTTGACGACCGGTGATGAAGACCGGGTATTTGCAAGAACGATAGGATGACCTATCGATTGTCTCTACACTGAGTTGCAACGGTATAGAGACTCCCTAAGTGATGGGAAATCCGATCGGGATTGTGAATATCCGGATTGCAAGGACTTCTTTGTAAGTGCCTTCGGTTCTGTTCGAGCCCGGAACAGACTTGTATGGATTGTATGTCTGACATTACAAATTGAGGTATAAAGCCGATTTCTTTCAAATATATTTCTGTTGGTGGCGAAGAATTTATTCTTTTAGCTTAACACCCTTCTCTGAGACGTACGAGCTCAGAGGTTATGTAGTTGAAGGTTATCAGCGATATATTCCCAATTTGGTAATGTGACATGCTGAGTGTTGCTGTGAAATGATCATTGTGTTGATTATTTGTGATAGGATCATTTATTTGATCGTCTATCCTGGTGATCATTTCTATGATCATTTGTTGACCCAAAGCATGGCTTTTGTATAAAGTATGTTTTTGTGGATGAGACTTCGTCGAGCCTCACACCCCGGAATGGTCAAAACAGGAAAGATGCGGCAAGGTTATGAGGGGTAGCTCCCTTTAGGGTATGTGCATTTCCTTCTGGATAGAGGTGGTATCATGGTATGAAGCCCAGATATTTAACCTATGTGGTAACTGCGAATTTATTACTTTGTGGTTGTTGGTTATCGGGATCCCGTGAGAAAGGTCGTTTACGATCGGGGGATGGCATGCTCGTGTCAGTAGTTACCCAGTTAGGGGTAACCCGGCCTTGTGTTGGCAGAGATCCGGTTTGGTTCTCGGGGACGTCCATCCAGAGGCGTTCTCATGTGGCAATGGGAAGTTCCTTGGCCTGACCATTCGTTGGAAATCCAAAGAAACAATACGAGACTTGTACGGTTTTAGTTGTAGAACCTGCCATCTAATATGGTAGCTATTAGTAGGCATAATATAATGGTACATATGCTGGCTAAGATTTATATTCTACTTTCGATATGATTTATTCTACACTATGCACTAGTAATAATATCAAATGTTTCTTTTCAATGCGTATCAAGCATCTTTGACTAACATAAGAAGAAATCTCCTCCAAGTCTGCGTTTGCATTGTGTGTGTGGCGAGAGGTCTTATGGTAGTCTCATTTTTAAAAGCATTGCAAATTGACTTTAAAAATATTTCTTTGAATGTTTTAAAAGATAAACTGTTTTTGTTGCTCACACCAGTCCCACGACTGATCCGGAGTTTATTGTTTCTTTCCTAAACTCTGGGTGCTCATTATTTTCTACACGAGCAGTCTAGAGTTGGGTTTTTCAGATAGTCAGGTTCAGTAGATTATCTGGAGTTAGTTCAGTCTTTGGACCACACCAGTCTTGCTGAGCTTGGTGCATCGTTATTGGGAGTTCGAGCTATTGCTGGATTGATTCTTGGAAATGGAGTTGCAGTTCTCAGAGTTCTCTTTTGAAGACTATCTTAGAGTTATATTGTTCCGCTGCTAGATGTTATCTATTTTCTTTCCGCTGCTATTTTATTGTGTCATATCTCTGAAGTATATTGATATCTATTGTATCATATATTGTATCAAAGCTGTATATCAATGTATTATTCTTTTATTCCGCTGTGTTGTTTACTTAATGTTGTTATAAGCTTCGGCGAATCGGAATTGAACGGTCGAATCTATGGCATTCGAATACGATATGAAGTATGGATGTCGATTTTCGAGCGGGCAAAATCCGCATCGTTACATTTGGTATCAGAGCTAAGGTTGAACTTTAGCTCAGGAGTGTAACACATTAAGTAACTCATTAGAGATAGGGTGAAGTAAATCCTAGAATGAGTAATCCTTAAGATATCCGTTTGAATGCCTCAGTAAATTCTCTTACTATCTACTGATAGTAAGTATGAGTGCAAGAAGAGAACGAGATAGAGGACAGGGGAATGCGACTATAATTAGTCAATACTCTGTAACAACAGTGGAAATAACTTTCTCTATCAATTTTCTTTGATTCGTTTCCAAATTCTTTTGATTTCTTCGTACCAGCTACAAGAAGAAGTTTCTACAAGAAGAAGTTTTTGTGTGGTGATGCTCTACGAATCGTTGTAGGAAAATTTTAATTCGTATCTTCATCTGATTTCTTATCAGTTTTTGATTTAAACCTTAATGAATTTGAAACTGAAAATTTTAAATGAATTGGAAATTTTAAAATTGAGTTAAAATTGATTAATAGAATATGAAGAATGATTAGAATTGTATCGATAAAATGATTTTGTTTAAAACCAAAATTTGAAATTTTATTATAATTTCTTGTATCTATTGTTGATATTCTGATTTGGTGAGCCAAATACAGAACTGATGTCCAGCTTGATTTGAAAAGATATTTCTCTATCTAGCTATCTTTGTGTTGTTTTCGTGCCTGCGAATTTCGAGGACGAAATCCTTTTAAGGGGGGAAGTTTGTAACGACCCCGGATTTTTATGAATTTAAATTGATAATTTAAATGAATTTTTGAATTAAAATTTGTAAAAATTGATTTTAAATGATGCGAGTTTCCTCGATTCAAATAGAAAATATGTAAAGTCATATGGATTTGAAAATTTGTATATATGTGAATATATATGTATATATTGGATTTTAAATAAATTCTTAAATAAATGATTTTGAAAAATAAATAATATACTTTGGACACAAGTATAAAAATAAATAAATAAATTGATTTAAAAATTTATAAATGATGATAATTTGAGTTATATAAAATATATGTGTACATAGAGAAATGTAAAACAATAATTTTTAAAATAAAATTTATGATAAATATTTAAACTAACAATAGAAACACAAAAGAAATAGAAATATATGTGAGATAAACTACAAACTATAAAGTCAACAAAATAAAGTAAACATATTAAAATAAATACGTATGGTTAAAATTCAAAACAACAAATTAACTAAAATATAGAGTAAACACACAACAAAATTTAAAACGACATATTATAATGGAAATTTATTTATATTAAAAAGTCATAAGACAAGAAACAAACTACATTCAAATGTGTATAGTGTAAACAAAACAAATATCTACAAACTAAGTACAAAGCAAATTGACTTGCTGTAAACAAAATGAGAAACACATATACAATAGGCAAGCAAGAAAATAATAAGTAACCCAAGTGTTAACATAAGCATGAAGTATAAAGTAACTATAGCAAAACAAAGAAGTACAGACAAATAAAAGAAGTAAGTAATAGCCAAAAGAAGAAAATCATTCAAAAGCAAAATGCTATCAGCCGAGTTAAAGAAGGCAAGATATAAGAATAAACAAAGATCTTCCATACCTCTAGAATCATGTCAGCCCATGACACAAGCAACTCAACCATACCTTTTGTACAGAACAAAACAATGTTCATCACTTGTACTAAATATATCAACCTGTAGACATGTTCCCCTATATCATCTTCATGTAAATTCGTCCATCTTCCAAACTGAGAAAGATCAGAAAAAAGAAAAAAAAAAAGAAGAGAAAAACAAACATCACTTTATACACAAGCTTGAAAACAATTTGCTGAGAAAAAAAGGAAAAAAGGAAAGAAGATCAAAACTGCAATTATTCTCAAAACCAGACTCTTTGTTAATTAATTCAAGGTGAGTAACCTCACTCTTAAATGATTAAGCATATATATCTGTTGAATATTCATCTTGAGTAAGTATGAAATGTGCAAATATCAATTCAATACTATTTGGTACATAGGCAAGAATGATGTGTAATGCAGGTGAATTAACAGAGTACTCTCTGTAATTAGTTTTCAAGTTTTGCTTTGCAAAAGAAAATCAACTTAGAATTCAACTTTCACTTCATTAAATCGTCATTAGACTTTGAAGTTTAAACAAAACAAGTTTGTTTATACTTAATTTAAGATCTGGAGAAGGTCATCAGTAAAATAGAGCTTTATAACATCTGAAAAATTTATTTTAGAGGGAAAATCTTAACTTTATGATTAATGCGAATATCATGAAACTTGAATCAAATTATATAACTTGAATTCATACTGAAAATGATGATTTTTAAGATGGGTTTCGTGATTTTTAGTGGGGTAGTTTGGTAGCAGTTTGAAGTTGAACAGAAATGGGTTTTTGGGGAGTTTCTGGCGATCGGGGTTACTAGAGGTGCTAGGGTTGTTCGGGGAGGTGGAGGAGTGATCGATGGTGTCGGGAAAAATATCAGGAAGGCGAACAAGTGGTGGCGGCGAGGGTGGTTGACCGTGGAAGATTTTAACCCTAGTTTTTGCTGCGTCTATTGAATTGATCACCGTGGTTTGTGTGATGGACCGAGTGTCACGAGCTTTGGAGGGAAGGTTGAGGAGAGGTGGACGAGGCTACGGCCGGAGTTTGGTGGACTCCGGTGGTGGGAGCATCGAGCGCGACGTGTTGACAGGGTTGAGTAGCACCTGTCCTTTTTGTTGTTCCAGGTTTCGAGCTCGCCTTCGATTTTGAATGGAGACATGAATCTTGGGTTTTTGGTGAACGAGATCAGGTTGGGGGAAGATCGATGACTTGCTCGACATTGAGGTGGTGGCTGGAAGCGATTAACTGGGTAGTACACGTGCACGCGGTGCACGTTGAAGTTGGAGGGGCTGTAGTGTTTTGGGAAGGAGGTGTGAATGCTCGGGGAAGACTCGAAGCATTCGAGTGACAATCTCGGGGAAACTTCATGTCCAATTCGATGTAAAACCAGGGGGGCTCGAGTAGTTTGGGTTCAGAGTTTAAAACCTGTACCAGTTAACAGTTTTTAAAATTTTAGTTTTTTTTTTAAGTTCAAACTGAGTCTAAATAAAGTTTAAGTATACGAACTCAAGTTAGGTTGTACAATTAGATTTTGATAAAATAAAGTTTGTTTTTTTTACTCAAATTTGTTCAAGGCTTTAAGTAGTAAAAATGTAATTAAAGTTAAATGGAAGTTAAATGTTTGTTTTAAACTTGAAATTTGAAAGTTAAAATGTAATGTGATTTAAAAGCTTAAAATTAAAGTAATTGAATTTAAAGGCTTTCTTATATAAGTTTCCTATGTAAATAATAAATGTTCTTTACATTTATTTTAAGGTTTATAAATTGATATTTAAATTGGTTAATCTTTAAATACATATTCATCTTGAATCTTAAATTCAAATGTAATTTGAATTTTAATTTAAAAGTGCAAGGTTCAAAATACACTTAAATGATTAATGAAATCATTAATAAAGAAATTAATTATCTTAGAGATAATTAAGGTAATAAAATGATTTAATTAATAAGTAATTAAAGAATGATTAATTTAATTTATAAATAAATAATTAGATTAAATTTTAGTTAGAAAATGATTAATAATGAATTTATCTAAGATAATTTCTTAAGAAAGTAATTAAGAAATATTATTAGTTAATAAGATAATTAACTAAGGATTATTAAGTATTAATTAAGGCGATTAATTTTAATAATAAAGTGGATTGATTAGTTTAGATAATCAATTATAAATGGTGTAAGTATAATTACTTTATGGTAAGTAATTAAAGGTTAAATTTCTTTAACTAATTAATTAGAGTTAATTAATTAGGAAATTGGTTTAAGAGTTGATTTAATTAATGTGATAAATTAAGAATAATTTAATAAATTAAAGTGTCTGATAAATTAATTTATATCAAATGATTTGGAATTAATAAATCAGAATTGGATAGTAAATTCACAAGTAATTAATTTAATTGGAGATAAATTGAATTAATTAGGATTAAACAATCATGTTTATAAATGATTATTGAATACTTGACCTTACTTATGAATGATTATATTGTATGAAATGCCTTGAATTGATTGTCCTATCTGATATGTGATGCTTTGTTTTGAGCTGTGTATATTTATTTGCATCTATATATTATCTGTGATCTGTGAATGAAGATAAGCGTTATAATTTATACCGCTTATCAGATATATTGTTGTATTTGATCTGTCATGATTGAATGATGTGCACTACTGTGTATAACCCCTGGACCACACCATACACACACAATTATGGATTTCACGAGGAAATCGATTAAGTCACAGATTTTTGAAATAGTTTAAAATTTGAATTTTTAAATTCAAATGTTTTGGAAATAGAATTGGAATAGAAGTGAAAGGCTTTTGAAATGGAATTTCAAAGATGGAAATTTATTTTGAATAACTGGATTAAGTGTTGGAATTTAAATACTTTAATTCAAATTACAGAATTCAATATTGATATTATACTAGTCATTATGAGTTAAATCATTTCTTAAGTATTATTTTTTTTGGAATTTGAATTTAACCCAAGGATTTCAACTCGTATAAATGAATCAGATTTCCAAAATGATAACTGTTGTTTTCAAATGATAAACACTTTTAGATAAGAACTGAGATTCCAGTTAATTAGGGGAATTTCAAGATTGAATAGAGAAATGATTTTCCTAAGTTATGAATGAATTCTTTTTGAAAGCTATGAATTAAATCTGTTTATTTTAACAGATTTAAATTGATGATTTGTTTAAATCAAATTGAAATGAAATTGTTTTGAAGGCTATAAGTTAAATCTTTGATTTAAAGATTTAACGAGTTAATCGAATTGAAATGAAAATTGATTTGGAAAATCTGTGAATGAATCTTTTGTTTAAAAGATTAAAATGTGAAAATTGTTTAAAACCGTTAAAGGTTGTGAAAATGAATCTTTTTGTTTAAAGATTGAAAATGGTAATTTATTTAAACCATTTGAAAGAAAGTTTTGAATTATTAAGTTGTGACTTAATTGAAATCCCATTATCCATTTGTTCTTGAAATATCGTGCTCACTATTCGGTTTAGCCGGGAAAGGACCTTTGTGTCGTATAACCCATTCCGAATATGTGATTTGTCGTTATGGATAACATTTGAAGACCGGTGATGAAGACCGGGTATTTGCAAGAACGATAGGATGACCTATCGATTGTCTCTGCACTGAGTTGCAACGGTATAGAGACTCCCTAAGGATGGGAAATCCGATCGGGATTGTGAATATCCGGATTGCAAGGACTTCTTTGTAGGTGCCTTCGGTTCTGTTCGAGCCCGGAACAGACTTGTATGGATTGTATGTCTGACATTACAAATTGAGGTATAAAGCCGATTTCTTTCAAATATATTTTTGTTGGTGGCGAAGAATTTATTCTTTTAGCTTAACACCCTTCTCTGAGACGTACGAGCTCATAGGTTATGTAGTTGAAGGTTATCAGCGATATATTCCCAATTTGGTAATGTGACATGCTAAGTGTTGCTGTGAAATGATCATTGTATTGATTATTTGTGATAGGATCATTTATTTGATCGTCTATCCTGGTGATCATTTCTATGATCATTTGTTGACCCAAAGCATGGCTTTTGTATAAAGTATGTTTTTGTGGACGAGACTTCGTCGAGCCTCACACCCCGGAATGGTCAAAACAGGAAAGATGCGGCAAGGTTATGAGGGGTAGCTCCCTTTAGGGTATGTGAATTTCCTTCTGGATAGAGGTGGTATCATGGTATGGAGCCAGATATTTAACCTATGTGGTTACTGCGAATTTATTACTTTGTGGTTGTTGGTTATCGGGATCCCCTGAGAAAGGTCGTTTACGATCGGGGGATGGCATGCTCGTGTCAGTAGTTACCCAGTTAGGGGTAACCCGGCCTTGTGTTGGCAGAGATCCGGTTTGGTTCTCGGGGACGTCCATCCAGAGGCGTTCTCATGTGGCAATGGGAAGTTCCTTGGCCTGACCATTCGTTGGAAATCCAAAGAAACAATACGAGACTTGTACGGTTTTAGTTGTAGAACCTGCCATCTAATATGGTAGCTATTAGTAGGCATAATATAATGGTACCTATGCTGGCTAAGATTTATATTCTACTTTCGATATGATTTATTCTACACTATGCACTAGTAATAATATCAAATGTTTCTTTTCAATGCGTATCAAGCATCTTTGACTAACATAAGAAGAAATCTCCTCCAAGTCTGCGTTTGCATTGTGTGTGTGGCGGGAGGTCTTATGGTAGTCTCATTTTTAAAAGCATTGCGAATTGACTTAAAAAATATTTCTTTGAATGTTTTAAAAGATAAACTGTTTTTGTTGCTCACACCAGTCCCACGACTGATCCAGAGTTTATTGTTTCTTTCCTAAACTCTGGGTGCTCATTATTTTCTACACGAGCAGTCTAGAGTTGGGTTTTTCAGATAGTCAGGTTCAGTAGATTATCTGGAGTTAGTTCAGTCTTTGGACCACACCAGTCTTGCTGAGCTTGGTGCATCGTTATTGGGAGTTCGAGCTATTGCTGGATTGATTCTTGGAAATGGAGTTGCAGTTCTCAGAGTTCTCTTTTGAAGACCATCTTAGAGTTATATTGTTCCGCTGCTAGATGTTATCTATTTTCTTTCCGCTGCTATTTTATTGTATCATACCTCTGAAGTATATTGATATCTATTGCATCATATATTGTATCAAAGCTGTATATCAATGTATTATTCTTTTATTCCGCTGTGTTGTTTACTTAATGTTGTTATAAGCTCCGGCGAATCGGAATTGAAAGGTCGAATCTATGGCATTCGAATACGATATGAAGTATGGATGTCGATTTTCGAGCGGGCAAAATCCGCATCGTTACACATGGAATCTTTCTTAAAGATTTGTAAGATATACTTATACCGTTGAGATAAGTATATGCATATATTTTTAAAGTATTGAAAGTGAAATGTTTTGTGAGTATACTTATATTGTTAAGATAAGTATATCAATAGTTTTTTAAATATTGAAAAGAGTTGAGGGGGTTTATGAATAAACTTTTGTAAAAGTATTTTGATGCAAGTATTTCTAAAGTAGTTTAAATTGATGAAGGGATTAATTAAAGAGGATTAGGGTTGCTTGTGTGATTAACTAGTGTTATTTTCCATATAGAATTAAGTCTATGATTGAATTGTTTGTTTATTTGATAGTTAAAAAATTAACCATCAAATCTTGGTCTGTTTTTAAATTATCGTACTGGGTTCAGGGATACCAGGATCGGATAAATGGGAGTTATCCAAAAACTACTTCGAACCGACATAAGCATTTGATAAAGACATCTGAAGATGATGGAAACGAAGGCGGGGTTCTTTGGAGTGCAAGGACTACTTATTACTAGTCCTGAGGGTGATTTCAAAATGGATGTAGCAGAAATAGTGCCTTTAGTTTGTTCATATCCTGAACAACTTGTATGTCTGGCATTGCATTGTCGCCTGGAGGGTAGTGTTAGCATTCAAAGTGGAATTTGCTAAAAAGGTAAAATGTAGCCTCTAGCCTTAATAATCGAGAATGACAAAAGCAGGGGTCATACAACAGGGTTATGTGGGTCGCACCCATTAGGGAATTGTCATCATCCTTATATATATACATACATATATATGGATTTGGTTGTGCATGACAGCTCTTTGGAACAGGTTGCAAAGAAACTGAGGCGATGAAATATTTAATACTATCCGGTAAGGGGTATGTCGGTCCTATGTTGGCAGAGGGTCCATGTGAGGCCCTTGATACATTTTCTAGAGGCGTACGGAGCCAGGTGGTACCCAGTGCCTTGTCATTGTATGGAAATTCATTCTCCAACAAGTGTCTTTCTAACTTAGTTGTATACCCATTACGTTGGAATTTAATTAATACTACAATTTCAACTATGATTCAATATTTATTTTAAACCTAAGGCGTTATTATAATATCAGAAGATTTCTTATGAATTAGTTTGGTTATCTTAAGGCAAAAACCCAAACGTGCTTATGTACGGCATAGTTTTACGGGATACCTTTATTTTGAAAGGTTTTATAACATTAAAATCCATTTACGTGTATTTCTCATGCTAGTTTACCAAACTGATCTGGGCGTTATTTTCTTATAATGCTCGGGTCAGACCGAGCATATTTTTAGATTTAGTTTTGGATACTTTGGAGCTTCAGGAGACAAGCTAGCGGCCTCTAAGACATACTCATGTATATTTTATTTTTTGGTGCATTTTTTATTTGTATTCATCGACAATTGTGAGGATTGGTTCTTATAACTATTCAAGCTGATAATAAATTAGTGTACTCTAATTTGATTTATGTATACTATAGTTTTTCTTTTATAAAGATTTACTGTATATTATATATTACTCATCATGGTGTGAGATTCTATTTTTTCTTTCTTTTCTTTTCCCACAAAAATATTTCTCTCTGGCACTTGGATGCTCGATATATGAATATCGTGGATGCATTAGTGTTGACTTTTAAGGGTGGAAAAGGAGGGTCATTAAATGTAGTATCAGAGCGTAGGTTGAGCGAACACCTAGGCTTTGGTGCGATAGGCTCATTGGTGATAGGGTAAGTAACACCTTAGAATGAGTTTGAGTGTGTGTGTGTGTATGTGTCTATATATGTATGCGAGCGTTGATTTATTAGTGGTATAAAATGTTTTATATTGCGTTGATTTATCAGTTGGGTGGTTTATAAATTCTGGTCGATATAGAAGGAACAACTATATCGATATAGGTTTCTAAATGCTTGAATAAAGCAAATTGACACGGTATTATTTTGGAATTGGATAAACAAAATAATTTTACCTAGATTATATTTTATGTATAAAGGAATTGATATAATTATTTATGATGTGTTTAGTTTTTAAGAGATGATAACATTCAGTTATTATTTGATTAGTCATGCTCATCTACTTAGAGTGTTGGAAATTGTTGGTTGATTGTTTGTGCTCAAAGAGTTTATGTGCATTTATTATTTTGGTTGAATTAAATATGAACACCTTGTGAATTAAATTTCATGATTTGACTTTAAGGCATTCAATTATAATGTTTGATTATGAGATAATTTTAATAAAAGTTTTTTATTATAACTCAAGCAAGATATATATATATATATAATATTTTTATATAAGAAAGTGAGAGTGTGTGTGTGTATTGGCAAAGCCGGCGGGGTTAAAAGGGCCCCTTCCTTTTGTTTATAACATGTATTAAAACATTGCAAGAATACATGGAATATACATAGGAAAACAAGAGAGAAGAAAGATCAAAAAATCAACACAGAAATAAACAAGAACAAAAGCCACCAAGCAGCTCTACAAAACACTAAGCATCTCAGGAAAAAAACCCCAAGCAGTACTATAACCCAGCCAAGAAATTCCATATCCATTAGCAAAGATAAAATGAAGAGAGGGACTCGAAGCAGGTAAAAGAAAACACCAAGCACACCACCAGTTAGAGAACAAGGGAGCAAAAACAACACATCACAAAGGCCTGACTAAGGCAAGAAAGAGACCATGTTTAGAGGTAGAAATTTTTGAAAACACCATAGCATTTCTTTTAGCCTAAACTAAATGATCTTTTTGAAATTTTCAAAACTAACATAGAGCTAGCAGGTCTCCACTCGGTAGCCTTAAATAATTCAATTCTGGAATCCAAACTAGGGTTATGTAAGTGACAATGTCTTAAGATACACTTCCAGATAAAGAATGTAAACTGGCAAGAGAAGAATAGATACTCAATATTTTGTACATTATGGCCATACAAAACACAAGAAGACTGTTGAATCAAACCTTTTGCATATAGTTTATCTCAAGTATGAAGGCAGCCTCTAATTGCTCTCTAAAGTAGCAGAATCTGACTAGGAATAGAATTCACAATCCAAATTCTAGAATGCCAAGGAAAGAGACCATATACATTGTAAGAGTTAAGCAACTTATTTACTCTTTTAATGGAATGAGGACCATCACCCCATAAGGTGGAGGAATGAACACGATGAAATATTTTATTTTCAAACATGGCCTAAACATTCCTAATCTCATAGGAACTGGAATAAGGTAGAGAGATTTTATCATCACATAAGAAATTACATACCTTTGCAGCATCAGGAATTCTAATTAAACATCTCAAGTTGTAGGGTATAAAATTTGCAAGAATAACACCTTTTTTAGGCCAGGAATCATACCAGAAAGATAACAAGTCACTGTTCTTCAGAGTGTACTGAATTGTAGGAAGAAACTAGTGCCTTAATTCCAACATATTTATCCAAGTACAACTGCAATCTGAAGGGATTTGCATGGTCCAAAAGTGACACTTTTTGAGAAGGTTTTTCCTACGCCAATTATCCCAGAGGTTTGATCATGCCTCATCAATTTATCAACGTGGGAGGAAAATGCAACAACATTCCATTGTTTGATATTCATAACTCCAAGACCACCATTTTCATAAGGACAACAAACAAATTTGAAGCATATAGGGATTAGCCTTTCGGAGTATGGGTTGCCATGCCATAGAAAATGATTCAAGGTAGAATTAATCATTGCAGGTAATATAAAAATTCTAGCATAATAAAGACACATGGCAGAAGCAATAGACTTAACAATAACAAGTCTACCAACAATGATAATTTAAAGACTGGCCAGGAAGAAAGTTTATCAGTCACTAGTAACAAAAGTGCATATTGCTTCGCCTCATTTGCATCGGTTGAAGTAAAACCTGATGCAAATAGAACTATTTGCTTCAGTTCTATCTTAATAACCGATGCAATTGGTACGTGGAAAGCAATAAGTAATAAAAAATCAAATTTGCATCAGTTTTCACCAACAACCAATGCAAATAGTTTTAGTCGCATCGGTTTTAAAGTCAACCGATGCAACTACATGTTGATGGCAATATTTAATTTAGGTGGGAAATAATGAAAAATTAGCTCCAAAGTTTACTTTGGACAAATGTACTCCTTCCTCCTCAATAACCCACTCCCAAAAAATAATAATAATAATACCGTGCCCTCCCCTTCTTTTCATTTTCAAAATCGAACAAAAGAACAAAAAAAATTAAAACGAAGCTTTTGAAAATTTTAATGGCGAAGATGGCAACAAACTCGAAATCGAAGTTAACCCCTATAATTTTTCATCATTATTGCTTCTGCTGCCGTCGATTCCTAAAAAGAAGAAGATAACAAGGGTGATTCCAGAAACATTTCCTGGTTCCTCTTCTTCTGTCGCAGAGGCGGATTCTCCAGAGGCGGTACAAGTACAAATTGCGGTCGCTGAAGCAGAAATTCCGAAGGAGGAAGACGTATTTGCTGTCGTCATGGTATTATTCTTATACCTCTTACAGCTTTCTTCATTTCCTTTTTCGATTTTAGTTTCCCTTTCCACTGGTTTTCTGTAAAACAATAATTATAATTAATTGATGACTACGACCTCAATTGTAACGATTGAAGCTAAATGTGTAATAATTCAGGTCGGTGGTCGGCAGTATATTGTGTTTCCTGGAAGGTTTATCCACACACATAGGCTCAAGGAGGCTAACGTCAATGATAAGGTTTCATTATTGTCACTATCATCTTTATTTTTTATATAGATAATAATGTATAATATGGTTCCAGCTTGATAGTTCTGTAGCATCATATAAGAGGGGAATTACTGTACAATGTGGTTCCAATTGAGAGTTATCTGATGTGTTTGTATAAAGTTCCGAGTAGACTGACTCTGAATCTCTTTCATTATTACATATATGTGTAGCTACTATAGTGATTATTTGACATGGAAAACAAACTTTAGTACTTTTGGTAAGGCACTAACATAGGTCAATGTAGTTTCATTCACTATAAACAACAATGGTTTTGAGTTGTATGCAGCTACTTTTAGTTTGTTCCTGAAAATTCTATATACAATTTTCTTAGTATAAAGTGAAATAGCTTCATGCTATCATGGTTAGTTATTAGAATTATTAACAAATTCTTCATAAAAAACATGGATGTGTGTGTGTATTGTAGGAGTAACGGGGTACCTTCAACCTATGAGATAGTACAAAAGAATAATCCATTATTATTGCCTTACCTTTAAAATATTGACTGAGTTTGATGATTATTGTAGAATAATGAAAAAAATTCAAAGGCTAATAACATAAATATACAAAACAGATGATGTTGGGACTATAGAAAAGGACTTAATGTGTTACTTGGTAGTAGTTGGGGCCACATCTACCGTTCATCTTCTTCGTGTAATTCAAGACTCCGCTTCATTATTAAGGCATTTTCTACCGATTCAACCCGAAGTAAATGCTGATTATTATTATAAAAACTTATCTAGTGTTAATTATTTTGCAAATTATTCAATGCAGTGATGGCGCAATTCCTGCTACCACTCTGATAATGGGAGGAAACCTTATCAAAGGTGGAGTTTTTGTTAGTCAAGAAAATGTTTCCTTTTTATAGAAAATGATGTGATATGTTTTTAATAATATATTTTTCAGGTTTAAGAGGATCAAACCTTCGCTTATCCCTGATATTTGGAGTCATAGATGTTCGTTATATATTTTTTCCTTTATTCAGCATAGTTATAGTCAAGGGAGCGGTTCACATAGGACTTGTGTATGCTGATCCATTGTATCAGTTTATCCTACTGCTGTAGTACTGTTTACCACCTGCAATGAACATAAGTAATGCTTAAGATTTATACATATATTAGTCTTACTTCACGAGATGTAGCAGTGGTTTATAATCAAATTTTTTGGTAATGGAAGGTACCATCACACAGTTATTTGGAGCTGGAGAAAGTGAGTGCTCGGTTTTATTACTATGGACGTATGCTTTGGCTTCTGTTTCACTGACTTTGTAGTCTACCCTTTTCATGTGGCTTGTATCATAGTTAGCCTCCTCGATTTGTATTAAGTTATTGATATCTCATAGATTAGTATTCTTTTTTAGATATAAGAACCAAAAACATACAGGCTAAATCTATACTGCAATTTTGTGGTAGACCCATTGCCTGATTAAATTTAGTATACAAAATTGTTGCTAATGTATTGTGCAAGTGTAACAGATTGAACGATAGTGATATTGCATGCAATAATTGTTTGTTATAATCAATAACATATATAGTCTATTTGAGTACCGTAATAATGGTTTCTAAGAATGGTTTTTTTGCATCAGGTATAAATAGCTGATGCAATAGAGAGATTAGTTTGCATCGGTTGTTATAAAAAACCGATGCAATAGAGGGATTAGTTGCATCGGTTTTCATTACAACCGATGCAACATGGGGTTGTGTCCAAGTAACCAACCATGATATTTTGCATCAGTTGTTACTAACAACCGATGCAAAAAGGAGCGTTTTCCATCGGTTTCAGAACTGATGCAAAAGTGTTAAGCCTGTTGCATCGGTTGCATATGCATAGGCTGTTGAACTGATGCAAAAGGGAGGTAAACAACCGATGCAAATGGCATGTTTTGTAGCAGTGAGTTATTCTTTCAAACATTACATTGGGAGGTTAGTAGAAGTAAGAGGAGCACCCTGATAAGTTTCATCATGATCAGAAGGGGACAAAGTTGATAGATTAATCAAGAAGCTTTTGATATCCTCAGAAACTCCAGCAATTAAGATTTTTGATTTACTTGTGTTAATACTCGAATGAGTCAAGGAGGTAAAACTATGAAGGACATCCAACACTGTAGCGATAGATTTGACTTTAGGCTTTGTGAACAACATTAAATCATCTGCAAACATCAAAGATGATATTTGAGGATTTCTACACATTAGATGAAAATCCATCAATTTATTTTTCATTGCATTGTTGAATTAGAGTAGAAAGAAATTCCATTATACAAACAAAAAGATAGGGAGAAATAGGATCCCTTTGCCTTAAACCCGAGTCCCCTAAAAATAGCCAAAGATAGGACCATTAGGACTCAAAGAGTAGTTATCAATATAGAGACAAGTGTATAGCCATGCTAAGAAGGTTTGAGGGAAATGCATGTAGTGAAGAATGTAGATGATGGATTTTCACTGCACTTTGTCATATGCATTTTGGATGTCAAGTTTCATAACACAACTTGGAGAAATTTGATGCCTATTGTATCCCCTCAATAACTCAGTAGACAAAATAATGTTATCAATAATGTCCCTACCAGGTAGAAAGGATTTTGATTTGCAGATATGACGGGAGAAAGAGCAAGTTTCATCCTAGCAGCTAATATTTTAGTTATGCATTTATAGATGACATTACAACATGTTATTGGTCTGAATTAAGAGACATAATTTGGTTGAAATACCTTAGGAATTAAAGCAAGTTTAGTTGCATTAATGCCATAAAGCATTTGATTGTGTTTAAAGAAAATTTGAACTGCCTTAATGACATCTTCCCCTATAATGTGCCAACTGATTTTTTTTAAAAAGGGCATTAAATCCATCAGGACCAGGGAGCCAGCTGAGTTCATGCTAAAAATAGATTGTTTTATTTCCTCATCGGCAACCAATTTTACTAAATCAAGGCTATCAGTATCAGAAATTCCAGGCAAATCAAACATAGAAAATTGGAGCATCTGAGAATCAACAGTACTCTGATTAGGCAACAAGTTTTTGTAATACTCCATAAAAGCATTTTGAATAGAATCCGAGGAAGAGAATAAGATACCATGCTTATCATGAATGCAAGAAATGTTTAAAGTAGCATGTTCAATTTTCAAAGAGCTATGAAAGCATGCAACATTCCTATCACCATGCATCTGCCATTGTATTTTATATATCTGTCTTTGCATCTTGTTTTCTTCAATTAATGCTTTAATAACCCTTCACTTAATCTATGTTCTTCGAATGATAAAGAAATAACAACAAGACTAGAGTGGGGAAGTTTGAATTGATTGCAACTGATCTCTGATGATATCAAACATCTTAGAACCCTTGCCATCATAAGTTGAAAAGGAAAAGTCAAACTCACCCCCCAAGTGAAGGCCGTAAGCAAGAGTAGAGTGGTAGAGCCAAAGGAGCAAGTGGAAAGCAAGGAAGCAAGGAGGGAATGGTGTTGCTAGATTGAGGTTGGACTTAAACGCTTGCACCTTGGTTGTTTATTGGCTAAAAGGTGAGCTAACTCACCATTTTTATTGGAAAATATCACATATATATGCTGATGTTTGATTGTATTAATGTTGTTGAATTAATACTAACATATGTGAAATCAATGGTTTTACTTCTTGCCTTGAAAACAAGTGACATACGAATGTACATGAATGGACCTGAAAAACTTCAATGGACTTGTGTGACAAGATCTTGGGATAAAGCAAATAGGTTGTAATTGAACATATGTTTGAATATAACTCGGATTTGAAAGTGCACTTATAGCGATAATTGCTATAGATGTAATTGTGAATTACCTTATTTTTGG
The DNA here is from genome assembly GCA_030765085.1 of Allium cepa. Lineage (NCBI taxonomy): Eukaryota > Viridiplantae > Streptophyta > Magnoliopsida > Asparagales > Amaryllidaceae > Allium > Allium cepa. The sequence continues at coordinate 259,481,060 of CM060938.1, read as the reverse complement.
CGATTTCTATGGAGTTTTCAGATAGATCCACAGGTTTTTCTCACCATATTTATAATGTTTTATATGTATGTTTATTTCTATTAAAAGCTTGGATAGTAAAAATTTAAGTTACATCTCGAAAATGGCCTAAACATCACTTATGCAAAACTGCCCCGTTTAAACTCGATTTTTGGACTTATACGGTTTAAAAAGGTGTCTAAATTTAAGTATTTTATTTCATTCTTTTTACAAGTGTTTATTAAAAATTATTAGAGTATTTTAAAAGTGGTTTGAGGTCTTTCTGAATTTTTAAGAATTGATTGTGAATTTTTATAGAAGATGTTTTTATAATAAAACATGTTCTTTTCTAAGTTTTCTATATTTTACAGACTTGTTATTTTAAAGTAATATTTTGGATAAATGTTTCAAAACCTATTATAAGTATTTTCAGGTATTTTAAAAGTATATATAATTGTTTTCCAGAAGAGAATAAGAATTGCATGGTGGCTAAATGGATAATTATTTGATTACTTATTTGAAACGTAATTCACTACGCTTAACACTAAAAGCAAACGAAGTAAGGCTTATCTATTTGTGAGATTTAAGATTGATGTCGAGTAGGGATAAAATTAGCTCTAATCTATCCTTTTCCCTCTTAGCCAAGGAATACTAAGTTGGAAAATGTTGGAGACATGTTAACCGTTTTGATTTCCTACTTGTTTATGGAAATCATTAATGCTATACTTAACACTAAAAGCCGTAGACTTATATATTTGTAAGATTCAACAACGAAGTGTCTAGTCAAGGCTTTGATACAACCAATTCTCTAACTTACCTGGCTTCACACTTGGGTAAGGAATAGTTAAGTTGGAATATCAATTATGAGTTAAGTATGTAGATATTGATTTGTATAAGCAATTGTTTTGATTAGACAAACCATTGGTCAACTATCGAACTTGATCTAATATTGTCTTAGAAGTTATAGAAAGACTTCGCAACTTTATACCAATAAGAACCCTCGGGGAGGAATATTGGTACGAAAGTCTCTTGCTTTCACTTACTTTAGAAAGAACTGAAATTGAGTTAACCGAGAATTCATCGATTAGTTTTAAAGAGTCCAGAATTGGTAAGTTTTTTATTCACCGAATGCCACTTCAAAACTAGTGTACGAATTCTATATTTTGGAAGCGATTCAACAAGGGAATCTATAAGGAGATTCGAGATTTGTTCTTGATGCTCGAATGCATGTAGCGATTCGTGATTTGTTCTAGATATGGGAATCCATTTGGAGATTCATGTTTTTTCGAGTAATGAAGACTCATGTGAAAGATGCTGAACATAAATTCAACATGAGAAATGACTAATAATAGAGTAGGCCTCATAACCTGGAGTTTAACGACCCATGTCAGGGTATTATCAACTCTATATCTAGATACGCTTATCGATTGTTGGCCTATGGGAGTTGATGATATTTGATTAACAGAGTTCATGTTTATGTTTAGATATTGGACCACTTGTGTTTACGTAAAGGTATATTTTATCTAGAGATATACGCCGTTCAAAGGTAGTTTCTGACCCTTGTGCAAGAGATTGGATTCGGCGTCAGCCAAAGAGATCTCCATGGAAAAACCCAATATGCGAACGAACCTTAACGGTTTTTATTTTACCCTAAATATGTTGTGGTGATGAATGTAAGCACCACAGCTATTTGCAAGATTTATATTCTACATTCTAGACATTATCTATTATATTACTATACTAAAAATTAATAAATGGTTGGTTTCTTTTAGGGGGAAAATTATTATGGGAATTCGTTCAATCTCAATAGTCACTGCTATATATATTCATGTATCTCAAGTTTTCTCATATCAGACTTATGTTAGATGCTTGGTTTTTTGTTTCCCTAAATTCCTTGTGTACTCCTTCGAATAGGCTGAGTATTGAAAGTTTTAACATGGATGCTTCAAAGTTCATAAGACAAGCTGGAGGCTTCCGTTATCTATATATTTCTATTTATGTTATCTCGTAGCTATGTATATATCAGCGTTGTGTGGACAGACAGTTTAACTATCCAGGCTGATGATAATATTTAGGTTTTGTAACTCTAAAATTCTTGTATTCAAAGTAACCTTTTGTACCTGTTAGCGCCAAAATTGGTCACTAAGACCCAAACCCAGATGAAAGCACCAAACAACAGTCACAGATCACAGATTGAATATATGTAGAGAGTATAAATATGATGAATGGTAAAAATTAAAAAGAAAGCAGTAAAAACAGAGGATTTATAGTGGTTTGCCTCACTCCGGCCTATGTCCACTCCAAAAATTTCCCTTTTATTAATGTTAGAATCAATTACAGTTACAATCTAGAGTTTTTAGAACAACGATGGCAGAGCAGCCTTAGCATAGAAGACAAAGGGAAACAAAATGAAGATCCCCTTTTTTGAAGCACCGCATGCTGTGTTTATAGGCAAAACCCGAGTTACTAGGCTTTTTGAGTAGTCTGGGCCCATTATGGCCATATCCGAACCTAATTTCATCATTATGATCGACCCCAAGTCACTCCAACATGTCGATCCACTCTATCCTACCAACCCCCACCATCCTGTCGATCTAGACCATCATACCGAGCCACTTCAACATGTCGGTCCACCCCATCCTATCGACCCACACCATCTTGGTGAGCCGCATTGTTATCCCAACTTTGGCAAAATTGAGATATCCAAAACTTACTAAGAATCGATAATTATTATTCTTGAATATCAACTATGCATTGCAGGATAACCATGGATATCAATGAATTTTGTCCGAGTCCGGATCGGGCCACAGTTGACAAGACATGACAAGCAAAGCTGCAGAAGCCAGCGGTTCAAATTTCAGGTCAATCGGAGTTCATATGAATGAAATATGATCGATACAAGTTAGAGAGAATACGCTGTTCGTATCCATCAGCGTTCGTATCGATCCGTGTTCGAATCGATAGCATTCGTGTTCATCAGTATAGCGTAGCCACGCCTCATTCGTATCGATCAGGTTCGTATCCATCAGCATGACATCGCCTCGCTCCATTCGAATCCATCAGGTTCGTATCCATCAGGACCACAGCTCGCACCGATCTACTTTGTATCCATCGGCAGAAGATGCATTCGAATCCATAAATATTGCTAGACTTCGTATCCATTGCGTTCGCATCGATCAGAAAGGAATTAGCCTCGCGCCTACCTGGTTCGTATCCATCAAGTTGAAGTCCTTTGAGTCCATGAAGTCTCTCTAGTTTGCCTCTATCAGAGCATATAAGTTTGCATCCATCTTACTACAACAGCTTCGTATCGATCGGCCAGAGCTCACCACGATCGATACGAATGAGCCTCTATTCGAATCCCTGAAAGCCCTCGAATCCACTAAGTCAAAGTGGCGAAAATCATGGAGTCGACCCAGTCAAACCGGAGTGAACAGCGGATCGACATGAAGAACGTGCGCCACGCCAACCTGCTAGCACATGCCACCATCGAATCGAAGCGATCGTTTTGAATTGATCGATTCGAACAGGATGAACAGACAAAGAACGTGATTTCGAATCGATCATAACTTGAGATCTACAAGTCCAAATGCTATGAAATTTTCACAGGAGCTTACTTACATGTTGAAGAACGTCCACACCAAATTTCATCTCGATTGGATGATTTCTTGATCGATTCGAATAGAGTTCGAATCGATCCCAAAGTAGGCCCGAATTTCCTGAGGCCGGGCATGTGGCCCCCCTCATGTGCCAGAAGTGGTCTCCCTAAATTTAGGTGAAATATCAGCCTCCTACACCTATAAATAGAGCCCCAGGTCATTTATAAAAGGAAATCTTGATTCTGAAGCGCCCAGACTCTACCATACTCTACTTTGCACTTCACTACTACCGTTGTACTCGAATTTCAGAGCTATAATCCATTGTAATCCGCTGCAATCAACTGTAATCAGTGAAGAACATCAATAAAAGAAAATCCTTTGAAGTGGACGTAGGCCGGAGATAGCCGAACCACTATAAATTGTGTGTTCTTGCTCATTATTCCTGAATTGCTACTTGTTGCTTGCTTAGATCTGTGATTTGTGTTTGAATATCGCTGATCTATATTCATACACTGGTGCTTTCACGATACTTGAGGTTTGTGACCAATTTTGGCGCAAACACTTTGGTGCTTTCATTGAGAAGACCAGCACCCGCTACATCGGATCGAAGTTAGAATTTGAAAAGCTTGAAGACTTCAGACTTAGAGAAAATGACTAGACAAAACAGTAGAAGGCAGAGGGCTGAAAGAAGCCAACAAGGAGGAAGCTAGGAGGCATACTCTGGAGCAGGAGAAGGACAAGCTTCCGTCTACATCACTAGAGACGAGATGGAGGCTATGGCTAATTCGATACACGAAAGCATGATGAAGACTCACCAAGAGATGATGCAGAATTTTCTTGAGCAGATAAGGGCAGGGAATGTGCAGAACCTTGGGCCAACTACAACAACTGCAAGTGCGGGACAAGGGATCAGGATTACAGAAACTAATGAAGATCAGGTTCAAGACCAGAATGCAGGAACTGAAGGTAATCTGCAAGGACTCGGGGGCAGACCCTCAGGGTCCGATACTGGGAGGCCAAGGGATGAAGCTCAACAGGCTAGAGCCAATGCTAATGCTAACGAGCCTGACGAAGAGTATGTACCAGAATTCCCTTCGAGGCTCGGGGGGTAGGATAGAAACTTGACAAAGGGTCAACCCCTGGATGGAGACGAGAGAATGATTGGTCTAATGCGATGAATCATGAGAGGAGGATTGTCTAGTGGAGGGCTGGAAGAAGTCAGTCGGAGTCCGTTCACTCCGAACATATGAAACGCAAGGAACCCTCCAAAATTCAAACTACCAACGCTAGATCCTTATGATGGGAGGTCAGACCCGACCGTGCACATTACCAGATATATCAAGCATATGGAAGTGCTGGGGGCATCCGAGGAAGTGATGGCACGATGCTTCCCTCTATACTTGTCAAATTTGGCTGCGCTTTGGTTCAAGAAACTAGAGACTGGATCAATCAAAACGTGGGGCGAGCTTGTAGACTGCTTCATGAGACAGTTTAGGGTTCATGTGACGCGACCCAAGAGTGTGATGACTTTAGCCTCGATAAAGCAAAGGACCAGAGAGTCCATAAAAGATTTTCTACTAAGATTCAATGCAACGGTGACTTCTGTAGATCGCCCAGATCCATTCAATGATTTTGATGGCGGTGGTGGCAGGAGTTGGGGAAGGCACCAAATTCAAAGATTCTCTGACTAAAGATCCACCGCAAGATCTCAGAGAGTTCTATCATAAAGCTGAAAAGTTCATCCGATTAGAAGAATCACGAGCCGAGAGGCAGGAAACAAACGCCGCGCAAAGCGAAGGAACCTCCAGGGAACAGTCTGGAGTGGACAAAGGAAAGAGGAAACAGGATGACAGATATGATGGTCCTGATAAACGGAAGAAATTCCGAGAACCAAGATTCAGGAAATACACAGATCTGACTGCAGGCCTGGAACGAATTTACACTGAAACTCGGGGGCAACTCCCTTATCGAAAGCCACCCAGGAGGGATCCCACTGAGCGGGAGCGCAGAACTGGAAAATACCGCCTATTCCATGAGCTGGATGGGCTCACTACAGATGAATGCCGCCACCTAAAGGATGAGGTGAAAGAACATGCCAGGAGTGGTAGATTGCCACAATATGTCAGAGAACGGACAGCGGTGGTAAGGCCTGAACAACTACCGCCTCCACCTAACAGGAAAGATCCTGGATCGGGATCACGACTCGTCATCGATTGATTAAAGACGGCAGGGGCCAAGTCCAGGATTCGGACTTCGGTCGAATAATTTCATTTAGATTTGATTTCAGAATAAACAGTTACTCCACTTACTTCTGTACGGGAACCGGAGAGATCCCTAGGCATGCTCTGAGATGGAGGTAAACCGGTAGGCCCGGAGAGGCAATGTTTAGCTTTTCCCTGATGTTTAAGATTGAACATCTAGGACCTGAATTTAAATAAATTAGAATTTCTTGAAACCTTTGACCGGAGAGTCAAAGGATGAATATTGGATACCTATATGAAAATGATCGCTTTATGACCCTACCCGGAGAGGCGGGGTCCGGAGTGCAAGAAGTGAGTTGCTTCGCCGGAGAGCGACAAGATCAACTCACTTAAGCGCTGTTTCCCCTTCACCGGAAAGTGACAGGATGGGATCCAGCAAGAGCCCGGAGAGGCTATGATCGGTCTAGAGCGACCATGACATCGCTTAATGTTCAGATACACTGAACCGGAGCGCAAGAAGTAAGTTGCTTCGTCGGAGAGCGACAGGATCGACTCACTTAACGTTGTTTCCCCTTCACCGGAGAGTGACAGGATGGGATCCAGCAAGAGCCCAGAGAGGCTATGACCGGTCTAGAACGACCAAGACATCGCTATACGTCCTAACCGAGTCCAGAGTGCAAGGGATAAAAAGCAACGCCAGAGTGCGATACGATCTTTCTGTTCAATCGCTAAATCGGGAATGGGCTTGGCTGGCAAGGGTCCGGAGTGACCATCGATAGTCCAGAGAGATTGAAGAATTTAATTCTTAACTTCCACTGGAAGGGATTGATAACAACTTGGCTTCGAACAGACATAAACTTGATTGATAATACTGCAGCTACGAATGAAACGTGAATATACTACACTCGATTTAAGACTGTTCAAAACATACTTTTTACAAAAAGGAATGTTTTGGGGGGCAAAGTGTTATCCCAACTTTTGGCAAAATTGAGATATCCAAAACTTACTAAGAATCGACAATTATTGTTCTTGAATATCATCTATGCATTGTAGGATAACCATGGATATCAATGAATTTTGTCTGAGTCCGGATCGGGCCACAATTGAAAGACATGACAAGCAAAGCTGCAGAAGCCAGCGGTTCAAATTTCAGGTCAATCGGAGTTCATATGAATGAAATATGATCGATACAAGTTAGAGAGAATACGCTGTTCGTATCCATCAGCGTTCGTATCGATCCGTGTTCGAATCGATAGCATTCGTGTTCATCAGTATAGCGTAGCCACGCCTCATTCGTATCGATCAGGTTCGTATCCATCACATGACATCACCTCGCTCCATTCGAATCCATCAGGTTCGTATCCATCAGGACCACAGCTCGCACTGATCTACTTCGTATCCATCGGCAGAAGATGCATTCGAATCCATAAATATTGCTAGACTTCGTATCCATTGCGTTCGCATCGATCAGAAAGGAATTAGCCTCGCGTCTACCTGGTTCATATCCATCAAGAAGTCCTTCGAGTCCATGAAGTCGCTCTAGTTCGCTTCCATCAGAGCATATAAGTTTGCAGCCATCCTACTACAACAGCTTCGTATCGATCGGCCAGAGCTCACCACGATCGATACGAACGAGCCTCTGTTCGAATCCCTGAAAGCCCTCGAATCCACTAAGTCAAAGTGGTGAAAATCATGGAGTCGACCCAGTCAAACCGGAGTGAAAAGCGGATCGACACGAAGAACGTGCGCCACGTCAACCTGCTAGCACATGCCACCATCGAATCGAAGCGATTGATTCGAATTGATCGATTCGAACAGGATGAACAGACCAAGAACGAGATTTCGAATCGATCATAATTTGAGATCTACAAGTCCAAATGCTATGAATTTTTCACAGGAGCTTACTTACATGTTGAAGAACGTCCACACCAAATTTCATCTCGATTGGATGATTTCTTGACCGATTCGAATGGAGTTCGAATCGATCCCAAGTGGACCCGAATTTCCTGAGGCCGGGCATGTGGGCCCCTTCACATGCCAGAAGTGATCTCCCTAAATTTAGGCGAAATATCAGCCTCCTACACCTATAAATAGAGCCCCAGGTCATTCAGAAAAGGGAATCTTGATTCTGAAGCGCCCAGACTCTACCAGACTCTACTTTGCACTTCACTACTACCGTTGTACTCGAATTTCAGAGCTATAATCCATTGTAATCCGCTGCAATCAACTGTAATCAGCGAAGAACATCAATAAAAGAAAATCCTTTGAAGTGGACTTAGGCCGGAGATAGCCGAACCACTATAAATTGTGTGTTCTTGCTCATTATTCCTGAATTGCTACTTGTTGCTTGCTTAGATCTGTGATTTGTGTTTGAATATGGCTGATCTGTATTCATACACTGGTGCTTTCACGATACTTGGGGTTTGTGACCAATTTTGGCGCAAACACGCAATCAAGACCGATCCACTTTAACATGCCGACCCACTCCACTGCCGACCCACTCCAAAGTCGAACCATATCTAGCTGACCCACCTCAAATTTCACACCATGACCGAACGACATGCCTTCCTTCCTTTGCCCGACTAATCCTCCTTAGTCGACCCGCTTCCATCACCAAACCATGCCACCAAGACCGGACCATGCCACCAAGACCGGACCATGCCACCAAGACTGAACCATGCATGTTCTCCACTCCTCGATTGAGCCATGCTTCCACGCCGATCCACATCATCTAGACCGATCCACAACACCACGCCGATCCACATCATCCAGACCTATCCACAACACCACGCCGAACCACACACCTAGACCGACCCACCTATGCCGATCGGCTTTAACTCGACTGAACCATAAATGTCGATCCATATTTCCTAGACCCAAGTTATTGCCGATCCAGCTTTATCCAATCCAATATCCATCTTCCAAGCGCGCTGCATCATCCATCCATCTAGTCGACTCAAAGCTATCGTATTCCATCCTCAACAACCGGGTAATCGATTTAGTTAAATCCACATGTCCATGGCCTTGCCAAAATGCGGGTTAATATTTGGCCCCTAAAACATGTCTTGCTATTGGAAGGTGTGTTTTGAATAGCCTCAAACCCGATATCCGAAGTCCATATGTTATCCATAGCCATACCTTCGGATTCATAACCCAATTCATTTTATCCAAGTGCCATTGTCGTATCCTTATCCAAATCTACGACTGCTCCAAGTCGATCTCCAATTTTAAATCCAATGACCAAACCTTGAGCCAATTCTATAGCCATCTGAACTCATCAACCGAGTTTTAATCCATCCATAACCAATGGCCAAATCTATGACCTTTCTGGGTTGATATCCAAATTCGAGACGGCTCTGGGCCCTTCGCCAAATCTAGGACCTCACCGGGTCCATCTATTCTAAGCAGAAATTTGAATCCATGACCTCTCCGGGTTTAATTTCGAATCCATAAACCTCGTCGGGTCATGTTATTCTGTTCCAGCCTCGACTCTCTGGTCTATGTATTGTATGTTCTCCGGCCTCGACTCTCTGGTCGAGGACTTTTATATTCTCTGGCCTCAGCTCTTCGGTCGAGGACTTTTTATATTCTCCGGCCTCGGCTTTTCGGCCAAGAACATTTTATATTCTCCGGCCTCGGTTCTCCGGCCAAGGAATTTTTATATTCTCCGACCAAGGACTTTTTATATTATATTTGAGTCCATTCCATCGCTCTCTGATGAAGGGACTCGTAACTTGCGATCACTGCCTTGTCTCTCCGGTCAGGACCGTGATCACAAGACTTGTATTATTTATTACATTGATCCAAATCCAATCATTCAAAATAAGAGATTTTACATTCTGGGAAATCCAAATAAATGTCTGTACATCCTAGGGAGAAATCAAAGTACTCAAGGAAACGAAAAGAAAGACAAGATTTCATAAACTTGAGCGACACGGTTTATCATCGTCTCAAAGCATGCCTAGGGACCGTCTCGTTCCCGTACATGTGTAAGTGACTTAGCCATATCACTTCGATTTTTATTACTTATTCAAAGCCAAAAATTTGTTTAGTTGATAATAAGCTAACGTTGCCTAGGTCCAGTTCCATCTTCGTTCAAGGTGGGCGGTGGCCGCTCCTGTTCCACTACCACAACTCGATTCCTTACATACTGCCTTAGATGACCATTCCTTACATGCTCCTCAATGATATCTTTCAAATGCCTATAGTCGTTTGTGTTGTGCCCATCCAGCTAATGGAATAGGCAATGCTTTCCCGATGCCCGCTCATATTCAAAAGGTTCCCTCCTTGCCGGCCTTCGATACTGGAGGCGCCCTCGAGTATCCAAGTAAATCCTTTCTAGAATCTCAGTTAAATCTATGTAAGAAGAAAACTTTGGCTTCCTTCAAGGCCTTTTCGAAGTGCTACCATTGTCATTCATTTTCCTTTATCATCTTTATTTGGATCCTCCCTAGGTGGGCCTCTACCCCTTACTTCATTAGCTTCAGCCTCTCTACCTTCTCTCTCAGCATGTGCATCTTCCTACCTCGGGAAGCTTTCTGCCTCATGGTAAAACTCCCCGAGATCCCTTGGTGGGTCTCATTCCAATGATATCTTGAAATCCGAATTATCTGCAATTCCTGAAACTGCCGCCATCAAGACCATCGATGAATCGGGCCGATCCATCGAAGGCACTGCCGCATTGAATCTGGTTAAGAAATCCCTGAGCGACTCTCCTTTCCAATGTTTCATCGATGTTAAATTAATCACGTTCTTGGGTCTAACTATGTGCACCTGAAACTGTCTCATAAACCTTTCAATCAGCTCTTCCATTTGCCGATAGAGCCGCTCTCCAGCTGTCTGAACCATAATGCTGCAATATCTGTCAAATAAAAAGGGAAGCATCGTGCCATGACCTCCTCTGATACCCCCAACACTTCCATATGCCTCATATACCTTGTCAAGTGAACAATTGGATCCGTTCTCCCATCATATGTATCTAGTGTTAGTAGTCTAAAATCTGGCAGGTTTCTAGCTTGCCAGATCACATTAGCAAAGGGACTCATATTCACATCTTCCAAGTCTCTATTTACCAATCCACCTCTTATGGCTCGCCTAACCATCTCCGCCAACCTATCACTGTTGTCGAGCTGTAGTCCTTGTCCATTGCCTCCAATCTGCCCTCCAAGTTCACAAGGGAATCCTGGGACATGCTCTCCTAGATGAGCATCCATCCCTCTATCGACATCATGTTGTACAGCTCCACCTAGTACTCCGCCCGATATTGGATCAACATGCTTCGGGGGTGTGCCCCTAGTCCTGGTGATGTTCCTGATGGTCCTGCTCTTTTTTGAATTCTGGTTGCTCCATGCTCCCGATCCCTATTTCCAACATCTCATGTAGTTGCATTCCCTTGTTCTGCATCACCTCCTCTTGTCTTTTCAGCATTGTTTCTATCTCGTCTCTGGTAATGAATATCGAGGCCTGATTAGCTCTCGAGGAAGCCTGCTGACTCCCCGCGTGCTTACTCCTTTCAGTCATTTGTCTTCTTGTCAATTTTCTTGCCACAACATTCCAGATCCAAGCCTTTAAATCTTCAAATCCAAAGTCCAAGCTGTAGGTTTCTTAAGTTCTAGCCTTCTCAGTGAATGCACCAAAATGTTAGCACCAAAATTGGTCACTAACACCTAAATCCAGATAAAAGCACCAAACAACAGTCACAGATCACAGATTGAATGTATGTAGAGAGTATAAATATGAAGAACAGTAAAAATTAAAAAGAAAGCAATAAAAACAGAGGATTTATAGTGGTTCGGCTGATTCCGGCCTACGTCCACTCCAGAAATTTCCTTTTTATTAATGTTAGAATCAATTACAGTTAGAATCCAAAGTTTTTAGAACTACAATGGTAGTGAAATCTTAGCATAGTAGACGAAGGAAAATAGAATGAAGATCCCCTTTGTGAATCCTGCATGTTGTATTTATAGGCAAAACCCGAGTTACTGCGCTTTCTGAGTAGTCCGGGTCCATCAAGGCCATAGCCGAACCTGACTTCATCATTATGATCGACCCCAAGCCACTCCAACATGCTGATCCATTCCATCCTACCGACCCACACCATCCTACCGATCTAGACCATCATGCCGAGCCACTTCAACTGCTAGTCCACTCCATCCTACCGACCCACACCATCCTGCTGAGATACACCATCAAGACCGAGCCACTTTAACATGTCGATCCACTCCACTGCCGATCCACTCCAAAGCCGAACCATATCTAGCCGACCCACCTCAAGTTTCACACCATGACTGAATGACATGCCTTCCTTCTTTTGCCCGACCGATCCTCCTCAGTTGACTTATTTCCATCATCGAACCATGCCACCAAGACCGGACCATGCCACCAAGACCGAACCATGCATGTTCTCCACTCCTTGAGCGAGCCATGCTTCCACGTCGATCCATATCATCCAGACCGATCCACAACAATATGCCGATCCACATCATCTAGACCTATCCACAACACCACGATGAATCACACCACCTAGACCGACCCACCTATGAAGATCGGCTTTAACTCGACAAAACCAGAAATGCTAATCCATCCTCACCAACCGAGCAATCGATTTAGCTAAATCCGCCTATCCACAGCCAAGGCAGGTTAACAGTACCATTCTTTTGGTATTGTATATTATCGTTCCATTGTGAAATTCTGATGTTTTGTTCTTCCTTACTTGTTTTATTCTTTTTATTTCATTTTACCCTAACATTCTATCTTTCAGGCACTTGGGTGTTTGGCACATGAATACCATGATGTATTAGTATTTACATTCGAGGTTCGAGAAGTCGGGTTGTTACATTTGGTGTCAGAGTCGAATGTTGGGCGAACACCTTGGCTTTGGTTAGGTATGGCTTATTAGAGATAGGGTAAGTGACACCATAGACTGAGTCGAGTGTACTACATATGCGAGAGTGCATTTGTATTTTCTATAAACCAGTACCCTTGTTTTCAACTTTCCTTAGGAATACTCTATTTCTTTGAAATAACTCTAGCTTTTCATATCCTACAAATACTCCGCTATGTTTAGGTTATACATCATGAATACTAGAGCTTTCAATGCTCGAGGAGGTAGACTAAAGAATATTGCTACGGTTGGGGAACCAAGGGTGGATATTGTAGAGGAGGTCATGCAGGCCAGGCTTCAGGTGAATTTTACTTTACTCTGCCATGATTATGAGAGGCTAGGAGGTAAGAGTTTTGGTGATATGGAGATAATCATAAAAATTCGGGCTTGGAGCAAATTATGTGATCGAATATTGGGAGATATGGAGTTAGATGACGCGATGAAGCGTCGGTTGGTGTCATGACATCTGATGGATGCAGCCATGGATCGATAGAGTTCTATCACTGCCAATCTCCAAAAGAATGACTTCTCTTGGGCTCAATTAAGGGAGGGTTTCGAGATAATATTTGTCCTAGAGGCTAGGAAGACTTTGTTATTTAAGAGCTTCCTTGATTTGAAGTAGGGAGTCATGTCAGTGGTGGAGTACGATAACTAATTCACTACCTTATCTAGGTTCGAGGGTGGTTTAGTAAATAGGCCATTGAAGAGGAATGAGATGTTCACTGTAGGGATGCATCCAAAATTCAAAGGTAATATGACTAATCACAGCATGGGGTCTTATGTAGATCTGGTGAATATAGGGTGAAGGTTTGAGGGTTTGGCTCCGAAGTCGTCCATCTATGAACCAGCTAGGGACAACAAGTGGATGTCACAACTGTCGAAAGATATTTCTAAGATAATTTGTCATAAATGTGCAAAGAAATGGTACTTTGTTGTGAATTTTAGGTGGGGTAAGGGAGGGCAAGTGGCAAAAGCATCGTTTGTAAAGGCATTGATCGTTAAGGTACCAAAGTTAAAGCCACAAACGATCAAGGCCTAGTCTGTAGCAAGGAGCTACTGCAACTACCATCAACCGAGCCATTTTGTTAGGGAGTGGCCGATGCTCCAAAAGGAGGAACAACCTCGAGCTTTTACTCTAGCTTCAGCACCTTCCACTTCTGTAGTTGGAAGGAGGAACCAAATTTTGGAAGGTGTTCTATCTATTTTCGTTATTCATGTTTGTGTCTTATTTGATAGTGGCGCTTTTCTTAGTTTAATTTCTCATACTCTGTGTAGACTGAAACTTGAGCTAATTATGGATTTAGATTCTATTTGTGTATCGAACCCTATCAGGGACTCAGCTAATCTTAGCATGGTTTGTTTAGGAGTTCCAATTTCTTTCTTCGACCTACTCTTCTCTATTGATATGTATGTTTTGAACTTTATGGGTTTTGATGTTCTTCTAGGGATGGATTGGTCATAGAAGAAAAATGCTATCCATGATTACTTTGAGCAAACTATTTCATTAAGGAAGAAGGGAAGGAAGGTGATGGTATTATCTTATGAAGGGCCTAGGTCACTTATGATTAGTTTTCTTTATTCTCTGAATGGGTGGAATAGGAGTTAGGTTCAATCATGGTTGTTCAGGAGTTTGGAGATGTCTTTGAAGAGGTGTTAGGTTTACTACCTTATCGAAACATAGAATTTTGCATTGATCTAATGAAGGAAGAAAAGCCTATTATGTTGCCTGTTCATTAACTTTCCCGGAAGGAGAGGTTGGAATTGACAAATTAGGCTAGTGATTTATTGCAAAAAGGGCATGATCTAACCGACTCATTCGAGTTGGGAAGTGCCTGTCGTCTTTGCTATGAAGGTGGACGGTTCCTTAAGACCGCGTGTAGATTATTGTGAGCTCAATAAACAGGCTGTTAGGAACAAGTATCCTTTGCATAAGATAGATGACTCGTTCGATCAGCTGTACGGAACTTGAGTGTTTTCTCAGCTTGACCTTGACATAGGGTTCCATCAGTTGAGGGTGGCAGAGGAAAGTGCACCCTTGACCGCTTTTAGATCTTACTGATTTTATGAGTGATTAGTTATGTCATTCGGCCTAACTAATGCTCCAGCATATTTCATAAACATATTGAATCAAGATTTCCATGATGTGTTGAATAAGTTTTTTGTTGTGTTTACCGATGATTTAAACATAAAGAGAGCATATTTGAAAGCTAAGTTCTAGAAGTGTCATTTTTGGCATTCATAAGTTAGGTGCCTAGGTCATGTTGTTTCAATGAAGGGTATTTTTATTAATCCTGCTCAGGTTATGGCTATTCAAGACTAGAAGAGGTCAGGCACAACTTATATTAGGATCTTTCTGGGTATAGTAGGTTATTATAGGTGATTCATTCATGATTTCTCGAAGATTACCTCTCTCTTAACGAATTTGATGAAGAAAGATGTCAAATTTGTGTGGATTGATAAATGCGAGCAAGCATTCGTAAAGTTAAAGGAAAAGTTAACTCATGCTCTTGTTCTTCCTATGCCAAATGGGGGTGAGGTTTCGACTGCTTACACTAATGTGTGTGAAATAGGTTAAGGTGCCGTGTTAATGCAGCATGGGAAGGTTATTGCTTAAGCAAGTTGGAAGCTCAAACTGCATGAAGCGAGGTATGCTACTCATGACTTGGAGTTGTTAGCAGTGGTATTTGTGTTAAAGATGTGGAGGCATCATTTTCTAGGTGAAAGGTTCAGGTTCTATACTAACCATAAATCTTTGAAATATCATTTTGCGCAAAATGATTTAAACATGAGGCACTAAAGGTGGTTATATTTCTTGTGGCCTATGTTATACTATACATACTAGGGAAAGTGAATGTCGTAGCTGATGCACTTAGTAAGAGATATGCAGTTATGGAAAAAATTGAGGTTCATCCAACCTTGATCAATTGTATAAAAGGGAATTAGCTTAGAGATTCTTTTATTGCTTGAATAAACAAAGTGGTAAGAAACAATATGTCATAAGAGCGGTTGCTGAAATTTGAAGTAGATGGTTATGGATTAGTGAGAATGAACAGAAGGTTGTATGTTCCCAAGTTTGATGGGATTAGGCAGGAGGTTTTGAAGGAGTGTCATCATTCATGGTTAACAATACATCTAGGGTCACAAAGATGTATTAAGATATGATGCATACTTTCGGGTGGAAATGTATTAAAAAGAGATGTTTCTATCTTTGTGAGCAGGCATGCTAACTGCTAGCAAATAAAAGGTATTCGTCAGAAGACGACTGGACTGCTACATCCGCTTGAGATTCCTAAGTGGAAGTGGGAGCATATTTCTGTGGATTTCATCGATGGATTTCCTAGGTCGAGGAGAGGTAACAAAGATGTGTGAGTTATCGTTGATCGATTGACAAGGAACGCGCACTTCTTACCTATTAAGACAATGAAATAGCTTCTAGTTCAGCTAAGTTATATGTTAAAGAAATCATCAAACTGCACGGTGTCCCTTGTGATATCGTGAGTGATAGAGATTTGATATTCACATGCCAGTTCTTGAAGGGTTTGCATGAAGCATTAGGGACCGAGCTTATTTTGAGTACCACTTACCGTATGTAGACTGATGGGAAAATGGAAAGGGCGAACCGAGTATTAGAGGACTTGCTTCGAGAATGCATTTTAGACTTTGGGGGTTCGTTGGAAGAGCACTTACCACTTGTTGAGTTTTCATATAGCAACAGTTGCCAAGCCAGTATCAAAATGACACCATTTGAAGCATTGTACAGAAGGCCTTGAAAATCTCCAACGTATTGGGTAGAACTGTAATGACCCGCCTTTAATTCCACAGAATGGCGCATCATTAAGAAGAAAGAAAGGGATAGAAAATAGAAAAGATAGAAAAGAAAGAACAAAACAACATCAGAATCTCACAGAGGAACGAATAAATTACATTATATCACATAAGATATTACATAGTATCATACACATCAGAGTTATACAGCTTATACAACACAAACTAGACAGCTATAAACACCTGTCTAGTTATTACAACTCAAGTACATCACAGAAATACAGATACAACACTAGCACAGCGGAACCACTGTATATCTACAAACGCAGAAGCCTCCTGCTCCATATCTCCTCCAGAACTCATCAAAGATAACTTGAATCCCTTGGCTACTCATAAAAATTTGAGTACCCAAGAGTTTAACAAAACAGAAAATAAACTCCAGGTCAGACATGGGTCTGGTGTGAGTAAACGGTTTAAAGTTGCTTAACTTTGAAAACCTTTGAAAACAAAAGGTATATCGTAAGACTTCCTGCACATAAACATGGAAAAGTTTTTACCTTACGATAACCAAAACATTTGATAGGAAATCCAGTTATATTATAATAGGGTCTAGGGTTTTCAAGTAAAATACAGAAATAGCTAGAATGCTTACATATCACCTTTCAACATAGTTGGGCACAATCAATACGTACGACACTTTGTGGAGATTGGATTCCATACAATGGCAAGGCTACTGGGGTACCGCCTATCACAGTAAGTGGCCTAGATCACCGTACCGAGGATCCACCCTAGATCCCCTGCAACACAAGGCCGGAACCATCCCTTACTGGATAGTCCCAAATAAAACAACCCCGCAGTTGGCCGTCGCCAGCTATCCACTAAGCCGAATAAAAGGAACCTCTAGACAGGGGTAAATCTCGTCCTATTTGGGTGCTACCCACTTAGCCTTGCTGCACCTTCCCTGTTTTAGCCATCCCCGGTTGATGAGGCTTGAGGCTACGATTACCTTTATAGAACACGTCTATCTTAGAATGCTCATCGTCCTCCCGGCGATGTTCTGAAAGCTTTCGATCCATACAAGTTCGTTTCGGGTTCGAACGAAACCGAAGGCACTATCTTGCTACACACATTTTGGAATCATCCTTGGAGTTAACGACAATAGCCCATGCACTCTGAATCTTCATCTCAATCGAAAGCACTATCTCGGTTAACTCGTTTTGGAATCACCCTCAGAGTTAACGACCATAGCCTTTCCTTTGAATCTTCACTTGATCTTCGCTTGAAATTTCATGACCTAACTTTAATTTGGATCGATGTGGTTTCGGAATTCCAAATTTGGAAATTCGATCTCGGTCTCACCGAAATCCAAAATGCCGTCTTAATGTCCAAGTTGTTTAAGTTTGAACAATTTAATTCAATTTAAAATATTGAATTCACACAGCATCATTCACAGATAAATATCACACATTTATCATAGCTATACCAAATATCACATCACAGAACATCACAGATTATCAAACTATAAGTTTCAATCAATCCAGACATTCTACCAAAAGAATCATCCACAAACAGGAATCATTAATCCCTATTATAATTAATTTAATCAACTTAAATTAAATTAATTACTTGAGAATTAACCACATAATCCTGCTTAATTAATTATTAATTAATTACAACCATTCAATTAATTAATCACTCTTTAATCACCTTATAACCAATTAATTAATCTTTAATTATAGATTAATTATCCATTAACTATTCTCTAAATTAATCATCCTTGACTAATTATTCTTTAATTACATTAAGTAATTAGCCTTTAAATTAATTACGTAAATTAATTATTCTTTAATCATTTATTAATTAACCTTAATTGCTTTTATTAATTAATTAACTAAAATTAATTACATTAATCCTTAATTAATTAGATTAATTAATTATACTAAAATCACTTTATTTAATTATCTTTTAATTACTCACATTCATTAATTAGTTAAACCTTTAATTATCCTTGTTAATTACATTAATGAACGACACTCTAATTACTTTCATTAATTAATTATTCTTTTAATTATATTTAATAATTAATCTTTAATAAATCACATTCATTAATCAACCTTGATTAATCACATTCAGTAATTAACTATCCTTAATTAGTTACAATAATTAATTAATTTCTTAATTAATTAATAAATCCTTTAATTAATTACACTGAGTAATTAACACTTAATTACTTCCACTAAGTAATTATTCTTTAATTACTTTCCATCAAGTAGTTTCCTTTTAATTACATCCAGTAATTATCCATTAATTACTTCACTAAGTAATTACACTTCATTAATTACATTAAGAAATTATACTTAACCTATCATCAAGTAATTCTCTTTAATTAATTAAACTTAATTAGTTAACTAAAATTAACCACATTAACTTAATTAATTACACTGAGTAATTAATTTCTTTAATTACTTCATTTAGAAATAACCCTTAACAATCCTCATAATATTCAGTAACTAATCTCTAATTACATTCATTACTTATTTATTCCTTAATTAATTAACCTTAATTAATCAATCCTCAATTAAGTAATCAACTACACTTAATTTACACAAATTAATTTATCTTAGTTTAATTACCTAAATTACTTATCTTAGTTAAATAAGTAATTATACTTTAACTACTATTGTTAATAAAACATGATTAAATTAAGATAAATCATATATTACATTAAACTCCTACCCACCATTTAAATTAAATTCAAGAGGTTGGATTTGATTTATTCAAAATCATCATCCTTTGATCATTAAAGTTAAATAACTTTTACTTAAATCATCATTAAATTTCAACAATTACATTTTAGTTGAAAACATTTATGAACTAATTACAAAATTATTCTAATGTAATATTTATACAAACCAAACTTATTTTTATTAAACTTTGAAATTCCTTCCTTTAAAACTTGAATTTGTTTAAAACATAATTTTCTAAACTTAAACATTTCATACATCTTTTGAAACTAGTTAAAACTTTGTTTAAAATTTGCTTTGCTTTCAAAATTTGAAATTTCATTTCATAGTTTCAAAACCTGGACAGGATAACATTCTGGAAACAATTCGTTCCTGAGAAAACATAGCCAAACCCCGAGACAAATCAAATGAAAACACGAGACAACACTCGCATAATCCTTCCTTAGCAACATCACGAACCATACTTTGAGACAAACCCACATCAACGCGAGAACAAACCCGAGCACTCCCCTTCTTCCCCTAACCTTCAACTTCGCCTGATATTC
This sequence comes from Allium cepa, assembly GCA_030765085.1. Classification (NCBI taxonomy): domain Eukaryota; kingdom Viridiplantae; phylum Streptophyta; class Magnoliopsida; order Asparagales; family Amaryllidaceae; genus Allium; species Allium cepa. The sequence goes on along the minus strand of CM060938.1, from coordinate 259,461,326 downwards.
AGATGTGCACTGTGCACATGCACGGCAATCTCAGCCCCCTCCGACCATCATTCGGGCCTTCAACAAGTCGACATCGAGCTCGACATCTTCCTCAACCACCCAGATTTGAAGATCACATCGTAAAAACAAATTGAGCTACAAGGCCAAAGCCTAGATCCCACCATCATCGGAAATTTTCCAATCCCCGACGATCCCAACATTGATGAACCCTGCTGACCTCACCTGAGAGTCGCCTCAACCTCCAGCACCGATCCCCCACCTTGCGACCCGGTCCGGTTCCCCCACGGCAACGCATTCCCCTTGACAACCATTGCCTATCTAGCTCGCCGAAAACCCTACTTCTTCCTCCCCTGACCACCACGGCCCAAAATAAAATCAACCCTTATTTTTCCAGAGATCCCTGATTCCCCGACCACCTTCAGGCCAAACCCCGAGCTCCCATCGTTGCCGATCAACGGCAAATGACCAAAATCCCAAAATCGAGCAACTCTCGAATTTTCAGCCAATACTCATTTAAAAATTATCAACTTCATTCTAAAATTCATGATTCATTTATACGAATCATTATAATCTAGAGGGAAATTGTAGATTTATTTTCAACAAAATTTAATTTTTACTGTAATTTTAAATTTTCCAGAGTATTTACCCAATTTATACACCAAAAATTATTTTAAAAAAAAACAATACTACACTGTTATTATTATTTCCTTTTCAATGGTCAAAGACTAGAAATGATTAATTGGGGAGATAGAAATTTTCTAAATTTGTTCTTGCACCTGACATTCACAGAGAGCATAAAAACATACATATACAGGCATGCATTCAAATTTGCACCATACAAACCAAATTCTAGATGAAATATCTAAGCAAACAAACATAGTTATAGCATCATCACACAGATATAATAGCACCAAAGATTTTTCTTTAAGTTTTTACTCACAGGATCTAAAGAAGTAGAGGACAGCTCTGTTTTGTTTCCAGGAAATTTGTATTTGATCTGGCATTATTCTGAATCTGTTTGGTTGAGTTGACTTGCAATTTGAAATTGAAGCTTAAAACAAATGTTGCTGTTGAACCTTGACTTGAAACAGGTGAAGCTTTTAGTTATTGATTTCATCTTCCTTTGATTTCTGATTTGCAGATTTGTTGAGTTTGCTTGTTTTAAGTTGAGTTGAAATTTTTGTTTTGGTTTTGATTAAATGTTCTAAGAAGAAGGAAAGAATAGTACAAAGGAATAATTTTAACTGAAGAAGATTTGATCTGAAGAAAATAAACAGGGTTTTTATTTCTTTTCCTCTTTAAAACATTGGTTATATATTTAATTATCTATGAAACAAGGTGTGGCCACTTGTTAACCTAAGTTATAGAATACTTACAAGTGTATTTGCATGATATAATAGCCTTACACGTGTTTTATTCCAATATTATAATAATTTCTTATTTTTTACAAATGTTTAAAATTCATTTTAATTAATTTCTTATATTCATATTAACATGTTTTTATGTTTATTTCAATTAGCTTTTAATGTTTATATATACAAATTATCTTTATATAATTATAAGCTATACTTAGTTCATGATATTTTTATAAGGAAGAATATCTTTTTAAACTTTTTATATATATAAACCATTTAAGCTTAAGTAATCTTAAAAAAAGTATTTATTTTTTTTAAAAGCAAAAGAATTAAATTTTCTTATGTCCTATATGTTTTATATGTTTTGTAAATTATGCTTTAACCTGTATATATATTTACAAATCTTATTTAAATCGAGTAAATTTTAAAAGAAAGTAAAACAATCCCTTTTTATTAATCTTATATAGAATTTAAACTTAAGTTATTGTATTTAAATATAAAACTAAATTTATTTCAAGAACCAATTTTTAAAAGAAAACACATTAAACTTTTATTGCAATATACTACATTAAGCTATCATATTTTTAAATAAAATAAATATTTACTTTAAGTGTTTTTGAAAGTATAAGATAAATTCTTAAATAGCTTTTGAAATGATCATATTCAAACAAAATTCCCAAATTACAATACATATACATATACATATATACATATATATATATATATATTATAATTTGAAAAATATTGTTATTAAACTAAAACCAAACTTCCTATTCACAATGTATATACATATATACATTATAAATAAATACATTTTTATTTGCTTAGAAAGATTAATTTTTATCAATTAAATATTATTAACTTTGGAAAGAAGAAAATTTGCCAAATTAAATTTATTATTATTAGTTTTGAAAAGATAAGTTCTATTAAATTAGATTATTAAATCAATTTACATATTTTAAAATAATTATTAATGGAAATTATCAAATAAGTATTGTCCATAATTTCGGGACATCACAATCCTCCCGCCTTAAAAGAATTTCGTCCCTGAAATTTAAAAGCAAAGATAATTTAATAATCCCATACAGATTTTAATTTTAAAATAGCAAGCATATGCTATCAACCATATACTAGCAACCATAGCAACCAATTCAAACAAATAATTCTAACTATCCAGACAAAATTCTGGATAAAACTTCCTAATATGATCTAGAGTTTCCCAGGTACAAATACCGGGATACTTGCTTTACTGAATCTAAACTAGCTACACTACTCTGATCCTGAGCTCCTATATCCATATTAATAACCTGAACAGGATACCTGACCACAGACAAGTCCTGCTCAACTTCCAAATCTCCCTAGGACTGTTGATTCTAAAACTAGTGATCAATCATACATGTACTCCCTTAGAGATACGTGAAATACATAACGAATCCCAGCCATTTGAACTGGCAATTCAATCCGTAGACCAAAGTACATAACCTTATGAGCATACAGAAAGTTCTAATACATTTCTGAGCTAGCTTTCCAATCTTATCCAAATCTTATTTCTCTTATGATCGGAGAAAACTTATCCAAAAATAAATCTCCGACTTCGAATTCTGAATACCTTTATCTCTTTTCCACAAAACTCTTCTGCCGATCCCGGGCTTCCTTCAACCTTCTTGATCAATCCAATCTTCACAGAAGCCTCTCGGATCAAATCTGGATCAAGAATGATATGATCTCCGGATTCTACTCACAAGATGGTCCTCCCCAGATCCATCAAAATCTAGTACACTCACATAACTTCACAAACATCAGTAGACTTCGGACTTACTTTTCCTAACCTGGAAAACAAAACAGGTGCACTAGACTATCAAGCCTTCAGACCCCGAATGAACTTCCTATAGAAATCCTCTAATCCAAGACAAACACAAACTTCCGAGGAATTCGAGGTTGTTTCTAATCTGGAATAGCTATCACCTTGCTTCCGCTGCTCAACTATGATCTGAGGAAGATGAGAATGCTATTGATGAACACAAGCACAGACCTGATCAACTCATCCCGGAAACATTATCCATCAAATTCCATAAAATCTTAATGATCTATCTGATTCGGTCACAAACACCATAACAAAAATCCAGTCAGAAAACTAAATCCGATCAATCCTGACTGCTTCACAAAAACCTCTCTCAAGGAGCCATCCCCTACTAGGCTGAACCATCGAAAAAGCCCCAACAACCAAGTCGATACCTGTGTAGTTAATGCCCCGCTATTACTCCACTATATCTCATACGGATTTCTGCCGCTACGATTTTTCCATATAGCCCCAAAATATAGCCTTTCCGCTTTAAGCCCCACTATTTCCGCTATATCCCATTACTCCCACTATATTTCACTATTTCCGCTATATCTTCTTTAATAAAATGAATTAAAAAATTGCATTTATACATTATAACAATTATGAAACTAGTTTATTTGATTTAATTTTTAATATATTTTCAGAAATGAACATGCTCTAATTATCTACTAAATTTAATTATGTTATATAACAGTTTTATGTTTATTTAAAGTATATTCGCATATATTTTTATTTAAAATTATTTATGTACTAATTATAATTCAAATTGAATGATATTTTTCATTTTACTACCATTTATATATTTGTAAAAACATTAAGTACAAGTTTTATATGCCATTTTAGAGCCATCCGCTATATCCCGCTATATCCTTGTTGTATCCCCGCTATGACTTTTTGCACCTCCACCGCTTTGAATCTGCCGAGCGCTTTAACTGCACAGGTCGATACAGAACTCAATCTCCTGATGCGGATGCAAGCCTTTGACTTCTTCGAAGATATCCGAAAAATCTCAAAGCTCTTCGATAGCTCCTACATCCTCTAGAGATGCCTCTATCCAAAGCAAAGATTACTAAGAGAACTTCCGAACCATCGCAAGTCACTTTTGCGATTCTACCCTGTTCAGATTCCAAAGAAACTGTTTTCTCTTCACAAATTAGAATAGCTTAATCCTTCCTAACCAAAAGAAGAAACTGATGGCCCACCCTCAACCACAAACATCAAACCCAACTGAGCTTCCAGAAGAAGTGGGCAAGCCTTCACCATCTACCTTGCCTACTGACAGAAGAATCACAAAGACTCCTGAACCATCGAAGAAACGGCCAGTCTGCTGCTACCGGACTCCACCTATAGGTTACTGCTAAGCTAAGAGACCTTCCTGACAGCACACTCAACACCTCCGAGCTGCTACTGCTGCCCTAGATGCCAAAGACTTCCTTATCCAAAAGCTCCTTGAATCACAAAGCTATATCAACCAACTCCACAAAAGAGACTTTAAGATGGGCAGTTATCTCTCAAGAAACTCGAAATTCAAACCAAGAACAAACACCTTGATAAACAGAGTCTCAAACTTCGATACAGACAAAACTCCTTCCTAAGGTTTCCAAGATACCATCACTTGCTTCTGCACATCCTACAGATCCAAACTCTAGAAAATCAGCTTGCACGAGCGCAACCAAGCTTACACTCTAAAGATGGACTCCGAACCTTAAAAAGGTTTCCTTCAGAGATCGGTGAAATCCTTACACTATGCTGCAAAGCTTACTCAAGATTCCCAATACTGCCCTAGCAGACACTCTTATACCTCAATTACTCAGTCTTCTTCCACTAGTGATAATCGTGCCATACATACCACTACCTCTCCTACCTCTAGAACTCATGTTGGAAAACCCGAACAGATAACCCAACAAAATAGGTAGGGGTGTGTGTGTGTGTATAAAATACAAGTACGCTCTCTCAGAAAGAAATCAATCCAAACCAAGGTATTCACTCAACCTAGCGCTCTGATACCACAATGTAACGACCCGCCTTTCATTCCACAGAAAGACGCATCATTAAGAAGAAAGAAATGATGGGAAATAGAAAATATAGAAAAGAAAGAACAAAACAACATCAGAATCTCATAGCGGAATGCATAAGATATTACATACTATCATACACATGAGAGTTATACAGCTTATACAACACAAACTAGACAGTTATAAACACCAGCGTAGTTATTACAACTCAAGCACATCATAGAAATACAGATACAACACTAGCACAATGGAACCACTATATATCTACAAACGCTGAAGCCTCCAGCTCCATATCTCCTCCAGAATTCGTCAAAGCTAACCTGAATCCCATGGCTACTCGTAAAAATTTGAGTACCCAAGAGTTTAATAAAGCAGAAAATAAACTCCGGGTCAGACATGGTTCTGGTGTGAGTAAACGGTTTAAAGTTGCTTAACTTTGAAAACAAAAGGTATCTCGTAAGACTTCCCATACATAAACACGAAAAAGTTTTTACCTTATGATAACCAAAACATTTGATAGGAAATTTAGTTATATTATAATAGGGTCTAGGGTTTTCAAGTAAAATACAGAAATAGCAGGAATGCTTACATCTCACGTTCCAACATAGTTGGGCACAATCAATGCGTACGACACTTATTGGAGATTGATTTCCATACAATGGCAGGGCTACTGGGGTACCGTCCGTCCCTGTACGTGGCCTAGATCACCATACCGAGGATCCACCCTAAATCCCTTGCAACACAAGGTCGGAACCATCCCTTACTAGATAGTCCCGAACAAGACAACCACGTAGTTGGCCGTCGCCAACTGTCCACTAAGCCGAATAAAAGGAACCTCTAGACAGGGGTAAATCTCGTCCTACTTGGATGCTACCCACTTAGCCTTGCTGTACCTCTCATGTTTTAGCCATTCTCGGTTGATGATGCTTGAGGCTACGATTACCTTTACAGAACACGTCTATCTTAGAGTGCTCATCGTTCTCCCGACGAAGTTTTGAAAGCATTCAATCCATACAAGTTTGTTCCGGGTTTGAACGAAACCGAAGGCACTATATCGCTACACTCATTTTGGAATCACCCTTAGAGTTAACGATAATAGCCCTTGCACTCTGAAACTTCATCTCAATCGAAAGCACTATCTCCGTTAACTCGTTTTGGAATCACTCTCAGAGTTAACGGCCATAGCCTTTCCTCTGACTCTTCACTTGATCTTCACTTGAGATTTCACGACCTAATGTTTAATTTGGATTGATGTGGTTTTCGGAATTCCAAATTTGAAAATCCGATCCCGGTCTCACCGTTATCCAAAACGCCGTCTTAATGTCCAACTTGTTTAAGTTTGAACAATTTAATTCAATTTAAAAAATTGAATTCACACAGCATCATTCACAGACAAATATCCCACATTTATCATAGCTATATCTAATATCACATCACATAACATCATAGATTATTAAACCATAAGTTTCAATCAATCTAGACATTCTACCCAAACAATCATCTACAAACAGGAATCATTGATCTGTATTATAATTAATTTAATCAACTTAAATTAAATTAATTACTTGAGAATTAATCATATAATCCTACTTAAATAATTATTAATTAAATACAACCATTCAATTAATTAATCACTCTTTAATCACCTTATAAACCAATTAATTAATCTTTAATTATAGATTAATTATCCTTTAATTATTCTCTAAATTAATCATCCTTAATTAATTATTCTTTAATTACATTAAGTAATTAGCCTTTAAATTAATTACAAATTAATTAATCTTTAATCATTTATTAATTAACCTTAATTACTTTTATTAATTAATTAACTATAATTAATTACATTAATCCTTAATTAATTACATTAATTAATTATACTAAAATCACTTCATTTAATTATCTTTTAATTAATCACATTCATTAATTAATTAAACCTTTAATTATCCTTATTAATCACATTAATTAACGACCCTCTAATTACTTTCATTAATTAATTATTCTTTTAATTATATTTAATAATTAATCTTTAATAAATCACATTCATTAATCAACCTTGATTAATCGCATTCAGTAATTAACTATCCTTAATTACTTACAATAATTAATTAACTTCTTAATTAATTAATAAATACTTTAATTAATTACACTGAGTAATTAACACTTAATTACTTCCACTAAGTAATTATTCTTTAATTACTTTCCATCAAGTAATTTCCGTTTAATTACATCCAGTAATTATCCATTAATTACTTCACTAAGTAATTACACTTCATTAATTACATTAATAAATTATACTTAACCCATCATCAAGTAATTCTCTTTAATTAATTAAACTTAATTAGTTAACTAAAATTAACCACATTAACTTAATTAATTACACTGAGTAATTAATTTCTTTAATTACTTAATTTAGCAATAACCCTTAATAATCCTCATAATATTCGGTAATTAACCTCTAATTACATTCATTACTTAATTATCCCTTAATTAATTAACCTTGATTAATCAATCCTTAATTAAGTAATCAACTACACTTAATTAATTACACAAATTAATTTATCTTTATTTAATTACCTAAATTACTTATCTTAGTTAATTAAGTAATTATACTTTAATTACTATTGTTAATAAAACATGATTAAATTAAGATAAATCATATATTACATTAAACTCCTACCCACCATTTAAATTAAATTTAAAAGCTTGAATTTGATTCATTCAAAATCATCATCCTTTGATCATTAAAGTTAAATATCTTTTACTTAAATCATCATTAAATTTCAACAATTACATTTTAGTTGAAAACATTTATGAACTAATTACAAAATTATTCTAATGTAATATTTATATAAACCAAACTTATTTTTAAAACAAAATTTAAACTTTGAAAATCCATACTTCAAAAACTTGAATTTGTTTAAAATATTATTTTCTAAACTTAAACATTTCATACCTCTTTTAAAACTAGTTAAAACTTTGTTTAAAATTTGCTTTGCTTTCAAAATTTGAAATTTCATTTTATAGTTTCAAAACCCGGACAAGATAACATTCTGGAAACAATTCGTTCTTGAGCAAACATAGCCAAACCCCGAGACAAATCAAATGAAAACACGAGACAACACTCGCGTAATCCTTCCTTAGCAACATCACGGACCATATTTCGAGACAAACCCGCATCAACACGAGAACAAACCCGAGCACTTCCCTTCTTCCCCTAACCTTCAACTTCACCAGATATTCAGATGTGCACCGTGAACATGCATGGCAATCCCATCCCCCTCCGACCATCATTCTGGCCTTCAACAAGTCGACATCGAGCTCGACATCTTCCTCAACCACCTAGATTTGAAGATCATCTTAAAATGAAATCGAGCTATAAGGCCAAAGCCTGGATCCCACCATCATCGGAAATTTTCCAATCGCCGACGATCCCAACAGTGATGAACCCTACCGACGTCACCAGAGAGTCGCGTCGACCTCCAACGCCGTTCCCCCACCTTGCGATCCGGTCCGGTTCCCCCACGACAACGCATTCCCCTGGACAACCATCGCCTATCCAGCTCGTCGAAAAACCCAACTTCCTCCTGCCCTAACCATCATGGCCCAAAATAAAATCAACCCTTATTCTTTCAAAGATCCCTGACTCCCCGACCACCTTCAGGCCAAACCCCGAGCTCCCACTCATTGCCGATCAATGGCAAATGACCAAAATCCCAAAATCGAGCAACTCTCGAATTCTCGGCAAATACTCATTTAAAAATTATAGAATTCATTCTAAAATTCATGATTCGTTTATACGAATTTGACTATATAATCTAGAGATGAAATTGTAGATATTGATTTTCAACGAAATTCAATTTTTACTGTAATCTTAAATTTTCCAGAGTGTTTACCCAATTTATACACCAAAAATTATTTTTTGAAAAACAAGATTACACTGTTATTATTATTTCCTTTTCAATGATCAAAGACTAGGAATGATTAATTGAGGGGATAGAAATTTTCTGAAGTTGTTCTTGCTCCTGGCATTCACATTTGCACCATACAAACCAGATTCTAGACTAAATATCTATGCAAACAAACATATTTATAGCATCATCACACAGATATATTAGCACCAAAAGATTTTTCTTTAAGTGTTTACTCACAGGAATTAAAGAAGCAGAGGACAGTGCTATTTTGTTTCCAGGAATTTTGTATTTGATCTGGCATTATTTTGAATCTGTTTGGTTGAGTTGACTTGCAATTTGAAATTGAAGCTTAAAACAAATGTTGCTGCTGAATCTTGACTTGAAACAGGTGAAGCTTTCGGTTATTGATTTCATCTTCCTTTGATTTCTGATTTGCAGATCTGTTGAGTTTGCTTGTTTTAAGTTGAGTTGAAAACTTTTTTTTGGTTTTGATTAAATGTTCTAAGAAGAAGGAAAGAATAGTAAAAAGGAATAATTCTAACTGAAGAAGATTTGATCTGAAGAAAATAAACAGGGTTTTTATTTCTTTTCCTCTTTAAAACATTGGTTATATATTTAATTATCTATTAAACAAGGTGTGGCCACTTGTTAACCTAAGTTATAGAATACTTACAAGTGTATTTGCATGATATAATAGCCTTACACATGTTTTATTCCAATATTATAATAATTTCTTATTTTTTACAAATGTTTAAATTCATTTTAATTAATTTCTTATATTCATATTAACATGTTTTGTGTTATTTCAATTAATTTTTAATGTTTATATATACAAATTATCTTTATATAATTATAAGCTATACTTAGTTCATGATATATTTTTATAAGAAAGAATATCTTTAAACTTTTTTTTATATATAAACAGTTTAAGCTTAAGAATTTTTTTTAAAAAGTATTTATTTTTTTAAAAGGAAAAGAATTAAATTTCCTTATGTCCTATATGTTTTATATGTTTTGTAAATTATGCTTTAACCTGTATATATATTTACAAATCTTATTTAAATCAATTAAATTTAAAAAGAAAGTAAAACAATCCCTTTTTATTAATCTTATATAGAATTTAAACTTAAGTTGTTATACTTAAATATAAAACTAAATTTATTTCATGAACTAATTTTTAAAAGAAAACACATTAAACTTTTATTATAATATACTATATTATGCTATCATATTTTTATATAAAATAAATATTTACTTTAAGTGTTTTTGAAAGCATATGATAAACTCTTAAATAGCTTTTGAAAAGTTTTAGATCATATTCAAACAAAATTCCCAAATTACAATACACACACACACAGATATATATATATATATATATATATATATATATTATAATTTGAAAAATATTGTTATTAAATTAAAACCAAACTTCCTATTCACAATGTATATACATATATACATTATAAATAGATTACTTTTTTATTAGCTTATAAAGATTAATTTTTATCGATTAAATATTATTAACTTTGAAAAGAAGAAAATTTGCCAAATTGAATTATTATTATTATTAGTTTTGAGAACATAAACTTTGTAAAATTAGATTATTAAATCAATATTGCACATTTTAAAATAATTATTAATGGAAATTATCAAATAAGTATTGCCCAAAATTCTGGGACATCACATGAACCTAGAGATCGTCTTGTGCTTGGGTCGGATATGATTCGAGAGGCATCGAATAAGGTTATAGAGATTTGGAAGCAAATCAAGAAAGCACAGAATCGGCAGAAGAGCTATGTAGATTAGAGGCGTAGAGACTTGAAATTCTTAGTTGGAGACTTTGTGTTTGCAAAGGTTTCTCCGATGAAAAGTGTAGTCGGGTTTGGAACGGCTGGGTAGTTGGCTCCTCGGTATATAGGACCATTCCCAATTCTATAGAGGATTGGGACACTCATATATAGAGTCAAGTTACCGTGGCGATCAGTTGTTCACAATGTATCTCATGTGTCAAATTTTCATAATTTTTTGCATGATCCTTCGATGATAGTGAAAGCATCACAGTAGGAGGATATAGAGATCGAGACAAATTTGACTGTGATATAGCTTATTCGTCTTGTTGGTAGAAATATGAAGCGATTGAGGACTATGGATATGAAGTTAGTCAAGGGACAATGGAGCAGGATGCTTGGGATTGTAAGTGGGAAATAGAGGATAGATTGAGAGAGTCCTACCTAGATTTGTTCTTAGACAAGAGATTTATTATCTTAGTATCGTACGTCTTTTATAGTGTGCTCACAACTTGAGGTGGATTTACTTAGTATGCTTTCGGTTTGCAGCTTAATTTGTATATAGTTTTAGCAGAACTCTATATATGTATCTTTGTTCTTCTATCTTCTTTGATTATTGTTCTTATTTAAATTTTAAGGATGAAATGTACTGAGTGGGGGAGAATGTAGTGACCTTGAAATTCGAACACTTCGTCTTCGAATATCAATTTTTTTTAAATATAATTAAGTGTTATAAATATGATTTTATAACCTTGTTAAACATCATTTAATTAATAAATAATGATAATATGTTTGTTTCTGAAATTTGTCTATGAAAATATATTCTTCAAAGAAAAATCAATAATATGACGGAAAATCGGTTTATCGATAAATAGCTTTTCGATCGACATTAGAAACTAATTAACATACTCACCTCTTAATAAGGTTTGGAAGGTTCTAGAATTTCCTAATGGACAAGTGATATTATCCGAGAGGGGTATAACGGTAATTAGCACAAAGAAGAAGTGACTTAAAGGAGAAGTGATGGGAGGTGAGTCTTCATTGCATGAAGGGGGGAAATGCATACTTAAGCAACGCTAAATAGAGCCTATATAAGGAGGGGCATATCCTTATTTATCATTCACAAATTCACAAAGGTTAGAGTTGAAATATCCGTGTCTTCTTCTTCTTTTGCTTAATAATTTCCTAAAGCAAAATATTTACAAATCAAATCCAAATCACTTCAAATTGGGAGTGAAGCCTTACAACCATATTACAGAACATCCTGCTTAGTTATAAGTTGAAAAAGCAATGCCAATCTCTCCACCCAAGTGAAGGCCGTGAGCAAGAGGAGAGTAGAGGTGGAAGAGGAGCCAGTGGAAAGCAATGAAGGAAGGAGGTAAAGGTGTTGCTAGGTTGAGGTTGGAATTAGATGCTTGGATCTTGGTATTTTGTTGGATAAAATGCGAGCTAACACACCATTTTGATTGGAAAATATCACATGTATATGTTGATGTTTGATTGTATTAATGTTATTGAATTAATATGGACATATATGAAAACAATGGTTTTACTTCTTGCCTTAAAAACAAGTGACATATGAATGGACTTGAATGAACTTGAGAAAAAATTAAATGGACTTGTATGACATATATGAAGGTCTTCTGATAAAACACATAGGTTATAGTTGAAAATATGTTTGAATATAACTCATATTTGAAAGTGCGCTTATAGGCATAGTCGCTATAGATGCAGTTGTGAATTGACTTGTTTTTGGCAATTTCTATGGAATTTTGTAGAGAGATCCTCAGGGGTTTCTCGACATATTTATAATTTTTTATGTTTACGTATGTTGCTATTAAAAGCTTGGATTGTAAAAAGTTAAGCGACATCTTGAAAATGACCAAAACTTCACTTATGTGAAACTGTCTGTTTAGACTCGATTTTTGGACTAAAAAGGTTTAAAAAGACATTTAAATTTAAGTTTTTTGTTTCATTATTTTTACAAGTGTTTACTAACTATTATTAGGGTATTTTAAAAGTGGTTTGAGGTCTTTATGAATTTTTAAAGAAGATGTTATTATAATAAACATATTCTTTTCCAAGTTTTATAGATTTCACCAACTTGTTATTTTAAAGTAATATTTTTGGATACATGTTTTAAAACCTATTATAAGTATTTTCAACTATTATAAAAGTACATACAAATGTTTTCGAAAAGGGGTTTAGAATTGCTTATTGGCTAAATGGTTAATTATTTGATTACTTGTTTGAAAAGTAATTCACTATACTTAACACTAAAACCAACGAAGTAAGGCTTATCTATTTGTGAGAGTTAAGATTGATGTCGAGTAGGGATAGAGAAATAGAGCTCTAATCTATTGGTTTCCCACTTAGCTGAAGAATAATAATTCAGAAAATGTTGAAAACGTGTTAATCGTGTTGATTTCTTACTTGTTTATGGAAATCATTAATACTATACTTAAAACTAAAAGCCCATGAGGTAGACTTATCTATTTGTGAGATTCAAGAATGAAGTGTCTAGGCAAAGCTTTGATGCAACCAGCGCCTTAACTTACCTGGCTTCACTCTTGGATGAGGAATAGTTAGGTTGGAATGTTGAAAGCGACTTAAGCGTATGAATATTGATTTGTGTAAGCAATTGTTTTGACGAGATAATCGATTACTCGAATATCGAACTTGACCTAATATTGACTTAAAAAGCTATCGAAAGGCTTCACGATTTTATACCAATATGAACCCTTGAGGAGGAGTATTGGTGCTAAACGTATCTTGCTTTCACTTAAACCGAAATTGAGTTAACCAAAAATTCATCGATTAGTTTTGAAGAGTCAGTGATTTGTAAGTGTTTTACTTATCGAATACCACTTCAAAACTAATATACGGATTCTATGTTTTGGAAGCAGTTAATAAAGGGAATCTTTGTAGGGATTCGTGATCTATTATAGATGCTCGAATCTATGTGGTGATTCATGATCTGTTCAAGATGTGGGAATCCATCTGGAGATTCATGTTCTGTTTAAGTAAAGGAGACTCATGTGAAAGTTTTCGAACATAACCTCGAGATCCGATATGGCTAAAAACAGAGTAGGCCTCAAAATACAAGGTTAGCGGCCCATGTTAGGGTATTGTCGACTCTATATCTAGATATACATATTGATTGTTAGTTGGTAGGAGTTCACGATACTTGGTTCATGTTGTTCATGTTTATGTTCGTACGTTGGGCTGCTTGTGTTAACCTAAAGGCATATTTCATCTACTGATATACGTCGCTCGGAGGTAGTTTCCAACCTTGAGCAGGTATATTTCATCTACTGATAGTGGTTTTGATTTTACCCTAAATATGTTGTGGTGTGATGAATGTAAGCACCACAGTTATTTGCTAGGATTTATATTTTACACTTTAGGCATTATTTATCATATCACTGTATTAAAAACTTAATAAATGGTTGGTTTCTTTTACTGGAAACCGGGTGTGGAATCCGTACGATCTCAATGGTTACTGTTATATGCAATCATGTATCTCGAGTTTTCTCATACTAGACTTATGTCTAAAGCTTGGTTTTTGTTTTTCTAAATTCATTGCGTGCTCCTTCGAGTAGGCTGAGTATGGCAGGTTTTAACTCAGATGCTTTAGAGTTCAAAAGATGAGCTAGAGGCTTCCATTATTTATCTATTTCTATATCTATTATTCCATATACCTATGTATATATTGGCGTTGTGAGAACCAGCAGTTATAACTGTCCAGTTGATGAAAGTACTTAGGTTTTGTAACATTAAATTTTTTATATCCAGGGTAGCCCTTTGTACTATTCTTTTGATATTATATACTATCGTTCCACTGTGAGATTCTGATGTTGTGTTCTTCCTTTTTTATTCTGTTCTTTTCTTTATTTTACCCTAACTTTCTGTCTTTATGGCATTTGGGTGTTTGACGTACAAATACATGGTTGTATTAGTGTCAACATTCGAGGTTCGAAAAATCGGTTCGTTACAACATTGGTGGATTATATTAAGATGTGGAATGATCGTGATATAAGAAGTATATGAGTTTTAGAATAATTTTTGGAATTTTGTTTATAATTAGAGTTTTTTTATATGTGGAGTTATGTTTTATGAAAGGGATTTTACAGTTATATTGAGAAATTTATAGAAGAAGTTTTATAAATGAATTTGGAGTTTTATAAAAAGAATTGCAAATAAATTCGATGATTTATAAAATGAGTTTTATAAAGAGAGAATTAGGCAAAAGGACAAACTTTGAAAAAAAAATTAGGCTAAAGGACATGAGGTTTTATTTTTAAGTTGAAGGACAAATGCTAGTTATATATAGCATTATATTCTACTTTTATAATATACAAATTGCTAGTTATGACTAGCATTATATTCAGTTTTACACTATACAAAATGCTAGTTATAACTAGCATTGTCCTTCAGCCAAATTTTTTTTACAATCCTTTAGCCTAAATATTTTTCTAAGTTGTCCTTGTGCCTATTTTTCTATTTTATAAATGACTATTTTATGAAAGAAGTTTTATAAATGACTATTTTATGAAAAAAGTTTCATAAAGAATTTTATAAAAGTATAAAGGATGTTCATAAATAATTTATTAAATAAGTTTGCAGATTTAGAGAAGGAGGTTTATAATTATGTTATACATATAAAGGAAATTTTATATACAAATAATGTTTTATAAAAGGAGTTCGTAAATATAAGAAGTTTTATAAAGTAATTTTATAAAAGGGATTTACAAAAAGATCGAGACTCAATTTCCATAAATGATCATTTGAAATTATGATAGTACGGAAAATGTAATTTCCATACTTAACACCAAATTCCAAGGTATGAAAACCTATCTCTATCTTAATTAAGAATATATAGAGGCAAGAATAGTTTTCTAACTTGTCTGATTTTATTTTTAATCATGGGATATTACTATTGAAATCAAAAAGTAGGGGTAAGTATATATGTGGTTTAATTTCCATATGACTTGATTTACTTACACCAAAAGGAAAGTGTTTTGGGTTTATTGTTATCACTAATTTCAAATGACATTTGTGCTAACCAAAATAATTATAGTTTGAAAATGGAATCTTTTTTAAAGATTTGTAAGATATACTTACACCGTTGATATAAGTATAAGAGTACAATTTCTAAATATTAAAGTGAAATGTTTTCTAAATGTTCTTGGCAGTTAAGATAAGTATATCAATTTTTTTCAAAATATTGAAAAGAGTTGAGGAGGTTTGTGAATATATTTTTACAAAAGTATTTTGATACGAGTATTTACAAAGTGGTTTTAATTAATAAAGGGATTAATATAGAGTCTAAGGGTTTCTTATGTGCTTAATCGATGTTATTTTGCTTTTGAAATTAAATCTTTGGTTGATGTTTTTATTTATTTGATAGTTAAATAACCAACTATCAAATCTTGGCAAGTTTTTAAATTATCATTGTCAATTTGAAGAGATCGGGATCGGATAAATGTGAGTTATTTGAAAATCACTTCAAATCGATATAAGCGTTCAAATTGAAGAAATCTGAAGATGATGGAATCGAAGATTAAGTTCTTTGAAGTGCAAGGACTACTTGCTATTAATCCCGAAGGTGATTCCAAAATGGACGTATATCTCACATTTTACATATTATATCTAGCAGCTATTAAGCATGCAATAAACCATTCATATCCAAATATATGAAGGATAAAACATATAAATAAATAATTCAAAGGATCAAAGAATCGCCTTAGGATGTTTTCTAGAAATCACACCTTGAATGATAATATCTCTTCAGGTCTTAAAGATCCACATCATATCCGTACAAGTGATAAACCATTGTGGTTTTATTTTATATGATGTTTTATTTGAGTTGAAATTTCGTTGGAAATTTGGTTTTTTTATTTGTTTTCTTCCATGAAAAGTTAGAATGAATTAGAGAATATGTTTTATTTAAAAGAATGAAACCATTTTCATTCTTTAATTAAAACTTCCCTAATTAATTCACTTGATTGTTTCTTTCTTTCTAATACTTTCTTTTCAGATGACATGTCATTGAGTGACACAAAATTTCCACAAACCATGTCATCAAATGACATAAATTTCCATAAATCATTTCATGCAATTATCTTTAAATTACATCAATATCGTATGTCAACGCGTGCAAATATAACTTTTATAAATGCATTAAAATAATTACAAACAACTTCCAAACATCAAATAAATAATAATTAATATTTATTAAATATCAATTTAATCAATTTATAATATTTTATAAATTAATTAAATCATATAGTTTTTCTTAGAGAATTCATCATTACAGTTGTATGATTCAAAGGTGTAAATTTAGTCAGTGATTAATATCGAATTATTTGATTATTAATGTTTACACATCACTTAGCAAGTGGTGTAACATTTTGGCAGAATTTATCACTTATACATCTTTTGGTGAAATCCAATTTTACTTATTATAAGCGGTACCCAATGGTGACAATTATTTACACCAATTTTCTTCGTCAAAATTACATCACATTGAAACTTATGGAATTTGGTAATGGTTAAAATTCCAATATCATCCATATTCAACTTTATAGTTCAAATACAAAGTCCTTGGTTCTATAATAACAATTATTATTAGCCGAACTACTCTGGCCAGATTCTTTGACTTTAAGTTGACATTAGTTGATCGTGACACTAACCTCATATAACTAAGGAGACAAATCACTTTCAATACTTCCACTCGACCTAACTATAGTCGTTTGATGGACGTCGTGCCATTATTGAACTATAATCAAAGTGGAGATTTCACATTGAGATCAATAGTATTCTTAAGTCGAGAGAACTGTGTAAATTAGTCACATCGATATTCTTTGCTTGACCTTAATACTACTAACCAATAGAAAACTATTGAGCAAGTCATTCCATAGTTATCCAATAACTATCAGTAGTGTAATACACTACCCAACATTTTGAGAGCGTTACACACTCTAGTCTCAACAGATGCATAGATATCTAGTCTCAATACATCATGACTAAGAATATCTAAAATGGTATATTTATTTTATTGTGATAAATCACTCATGGTTCCAATACGTTATTACTACTATCACAAAACATACCATTTATAAATTTTCTATTAGATATACTTTTAATTAAATCAATTAATTAATATAACTCATATGATCAAGTTTGTAATATAAAGAAAACACCTTTTATTTCAAAAAGATTGGTTATTAGTTAGATATATGTAGATAGTAATATAATTGCCCCTAGGGCTTATCTCTAATTCTATCATTCTTCCACTTGTACTTGGGGTCAATTATGAAATATCTATCTCATCTCTTCAACCAACTTAATGAGAACTGATCGAGTTAGACCTTTCGTGAATGGATCTTCTATGTTAGTTTAATTATCTACTCTATCAATCAAACCTCATCAATGTTGATAAACTACTTTTATTATGTGGAACTATTAAGAGTATGTTTCTCGACTTTTAGTGAGCTCTTATTATTACGTTATTTTCATATAACAATGATTGGTATTCTTAATACTTGGAATCACCCCAAGCTTGGTTATAAATTTTTGAATACACACACACACACTTCGCTTTTATTGCGACGCTATTCCAAGGCATTGACGTAACCTTTTCAGTGAATCAACCACAATAATTCTTTTGGAATATTTCCAACTTAAACTTTCTTAACATGAATTTGTTACTGACATATTATACTCAGTATCACTTTTAAAATTTGAGTCTAACACTCTTTTATAAGCATATCATTGTTTTTGTAAATAGTTCTCTAGTATTTCATAAATATACGGGAACATCTCAAACAACCATTTAATGATATCAATTTGAATTTGATATTTGCATCATGTATCAAATACATAAAAAAATCACGATACGGTAAACAACATAGCACATATGCTAATTCCTATTGTTGATGCATAAGGAATCCATTTCGCATGTTCCTTATTAAATAGTTGAATAAGGTGTTTCTGCATATTGTTTGAGACATTCCCAATGTTCTTTATACTATCTATGAAAGACATCATTTGCAAACCTAATGTCGAGTATTAAAACATCTAAAGCAAATTTTAACACAAGTACATCATTAACAATCAGGGTGTATTGTTTACTGATGGTTTAGATATGTCAGTGTACCTTTTAACTTTCTTTCTTCTGAACAAAAATTTCATTTGCATTTCTATCAAAATACTTATTCAATTCCTATGCTCACAAAATGATGCTTTCGTATAATTTATTAGATCATATCTGATAACCCACAAACTCAGTATCGCTTCCACCGACTTCAAGACATTTTGATTGCTATATGTTAACAGTGGATTCCAAATCACTACTTAGAATTTTCCATTTTAACACATATGAACCAAACATAAAGTTATACTAAGCGATAATTTTATGAGCAAATCCAAATTAATTTGAGCCCATAGAATAATGAATCTATTACACATATTTCAATAATTAAAATTTATGATGTTATTCATATTAATGTTGTTGTTTATGTTCCAACAGCATTATCTTGCTCTTAAAGACTCATTCATGGACAATGGATTAAATACCTTCGTTACAACTACTAAAATCACATTTTGACAACGTATTTGGAATCCTTTTCTGATTTGTGCATCATACCATATCGTATAGTCAATGCTCATGATGGCCTAATTGAAAACTATGGATTATCTATTCTCGACATTGATAGAAAAAACTCACAGTTTCTCTTCAACGTGTGAGGATGCTTATTAGACACTCAAATGAAATGTGTTCGTTTAGGTTAGGTTAATTTCATTTCATCCTGCATAATCGTTTCATCTTTGGATCATATCCAAATCAATTTTAATACCAATGATTTCTCAAAAAAAAAAATCACTGCGAAGTTGGTATTTTAGAACAACAGTTGTTTCTCAGTGCAACGGAATAGATATACATAAACATTATATTGCCTTATGTATAAAATTGATTTGGTTTTTAATATATAAAACTTATGTTCAAAACATGAATTGGTCATCCAATGATAGTCATTCCCAAACTCCTTTTAGGGAGATTCATACAAAATCCCTCACGGACAATTATTACGTGTGGTCTTTCGACTCACACAACCTGCCAACTCCTTGGCCTAGGATATGTCGTTGTTTCTTATAACCCCTTATCTTGTATGATTTTGTAAACCATTCTTAGATGAAATTAATCTAAACCTTGTGTGCTACTCTTAAGTACACGATCTTATAGAAAGAAGTTAATCCAAGTTACAATTAATCGTACTTCGTTCAACAAACTTCAGTTACTTCTTATCGATACATCGTTATGTATCATAGGGAGAAGTGACTTTTGAGGTTGAATATTTACTCATTTTTAGGTATGTGTAGAACACTTTCCAATATACTCACTTATTCGATCAAATCGAATCGTTTCATTTTTATAAAAATCAATGTTTTCCAGAATACTTTTAAAATGTTTACAAAATGGTTAGAGAAAAATAGAAAAGTACAAAAACTGTTTATAAAATAAAATATCATGGAAAATCCAGAAAAAGTCAGATTTAAAATGTTTTTCGAATCAGAACTGTTTCCAAATCAAATTACCAGTTAATAGTACTTCAAAATATTATAATGATGCCAATAACTACCACAGAACTTAATTAATGCTCTTACCACCTTTAACACTAAAAAGGTTCAATTTTTAACATATATCAGTGTCACATCCAATATGGCCAAACTATTCGGTTTGACGTTTAACAATCTATATAATAGGTATATAACTAAAAATAAAATCAACAGGTGTATAATTGAAATTAAAAATCACAACTGCGAGAAATCCGGATTTCTCTGTAAAATTCCCTGCATCTCATTTTCAAATGTGATTAACTTTCAAAAAGTGGTTATTGAACCAAACTAAATTATTTAATTACTGAACATGTAAACAATAAATTTTATCTACTATATGTCATATAGTATTTATTTAGATGTGAGGCAACTCACTGAAAATCCAGTGGACGCTTAGGCATCTCGATTTGATCTAAAATTGAACGATGTTCGATTCTTGCATAAAATTCCACTAGCTCCAAATTTGATGAAACCGGTTCCATTATGTAGCTATCGCCATTATGAGTGCGATGCAAAAGATCATGTCTCATTGGACTTCGTAGAATATAGATATTCATTTTATAAGATTTTGAAAGTTAAAATATAATTAATTAAACTAACTACATTTACAAATTAATTACCCTTCCTAATCATCTTCTTCCCTCCCTCACTCCACACTATGCATGTACACCATTTCCCCTTCTCCAGGCCATACACACATGCAAATCCCTTTCTCCAGTCTTCAACGAACTGACCTCACTGTTGAACTCCTCTCCACAATCTTGACACATCCTGCCCTCTCACTTCGAGCTTGGCCTCATGATCCAAGGTGCGACCTGTGTCATCTCACCGCTATAGTAAAAAGCCGCCTTTCGCCATTGCATATACCCATACTACCAACATCCATGCTTCTTGACATGATAAATTCAAATTCAAACGCTATTTCGCCAACCGTCGACGTCAACTTCGTCAATCGCTAATCCTAGTCCTCCCTTCCTCATGTCAAACATGTTGAACAACTCCAAACACACCGCGACCCTCAAACAACCTATAGACTAATGAATCAAGGTTATACGAGTTCAAAGAATTAAACTTTTTATTTTTTGTTGAGTAAATCTTTTGGATTTCAATTTTTGAAGACAAAGTTTGTATTTTTTCTTTTTGCTTACTAGAACATGAAAATCAAAAAGGAGGAAGGGGAAAAAATCAAGTCGTTAATTGTCTATAGTTTTATTTTGAAATTTCTGACGTCTTGCTATACAGAATTCCATTCGCATGCAAATTGAAACAAAAAAACAAATATATGATCGCGTACAAAAATATGTCATAATTCCAAAACAACAACAATATACACTGGTTATCTAGTTTTGTAAAATCAAAAATATCTTTGTTTGCCTAAAAAATCATCAAACAATAATTTAATTATTTTCCAAATTAAAAACAATGGAAAAATCAAATAAATTAAATTTAAAATACGTCAATAAAAATCAAGTCATTAAATTAAAAATGGATTTTTTGTATTTACTGTATTTGAATCAAATTTGGATATTTAATTAAATAAAATATTTATATTCGAAATGTTAAAAATTTTAGGTCGTTACATTCTTCCCCCTTAAAAGAATTTCGTCCCTGAAATTTGCAAAGAAAGATAAATGCCCTCGGACCCTAAGACTTTCAAAACTAATTAATTAAACGAGTTATTAAACTTTTAAAATCTCATATGTTATGGAAAATTTTAATAGCACAAACCGGCCTAAAGAAAGAAAACTACCTAACGACATACCAAAATGAGATGCACAAACCAAACTACCCTATGCATAGGATATATGAGTCCATACAATAATCTAACTGAAAATTTCAGTATTAAACACCAAGGTTTTATTTCAACTCATTTTGAAATAATAATAATAATGTACATATCTCCTTTGTATGTCAAATCATGCCTTTGGAATTTAAACACTTTTTTTCCAAAAAAAAACTCTATAGAAAATCACTATGGTATCAATCTCTCACTTAGAAACTCAAAAAAAGAAAGCCGATGATGCTGTAGTTATCACTAGAATTATTTTCTGATGATGGAAGTCAGTTCAGTGATTTCTAAATCTTCTAAAATCCATTTTAAAATATTCCTACTCATAATACTTTCAAATAATACTTTTCCCCCAAAAATTTGAGAAACAATTTTCAAAAACACCGGGATTTAAGATCTCAAATTCTCAATTTAAATCATTTTTATTTATAAACCATGCTTATATAATTTCACTTTCTTATATAAATTCATTCCATAAATGCATATCGTTGTTTAGATTATAATAAACAACTCTTGTTAAAATTAAATTTTAACCCAGTATTATCACTGAACGCCTTATAATCAAAATGCGAAGCTTAATTTACAAGGTGTTCGTATTTAATTTAACCAAACAATACATTCTCATAAACTATCTGAGCACAATAATCAATCAATGATAATAGTCAATGCTCCTAAACTAGACAAGCATGACTAATCAAGCAATAAATGACAATAACTGAATATTATCATTTCCTAACAAACAAATACATCATAAATTACTATATCAATTTCTAAAAATTATTCTTTTATATATAGAATATAATTTTAGATAAAATTATTTCACGTACCAAATTTTAAAATAATATCGTATCGGTTTGCCATGTTCAAGTGTTTAGAAACCCCTGTCGAAGCATTTGTACCTTCTGTATCGACTAGATTCATAAACCACCTAACTTGTAAGTCAACACAATATAAAATATTTTTAACACAATATGAAATATTTTTAACACAATATAAAATATTTTTATGACACTGACAAATACGTGCTCATGTATATTTATACACACTCAAACTCATTCTAGGGTATTATTAACCCTATCACCAATGAGTCTGCCCTACCGAAGCCTAGGTCTCTCAATCTAAGCTCTGATATCACTTATAACGATCTTCCTTTCGACCCCCACAAGTCAGCACTAATACATCCACGGTATTCACATGTTAAGCATCCAAGTGCCTAAAAGACAGATTGTTAGGGGAAAAGAAAGAAAAGGGATAACATGATCTCATATGGTGACGAGTAATATATAATATACAATAGATCATTACAAAAAAATGTAATATACAAATCAAAGTAAACTAATTTATCGTTATCCTGGACAATTTTAACTGCATGGTCCTCATAAATGGTAATAAATATAAACAACCAAGGCAGCAGAAATAAAATATACGTGAATATGTTTTAGAGACATCCATCTCATCTCTTGAAGCTCCAAAGCATCCATAACTGAATTTGAAAATTTGCTTGGTATGACTTGAATATTATAAGAAAATAACACTCGGATCAGTTTGGTAAACCAACATGAGAAGCACATATCATACATATTTTAATGTTGTAAAAACTTTTAAAAATAAGGGTATCTCGTAAGACCACAATGCATATAAACACGGACGGGTTTTTACCTTTGATAACTAAACCATTTCATAAGAAATCTTATGATATTATACTAATGTCTAGGGTTTAAAATAAATATTGAATCATAGCCGAAATTTTTATGTTTATTAAATTCTAGAATAGTAAGTATATAACTAAGTCCAAAGGGCACTAATTAGAGAATTGATTTCATACAACGACAAGACACTAGGGTATTGCCTGTCACGGTACACCTCTAGAAAATGTATCGCGTGCCTTACATGGACCCTCTGCCAATACAGGACCAGCCTACCCCTTACTGGATAGTACTGAATATGTCATCACGTCGGTTGCATTGCAACCATTTTCCAAGAGATCTCATGCACATACCAAATCCATAATTCCATAAATAGTAAACTAGAAGGGTGATGTCCATATCCTAACGGGTGCGATCCACATAGCCCTGTTGTATATCCCATATTTAATTCATTCTTGGTTGGT
Organism: Allium cepa; assembly: GCA_030765085.1. Lineage (NCBI taxonomy): Eukaryota > Viridiplantae > Streptophyta > Magnoliopsida > Asparagales > Amaryllidaceae > Allium > Allium cepa. Next base: position 259,436,895 of record CM060938.1, on the reverse strand, counting down.
GAGGTTTTAGGATTCTTGGTTGGTGAGGTTTTAGGCTACATTTTACCTTTCAGAAAATCCTACTTGGAGTACAAACACTTTCCTTCGGGCAACAATGCAATGCCAAAATTCATTCTTACAAGTTGTTTAGTATATGAACAAACGGAAGGCATTACTTCTATTATGTCCATTTTGGAATCACCCCAAGGATTAGTAGCAAGCAGCCCTTACACTTCAAAGAACTCCATCTTGGATTCCATCATCTTCAACATGTCTTCAATTCGAATGCTTATGATGGTTCAAAGTACTTTTTGGATAATATATACGATTCTAGTCTCTTTGAACTGACAACGATAATTTAAAAACAAGCCAAGTTTCTCTAGTTGGTTATTTAACTATCAAATGAAGAAACAATCCAACCAAATATTTAACCAAGCATGGTTAAGCACAAAGCAACCACTACGCCTCTTTAATTAATCATTTCATTAATTAAAACCACTTTGTAAAGTCTTATATTAAAATGCTTTTACAAAGATATATTCACAAACCCCTTCTACTCTATTCAATACTTCAAAAATATCAATATACTTATCTCAACTGTGTAATTATACTCACAAAAAATTTCACATTCAAAACTTAGAAAACTTTTTCGTATACTTATATCAAAAGAATAAGTATATTCACAAAAGCTACATTTCAAATACTTAGGAAATGTACCCATACACTTATCTCAATGGTATAAGTACATTTACAAATCTTAAGAAATATTCGTTTTCCAAAGCCATACTCAATTGAGTTAAAACAAATGTAACTTAAACATTGATAAAAACAAACCCAAAACATCTTTAGTGTAAGTAAATAAATCACATAGAAGTTAGACCAAATATACTTACTTCCACTTCTCGATTTCAAACGGTACTTTTTGTTGATTAAAAATGAAATCCTACAAGTTAAAAAACTAACATTGCCTCGACATACATTCTTAATACTCAAGATAGGGATGAGTTTCCATACCTTGAAATTTGGTGCTAAGTATGAAAAGAATACTTTTCATACCACCGCAATTTAAAATGATTGTTTATGGAAATCAAATCTCATTCTTTTTATAAAATTCCTTTTGGTAATTCTCATTTACAACTCCTTTCATAAATCTCCTTATATAAATTTAGAACTCCTTTTGTAAAATATCATTATAGATTCCTTTATAAAAAAATTACTCATAGATTCCTTTATAAAAACTTCTCTATATTATTCTCATATATAAATCTTCTTTATAAATCTCATATATAAATCTCTAAATATAATTATAAATTCTAAATTCATTTATAAAATTTCTTTATAAAATCATTCTATTTATAAAAACCATTTATAAATCTCCAAATTTATAACAAACTTTCAGTTTCCAAAATGAACCAAACACTTTCTATAAAACAATCAGTCCACGTATTATTATAAATCCACAAATGTGATCCACAAAATTATAAAAATGATGTCATTTCCCATTTATATATTATTTATAAAACTATTCTTTTTATTATAAAAACAAAATTTATAAAACCATTCCTTTATTTATAAAATACTATTTATAAATCTATCCTTTTTGTACAATGTTTCTTATAAAAGTTTCATAAATATTTATTCCAAAATATTTCTACCTTCTTTTAAAAAATAATCAGTTCAATATAATCAATAAACCCCTTTATTTTCTTTTAAAATAAACATTCATTATTATAATAGATTTTCTATAAAATTCAATACTTTCTATAATACTTTTAAAATATATACAAAAAGGTTAGAGAAAAACAGAAAAGTACAAAACTGTCTTTAAAATAAATTAACATGGAAAATCCCAAAAAAAGTCATATTTAAAATATTTTTCGAATCAAAAACCGTTTCCAAATCAAACCTGAGATTGGAAGTGTTTCAAAATACTATAAGAAGCCAATAACTACTATAGCACTTAAACAATGCTATTACTACCTTTAACACTAAAATGGTTCGATTTTTAACACAATCAGTGTCACATCCAATATGGCCAAACTACCTAGTTTTGTAATTTAATAATCTATATAACAAGTATATAACTGAAATCAAAATCAACAGGTATATAACTTGAAATAAAAATCACAACGATGAGAAATCCGAATTTCTCTACAAAATTCCTTATATCTCATTCTTAAAAGTCATTTGCTTTTCAAAAGTGAATATACAACCAAAGAAAATCAATTAATTAATAAACATGTAAACATTAAATTTTGTCTACTCTATATCATATCGTACTCATTCAGATGTGAGAAACTCACCAAAATTCCAACGGACGCTTAGGCGTTTTGGTTTGATTTTAGCCTAAAATTTCACTTGCTCCAAATTGCACGAAATCATTTCCACCGTGTAGCTATTTCCATGACGAGCACAATGCAAAAGACTACATCTCGATTGGACCTCATTTGAGGGAGATATTCATTTTATAAGATTTTGAGATTTAGAATATAATTAATTAAACTAATTACTTTTACAAATTAATCACCTTTCCTAATCATCTTCTTCCCTCCCTTACTCCACAACATGAACGTACACCATTTCCCCTTCTTAAGGCTGTGCATGCACACAATTCCCCCCCATTCCATGACTCAATGAACAGACCTCACCGTTGAACTCCTGTCCACAATCTCGACACACCCCACCCCCTCATTTCGAGCTCAGCCTTATGATCCAAGATGCAACCTGTAGCATCTCACGGCTATAGTAAAGAGTCACCTTTCACCATAAGCTGTTGCACATCCCATACTACCAATAGACATGCTCCTTGACATGTGAAGTTCAAATCCAACCCCGTTTTGCCAACCATCGACCACAACTTCATCAATCGCTAACCCTAGCCTCCCTTTCTCATGTCAAACATGTCGAACAACTCCAAATATCACAACAACCCCACAAACTATGGAATGACCCTCCTATTTTACCTATATTTTTTGAATTTTTTTTTTTTTGCAATCAATTATCCAGGATCCAAATCTTTACCAATATAAATATATCAGTGTATTTATAAGATATGCATAAACATATGAAGATGCATGCGCCCCTCTTGTTTAAAATCAGAGATATGGTACTTAAACAAGAGACTTTTCTGTTTGTTTTGAATTTGAATTTGAATTTCCATCCATTTTTAATTTTCATGTTTTTTTTGAAATGATACTTATAATATATGAATAGATCCTGCCCATGTTTATTTATAATAATAATACCTTTGAACATTCTAACTAATATTTACCAATAACTTATCTTAACAGAATGATTTCAGAATTCAAAGCCTTTTTATTGTGTAGTTCAAATATTTGCTATCTAATTAAGGCCAGAAAATGATATTTGCATTTATCATTTTCAATTCATGGCTTTATGTATTTGTCTTTTGAATCTCTCTTATTCCTGACTCAATCAATATAATGCACCCTAAGTTGGTCATTTGATTACTTGTTTCTGGGTTTGAGATGATAATGATACTTGACTTGAAAATGAAAAATAAGCATGCAACCACTATGTTTTGAATGAACCAGATCTTGACTAAAAAGTACTTACTGATTTGATAATGCAAACCAGTTAACGTGCATATTAGTCTATAATGTTTGAAGAAGAGTTTTAGTAAATCATTTGCTAAATGAACTAAGGATTTTAAAATGCACTGGCTTATCAAATCCTTGACCAACATGATCAACCAAAGCTCCATTCTTTTGAAGCTGGCTGAACCATGTGGCTGTGTCAACCAGACACACACACTTCAATCCATGTCAATGTAAAATGCCTTTCACTTGCAAAATACTTGAAGCCTTTTTAAGATATATGCATACATTGTAAAACAACTTATGACTTAACTAAAGTTCCTTCTCAAAACATTTCCCTGAAAGGTAACTAAATATTCAAAGAATGTTCCAAGCTAATAGATCAGATTTAAACTTAAACTTACTGTTTTTGAATGACTCAAGCCTGACTGATACATATCAATTTTTGTATGACAATTTCTCAATACAAATATATTCCTTTTTCTAGATTTTCATGGGCAATCTTTAAGCTTATTTTCTTGTTCAACTCAGATAATCTTTTAATTTTTCAAACTTTAATACATAGCAAGATTCAGCAGAAAATAACTCGTACAATCAAACATAGCAAGTTCATTACATAACACTAGTTTTTTTTTCATGAATACATGCAGATAGATTTTCCTATGCTCTTATTAAAACTAACAAGCATGCTCATTCATTTTTCAACAACCATAATCTTCCTTCCTACTTAGTTCCTGTAATTTCTGAAAGAGCATTAGTGGCTGCCTCATTTTAAAATGAGACACCCCCATATGCCATGAGAAAACAAGGGTCAGATCTATGGTCTGGTATGAGCAACATCAATATATTCATAACATTAAGCATATAGTAAAACATGAGTTCTAGCATGTTGCATTTGCAATTTCTTAATTAACTGTTATGTTATGCTTCAGATAAATTTGGTGCAGGCTTATTATCTTCATAATTCAACTGTTAACACAAATATACTTATACAAACAAGCACATTAGTCAATAGCATAAAAATGCACTGGAACAACCATGGTTCCACTCTAACCAGTCCAAGGAATACTCATGTTCCTACTTTAAAAACTTGAGAGTTTCCTATCTATATCAATTCATACCCTAGCCTCATCTGCTATCAAGGAATCACTGGGACACATTGCAATGAACTAATTCATATCATTGCACAAAGATCTTAGGGCTTAATCAAACCATGTGCCAACTTGCATACTTCAAATATGACAAGCATTCCAGCAGCCTTCTAGCTCACCCTTCCTAATTTAATTTATTAATTATACTTGTTTATCCCTATCATCAGATAGCTAAGTAAATATGTCACAGTGTATAAAAACACCTCCATATGTCTTGCAAGTATACTGTTCAAAAATAAACAGATGATCATTTTCAAAGAATATTGCCATCAGATGACTTAACTTTAAATCATATAAAAGAGTATTTACAACTGAGTATGGAGACATGGTATGTTACATCATTATGATTTACAAGTAACTGTGATTGAACTAGATTCAAGATCAAGCTGAATCACAATTTTTGACTTGTGAATTTTTGCTGTTTCATTAAGGACTCAGCACTTAGAAATCTCTATTGCACCCCTAATGCATTTTTTTCTTAAGCCTCGGCACTTATGCAAAGTAAAATGCAGCTTATACTATTTTTCTGTTGAGATTTTCATGTCATAACTCCATGTCAGTTATGAGTATTCTTCCCATGATTTCACGATTTAGTGCCTTAGCTTTTCAAAATATAATAAAACAGTAGCATGCACATCCATAACAAACATCTTACATATCAAAAACCATCCAAAACTTCCATAAGATCATCTAATAAAACTGTTTTCAACAAAACCAAAATATGCAAACAAATATAAAAGATTGGCTGCCTCACATTAGGACTTAATGCCATGAATATAGTGAGATTACTCACTTAAGTTCTTCCTCCTGTTTGAACCAGAAAACCCCTGAATATTTCTCCTTCCCTTTAAATGTTTTCTTCCTTTCTTATATTTTTTTTTAAGTATCTCGGGTAAGATGATTTCTCTGGTTATAACTGCTTATTTATATGTATATTTTTACTAGGGTTTTTATCAAGACAAAATTCCATTTTTGTCCTGGTTAATTCTCAAGCATTTTATATTTTTACATTTTCATCCCAATACCCCGGCTGCATAAGTTGGTTAAGGTCAGTTGCTTTCTACTTTTGCTTTACAGAAAATGTTTATTTCCTTTTTTTTGAATATCATTCCCCTTATTCAAGTCATGTTAAAAGTGTGACTTCATTTTTTCATTTCTGGTAATCCCCTTTACTATTTTTACCTACACACACATTCTTACTTGTATTGTGTTTTATGCCAATTAAATGTTATTTCTCTTGCTTATCTTTAACACATTTCTGCTCAAAGAAAATGTGCGTGTACAGAGGTATCTATTTATTTAATTCTTTTTTGCTTCACTGTAAAAATATTCATACACATATGTTTCATATTTTTTTTAATTTCATTATATGAATATAATTTTAGTTTCAACATGTATGCATATTTAATTTCACAGAGAGTATGTAATTCCAATATATAAAAATATTTGATTGGGTTAATAATTCACTTTTCCAAAATCATATTTTAAATGCTTTCCTTCTTTGTTTATTTATTTTATTATCATCATTTTTTTCTCAGAAATTTTAAATCCTTTCTTGTGCCATTTCCAGTGTGCATATGCACACATATCCTTGCACATCATTAAATTTAGAAATTCCATCAATATTTAATCCAAATATTTTTAAAACTGAATTATTTTATTAAAATAATTTTCTTCAAAATTTTGGGGCATTACATTCACCCCTCCTTTTAGGAATTGTGTCCTCACAATTCTCCAATGCTTATAACAAGCATTCACTGATATATATATATATATATATATATATATATATATTAGGAAATCTGTCAACATATGCATAAGCAAATAAATTCAACCATAGCAACCATACATAAAAAAATTCTTTTTATAATTACCTTCAATCTACAAAAAGCTTAGGATAATCCATCCTAATCTTGTCCTCTAACTCCCATGTACAATCATTAGGATCAAGACTCCACTGGATCTTTACCAGTTTCAAAGTTTTACTTCTCAATTTCTTCTCTTCTTTAGCTAAAATCCCCACTGGTTCCTTCTCATAAACCAAATTAGGGTTGATCTGGACTTGAGTGGGTTTCTCTAGAATCTCTTCCTTATCATGTACCCATCTTCTAAGTTGTGACACATGGAATACATTGTGCATTGCTTTCATTTCTTCTGGCAGTTCCAATTTGTATGCTAATGAGCCTATCCTTTCCAAAATTTTATAGGGTCCAACATACCTTGGTGTGAGCTTTCCTTGCTTGCCAAATCTCAAGACCTTTTTCATAGGTGAAACCTTGATGAAAACAAAGTCACCTACTTCATATTCCACCTGTTTTCTTTTCATGTCTGCAAACTTCTCCTGCCTGTCTTGAGCTGCTGCCATTCTCTTCCTTACTAGCTCAATTTTCTCTGTAGTTTCTTTTATGTACTCAGTCCCTAAGACAGCCCTTTCTCCTGTCTCTACCCAGCATATAGGTGATAAGCATGGCTTTCCATATAAGGCTTCAAATGGTACCATCCCTATGGTGCTTTGATAACTATTATTATATGTAAACTCAGCTAAATGGAGATAGTCTTCTCAGTTGCCTCCAAAATCCAGTGCACATGCCCTTAATAAGTCTTCTAACACTTTATTCACCACCTTAGTTTGTCCATCTGACTGTGGATGGTAGGCAGTGCTCAAGCATAGTTCACTTCCCATGGCCTCTTGAAAACTTTTCTAGAATCTTGAGGTGAAGATGGTATCCCTATCACTCACAATAGTTTTGGGAATGCCATGCAATCTTACCACTTCCTTCATGAACACTTGAGCCAATTTTGGTGCATTTCTTTCTGATTTCATATGGATAAATGTGCTACTTTAGTCAACCTATCAACTATTACCCATATACTTGTGTTTCCTCTTTTAGATCTAGGCAGGCCATCTATAAAATCCATAGATATATCCTTCCATTTCCACTGTGGTATGCTAAGAGGTTGTAACAATCCTGATGGTCATTGTGTCTCTGCCTTGACTTGTTGCCAAGTCATGCACTTTGCAACATGTTTAGCCACATCTGACTTCATTCCCTTCCACCAATAATTTCCTTTTAAATTTTGATACATCTTTGTACTGCTTGGGTGTATGGAGTACTTACTCCTATGGTATTCATTCAATACTTCCTCCCTCAACTCTATGTTTTCTGGAACACATATCCTATTTTTGTTCCTCATATATCCATTTTTATCAATATGGCAATTTACCACTTCTTCCCCTTTTGATATAAGAGTTTTCTTCTCTACTAGGCCTGGGTCTTGTTCTTGCATTCTTCCTATTTTCAAAATCAACTCTGATTGTAAGGTTATTAAACTCAATCTCCCTTTTCCCTCATCTCCTTCATCTGTTACCATGTGTATCTCAGTACTTGCTTCAATTTCTAAGTCAGTAAGTATAGATAAATCCTTAAATTCTTCCATCATCAACATAGCTACCTTAGCATATTGTCTACTCAAGGCATCTGCAACTTTGTTTGCTTTACCAGGTGTATAAAGTATGTCCAGATCATAGGCAGCTAGAAACTCCACCCATCTATGTTGCCTCATGTTCAAATATTTTTGTGAGAAAAGATATTTCAGTGCCTTATGATCAGTGTAAAAAATAAATTTGGCACCTAATAGGTAATGTCTCCAAAGCTTCAAGGCATACACTATTGCTGCTAGCTCAAGATCATGGGTTGCATATCTGGTTTCATGTGGTTTTAATTGCCTGGATGCGTAGGCTATTACTTGGTCTTGTTGCATCAACACAACCCCTAGCCCAGAACCACTTGCATCAATGTACACAATGAAATTCTCATTCCCTTCAGGTACTCTCAACACTGGTGCATTAACTAAAGATTCTTTTATTTTGATAAAAGCTTGTTCACATTTTTCAGTCCGTACAAACACTTGATTCTTTCTAGTTAAATTTGTAAGTGGTGATGACATTTTGGAAAAAATTTTTATAAATCTCCTATAGTATCCTGCCATCCCCATAAATGATCTAATTTCACTCACTGTGCTTGGTCTCTTCCATGCTTGAATAGCTACAACCTTATTGGGGTTCACTGAAATTCCTTTTGTAGAAATGACATGACCAAGGAAATGTACTTCTTCTTTCCAAAATGCACATTTTGTAAAGTTTGCCTTTAAATCTTTTTCCCTCAATCTAGACAAAACCAGATGCAAATGATTTTTATGCTCTTCTACTGTTTTGGAATAAACTAAAATATCATCAATAAAAATCAGCACAAACTTGTCTAAATAATCTCTGAATATTCTATTCATTAAATCTACAAAATATAAGGGGGCATTTGTCAACCCAAATGGCATAACCATGAACTCAAATAAACCATATCTAGTGTTAAATGCAGTGTACTTAACAGTTGAATCCTCAACCTTCATCCGATGGAACCCAGATGCTAAGTCTAACCTAGAGAATATTTTAACTCCACTGAGTTGATCAAAAAGATCATCAATTCTAGGCAATGGGTATTTATTCTTAATGGTAACTTTATTTAATTCTCTGTAATTTATGCACATTCTCAAAGTGCCATCATGTTTTCTTACAAACACTACTGGAGCACCCCAGCATGAGTTGCTTGGCCTTATAAATCCTTTGCCTTCTAATTCCTCTAACTGGCTTTTCAACTCCTTCAATTCACTTGGCCCCATTCTGGCGGGTTTCTTGATTATTGGGTTTGCTCCTGGAATGAGGTTGATTTGTAACTCCACTGGTCTATGGTGTGGAACACCTTTAAATTCCAAACACATCCAAGTATTCATTAACTATGGGAATTTCTTCAATAGAAGGCTCACTGAAACCCTTCTCCAAGTCAATTAAATGATATAATTTTCTTTCTTTAGCTACTTCACATAAAATTGTGATTCTCTGGCCTCTAAGATTTTGCAATGATATGGTGGATGGATTTAAATTAATTATGGCTTTAAACTGCCTTAACCAGTCTACCCCCAATATAACACCTATATTTGGGTAGTTTAAAACATATAAGTTGGAAATAAAAATGTTTCCTCCTATGTTTAATTCCACATCCACACAAATCATGTTTAAAAGACTAGAACTCCCCAGTGGACTTTGTATAAGCAATGGGGTTTCAACTAATATGCAGTTCAATTTTAGCATTTTAACTATTTCATAAGAAATTAAAGAATGAGTTGCCCCAGTTTCATATACTACTGCTATGGGTATGACACAAATAAGTAGTGTACCTTCCACTTGACCATGATTTTCAGCACTAGTCTCCACTGTGGATTTGCCTTTGCCTTCCAGAATTGCCAACTTTCCTTGCTGTTTGTACTCAAGACAATTCCTCTTCATATGCCCCTCCTTCCCATATAGGTAACACTTGAAGGCTCCCCCTTTTAATTCTGGGCACCTTGGTCTGATGTGTCCCTCCTTTCCACAGTGATGGCAAACCAATTTCATTTTAGCATCATTGGCCTTGGTGTCATTGGCCTTCTTGGTGTCTGTTTCCTCTTTCTTTTTGTCATAAGGGTGGTATTTTCCCTTATTCTTCTTGTTATTGTTGTTCTTAAAATTCCTATACTTCTCTCTTTCCTTGTCATGCTGTTCAAATTTCAAAACCAGATCTATTACTTGATCAAAAGTCCTATCAGCATATGGTAACATGGCTCTGCTAAGTCCTGGGTTTAAACCTTTAATATACCTATCATTTTTGGATGCTTCATCAGCCACTAGCATTGCTCCATATTTGGATAATCCCTCGAATTTGTGAGTATACTCAGTGACATTCAAAGTTCCTTGCCTGAGTCTGATAAATTCTTCAAGTAATGTGGTCTTAGCTGATGCTGGTACAATTCTTGCCTCCAACATCTTCTTGAATTGGTTCCAAGTACTTTCATTTTCAATTCTTCCAGCTATGATCACCTCCCATCAGCCTAAAGATACTCCTTTCAGCTGTCTTGAAGCCACTTGCCTCTTCTTTTGGTCATCAAGTTGCATGTCATTGAAAATCCTATCCAGTGTTATCAACCAGGATTGAATGTCCATCACATTCTCAGTCCCTTCAAAACTCTTGCCTCCTGAATTTGTGTAAGCCTTTAATAGTTTTGAAAGTTCCTCATGTGGATTCTCAGGCCTATGCCCAATTCCATCCCTTAAAACTCTTACAAACTCCTGCATATCAAGCATCTGTGGTGCACTTGTTCCTGTATTTTGATGAGATCCTCTTCCTACCATGGTCTGATAACTAGGTTATGGGCAGATGGGATTAGTATATTGTGAGTATTTTCTATAATTAATATTTTCCTGTCTAAATTATTTCACCCAAAACAAATAGATATATACATTTCTATAATATTCAACAATCAATGCAACCATTTGCACTGATACCAAATGGAATGACCCTCCTATTTTACCAATATTTTCTGTAATTTTTTTTTTTTGCAATCAATTATCTGGGATCCAAATCTTTACCACTATAAATATATCAATGTATTTATAAGACATGCATATACATATGAAGATGCATGTGCCCCTCTTGTTTAAAATCAGAGATATGGTACTTAAACAAGAGACTTTTCTGTTTGTTTTGAATTTGAATTTGAATTTCCACCCATTTTAATTTTCATGTTTTTTTTGAAATGATACTTATAATATATGAGTAGATCCTGCCCATGTTTATTTATAATAATAATACCTTTGAACATTCTAACTAAGATTTACCAATAACTTATTTTAACAGAATGATCTCAGAATTCAAAGCCTTTTTATTGTGTAGTTCAAATATTTGCTATCTAATTAAGGCCAGAAAATGATATTTGCATTTATCATTTTCAATTCATGGCTTTATGTATTTTTCATTTGAAACTCTCTTATTCCTGACTCAATCAATATAATACACCTAAGTTGGTCATTTGATTACTTGCTTCTGGGTTTGAGATGATAAGGATACTTGACTTGAAAATGACTTATAAGCATGCAACCACTATGTTTTGAATGAACCAGATCTTGACTAAAAAGTACTTACTGATTTGATAATGCAAACCAGTTAATGTGCATATTAGTCTATAATGTTTGAAGAAGAGTTTTAGTAAATCATTTGCTAAATGAACTAAGGATTTTAAAATGCACTGGCCTATCAAATCCTTGACCAACATGATCAACCAAAGCTCCATTCTTTTGAAGTTGGCTGAACCATGTGGCCGTGTCAACCAGACACACACACTTCAATCCATGTCAATGTAAAATGCCTTTCACTTGCAAAATACTTGAAGCCTTTTTAAGATATATGCATACATTGTAAAACAACTTATGACTTAACTTAAGTTCCTTCTCAAAACATTTCCCTGAAAGGCAACTAAATATTTAAACAATGTTCCAAGCTAATAAATCAAATTTAAACTTAAACTTACTGTTTTTGAATGACTCAAGCCTGACTAATACATATCAACTTTTGTATGACAATTTCTCAATACAAATATATTCCTTTTTCCAGAATTTCGTGGGCAATATTTAAGCTTATTTCCTTGTTCAACTCAGATAATCTTTTAATTTTTCAAACTTTAATACATGGCAAGATTGAACAGAAAATAACTAGTACAATCAAACATAGCAAGTTCATTACATGACACTAGTTTTTTTTTCATGAATACATGCAGATAGATTTTCCTATGCTCTTATTAAAACTAACAAGCATGCTCATTCATTTTTCAACAGTCATAATCTTCCTTCCTACTTAGTTCCTGTAATTCCTGAAAGAGCATTAGTGGCTGCCTCATTTTAAAATGAGACACCCCCATATGCAATGAGCAAACAAGGGTCGGATCTATGGTCTGGTATGAGCAACATCAATATATTCATAACATTAAGCATGTAGTAAAAAATGAGTTCTAGCATGTTGCATTTGCAATTTCTTAATAAACTGTTATGTTATGCTTCAGATAAATTTGGTGCAGGCTTAGTATCTTCATAATTCAACTATTAACACAAACATACTTATACAAACAAACACATTAGTCAATAGCATAAAAATGCACTGGAACAACCATGGTTCCACTCCAACCAGTCCAACGAATACTCATGTTCCTACTTTAAAAACTTGAGAGTTGCCTATCTATATCAATTCATACCCTAGCCTCATCTTCTATCATGGAATCACTGGGACACATTGCAATGAACTAATTCACATCATTGCACAAAGATCTCAGGGCTTAATCAAAACATGTACCAACTTGCATACTTCAAATATGAAAAGCATTCCAGCAGCCTTCTTGGCTCACCCTTCCTAATTTAATTTATTAATTATACTTGTTTATCCCTATCATCAGATAGCTAAGTAAATATGTCACAGTGTATAAAAACACCTCCATATGTCTTGCAAGTATACTGTTCAAAAATAAACTGATGATCATTTTCAAAGAATATTTCCATCAGATGACTTAACTTTAAATCATATAAAAGAGTATTTACAACTGAGTATGGAGACATGGTATGTTACATCATTATGATTTACAAGTAACTGTGATTGAACCAGATTCAAGATCTAGCTGAATCACAATTTTTGACTTGTGAATTTTTGTTGTTTCATTAGGAACTCAGCACTTAGAAATCTCTATTACACCCCTAATACTATTTTTTCTTAAGCCTCAACACTTATGCAATGCATAATGCAGCTTATACTATTTTTCTGTTGAGATTTTCATGTCATAACTCCATCTCAGTTATGAGTATTCTTCCCATGATTTCAGGATTTAGTGCCTTAGCTTTTCAAAATATAATAAAACAGTAGCATGCACATCCATACAAACATCTTACAGATCAAAAACCATCCAAAACTTCCATAAGATTATCTAATAAAACTGTTTTCAACAAAACCAAAATATGCAAACAAATATAAAAGATTGGCTGCCTCACATCAGGACTTAATGCCATGAATATAGTGAGATTACTCACTTAAGTTCTTCCTCCTGTTTGAACCAGAAAACCCCTGAATATTTCTCCTTCCCTTTAAATGTTTTCTTCCTTTCTTATATTTTTTTTAAGTATCTCGGGTAAGATGATTTCTCTGGTTATAACTGCTTATTTATATGTATATTTTTACTAGGGTTTTTATCAAGACAAAATTCCATTTTTGTCCTGGTTAATTCTCAAGCATTTTATTTTTTTTACATTTTCATCCCAATACCCCGGCTGCATAAGTTGGTTATGGTCAGTTACTTTCTACTTTTTCTTTGCAGAAAATGTTTATTTCCTTTTTTGAATATCATTCCCCTTATTCAATTCATGTTAAAAGTGTGACTTCATTTGTTCATTTCTGGTAATCCCCTTTACTATTTTTACCTACACACACGCTTACTTGTATTGTGTTTTATGCCAATTTAATGTTATTTCTCTTTCTTATCTTTAACACATTTCTACTCAAAGAAAATGTGTATGTGTACAGAGGTATGTATTTATTTAATTCTTCTTTGCTTCACTGTAAAAATATTCATACACATATGTTTCATATTTTTTTAATTTCAGTATATAAATATATTTTTAGTTTCAATATGTATGCATATTTAATTTCACAGAGAGTATTTAATTCCAATATATAAAAATATTTAATTGGGTTAATAACTCACATTTCCAAAATCATATTTGAAATGCTTTCCTTCTTTGTTAATTTATTTTATTATCATCATTTTTTTCCTCAGAAATTTTAAATCCTTTCTTGTGCCATTTCCAGTGTGCATATGCACACATACCCTTGCACATCAATAAATTCAGAAATTCCATCAATATTTAATCCAAATATTTTTAAAACTGAATTATTTTATTAAAATAATTTTCTACCAAATTTTGGGGCTTTAGAAACAACCCATAGACTTGTAAATCTAGGCTAAATAAGCACAAAGAATTTAACTTTTTATTTTTTTTGTTGAATAAATCTTATGATTTGAATTTTTAAAGAGGTAGTTTGGTTTTGTTTTGTTTCTTTTTGCTTACTAGGACATGAAAATGAAAAGGAGGGAGGAAAAATGAAAAGTCAAGTTGTTGAATTGTCCAAGTGATGAAGTTAATTTTATTTTGAAATTTTTGGCGTCTTGCTACAAATAATTTCGTTCACGTACAAAACGCGAACGACAAAATAAAAATATGATTGTACATAAAAACACAAAAATTTTATTATTTTCCAAATTATAAATTATACACTGGTTATTTAGTTCTGTAAAATCACAAAAATATCATCATTTGCGCAAAAAAATTACCAAACGATAATTAATTATGTTCCAAATTAAAAATTATGGAAAAATCAAATAAATTAAACAAAAAATGCGTCAATAGAAATCAAGTCACTATATTAAAAAATGATTTATTATTATTTATTATATTCGAATCAAATTTGGATATTTAAATAAATTAAATATTCTTATCCAAGATGTTAAAAATTTCATGTCGTTACATCATCAATCTTATTTAATGCTCATATTTATGGAAGTAGATTATATTAATTATGTGCATTGTGGAATTATGCATCTTAAGGCTAATTAAACACTAGAGGAGGGTGAATACTGTTTTCTAACTTATGTAAACCTTTTTAAATTTCTTTCAATTTAAATATTAAATCACGGATGAACAATACAATATCAAATATCAAGGATGCAATCACAGATAAAAAACAATAAAGTAAAGTAAAGAGTTAGAGAGATGACTGGCAATTTTATACTTGTTCGGATTACTTCAGCATCTAGTCCCGTACAATTGCTTGTATTGACTTTTTTTAAATGCCGATCTTTAAATAAGCAGAAGGCAAACCCAAATACAATCTTGATTCCAAGGCAATGAGAAATACTCTCCTTAATTTCCAAGTCAAGGTACAACCACTTGATTTAAATAGGCTACAAGCATACCTACTAGATTTTTAGACTACTAAATACACCCACTTGATTTAAAAGGGCTACAAGCACACCTAGCAAATACAAATAGAGTAGATAGTTTTTCCAAAGATAATTTCTTGAACTTTGGATACAATGGATCCTATAGCCTCTTAGATAACATTTTGATCTTTGAATTGAGTGAGAGATGTTTCCAAAATGGCAAGAAAGTAGTACCGATTCAATACAAAGATGTATTGATTCTAAGTGATTTTGAACAGAATACAGTGTATTTCTCAATGGAGTTTTTAGAGGAGTAAGAGGTAGGAAGAAAATAAGTAATTAACTGTCAAAAAATTATTTGAACTCCTCTTTATATTGTGAATAAACAGATGTGTCTGTTCATAAGGGGTTACAACGAATAGGCACTCCTTTTCACAATTCAAAAAGCCACTTGGCGTCATATATATCGACATATGATATATATGTATGTCAACATACCTTAGTTAAAATTGAAAAATTATTTTGCTTTAAAATGTTTAAAATTCTATATTTCAGCTTGAACATAGTTTATAAAATTTTAAAGGTTAAAAAACACTTATAAAATATTTTAATATAATTTTTGTAAATTTATTTTGTCTAAAAATATAAAAGGTAGAAAATAGAAGCTAAAGATCAAAGATTGCTACCAGGGACTTTAATGATATAAGCTATGACTATATACATTAAATTATAATCTGGAGATCTTCATATCTTAGTTTCTGTACACATGAGCCTTCGTGTCCATCTTTTAAGTCTTCATACTGTACAGTTTTCGATTCAATACTATAAAATATTCTGCACTATATACTATATAACTTGGCAAAACATTAATATCTAATATGATCGAATATGGTTGCTACCATTAAAATCAATAACTGAGGTATTAACAAATTATACATAGAAGATTTTCTAACAATATTAGAAAGGTTACATGTTACAATTTCATTTTCTAATACGACTCTCACTAGTCTTTTATGTTTCTCCAAACCCCAAGATGAAACATATAAGTCTTTTGACTTCACTAGTGTTTGTTAGGACTTGTTTGTTTTGGGATTTTGACCTTAAGTTTGCTCAATAAGGCATAGCCCCACAAATGATGGATAACTTCTTCTCGACTGTATCAAATACAACTCTTAACCTATAGTTCCTTGTCCTAATCTCATTTAGACCTTGAGTTTTCTCAACAAATCGAAAGAAATTATTCACTCATACCTACCATTTCACGACGACCTAAGTATGGTATATGTACCTTGAGTTAGCTCAACAAATACATATAATTATATTACCTCGTCTTGTCAATATATTAATAATACTACACATGACATCTCAAACTCGAGTTTTCTCCACAACCAGAGAGTATGCAAGTAATTTAATAATATATAAATGGTAGAGGACAACACTTATATTAAAGATTCATAATCTTCAATATATTTAAATGACTGGTACCAACTTATGGAATAATGTATCTCTTATGAAATACTCTCTTGATTCAGGTATCTGACAAATCAGAAATCATGGTATATATACTATACACATGTATTTATTCTTTAAGTCTACTTACAATTCCACCTTTAATTTATATATTCATATTATGCAAGTTTCAATTATCATATAACTTTTATGTTTTAACTAACTTATATAATAATCTTATGTACCACATTATATTAATTAAATCTTATTTGATTAATTTTAATTAATTAGCTCTTTAATTAATTTTATAGTATCCTGGTATAACATTTATATTTAATATAATATACATTCAAACATACATACATACGTACATATAAACACCAAACCTTTATAGTATAACATATATATCATATATTTGTGAATTTTTACTTAATTAGTAAACCTTCAATTAGCTTATCCAATTAGTTAACCTTTAATTAAATTATTTAATTAAATAAGTTTAATTAAAGTATATTAATTTTATAATTTTATTTTGTATACATACACGTATACTTATGTTATCTTAAACACTTTAAAATTACATAACATGTATCAATATAATACATGTATATATAAGTATTAATTAATAAATCAATTTAATTGATTCATTTTATTAATCTTATGTAAATCCAAAAAATGGATCAACACCCAGATAACAAATGAAAGCACCAGTTCAGATTAAATAAATAGAAAAGTATAAAGTAGCCAAGAGCACGTAGAAGTTTTCATAGTAGTTCAACGTAATCTCTAGCCTACGTCCATTTTTAATATTTTATTAGTTGTTCTTTCTTTGGATCACAACTAGTTTTCTTAAATCTAACCATAAATTAGATTTACGATGGAGTTTCTAGGTTGTTTGTAAGTCACTGGTACTAAGAATTTGCTGATCTAAGTCCTAGAGCAGTAAATAGTTGTTTCCTATGTGACTTTAATGGAGGAGAGGTTAGAGGTAAAGAAATGATAGGGTCTCCATAGTCAGAGAATTTAGATCATATTTTGATTACTCTATGACTTTTATTTTAGTGGAAACAGACATGTTAAGCCAGAAATCCACCTGAGACAGAGTCTAAATATCGGCCCAAAGTAGTGTACAAACTTGTAGGATCCCCGAATTAACCACTGTTAACCTAAAAATTGGATCAACACCCTGAATTTATCGTGAAAGCACAAACCATGTTTATCAAAGCAAATAAAATAGGTAAAACAATAGTAAATTACAGAAAATGTAAAGAGATAAGAGATTTTTATAGTGGTTCGACTATTAATGAAGCCTACATCCACTTTATAGCTTTTATTTGATTAATTATTGTTACAAGAGATTTTGAATTACAGTATGATTCTTCTTTCTTAAGTTAGGTCAAGCCACGATTGTTAGAGACAAAAGGAGGATCTCAATTGTCTCTTAGTGGCTGCTGCGTGGGAGAAGAGGAGTAAAGAAAGAATAATAGAACTTCAGCAGAGATCAAATTAGGAACCCCCTTTCTTCTGGAGGTAGGATGGTATTTATAGGACTTAGGGGCACTTGGGCTAAAACCATTGCACCAGAAGCATACAGCCGAGAATAGGAAGCAACATAGAAAGTTTGAAGCAATTTTGAGTTATGTATTTGGATCGGTACCGATTTAATTTGATCGGATCAGTATCGATCCAAATAGTAGTGCAATTTTTGCACAACTTCAGTCCAATTGGTTACCTTGCTTGATTGTGATGCCCTCCATGTAATTTTGTAGCTTGTTGACTTTTTTCGATGATGATTCACTTATGGACTTGACTGAATTGTAGTCTGAATTAGACAAGTCTTTGCTTCTTGAACTCGGATGCCTGGAATATCACCAAACTTGATAGATAGGCTTAGAAGAGAAATAAGATCATGATGCAAGTGGTTAGAAGAAACCACATGCCAACCTTTTGGATTGGTACCAATCCATTTGGATCAGATCTATACCGATCCAAGAGTTGGTGTATTTTTGGCTTAAGCTTCTTGTGTTCCATTATGTTGTTCTTTTAGGCCTTCAGGTCAAGTTTCTAGTCATTCTGGCTTAATCTGAATGCTCTAACTCCTTTTGAATTCTTTTGGTTTAAAAATTCGGTTAAAGTTTGCCCCTAAGTGCGTGCTTTCGTTGGAAACAAGTTGCGCTTTAGAATTGTTCATCTTTTGATTTCTGTTTATGGAGTCTCATTGGCCATATCTAGCGATCTGAATAGTTGTTTATGGAATACCGCTAACTGTCTAGTCTTTAGTAATGAATCTTCATTATTCATAATCATGGATTGATCCAGACTTGATAATTCCCAGGTCGAGTATGAACATCGAGCAGGTCGAATAAGGAAAATTCAAGATCATTTGGAGGAGAAAATTTGGATCGTATCGGTACCGATCCAAGTACTTTGCAAATTTTTCGACTTTTCGCATTTCATTTTATTCATTCTTTTTTTATGTATATGTGGTATCATATCTCCCATTCTCTCACTTTATGTTTTCAAGCCAAATCGGTCCAAGCATCCTAAGTTGTCGCCGATCCTTCGCCTGCCATCTCTAGAGAGCTGCCCTTGTTGATCTTCACCTTTAGCGCCACTAGTCGCTGCCTACTGAAATTGCCGCCACCATTCCACTGTTGTGCCTTCTTCGTTTCTAGTAGTCACCGATGTGATCCACAATACCCTAATTTGGGTTGCTTTGAATTAGAGACCGGCCCACTTCTCTCTATTGAAGGTTGGTGATGCAGATTTTGCCGTGTTATCAACGATTGGCGATGAAGTTGTGTTGGCGATGCATACAATGGAAGATTCGAGCTGATTGTGACTTTGTGGAAGAAGATAGTAAATAGGGTCTTAAGTTCTTCATGGAACGAAGCTAGAGTTTTGCCCCGGTGCTCGATATGTTTTACTATCTTCATCTAAAGAGTCGGAATTAACTTGCACCAAGTTACACGGTCAGTCCCGGCACGACGTCTTGCGGATTGATTTTGGTTTTTCTAGGAGGCAATAATAGCTTAGAGTAACGTCTTATATGCATCTCAAACTGTTATCATTTTCCAGAGAACAAAAATCAACTTATGCTGAGAATTCTCTTCCCAATCAGGGCCCACGGATCTATAGTTGTTTGCTTTGGATTGGTACTGTCATGGCACAGCCGGTGTACTTGAAATAGGAAGAGCTTTCCACATTGCTTCAGACGACGGATGTGTTGTCAATCATTGGTCGATAATGGGTAAGTATAGAAGAAAAACATTAACAAGTGATACAGATCGCTCTTTCTGGTGTGATGAGCCATCTACATGGAATGGTTCGTTCATAGCATCTAGGATGACGGACACATTCTCAGTTTGATTACCTATCGAACACCCATGTTTAATACTTGGAATCTGATCGGTTGTTGCTATACGTCCATTATTTATTAAATTTCAAGTATCGGCTATGCTAATGTGTATACTTTAGGGATTTGGTGCACCTAATTGTTTTGAACACAATCTTTCTTATATAGAATGACGTGCAAATCTTCTCGGTGCAAGTTAGTTGAGAGAAGCTCACCTATTTCTGAGGCGGAGTCTTCGTCGATCCTTGCAGGATCTGTTGCCTACATAACTTCTAGTCAATATGGTCGTCTGATTCCAGTTATCCCTGTCGTCAATCACACTCCCCCTAACTTCAAAATCCTGCTCGATCCTCCAGAGAAAGCGTCTTCCATCCTCACACACAGGATGCTGTGAAGTATACGCTCGCAATATGGTATTCCATAGGATGACGTGCTTTTGCAATCGAGAGGGAAACTTGCTCATAGGACACCTTCGAGATATGTGGCTAGCCATAGCTATATGTGTATGTACGGTGCAGTGCCCCCGTTCAACCATAGATTTGTCCAAATGAGTACGCTATGCTGACATGTTTATACGTTCTGTTTATGCAGGCGCTTAATTGTTCCCCGAGCTTTGCCGAGTTGCAGTATCCATTATTATTCAAAAAAAAAGAGGCTAACCTTACGCTCATTTATATTGAGGCACAATGCAGCCAAAAACTCGTACTTATCTTCCCATTAAGGTTCCCTCATTCAGGATGTAACGACCCGAAATTTTTGACCTCGAGAATTCGACACAAATTTGTTCACTGTAGAAGTGTCGAGCAATTGATCGCCGGAAATTCAGATTGTTAGGGTAAATAAGGAAGAGGGTAGAATAAGAACAGAAAACTAATCATAGAATCTCACATTTCACAGTGGATCAAAATATAATATCAAATAATAGCATTTATATAAAGAAAGTTGTAACTTGTCAATTTACATTCAATACATCAGAGTACAACCATAACCGGACAGTTATAAATAACTTGTCCCATAATACAATAATACAACCCCAATACACAGGGGTAAACTCCATACATTCGTACCATCCAGCTCGCCTCCTGAGCTCCAGAACGTCCTAACCTGAAAAGCTGTAATACTCGGTCTGACCCGAGCATTACAACAAAGTAATACCCAAGTCAGGCTGACTCGAGCATTACAACAAAGTAACACCCAGGTCAAGTTGGAAACCAGCGTGAGTAAACCTATATAACTTGAAAATAATGAGTTTAAACATCTCTGAAACCCGGGTAACTCATACATCACAACGAGTTCTTAACTTGTTAGAACCAACACCTATTCACAAAACAATCCCTAAGTACCACTATATAGTTTCAATGGTCCAGTTTACTTAAATTATTCTATTCCAGCCTATTGATTGCACATATCAAATCTATAAAGAATTGTTGTAGATTACAAATCGAAATGGTTTCGGGTATTTGCTGATACCCGACCCCGCTCTCTTTGGAACCAATGTTATTCTTTAAGCCAAATATTTAAGTTTAAACAATACAATTTATATTTAGGATTTCATATTCACATAACAATTCATCTCATATAGATAACTCACAATACCATAGTTCAACCGAAGTATCTCATATCACAAAGCATCACAAATCACATATCAGAGATATCAAATAATCTAATTCATTCAATATATCTTAATCATCTATAAGCAAGATTAATTAATAATAGAATTTCTAATTAATTTAATTAATCTCCAAATAAATTAAATTAATTACCTTAATTACTTTTAAATCCAGCTTACTTAACATTAATTAATTTCAATCCATTAATTAATCATCCTTTAATTATTAATTAATTATACTTTAATCATCGGTTAATTAATTATCCTTTGATCATTATTTAATTAACCTTAATTATTAATTAATTACTTTTATTATGTAATTATTCTTTGAGTAATTATCCTTTAATTACTTCATTAATTAATTAATATATGATTACTTAAGTATATTAATTAACCCTTAATTAATATAGTCCTTATTTAATCTAAGATAAACCATTTATCTTAATTAGTTGCTTAATTTCATTTAAATCTTATTTAAAAATGTATGAAATTAATTTATACCAAATCACCTGAGAAACTTTTATTAATTTAATTTTAATGCACTTATCTTAATCACCTACTTAATTACATCATTGTACTATATTTGAACACTTAGAAACTTAATTAAATAATTAATATAAATATTCAAATCAAAATAATTTAAATTTCAAAACATCCGACTTTATAATTTATATTGAAACTTGTTTTTGAAAACTTGATTACACTTTGCTTTGAAAAACTTGTTTAATAATTTCTTTGAAAACTTGTTAACATTTCTTTTATGCTTTAAAAACTTGTTTAATAATCTACCTTGGAAACTTGCTTATCTTCTTATATTTTTAAGCTTTTGAAACTTATTCCCTTTCTTTAGCTTTTAAATTTTGGTTCAAAACTTACTTCATTTGCTTTTGAAACTTGTTTAACACCTGGCTTGAAAACTTGATTTCATTTATCTAAATTTTTTGCTTAAACCCTGGTACAAAAATAACTTCAAATTTTAAAAACCTGTTATCTTAAAAACAAATCCAAGCTACAACAAAACCACCCGAACAAATACTTAAGCAAACTACCCAACTTCCCGCGCACGTCCCCGAGCCAAACATCGTCTCCTCCTATCCCTGTAACCAACCCAGCATCAACAGATACAAAGACAACCTGTGCACGTGCACACAAACTCCGACCATCTTCGACCATCACTGCTGCCACCAGCAAGTCATCATCGACTACCTCGACCCAAACGACCACCCAGAACCCACGTCGAACACTAGAATCTAAAACGAGGTCGATGAGCACTACCTGGGAAAAACCCAGCTTCCAAACCTACCTTGTATCATCGAACTCCGATCGCTAGAGAACTCTTCGTTGAATCCACACCTTCGCCAGAGCCTCACGCTCCATTTCCCTTATGTCTGATCCAACCCGATGCAACGTCGACGCCGCATTGCCCTCGAAATCAACCATGTCCCAAACCCATGCTTAAACCCTAGTTTTCCCTCGTCGTGCCACTACGATGACCCAAAAAGTCAGCGGTCATTTTCCCCACGACCATCGATCTACAAGCAACCTTTGGTCAAAACCCCAAGGCGACAGAATGTCGTAATCGCCGGAAATTAGCAATTTCCCAATTTTCGATCAACCCATAAATTCTCCTCGAATTCAAGCTTAAATTTTTTGATTTTACCTTTAAAAATCATCATTTCCAATATCGAATTAAATCATATAAACAAAACTTGAGTTTTAAATACTTTAATTTCTGACTTGAAAAGATTTCCTCTGTACTTTATTTTTTTCAAGTAAATCTACGTAGTAATTTTGCTTAAAAACATTTTTAAAAATTAAATATAGTTAATACTAACATATTTCATTAAGAGATCAAATCCTAAAAGAGATTAGAAAGGGAGATTTAGAAATTTTAAAACTAACTGAGTCTGTTTAAACAAAGACAGAGCAAGGTATCAACATACAGACATTCACATATATATATATATATACACACACACACACATAGATATCCAACTATATTCTAGAAAAAATACACCCAAGTAAATTATATTCACAAAATAAAAACAGTTATTTATCACATGCATTAGTATGTGAACATAGATTAAGCTTCTTTAAAATAAATGTTTACTCACCTGTAATTGATAAACAGGAGACAGGGAAAAGATTTGATATGGAAACTGATTTTTTGATACTGAGGCTTGATATTGATTTGGATCTTTGAATTGAGTTTGAATTTGCATGTTTGAAGCCTTAATCCTTGCTTTGCTTAATCAGGTTGCAATAGTTGTTTGATTTTATTTTTGGTTTTAGTTTCTTAAATTTTGAATATTAACAAAGAAATGAGGAAAGAAGGAAGTATAGAGGGATATATATACACATAGCTTTGTATTTTGTTATTACACATATGCATTTGAGACATTTGTATCTTGCATGCTACATTTTACTTCCACTTGTTTAATGCATGTTGTAATCTTTTTACATCTGTCTATTTTGCATATTAATACTTTTATAAATATATATATTCTTTATTTATCTATTATGTTTTTTTATTTATTTTATAAATCTTTATATTTATTTTCTATTTAGTTAATATATTTCCTTAATTTATATTTATAAAATCCTTTATAGAAAATAATATAAAACTAATTATATACTATTAAAAATCATATATATATATATCAAATTTTTTTTTAAGATATTTATCTTTTTAATTTCAAATTCAAATTCTATTCAAGATCAACTCATATAAATATACATACATAAACAACACATATTATTAGTTTGAAAAATAATAATTCTATTTAAAATCTACTTATATATACATATAAAAAACCAATTATTATATGTTTTAAAAGAATAATTTGCCAAATTTAAATAATCTATAAAAGAAGATCATCGTAAATTATTTGTTTGAAATCTCGGGATATCACATTCCTCCCCTTTAAATCTTTTCGTCCTCGAAAAGAAACGAAGCCAGAGATCTAATTATACTGCCACTCATCTGTTAAATTACGCTTTGATCATTTTCAATTATAAACTCTTTTATTAGTAATTTTTTAAAACACTTTAAAATCTATGTAATATTACCAAAATAGTTTTATAAAAATACTTTTTATAACTCGATGCCTCAACAAGTCCATCCTCGTTCTCACAGAAATTCAGTCATACGTTGATCAGGCATAGGACTAAAAATCCGTAAGTGCTTGGTAAACCCGTTTTCAACACCCAGTGAAAATACTTGGGAAAACATTTTGTTGAATATATATAAAAAAATTTGAAAATAGAGGAAACATCTTTGGTGAAAATGCTCTGGAAATCATCACCCCCTCCATGGTCGCAGTTAACCCGATGGTTACGTTGCTATCTCAGCAAAATCCATAGATAACTATAGGCACTCCGCGCCTCTCGATTACGCCATGGAACCTGCCATAGATCGCAGCTACATCCCGGGTTACATCGTCATCACGGAAAAAATCCATGTAACGGTAGGCATCAGCACCCTCGAATTTTTCTGCCAAATGAAACTTCGCCACTCCTACATAGGTCGCAGACTACATTAGTCGAGTCCTAATGTAGCCTTAGACTCTCACTGCCTCATAACTTTCGCGATGTCTTCATAGATCATAGTCTACCGATGCTATGTTGCCATCATGGAAAAATCAAACGTAGACCGTTGCCTCTCACGGCCACACGACTTTCGCTATGGTCCATAGTAGATCACAGCGACATCGAGTTACACTGTCGTCACAGCATAACCCAAATGTCTCTGCAGGCCTCAGCACTTTCGACTTTCGCTACCCACATACATAATCCTCAGGAACTTCAGTTTTTTCGGACTTCCTCCCAGGATCCAATTCAGAGCCTCCCCCTTAGGCAGACCCACCCCGCGGATCTCCTATGAAGTTCATTTCAATGGGAGCGCCTTTTTCTCCAAAGCTCATCTCAAAACATTTTATACTACACACTTATAGTATCTTCCAAATCATACTCTGTATGATTCACATAAATCTTCTTTACACAAAATCGATATCTCAAATCGATAATTCCAAACTTGACTTTCCAAACTCTCAAATTTTGATTTTCCTAAAAGATCAAAAACCTTTTCAAAATCCATAGGTTCCAAAACCTTTTTTCCAAAATCATTCTTATAAAACCATTTATATATATATGTATATATATATATATATATATATCCTTGAAAAATCTTGGATCACTTCATACTTATATAGATTCCCTTTTTATACGTCAAAATTTTTCAAAAATCTATTCTTCTGGCTATAGATTCAACAAGGGGAGTTTATCATATATAACAAATATATATAATTTTATTTATATCAGATTAAATATTCAAATTTGATTTCCCTTATAAATTTAGTTACCATAATACTTACTTTTCAAAAAGTAAATTTCAATAATAGAGATATCCAACTTCCACTTTAATTATCCAAAATTTTCTCAAAACATACCTTTCCTTTCAAAACCATTTCTCATTTCTTTCAAAATTATAATATTTATTACATTTAAGCATGTACGATGTACATATACCATCCGTATGCAATATCAAATCCGATCGCTCACTCAATCACACAATTCCATATCCGAACTAGTATCGTCCACCCGACTTCCTAGTGCGGACTCAGATCTGGTTTCTTGATCAGAAACCGTCATTCACCTTGCATAGTCATAACTATGATAGAGAATTTCCAAAATCAATCAAAAATCATGTCCAGGGTTCGCCGTCGAAATCGAGTGAAAAATCACACTCGGATCGATATACTATCTCGAAATTCTATGCTTGAATCTGGATCAAATCACTATGCGAATAGAATATACGTACATCCTATGCATTTATCTTCACTGATTATTAGCTAATTCAAATCTCTTTCTATTTACCTTCATTTTGATTCTATCACTTATTCACAATTTCTTCCATTTCCATTTAGGTTATCACTTCAATTATAAACAGTTTGCATTCCGACTAGCTCAAATTTAGAAAATAGCTTGAAAAAGTTTAAAATAGATATGTAGTTGTAAAATAGTTGAATAGTTGTAGAATAATTAGATAGTTGCAAAATAGTTTTAAAATAGTAATTAGTTTGTAAAACAGTTATAAAATAGTAATTAGTTTTCAAGTTAATTATAAAATAAGTATAAAATAGTTTGGATTTTTAAAAAGAAAGGTTATATAGTACATAGCTAGGAAAAATAGATTTAATAAAGTTTATATTAAAATAATTTATTTGAAAAAGTTTTCAGAGTCAAACTGGTTCAGTTTCCCAATCTCCAGTTCTACTCAATTTCTCATCCCATTAAATTGATTCAATTCCAATTCGGTTTGAATTATCTTAAATTCCTATTCTAAATTCAAATTAATTCCAATTTGAATTTAAACTTATTCAACTTCAATCACAATTCCAATTGATTTCAAATTAAATTTGAACTAATTCAATTCCAATCTCAACTTTAAACCATCTCGAATTATATAAATTCAAGTCAAATTTTTAAATGTTGATTTAATCCTTTAAATCAAATCAACCTTTACTTTTTAAATTAACAGCTTGAATCTTTAAACCATTTAATTCTGAGTCTAAATTTCAAAATTCTATTTTAAATTACCTTTACTTAACTTATTTCAAAGTTCAAATAAGAGTTTAAAACTTTTTAAATGATTTAATCTTCAGAATCCAATTTATTACCCAATTTTAACTTCAAAACCAATTCTTAACAAATTTTCAGCAAGCTCATTTCTAACATTTAAATATTTAAGTTCAAAGCGATTTCCTTTTCATAAGTTCAATCTTATTTCTATTTTATTTCAGTAATGGATGTATATTACCTCAATCCATTTCTTAATTCATTTTAAATAATCCAATTCTTAGTTTTATAGATTATTACTAACAACAAAATGATATCAGAATAAGTCATAATAAATAAACATCCAATTTATTTAAAACATTCACCAATAGCATCCATTTCCAATTTCCAGATAAACCCATTGTGAGATCATACATACCCCCCCTTCAACTCAACCATTTAACTTCCCTAAGTTAAATCTATTTTATTTGATCCAGTTAACCTTATTCAATTTGAATTCTCCATTTCAAATTTTTAAACTTCTTATCAATATCTTTTCTTACTTATAAGTTCAAAAACTTATCACATTTCAGGGAAAATTCAAAACTCAACACCTAGAGTTTACTTCCAATCAACTTTGATCTTATGTATATCCCATATATACATATTTATTTCTTTTGCACTTCAAGTCATACTTTAAATTTTAAACCACTCTTGGTTTTTAATCTCAAAAAAAATTCATTTTTAAATTTTTTTGAAACAACTCTTATTTTAAAATTAGATCTCTACATTTAAAAATATTATTTATTATATCTTTTTAACACTTTTAAAACAATTTGAATTTTCTGGACTTAGATTTAAAACTTCACAATTTAAATTATCTTCAATTCCAATTTATAAGTCGTACTTATCTAAATTATTACTTCCTTAAAACATTTCATTCTGCTTAATCATTAACAAACATTCCATTATCAAGATACAACAAGCATTTTATGATAATAACCAAGGTTATCATAACTGGAAACCAATTCACTATATATTCTCTCATAATTTATTGGATAATAAAATCAGGGTAACTTGATTCAGTATTCTGAAAACATTCTTACAAATTTCAGGATTTTATTTTCTGGTTTGAATCCATTTCTAGCTTATATTATATGTATAGTTCACATTATCTAATTCTTATTTGGTTGTATTTCTACTACCACTTAATTCTTATTACTTTATTTAATTCCAATAATTCAACAACCAATTAACTTAATATTTATAATAATTAGAAAATTATTTCTTTATATATCAAAATATAAGTTTATATAAGAATCATTCATTTTTAAAATCATTTTAAAATCTTTATATAAGAAAATAACAAGTATGCTCTCATATATATAATACACTCAACTCATTCTAGGGTACTCCTGACCTTATCCTTAATGAGTAAACCCACCAGAGCCAAGGTTCTCGCTTAACCTCCAGCTCTGATACCAAAATGTAATGGTCTAGGGTCATCGACCTTCCGATAGTGGCCAATCTCAACTGGTAGGCTTTTCAACCATCCTAGCCCCGCCGTGGAATACAATGGTACCTCGCATTGGTTTTTACGGCCAGCCTCTCGACTCTCAACTAACCTGGTTAGCCAACCCCTCCTCGGGGACATGTAGTGGTAAGAGTCTCCTGCTCGCCACCAAACACGAAGCGAGAACCCCCTATCATGCTGTAATGAACACAATGCAATTACCGAAAATCCCAGATTGTTAGGGTAAAGAAGGAAGAAGGTAGAAGAAGAACTAGAAAACTAATCACAGAATCTCACATTTCATAGCAGATCAAAATATAATATCAAATAATAGCATTTATACAAATAAAGTTGTAACTTATCAATTTGCATTCAATACATCAGAGCACAACCATAACTGGACAGTTATAAATAACTTTACAATAATACAACTCCAATACATAGCGGTAAACTCCATACGTTCCTGCCATCCAGCTCGCCTCCTGAGCTCCAGAACGTCCTAACCTGAAAAGCTATAATACTCGGTCTGACCCGACGTTACAACAAATTAACACCCGGGTCAGGCTGGAAATCAACACGAGTAAACCCATATAATTTGAAATACCGAGTTTAAACATATTTGAAACCCAGGTAACTTGTACCTCACAATGAGTTCTTAACTTGTTAGAACCAACACTTATTCACAAAACAATCCCTAAGTACCACTATATAGTTTCAATGGCCCAGTTTACTTAATTTATTCTATTCCAGCCTATTAATTGCATATATTAAATCTATAAAGAATTGTTGTAGATTACAAATCGAAGTGAGTTCGGGTATTTGCCGATACCCGACCCCGGTCTCTTCGGAACCAATGTTATTCTTTAAGCCAAATGTTTAAGTTTAAACTATATAATTTATATTCAGGATTTCATATTCACATAATAATTCATCTCAGATAGATAACTCACAATATCATAATTCAACCACAGTATGTCATATCATAAAGCATCACAAATCACATATCAGAGATATCAAATAATCTAATTCATTCAATATATCTTAATCATCTATAAGCAAGATTAATTAATTGTACCATTTCTAATTAATTTAATTAATCTCCAAATAAATTAAATTAATTATCTTAATTATTTTTAAATCCAGCTTACTTAATATTAATTAATTTTAAGCCATTAATTAATCATCCTTTAATTATTAATTAATTATACTTTAATCATCGGTTAATTAATTATCCTTTGACCATTATTTAATTAACCTTAATTATTAATTAATTACTTTTATTAAGAAATTATTCTTTAAGTAATTATCCTTTAATTACTTCATTAATTAATTAATCTATGATTACTTAAGTACATTAATTAACCCTTAATTACTTAAGTCCTTAATTAATCTAAGATAAACCATTTATCTTAATTAATTGCTTAATTTCATTTAAATCTTATTTAAAAATGTATGAAATTAATTTATACCAAATCACTTGAGAACCTTTAATTAATTTAAGTTCAATGCACTTATCTTAATCACCTACTTAATCACATTATTATATTATATTTGAAAACACTTAAAGATTTAATTAAATAATTAATATAATTATTCAAATCAGAACAATTTAAATTTCAAAACATCTGACTTCATAATTTACATTGAAACTTGTTTTTGAAGACTTGATTACACTTCACTTTGAAAAACTTGTTTAATAATTTCTTGGAAAACTTGTTAATATTTCTTTTATGCTTTAAAAACTTGGTTAATAATCTACCTTGGAATCTTGCTTATCTTCTTATATTTTTAAGCTTTTGAAACTTATTCCCTTTCTTTAGCTTTTAAAATTTGGTTCAAAACTTACTTCATTTGCTTTTGAAACTTGGTTAACACCTAGCTTAAAAATTTGATTTCATTTACCTAAATTATTTACTTAAAACCTGGTACAAAAATAACTTCAAATTATAAAAACTTGGTATCTTAAAAACAAACTCAAGCTACAACAAAACCACCCGAACAAATACTCGAGCAAACTACCCAACTTTCCACGCACATCCTCGATCTGAACATCAACTCCTCCGATCCCTATAACCAACCCAGCATCAACCGATACAAAGACAACCTGTGCACGTGCACAAAAACTCCGACCATCTTCGACCAACACCATTGCCACCAGCAAGTCATCGTCGACCATCTCGACCCAAACGACCACCCAGAACCCACGTCGAACACCAGAATCTAAAACGAGGTCGATGAGCACTACCTAGAACAAACCCAACCTCCAAACCCACCTTGTATCGCCGAACTCCAATCGCCAAAGAGGTCGTCATTGAACCCACACCTTCGCCAGAGCCTCACGCTCCGTTTGCCCTATATCTGATCCAACCCGATGCAACGTCGACACCGCATTGCCCTCAAAACAACCACATCCCAAACCTATGATTAAACCCTAGTTTACCCTCGCCATGCCACCACGATGACCCAAAAATTCGACGGTCATTTTCCCCATGACCATCAATTTACAAGCAACGTTTGGTCAAGACCCCGAGGTGACAGAATGTTGTGATCGCCGAAAATTGGCAATTTCTCAATTTTCGATCAACCCATAAATTCTCCTTGAATTCAAGCTTAAAAATCTTGATTTTACCTTTAAAAATCATCATTTCCAATATCCATTTAGATCATATAAACAAAACTTGAGTTTTAAATACTTTAATTTCCGACTCGAAAAGATTTCCTGTGTAATTTATTTTTTTCCAATAAATCTACGTACTAATTTTTCTTAAAAACATTTTTAAAAATTAAATATAGTTAATACTAACATATTTCATTAAGAGATCAAATCCTAAAAGAGATTGGAAAAGAGATTTAGAAATTTTAGAACTAATTGAGTTTGTTTAAACAAATACAGAGCAAGGTATCAACATACAGACATTCGCATACACACACACACACACACACACACACACACACACACACATAGATCTCCAACCATATTCTAGGAAAAATACACCCAAGTAAATTATATTCACAACATAACATCAGTTATTTATCACATGCATTAATATGTGAACATAGATTAAGCTTCTTTAAAATAAATGTTTACTCACCTGTAATTGATAAACAGGGGATAGGGAAAAGATTTGATCCGGAAACTGATTTGTTGATACTGAGGCTTGATATTGATTTGGATCTTCGAATTGAGTTTGAATTTGCTTGTTTAAAGCCTTAATCCTTGCTTTGCTTGATCAGTTGCAATAGTTGTTTGATTTATTTCTGGTTTTAGTTTCTTAAATTTTAAATATTAACAAAGAAATGAGGAAAGAAGGAGTATAGAGGGATACAGACATACATAGCTTTGTATTTTATTATTACACATATGCATTTGGGACATTTGTATTTTGCATGCTACAATTAACTTCCACTTGTTTAATGCATGTTGTAATCTTTTTACACTTGTCTACTTTGCATATTAATACTTTTATTAATATATGTATATATGTATATATATATTTATCTATTTTGTTTTTTATTTTATAAATCTTTATATTTATTTTCTATTTAGCTATTATATTTTCTTAATTCATATTTATAAAATCCTTTAAAGAAAATAATATAAAAATAATTATATACTATTAAAAATCATATATATATATTTTTAAATCAAATCTATTTTTAAGATATTTATCTTTTGAATTTCAAATTCAAATTCTATTCAAGATCAACTCATATAAATATACATATATAAACAACACATATTATTAGTTTGAAAAATAATAATTCTATTTAAAATCTACTTATATATACATATAAACAACCCATTATTATATGTTTTAAAAGAATAATTTTCCAAATTTAAATAATTTATAAAAGAAGACCATCACAATTATTTGCTTGAAATCCCGGGATATCACACAGGAATCAGTTCTTCTTCGCTAAATGTCCAGAGGGATTCACCCATCCATGGACTATGGGGGTAAGTTTCTTTCACCATGCTTGGAACTTCCTCTAATTGCTACAAGTCTTCTGATTGATTGTATATTCTTTACGGTTCTTCCAAAGATTAATAAGGATCCAACACTTGGCACTATTCTTACCACCTTGAAAGAGGTCAATGCTCAAGAGTGCACAATCAAGTTTTTGCTCATAAATGAAAATCTACGCCAATGTAGGCTCTTACACCCTGGAAGATGTATTGAATATGTTAGCGCTCCCTTCCGCTGTAAAGCCCGGACGTGCTTTATTTCCTCTTCCATGATTATCGTGAAGATGATGATGAGGAAAAAGAAAGCGACCCATCCGGCAGGTCAGAGAAGACTTTGGAAGAGGTCCAAGTTCAAGTTGGGGTTGGCAGGCAATTTAAAATGTCATCGATCCCGAAGGAGAAAGAAGAAGAGTTTGTTTAATGGACGAGCAAGGCTCCATTGATTGAAGGGAAAGAGGAAAGACAGATCGGCGAGGGGCACCCTCTAAATGCAGAAGAAATAGATTGGGATACTGACTCCAAATAAGATGATGTCCATTTAGGCGACGAGACCTTGGAGTTAATCTCCGAACATACTCCCTCTCCTTCTTTGAAAGAGCGTACTGAAGAGGCTCCTCCCAAGAACGAACCCTTTCCCAGCCCTTTTCCAAAAGGTGCCGATATTGGCTTGGGAGATAAGAGCGACATTTTTGTAAATATGGATGATATGATGGAAGACTTCGTCATCGAAGGGTTTCCTTTCCATCTTACTCAAATCATCCCTACAGGAATCGATGCCCTAGCCCTAGTCGGTGACCGATCCAGTTTTTATATTCTACTAGTGTCGTTTAATTATAGCACACACTTCACTACGATCACACATTTCATCTTGTTGTTATTTTTGAGGTTGTTTTAGTCCGTCAAATGCCTCTTTCCTAAAGTTGTTTACTTCATTTATTGTAAGAATCATGTCTTTGTGGCTTTTACAGTGATCTTAATCGAATGTTGGAGTCTCAACGTTTAAAGAGACATTATTCCAAGTATCAGGCTTCTTGGGAGACTAATGAAGAAAGAAAGAAGATGAATGATAGGGATGCGGAAGAACATCACCATGCTGAGAAAGATCAAGGCTGCGATAGTGGAAGTGGCCATGAGAAGAGGAAGAGCTCGATTGAGGGGGGAGATTTATCAAAGAAGCTGAAAAAAGATCAAGTGTAGGAACCCGCTCCACAGCTTCCTGCTTCTACTGGAATAATTATTCCTACTTCCGGGGTTATGATCTCCTCCACTCATGCTGCTATGACCACCTCTCTCCCAATTTCTAGGTGTGTTCCTTGCATTCTCCCCACTGTTCCCTCGCACCTGTAGGCTGCATTCCCCATCTTTTTCTTAAGGGGGGATGTTTTTTATAAGCCTAATTTCAGATCGGTCCGTGTAGAGTCTTATTCACTCCATCTCTACACGATTCAGAGCGGGTTAGAGCAAGCCGAGTGGTGGGAAAATTATGCATGCAACTTTCTACTGTTAATTGAAACAATTACAAGAAATTCTCTCATTCGAGTCTAAAAAAGTTGTGTATGAGAAGTAGCTTGCGGATCGTGATGCGGAGATTGAGAGGTTGAAGAAGGAGAGGGAAGATGCCTTCATGAAAGAAAGTAGAAGTGCTTCTTTGTTTAAGGAGCCGAATGAGTCCACCGACCGGGCCACACTTATATTCAGAGATGAAATAAAGAAATGCCACACATATGAGGCTGCTTTAAAAGAAAAACTTAGGATAATTGAGACAATTGTTAAGATGGAGAAAAAACCATCGCCGACCAGGCCAAAGAGATTGCCTCTTTTCGTGAGCAAATTTTCGCTTTGGATGCCAAGAAAAATCAGCTAGCGGCGGAGATGCTAGCATGGAAGCCAGCTTCTCAAAGCTTCAAACACCTTCACACAGAAGATGGAAGGCTTGGATGCTACTATTATGGGCTTCTATGTTAATTACATGCTGCATGAGAAGAGCCTCAGTTACTTAGGTCCAATGTTCCCTCGCACGCTTGCTGTAGTATGGGAAGAGGTTCTGGTTTGATTTGAAGATATGGGTGGCTACTATACCTAATATGATTGGTTCAGGCATACCTGAATGAAGAATCACATCGAGCTTTAGTGGAATGCCCGAATATCTTGAGACTGGAGAGGGAACAAGAAGCCACTGATGTCACAGCCACTGCTAAACCTATTACTAAGCATTTTCCTTCAGGCTCGGGTGGGCCATCTTCACAGTTTCATACTGGTGAGAGGATCGTTCCCACTTCTCCCATAATTTTCCAACCGGCAAAGGAGGGTAGTGACAAAGGCTTCGAAGTTGTGATGCATGAACAGACCCCCATAACTGGTAATTTTCTCTTCGCTTCTGTGCTTGAAGACTTTCAATTCACACCTAATGAAATTGCCATGACAACCGCCCTTTATTCTGATATTGTAGATCTACCCTCTCTTCCTACCAGTTGCCTCCTCATCACGATGTTGGATCTACTGCCATTCTAACCACCTCAACCATCGTCTCAACATCCGGCTCGCAACCCTGTTCGTAATCCGAGAAAATTGCCATGCAGCATGGTTGGATGACCCCTTGTATCTCAGGAGGAAGGCTTGGCGGCTATTGATACATAGGAGCAAACGAGTTAGGCTATTCAACCAGAAAAAGTAGAGGTTGGGCAGCAGATGACCAAGCAATAGATGATAGGGGTGAAGAAGGAGAACATTGAAGAACATAAGCGGTCATCAAAGAGTTCTCATAGGCCTCGCAAGCATAAAGGCAAAGGAGGGTCAGCCAGTAGTCATGTTTCGGAGAGCGAGATTGCCCTGGGTGGGGATAAACCTAAGAAGTTGCTGACCAGAGGCGGGAAAGGTGACCGAGGAAGTGGTGAGAAGAAGCCTTGATTTCTCTTTTGCTCTTTTTTTTTATTACTTTTTGTACAAGTGCAGAGTCTTCACTTAGTACTTCATTTCATTTTGCTTTTTCTATAGTGGAGTTTTGTATTTTCCCTTCTTGGCCGGTCTTGCACGGGCACGACTCCCGCTGTTTGTTGTTATACACCAAAAAATTTATAAGTAATAAAATTGTTGAAATTTTAATTGTAGCTTTATTTTGTCTACTTATCTATGTTTCATGCACTCATGCCAGCTTTATTCATCGCTCTTTTATTTAGCCCCATAATTACTTCCAAAATTCTTTGTTTGAAGTAACAGATTTGTGAAGTATTTCCTACTTTGGTTGAGTGTCGAAGTGTATGGCCCGTAGTTCATAGGATTGCGCTCAGAACACTTGACAAATGACCGGTTGATCCATGCAATTCCTCGGATGTCTGTAACCGAGTCAATTTTGTGGTTCTTATCTTCGAGAACTTATGATTTAAGCGTCCCGATTCCATTATTAATTACTGATGGGAATACTATGACGATTCGTAATTGTGCGACATTGCTGGATTCATGTCCATTACTCTTGACAGTGGTAGTTCATTGATCCTTATTAGTCCTGTAGTAGACGAGTTTCCTAGCGTTGTCGGGACAATTTCGATACTTACGAGTGTGTGCGGCTTATGAAATGCGTGGCTTTTAAGAGTGTGCACGACTTATGGGATGCACAAATTTTAGGTTCCATATGACCAGTCAATCAGGAATGGTTTAGAATTTCTCGACGTTACCATTCTTTGGGTAACGTAAGGAGTTCGTGTTTCTAGAGCGTGTTTCCATGGCTCAAGTAGTAATGCATGTCTTATGGAGGTGTGTGGCTTTGATTAGGACCTTCTCTGTGTTGTTGGAGCAACAACGGTTCTTAGAAAGCTGGGATCGAGTTCCGTCGATCCAACGGTTTGAGTCGATTTGCTTTCGTCAACTCAAGGGGTGGATAGGGCGTACATGGGTGTGGTTCCACTATTTCAAGCAGTGATTAGATGGTTTTGAGTCGAGTTAAACCCGTCGACTCAGCAAGTTACTTTTATGAACACGGTTTTATTGGTTCAAAAATCAAAGTAATCTTATTAATAAAGGTTGGGTAAGTTCTGCTAATTTACAATGCCTCCGGTATTCCGAGATGGCCTATTTATCGAAAGTACATAAAATAATCCTAGAAAAAGTAATAACGTAGTGATTTAATATTCCTTTCTTGGAAAATTTAGGTTCCATCAATGGTTGTTAGCTTGAATGTGCCGTCCTCTAGCTTCTGACTGATCACATAGGGCCCTTACCAGTTTGGTCTGAATGTTCCTACTACAGTATATACCCATTTGAGGACAAAATCTCCCACTTCGAAAGTGCGGTTACAGACTTTGGAATTGAAATATCATGCAACCCTTTTTTGGTGAGCAGCAGTCCTTTACTCAGCTTCTTCCCCTTCTCATTGATAAGATTGAGTGACTCGAGTAGGATTTGCTCATTTTGCCTTTGATTGAAGTTTTGCCTTCGATGTGAGAGGACTTCTAGCTCAACTGGGATCATTTCTTTTGAACCATATGCTAGGGTGAACAGGGAGTGCTCAGTTGCAGATTTGTTTGTTGTTGTGTAAGCCCATAGTGCAAGTAGAAGTTCATCAACTCAATTTCCTTTAGTTTTAGTTAGCCGCTTTTGATGGTGGACTTGATGATTTTGTTCACCGCTTCCACTTGCCCATTTTCCTGTGGGTGTGCAACAATGGAAAATCTTTCTCTATTCGGAAGCACTTACAGATCTTTGAACTCGGCACTTTCAAACTGAGTCCTATTACCAATGATGATCTTTTGTGGCACTCCAAACCTGCAAATAATGTTTTTAGTGACAAAACTAATAATTTTCTTTGTGGTAATGGTGTCCAGTGGTTCCACTTCGGTCCATAGCCTATTTGGCTCCACTTTTGGCCATTGGTAATAAGTCAATCAAATTAATTCCTCAGATCGCGAATGGCCATGGGCTGACCATTTGTGTCAGCTCTATCGAAGGGCTCCGTCGAAGGATTTATTTAGATCTTGTCAAATCTTTGACATTGATTGCACCGTCTGGCATAATCTATTGCATCGCAGTTTACTGTTGGTCAAAAATACACATATCGAAGGACTTTCTTTGCGAGGGTTTGCCCCCCAGTGTGATGTCTATAGTCGCCTTTATAAACTTCTCTAAGGATTATTCAAGCTTTGGTCACACACCTGAGCAAGAGGGTAGAGAATCCCCTTCGGTAAAGCATCTCATCTTGTACTACAAACCGCAGCACCTTCCAAAGGAGCCTTTTCCGCTGATTCTTGTCTACGGACAGTGTTCCTTTGAGCAGGTAGTCCTTGATTAGAGTCATCCACGATTCCATCTCTTCAGTTGCCTCAAAAATCCAATCTATATCCATCTCGTTTATTCTTGGAGTGGTCAGGGTTTCAACTGGGACTAGCCCTACGGATTGAGCTTCTTCGAAACTGGCCAATTTGGCTAGATATTCTTTCTTTGTGTTCTATTCTCTCAGGATATGAGTTATAGAGTAATGTTCGATCTCATTCAGCGATTCCTGCACTTTAGATTGATATGGGGTGAGGTTCTCTCCTAGAGCTTGGTATTCGCCTTTCACCGAGCATACAACTAGTTGAGATTCATTATAGATGTGTACGGACTTTATCCCAAGTCCTTTCACAAATTTTAGTCCAGCCATGAATATTTATACTCCACTTCGTTATTTGTTGTAGAGAATTCCATATGTAAGGCATAGAAAACGGATCGCCCTTCGGGAGTTTCGAGAACTACTCCAGCCTCTAAGAAGAAGTTGTTAGATGCACCATCAATGAAAATTTTCCAACGTGTTTCCACTTTCGGTTCTATTTCGTCTTCGTTATCTTGTATCGTAAAGTCGGTAGTGAGGTCCACCAGCGCCTTCTGGTTGATTGCCCTTCGCAGATGGTGAGTAATTTCATATTGACTCAACTTGATGTTCCATTTGATAAGCCTCCTAGAGGTCTCAAGGTGGTACAACACTTGTTTCAAAGATTGATCCATTAGCACTTTGATCAGGCGAGCTTGGAAGTATGGTCGTAACTTTCTAGATGCGATCAAGAGGCAATATGCTAGTTTTTCCAGTTTTGGATAATTCTTCTTAGCTCTAGTAAATCATTTATTGATATAATACACAGGTCACTAGATCTTAGCTTCTTCTCATGCAAGCGCAACACTTAATGCATGGGTTGAAACTATTAGATCACCAAGTCTTCTCTATCTTCCGGCTAGGATAGGATTGGAGGAGTTTCCATATGTCGCAGCAGCTCTTCGAGCGCAGTCTGACAAGCTTGGTTCCATTCGAAGTTCTTCTTTCCTTTCTTTAGTGTGTCAAAGAATGATATACATTCGTTGGTTACTTTGAGATGAGTTGGCTTAGTGCTGCAACTGTTCCATTCAAGCTTTGTAACTCCTTGTTCATTGGGGCTTTGACTTCCCATAAAGCGATGAATCCCAAGAACTTTCTGAAGGCTACCCCGAAGTGACATTTAAGTGGGTCAAGTTTCATTCCATATTTGCAGAGTATTTCGAACATCTCAGCGAGATTGTCCAAGTGATTTGCAGCTATGCATGATTTAACCAATATACCATCTACATAAACTTACATAGACTTTCCAATCTGCTGTTTAAACATGGCATTTACCGGTTATTGGTAGGTTTTCCAAGCATTCTTTAATCTAAATGGCATTACTTTTTAGCAGTATAATCCCATACTAGTGATGAAACTGGTATTTTTCCGATCAGGTTCATGCATCATGATGTGATTGTACCCTGAATAAGCATCCATAAATGATAGTAGTTCATGTCCAGGTGCCATGTCCACAAGTTAATAGATTCTAGGCAGACGAAAGTTGTCTTTGGGACAAGATTTGTTTAGGTGTGAATAGTCGATACAAGTTTGCCATTTTCCATTGGACTTCTTGAATAAGACCGGGTTGGATACCCATTCGGGTATGTTGCTTCATGGATAAAAACATTCACTATCAGCTTATCTACTTCTTCTCTCAAAGCTTTGGACAGTTCAGTCCTAGGCTGCATCTCTTCTGCTTCACTAGTGTACACTTGGGATCAATATTAAGTGTGTGGCATGCAATCTCCGATGGAACTCCACATATATTGGGATGTGTCCAAGAGAATTCATCCAGATTGCTGCGAACGAATTTGATGAGTTCCAGTCGCATTTTGTTTCCAAGATGTGATCCAATCTTCAGCACCCGTGTTGGGTCGTCCATATCGACTGGTACAAACACTGTCAATTATGCCGGTGCTGCCCTTTCCTCCCTTAAGTACTTTTTTCTAGGGTCCAAAGCCTTGTCGAATCGGCTAGGTCCTCAAGCAAAGGGCGGCTCTGTAGTTGCTATTAAGTAGGTTCACGAATGTGGAGAGTTCTCCCCCACATTCTTCCCCCTTTCCCTTCTTTTAGACTCATGTAGTTCCACGATATAACATTCTTTAGCAGCATTTTGGTCTCCTTTGATCACCCCAACTCTATTCTCTATCACAAATTTCATGGTTTGATACCACTGAGCCAAAGCTATCCTGAAATATGCCAAAGAGGGTCAGTCCAAGAAAGCATTGTAGGTGGATATTTCATTTATAATCATAAAGGTTTGGATGAGGACGACTCTTCGGTCACCTTCTCCAAGTTCTATGAGTAAATCAATTGTTCCAGCAGGCTATTTTAGATCACTTATGAATCCTTGAATCTTTATTCGGCAAGCAGATACGTCTTTTATACTGATCTTTATTTGGTCGAATCTTTGATTGAAAAGGATGTTCAAAGAACTGGCAATGTCTACCAATACTCGTCGGACCATGGTTGTTCTGATTCCTACTGTCACAATCATGGGGTCAAGTGCCAGAGCTTCTACCCCTTATGTGTCTCGATTTCAGAACGTTATGTCATCATTTAGGGTCTTATGCTGCTTGGCAGGAGTTCCGTCTTCAATCACAAAGCATGAATCTTTTGAAGTGTGTATTAGTGAGCTCGCATATCACTTCATTTCTCTCCAACTTTTCTTTGTAGGATGAGGCCCTCCACATATTGTTCCAATAATATGTCTCTGGTTAGTCCATCTGGATCCCTCTTTGTTGTTTCCAGTTTAGTTTCCCCAATCTTTGCGAGCTTGGAGTGTTGGAGACTAGGTAGGATTTTGTAGCTTCCTCATATACCGCAGAAACTTGTTTTCCAAATCAGTTCTTCAATCGGGTTCTTCAAGTGACGACACTCATTCGTGTTGTGATCATGTATTTTATGGAGACCGCGATACTTTCCGAAGTGCTTTTGATGTTCAGTTGCTTCCTTTTTAGGCGGCTTCTTATATCCTCCGTCCCTTGTGTCGCAAGGTAGATATTCTCTAAAGTATCATTGAGCAGGGTGTAGCCTTCAGGCCTAAAGCCTTTAAGTCGCTTGCTACTTTCGTTTTGCTTGTTGTAATTCTGATTCTTCGTTTTCTGATTCCCGTCCTTTCTATGTTTTCGATGGCAGTCTCGGAGGTATTTGCTTCTTGGTTTGCCGCCATACCATTATGCCCAACATTAGTTAGTTGCAGGTTGGCAGGTCTTCCGTCTAGCTCACCTTTCGATTAAAGGCCTTCATAATGGTAGAATGCTTCATTTTGATCCATTTCTCGAATTTAGTGTCAGCATGGATGGTGCGGATCAAAGCCATGAAGACCATATCTTTATTTAGATCACTTACTCCAGGGACTATGACGTTAAACCGACCCATGAAGGATTTCAAAGATTCATTTCGTCCCTAAATAGGCTTGATAAGGACATCACGCCTTTTGGTTACGCCATGTGAAGCCTAAACTGACCAAGGAACCTCGTTACTAATTCACCGAAAGTGGAGATGGATTTAGGTGAGAGCCTGGTGAACCATATGGAAACGATTCCCTCCAGAAAGATTGGAAAACATTCACACCGAACAACATTTGAGGTATTCGCTTCGTCCATGTGCCAATTGTACTTATACAAGTGCGGTTTCGGGTTTCTAATTCCATCATAGGACAGGATAGTTGACATAGTGAACTTTTTTGGATATCATTCATTCAGAATGTCATCAGTGAAGAGAGT
Organism: Allium cepa; assembly: GCA_030765085.1. Lineage (NCBI taxonomy): Eukaryota > Viridiplantae > Streptophyta > Magnoliopsida > Asparagales > Amaryllidaceae > Allium > Allium cepa. Next base: position 259,394,869 of record CM060938.1, on the reverse strand, counting down.
CCGGCTTAGAGCAGATCCCCATTCATTATCTCTCTTGTTCTTACTTTCATTCATTAGGCGCTTGACCATGTCCGCGATATACGCCTCAAATGTCCGGTAATCCATGGGTTGGCTATCAGTGACTTTACCATGTGTTTGATTTTGTAAATGATCTTGGTTAGTGGGCTGAAGCCTAGGCTCTCCTATCTTTCGGGGGGTCACTCCCTCAGAGTTCCGTTGGCTTGTGGTTGGTCATATGGGGCAGTTTAGACCTCTTTGTCGGTATTTAGTACGTTAGTCATTGTCGTCAAGTTATTCTCCATCTTCAGAGATGAAGAGATCTAATGCTATATCTTCCCTCGAGGTTTTCGTCCCCAGATTCAATTTGGGCTGCTTTGCAGTTTGAGGAGTGTTTGTGTTTTCTGCTATGGTGATTCCTGCAGCCCCACCTACTTCTCCCTTTTGCTGCTACTTGCCGTATCTCCTGTTTAGGCCAGAAATGGAAGAGTTTTCTTGTTCCATGATGGTTGTGGGCTCTGGCATGGTTCATGGAGCAGCAAGTGATTGTAAGGTTACGAGGGCATTCAATTTTTCCATAAGAGCCTTTTGGCTATTTTTCATCTTATAATTAATTTCATTAACCATCTTATTTAATTCATCTCTAGTGATAACTTCATGCTGAATAGAAGACCCCAACACCTGATCCCCTATGATTGTGCCATACTTTACTCGGGCTAATGAGTTGTTGGCGCCATTAACTTCAACTCGATGAGGATTGGTTTCCTCTCCAGCTATTACAGCTCTTATGGATCTTCCAAAAGCGATTCTCTTTCTTCCTGATACCATTGATTCTCAAAAGCAAATTTTCTAAGAAAAAGATTGTCGATCTAATTTCTTAACCTGTTTGATCCAAAGTAGATAGCTAGATCTAAGTCTGAGTTGGGTTCTCAGTGAAAGCATCAAAATGTTAATGCAAAAATGGACCGACGCCCTAGATTGATTGTGAAAGAACCAGCCCTGTTTATCAAGGCAAATAAAATAGGAAAAACAATAGTAAATTGCATAAAAAGTAAAGAGACAAGAGATTTTTATAGTGGTTTGGCAGTTAACGAAGCCTACGCCCTTTATTTGATTATAACTTGTTTTGGAAAATCAATTACTTGGATCTCAACGGGAAACTTAACACAAAATTATTCTCTTTGTTTTGTAAAATATTTTAATTGAATGACAAGCGGTGTAATAGCATATTGGTTGTGATTCGGCTAAGTTTAGGGACTTGCTTGAAATGGCAGGCAGGGTACACTGTAGTAAAGAATGCTAACATAATACATAAATATACGATGTTGCATATTATTCTGCTGTGATCTGTGACTCTGATTCTAATTTATCTATATTATATGTTGTTTTGAATATTTTTAATCGATGTGTTTATTACTTTGTACTAATACTATGTCTAAATTTTAGTTCAAATCCTTTAAAAGGTAAATAAGACGTGTTAGCGTTAGTATAAAGATATATTTACATTCGATCGCCCTTAACTAGCCGTATTCTTCGGATTAGCAGACGACTTTACTTGTAATGTTCTTTGCTAAACTGGGCTAGCAGTGAGATCTGTAATGAACCCACCGCTATGCCCAGTTTAGCAAAGAACATTACAAGTAATGTCATCTTCCAATCCGAAGGATATGGCTGGTTAAGGGCAATCGAATGTGAATATATCTTTTCTTTACTTTGACTGCTTCAGTAACATAAAGCATGTAACTATTATTATTTTTTTCAAATTAGGAAACATACTATATGTAGCAAACAATGAAATAGATATATTTTGAAATTAACAATATTTACATGCTTTATATTACTGAAGCAATCAAAGTAAAGAAAATATATATTCACATTCGATCGCCCTTAACCAGCCGTATTCTGCGACTTAGTAGACGACATTACTTGTAATGTTCTTTGCTAAACTGGGCATAACGATGAGGTCGTTACAGCTTGTTAATTTCTGTATAATTCTTTCATTTATTACTGTAATTTGTTAAATAGGGTTTAAGTGGAAATTACTAGCTTTTAGTAAATACTTGAATTTACTATCTGGTACGGGACAGTTAGTTAAATTCTTGTGATTACTTGAGCGATAGTAATTAACACTTAGAGTTGTATTATCTTAGGGTGTTCAGATTTCAAACCGATGGATCCCTAAGAGAAGGTAACTCATTTTTCATCGATCTGAGAATCGATACATTTTTAGATTTGGGTAGGTAGACCTATTTCTTGGGGCTAGGTCTATTCTGGTATAACACGACTATCCTTTTTGTTGTTTGGATATGTGTTATATTGCAGCCCTATCTGTTTATTTTACAGTTGGACAATGTTTACCTATTTATTATAGTTAGGTAAATTTGCATAGTTTTGTCATAAACACGGCTACCTATTTCTTTTCGTTAGGAATCGGGGGTTTTACCCGATAGTCTATTGCTATTTGTTACACTATTGCACTATGTGGTAAGGTTTATTTATTTTAGTTAGGCCCTGTGTCGCACTGTATCACACTGATAGTAGACTACCGTTATTAGTTCATTAGTGATGATTATTCGTCATAGGTTTTGGGATAGATATTTAGTATCTTTATGGCTCTGGCGAATTTTGAATTAGTTATCGCCATATTTGGAGATGATAGTCCATTAGAGACTTGATATGAATTTATGAAATGGTGATTTTGATCAATATGCCTTATTTTGATTATTTGGTTTTTAGGCATATTTTGAAATGACTTATTTTAGAGTTAAGTCATTTATGGATTTATAAAGTAGTGAATTTAATTAATAAGCCTTATTATGATTTTTGTTCGGCATATTTAATACGACTTATTATTTTTAAGTCATAAGTTATGATATTAGTATCTCACCTTTTATTTAGATATAGTCTGACCCGTTTCTTATTTTAATACTCGGGTCAGACAAAGACTTTACAGGTATAGGCACCCATCGACCTTTGGATTTTGGGCTAGCATTGAAGTAGACTATTTTGATAATTTTAGTTTACTTCATACTCGTATATATTGACAGTAGGAGTTTATGTCATCTATATTATATAGTAGTGACTTTGTACCTAATACAAGATTTTGGATATGATGTACATGTGTGTGGGCTTAGTACTCATATTTTGTAGACTCGCATTCTATTATGTATACGATGATGTATAGTATTCCATTGTGATCTATGACTTTGATTCTGATTTATCTATATTATATACTATTTGAATATTTGTAATCAGTGTTTTATTACTTTGTGCTAATACTATACACGTCGAAATTTTAGTTCAGATTTTCAAAAAGATAAATAAGACATGTCAGTGTTAGTATAAAGATATATTCACATTTAATCTCCCTTAACCAACCGTATTCTCTAGATTAGCAGATGACGTTACTTGTAATGTTCTTTATTAAACTGGGTATAGCGACGGGGTCATTATAGCTTTTATTTGATCAACTACTATTACAAGAGAGTTTGAATTACAGTATGACTCTTCTTTCTTAAGTTAGGTCAAGCCAAAATTGTTGGAGGTAAAAGGATCTCAGTTGTCTCTTAATGGTTGTTGTGTGGGAGAAGAGGTGTGTAGAAAGAATAACAGAACTTCAAAAGAGATCTAGTAAGGAATCCCTTTTCTGTTGGAGGTAAGATAGTATTTATAGGACTTCGAAAGCACTTCGGACAGAACCATTGCACTACAAGCCTGTAGCCGAGAGTAGGAAGCAACAGAGAAAGTTTAGAGCATTTTTTAGCTAAGTATGGATCGGTACCGATCCGATTGGATCGGATTGGTATCAATCCAAATAGTTGTGCATTATTTACACAACTTCCATTCATTGGCTATCTTGCTTGATTATGATGCTTTCCATGTAATTTCGTAGCTTGTAGACTTGTTTTGATGATGATTCACCTATGGACTTGACTGAATTGTAGTCTAAATTAGATAAGTCTCTGCTTATTGAACTTAGAGACTCGATACATCACTAAACTTGATAGATAAGCTCAGAAGATATATAAGATCATGATGCAAGTGGTTAGAAGAAACCACAAGCCAACTTTTTGGATTAGTACCGATTCAAAGAGTTGGTGTATTTTTTGCGTAAACTTCTTATATTCCTTTATCCTGTCCTTTTTGGCTTTCCGGTCAAGTTTCGAGTCGTTCTGGCTTAGTTAGAATGCTCTAACTCCTTTTGAATTCTTTTGGGTTATAACCTAGTTAACATTTGCCCACTTTAGCTTGCTTTCTTTGGAAACAAGGTGTGCTCTAGAATTTTTCATCTTTCGGTTTCTGATTTATGGAGTCTCATTGGCCTTATCTAGCCATCTTGAATAGTTGTTTATAGCATATCATCTAACTGTCCAGTCCTTAGTTGTGAATCTTTATTGTTCATAATCATGGAGTGATCCTGAATTGATAGTTCCTTCATTTCCTTTTGTCAATCACCGTTCGTTCCAAACCTGTTACAACCTAAGACTGTATACTCTGCTTAAGTGTAGTTTATGCATCATAACCATTCCAATTTCATTCGAGTTTATTGCATCACATATCTCTTATTACATCACATATCTAATTTCATTCTAAGTTATTACATCACATATCCAAAAATTTCCCGTGTTCATCAAGGATTTATCAGTTTTATTCTAATTACAAGGCGTTCAAATCCATTTATCAAGTTTTTTCTGTTCTAAGATTCGATCTCCCCGGATCATTTTTCATTTAATTTGATGTGTGATCTCTCTGGATTGTTTATCGTTTAAGTTAAGAGGTTGATCTCTTCGGCTCATTTATCATCTAATCTAGAGTTTCAATCTCTTCGGATCCTTACCGGTTCCTCTTGCTCTTGGATAAAGGAACTCAATGACCAAGCATGCCTATTCACTCACTCATTCGTGAGGGGACATACTTTTCGTACAAGGCCATCAACCGCTCTCCAACAAAGGAGCTTGCACCTTGCACTCTGGTCCCGTTTCTCTGAATGCGATATAAAGCAATCAATATCAGTCATCACATTCAATGTGGATTTTTCAATATTCAAATATTCGAATCAAATCAAGGCAAACAAGCAGAAATCCTAAGTGTTCATCCTAGACATCCAACATGGAGCATGCCTAGACACTAAGCTAGGTCTCGTACATGTGTAAGTTGTTCGAGGTTATTATTATCCTAAGCAATCACCTAGACATCCATCTTAGAGTGTCTCTAGGTTTTGTGCACGTTTGAGTGGTCTAGGTAATTATTGTCTTTATTGCTAAATACAAAAAGAAAAATGTAAGAAAAGAAATGAAAAAGCAGAGTGGAAGAATCGAATTCGATTCCCATTTATCTCGATTATGTGATTTCGAGTCAAATCAGATCCTTGGTAGCTCCTTGATGCATTCGCTGCAGGTAGCGGTTGCTCCTACCGCACCATTACAGTTCGGTTCCTTACATACTATTACATGCTCTGAACTAGTTCCTTTATCGTGTCACGAAGATGTTGGCACTCGTTCGTTTCATGTCCATCCAGCTTATGGAAGATGCAAAACTTTCCATATTTTTTCTCCTGATCAGTAATTTCTTTTCTTACAAACTTTCAATAGGGGATTTTCCCCTTAGTGTCCAGGTATATTCTCTTCGAAGTCTCAGTCAGATCATTGTAGGAAGAGAATTTCGACTACCTTCTTTGTCATTTTGGTTCTCTAAAGTCATTATTAACTCTTATTTTCCCTTTGTCTTTTCCAATTCCTATTCCGGACAGCCCTTGTCATCCACGGCATTAATTTCAGCATCCTTAGCTTTAGTGTCTTCCTGATGCAAATATCTCTCAGCTTCATAGTAGAATTCCACAAGATCCATAGGTGGATCCCTTTCTAGTGCACCTTAGAAATCGGTTTTACTCGTGACTCTAGATACTACAACCATTAGGGTTAATAAGGGATCCAGCTTGTACATTACATTAAATCTTGTCAAATAGCTTCTTAGTGTCTCTCTGGGCCTTTTTTCATGCTTAGTATTGTCAGTACATTCTTTGGTCGTGAGACTTGAACTTTAAACTATCTTAAGAATCTGCTTACTAAGTTGGTCCATGTGCTCATCGAACCATTCTCCAACTGTCTGAACCACATCACCGCCAAGTCCATTAAATATAATAGGAAACACTAACCCATTACCTCCTCAAAAGCAGACAACACCTCCATATGTCGGATGTATCTCATCAGATAGATTGTCAGGTCTGTCTTTCCGTCATACATTTCTTGTGTTGGAAGCTTGAAATCAGGAGGATTCCTTGCGTTCTAAATATCAGAAGTAAATGGATTTCTATTTACATCCTCCAGACCCTGACATAGGCATCCTCCTCTAACTATTCTTCTTACCAATTCAGCAATTCAGTTTTCACCCTTGATCTTCGTTCAAAAGCAATATTATGCCCCTGCTTCTATAGGGGAATTTCGGCATATACTCTTTCCATCGATTGCACATTAGCGATGCACTCTGCTCTTTCGGTTTCATTCTCTCCTCTGTTCCTACCAGGTAGCACTAGCACATATTCCTTCGGTTGTTGTGCATTCACATTCCAATTTTCACTTCCAATTCCAGTGTTATCTATTCCCACAATTCCCGGCATTCCAGTAGTCAAATCAATATTGTCCCTGGTGTAGTTCTCTAGCCAACGAGTTGATTTATGTTAGTACCAAATTTTCTGTTTATGGGGGCATTGTTTCGGTTTTCTCCGCTCTAACCCCAGATATTCCTACATAAGCTCCTTGTCCTTAGTTCTGAATTCTAGCAAATCTAATTATTCCTTGTTGTCCTATCCTTTGGAATAATCCTTTAAGCATTTCATGTTGTCTAGTTATCACTCCATCATGCATCTCCTTCATCATTCTCTCTACCTCTCCTTTGGTCACGTTAATGGATTGATGAGAATTTAAGGCACCTCATGGCTGCCCTGAAGCTCTGGTTGACTTGCTCCAGTTTAGATATAATATTAAGTCTCTTCATCTTCTTCAAATATCATATTCAAACTTCAAGTTTTCAGATTTAGATTTATTCCCGGTGAAAGTACTAAAATGTCAACCCAAAAATAGATCAACACATAGATATTAAATGAAAGCACCAATTGAGATTAAATAAAAAGAAAAGCAAAAATTAGAAAAGAACTCATAGAAATTATTATAGTGGTTCGATGTAATCTGAGGCTTACATCCACTTTTAATCTTTTATTAGTCGTTCTCTCTCTAGATTACAAGTTTTCTTAGAAATGACCACAATCTAGTGGATCTCGGATTTACAACGGATTTTCTAGGTAGTTTGTAAGTCACTAGTACTAAATATTTGTTGGTCTAAGTCTGGTAGCAAAAAAATAGTTGTTTCCTAGGTGACTTTAATGGAGGAAAGGTTAGAGTTGAAGAAACAGTAGTCTCCATGGTCAAACAAATCAGATCTTGTTTTGGTTGCTCTATGGCTTGTATTTATAGGGGAAACAGTCGTGTTGGGCCAGAAATCCATCTAGGGTAGAGTCCATGTATCGGCTCAAAGTAGTTTGTAAAGTTGCAGGATCTCCCGAGTTAACCACAGAGGTTAGTACCAACCTCTCAATTCAGATACGACTTCACCCTGTAATTCGAATCACTTTGAACCTCTTGCGTCCTTCTTAATTCATTTAAGTTATCCATGTTATTTCCATCGATCATTTGTTGTCCTAAATAATTCGGTACCTACCTCTCCCCAAAACAGCTCAGTATCAGCCTTTTATCCTAAGAGGCGATAGTGACTTTTTCGTTAGCTCGAAATGACTTGCACTCTTTTGCAGCACTATTCTAATTCCATATGAAGGTGTCCTAAAGTGGTCATCAACATCTACAGAGTTAACAAGGGAGTTCAGTACCTACTTGAGAGGTTAGTACCAACCTCTTTTTTCTTCCAAATTTCTTGGACTCAATTCTCTATTCATTTTAATTGTGCCTCTAAGTTTTCAAGTTGTTTCATCCTCATTTGAATCTTTTAATTCCAATTGAAATCTTCTTTGCTTAAAAGCGGGTTAACACTTGCCCCCTAAAGTATGTCTTCCGCATGTAAGATATGCTTTGCCCAAGAACAAGTTCCAGTAATTAGGCTTCGATAGTAGAGCTCTCCTGCTACTTCAATCTTGGTGAATCGTGTAGTTCCTTCGAATCCTCATGTCAATCATGGATCGTTCCAAGCCTGTTACAGCCTAAGACTCTAGACTCTCCTAAGTGTAGTTTATACATTACAATCATTCCAATTTCACTGGGAGTTATTACATTGCATATCTCTTATTACATCACATATCTGATTTGATTCGAAGTTATTACATTACATATCCTAAATTGTTCTGTGCTCATCCAGGATTTATCAGTTTTATTCTAGTTACAAGGCATTCAAATCCTTTTATCAAGTATGTTATCGTTCTAAGGTTCAATTTCCTTAGATCATTTTTCATTTAATATAATATGCAATCTCTCCGAATCATTTATCATTTATTTTAAGTGGATGATCTCTCTGGATCATTTATAGTCCAATATAGGGTTTCGATCTCTTTGGATCCTTTCCGAGTCCGTTTTCTCTTCGAAAAAGAAACTCAAAGACCAAGCAAGCTCATTCGCTCGCTCTCCCATGAGGGTACTTACTTTTTGTATAAACCATCCACTCGCCCTCCAGCATGGGGCATGCATCGTGCACTCCGGTCCCGTCTCTCCGAACGGGACATAAAACGTTCAATATTAGTTATCACATTCACTATGGACTTTTCAAAATTCAAATATTCAAATCAAATCAAGGCAAACCAAAAGAAATCCTAAGTGTTCATCCTAGACATCCGACTCAGGCGTGCCTTGAGACCAATCTAGCTCACGTACATGTATAAGTGGTCCTAGGTTACTATCCTAAGCAACCACCCTATACATCCGACTTAAAGCATGATAAGGGATCAATCTAGGTTTTGTGCACCTTTAAATGGCATGGGGTTGTTATTGTCTTTATTGCTAAATACGAAAAAAAAATGCAAGAAAAAAAATGGAAAAGCAAAGTGGAGGAATCAAATTCGATTCTCTTTTATCCCGATCGTGGGATTTCAAATCTCGGACCAAATCCCTGGTTATTCCTTGATGCATTCGCTACAGCTGGTGGTTTCTATAATCATCCCCATTATAGTTTGATTCCTTACGAACTATTGCATCTAGTTGCTCTAAACTAGTACTCTAACATGTCATGAAGGTGTCGACACTCATTCGTTTTATGTTCATCCAACTTTTGGAAGATGAAGAACTTTTCAGATTTTTTCTCCTAATCGGTAGGTTCTCTGATAGGCATTCGATAGGGGATTTGCCTCCAATTGTCAAGGTTTATTCACTCTGGGGTCTCGGTAGGCTAAATACATGAAGATAATTTCAGCTCCCTTCTTTGTCATTTTGGTTTTCCAAAGTCATTGTCAACTCTTCTTTCCCTTTATCTTTTCCAATTCTTTCTTCAGACAATCCCCTGTCATTCACAACATTAATTTCAGCATCCTCGGTTTCATCCTCGGCTTCTGTGTCTTCTCGACGTAAATATCTCTCAGCTTCATAGTAGAATTCTGCAAGATCCATTGGTGGATCACTTTCCAATGCACTTTCGAAATCGGTCTTACTTTCAACTCTATATACTGCTTCCATTAGAATTAATGATGGATTCGGTTTGTCCACTGCAGCCGCTGATGCATTGAATCTTGTTATATAGCTTCTCAGGGTCTCTCTGGGCCTTTGTTTCATGCTTGACAGCGTAGGTACGTTCTTTGGTCATGAGACGTGAACTTTGAACTATCTCAATATTCTTCTCACTAAGTCAGACCATGTGCTTATCAACCTATTATCTAGGTGTCTAATGTCACCAAGTTCGTTAAATATAATGCGAAACACCGCCCTATTACTTCTTTAGAAGCATCCAGCACCTCTATACGTCAGATATATCTCATCAGATGAATTATCACGTCTGTCTTTCTATCATACATATTTCAATGTCAGAAGGTTGAAATCGAAAGGATTCCTTGCATTCCAGATATTAGAAATGAATGGATTTATGTTCATATCCTTTAGACCTTGACCAAAGGGTCCTCCTCTAGCTATTCTTCTTACCAATTCAACAATTGGTTTTCATAATTCAATGAAGGTCTTTATCTAAATGCAATATTCTACCTCCTGCTCCTGTAAGGGAATTTTAGCACATACTCTTGCACATATTCCACTGGCCGCACATTAGTGCTCTACTTTGAACTTTTGGTTTCATTTTGTTCTCCGTTCCTACGAGATAGCTCTGACACAAATTCCTCTTGTTGTTGTGCATTCAGATCCTAATTTGCGTTTTTGATTCCAGTGTTATCTACTGCTGCCATTCCAGCAGTCAAACCAACATTGACCCCCAGTGTAGTTCTCTTAATACCGAGTTGATTTAGAATAGTACCGAGTTGTTCTATTTATGGGGGCATTGTTTTGCTTTGCCCCACTCTATGATATTCCTGCATTAGCTCCTTGTCCATGGTTCTAAATTCCAACAACCCTATTTATTTCTTGTTGTCCCATCCTTTGGAAGAATCCTTCAACCTTTTTTAGTTGTCCTGTTATCACTCGATCCTATATCCTTTTCATCATTCTCTCCATCTCTTCTTTTTTCATGTAGATGGATTGATGAGAATATAAGGACACCTCCTAGCTACCCCAAACTCTGGTTCACTTACTTCGACTTGGATCTAGTATTAGCCTCTTGATCTTCTCCAAATCTCAGCTTCAAGTTTTCATATCTAGCTTTGTTCTTGGTGAAAGCACCAAAATGTTAACCTAAAAAATGGATCAACACGCAGATATTAAATGAAATCATCAATGTAGATTAAATAAACAAAAAAGCACAAAGTAGACAAGAACATACAGAAGTTTTTATAGTGGTTCGGCGTAATCTTTGGCCTCTACCCACTTTTAATCTTTTATTAGTTGTTTGCACTCTAGATTACAACTAATTTTCTTCGTTCAGATCACAATCTAGTGGATCTTGGATCTACAATGGAGTTTCTAGATTATTTGTAAGTCACTAGTGCTAAGAATTTGTCGATCTAAGTCCTAGAGCAGCAAATAATTATTTCTTTGGTGACTTTAATGGAGGTGAGGTTAGAGGTGAGGACTTGGTAGAGTCTCCATGGTCAGATAATCCAGATCTTGTTTTGTGTGCTCTAGGCTTGTATTTATAATGAAAACAGACGTATTGGGCCAGAAATCTACCTACAGTAGAGTCCAAACATCGGCCCAAAGTTGCAGGATCTTTCGAGTTAATCACAAAGGTTGGTACCGATCTCTCAAGTCGGTGATGACTTCTCCCTCTAATTTGAATCACTTCGAACCTTCTTGCATCCTTCTTCTTACTTTATTTTAAGGTGTCACATGTTGTTTCCATTGATCATTGGTCGTTTAAAAGAAGTCGGTACCTACCTCTCTCCAAAACAGCTTAATATGAGCTTTTTTTCCTAAGAGGTTGGTAGTTGTAACGACCTGCCTTTTTGGATGTTTAAGCAGACACACATGTCAGACTCAACCATTCAAAAGGACAGATTGTTATGGGGTAAATAAGAAAAAGAGAAACAAATAAAACAAATAAAGAATCTCGTAGCGGAATGACAAAATATAATAATGAAATAATAGTTCATGAAGCTGTTTTACAAATAAATTTGATTATACTTATACAATACAGAATAAGCGACAGCAAGAATAAATAAATAAATAATTAAATAAATGCAGCGGAACAACATGATGCAGTGGAATAAATATAATATTAATAATAGCACAAATCTTCGTCTTCGTTCTCCAGAAATAAGATCTTCAAATCTTGAAATGCTTAAGCTGACCCGAGCGAATTGAAAAGAAAAAAAACACTTGAGTCAGAACAAAATGATATTATGTAAGTTAAATCAACGGTAAATAAATATGAGTGGAACGACGTCAGAGATGTTTACGGGGTTTGACATCTCCTATCCAGTATCTAACGTGAGTGCAATAACTTAAGAGATGTTCGATCCATTAAACTATCTACTATATAGTACAATACGCTATTATAATATGTCTACAATAAAGTAAAAGTATTAAAATAGCGTTAAGGCGTTACTATATCCACCTTAGCACACTTTTATATATTCCCATAGTCTATACAGTACCGTAATTCCTCCGTAAACTGGAAGGCTATCAAAGGGCACTCCATAGGATGGTACAAAACAAACTCGTAGAACGTGCTCTAGGGCATGTGAACATGGCACTCGAGACAATGCCAAGGTAGAAATACCAATTATGGATCCAGACTGGTGGTAACGCATAGCAACTACTACCGCCCACCTTGGTACACACTCCCAAATCAAAAATCAGAGGGTGACCACCAATCAATCACAAAGTCAGAATATAGTATCGAACAAGTGTGTCGATCGGAGGAATGACCTCACTTGGCCCGGCGTGGCTCCTGGTTTTAGTCACGTCTAAGTTGACTCACGGGAGTCACGGTCGCGTCATACCTCATACAGAAATCGTTCACCAAACCATCCTACTTTATTTCTTTAATCTCCACTACGTACACAATTGTTAAAGTGCTTTTCGATATTGGCAGAGAGTATGACAATATCCGATCCCGATCACTTTAACAACCAAATGTTTATTTCACAGCGAATGGTTCTTTTACATTTCAAAAATCAATTCACACTTTATTTAAAAATATCATATTCTCAAAACCATATCACTTTCGAAATCATATTCACCTTGAAATCATATTGTTTCCGAAATCATAATTTCTTTCAAATCATATTTCCAATTAGGTTAAATCCTTACTCCAAAATCACCATATTCAATTAATTATAATATTTATATCTCAACTTAGGTTATAACATCATGTAACCATTTCACTTTAAAATCGAGGATCTAAATTATAAACACATCTACTTTATTTAGTTTGAAGTTAGAAAGATAGTTTAGCTAGTTATAAATAGTTTAAATAGTAAAAAAATAATAGTTAAAATACTCTAAAATAATTTAAAATAGATTAAAATTAGTTTTAAATTGATTTAAGATAGTTGAAGAGATTTAAAACAGATTAAATATAATTAAAATATATTAAATAGCTTTAAAATAGATTAATTAGATTTAAATCAAATTAAATGGTTACATTAGTTTAAAATAAATTAAATTGGTTTAAAATAGGTTTAAATGATTTGATATAATTAATATAGGTTAAAATAGTTTAATAATTTGAAAATCTTAATAATTAAAGTCTTTAAAATGATATATTTTTAAAACATTTTATATGGAAACATGAATTATAAATTTATATCAATTTAAACTATTTATCTCATTTCAACACATTCGGACTATTTTCAATTTCCAAAACCCAATTCCAGATTTTAAAATTCCAATGCTTAATAAAATATTTAATTCAATATCGCTTATAATCCATGTTTGAAATACCAATTTAAATTACTCAAATTTCAATATATTCAAAGTTATATTCAAACAATTTTAATAACTCAATCCCGGTATATTTCCATTATACTTCAAAATCAACTTTAAGATTTATTCCTTTAAATAATTCCTTTAAATCAATTCCAATTTTACATAAAACTTGGATTTTGATAATAATTCGATTTATATAATCAAATTTTATTTCAAAATATTATTTAACTAAATTCAAGAAAATTTAAAATTGAAAATCATTTAAATTTAACAAAATCCGGTGTCTGTGTATAATTCTCTACCTTAGGATCAAGTGATACGGATTTTTACCATTTCAACCCACAATTTAAAATTATACGGTTATATATCATTTCAAACCGCGATCTTGAATTAAATAATAAAATCAATAAAATCGCTCGAGTCTATCATTTCAACCCATAACGATTTTTCCCTAGTCTATAGATCATTCGGGTATGTTTCATTTTAACCCACAGGGAACTTACAGTTATACAATATAAAATACAACATCCAATCTTCCAATATCAACAAATTAAATATTCATCACCATCATCATCCAATTCAATTAATAGACATCAATAAATAACTACTAATCAATACAGATATTAAAACTGACAATTAAAATTCAATATTAAAAATTAGGCGATAATTAAATGAGATAAAAGTCAAATTTAACCAGAAATGACAATTTAACAACCAAACAACAATTAATAAATTTCTAATCACATCAGAAATTTAATTTAACTAACATAAGAAATTTTAGAAGTTTTGAGTGGGTCAAATCACTCACCTTTGAATTTAAATTGAATTTAAATCCAATTTAGTTCCCATATTCAAACGATCTTAGAATTCGACCCAACTAGCGTCAAAATGTCTGTACTTTCAATACAATCCTAATAAAAGAAACCGCGTGTAAATCAGACATCGTATGCAAAAGTTATGTGATTTAGAATGTTTGAACTTCAATATAAGGTAAATAAATTAATAAAATAGATAGCCACGTCACCTCTCGTTGTCGAACCATACCCTGCTCATTCACAGACCGGACCCACCACCAATCGTTGTTTCTACCAATTTTCTTCGCCTCTACACATGCCTTCCAACCAATCAGAGGACGTTGTCGGTCCTGCCTCCTCAACCCGCGCCTACGGCCCCCACGCCGAGGCCTCCGGCCCCCTCTAGCTCCACCACTAACGCACGAAACATCGCCAAATTCCAACGATTTCGGCAACCTGCAACCCAAAGCGACCATATGGATGGACTTTCCTCAACACCCTCTTTGCGTCTATGCCCTCCGATCGAGTCCACAACGTAGATCCACCGTTAAACGAGGTGATGGCCTATGGATGGCCGAGGTTCAACCTTATTTTTTGAAAAAACAGTGATTCAAATTGGAAAACAAATTACAGATCTGAGGCGCGCTCGTCAAGAGCTTCAAATCGATATATAATTCGGTATATATTGAGGAGTTTTAAATTTTTGGAATTGTGTATATTTGAAAAAAGAATTGGGAATTTGTTTGCCTGCCATTGGAATGAGGAGTTGAGAAAGAAATGTACGTATAGAAAAATGGAAATAAGAAGTATCTAGGGTTTATAACGAGGTATTTATAGGTAGAGCTAAAAAAAGAAAGAACGGACAAGATTGATTTGGATTGGAACGATAAACGACCCGAAAAGCCCGTTCTGTCTCCGGAATGAAAATGGGTTAGCCCATATGCCGAAATAAACGTTTTTGATGAATTCAAATTCAATGGAATAGGTTTCAAGTCCTAATTCCATCGTATGAAGAAGTCATGCCAAAATCAACTTATTTCAAATTGATTTTAATTAATTTGATTTCTAGGCGTTTCGAGTCCGTACAATCAAACGACAATCCCAATCGCTACGAAACTTGAAATCCTACAATAATTCACCATTACGGATCCGATGAAACTGGTTTCGTCAAAACTCGAGTCAGTGGCTAAAATAGTTATTTTTACATTAATTAAATAAATTAATATTAAATTGATTAAATTACATTTTTATTTCAAATTTAGTAACTAACAAATTTCATCATTTTTGATTGCTTGAACATTCATAATAATTTAAAGTAAATTTACATATCAATTTCAGTGTTAATTATTTCAATAATTATAGTGTTCAATTGCAACTGCAATTTATCCAATTAGTTAAAATTTAATTCCAATAAATTATTTTGATTTGACTTCAAACTTTATATTCAACCAATTATTATTCAACTAACATAGTTAACATTGTTTTATATTTCATTACATTAATATCTTCCAATTTTCGTCTTTTATTTGTATTAATTACTATATTTCAATTATATTGGATTTTTGTTGATTTTACACATTAACTATAATTTCAAAATCCGAATTAATTATTTTATCCTGGTTCACTCTTTTATTAAATCAGTTATTGCCTAGGTAGATATAATTAACATTTCTACATCTTCTATCACCTTCACTATTTTCAGCTATTACCTTAACTCACATTAATGTAACATTTATTTTTCATTTAATTTTAATTGATTTACCATTTTAATTTAATAGACTAAATAAATAGGTAACATATAATAGTTGTCACCATTAACCTTAAATCACATTTATGTTTGTTACTTACAAACCCATGTTGTAATTATTTACATAATACTGATCATATTCAATTACCATTTATTATACTATTTT
This sequence comes from Allium cepa, assembly GCA_030765085.1. Taxonomy (NCBI): domain Eukaryota; kingdom Viridiplantae; phylum Streptophyta; class Magnoliopsida; order Asparagales; family Amaryllidaceae; genus Allium; species Allium cepa. The sequence goes on along the minus strand of CM060938.1, from coordinate 259,378,705 downwards.
CTACATTAATCCAATAATTACATTTGTTCCCTTAAATTAAATTTAAAACCAAGTTATAACATTTACATTATTTCCATTGATTGGAATTTCATTAAAGTTGTTAATGATTTACTTAAATTGACATTATATATTTCATTCTAGTTACCTTCTCAATAATAATTCACCAAATTTTTACTTCTTTCTATATTAGACTGCCAAGACCTTATTAAATGGCAATTTTAAATTATCAAAATTATGGGTCGTTACAGTAGTGGCTTTTTTCCTTAGCTCGAAATGACTTATACTCTTTTTCAGCACTCTTCTAATTTCATATGGAGGTGTCTGAAAGTAGTCGCGACTTCCATGGAGTTAAAAAGAGAGGTTGGTGCCTACTTGAGAGGCCGGTATCGACCTCTCTATTTAGTGTATTTTTCATCCAAATTTCTGTATCATAATTCTCTAGTCATTTTATGTGTGCCTCCAAGTTTTCAATTTGTTTCGTCCTTGTTAAAATCCTCTAAGTCCAGTTGAAACCTGCTTTAAAAAGGGGTTAACACTTATTAACAAATGTTAAATTTTGAATTTAGTATTTAAATATTTTCATATTTTGAAAATATCATTATCTTTTCAAACATTTTGAAAACTTATGTTGTATTATAACTTTTATAATAAACTTTTTTAATTTTAAATTTAACTTTTGAATTTAAAATCTTTTATTTTAATTATCAAAAAAAATTTGAAAATTAGCCTAAGACCCAATTCAAATTGGGTTTTTCTATTGGGGACAACCTTTGGCTCACTTCACCTTTCAAGTAAGCTTGGTAACCAGGTAGGACATGGTACTCGACTACCCAATTCCAATCCTAGATATTATCTTTCTAGATACCATACTAAGTGGATAAGCTTAATTTGTTAACCCTAAAATGACTAATTTCGATTCTATAGGCTATTCGACTTTGATACCATTATTGGAACTACGCCAGCCTACTATGGAAGAAATGAGTGAATTTCAAAATTTTATACTATTTTGGATCTTTGTTGAGCCTATGAAGTCTAAATATAATTAGATATAATCTAATTAAATTTGAAATATAATCTTATTTTTTTAAATTCTTAAAATAGAGATCTAAATATAACTTAAACTTATAGGTATTATAATGAATGTATCAATTACATTCATTTATGTGAAGTGTAAGTACACTATATATGTGTAAATGAAGCATGTATAAATGAATTTAGAGAAGAAACCATTTGTTTCCCTCCCTTACCCTATGTGATTAATAAAGATAAGATATGATAATATATGAAGAGAGAGAAACCTTTCATTTCTCTTCTTCTTTAATTGTAAAAATCTATATATATTAAATGACATTTATAACTTATTAACCAAATTTACACACAACTTTGTTGTATATGTATATAATACACATTTTTAACTTATCAAACATGTTTTTTTTTATTAATGAAATATATACACATGCACACACATGTGTGTGTGTGTATAAAGTGAAAACCTATTAGTCCAATAATTTTAAATCCAAAATTAAAATTAATGGGAATGATTTCAATTAAAGAAAAGACCGATATAAAAAGGTTACATTATTGCAAAATATTCTATTAAAAATTTGAATTAAATTAAATATTACATTTCCATATACATGATTATTACAATTTAATAATTTAGATTTGAACAACATACATTTGCAAATTTTTTTTTTTTGAAAATGGTACTTTATATACAATAAATCATTGGGACAACATATCCCATGTCAATAAACGTTCAAAAGCAAGTTTCGAACTTGTGACCTCTTGCACCAAAGCCGAATCAATTAACCACTTGGACAATAGTGCTTGTCTACATTTGCAAACATTGTTTCATATGATATGTGAATATATGCATTTATACAAAAGTTTTGATTTTAAGGTTAACATTTTTCATTAAATTTTTAATTTAGGAATGCAACAATGCTTTATATTTTACATGAGACATTTAAATATAGAAAACCACAAAGAATTAGAATATGTACTAAAGTCCATTCATTAACCTTAAATCAAGGTTCTTTTTAAACAAGGATTGAAATATACAAGTATTTCCCATATGAAATTAAAGATCAATTTCAAAGAATAGTAGATAACTTCACATATAAAATTCATTTTCATTTAAGTATGTAAATGTTATATGATCATATAAAAAGTTTAAATCAAAATCAGTTTTTAATTTCACAAGTTTCCAAAATGAAATAAAAGAAATTGGAAAAAGTAGACATGTGTAAATTTGTGATAAGAAATTATAAATCTAGACAATGCATAAAATGATAGAAAGTTATCAAAAGTAATATGGGATTCAAAACATATCAATTTATCATGGACATACATTAAAGGAAGACTATGTACAAACACAGCTTTGAATCCAAACAATACAATAAACATGTTTTAATCAAATAAACATCATGGAGGTATAATTTACATGTGGCAAGATGAATAATTAAAACATGAAGTGAATCATAGAAATCTAATTACATCAATCATAAAATAAATCGATGGATTTTAAATAAGAAAACCATCTTTGGATGTAGCTAAAAAATCACATTTGAACAATGAATTAAAGCTCCTAAATTCAGAAATCAGCATCTAGATTTTGCAAGGATCAAGAGGAATAAACCACTTTAAATGAATAGATTTAATTTGTATTCAATTTTGGGAATTTTGAATCCATGAAAGCTCTTATATTTTCAGCCATTAGAGAAGAAGGAGAGAACTAGAAAAGTTAAAGAAAGGAATGAATGGCCAAATGGTTATGAAACGAATTAAATAAAGAAGGCAGTCAGTGCCAATTAAATAGAGAATTTTTTTCCCACTTTGTATTATTCTATTCCCTTTATTAATTCTTTTGAAAATTTATCCTCTCTCTCTTATATGGCTGTCCAAACATAGAGGAATTATAGGCCTCACGTGATCCCAAACCCACTTAGCATTTATTTCATCTAAATCAAATTTGAATAATCTATCGATATCGTATACTTTTATTTGTGCACTTTATTAAATGCTAATGTTGTATAAAGAAATCAAATAAAATTTAATAATTAATATTTCAGAAATATTAATTAATTTAATTAATTTATAATGATTATAAATTAATTAGATCATGTGGTTTATTCAGAGTATTCATTATTACGGTTGTGCGACTCAAATGTACAAATTCAATCAACAATTAATATCGAACAATCCGAACGTTAAGGTTCACACGTCACCATTGCTAGTTAAGTGACATTGTAACAACCCTGCTATTATTTACCTAATTAATTAAGTTTAATTGTGGATAATTAATTTATAATTATGGTTTTTGAAATTTAATTAAATTTTTGTGAATAATTGAATTAATTTAATTAAGAAATGAGTTTCACTTCTTAAAAGAGAATTTCGAATTCTATTTTGAATATAATTAAATACCAATCATAAATAATGTTAGAAACGATGTTAAAATAATAAAATGGTGTTTTCTCCTTAATATTGAGATTTAGAGAAAATATAGTTAAAATGAGTTTTTAATGTGAATTTATTGATACAAGACTTGTGTAAAATTGCGATAATGATTTAGAAATAGTTCTTGATTTTTAATGGTAAAGAAAGTATGTTTTTTGGGGTTAAATTGATTTATTATCATGTTTTCATATTTTAGCATAAGCTGAAAAGTGTCTTTTTCAGTAAATAAAAGAAGGGTCAAATGATCATTAAATTTATGTTTTATTAACTTGTTGCAAAGCTTAGTCGATGAACTTAATATTAGTGTATTCATATAAATATTTATATGTTTTAATCTAGGAGATAATTATTACTGAACTTGAGTTAAAATGTTTTTGTGCATATTCTAATTCATGGTTTAAACAAATTAAAAGAGGGTTTTGGGCTTTAATGGATTGTCAACACATTTTAACACTTAGATAATTTTCTCTAGGTTAGTGGATTGAGAAAATTGCACGTAGAGTTCTCAAAAGCTAAAACCAGAACTCGTGTTTCTCAGAACCAAACAATTCAAAGAAAAAAAGAACTCAAGCCCTAGGTTGAAGAATTGGTCTTTAAAAATCAAATAAATTGCAATAAATTCCAGGAAAAATTAGGTATGTTTCTCGAACTATATTACATCTAGCCTCAAATTCGTTTGTGTTAATTCTCCATAGTTTTTAAGGTGTGCATTTTTGCTGTCAATGAGGTTTTGGGGTAAATTTGAGAATAAAGAAGAGCAATAGCAAACTAGAAAGACAAAGTAGAATAATAGCAAGGCTATAAGGTGGGGTATTTTGTAATTCACAAAATCTATTTCTTTATCTATTTTGTATATCTAAAAGTGAAATTGATTTGTATGGATTTGATTTTGAATACCCTAGTTTGCCTGATAGAAATTGAAGTTATTGTTTGATTATTGTTTGCTAGAAATTTGTTGTAAAAATCATTGCAGTAAAAAAATGATAACATGAGGTAAAATAATCAAGACGACTCAATATTTTTGTGGTAGAAATTTATTTCAGTTAGGTACAAGTCGTCTTTTTATTGCTTTTCAAAATTTTACTGTTAAATGGGTCTAATCGAGTTTGAATCTGGTAGTGTAGTTTTGCCCTGTGTATTTGTTAAGTTGAAACCTGAAATTAAAAATCACCATTACTATTGATTTGTAGATCGAAATTGAGTGAGGTTCTTTCTAACTAAAATAAATTTTTAAAAAACTTTCATGTTTTGTTACTTGCATAATTTTGAAATTTAAATGGTCAAAACTCGTCATTTTCGCTAGTTTGTCAATGGAAAATAGTGTTAATAAATTTAATTCTGAGAAATTGTTTTGGGCACATATTTTTTATTACGTATCAAAATTTGATAATTCTTGAAGTTTTGGAAAGATTGGACTCTTTGCTACAACTTTTGTGTTTTAAGTTTTGTATAATTATAAGAATTAAGTGGTTGAAACTATATATCCTTAACCCTTAAATTTAAGTTAAATGAAATAAATAGATAAGCTTTGTATACAAGTAATTTTACGAAAGAGAACTCTTTATATTTATAAATCTTAGAATTGTTTCTTAATTAAGTTAAAAAAATATTAAAAATGGTTTTTTTAGCAAGTTATTTTATTAATTTAGCATGGTTGGTAAAATATTTATGGATTTGGAAATATGCCTTTGGAAATACAAATTTAATCTATTTTTACATAAAAGTGATTATGGATTTGGAATATAAGTATTAGGGTTTTATTAAATAAATAATATAGGATCCATGGAATTTGGAAATGTATTTTTGAAACGTATAAACTTAGTTTATTTCTAAATAAAATGGTTATTATTTAATATGGATTTAGAAGAGTAATTAATATGGTTTATAGTTTTTTGAATATTACAGCTATATGGAAATTTGAGACAACCTTGTGTATATAAGTGGAATCTTAGAACAATTCGGGGATATAGAATATTTTATTAAATAAGGAAATACTTACTTATAGCTAAATAATAGGTGGATTTGTGGAAAATTATAGCAAGTGATTTTCTTTAAAACAATAAAAATCAAAGAGAAAATTGTTTTGAGAACCTTAATTCTATAATTTGGGTAGTACTAGTAATCGATTTAGTGTTATCATTTGGTTTGAATGCTTTCGATTAATGCTTCGTCAAATATGGTATAACTTATTGAAATAATGTTTGAGTGGAACTTAATAACCGTTAGCAAATACTCGAATTCCACCAAGTAGTATGGGATACCTTAGTTAAATCTTGTGATCGTATTTGGAAAAGTTCTTAACATTTTAGAATTGTATTCTCTTCCGTGTGCGACAAGTGGTTGTTGGATCCCTAAGGGAATGTATTTCAAGTTTTCTGATAGTATCTGCAATAAGTGATATTTACTGGCTTTTAGTAAATATTAGGATTTACCATACAGTATGGGACGTATTGGTTAGGTTTTAGTGATTACTGAAAGCGATAGTACTTGGCACTTTAGAGTTTACTCTCTCTTGGTGTGTGGCAAGTGGTTGTTAGATCCTTTGGAAGTTTACTTCTGGATTTCTTTTCAAGTGTAATAATCTAAAATAAATCTGAATGATTCGGTCATGGCCGCTATCGTTGAGATAGTCTTGTGATCTTATGATTCTCTTCTGTGTACAATCCCCGACATCGGATCGGTTTGTGTGATACCAAATTGTTTGTTTGTTTTCTATGGCTCCGTGTATGATCATTGCGATCGTTCTAAGTAAAATCTCTTGGATTCTGTGACTATTTTGTTTTAGCGAAATAAGTATATATTTTTATGTCTTGTGTTCGTAGAATAAACATATATTCTTGTGTTTTGTGTTCGTCAAATATATATATATATATATATATATATATATATATATATATATATTCTTGTATCTTGTGATGGATACTAAATTAAGTTAATTCTGTTATTCAATGTTTATTGACTAGTTCATGTTTGTGATTTAAACTTATAAACCTATTCTGAGTTAATCGTTGATATTTGCATACTTAGAGATGTTGTGTTTTGTTCTATGAATTCAGTATTTAGTGACTAATATGTGTTCGTGACTTAAACGTATAACCATATGCCTTGTGATGAACTCCAAGTTAAACTAAATCTTGCGAACTCGTTATTTCATGGACATCTGTATATACTTATATGTTGTTTATTCTTGTGTTATATTCTGTTCTCACCCTATTGGATATTTAGAGATAGTCTGACCCGAGTGTTATTTTGCTTGGGTCAGGACGAGACTTTTCAGGTTGCAGGATGAGTGGACCTTTGGATGGTTGGGTTAGTAGAAGTTGGACCTTTGACATTCATTTATATCACTTAGGAATATTTATTTAAACTTGATATGTATAATTAAGATTAGAGCATTATAACACTTGTAAATTACTTAAGTTTAGAGTTATATTTGAGAAAACTTCCAGTTTTGCATAAGTATAAATGTTTATTATTCCGCTATGATCTGTATATTGTTCTGATTATGAGAAATCAGTGTGTCTATTACTTTGTATTAATACTGTACTCATCAAATTTCAATTCAGATAGTAAGTAGAAAGGTAAATATGACGTGTTACAAAGATATATTTACATTCGATTGCCCTTAACAAGCCGTATTCTCCGTATTAGCAGATGACAATGTTCTTTGCTAAACAAAGCATCGTGGTGGGTACTTTATAATTTGGTATCAGACCTTTCTCAAAACATTATAGCGTATAATATTATGAATCTGAGACCTAGATGACTTAGTGTCCTGTCCCTTGGGGTGCGTGATAGATAGTTATATTAATTATCAAGATAGGGACAGGAATATAAATGATTATCGAGATAATCATTTGGGACATAAATTGATTTAAAAAAATTTAATTGATAGATTGGAATTTGTGACGTTAATAATTTTGGAAATTTATGAGTAAAATCTTTTAAAGTTAAGAAAATTTTGGAATTAAATTGGAATAGATTAAATTAAAGTGAACTATTTTCTTTTAATAGAAAATTTGGAAAATTTGGCTAAATAAGTTAATATTTAAATGATCTAAGAATAATCGGAGTTGCACAGTGGAATTTCAGATATTGAATTGTTCTATTGTAAGCGATTAAGTATGTTTTGCTTGATTGGTTGCTAGGATTTGATTGCTTGGTTGCATTTATTTAAAATTGAACGCATGGATATTACTGATAATAAAATAAATGCATCTAAACTTGTGATTATCTATTGTGTTAACTTATCCGGACGTTGTTTAAGGATTCTAATCGATACGTAGGATGCTATGTTATTGATATGGGTTCCTAAACATTGAATGTGGCATTTTGACATAAGTAATAATTAAATACTTGGAAGTGTAAGTACGAATTTCTTTCATTATGGAATATTAGGATGTCAATCTAATTAAAGTGTAATCATGAATTTTTAATATCTCCTATATGATATGAATTTGATACTAAATACTAATATGAATTTTTGGGAGGTGTAGATATCTGAAGTTAAACAAATATCATTAAAAGATTATAAATTGTTTGCTTAAGGAATATTAGCGGACTTGCTAATATTTCAAACACAAGGCACGTATCTCGAATTACATATCACATTTTAGTTTTTTTTCCTACGGAATGCCTCATCCTTAAGATGAGATGTATATTATGTAATTATATACCAATTGTAAAATTTCGAAATGCTAGCCGTGCAAAGGAGACATTGGCGAAATTTTTCGCAAATTTGAGGCATCGGAAAAATTTTAAGAATATTTTATAACTAAAAATTTGAGTTTAGTGTTATAATTTAGACTGATATTAACTGCGAGTTTTTGAAATGGAACTAGATAACTATTAGAAAATAATTTATCTAAGACCAAATATATAGTATGAATTTCTTTCATTAAGTAAATTGCGGTGACACAATTTTCTTAAAGAGGGAATTCTGTAACAACCATGTTGTTAATTACTTAATTAATTAAGTTTAATTGTAGAGAACTAATTTATAATTATGGTTTTTGAAATTTAATCAAATTTTGTGAATAATTAATTAATTTAATTAAGAAATGAGTTTCTTTTCTTAAAAGAGAATTTCAAATTCTATTTTGAATATATTAAATACCAATCATAAATAATGTCAGAAAAGACATTAAGAATAATAAAATGGTTTTTTCTCCTTTATATTGAAATTTAGAGAAAATACGGTCAAAACCAGTTTTTAATGTGAATTTACTTATATAATACTTGTATAAAATTATGACAATTATTTGGAAATAGTTCACGATTTTTAATGGTAGAGAAAGTATGGTTTTGGGGGTTAAATTGATTTATTATCATGTTTTCATATTTTAGCATAGGTTGAAAAGTGTTTTTTCAATAAATAAAACGAAGGGTCAAATGATCATTAAATTTATGCTTTGTTGACTGGTTGTAAAGCTTAGTCGATGAACTTAGTTTAATGTTTTCATAAAAATCTTTATATGTCTTAACCTATGATATAATTAATATTGAAGTTGAGTTAAAATGTTTTTGTGCACATTCTAATTCATGGTTTAAACAAATTAAAGGAAGGTTTTCGGCTTTAGTGGATTGACAGTCCATTTTAACACTTAGCTAATTTTGTCTAGCTCAATGGATTGAGAAAATTGTACGTACAATTCTCAAGAGATAGAACAAGAACTCATCTTTTTCAAAACCAAACAATTCAAAGGAAAAAAAAGACCTCAAGCCCTAGGTTGAAGAACCGGTCTTTAAAAATCAAATAAATTACAACAAGTTCCAGGAAAATTTAGGTACGTTGTTGAATCCATATTACATCAACCCTCAAATTCGTTTATGTTAATTCTCCATAGTTTTTGAGTTGTGAATTTTCGTTGTCAATGAAGTTTTGGGGTAAATTTGAGGAAGAAGAAGAGCAATAGCGAACTAAAGTAGACAAAGTAGAAAATTAGCAAGGCTATAAGGTGAGCTATTATGTAACTCACAAAATCTATTTCTATATCCATGTTTTTTTCTTCTGAAATTGAAATTGATTTGTACGATTTGATTGTAAAAACCCTAGTTTGCTTGATAGAAATTGAAGTGATTGTTTGATTGTTGTTTGCTAGAAATTTGGTGTAAAATCGCTACAGTAAAACAGCGATAACATGAGGTAAAATAATCCAAAATGACTTGATAATTATGTGGTAGAAAGACTTTTCAGTTACCTGCATGTTATTTTTAAGCACTTTTCAAAATTTTGTTGTTCAATGGGTCGAAATCGAGTTTGAATCTGATAGTGTAGTTCTTCCCTATGTATTTGCTAAGTTGAAACCTAAAATTAAAATCACCATAACTTTTGATTGGAAGATCCACATTGAGTGAGTTTGTTTCTAGTTGAAAGAAATTATTATAAGGAACAACTTTCATGATTTGTGATTTGCGTAATTTTGAAGTTTAAATGGTCAAAAACTCATCTTTTCGATGGTCTATCAACGAAAACAATGTTAATAAATTTAAATATGAGAAATTGTTTTGGTCATAACTTTTTTATTTTTTATTGGAATTTGATAATTCTTGAAGTTATGGAAACACTAGACTCTATGGTATAACATTTATGTTTTTAGTTTTGTGAAGTTGTGAGATTTAAGTAGTCGAAACTGTAGATCTTTAACCCCTAAACCTGAGTTAAACGAAATAAATAGATAAACTTTGTATATAAGTAATTCTATGAAAGAGAAATATTTATATTGATAAATCCTAGAACTGTTTCTTAATTAACTTAACAAATATTAAAAAATGATTTTGAGAAATTTATTTTATATATTACGCATAACTAGTATAATATTTATTGATTTGGAAATATGACTTTGGAATTACAAATCTAATTTATTTTTACATAAAAGTGATTATGGATTTGGAATATAAGTATTACATTTTTATTAAATAAATAATATATGATTCATGGAATTTGGAAATATAGTTTTGAAAAGTACAAACTCAGTTTATTTCTAAATAAAATGGTTATATTTTAATATGGATTTAGAAGAGTAATTAAATATGGTTTTAAATTATAGTATTGTGAATAATACAACTATATGGAACTTTGAGACAACTTTGTGTATTTAAGTGGAATCTTAAAACAATTCGAGATTATAGAATATTTTATTAAACTAGGGAACACTTATTTATAGTTAAATAATAGGTGTATTTAAGGAAAATTATAGCAAGTGGTTTTTTTTAAAATAATAAAAATAAAAGATAAAATTGTTTTAAGAACTTTAATTCTATAATTTGGGCAGTATTAAGTTTTATCGATTGGTTTAAATGCTTTCGATTAACGCTTCATTGAATATGGTATAACTCATTGAATAGAATGTTTGAGTGGAACGCACTAACCGATTAGCGAATACTCGAATTCCACCGGGCAGTATGGGATGCCTTGATCAAATTCTTATGATCGTATTTGGAAAAGTATTTAACACTTTAGAGTTGTATTCTCTTCTGGTATGCGAGAAGTGGTTGCTAGATCCTTAAGAGAATGTAGTTCAAGTTTTCCAGTAGTATCTGTAATAAGTGATATTTCCTAGCTTTTAGTAAATATTAGGATTTCACGATACCGTATGAGACGTATTGGTTGAGTTTTAGTGACTACTGAAAGTGATAGTGTTTGACACTTTATAGTTTACTCACTCTTGGTGTGTGGCAAGTGGTTGCTAGATCTTTACGAAGTTTACTCCTGGATTTCTTTTTAAGTGTAATAATCTAAAATAAATTTGAAAGATTCGATTATGGATGTTATCCTTGAGATCATCTTGTGATTCTATGATTCTCATCAAGTGTACGATCCCCGGTATCGGATCAGTTCGTGTGATACCAAATTGTTTGTTTGTTTGCTACAGTTTTGTATACAATCATTACAATCGTTTTGAGTAGGATCTCTTAGATTCTAGATGTTTGGATTCTGTGACCATTTTATGTTAGTGAAATAAATATATATATTCTTATATCTTGTGTTCGTGAAATAAATATATATTCTTGTGAATTTTGTTCGTGAATTAAATATATATTCTTGTGTCTCGTGATGGATGCTAAGTTAATTCTATTATTCTATTCTTACTGACTAGTTCGTGTTTGTGACTTAAATTTATAACCCTGTTCTGAGTTAATCATTGATATATGCATGCTTAGAGATGTTGTGTTTTGTTCTGTGAATTTAGTGTTTAGTGACTAGTAAATGTCCGTGAGTTAAATGCATATGTGCCTTGTGATGGAATCTAAGTTAAATTAATTCCCATGACTTGTTATTTCATGGACATCTGTATTTACTTATATGTTGTTTATTCTTATGTTATATTCTGTTCTCACCCTATTGTATATTTAGTGATAGTCTGACCCGAGTGTTATTTTGCTCGGGTCAGGCCGAGACTTTTCAGGGTACAGGACAAGTAGACCTTTGGATGGTTGGGCTAGCAAAAGTGGGACCTTTGTCATTTAGTTATATCACTTAGAAATTTTATTTGAACTTGATATGTATAATTAAGATTAGAGCGTTATAACACTTTTATATTACTTAAGTTTAGAATTATATTTGAGAAAACTTCCATTTTGGTGTAAGTAAGATGTTTAGTATTCCGCTATGATCTGCGAATGATGTTTATATGATATATTGTTCTGATTCTGATAAATCAATGTGTCTATTACTTCGTATTAATATTATACTCATCAAATTTCTGTTCAAATATTCAGTAAAAAGGTATATATGATGTGTTATTATTAGTATAAATGTATATTCACATTCGATCTTCCTTAACAAGCTGTATTATCCGGATTAGCAGACGACATTACTTGTAATGTTCTTTGCTAAATAGGACATCAGGGTGGGGTCGTTACAGACATTTTGGCTGGATTTATCGCTTACACATCTTTTCGGTAGAGTACAATCTTAATTATTAAAACTTTACCAGGTGTGACAATCATCTACACCAATTCTCTTCGTCGAAACTGCATCACTTTAGACTTATGGAATTTGATAGTGTTAAAAATTCCAATATCATCTATTCGACTTTATAGTCCAAACACAAAGTCCTTGGTTCAATAATAACAATTATTATTAACTAAACTTCTCTAGCCAAAGACTATGACTTTGAGTTAACTTTAGTTTACCATGATACTACCTCATATGATTGAGGAGACGAATCCTCTCTTGAATAATGTTTCACTTTCAATGTTTTAACTCAATAAAACTATAGTCGGTCGATGGATGTCATGCAATAATTTAATTATAATCAAAGTGGAGTTTCCACATTGAAGATTAATAGTATTCTCAAGTCAAGAGGACTGTATAATTTTGTCACGTAGATATTTCCTTTTTGACCTTAATTGTATTAACTAACAGAAAACTATCGAGCGAGTCATTCCACAGTTGTCCAATAATTATCAGTACAAAATCCCTTGATGCCCCCAGTGGTCATGAGTATTACACTGCCTACCATTTCGGGAGCGTTACACACTCTAGTCTTAACGGATACATAGATATCTTGTCTTGATACATCTTAACTAGGATTATTTAAAAAGATATGTTTATTTTATTATGATAAATCACTCATGGTTATAAAACATTGTAACTACTATCACAAAACATACCATTTATGGATTTCTGTTAAATATACTTTTAATTAAATTAATTAATATAACTCATTATATCAAGTATATAATAGAAAGAAAACACTTTTTATTTTGAACAAGAACGGTTATTAGGTTAGATATATGTAGCAAATTACATAACTGTCCCTAGGGCATATCCTTAACTCTATCATAACTCATATGAGGTGGCTTTTATATCTCGACTGCCATTGGCTTATATGAGTAGATTTAGACAGACGAAGGACAAACACGCAAAATTTTCCATGCTAGATGATGAAAAAAACCCTACATACTGAAGCAACTAAGGGTGCTAGCATCAGAAGTATGGAAAAACAACATATGCTTTATTGAACCACTAAATACGAATGGGGTGAGGAGAGGCTTGCCTACCAAAAACCAGTGAATGAAGCTAAAACAGGTTGGAGTTTTTATTTTTTGCTCTATATCGTTGGTCCCAAACCATATTATAAAAATCTGGAAGTATACATTAAGAGGCTTTGGAAGATGGAGAAGGAGTTCTCTTTGCAATCTAAGGAAGATTGATTTTTTGTGGTAAGGTTTACTAGCGAAAAGGACTGTGAAAACAGTATTGAACAAGGAATGTGGTTTTTTGACAAAACATTGTCTTCATGAAAAGGTTGACTCTTGAGATGAAAACTGATAAGGATTCACTTCTTCCAATGCATGTTTGGATCAAATTGCCAGGTTTGGGATTCAAAGTGTGATAAGTAGAGGCCATTAGTGCACATGTAAACACCATTAATACCACTTTAAAAAGGGACTAACCGATGACTCTGAAAACCCACATTTTTTTTGCTAGAGTCACGATCGAGCTTAATGCATAGGTAATGTTCCTGGATATTATAGAAGGTGTGTTCAAAGATGGGACAGTGTATAAGCAAATAGTTGGGTATTAGAACATTCCAAGTGTAACACTATATATATTAATAAGTAAATAATTAAGTAATTAATTATTTAAATAACGGAATTAAATATATAAGATAGGTAAATATCCATGGAGTGGTTATTTACTAATTATTAACATGGGAATCAAGTGATACTAGGAAAGTCATCAATTGCATAGTTAAGATAAATGGGAAAAGGGTTAATCAATTTACATTTGAAATTCAAAAGGAGAGGATTTGTAATGAGGGAAACAAATAATATGATAGGGTAAGAAAGTCCAAAATCTTTACTACATAAATTACTCATATGTATCATCCACTTCACTTTTAATTCTTTTCAACTTAAAATAAAATCAAACCCTAGCTTGCTGCCATCAACAAGAGAAGAAGAAGTAAATATGATGATCAAAGTAAGAAAAATTGTAATGCTTCTAATCAACGAAAAAACAAAGGCTTAGGCTAGTACTGTATTCTCTAATCTTTTTTCTCCCTTAAATTTCTCATGGCTAAATCAATTGTGAAGGATTTCTTATGATTTTTCTCATCCAATAATTTTTATGATAGAGAGAACACCTTGTTTGATATGGGTTTTGATTTATAAAAAGTTCCATTAAACCAAGTAAAACATGATGTAATTAAGAACCACGTGATAAGAAAACGGTTAACCATCTGGGATGTGGAGGAAAATATATAGGAACAAACCATGAATAATTTTAGTATGGATCATTGGAAAAGTAGTAATTTTCGAGAGAAAATTATTTTGGCTAAAGGGTTTTAATAAGGAACCAGAAGGCAATTTGTTGAGATGTGTTAACCTAAAAATTGGTATAACAATCATGATGCCAAATATGATGAGCCAAATCTCGATTTTAACATGCTTGATGATACGACTAAGCATGGCGTAGTCAGCGTTGACCAATTGGTGTTAAGAGATCAAGATTAGGCATAGCATTCATGGCCTAGTACAAGATAATGTCTTTGAGAAATGGCTCCATGCCTATGGAATTTTGGAATGAGGAATTCAAAAGCCCATATAGTCTTTTGAAACAAGTTGCTTGAAAACCTATACGTTCTTTCAGAATAAAACATCCGAAAGTCCATGCCATATGATCAAAGGGGATGAAAGAATATACCGTAAATATATGTAATAGCCCATTAAGCATGCTAATGGACGAGATATGCAATCCTCTTGGTATATAGCCCTATGCCCATATGTAAATGGCAAGATAGTAATTATGCATATAAACACTGGTTTAGACCGAAGCTTTATCATATGCATGTCCAAGTCCAATAATATCCAAAGTACACAATCAAGGCAATAGGCATATTCAAGTCCTTGTTCATATAATTTCATCATAATTACAATCAAATTAAGTTTTTCCTAATTCAATTTAAGGTTATAATCATTTAATTTGAGAAAAGAAATAATTGCCCTTTCTATATGCCCGTAATTCCATATCTGTAGGGGTTGAGGGATGCGGCATGACTGGCGCATTTCCATGCGGCATGATTGACTTCTGGCACCAACCATATTGATGATGCATGTGCCATACTTCAGCATCCATCCCGCCCGAATAACATTCATTCAATATCAACAATGTATTGAGGATATGCGGCCTCCGTTGAAGGTTGATAAACTGCGGCATTACTGTGGCACAACTTCAATAAGTGGTGACATTGATAAGTGACGACATTGATAAATGGTGATATTGGTAATTATCGGCATTGATGACATACATCATTGATAACATACGGCATCAATAAAAAGCGGCATTGATAACATGTGGCATTGGTAATAGGCAGCATTGACAATAGGCGGCATTGATAACGGGCGGCATTGACAATAAGTAAGATTGATGATAAATGACATTAATAAGAGACGGAACCAGTGATCAGCGGCATTGATAGGAGACAACATTGATGATGAGCGATGTTGATAAGTAGTGGTAATAAGAGACGGAATTAACAGAAGTTGGCATTGTTTCCAATTTCTTTGGCACGATGTCACTCATTAAACTTTATAAGCATTATGCGACTTTGATGGAATTCAATATTGCAAGCTTTGTTGACGATCTAGGTCATTGCTTATTATTCTATATTGATGAGGGACGACATTGTATGTTTTTTGTATTGGGTTATCTTCATTCTTTCGACGTTACTTGTTGATGCAAGGTTACGATAACTTTGTTATGCCGCATACCTTCGAAATTAACATTGGTGGTAACATCTTCAATGTCGTGTCTTTGTCATTATTCAATGTTGATGACATGCAATATCAACAAAGTTTGTCACCAATAAGATGCATTATCGATGATATTCAATTTTGCGATGTTAGGATGCAGCCTAGCACCATTGTTTATCCTTGCGGCATTAGGATGCAACTTGGCACCATTGTTTGTCCTGACGGCATCAGGATGTAGCCTGGCACCACTTTTTATCCTTGCGGCATTAGGATGTAGCCTGGCACCATTGTTTATGTGACGACCCAGAATTTTGGACAATTTAGATTGGAATATTTAATTGATTTTAAATATTTGAAAGGTTAATTTTAACTTAAATTCCAATATCACTATTTACTTGATAATTAAATTACTGAATTATATAAATTGAAATTGGGTAAAATGTTGGATCTGGAGTTTTAAGCTTGTTAAAAATAATTTGCAGGCTTGTAGAATTTATATTAATAGTGTTGAGGATAATAAAAGTTCTAAAATTGAATTTAATGCTGATTTGTTCAGTTTTGAAATTTTATCGTTTAAATTGAATTTAAAAATAAACCTTCTGAGGCACAGTCTCGAAATTCTACGAAAACAGTTCCACTGGATCCGTAATATTGTATTATTATCGAATTTCAATTTTCATAGCATTTGGAGTTGTTGTGTGAGCGTACGACATATAAACGCGTTGAAATTTATATCGAAAATTTAATATAATATATTGATTGGCTAGTCAAATTTCCTTCAGCTGAAATCCTTTTCCATCAAAACTTTTTCAAAATCACTATAGCTATTACTTCTTCAACACGCCAACCAACATCACATCTAACATAAACACAGAGCTCGACATCTCTTTTTTTCAATCAAACAGCCAAAAGGATAAAAATCTCAAACGAAAAAAAGGGGGGCCGAGCTCCTCATAAATTTAAATTCCAAAATCAAAATAGATCGCTCCCTTCCTCTCCCTAAATTCGTGATCTGGTGTCTACTTTGGGTAGCATGTGCGACTCTGGTTGCGATGTGGTGGCGAGGGTGCGCGTTGGCAGATATGCGCATGCGGAGGCGATGTAGGGGTCGCGTCTCCTATTTGCCGAACGCGAGCTCGCGAACGACTCGGAGGCGAGTTGCATTGTCAACAGGAAGCGTAATCGATGGTGGGAAGGGTCTCGACCTGGAAGAGGCTAGCGGATGCAACTCGAAGCGATCGAAGTTGACTTTCAGGGTGGGTGCGTGCTAGGGTTTGATCACAGTAAGGTAATTAATTTTTATTTTAGTTAAATAAGTTTAAAACTCTTTGAATTCGATTTGTTCATTATTAATTATCAGGATATATATATGTATATAACTCGGTATATTGTTTTTCAGTAAAGTATGTTTACTATTTAGTTTTTAAATGCCAGAGTTTAAATTTATATATATATAAAGGTACAATAAATTTATATAAGATTTTGGAAGAAAATTACATAAGGGATTTGGTAATAAAATTATATGGCTGCCCTATTTAATTTATTTTAGTTATTAATGATTTTTAAAAGGGAATTATTGGTTTAAATTAAATTAAATTATTAGTAAATTAAATTTTGTTAATGGTAACAAAATGTGTAGTTTCAAAAGTAAAATAAATATGCACATATACGGTTGAAAGTTACTAATTTGCTTTAGAATAAAGTTTTGTGATGACTAGCTTGTTTAATTAACCTATTTAATTATTATAGTTACTAAAATATATTTTTTTATGGGAAAATTATTAGTTTAAGTTAAGGTGGTAGTTAATTAAATTTATTAAAAAAAGTAACATATTGTTTGATTATTTCAAATATTGATAAACAATATAAATGATTATACAAGGTCAAAGATAAAGAAACAAGCCAGAATGGGAATGGATTGCGAAAACAAATCAAAGGTGAGTTAATCTCACTCAATTGGGTTTTTATTTAAATTTAAAGGGTTAAATTTAAATGATTGGTTGAATGGTTGAATTGAATTGATGTGCTATATTATATATAGTAGTATATAGTATATATTGGAGTAATTGATTTCCCGCATTTTATAGCGGATGAGACCCTATGCGCCGCATAATAGCGGATGATATTATATAAATCCCATATACCGCGATATTCCACCTCGAAGTAGAATTGGTATTGTGCTAGCATCTGTAGATGCTAGGAAGCAGGTTGGAGGGATCCAACTGGATTCCTCACAATATAGAAATTATTTTCATAATTGATGATGCATTTTATTTATATACTGTGAAAGATTAATTTGGGAATTAAATAGTGCTGTGTATGATTGGATAAGTATAATTTGGGATTCTAAAATATAAATAAAATAAATTGGGTGGTTTGATAGGTAATTACTTAATGTAATTAATAAAATATAATTACGTAGGGAAGTAATTAATAATAATTATTGGATGTAATTAGTTGAATGATGATTTGTTAATAGAAGTAAATTGGGTGTAATTACATGTGTAATTAATTAAGAGATTAATTAAGATAATAAATTAATAAGTAATTAAAGTATTTAATGAAGTAAATAAAAAGGTAGATAATTACAGGATGAGATAAATCAAGAGTGATTAATATTTGTGGTTTAATTAATGATTAATTATTTAATGTAATTAAATTAGATTAGGATAAATTGAATTGTAAATGGGAAATCATTAATTTATATAATCAATGACGTAATTAAAGATTGATTAATTAAGATTAAATAATCAATACATAGTGATTTATGAGAAATTGATTAATATAAGTAATTAAGGATTAATGTAATTAATTATAGTTAATCAATTTGTGAAATAATTAAAGATTTTCGGTACTTAGAAAATTGATGTGTGAAATAAGTGATGTCTATTACAAATTGTGAATTTGTAAATCAATACGAGTTACCCCGGGTTGTATTTAAGTTGTATGCTTTATATTTCATGTTAGATGGGTTTACTCACGCTGGTTTCCAGCCTGACCCGGGTGTTACTTTAATGTAATGCTCGGGGCAGAACGAGTATTATAGATTTTCAGGTAAGGACGTTCTGAGCTCAGGAGGCGAGTTGGATGGCAGAAACGTATGGAGTGTTTCCGCTGTAATATATTTCTGATTATCTGAGACATGTTGATTTGTATATGTCAAGCATTTGAGTATGTGTGTAACTCTGATGTATTAAAATGTAACCGATAGATATAGTATTCTTTTGTAAACTGTTATTATTTTTTATTATATTTTATCCGCTGCGAATGTGAGATGTTGGTGTTTTCGATATTTTTATTCTTCTATCTCTTTCTTCTTTTTCCTTACTATCTGGAATTTTCGAGATCGCAAATTCCGGGTCGTTACAGTTGGTATCAGAGCTAAAGGTTAAGCGAGAACCTTGGCTCTGTTGGGATTACTCATGAAGGATAGGGTCAATGGTACCCTAGAATGAGTTGTGTGTGTGTGTGTGTATATATATATATGAGAGCGTACTTGTTATTTATTTATATAAAGATTTTAAATGATTTTATATAAGCTTATATTTTAATAAATAAAGCAATAATTTTTCTAATATTAAGTTTATTGGTTATTAAATCATTGGAATTGAATAGAAACAATGAGAACTAAGTGATAATAGAAATACAACCAAATTAAAATTAAATGAAGACAAGTTTGAAATGGATTCAGAATTAAATGGATTCAGAATTAAATGGTTTAAAGAGATAAGTTGATTTGATTTAAAGGATTGAATCAACATTTAATAATTTAACTCGAAATTATATAATTCGGGATGGTTTAAATTTGAAATTTGAATTGAATTCATTCAAATTGAATCTGATTTAAATTAACTGGATTTGTGATTGAAGATGTATAAGTTTAAAATTTTAAATGGAAAATTTGTCTTGAAATGATTTGAAATTGAAGTGGGTTCAATTGATATTAGTCCAAATTGATTTGGAATAATTTGGAATTGTAATTAAAGTTGAATAGGTTTAAAAATCAAATGGAGATTTGGAAATTGAACAGTTTGGCTCTGGACTGTTTTCAGAATAAATTGTTTTAGTACAAACTTATTTTTCCAAGCTATTTAATATATACAACCTTTTTTATTAAACCCAGAACTATCTTATACTTATTTTATAACTACTTTTGGAATTATTTAACTATTTTGTAACTGTCTTATAAACTAGTTACTGTTTTCCAACTATTTTATAAACTAATTACTATTTTACAAATTAATTATTATGTTACAACTATTTTGCAATTATCTAAAATTTCTGAAACTATTTAACTATTTTCCCACTATTTTACAATTAGTTAATTATTACAACTATTTTGCAAACTAATAATTATTTTTCAAATACTTATCTATTTTTAAAATTTTCAAGCTATTTTCTAAATATAAACTGGTCGGAGTTCAAACTGTTATTGATTAAATACCCAACTTAGATAAGAATTGAAGTGAGGATGAATAGAAAGGAAATTGATTTGGCTAATAATTAATGAAGTTAAATACATAGGATGTACGTATATTATTCTGTTCGCATAGCGATTTGATCCAGATTCGAGCACAGAATTTCGAGATAGTTTATCGATCCAAGTTGGGATTTTCCCACTCGGTTTTTTACGGCGAGCCTGGATATGGATTGTTGATCGGTTCTAGATATTCTCTATCATAGTTATGGCTGTGCAAGGAGAATGACGGTTTTGATCAAGAAACCAGATCTGAGTCCACACAAGGAAGTCGGGTGGACGATACTAGTTCGGAAGTAAAATTGTGTGATCAAGTGAGCGATCAGCTTGGTATAACGTACGGATGATATGTGTGCATCGTACGGTTTGAATGAAATTTATACTGGGAATTTGTGAATAAGAAATGTGAAATGAGAAGAATATTTTGTGAAATATACAATGAATAAAGGTGGAAAATGGATATTTTTATGGTAAAAATTTACTTGTTGGAAGTGAGTAAATTTGGTAAGTGACTTCATAAAAGAGTGGTAAAATTTGAATATTTGATTTTGAATAAACAAAATTATATATCTTTGTTATATAAGGTAAAATCTCCCCTTGTTGAATCTATTGCCGGAAGGAAAGGATTTTGAAAGTGTTTGAAGTATAAAAAGGAATTTTATACAAGTTTGAAATGATCCAAAGTTTTAAAAAAAATCTTATATATATCTATATATATAAAGTATCTTATGAGAATTTTGGAAAAAGGTTTTGGGAACCTTTGGATTTGGAAAGGCTTTTGATTTTTGGGTAAAATCAATATTGGAATTTGGAAAGCCTAGTTTGAGAATTATCGATTTTGGGATAATCGATTTTGAGAAAAGGATATTTATTTGAGATTCATACTTGGTGTATGATATAGAAGATACTATATGTGTATAGTATAAAGTGTTTTGATAATGGATCTGGGGAAAAAGGTGCTCCCTTGAAATGAACTTCTCAGGAGTGCCACCGGGTGGTGCTGCCTTAAACCCTAAGGGGGGTTCTAAAGTTGATCCTGTAAGGAGTCCGGACAAAACTAGTTCCTGAGGATTATGAGTAGTGTGTAGCGAAAGTCGAGGGCCCTGATGCCTACCGAGGCATTTGGGTTATACTGTGACGACAGTGTAACTCGATGTCACTGTGATCTACTGCAGACAATAGCGAAAGTCGCGTGTGCCGCTGGGAGCCAATAGTCTACGTTTGATTTTATATCGATAGACTGCGACCTATGGTAACATAGTGAAAGTCGCGTGTGCCGCTGAGAGCCAACGGTCTACGTTTGATTTTACATCGGTAGACTGCGACCTATGTGGGAGCGGAGAAGTTTCATTTTTGACAGCGAAAATCGAGGGTGCTGATGCCTGCAGTTGCATGGACTTTTGCTGCGATGGCAACATAACCCAGGATGTAACTGCGACCATGGATGGGGGTGATGATTTCCAGAGCATTCTCACCAAAGATATGTCCTCTATTTTTCAAATATTGTTTTCTATATTTTCAATAAAATTATTTTCCCAAGTATTTTCACTGGGTGTCGAAACGGGTTTACCAAGTGCTTATAGATTTTTAGACCTACGCCTGATCAACGTATGACCGAATTTATGTGAGAACAAGGATGGACTGGTTGAGACATCGAGTTATAAGGAGTATTTTTATAAAAAGTTATTTTAATAGTATTAGGTGAATTTAAAAGCATTTCTAAAATTTTAAAATAAAAGTGTTGGAATTTTGGAAAATGGAAGAAAATCCAAACTAGAATTATAAAAAAAAATGAACCCAAGAAAATTTAATGAGGTGATTTTTGTAATAAAATCGTATATTGATATAAAAGTTGGAAGTAAGCTATTAGCTAAATAAATTATTTGATAGAGTATATTAATAAAATTTAACTCGGTTAAATAAATGGATTGTAAGTTAATAATGGAGTTTGGAAATGAACTCAAATTATAAATAGAATTCGACTTGGATTTGATAATGAATTAAAATAAGTGGAGATGTTGTAAAAATAAAATGGAATTAAATACAGAATGTGTTGAAATTAATTTGAAGTAGTTATAAACTAAAATGAATACTCCATTAAGCGAATATCGTCGAATTTGCATAAAAATTAGTTGTCGTTTGACGTAAACGAAGGTAGAGAAATTCTATGAATTAATAGAAGCAAATAAAATTGATTTTTTGAATCATTTGAAGTGAATGCGAGCTGTTGGGTTAAAATAAATTGAATGTAAGCAATTGAGTTGTAAACCAATAAAATTGAACGAAAGGGTATATGAATTGGTTGAAAGCAATTGAATTAGTGTTGAAATCATATAAATTGCTTGTGGAAGTTATTTAGAATGCATTTGTTTTAGAATTGATGTGTTGTAGTTGTTTAAATAAGAGAAATGTTATAAACTTCATATACATAGTGCTTACATGTTTAAATTGAGTAAGTACAGGTACCGGAAAGCCGTTTGACTGGATTTGGTTGCGCTAATTGCTAAAATAATAAGTCGTTTGCTTAAAAATGCTAAATAAAGGTACGCCTACGCAATAAAAATAGGAAATGTGAATTGATTTTAATTTTCTGACCTGTGGGTCGATGTATATATATTTATATCTCTTGTCAAATCGCAAAAGCTCCTCCGTACAAAGGAGACTCTGTCAAAATTTTCCGAAAATTTTGGGAGTTAGAAAATCTATGAAATTTTTTTGAAAAATTATCTGTTAGCGAAAAAACGATTTCAAATTCGAAGTTGAAATAAATTAGTGGATGAAACTAAATTAAAATAATGATATGAGTCAGTTATAAATGAAAGATAAAATTCAATGTTCAGAACTGAAAATAAATTGAATTCATATGAAAATGGGGAAAACTAATTTGAATAGAAGTAGATATGAAAACTTCTGTAAGAAAATGTATAAAATGATTTTAAAAGCTATGATTGGATATTATTACTAAGTAGGATATGCAGGTATTATAAAGGGAAAGGAAAATTGGTATTGATTTCAGAAGATAAATTTGAATTGCTCGACAAAAAGGTATGTGTTTAAATTTCTATACGAAATTTGATTGGGTTTTTGATCTATCCACTTGGACTTTTGTTTTCTTTTGAAATTTGGGGGACCGTAGAGGCATTTTGTAGTTATACCGAGCTAGCCGCGCAAAGGAGACACTAGCAAAAAAATTCGAAAATTTAGAGAGTTAGAAAATTTTTGAGAAAATTTTGATAATTCAAAATTTGATTTTAAATTGAAATTTGAATGATTGAGCAAAAAGGGTATTGTTTGAAAACTGCGGGAGAGTTTGGGAAGTTAGTAAGAATGATAATGGGTCTTTTATAAAAGATAGTTGGTAGGATGTTGAACTGTTGGTTTTGGGGGAAAAGTAAACAGGTATTGGACCATTCTTCCTAACTAGTAATTTCGGGGACGAAATTCTTTTAAGGGAGGAGGAATGTGACGACCCAAAATTTTGGACAATTTAGATTGGAATATTTAATTGATTTTAAATATTTGAAAGGTTAATTTTAACTTAAATTCCAAATATCACTATTTACTTGATAATTAAATTATTGAATTATATAATTTGAAATTGGGTAAAATGTTGAATTTGGAGTTTTAAGCTTGTTAAAAATAATTGAAGGCTTGTAAAATTTATATTGATAGTGTTGAGGATAATAAAAGTTTTAAAATTGAATTTAATACTGATTTGTTCAGTTTTGAAATTTTATCGTCTAAATTGAATTTAAAAATAAACCTTCCAAGGCACAGTCTCGGAATTTGACGAAAATAGTTCCATTGGATCTGTAATATTGTATTATTATCGGATTTCAATTTTCGTAGCATTTGGAGTTGTTGCGTGAGCATACGATATATAAACGCGTTGAAATTTATATCGAAAATTTAATATAATATATTGATTGGCTAGTCAAATTTCCTTCAGCTGAAAATCAAAACTTTTCAAAATCACTGTAGCTATTCCTTCTTCAACATGCCAACCAACATCCCATCTAACATAAAAACGGAGCTCGACATCTCTTTTTTTCAATCAACCAGCCGAAAGGATAAAAATCTCAAACGAAAAAAAAGAGGCCGAGCTTCTCATAAATTTAAATTCCAAAATCAAAATAAATCGCTCCCTTCCTCTCCTTAAATTCGTGATCTGGTGTCCAGCTTTGGGTAACGTGCGCGACTCTGGTTGCGACGTGGTGGCGAGGGTGTGCGGTGGCAGGTATGCGCGCGCGGAGGTGATGTAGGGGTTGCGTCTCCTATTTGCCGAACGCGAGCTCACGAACAACTCGGAGGCGAGTCGCATTGTCGACAGTAAGCGCAATCGATGGTGGGAAGGGTCTCGACCTGGAAGAGGCTAGCGGATGCAACTCGAAGCGATCGAAGTCGAGTTTCAGGGTGGGTGCGTGCTAAGGTTTGATCACGGTAAGGTAATTAATTTTTATTTTAGTTAAATAAGTTTAAAACTCTTTGAATTCGATTTGTTCATTATTAATTATCAGGATATATATGTATATAACTCAGTATATTGTCTTCAGTAAAGTATGTTTACTGTTTAGTTTTTAAATGCCAGAGTTTAAATTTATATATATATATATATATATATATATAAAGGTACAAGAAATTTATATAAGATTTTGGAAGAAAATTATATAAGGGATTTGGTAATAAAATTGTACGACTGCCCTATTTAATTTATTTTAGTTACTAATGTTTTTTAAAAGGGAATTATTGGTTTAAATTAAATTAAATTATTAGTAAATTAAATTTTGTTAATGGTAATAAAATGTGTAGTTTTAAAAGAAAAATAAATATACACATATACGGTTGAAAGTTACTAATTTGCTTTAGAATAAAGTTTTGTGATGACTAGCTTGTTTAATTAACCTATTTAATTATTATAGTTACTAAATATATTTTTTATGGGAAATTTATTAGTTTAAGTTAAGGTGGTAGTTAATTAAATATATTAAAAAAAGTAACAGATTGTTTGATTATTTCAAATATTGATAAACCGTATATATGATTATACAAGGTCAAAGATAAAGAAACAAGCCAGAATGGGAATCGATTGCGAAAACAAATCAAAGGTGAGTTAATCTCACTCAACTAGGTTTTTATTTAAATTTAAATGGTTAAATTTAAATGATTGGTTGAATGGTTGAATTGAATTGTTGTGTTATATTATATATAGTAGTATGTAGTATATATTGGAGTAATTGATTTCCCGCATTTTATAGCGGATGAGACTCTATGCGCCGCATAATAGCGGATGATATTATATAAATCCCATATATCGCAATTCCACCTTGAAGTGGAATTGGTATTGTGCTAACATCTGTAGATGCAGGGAAGCAGGTTAGAGGGATCCAATTGGATTCCTCACAATATAGAAATTATTTTCATAATTGATGATGCATTTTATTTATATATTGTGAAAGATTAATTTGGGAATTAAATTATGCTTTGTATGATTGGAAAAGTATAATTTGGGATTCTAAAATATAAATAGAATAAATTGGGTTGTTTGATAGGTAATTACTTAATGTAATTAATAAAATATAATTACGTAGGGAAGTAATTAATAATAATTACTGGATGTAATTAGTTGAATGATGATTTGTTAATAGAAGTAAATTGGGTATAATTACTTGTGTAATTAATTAAGAGATTAATTAAGATAACAAATTAAGAAGTAATTATATTATTTAATGAAGTAAATAAAAAGGTAGATAATTACAGGATGAGATAAATCAAGAGTGATTAATATTTATGGTTTAATTAATGATTAATTATTTAATGTAATTAAATTAGATTAGGATAAATTGAAATGTAAATGTGAAATCATTAATTTATATAATCAATGACGTAATTAAAGATTGATTAATTAAGATTAATTAATCAATACTAAGTTATTTATGAAAAATTGATTAATATAAGTAATTAAGGATTAATGTAATTAATTATAGTTAATCAATTTGTGAAATAATTAAAGATTTTCGGTACTTAGAAAATTGATGTGCGAAATAAGTGATGTCTATTACAAATTGTGAATTTGTAAATCAATACGAGTTACCCCGGGTTGTATTTAAGTTGTATGCTTTGTATTCCATGTTAGATGGGTTTACTCACACTGGTTTCCAGCCTGACCCGGGTGTTACTTTAATGTAATGCTCGGGGCAGAACGAGTATTATAGATTTTCAGGTAAGGACGTTCTGGAGCTCAGGAGGCGAGTTGGATGGCAGAAACGTATGGAGTGTTTCCGCTGTAATATATTTCTGATTATCTGAGACATGTTGATTTGTATATGTCTAGTGTTTGAGTATGTGTGTAACTCTGATGTATTAAAATGTAATCGACATATATAGTATTCTTTTGTAAACTGTTATTATTTGTTATTATATTTTATCCACTGTGAATGTGAGATGTTGGTGTTTCTGATCTTCTTATTCTTCTATCTCTTTCTTCTTTTTCCTAACTATCTGGAATTTTCGGGATCGAAAATTCCGGGTCATTACAGTTTATCCTTGCATGGTGAATACTGTGTTAATAACAACTTGACGACATAACTTATTGTACTTCATTGGGGTGAGATGTCGTTCAATCTTAAGGTCAGCATAGTTCCTTGATGCGGCCTTCGACGTTACCTGCTTTCAATTTGGCTTTCCTTAGAAATTACGTGGATAACAATTGCCTCACTCCTTGTATAAAAAAGCCTTTTACACTTTAGTGTAAAACCAAGGATTTTTCCATCTTCCCTTACTCTTTGCGAGGTTTTCTCTCTTGTCCTGTTTTTCTACAGAACAAAAAGCAAGCCATGATTTTCATTATTAACTTTTTATATCTGATTTTAGGAAAACCTTTCAAGATTTTGTCAAGATCATAAAGGGTCTTTTTTTGTACTCCAATGTTACTTTTGGAATCTATAAATTTACACGTAGTGGCCAAAAATCTATTTGGCAGCAATTTACTTGAACAAAATCCCATAGAATCGGGATTAGAATACTATCCAAAAATAATGATTTTATGAACAGAAAATGAGAAAGTTATATGTTGATTATAACTTCTTGAATAGAAAACCAAAAAATCGTCTGGAAATATCATGGAAGGGAGGACTAGAGACTCTTCTATCAATATCGCGAATAGAAGACTAGAAAATCTATCTAACAATAAAGATTAAAGACCATAAAATCATTTGGTAATAATAGAAGACTAGAGAACCAATCTAATAATAATAGAATAGAAGACCAGAGAATCATTTGCCAATAATAGTTGGGGATCAAAAATTCTTCTAGCGACAAATAAAATACCATTAAATTCATCTGTGTGGCTCCCCCCTCTATACTCATGCTAGCCAAGGACACTAGTAATGTCGTCAACTAGCGCGAAGAATAAGGCTGTTGAGGAGCGACCATCCGTGTAATTGCTTTGTGCGAGCACCGATAGGTCAGATAGTATAACATGCATTTCATTTCAAGAGGAAATCCGACACATTGATACAAACCCAAAGCTACTACACAGTGGCTATATGATCTTCGAAAACAAATATAGAAATAAACATAATACAATCAGTTACAGATATCCATATCACAGAGGCGGAAATAGATATGAATATATAACACTTAGAAGTGTTTATCAGAGTAGTGGTCAAACAAGATCCACAGTATAACAAAAGAATAGATACAAGTGCTAGACAAAAGAATATGTATACATCAAGGAGTCTCTATCTCGAAAGTATAACAACAAAAACTACCAATATAGTGTAGCTAGCCAAAAGTCAGGTAATACTCCCAGATGAGGAGTCAAGTAGAAGCACCTATAACATCTCGGTCAGACCCAAGTACTATTTAATAAGAAAATAATAAATGGATCGGTCTGGCTATAAATATCAGATAAAATGAGATGGAATAAGAGATATAACAAAACGTATGATAACAATAATGCCATACTAAGAAAAGTATACATTTGACAACAACAAAAATCATACAATATCTCCACAAATCACATAACATCAAAAAGAATGTCATGTTCTATACTCTATTCACCAAACCACAAATATTGACATCATATCGATGCCAATCATAAAAATTGGTGAAACACAAATTCTAGAAATCATCAATTAGAAATCCATAAATCACAAAAGGGGGAGGCCTATCATAAACGGGAGCATGTAAACTCACCAACACGTGTATCACAAACAGAACGCTATTCCATAGTCGCTAACCATAAATTCGAAACATCAACGCGGTACAAACAGTACGTCCAATAAATTGGAAAGCCAGGACATCGATGTAGTACAATAACGGTACATCCGATGAACCGAAACTCAAACGATTCGGAAAATTGATGCAGTACAATAACGGTACGTCCAATGAATCAAAAAGTCGGGACATCGATGTAGTACAATTATGGTACATCCAATGAACTGAAACTCAAAGAATTCGGAACATTGACGCAGTACAATAACGGTACGTCCAATGAATCGAAAAGCCGGGACATCGATGTCGTACAATAACGGTACATCCGATGAGCCGAACATCATAAAAGAACATGGGTTGCTAGCCCATAAAAGAAATGAGACGAAGCTCAATAGGACGAGGTATTGCCCCCCACGTGGACAAAGAGACATCGCACATTGCTAGTCTAAACCATAAAATGATCATCATCGATCATCAAGAAGTGTCAATTACACTAAGCTAGTAAATATATGAGTATGGCTTCATGTCCCATAACCACTAGCTTAACTTAAATATTTACGAACAAACTATAAGTCTCCACTTGAAAATTGTCACAAGAGATTCAATCGAACAAGTCCAAGAATTAACCGACGAAGTAAACGTAAGCGTTTCGCACTACTTGTTTTACTAAGCCGTTTAATTAGATTTCTCATACAAGTGAGGTAAAGGTTTGTTTATACTAATAGATTGGAAAACGGTTTTATAAGTGAGTTTATTATTGAAAATAGAGTTGAAATCAACTTTGTGAAAGAGTTTGAATATTTATTACTAGTATAGAAACCTTTGTATTTCGAAGTGACAATTCAAAGAAATGGTTGTAGAAACGACCAATCACCAAAAATCCACATTCGAAGACGTGAATTAAATCCAAAGAAATCGATACCAAATCCATCAAAACGGATATTCCCAAAAATTCCAAAGAAGATGTTATCAAAGCCAACAAAGGTGATAACAACTAGTTGGAGAAACAAGAATCGATAAAAAAGTGAAACTCAAACCCAAAAGGCAAATTGGGCAAAAACAGCAAATTCAATCGGCTGGACCAGGGTGGTCAGTCGACTGACTCAGATCCTGGAAACTTTCTGTTTCCAGGTTCAGTCGACTGAACCAGAATGGTCAGTCGACTGAATCATGCCTGGAAACTCTCTGTTTCCAGGCTCGGTCGACTGGCCCAGAGTGGTCAGTCGACTGACACTGGCCCAGGAAATTTCCTGGGTTTGGTTCAGTCGACTGAACTGGGAATTCTAGTGTATTCAGCCCAGTCCCCGGAGGGGAAAATTCCAAACAGAGCCTATTGATTGAGCACTTGCGATTAGGGATTTATGCCACATGACCACCCAGCCCTATAGGCTCTTCGACTCACCCCAAAAACATGTTCAAGCATCGAAGCTAGGATTTTTAACGATTTAACTTCAAAACACCAAAAATTGGAATATTCATTAAACCAATTCAAATCAAAAAGAAAATGAACATTAATGGAAGTTAAGAATTCATACCTAACAACCAAGATAAATATAGACATAGATGTGAGATAAAAATCTCACCTTTTACTCAAAACAATGAAGAAGAAGCTATAGTACAAGGCAAGAACAATCACTCTTTAATTCTAACCCAAGAAGCTTGAATCTAAGCTCAAAAGAAGATCATTTCATAAATTAAGTTTAGGAATTTATGAAATTGAAGGTAGAATGAGTTGGAGAAGAAGAAGAAGAAGAGGATGCTTACCAATAGCTTCTCTTTGAATTTGGAGCTATTGTTGAATATGCGCTTATATCATTTTTGTTTGATGATAATAAACATATATACATTCGTTTAAATGTATTTGATAATATACTATTTATTTTCACAGATTAAATAAATATTTGCTGAATAAAATAAATAACACAGAATTTGAATTCAAACGAATATTTTATTCAAATAAATATTTATTACAATTTTGAATAGTATACAAATTCAAGCTCTCACTATTCACTATACAACTTTGATACAATTTCAATTACATCACTATTTTACATCAGCACCTCACTACATATCACTCACACTCGTATTTATCTTCAACTGCATTCAAGTTTGAATCCAGCATCTGAGCAATCTGCAAAAATATAAACTAACGCAGTAAAATTGAAAATAAAATATTTTTGCGATATAAAATAAAACGTGAATTTTGAAAATGATATTTGCCTCAGTTATTTGGGTTGTTCGTCATCATTTAAATTTGAATTCATCATACACGAACAACTTGTGACATACACAGTATATTACTGTATATGCCACAAGGCCGTGCACGCCGATATATACACTTGATTGATTTACAAGTCAGGCAAGCATAGGTCAAACCCAAGTTTTGAAACTGGGTTCAACACAAGGCAACGTCAAGTCCAGACAATACAGTATGAACAAGCCAAAATGAAGTTGTACAAGTACAGTCAAGAAAGCAGCTCAAGTCATCAAGTTCAAGTCAGACCACTGTAATAAGGCAGTAGTGTACATAGATACAACTACAACAATGACCAAAAGTGTACAGCAATGCAAGTAAAGATGACACAAATTCAAGCAAATGCAACAAAGATGCAAGCTGCAGCATACCAGTGACATGAATGCAGTGACAACAATGGAACATGGCTATCGTGGTACAATTCAAAGCTCAAGTTCAATCCCAAAGGAAACTCAACAGTACGGTGAAGTACAAAGCAACTACAACATATGCAGTGAAGCAAGAATATAGCAGCAATGTACATGTACCAATGATACAAGAGAAGTGAACAACAATGCAATAGTGTGGAAGTTAAACAGTGATGAAGCTGGAAATACAAAGACCGGCTACTCAATGCAATACAACAATCAGATGGTCAGAGCCATAGCGAACAGAGGCATCAATATGGTAACACAAATGCAACTCGACAAACAGCAAGCACAAACCTCAGTGGACAGCAAAGACCACATGCCACAATATCGAGTACATGAAGATGGCATCCCACAATATCCAAACAACAGCAAGAATATGAATGCAAGCACTACACTACAATATGCAGTGATACAATGAAACATTTTCAACATTGCAGCAGTGTGCAACTCGATATCAAATGAAGAATATGGACTGCAACATGAATTCTTAACTGCAAGTTCAAACCAAAACACAAGTGTGGCAAATGCAAACTGTGGTGAAGCAACAAAGATGAACCAGACAGTGATACAAGTTCGAACAATGCTTAGTGCATAGCAGGTATAACAAAGTCACAGGCCATAATGAAGACTGAATGAAATGCACAGCATGTATTGTTGAATATGTGTTACAGTGGTGATGCAAGTGCTAACCAGAATGAAGTCCAATAAAACTTCAACAAAGACTCAAGCTACAGTGCATAATGGTCAACACAGTAAGCAATGAAGCAACAAGGTCAGAGAACCAAGCAACAATATGCACAGGTGAATCAAGTGAATCATAATGAAGCAGTGCAACATCTTCCATCAACACACTCAAGTGACTCAACAATGCAACAAGGTGATATGCAAACAACATAACAGTATGCAAGCTCGAGCACAAGAACATGACAGCAAACAGAAGTGCACAGCAACAGTAAGGCAATGCACAAATACAGGTGAATCAAGTGACTAACATACTACAGTGACATCAAAACATGGCAGTAGGGATGTAATTGCTGTGAACAACAAGAGGGATGCAAGCATCAAGCTGCAGTTTTCAAAACGTGTAACCAAGTCAAAGCAAGTGATAACCAAACATCTCAAATTCAAGGCATCGAGTCAGGTCAGAGAAATTCACGGAGCCAGGATTGAACATAAATTCAAAGCCGTCAATTTTAAACCAAGTCAACCAAGAAATAATAAGAATAATTCGCATATGAATTAGTCAAGGTAAATCGCAATCATCCAAGCGTAAACGATCGGCAGAGATAAAATCAAATATATTTTGTGCGAACGAAAATCTAGGGTTACAAACCCTATATAAGAAAATCATCATCGGCAATCTTATTGATCGAGTTCAAGAATCAACCAGCAAAGCAAAAAGAAGAAAATACATACCAAAGCAATCGAAGCAATCGAACTCGATCAAGCTAGGAGGAGAAGCCGCAAATAAATTGAAGCAAATCAGAAACAGTAATTGCAAACAACCAACAAAGGCAGCAACTTAAAACCCTAATTTAAGAGCACGGCATCAAGAACGAAAGCCCCAATTTTGCAAAAGGAACGGTCGCCATTATACTCGAGCAAAGAAAAAGAACCGGGCCGATAAAATAAAAGGGAAACATATTTTAATTAGTGGGCCGTTTAGGCTTAGTTGTTTTTAATAGGGTTATTTGCTTTTTATGTTTGTGTTTCTTTTAATTTTAAAATTCTCTTTTAAACCGTTGTAATTTTCTAGTCGTGTGACTAGGGTACAAACTACGGTTTGTAGTTTGGGAATTCGCAACTCGGTAGTTGAGTTGTGGTCAGGGTTTTGAGCGTAGAGTTAGATTAGTCAATAGCGGGTATAGCGAGTTTACGTGTGTAAGCGAGGGACTATCTAATTTCTAGTAGAAACCTTGGGGGCAGCACGTATGCAGGTTTTTGCCGAAGCTGGGTAAATTCTGTGTTGTTCTGTTCTGTTATTTATATTCTGCTATATCTGTGCTGCTATTCTGTGATCCCTGTTAATATTAATTAGCTTCTGCAATTAAGTTTTTATAATTTACACTATCACCCTATTCACCCCCCCCCCCCCCTCTAGGGTGAAATCGATCCTACAAGTGGTATCAGAGCTAGGAACAAAAGCCATTTTCGTTTTAAAATTTTGATTTTACAAAAACCATTTTTAAAAAATTCGTGTTTCAAAAATCAATTTTTGTTTTAAAAATTCGTGTTTCAAAAATCAATTTTTGTTTTAAAAATTCGTGTTTCAAAAATCGGTTTTTGTTTCAAAAATTTAAATTTTTTAAAATGGCTTCTTTTAATAATGCTTTTGCAGAAGGTCAATCCATAGTTAGACCACCAATGTTCAATGGTGAATATGCTTTTTGGAAAAATAGGATGAAATTTTTTTAAAAAACCATTGACGCTTGGGATATTGTTGAGACAGGTTATAGAATACCAACTATAACTGTAGATGATCAGGAAATAGAGAAACCAAAGGAACAATGGACAGAACTAGAAAATAAATTACAGAATACTAATGCCAAAGCTATGAATTCTATTATCTGTTCATTAGATCAATTTGAATTTAATCGTGTCTCACATTGTCTAACTGCGCAGGAAATATGGCACATATTAGAAGTGACTCACGAAGGAACATCTCAAGTCAAAGAATCTCGCCTTGCCATGCTAAGCAGCGAATACGAGAACTTTACAATGGCGAAAGAAGAAAATGTCAAAGAGATGTACGGACGACTTTCCAACATCGTATACAAATCAAAAGCTCTCGGAAAAACATACACCGAATTGGAAATAGTCCGTAAAATCCTCAGAGTCCTTCCACGAAGCTTTGAAGCAAAAGTAACTGCCATTCAAGAATCGAAAGATTTAAAACAACTCAAAGTCGAAGAACTCATCGGAAATCTCACCACTTATGAGCTAGAAATGAAATTCAAGGAAGAGCGTGAAGGTGGAGATACTCGAAAGAAATCAATAGCTCTCAAAGGAACAACTGAAAATGATGATGAGAATGATGACGATGATGATGGAGCAGCGGAGCTAGCGCTACTAATAAAGAAATTCAAAAAATGGAATCGCAAATACGGAAATCCAGCTCGAAATCATGAATTGAAATGCAGAATAGGGAAAGCACTAGACAACCCAGAAGATCAGAAAATCATCTGCTACAAATGCAACAAACCCGGCCATATCAAGCCACAATGTCCTCAAAAACGATCAAATCAAGGAAAGAAACTAAAGAAGAAAAGCTTTGCGGCTACTTGGGATGAAACTGACGAAGATGAAAGTGATAACACCGAGAGTGAGAGTGAAAAAGCAAACATGTGTCTTCATGGTGAAGTTACAGACAGTGATGACGACGAGCCAAGCGAGGTATCAAAACTCACTCATTCTGAATTACTAATTTATTTCCATGAAGTAAATGGCTGTTATGAACGACTTAGGGAAAAATATGCTAAACTTGAATCTCAAAAGGATACTTTGATAGAATGCAATAAACAACTTGATCAATTAGTTAAGAACTATCAATGTAGAATTCCTAAGTGTGATAAGTGTCCAATATTCGAAGAAGAAATTAAAAAATCGGGAATCAATATAAAATCACTTGAAAATGAAATTCTGTTTTTAAAAGAGAATGAAAATACTAGGAGAGAGATTTCTATTAAAAAATGCACACAGTTGTTAAAAGAAAATGAATCTCTCAAAACAAAAGTCCAACAACTGTCAACGACCTTAGATAGATTTTCAAAAAGTGAAAAATCGTTGAATATGCTATTAGGAAAGCAAACTGTTAATATGGTTAGACAAGGACTTGGATATAATAATTCGAAAATTGTTGAAAGCAATATTAATCAAGTTAATTCTATGAGCACAACTTGTAAAAAATTTGGACACAATCACAATAATTGTTGGAATAGACTCAAACATATGAAAACAATACCGATTTGGGTTCCAAAAGGCACAAATATAAAATCTCTCCAAGTTAAACAAATTTGGGTACCGAAGGGAACAATTATAAATAGTTTTGGGTATCCACAAAATTATCATTTTGTTACTAACAATCATGGACCTATAAAAACAAATAGGTCACTAAACTCTCTTCTCGTGTAGGTATGCTGGCAGGCTAAGGAACAACAGCAATGGTACTTGGATTCTGGCTGTTCCAGGCACATGACAGGCGATAAATCGAAGTTCCTTAGCCTAGAAAAGTACAAAGGTGGCAGAGTCACAATGGGGAACAATGACAAGTGTAAAATTGTCGGTAAAGGTAAAGTAGGTAACAATACATTTACCTTGAATGACGTTCTATATGTTGAAAACCTGCACCACAATTTGATATCAATCAGCCAGCTATGTGATAAAGGTATGAATGTTATCTTTGATTCTGACATGTGCAAAATTGTTGACAAATCATCAAAAGAAATCTTATTTTCAGGAAAAAGGAAAGGTAATATATATTCTCTATCTTTTGATGATCTCATCCTCTCTAAATGTTTGGTAGCTAAGGATATAGAAGTGAATTTATGGCATAGACGTTTAGGGCATGCTAGTATGAACTTATTAAACAAATTAAAAAGAAAAAGTTTGGTAAGAGGGTTGCCATCACATGAGTTTGAATCTGAAAACATCTGTAAAGCATGTACTTTGGGAAAACTTAGAAAATCATCGTTTCATGCCAAAAACAATGTAAGCACTTCTAGAGTTCTTGAACTTATTCATATGGATCTATTTGGACCTAATGACATTGCTAGCTTAGGAGGTAAGAAATATTGCTTTGTGTTAGTTGATGATTACTCAAGATATACATGGGTATACTTCTTAGCTAAAAAATCAGAAACTTTTTCATACTTCACAAGATTCGCAAAATTTGTGCAAAATGAAAAAGAAGTCTCTATTGTTTCGTTAAGAAGTGATCATGGTGGAGAATTTGAAAATTATGAATTTGAAACTTTCTGTGATGAAAATGGAATCAAACATGAGTTCTCTGCACCACGTACTCCACAACAAAATGGGGTAGTTGAGAGAAAAAATCGAACTTTACAAGAATTGGCTAGGTCTATGTTAAATGAATATGAACTACCTCTGCATCTCTGGGCAGAAGCTGTAAATGCAGCATGTTATGTAATGAATAGAGTTATCATCAGACCGATTCTTAACAAAACCCCCTATGAGCTATGGTTCAACAAAAAAACCAAACATCGCTTACTTCAAAGTGTTTGGATGTCCTTGCTATATTCTTAATACAGGTGATCAGTTAGGAAAATTTGAAGCAAAGGCTAATGATGGCATCTTCATGGGTTACTCTTCGAGAAGCAAAGCTTATAGAGTCTACAACAAAAAGACTAAAACAATCGTAGAGTCAATCAATGTGAAATTTGATGAAGGCATTGACGAACAGGATACATCCAAAAGCAATGTTGAAGAGGAGAAAGAAAAAGATGAATTTGAAAAACCAAAAGAAACTGCTGATGCTAGAGAAACTACCACAACTCAAGAAGTCCGAAGAAATCTGGATCCAGAAAAGCTGAAATACAAAACAGACCATCCACCAGAATTGGTAATTGGAAACCCTATAGCAGGTATACAAACTCGTTCATCTTTTAAAAATCTATGTGATCTGTGCTTATATAGTGGATTTATTTCAGAAATAGAACCAAATAACATAGATTCAGCCCTTAATGATGAAAACTGGTTCATGGCCATGCAAGAAGAGCTAAATCAGTTTGAACGAAATAATGTTTGGAGTCTAGCACCTAGACCTAAGGATTATCCAGTTATAGGAACAAAATGGATTTTTAAAAATAAATATGATGAATCTGGAAATATAATTAGAAATAAAGCTAGACTAGTTGCTAAAGGATACAATCAAATTGAAGGAGTTGACTTTGATGAAACTTTTGCGCCTGTAGCTAGACTAGAATCAATTAGAATATTGTTAGCTTTTGCTTGTTACAAAGGATTTAAACTAAGACAAATGGACATTAAGAGTGCTTTTCTTAACGGGGTTTTAAAAGAAGATGTGTTTGTTGAACAACCAGAAGGTTTTGAAAGTCATGAATATCCAAACCATGTATACAAACTAAGGAAGGCATTATATGGATTAGAACAAGCTCCCAGAGCTTGGTATGAATGTCTTACTTCTTATCTCCTTGAAAATGGGTTCAAAAAGGGATGTGTAGATACCACACTATTTCTGTTGCATGAAAACAATGATATTTTGATTGTTCAAATATATGTTGATGACATCATTTATGGTGCTGCTAACAAGTTATTGTATGAGAAATTTGAAAAAGTCATGCAGGAAAAGTTTGAAATGAGCTTGGTTGGAGAGTTAAAATTCTTTTTAGGATTTCAAATCCAACAAAGCAATAAAGGCACATTCATTTCTCAAACAAAATATATTAGGGAACTTGTCAACAAATTTGGATTGAAAGATGCTAAACCAGCAAGAACTCCCATGAGTACAACACTTAAACTTGACAAAGATGAAAAGAGTAAGACAGTTGATCAAAAGCAGTACAGAGGTATGATTGGATCACTCCTTTATCTTACCGCCTCTAGACCTGACATCATGTTTTCTGTCTGCTTATGTGCACGTTTTCAATCTAACCCAAAAGAATCTCATTTAAAAGCTGTTAAAAGAATTATAAGATATTTATTGCACACCCCACGATTTGGTCTTTGGTATCCATCAAATGATAATTTTGAATTGAAAGGTTTTTCAGATGCTGATTATGCTGGAAACTTGGTTGATAGAAAAAGTACTAGTGGAGCATGTTTTATGCTAGGACATTCATTAGTTGCATGGTCGAGTAGAAAACAAAATTGTATTGCATTATCCACAACAGAGGCAGAGTATATTGCTTTGAGCGGTTGCTCTGCTCAAATCTTATGGATGATACAAACTTTGCATGACTATGGTCTAAATTTTAAACGTGTACCACTAATGTGTGATAGCAAAAGCGCAATTGATCTCACAAATAATCCTGTACATCATTCGCGAACAAAACATATAGATGTAAGACATCATTTTATTAGAGATCATATTTCCAAAGAAAATATCTGCATAAATTTTATTTCAACTGATTCTCAATTGGCAGACATCTTTACAAAACCCCTACCAGAAAATAGTTTTTGTAAACTACGACTCAGTCTAGGTGTTTTAGAAATTTGCTGAATATTTAACATTTTTTTTCTCCCTACAAATCATCGAAAAGAAAAATAGTGATTGAAAAAGTGATGAGTGTTGATATTGATTATATATTATAACTCGAGAAAGTATAATTAGAAAATTTCTTTAGAAATGTAAACAAGAGTTATAAAACTTTTTGTTGGTAAAAATTCCATGACCATCTCTATAACTATCATATTTCTATCAACCATCATTCATCAAAATTCTATATAGTTTGTCGATATGTGGTACTTTAAACAGGAATCGTTCGTTTTTTATTTTTTTTAAATAATAAAAAAAAAATAAAATAAAAAATAAAAAATTAATAACAATAAATAAATACCAAAGTATTCACTCTCATTTAAAAGTCCTCACGGTTATGCATGGGTGAATTACTTGGAATTTGTTATGTGCTTCCATGCTCATTTAAAAGTCCTCACGGTTATGCATGTATGGAACACATATCAAAAGTTGATTTTTTTTAAAAAAAAATAAACAAGTTGATTCTAATCCCATTTAAAAGTCCTCACGGTTATGCGTGGTTAGAAGATACTTGAATTCATTTTTCTAAAATAAATTTGGAATACTACTAATCTCATTTAAAAGTCCTAACGGTTATGCATGATTAGTAGATATTCAAATTCCTGATATAAAAATACCACAAATAGACACAATTGTATGGTTTTATATGATGACATCATCTCCATCATTCTAAAAGTGGAATATGCGCCTAACAAAATTTTTATGATTTTTGTTTGGTTTTTTTATTGAAATTTGATATTTATATTAAATTGAGTTTTAATGTTGAATTGATATCGATTACTTTATCTCTATTTTCTCTAACGCTATTATTCTTTTGCTGATAACAAAAGGGGGAGAGAAAAGTTAAGATTTTGTCAAATAAAATCTAGCAAAGGTCAAATAATTTTCCATTTTGCATCTAGACTCTTTTGCATATTTTATTTGTATGCATATATGTAGGGGGAGTTTTGTGTAGAGAGGAAGCAATTAAATAGGGGGAGCAATTAGAGCATATCAATGATCAAATACATTTAACATATTCAAAATCTTAAATATATGTTTGTTATCATCAAAAGGGGGAGATTGTTGAATATGCGCTTATATCATTTTTGTTTGATGATAATAAACATATATACATTCGTTTAAATGTATTTGATAATATACTATTTATTTTCACAGATTAAATAAATATTTGCTGAATAAAATAAATAACACAGAATTTGAATTCAAACGAATATTTTATTCAAATAAATATTTATTACAATTTTGAATAGTATACAAATTCAAGCTCTCACTATTCACTATACAACTTTGATACAATTTCAATTACATCACTATTTTACATCAGCACCTCACTACATATCACTCACACTCGTATTTATCTTCAACTGCATTCAAGTTTGAATCCAGCATCTGAGCAATCTGCAAAAATATAAACTAACGCAGTAAAATTGAAAATAAAATATTTTTGCGATATAAAATAAAACGTGAATTTTGAAAATGATATTTGCCTCAGTTATTTGGGTTGTTCGTCATCATTTAAATTTGAATTCATCATACACGAACAACTTGTGACATACACAGTATATTACTGTATATGCCACAAGGCCGTGCACGCCGATATATACACTTGATTGATTTACAGGGACAGGCAAGCATAGGTCAAACCCAAGTTTTGAAACTGGGTTCAACACAAGGCAACGTCAAGTCCAGACAATACAGTATGAACAAGCCAAAATGAAGTTGTACAAGTACAGTCAAGAAAGCAGCTCAAGTCATCAAGTTCAAGTCAGACCACTGTAATAAGGCAGTAGTGTACATAGATACAACTACAACAATGACCAAAAGTGTACAGCAATGCAAGTAAAGATGACACAAATTCAAGCAAATGCAACAAAGATGCAAGCTGCAGCATACCAGTGACATGAATGCAGTGTACAACAATGGAACATGGCTATCATGGTACAATTCAAAGCTCAAGTTCAATCCCAAAGGAAACTCAACAGTACGGTGAAGTACAAAGCAACTACAACATATGCAGTGAAGCAAGAATATAGCAGCAATGTACATGTACCAATGATACAAGAGAAGTGAACAACAATGCAATAGTGTGGAAGTTAAACAGTGATGAAGCTGGAAATACAAAGACCGGCTACTCAATGCAATACAACAATCAGATGGTTAGAGCCATAGCGAACAGAGGCATCAATATGGTAACACAAATGCAACTCGACAAACAGCAAGCACAAACCTCAGTGGACAGCAAAGACCACATGCCACAATATCGAGTACATGAAGATGGCATCCCACAATATCCAAACAACAGCAAGAATATGAATGCAAGCACTACACTACAATATGCAGTGATACAATGAAACATTTTCAACATTGCAGCAGTGTGCAACTCGATATCAAATGAAGAATATGGACTGCAACATGAATTCTTAACTGCAAGTTCAAACCAAAACACAAGTGTGGCAAATGCAAACTGTGGTGAAGCAACAAAGATGAACCAGACAGTGATACAAGTTCGAACAATGCTTAGTGCATAGCAGGTATAACAAAGTCACAGGCCATAATGAAGACTGAATGAAATGCACAGCATGTATTGTTGAATATGTGTTACAGTGGTGATGCAAGTGCTAACCAGAATGAAGTCCAATAAAACTTCAACAAAGACTCAAGCTACAGTGCATAATGGTCAACACAGTAAGCAATGAAGCAACAAGGTCAGAGAACCAAGCAACAATATGCACAGGTGAATCAAGTGAATCATAATGAAGCAGTGCAACATCTTCCATCAACACACTCAAGTGACTCAACAATGCAACAAGGTGATATGCAAACAACATAACAGTATGCAAGCTCGAGCACAAGAACATGACAGCAAACAGAAGTGCACAGCAACAGTAAGGCAATGCACAAATACAGGTGAATCAAGTGACCAACATACTACAGTGACATCAAAACATGGCAGTAGGGATGTAATTGCTGTGAACAACAAGAGGGATGCAAGCATCAAGCTGCAGTTTTCAAAACGTGTAACCAAGTCAAAGCAAGTGATAACCAAACATCTCAAATTCAAGGCATCGAGTCAGGTCAGAGAAATTCACGGAGCCAGGATTGAACATAAATTCAAAGCCGTCAATTTTAAACCAAGTCAACCAAGAAATAATAAGAATAATTCGCATATGAATTAGTCAAGGTAAATCGCAATCATCCAAGCGTAAACGATCGGCAGAGATAAAATCAAATATATTTTGTGCGAACGAAAATCTAGGGTTACAAACCCTATATAAGAAAATCATCATCGGCAATCTTATTGATCGAGTTCAAGAATCAACCAGCAAAGCAAAAAGAAGAAAATACATACCAAAGCAATCGAAGCAATCGAACTCGATCAAGCTAGGAGGAGAAGCCGCAAATAAATTGAAGCAAATCAGAAACAGTAATTGCAAACAACCAACAAAGGCAGCAACTTAAAACCCTAATTTAAGAGCACGGCATCAAGAACGAAAGCCCCAATTTTGCAAAAGGAACGGTCGCCATTATACTCGAGCAAAGAAAAAGAACCGGGCCGATAAAATAAAAGGGAGACGTATTTTAATTAGTGGGCCGTTTAGGCTTAGTTGTTTTTAATAGGGTTATTTGCTTTTTATGTTTGTGTTTCTTTTAATTTTAAAATTCTCTTTTAAACCGTTGTAATTTTCTAGTCGTGTGACTAGGGTACAAACTACGGTGTGTAGTTTGGGAATTCGCAACTCGGTAGTTGAGTTGTGGTCAGGGTTTTGAGCGTAGAGTTAGATTAGTCAATAGCGGGTATAGCGAGTTTACGTGTGTAAGCGAGGGACTATCTAATTTCTAGTAGAAACCTTGGGGGCAGCACGTAGGCAGGTTTTTGCCGAAGCTGGGTAAATTCTGTGTTGTTCTGTTCTGTTATTTAAATTCTGCTATATCTGTGCTGCTATTCTGTGATCCGTGTTAATATTAATTAGCTTCTGCAATTAAGTTTTTAAAATTTACACTATCACCCTATTCACCCCCCCCTCTAGGGTGAAATCGATCCTACAGCTATAACTTGAATTTGCAAAGAACCTAGGGCTTAGGATTTTAGTTTCCAATCTCTTCCTCCATTTTTGATGAAGCTTGAGTGTTAGGAAATGGAAGTGAAGTAATGAAGAGGAGAGGGGGTGGAGTAATGATATAAGATGAGATGGGTTAGTGGACTGAACCCAAACGCAAAGCCCTAACTGAAAAATAGCAAAAATTCACTCAACTCAAAACATATCGATGTTTATACTCAAAAAAGTTGCAAATGGCATTTTGGACTCAATGGAAGTGGTCTTGAGTTCTAATTCGACTGTTTGTAAAAAGTAGATTTTCGGACTATAATCCGACCAACGATAAAGTATTTAAATAAAATATTTAAATATTCAATCGTAAAATATATGGGTTGTTACAGACTTCCCTCCTTAAAGAAATTGCGTCCTTGCAATATATAAGAAGAAAATAAAACGTAACAACCATACAAGCATGTCAACAAAAAAGAAATTTGAAATAAGATGTTCACCTCAAAGAGCACGAGAGAGTAAGTCCGGATGTGTTCGCTCGATGAATTCTTCGAATTTCCAAGAGCAATCATTAGGATTGGAGAATCATTGAACTTTCACAAAAGGGAAATCTTCATTTCGAGGCGTTTAACCTTCGAAGCAATGATGCGAATAGGGTGTTGCTCATAAGTCAAATCTGGTGAAACTTCAATTTCCTCAATAACACCAGACTCAAGAATAAAATCAGAATCCCTAAGGCATTTTCATAGTTGAGAGACGTGGAAAACGTCGTGGATAGTAGAAAAATTGAGCCAGTGCAACGACGTAGTAAAATAACGGTACGCCCGAGAAACTAGAAACTCGAATAATCTGGTACAACGGCGTAGTACAATAACGGTACGCCAGATGAACCAAAGCTCCAATAATTAAGAACACCGACGCAGTACAATGGTACGTCAAATGAACCGAAGCTCAAATAATTCAGAACACCGACGCAGTACAAACAGTACGTCAAATGAACCGAAAACCTGGGACATCGATGTTGTACAATAACGGTACATCCGATGAACCGAACACCCTAAAAGAACATTGGACGCTGGTCCATAAAAGAAAAGAGACGAAGCTCAATAAAACGAAGTACATCGAAACATCTGATGAACTTGGTAAAAAGATCATTCCATTCGGACATCATCAAAAAAACAATCACTTGTTGCTTACGACTAAGGGCATTGGCAACATGATTTCCCCTTTCGGGTGTATAAAGAATATCAAGACCATAAGATGCAAGGAACCCGAGCCAACATTAAGTTCCTTATGAGAAAATAAACATTTCAAAGATTTATGGTCGGAGTGGAGAACGAATTTCTCCCCCAAAAATAAATGATGATGCCAAACTCTGAAAGCGAAAACAATAGCCGCGAGCACTAGATCATGAGTGGCATACCTAGTCTCGATCGACTTAAATTATTTAGAAACAAAAGTGATAGCACGTTCTCTTTTGTAAGAGAACGACACCCAAACCAATACGACTAGCATCGGTATAAACAATAAAGTTTTGGTTACCCTTCGGGAATCACAAGAATAAGAGTATCGGAAAAGAGTTCCTTTTAAATAATCTTCTTTCTCGAAAAGATAAAACTTTGAAAATCACAATTATCTTTATGTAATAATCTTTCTAGAAAAATTTACATTTTTACAAGTGAATATATCATGTCAAATTGTCTCATCAAAGCGTTTAGGAAATTCCTATCGATAACGTTGATTAAGCGCATCGACCAGAATTCTTAAAGCACTCAATGGGCAATACAATCAGAAAATCATCTTCTATAGGATAAAAATATCTCTTAAAAACTTTACGAATATTCTCTGTTCGTTTCAAGAACAAAAATTCAATCATACTTATAAATAAATCTTATGAAAAAGATTTGCAATTTTTTTTTAAATTGCTGTTTTCATCAAAAATCAATAAATACAAGAATGGAGTCATCGAGATATTCGTAGAATACTCTTTTCATAAAATGGATGAAATAAGCTGGACAAACTGA
Organism: Allium cepa; assembly: GCA_030765085.1. Taxonomy (NCBI): domain Eukaryota; kingdom Viridiplantae; phylum Streptophyta; class Magnoliopsida; order Asparagales; family Amaryllidaceae; genus Allium; species Allium cepa. The sequence goes on along the minus strand of CM060938.1, from coordinate 259,333,876 downwards.
ATGACATAATAATTAATTCATAAGAATCATAACGAGTGCGGAATGCGGTTAGTGGAACGCTATCGTTCGCAACTCATAGCTAATGAAAACTGGTGGCAAAGTCGAACTGAAAAGACCTTAGCACCACTCAATAGATTTGCTTAGGTGATAATCCTAAGACAAGCTCAAAAATACCGGAAAATTCTCTAACTATTTGAATGAGAGAATAACATTTTCCTCATCGAGTGGGCTTAAAGAATAAATGATGACATCCAATTGGAATCAAAATCACAAGGAAGAAAAAATAGAAATCTGCTTAACAGATTGAGAATGTCGAAGATGAATAGTCCACTCGGGACATACGATATGGCTTCATAATGGTTAAGCCCATCCTTTTTCAAAAAATCAATTCCGAAGTCTAAGTAACGCATAACATGCAAATTGGATCGAAAAGAATAATTACATAAAATAATCTTCACATCTTTTCAAAGCAAACTGAGCGTTGTGGATCCACTATCCGGATAGCAATTCTCAGCGAAGGCATCAAGCCCAAAATGTTTAAAGAAAAAGAATCAACAAGTTCTTTTGATATAAAAATAAGGAGATGAACCCATATCAACAAGAACTCGAATAGGATAATCATAAAACAAATGTCATCAAGGATTGAATGAGAAATACCTTGATCACGAGAAGTGTTACTAGGCGCATTTAGCTTTCCCTCTCTCTTGCTTGGAAGTTTGGGACATGAAGATAAAATATGACCTAAACTTTTGCAATAACGACAAAAGAGAGGTTTCGGACACCTATTAGCATAATGGTCTGTGGAACCACAGTTGTAGTATTGTCCCCGATTAGATGTAGGAGCCTTTGCTACCGGAGTTTCTTGCTTCCCTTTCTTGTTGGGATTGGGGCCTTTGAATTTAATAGCCCTCTTCATGCTATTGTTGAAGTTCTGTTTGGTACACACAACTTCAACATCACTCTCATTATCCGCCTCTTCAAGTCGAAGAGCGATATCAATAAGCTGATCAAAAGAAACTTCTAGTTTCAGAAGTAATAGCTTCTTGAGGTTCTTATTCAACCCATAGACGAACCTCTGATTTTTCTTCAATGGGGTATTAATATACTTGACTCCATACTTAGAGAGATATTCAAAAGACGCAACATACTCTGTCACGGAAGATTCACCTTGAACAAGGTCAATAAAACGCCTGGCCAAAGTTACTTTTTCAGCCACCGGTACAAACTTTGATTCAAATATTTCCCGGAATTGCTCCCAAGTAAGACTTGCTTCGATAATCTCTGAAGTCAAGAGTTCATACCAATCTAATGCTCTTTCTTGGGGCATGCTAGAGCCACTTGGACTTGATGTAAATCAACTCGATTCATGCGAGAAAAGTTGCGGTCGTACGATTTGATCCAAGCTTGAATTTCTATAACGCTCGCGGATCCCTTGAATGACCTTCCACCCAAATCGGTATAGTCTCTGCACAAGCATGCAAAACCGGATCTAGGATGAGTACGCTCTGGGATGGGTCTGGTAGCTTGAGCATTCTTTACAAGATCTAAAAGCTGTTGGGCAGACATGAATACTCCATCTTGAGGAGTAGCACTTGATTGACCGGCACAGGGTCGGTTAGATCTAACCATTTCTCTTCTTTAAGAAAGAAAGAAAGAAGAATAATGATTGATAAAACAAGGCATCACAAAGAAAATAGGATAGAACGGGTCCAATGACTCGAAATAAATCCTAAGGCACGTCTCCTAAGATGGACTTAGGACGATGATCCTTGCTATAATATTTCGTATTGTTCCGAAGTTTGGCTCTGATACCATGCTACGGCACCCCACCTCTATACTCACGCTAGACAAGGACACTACGGAGTAATTCCATTAACTAGCGCGAAGAATAAGGCTGTTGAGGAGCGACCATCCGTGTAATTGCTTTGTGCGAGCACCAATATGTCATATAGTATAACATGCATTTCATTTCAAGAGGAAATCGGACACATCGATACAAACCCAAAGCTACTACACAGTGACTATATGATCTTCGGAAACAAATATAGAAATAAGCATAACACAATCAATCACAGATATCCATATCACAGAGGCGGAAATAGATATGAATATATAACACTTAGAAGTGTTTATCAAAGTAGTGGTCAAACAAGATCCACAATATAACAAAAGAATAGATACAAGTGCTAGACAAAAGAGTACGTATACATCAAGGAGTCTCTATCTCAAAAGTATAACAACAAAAACTACCAGTATAGTGTAGTTAGCCAAAAGTCAAGTAATACTCCCAGATGAGGAGTCAAGTAGAAGCACCTGTAACATCTCCGTCAGACCCGAGTACAATTTAATAGGAAAATAATAAACGGATCAGTCTGGCTATAAATATTAGATAAAATGAGATGGAATAAGAGATATAACAAAACGTATGATAACAATAATGCCATACTAAGAAAAGTATACATTTGACAACAACAAAAATCATACAATATCTCAAGAAATCTAATAACATCAAAAATAATGTCATATTCTTTACTCTATTCACCAAACCACAAATATTGACATCATATCGATGCCAATCATAAAAACTGGTAAAACACAAATTCTAGAAATCATCAATTGGAAATCCAGAAATCACAAAAGGGGGAGGCCTATCATAAATGGGAGCATGTAAACTCACCAACACGTGTATCACAAACGGAATGTTATTCCATGGTCGCCAACCATAAATTCGAACCATCGACGCAGTGCAAACGGTACGTCCAATGAATCGAAAAGCCGGGACATCGATGTAGCAAAATAACGGTACATCCGATGAACCGAAACTCAAACAATTCGGAACATTGACGTGGTACAATAACGGTACGTCCAATGAATCGAAAAGCCGGGACATCGATGTAGTACAATAACGGTACATCTGATGAACCAAAACTCAAACAATTCAGAACATTGACGCAATATAATAACGGTACGTCCAATGAATCGAAAAGCCGGGACATCGACGTAGTACAATAATGGTACATCCGATGAGCCGAATATCATAAAAGAGCATTGGTCGCTAGCCCATAAAAGAAATGAGACGACGCTCAATAGGACGAGGTACTATACCCCACGTGGACAAAGAGACATCGCTCATTGCTAGTCTAAACCATAAAATGGTCATCATCGATCATCAAGAAGTGTCAATTACACTAAGCTAGTAAATATATGAGTAGAGCTTCATGTCCCATAACCACTAGCTTAACTTAAATATTTACGAACAAACTGTAAGCCTCCACTCGAAAATTGTCACAAGAGATTCAATCGAACAAGTCCAAGAATTAACCGACGAAGTAAACGCAAGCGTTTCATACCACTTATTTTACTAAGCCGTATAATTAGATTTCTCATATGAGTGAGGTAATGGTTTGTTTATACTAATAGATTGGAAAACGATTTTATAAATGAGTTTATTATTGAAAATAGAGTTGAAATCAACTTTGTGAAAGAGTTTGAATATTTATTACTAGTATAGAAATCTTTGTATTTCGAAGTGACAATTCAAAGAAATGATTGTAGAAACAATCAATCACCAAAAATCCACATTCGAAGACGTGAATTAAAGCCAAAGAAATCGATACCAAATCCATTAAAATGGATATTCCCAAAAATTCCGAAGAAGATGTTATCAAAGCCAACAAAGGTGATAACAACTAGTCGGAGAAACAAGAATCGATTAAAAAGTAGAACTCAAACCCAAAAGGAAAATTGGGCAAAAACAGCAAATTCAGTCGACTGGACCAGGGTGGTCAGTCGACTGACTCAGATCCTGAAAACTTTCTATTTTCAGGTTCAGCCGACTGAACCAGAGTGGTCAGTTGACTGAATCATGCCTGGAAACTCTCTATTTTTCGGCTCAGTTGACTGGCCCAGAGTGGTCAGTCAACTGACACTGGCCCAGGAAATTTCCTGGGTTTGGTTCAGTCGACTGACCCTTTGGTTCTGTCGACTGAACTGGGAATTCCAGTGTATTTAGACCAGTCCCCAATGGGGAAAATTCCAAACGAAGCCTATCGATCGAGCACTTGCGACTAGGGATTTATGCCACACGACCGCCCAGCCCTATAGGCTCTTCGACTCACCCCAAAAACATGTTCAAGCATCAAAGCTAAGATTTTTAAAGATTTAACTTCAAAACACCAAAATTTGAAATATTCATAAAACCAATTCAAATCAAAAAGAAAATGAACATGAATGGAAGTTAGGAATTCATACCTAACAACAAAGATAGATAAGACATAGATGTGAGATAAAAATATCACCTTTTACTCAAAACAATGAAGAAGAAGCTATAGAGCAAGGAAAGAACAATCACTCTTCAATTCTAACCCAAGAAGCTTGAATCTAAGCTCAAAAGAAGATCATTTCCTAAATTAGGTTTAGGAATTTATGAAATTGAAGGTAGAATGAGTTGGAGAAGAAGAAGAGGATGCTTACCAATAGCTTCTCTTTGAATTTAGAGCTATAACTTGAATTTGCAAAGAACCTAGGGCTTAGGATTTTAGTTTCCAATCTCTTCCTCCATTTTTGATGAAGCTTGAGTGTTAGGAAATGAAAGTGAAGTAATGAAGAGGAGAGGGGGTGGAGTAATGATATAAGATGAGTTGGGTTAGTGGACTGAACCCAAATCCCTAGGTGAAAAATATCAAAAATTCACTCAACTCAAAACATACCGATGTTTATACTCAAAAAGGTTGCAAACGGCATTTTGGAAACAATGGAAGTGGTCTTGAGTTCTAATTCGGTTGTTTGCAAAAAGTAGCTTTTCGGACTATAATCCGACTAACGATGAAGTATTTAAATATTCAATCATAAAATATGCGGGTTGTTACAATCTGGTAATAAAAGTTTCTGAATAATAGTGGAAGACCAGAAAACCATCTGACAATAATAATTTTTGAATAAGAGAAGAAGACTAGAAAATCCATCTAGCAATAATAATAGAAGACCAAAAAACCATTTAGCAATAATACTTTTTGAATAATAGAAGAAGACCAGAAAATCCATCATGCAATAATAATAAAAGTCCAGAAAACCATCCGGCAATAATATAAGACTAGAAAACCAACTGGCAATAATAGAAGACTGGAAAACCATTTGGCAATAATATTTTTGTCTCGTGGAGAAATCCTGCTTTCTTGACTTTGAAGCACAACAGCTCATACTTTATAGATCTTTCTCTAGAAGAGCGCTTGACTCTTGTTTGGAGCACAAATGGCTCATTTTTGGTCAAGTTCTTTTAGCTCCTTTTAGTTTTTGGACACCTTGGTCTCTTTCCTTTTGGCCTCTCTTTGGGCCTTGAACACATTAGTCCCTTTTCCTTGCGCCTCACTTTGGGCTTTGGACACCTTAGTCCCTTTTCATTGCATATCTCTTTGGGCTTTGGACATCTTAGTCTCTTTTTTTGCGCCTCTCTTTGGGCTTTGGATGTCTTAGTCCCTTTTCTCTATCACCCTATTAGGTGATGCTCTCAACTTGGATCGAACCCCTTATCACCATTTTAAGTGACGATTTAGGTCTGTTGTCAGACATGTTTGGTTAACTATCTTAAGCAGAAACAAAGACTTATCTGACCTCCCTCTAGGAGGCGCTTTATTAAGGCCTTAGAGACGGTACTAAAGGCCGGTTCTGTGACGACCCAGAATTTGACCACTTTAAATTATAATATTTAAAGTGATTTTAAATGTAAAATAAGTAAGGTTATATGATTCAAACAAAATTAGATAGGATTTGAAAAGAGAAGTATACATAAAAATAGTAACATTTGCCTATATCGACAAAAGTGACAAAATGCTGATTTCAGAAAAGCATGTTTCAACGGTTAAATAAATTATTTTAATTTATTTATGAATGTTTATATTTTTAAATAACATTATACGAATTTATTTTTGAATTTGGTTTACATAAAAAAATAGTTTAACTAAAACGTTAAAATATGACCGTAAAACATTTTATTGAAAATCAACGTTTTGTCGATTTAAAGTTGTCGCAACGTCGTCGCACATTTACTTTCTTATATAGGAACATATATTCAAATAGTGTAAGTATTAATTAATTCACTAAATATGTTTGCTTTTACTAAATAAGATTAGAAAACTTCTAGAAGTCATTAGTAAAAGTAAGTAAGAAGTAACAAAAGTAAGAAAAAGTAAATATCAAATCAATATCACATCAAAAGCCAACATAATTATTATTTTACTCAGCTTAGATGTTAAGGGATTAAGACATAAAGTAAAGATGTGAAAGGTGATTTTAAGTATTGAAAAAGTGGAGATTGCTTTAGGTTGAAGTAAGATTGGTTTGGTAATTTGGTAAGAGGTTATTTTGGTACATTACCACTTTCTTTTTTTCTATAAATATCCATCTCCTTCTTCACTTTCATTCACACATTTCTTCTTCTTCTTTTCTCAAGCTTCTTCATCTTCTTGCTCTTCTCTTTAATGGCTTCCATGCCATATAAAAAATTAAAAAGGAATAATGTCAAAATATTTATAAAATATTCAAAAGAAATCATTGTTTATTCTCTTCAAATCAAACTCCTCTTTTCTCCATATTTTACCTCTTCTCTCGGCGATAACTTCTTCGAAACAGACTTAAATTGTAAATTTCTTTTTTTTAAATCATGTATTTTTCAGTGGCTACAACTTTCATGTTGACCACTTTGTCACAATCTAAAGGGAACTATGTCAAAAATCTACTTCTTTCCAATGCATTTTCTGGCCCAGTTTTTAATACAGAAAATGGTCAAATTGTTTTAATCACAACTTGATTATAACTGATCCAAATTAAGAAATTATTTTTTTAAAATCATATGAAATTCCAGTGGCTACAACTTTTATATTGATTAATTTTTCTATTTTTATGGTTTGCTATACCTGAAACTCAATTGTTTAAAGTGTATTTTCGGGCTTCACTTTTGTCAATCTGACAATACCTCTTCTTCATTCGATCATATCTCCCACAAGACACTTGGATTAAAATGATTCTTTTGTTTTAATCTAAGAGAAAAGAATTTAAAACAACTTTTCGGTTAGCAATTTTTTCAAATTTTGAGAGTAAGAGAGTCAAAAATAAGAGAGAAGATGACCTATTTTTCGGGTCTAATTTTGAGAATTCAAGTTCAAAGCTCCACCACTTCTTCTCTATACTTTCGGTCAACTTCCATATCAAGCCTTGGCCAAGCACTGGGAAGGAGGAATTCAAGCTTATATTCATTTGGTTCCAAAGCATGGTAAGAAGTATGTGTTAGATCTTAAGTTTCTTGCCTTAAAGTTTGACGGAGTGGAATCCAAAGTAAGTTATTTTTTATTTTAAGTTCATTAAAACCATTGCTAAGTTGAAAGAACTTTAAATGTTATGTTTTATTTGAAAACCCTTGTTAAATTCTTGTTTACTTTGTTTTCTAGAACAATGGTTTGATTTCCTTGCTCGATATTATGTTTGGATGGTTAATTGAGTTTATTTAAATTACAAGTTAAATACTTAATGGGGTATGCGGAAACGACTAGTACATGTGTTTTGTCTGTGAGGTCCAAGAAGACTTGGGCGAGGGACGGAACATGTCGAAGGGAAAGCCCGGATGCTCCAAAATAAATATCAAATTGTTTTAACTCAAGATAGAATAAAACATGTTATAGAATGATGCATTGATTTATCATTTATTGTTGTGTTCATTTTGTTAATTGATTGTTTGGTTGTCTGAATTAGGCTCGACCAGTTTATGAGCACTGATTATTATTATTGATTGTTGACTTTATTCGACCAGTTTATGAGCAATTTATTATCCATATGCATGGGCTGGGTAGAAAATAATTGTAGGCTAACACCTTATGATTTATTTCGCAATTTGACTATAAGGTGTTTAGTGGTAATATTTGGTTCACTTCAATTTAATGAATTGTTTTGAAGATTGATTTTAAAGTTGAAACGCTATGAAATTTTTTCCCTTTAAAAGAAACAGAAATGTTTGGTAATGAATATTTTGAAGTTATATTATATAAAAGTGATTTATATAAGAATGGTTTTTATAAAAATGTTTTAAACGAAAAGAATTTCAAGGACTAAACCCAATGGTTTTAAGATGATTTTTGAACAGATTTGGGAAATGAAAATTATTATAGATTTAAAAGTACTTGTGAATATTAGTGTGAAATGATTTATCGCTTCGGGATATAAAATGATTTATTACGTTACCAATGATTTGGGTAACCCATAACTAAAAAGTGGGCATGTGTTTTTGGTATAGTCCACTCTTAGAATAGAGGGATATACTTATTTATCGATTGTATTAAGGCTGGGACCCAGTTGCCTTGTTATTGGCAGAAACCTCTTGATCTGGTTGCATATGGTTTGATATGTTTTTATTACAGTATTTGGGATTTCCAAATAAACTTTTCAAAAGTGATTTGATTTAAGATCCCGAAGTAAAGTATAATTTGAATAGAAAGGATATATATATATATATTTCAAAAGTTTTGAAATAAGAATTCGAAAATAAAGTCCAAAGAGATAATTTCCGCAAAGGTAATTAGATTTGAAAATCTAAATTTAAAGATTAAGCCTAAGTGGGTAGTTTTGGGAATTGCATATTGTTTGTTGCGCCGTAGGCTCCATGAGCCTATTTGCGATAGGAGAACTATGTTGGCTTGATCCTGTATCTAATTGGGTACACAATTAGATAGGGGTACATAGGCAGTCACAAGTGGTAGTGATGCAGCCCCTAAAATAATATAACATTTTCATGTTTATCTGTTAATGGTTGTTGTTTATCTCGTGTTATTGTATTTTTCATGCTTACTATTTTATTCCGCATTTGACATGTTTATTGAGTTAGTAGGAATGTCTATTGTTGTCTCTCTTATTAGAGTTGTGCGGCGTTAGATTTATTAGTATTTGGTTTGTATATAAGCACACCTAGTGGAATTAATAAATAAATTGATTACTTTGATAACTAGTAAATTAAAATTTTATCCCATACATTTAATAATGTTGAATATTTATCAAATACAGTGTATTAAGTTGGTAGTTTTCATTAATAGTTTTAAAACAGATGGATTTTTCGGCAATTTTCACTGGTCCGAAAATCCGGGTCGTCACATGTGGTATCAAAGCTTAGGTTAGGTGCCTAAGTAAAATTCATCTAGGATTAGTCCATCAACCTAGGAATTTTAAAAATGAAACTACCTTAATTTGACAAACAAAATGGATAGGATAAGGCACCATACCTTCGACCGAGGTTATGGGTGATATTACTATATGCGGTGTGCTTAACTTTCGTTAATTGTTTGTTTTTCGTTATAGTTTTTCGTAGTTGTAATTTCGAGGACGAAATTCCTTTAAGTAGGGGAGAATGTTACGACCCAGAATTTGACCACTTTAAATATAATATTTAAAGTGATTTTAAATGTAAAATAAGTAAGGTTATATGATTCAAACAAAATTAGATAGGATCTGAAAAGAGAAGTATACATAAAAATAGTAAATTTGCCTATATCGACAAAAGTGACAAAATGCTGATTTCAGAAAAGTACGTTTCAATGGTTAAATAAATTATTTTAATTTATTTATGAGTGTTTATATTTTAAATAACATTATACGAATTTATTTTTAAATTTGGTTTACAAAATAGTTTAACTAAAATGTCAAAATGTGACCGTAAAACATTTTATCGAAAATCAACGTTTTGTCGATTAAAAGTTGTCGCAACGTCGTCGCACCATTATTTTCTTATATAAGAACATATATTCAAATAGTGTTAGTATTAATTAATTCACTAAACATGCTTTCTTTTACTAAATAAGATTAGAAAACTTCTAGAAGTCATTAGTAAAATTAAGTAAGAATTAACAAAAGTAAGAAAAAGTAAACATCAAATCAATATCACATCAAAAGCCAACATAATTATTATTTTACTTAGCTTAGTTCTTAAAGGATTAAGACATAAAGTAAAGATGTGAAAGGTGATTTTAAGTATTGAAAAAGTGAAGATTGCTTTCGGTTGAAGTAAGGTTAGTTTGGTAATTTGGTAAAAGGTTATTTTGGTAAATTACCACTTTCTTTCTTTTTCTATAAATATCCACCTCCTTCTTCACTTTCATTCACACATTTCTTCTTCTTCTTTTCTCAAGCTTCTTCATCTTCTTCCTCTTCTCTTTAATGGCTTCTATACCATATAAAAAATTAAAAAGAGATAATGTCAAAATATTTATAAAATATTCAAAATAAACCAATGTTTATTCTCTTCAAATCAAAGTCCTTTTTTCCACATTTTACCTCTTTTTTCATGGCCATAACTACTTCAAAACCAACTCAAATTGCAAATTTCTTTTTTTTAAATCATGTATTTTTCCAGTGCTTACAACTTTCATGTTGAACACTTTGTCACAATCTAAAGCGAACCATGTCAAAAATCCACTTCTTTCCAGTGTATTTTCTGGCCCAGTTTTTAACACAGAAAATAGTCCCTTTTGTTTTAATCACAACTTGATCATAACTGATCCAAATTAAGAAACTATTTTTTTCAAACCATATGAAATTCCAGTGACTACAACTTTTATGTATGATTACTTTTTCCAGTTTTATGGTTTGCTATACCTGAAACTCAATTCTTTTAAGTGTATTTTCGGGCTTCACTTTTGTCAATCCGACAATACCTCTTCTTCATTCTATCATATCTCCCACAAAACAACTTGGATTCAAATAATTCTTTTTTTCAATTTAAGAGAAAAGAATTTACAACAACTTTTCAGTTAGCAAGTTTTTCAAATATTGAGAGTAAGGGAGTCAAAAACAAGAGAGAAGATGACCTATTTTTCGAGTCTAATTTTGAGAATTCAAGTTCAAAGCTCCACCACTTCTTCTCTATACTTTCGGTCAACTTCCATATCAAGTCTTGGCCAAGCACTAGGAAGGAAGAATTCAAGCTTATATTCATTTGGTTCCAAGCATGGTAGGAAGTATGTATTAGATCTTAAGTTTCTTACCTTAAAGTTTGACGGAGTGGAATCCAAAGTAAGTTATTTCTTATTTTAAGTTCATTAAAACCATTGCTAAGTTGAAAGAACTTTAAGTGTTATGTTTTATTTGAAAACCCTTGTTAAATGCTTGTTTACTTTGTTTTCTAGAACAGTGATTTGATTTCCTTGCTCGGTATTATGTTTGGATGGTTAACTGAATTTATTTAAATTACAAGTTAAATACTTAATGGGGTATGCGGAAACAACTAGTACATGTGTTTCGTCTGTGAGATCCAAGAAGACTTGGGCGAGGGACGGAACATGTCGAAGGAAAAGCCCAGATGCTCCAAAATAAATATCAAATTGTTTTAACTCAAGATAAAATAAAACATGTTATAGAATGATGCATTGATTTATCATTTATTGTTGTTTTTATTTTGTTAATTAATTGTTTGGTTGTTTGAATTAGGCTCAACCAGTTTATGAGCACTGATTATTATTATTGATTGTTGACTTTGTTCGACCATTTTATGAGCAATTTATTATCCATATGCATGGCTGGTAGAAAATGATTGTAGGCTAACACCTTATGATTTATTTCGCAATTTGACTATAAGGTGTTTAGCGGTAATATTTGGTTCACTTCAATTTAAAGAATTGTTTTGAAGATTGATTTCAAAGTTGAAACGCTATGAAATTTCTTCCCTTTAAAAGAAACAAAAATGTTTGGTAATGAATATTGTGAAGTTATATTATATAAAAGTGATTTATATAAGAATGGTTTTTATAAAAATGTTTTAAATGGAAAGAATTTCAAGGACTAAACCCAATGGCTTTAAGATGATTTTTGAACAGGTTTGGGAAATGAAAATTATTATAGATTTGAAAGTACTTGTGAATATTAGTGTGAAATGATTTATTATGTTACCAATGATTTGGGTAACCCGTAACTAAAAAGTGGGCATGTGTTTTTGGTATAGTCCACTCTTAGAATAGAGGGATATACTTATTTATTGATTGTATTAAGGCTGGGACCCAGTTGCCTTGTTATTGGGAGAAACCTCCCGATCTGGTTGCATATGGTTTGATATGTTTTTATTACAGTATTTGGGATTTCCAAATAAACTTTTCAAAAGTGATTTGATTTATGATCCCCAAATAAAGTATAATTTGAATATTGAAATAAGAATTCGAGAATAAAGTCCAAAGAGATAATTTCCACAAAGGTAATTAGATTTGAAAATCTAAATTTAAAGATTAAGCCTAAGTGGGTAGTTTTGTGAATTGCATATTGTTTATTGCATCATAGGCTCCATGAGTCCTATTTGCGATAGGAGAACTACGTTGGCTTGATCCTATATCTAACTGGGTACCCAATTAGATAGTGGTACGTAGGCAATCACAAGTGGTAGTGATGCAGCCCCTAAAATAATATAACTGTTTCATGTTTATCCGTTAATGGTTTTTGTTTATCTCATGTTATTGTATTTTTCCTGCTTACTATTTTATTCCGCATTTGACATGTTTATTGAGTTAGTAGGAATGGTTATTGTTGTCTCTCTTATTAGAGTTGTGCAGCGTTAGATTTATTAGTATTCGGTTTGTATATAAGCACACCTAGTGGAATTAATAAATAAATTGATTACTCTAATAACTAGTAAAATTGAAATTTTATCCTATACATTTAATAATGTTGAACATTTATCAAATATGGTGTATTAAGTTGGTAGTTTTCATTAATAGTTTTAGAACGGACGGATTTTCCGGCAATTTTAACTGGTCCGAAAATTTGGGTCGTCACAGTTTCGGTGCTTTGGTCAGACCATCTGAGAAGGGACCAAAGGCTTACTCCATCCTCCCTCTAGGACGCGCTCTGGAAAGACCATGTAGGCGGGGGCAGAAGGCTTGTAGACGCTTTGGTCGGGCTTATTCAAACGGGACTAAAGGCTTACACTAACCTCCCTCTAGAAAGTGCTTTGACCAGGCCATCTTGGCGGGGCAAAGGCTTTTTCACCTCTTACTACCATCTTGGTAGTGGTTTAGGCATTCTTCTTTTACTTTAGGAGAGTCTTACTCCTCAACCATGTAGATATACTTATTTCAACTTCTTTATTCATCTATGGTTGGAAAATATGACCGCAAATGTTCGGCATTCCATGTTCTTTCTATTATTATAATGATCTTCCTTTCTTACTACTAAAAATGACACTTAATATATTCTCGGTATTTGTATGCCGATCATTTAGTCATCCGAAAGATGGGTCATTAGGAGTGAAAAGAAGAAACAAAAAGAAAGAAAAAAATCTCACAAATCGAGAAAAGTAATATATAATATAAAACAAGCCTTACAAGGACAGTTATAACATATGGTCCTTACAATTTGCTAAATAATACAACAACTGTGTTGTAGAAATAAAAAGAATATACAAGAGATACGTCTTGGCATCCAGCTCGACTCCTGAGCTACAAAGCATCCAAAGCTAATCTAAAAATATATTCGGTCTGGCCCGAACATTATAAGAAAAATAAGTGTGAGAAACTCAAATCACAAGGAATTTTATATATTATACTGATAAAATCCTCTAAAATCAAAGGTATCTCGTAAGATCATGTTGCATATCAACATAGACAGATTTTTACCTTACGATAACCAAAATATTTTCCATAGAAAATTCAGTGATATTATAATAGTGTCCATGGTACAAATAGATATTAATCATATCGTCTATATTAATTAAATTTCAGCATAATAGGTATACAACTAAGTCCGAATGCACTTATTGAAAAATAAATTCCATACAATGACAAGATAAGGGACTACCTTTCGAATGGTACACCTCTAGATAAAATGTACCTGGGGTCTGATAAGAACATCTCATACCCCTTGGTTGTGATCAACCCTTGGATAGTACCGAAGATGATCACCTTAGTTGTGATCAACAACCATAATAGGTCTCGAAGCATACATAGATATCGACTCTAGATAAGGAATGATTATACCCTAATGGAAGCAACCCACGTAACCCTATTCCATCCTCTGTTTTAGTCATTCCTGCTTGGTGAGGCTTGAGGCTACGCCTTACCTTTAGATAGCACACCCACTTGGAATGCTGACACTGCCCTTTAGGTAGAAATGCAGTACCAGCGTTCATCCATACAAGTTTTTTCTGCGACTAAACAAAACCGAAGGCGCTACTTCTCCTACATCCTTTTGGAATCACCCTCAGAATTAGTAGCAAATAGCCCTTGCACTTCAAAAGCTTCGTCTTCGATTTCGTATTTTTCAAGATGCCTTCGGTTTGAAACGCTTGAGCAGGATCGAAATGGTTTTCGGATAATTTATACTTATCAGATCACGGTCTCTTCAAAATAGCATTTGATAGTCTTGGTAAACCGAACCCTGGTTCTTTAGAAAATAAACAAGCAATAGATATGAGCACGGATCACCCCTTAACAATTTAAGTGGATGGATCTCCCTATCATTTACAGTAGGAGAACAAACACGATTTATATGCACAGTACAGCATCACCGAAGATGACTATGTCATATAACTCACGTGTTTCTCCCATATAATTCCAAAGTTATATTTTGGCCAAGATTTGATAGTCAGTTGTTTAACTATCAACTAACAAACAATCAATCATTGCTTTAATTACATATGGGGTCCACTAAACCTTTATTGTTTAATCTTTATTAAGTAAATCTCTTTAAAAATATTTGATTCAAAATACCTTTTACAAAAGCAGATTATTTTACAAGCTGCTTATACTTCTTTAATACTTGGAAGCATTCATATACTTATCTCAAAGGTATAAGTATATTAACAAATCATCATATTTTTCAATACTTAGAAAATATATTCATATGCTTATCTCATCGATATAGGTATATTAATAAAACTTTAAGGAAGATTTTCTCTTTTCAAATTCCATATTAAATGGGCCAATAAATTCCATTTTAAAACCATTACTTACGACAAAACTAAAACATTTATCCTTTTAAAAAAACCATTTCATAATTTCAAATACCCTTTTCAAATCTCCAAAATCAAGTTATAAAAACACTTTTTATTAATATCCATGTTAATTTATAAAACTTCTTTACAAATCTCTCTAAAATGATTTAGAGTTACACACCCATATATCACTAATAATGCATCATCTCTAAACTTCATATCCCTATTTGAATTTTTTTTAACTACATAATGCATCGTCTCCTTTTTTCATATTTTAGGTTAGTACACCCATATAACTTTAGAGTTGCACAACTCCAAATCAACTGAAACTTATAGAATATCCAACGTATGCTATGAACATCATACCACAAAGAACAAGCGGTTTAAATTAGTTTGTTAGGTGATACAATGAAATATGATAAGGTAATTTTAAAGTAAAATCACCTATGCCTGTTTCCACCAGTTATATTCTACAATATTTATTCAATGTGTTTCGATAGCTATATACCCTACTAAATACTAAAAGTTGTTCACATATCAAGACGGGCTATATTTATGAATCATTTTTTTCCAGAAAAAACTTATATTATATGCGTAGTTGGAGCAAGCATCTAATGTCCTATGGCCATTGAAGTTCAAAAGTGAGGTTGGAAGTAGGATTATTTGTACTGAACTTTTGCTATTATATTAAGTTGTTTTATTTTATTTATAACTTGTGTGTAACTTATGCATTGCACACTGAAATGTTATTAAAAATAACATTTAGGGCCTGTTTGGTTTTATTTTGTATTTTGAATTTTGTGTCTTCAACTTGTACTAAGAAATACTAAGAAATAAGAGAAGAAGATTTACAATTCTTAGCCATTGCGACGATCAACGGACAACGAAGAAGTTGGATTATTCTCTGTGTTTTTGTTATTTTTCGAAACACGAAAACAAAATAAACTTATTTTCTATTTTACATGTTAATTTCATTTTTCAAAATTATTTGTTTTTCAACAATACATACGATGAACGCACTTTTGTATAGATGTAAACACAAAACTAAAAACGACAAACCAAATGGAGCCTTATATTTTAACTATTGTTAAAAATGGAATTTTACTATGCAATATATGATAAATTTATTGAGATAGATGAATTACGAATTAAAATGAATGTGACATTCAGATGTAAGGTGGATGGTTCAATTCTTGCTAACTACATATCTAAGTGGGAAGTAATGTCCTAACTCAAATATATGTGTGCATGTGTGTGTGGACACACACATGTATATATGTGTGCACACACGCGCGCATGTGCATGTGTGCCTGGGTGTGTAAAATTAAAATTGTTATTACTGCATATGTAAATAGTTGATGTTATGTGTGCATACTTTTTTATATATGATTGGAAAAAATCTTTACTATTTCCGTTTATATGAATGTTGTATGTGCGCTAAATTGTTTTTCAAGGATTTATAATGAACCAATGAACATGCTTGTCAAAGATCGTTAAATCGTATGATCTGAATCGCGATTTGGATCGAATCGTACCCCTCCCGATCTGACGTGGAGAATAAATCGTGTGTTCCTAAAATTGTACGATCTTTTATCAAATTGAAAAGATCACTCAAATCGATTCGTTCGAAACCCTAGTTTTTGAGATCCATTGACACTTACAGCAACCCTAGAAAGGTCGTATCCAAAACCAAAGAGAAAGTAAGTTAAAAGATAAGGGAGTAAAATTAACAATGAAACCCAGAAAAACAAAATCAAGAAAATAAAACAAATAAAGGACTCGGAGAAGAAGAAAAATGAGAAGGAACAAAGAAAAAAGAGTGACGTGGCATTGTAAGTTGCTGAAGGTAAGAGAAGAATTAGGGTTTTTCTTCCTGCAACTCAGCTGTATTTTTATCTTCTGAATTTGGGGTTTTCTTCTAGTTGATTAAGAAATGTGTGGAAAAGTAATGTTTTTTTTACAGTAAGCTATGTACATGTGTTTTTCTATGAAGTTGGGTTTTCTTTCGTATAAAGTAAGCTATGTATAGCAAGCTATACATTATTCTCGATTTCTCACCACATAAATAGCCAATTAAATTAGGTTAAAAGTCAATCTTATAACTTGTGAAGTCAAACTAATTTTTTTATAGGCTTTTGTCTTTTAGAAATTAAATTTGTGATGTATAGTAAGCAGGTTTCTTTTTACTACATGGTAATATTTTGTGAAGTCAGTCTAAATTATAGTGTGAAGTCATATATTTGCTATAAAATCATTGAAATTGAAAAAAGAAAATATTAACTGGTAGTTTATTATTGAGGTTGATATGAATTTTTAATTAATATGTATAAACTTAAAATATCAACATATAAAATATTTAAATCTCGATTCGATTCAAAATTCGAACTTTACGATCTACGATTTAAATCCCAAATTGACAACTTTGCCAATGAATATTACATGATGGAAATTATATTTGAATAATTTATAAGGGATTGAATGTATAAAAGCAGGAGAAAATTAAGAAGAGTTCGGTATGTAATTGTAGATGAGATGAGCATCTTATAACTAGCTTATCCACACGTGACCCTTTATTCATTATCTGGGATTTTAATCATTAAACAATTATCGGTGAGGTTTAATATCATGTTGAAAACGATCTTTTTATACAACATGTTTCTACAGTGTAATCCTTGTGTTCACATTGCAACGTTGTAAAATTACAATTTTATCCTTTAAAGGTTGTTAAAAATAAAATTTTGTTATGCAATGTATGATAGTTATTTTGAGATAAATTCAAATGAATTATAAATTAAAAAACTATTATTACTTATATATGTATTCATTATTGTTATCCCATTTTTGGTCAAAACTGGAATATCAATGTTGTGTGCATTTCCACCACGACCGAACCAAAAAGAAGCAGCCAGCAAGCGTATATAAGTCTGGGATTTCACTCATGATTCAAGTATAAAAATCCATTCGGTATCAAAGGTTTAAAGTTTCATTCGGCAATGTAGAGCGAAATCTCATTCGGCATTCAAGATGCCTTGGTTCAACCGGCATTCCCAATACAAGAGCTCATTCGGCACTCCCAAATATAGAAGTTCATTCGGCATTCCCAACTCACTGCCGAACCAAGTACACCCCTTCAATACCGAACCAACTCGTCTCCCCCGTCCTGCCAAACCAACTGCCACCGAACCACAACTCCAACAACCCACTACCGGACGAGAACCAACACCGGACCACCCTACACCGAACCAGGTGACCGCCGAACCAAAGCTTCTCCATCCTTCTCTCCAAGCACGGCCGAACCAAGGAACGCCGAACCAGATGTGCCAGGCCAGATTGCTTCAGCCCAGGCCCACCAGCAGCTATAAACATCCAAGACCCCTGCCCCCAACCTCACTCTATAAATAGAGGGGCAGGGGTACAACAATGGGAGACAAGTTTGAGAGCTCAAGCACGGAAGGAACTTTCAAACAACTTTCATATACTTGTAACCAAAGCTTTGTACTTGTAATCTGAAGAGAAAGAGGAGAATAACATATAAAGTGGATGTAGGCACGTTCTGGCCGAACCACTATAAATTTGTGTGTCTTTTACAGTTTAGTCCATGCTTTTTACATATTTGCATAAATCACCCAAATCGTTGAGAACAACATATAATCAACTAAATCGTACGACTTTGAGGTGTTTGCCCATTTTTTGCGCAAACATTTTTGGTGCTTTCACTGAGAATTGAACTCAAGGATTCTACCGCTTGGAATTCGAACTTGAGAGTTTAGAGATTCAGATTGGAAGAGTCATGGCAAGACAATCAAGCAGAAGGTCAAGGCCAGAGAGATGTGAACATGGAGGAAAATCAAGAGGCTTCTTTAGAAGCTAATCAGGTATCGATCCTGCATGGGGGCACCACACTTGGAGCATGTTGATCCAATCCCAGAGAGAGAGATAGGGGCCTCTGAGCAACCTGGTAAGGAATGAACGCTCATCCAGGGGGCAGGTAAAATTCCCTCCTGAACTCGAGGGGCAGGTCGAAAGCGATGAACAAGTCGCAAACCTCTCACTAGCACGGTTAGATCATTTACACATGTAAGCGATCGCGCACGATCCATAGGCATGCTCTGAATGACTACTGACCGCACCATAGTAAGAATTTACGCTTTGACATCCTCGTCTTGCTCTTGCTTTGATCTTGACTTGAACATTCCTGATGTGGAATTCGTATGGTTATTGCTTTAATATTTGCAAATTTACTCGTATGCCCGTTGGATCGCGAACGGTCCACAAGCACCTCTTGTATGGCGATGAACCGCCAAAGTATTTGATTCAGAAACTCCCCCGAACATGAAATCTGGCAAACGATACAGGGACCCACTCGAACGTGAACCTGGTATCAACAATACCAAGCCCCCCCCCCCCCCCCGGGACACTTACTCGCCTCCAATAGGCACACAAACGATCCAAGGACCCACTCGAACGTGAGCCTGGCATCAGTAATACCAAGCCCTCCTGGGCACACTTTCTCGCCTCGAACGGCACCCCAAGCCCTCCCGGGCACACTTTCTTGCCTCGAACGGCACCCGACCGCGAACGGTCACAACTCGCCTCGAACGGCACCCGACCTCGAACGGTCACAGTTCGCCTCGAACGGCACCCGACCTCAAACGGTCACAGTTCGCCTCGAACGGCACCCGACCGCGAATGGTCACAACTCGCCTCGAACGGCACCCGACCTCGAACGGTCACAATTCGCCTCGAACGGCACCCGACTTCGAACAGTCACAAACTCGCCTCGAACGGCACAACTCATCTCGCCACAAATGGCTCGATCGCGAAAGGTCGCCATTTGAGGTCCACCCCCTGACCGCCAACATTCGCACCTTACCACGAACGGCTCGATCTCGAACGATCGTCATCCGAAGTAAGGCGCTTGACTGCGAACGGTCCCATTTCATCTTTTGCCGCGAACGGCACCGGCCGTGAACGGTCACATTTCACCCCAAGTGGCTTGATCGCGAACGGTCGCCATTTGAGGTCCACCCTCTGACCGGGCTCGGTCGCACTTTACCTCGAATGGCTCGATCCCGAACGGTCGTCATTTGAAGTAAAGCGCTTGACCGTGAACGATCACATTCCACCGCAAATGACTCGATCTCGAACGATCGTCGCATGGATTTAGACGCTTGACCGCGAACGGTCGCACTTCACCTCAAATGACTCGATCGCAAACGGTCGTCATTTGAAGTTAGGCGCTTGACCATGAACGGCCGCGCTTCATCCCAAATAGCTCGATCCCGAACGGTCGTCATTTGGGGCCATATAAAATATCAAGCTCTTTACAGGTTGTCAACAGGATATGAACATCCAGCTCATGGCATTACAAAACACGTCTTCCTACCGCAAGGACATCAATAGGATATGAACATCCAGCTCATGGCATTACAAAACACGCCTTCCTATCGCAAGGCATGTTTTGGGGGGCAAAGTGTTATCTCATTTTTGGTCAAAACTGGAATATCAATGTTGTGTGCATTTCCACCACGACCGAACTAAGAAGAAGCAGCCAGCAAGCATATATAAGTCTGGGATTTCACTCATGATTCAAGTATAAAAGTCCATTCGGTATCAAAGGTTTAAAGTTTCATTCGACAACGTAGAGCGAAATCTCATTCGGCATTCAAAATGCCTTGATTCAACTGGCATTCCCAATACAAGAGCTCATTCGGCACTCCCAAATATAGAAGTTCATTCGGCATTCCCAACTCACTGCCGAACCAAGTACACCCCTTCAATACCGAACCAACTCGTCTCCCCCGTCCTGCCAAACCAACTGCCACCGAACCACAACTCCAACAACCCACTACCGGACGAGAACCAACACCGGACCACCCTACACCGAACCAGGTGACCGCCGAACCAAAGCTTCTCCATCCTTCTCTCCAAGCACGGCCGAACCAAGGAACGCCGAACCAGATGTGCCAGGCCAGATTGCTTCAGCCCAGACCCACCAGCAGCTATAAACATCCAAGACCCCTGCCACCAACCTCACTCTATAAATAGAGGGGCAGGTGTACAACAATGGGAGACAAGTTTGAGAGCTCAAGCACGGAAGGAACTTTCAAACAACTTTCATATATTTGTAACCAAAGCTTTGTACTTGTAATCTGAAGAGAAAGAGGAGAATAACATATAAAGTGGATGTAGGCACGTTCTGGCCGAACCACTATAAATCTGTGTGTCTTTTACAGTTTAGTCCCTGCTTTTTACATATTTGCATAAATCACCCAAATCGTTGAGAACAACATATAATCAACTAAATCGTACGATTTTGAGGTGTTTGTCCATTTTTTGCGCAAACAATTATGTATTATGTGATATATATATATATATATATATATATATATATATATATATATATATATCCAAACAAAAAAAATTGTTTCACTTTTGCTCGGATGTATGAGTACCGTACATCTATTTAAATTGTTTTTTTAGAATTTGTTAAATGAATTGATGAAGGCTAGTTAATTGAATTTATTTATTTAAATTGATGGGCGCGTATTTAGTTGAATATGTGACATTTAATATAAAATATTAGAAGAGAATTAACAAGAGTTTGTACGTAATTGTAGAAATTTTAAAATGTATATATTTGAAGTTAAAAATAAACTTTTCAAGTACAATGAATGATAACTTCATTGGGATAAACGAATTGAAAAATACTTTTATTATTATTGTTATTGTGTATAATTTATGTTGTGCGATTTATATATCTTTATATCCAAATGAAAATTAGTTTTATCAATTTGTTGATGCGGCCATGGTATACGTATTGAAATTGTCATATGTCAAGATCTATTTAATGAATTAAATGTTGGTTAATTGAGTTTATCAAACGGTTTAACTTTTGGATTATACGGTTTATTTAAATTTAAGGCTTAATGTAAAAAAGTAGTATACAATGGAAAAGAAATTTGTAAATAATTGTAAACTTTCCTGAAAAATTGATTTTGAACGTAAATATAATGTAGAAAGCTAAGCATAAAGTGATAAATTATAAAAACTTAAAAATAAAATATGTGGAAAGGATTAAGGAGTAAGGGATAAAACTCATAGAATTAACGAAAAAACTGGAAATTAATCTGCTTTACTATTATTTAATTGATTAACTGAATAATAAATTAAATATTATAACTAAATAGCTAATTGATTATTTCATTATTGTAAATATCTAATAAATAACTTAAATGTTGTATAAAAGTAGAAAGAAGCAGCTATAGAAACACAAAATAAAACACAAGACTTAGAGACATAAATTTTACTCCTTGATGCCTTTTCTTTACATGAAAGTTGGAAAATGGATAAAAATCTAGTCACCAAGATTAACTGTCGTTATTGTGTGCATAAATAGAATTTCCCAAAATGGAAAATGCAAAATCAAAATCAAAATAATTATCATTACAAGATCTTTTTCAATATGATGGGATGCAAATGGATTATGCATAATTCTTACAACTAACATATAGCAAATAATAACATTTGACAGATTATGCTTACAACTTTTTTACATCAGCGTAAAAATCATAATACAAATAGGAAAACATTTGACAGATAAAGCAACTAGAAAGTTACCTCATCCAACCATGAAAGTTTATAAATATTTAGGATTGACATAGCAAATAGTATGGTTAGATACCCAGTGAGGCATAAGAACTAACATATCTTGGTGCAATGATTTGGAATAATCTTCCCAGGCTTCCAATGCAAGCTTAAAGTCGCTCCAGCCAAAGAACTTGTCTGCTAAATCCAAAGAATAAGTGCCCAAGATTTTCTTGGCAAGCTCGTCACAAGGCAAAACCAATTTTGATACTCTCATTTTGTCAATAAGGGAAGTGGCATTGAGTTTGATTTTACTTCCATTTTCTCTTCCAGACGATGAAAGTAGAGGGGATTTCCAGCAATAAAATTGCACCGCCTATATTGTTAAATATAGCTTTAATAATAGTAGCCATCAGTAACACTAAAATGTTAGTACTTACCAATTACTTACAAATAACGTGGTTATTTTCGTGCCTATTTGAAATGAGCTAAAATATACTTAAGGACGTGTTCGCACGTGTGCGCCTCATCGCTCAACTTACAGCTGACAAAATCTAATACATTATATATGTACACTTTTCTCTCTAATATGACCGTAGAGTGAAAATTCAGACTAATAAACATATCAACACAAACATATAATTCAACATTTTTTCCTTCAGAAAATGCTAATGCATACCTGAAGAGCATGCAGCCCATTAACAAACTCCGTCTCATATATTTCGTTATTTCTTCCAAGTAGTAGTGGTTTATTAAGAAGGTCCAGATGATCCAGAGATGAATTGTGCATGATGACATATGAAAAAATCTCAAGTCCAAGGCTGTTTATTCTAGCATAACGTATGTCAAACCCAGATTGGCCATCTGAGAACCAATACATATTATCTGATGCTGGAGAGGGCATGCTAAAACTGGGATTTACGTCCTCATGGGGTAAGAATCTTTGAGAAAGGAGGGAAATAAGTTTTGCATCCTCATCATGCTCTTTGTTGCGTGTGAACCAGAGAGTTAATGTCAGTCTTTCGCCATCAAGTACCTGAACATCAAATAAATGGAATGCAAACATAAGACGTATGTTTAGTAATACGATAGTTGCTTATGAAAAATTTCCAAAGAGCACGAAGCCATAGTTTGAACCCCAGTTATGGCATATAGACCCACCTGGAAATATGTGTTAAGGGCAAATAAGCATCCTTGCTTAATCTTCAGAACAAAAAAGAATGCTTATGAAAACTTTACCATATCCAGGAAACATAAGCCACAAGTGTAGAAACTTCTTAAAAACTATAAAACATAAAAATTCACGACTAGTGGTGAAAACACATTAGTTTGTTATACCATGATGCCAAGTTCTTTCCTAACATGCAGCAGCAAACAACTTAAATTATTGAACAGATACGTACACAACACCGAGCGTCATAGATAAGATGCATTTTAGCAACTCCTAGGGCACATTGCAAAGTTATTGTTGACTATAGAACACATGTAAATAAGATTCTAAAGGGGTATGAACAGTAACATTGAAGAGGTGACGATGCAGTGACGAGCCATCCAAACAATTCAAGTAGGCAATATTTTTTCCTTTTAAGTTTTAATTGTTAGATTTAGGATTTCTGGTACAAATATGAGATAACTGTTGTGACGGATTCTAATTCGAGACCATTCAAATCAAAACCCAAATGCACAGCCAAAAAACGAGATCGTGTTAAAAAATGTAAAAACAACCAATCAATAACTCAATTTAAATCTCAACCGATCCAAATCCGATCACAATCCCCAAACAAGCAATATAGAAATCAAAACAATAACGAAAAATGAATCACACGGCGATTTATAGTGGTTCCACTAACGTTGTATTAGTGTATATCCACTTTGAGAAAGAGCTTTTATTAATATCGATGAGAAGAATACAAGAGATTGATTACAATTATCAAAATTCTAATAGAATTGATTTGTGAAGAAGAAAATTGAATAAAATTAGGTTTTGATAAACCCTAGTTAGTGAAGGCTAAAACCATTGTAGTAGTTTTCTGTTTCATCCAAATCTGGATCCAAAAAATAGTTTATATAGAAAAATAGTAAACCTATGCAAAGTTTCATAATTGCCCCTTCAAATATCACAAATCTTAACATCGAGCTCAGACAAAAAACTAGTAGAAGTCGCCACAGACGTCTGTCCAAAGTCTCTAGAATACAACCGCCGAAGACTCAGACGTCTGATCAAAACCTAAGACGTCTGTCCTGAGTCTCTGGAACATGTTTGCTGAAGCTTCGAACGTCTGTCCAAAGTGACAGACATTTGTCCAAACTCTTGATGTCCAAACCCTGCGACGACAGACGTCTGTCACTTTCTCTCGGACGTCTGTCGTTGTCACTCCAGCACCACTCCACCTTCGTCTCCATAACTTCTTCCTATGTGCTTCGATTTACGAACTGTTTTCTCCATCACTAAGCTACTTCCTTCCCTTCAATTCTCTATATAGTGTCGTCAAAATTTAATTCTCCGCCTCGACACTATCCATCTCCAACTTCAATGGTACCATACCATCAACAATAATCGATAGCACCAACTATCACCACTTCTACCTTCAACCAAATGTGAATGCTTTTCCAATGAACTCCGGCAAAATCACCGTCCATTGCACTCTATCTACGAGCTCAGGCAAAACCCTCATCCGTTAACAAAGTGTTGAAAACATCCAAATCCTAAACCATCTCACCAAAGACTAAGGTGCTAAGGAGTGTAAACTCGCACTCGCCAAGAAGATAGAACCTCAATCTATCACCGATACTCTTTTTCATCTATAACCAAGCTCCTCCCTCAACCGTACTATACCGTGGCACCTAGCACTTTTCCAAACGAATCAACTTTTCAACTGGCAATGTTTTAGTAAACATATCCAACGCGTAATTATTTGTGTACACTTTCGGAAGATATACTTGCTTTTCCTCATCCATGGCTACTAGAAATGACTCTCTCACTTCAACATGCTTAGTCCGTGAGCTAAACGTCAAATTTTCCGCCAAGTGAGTAGCACTTTGGCTATCACATCGAACATAAATGTTATCATGCTCGAATCTCAAGTCATACAACAATTGCCTCAAATAAAATGTCTCATTTGTCGCCTCCACTGCAGCTATCAACTCCGCATTTGTAGTGGATAAAGCAACTACAGTTTGCAATCTCGGTCTCCAACTTATGTTTGTACCCCCAAGTGTGAAGACATATCCGCAAGTTGATTTTCTTCGATCTCTATCACCGACGTAGTCCAAATCACAATAACCAACCAACTTGCAATTCTTCCCATCACTACGGTCAAAAACAAGACCATGAGATGATGTGCCTCTAAGGTATCTCAATATAAGCTTCACAGCTTTCTAATGCGATTTTTCCAGATTAGCCATATATCGACTAACTATCCCGACGGCATTTGCAATATCAGACCTTGTACACACCATAACATACATTATACTTCCAACCGCATTAGCATATGACACATTTGCCACATAAGTCGTGTCTTTCTCCAAGAAAGGTGATCCTTTACTCGAAAACTTCATATGCAAAGATAAAGGTGTATTTGACGTATTTGCATTCTCCATGCTAAACCGGCAAAGCACTTTCTTAATGTACTTCTTTTGAATCAATTTCAACTCAAATGCTTTCGATCTCTTTCTATTTTCATGTCCAATATCCTTCTTGCTTCTTCAAGATCTTTCATTTCGAACTTCGATTTCAAACTTAATCTTAACCTGTTGATTTCATTCTTATCTTTAGAAGCAATGAGCATGTCGTCCACGTACAAGAGTAAATACATTCAATAATCATTTTTCAACTTCTTGAAATAAACACAGGCATCTTTGATGCTTGTATCAAAACATTTTCAAATATAAATGATCAAATCTCTTATATTATTGTCTAAATGATTGCTTTAAACCAATATAGTGATTTCTTTAGCTTGCAAACCAAATTTGACTTACCATCGATAAAAAACCTTCCGGTTGCTCCATGTAGATGCCTTCATCCAAGCCACCATGCAAGAAGACGATTTTCACATCAAGTTGCTTCAACTCCTAGTCGTGACTAGCAATTATGGCAGTAATATCCTGATAGAAGTATGAAGCACAACCGGTGCGACTATTTTATCATACTTCTTTCGCTTCCTTTGTGTAAACCTCTTAGTCACTGGCCTAACTTTGTATCTCCCATCGTCCTTTATCTTGTATATCCGTTTATATCCAATAGCACAATTTCCTTTAGGAAGTGGAATCAAATCCCTTCTTCATCAATGATTGCATCTCTTCCTTCATGGCACAAATCTACTTCGAGCTATCGCTCGACTTCATGAGGACATCAAGGTCCATCGGCTCATATTGGACTACATGAAGAGCATAGTCTAAATTACCACAAAAGCTAAGATAGTTCCAATCACCATATCTTTCGGGTGGCCTTATAATACGATGACCAATCGGACTAGCAATACCTTCACCCAAACTTTCTTTGGCTCCACCTTAAACCGAATCTTCTCTAGAATCATGCACATTACCAATACTACTAGAGGCACCATGTGGACTATGTGATGTAACATCAACCGCTACCTCCTCGCAAGCATCTTCAACTACTCTACTATCTCTACTCCTTAGACAAAATGTAGGAATAACTTCATTCTCCTTTGATTCACCATGAACCAAGTTCGGAGCATCCGATGAGCTTTTATTCTACTTGAACAACGCTGACTCATCAAAAATAACATGACGAGAATTCACTACCTTCTTCATTTTCGAATTCCAAATCTGATAGCATTTTACTCTATCCGTATAACTAAGCAAAAACCCCATGAAAGCTCTAGGTTAGAGCTTATCATTTCTCGGATCATGCACATAAACCGGACTACCACACACGAAGATAACTCAAGTCAATATTCTTTCCCTTCCACGCTTCCTTCGGAATTCTGTTACCAATAGCTGAGCACGGAATTCGATTAATAATATGCACTGCGGTTGATAAAGCTTCAGCCCAAAATCCTTTAGACAAACCCGATGTCAATCACAAGCATCGAGCTTTCTCGAGTAGAGTACCGTTTGTTAGTCCTTGAGATGATGGTTTTGATGACAACAACCTTAGAATAGGATTATAAAATATAAATACTAACATTATAGTTTAGATATATATGTATATGCAGGATTTAACCATGCAGGTACCAAGAATGAAGACTGTGCAGTATAGAGATTCAAGATATCAAGATTGAAGGCTCATGAGTATCAAGATTATCAAGATTATCAAAAGTTCAAGATTTCAAGAATAAGTAATTTTAATTAGGAATTTTGTTAAAACTCCTAGAAAAGCACTGCCATCTTAAAATCCAATTTATTCGTGCAATGGAATCCACTTCGAGCCCGTTAAAGGGATGGAACCCTAAGTAGGATGGAACCTACGAAAAATCTAGTGGAACATTGATTTGTATCCACTAACTTTTATTCAAAATGTTTTTACAAAATTAAATCTTGTTTTCAAAATGATTTTAAAACCTTCCTTTTAAAAAAAATCAAAACCATTTATCCTGGTTTTAAATACTTTTAGCCTCAAAATAATCTTTAATTTCAAAATCAAATTATCCTTAGTTTTAAACTATCTTTTAATAATAATATATTTAACTTTTAAACATTTATACTTAGATTTAAATATAAATTACAAGTAAAATTTTATTTATACCAAAATATTATTTTCTATATTTATTTATGTATTTTAACTATAGTTAAGTATATTTATAAAAGTTTAAAATAGTTTTAATATAGGATAAAACTTATTTTCAAAGAAAAACAAAACACCAAAATTTCCTTTGGGATGTCGACATACCCATGTTACCCATGTCGACATAGTGTCGGTTGATTTCAAAAATTTGAATTTCAAAAAAAGTGTCTATTCATCATATCCCTTCACGAATGTACATGGCTGTTGTTCTTCTATAAATAGGAGTTGTTTTCAACGAATTTCTAATCATATTTTTTTGGTTTTCACTCCTCTTCTTCTTCCACATTTCTTTATATATATTCTTACTATTACTCTGTCGAAATCAACATTGAATCTAACTAGATCATTTCTGGTTTGATTCTCTATCACTATCTCAACAAGATTCTCAGTACTATTCAGAGTTATAGGCTTCTTTGTAATCATTTCTGTGAAAAAAGGTGTGATTGTAGCCTTGGAAATCAATTAAGTGAGAAAATGTGTAATTGTAGTCATGTAAATCAATTTGGTGAACTTGTTACCCGTGAAATCAAGTATCTCTACCCAGACGATTGTGAATCTGAAGGGTGTACCTCATAGCCTTGAAATCGAGGATGTAATCGTACAATTGCTTTTGAAAGAAAATCTGTACTTGTGTGTGGGACTGTATATACGGTAACTATGAACCAGTATAAAATCCGGTGTGTTCTTTCCTTTACTGCTTTTACTTTATTTCTGCATCTGTATTTGTTTCTGTGATCGTATCTGTGTCTGAATATTGCATACATTTGTGTTTAAATTAATATAAACTAAAAAAAGATTTAGTAATCCTTAAAACACTATTCAACCCCCCTCTAGTGTTTATCCTAGCCTTAAGATCCGTATTCCGCATTTCTCACATTTGATATCAGAGCAAGATTTTCGAAGTTTCATAATCTGATTTTTGAAAAAGTTTTTAAATGGCTATGTTTGTTAATACTAGTTTAGAAATATTCAGATCATCATTGTCTCTTGAGTCTGCATATAATCATGTTCAAATTCAAGTTGTCTACCAAAATTGTTTGATATGCAGGAAACATGCTTTATGGGGATTAAGGAATCAATCCTCAATGGATAAATTGTGCAGATCAAAAAGAACAAATAGAAGCTCGATAGTGGATGCTCTAGACACATGACTGGAAATCCAGATATGCTGAATGATATAATATATAAAGACGGAGGACTGGTTAACTTTGGAGATAATTCAAAAGGATATGTGATTGGCATCGGCAAAGTCGGTAACTCTGAAACTCCTATTATTACTAATGTTTTGCTAGTTAAGAATCTAAAACATAATATGCTAAGTATAAGTCAACTCTGCGATAAAGGATATAAAATTAGATTTGAAAAAGATAAGTGTCACATTGAAGATAACAATTCAACCATAATATTTGAGGGAATTAGGAAAAAGAATATTTATATTCTTAGTGTGAAAGTTTCAAATGATAACCTGTGTCTTTTGACAAATACAAGTGACCCTTAGATTTGGCATAAGAGATTTGGACATTTGAATTTCAAACTTTTATCTAGACTATCAAAACATGATCTAATAAGAGATCTCCCTAAATGAATTTTAAAGTAGATAGTCTATGTGATGCATGTCAATTAGGAAAACTTAAAAAAAGTTCCTATAAATTGAAAGATATGATTTCAACCTCAAGAACTCTTGAATTACTTCACCTTGATTTATTTGGTCCATCTCAAATTCTGTCAATAAATCATAGTAAATATGTTTTTATAATTGTAGATGATTATTCTAAATTTACATGGACAATATTTTTGAAATATAAAAGTGATACTTTTGAATGTTTTAAGAACTTTACAAAAAGGATTCAAAATCAACTTTCTCTAAAAATTATAACCATCCGTAGTGATCACGGTGGTGAATTTGAAAATGAAAAGTTTGAGGAATTCTGCAATAAAAAGATAATAACTCACAATTTTTCATTTTCAAGAACTCCACAACAAAACGGAGTAGTAGAACGTAAAAATAGAACAATTCAAGAGTGTGCGAGAACTATGCTTTCAGATAGTAAATTACCAAAGAATTTTTGGGCAGAAGTAGTTGCTACCGCCTGTTATATTTTAAATAGAATTTTAATTAGACCTTTAACTAATAATACTTCTTATGAACTTCTTCACTCAAAGAAATCTAAAGTATCTTATTTTAGAATTTTTGAAAGTAAATGTTTTATTTTAAATACTAAAGATAACTTAGATAAATTTGCTCCTAAATCCGACAAAGGTATCTTTATCGGATATTCTAATAGAAGTAAAGCATACAGAGTATTTAATTTAAGAACTAACACCATCGAAGAAACAATGCATGTTTCGTTCGATGAAAATCTCAAAAAATTTGAAGATACAAATGATGAAGAGGATTTAATTACTCAAAATCAAGAGTCAACTGAAACTAATAATAAAATTAATCATCCTAATAAAAGGACTAAACTTTTAAAAGATCATCCTATAAAAAATATACTAGGAGATATGCAGTCTGTTGTTAAAACTAGAAATCAACTAAGTCAAATGAGTAATGTAGCTTTTATATCAATTATTGAACCCAAAAATCCAAAAGAAGCGTCAATTGATGATTCATGGATTTTGGCTATGCAAGAAGAATTAAATCAATTTACTAAAAATGATGTTTGGGAACTTGTTCCTAGACCTGAAAATAAAACTATAACTGAAACTAAATGGATTTATAAAAATAAAATGAATGAACAAGGAGAGGTAGTTAGAAATAAAGCTCGGTTAGTCGCTCAAGGTTTTTGTCAAGAAGGAATAGATTTTGATGAAACTTTTGCTTCCGTAGCAAGATTAGAAGCCATTAGAATTCTACTTGCTTTCGCAAATCATAATAATTTCAAATTATTTCAAATGCATGTTAAAAGTGCCTTTTTAAATAGATTTGTAAAAGAGGAAGTATATGTTGAACAACCACCACTTTTTGAAAATGAAAAATTACCAAATCATGTTTACAAACTTAAAAAAATTTATATGGTCTAAAACAAGCACCTAGATCCTGGTATGATAGACTAAGATCTTACTTATTACAATCAAATTTTAAAATTGGTAAAGTAGATAATACTCTTTTTATTAAAAGAAATAAAAATGATATTCAACTAGTACAAGTCTACGTAGATGATATCATTTTTGGATCATATAATTTTGAAATGAATAAAAAAATTCTGAAATAATGACAGAAGAGTTTGAGATGAGTCTATGGGTGAATTAAATTTCTTTTTAGGATTACAAATAAAACAATTAGATAATGGTATTTTTATTAGTCAAGAAAAATATGTTAAAGACGTAATTAACAAATTTGGTTTGACTACTGCAAGTGAAAACCCACTCCCATGGCAACCAATGAGTACCTTAGTAAAAAAGATCTCTCGAAAGATGTAGATCAAAAGTTATATAGAGGAATGATTGGATCACTACTCTATATCACTGCTAGTAGACCTGATATCATGCATAGTGTTTGTCTATGTGCAAGATATCAATCCCAACCTAAAGAGACCCATTTAAAAGCCGTAAAACGTATCATAAGATATGTTAAACACACCTCTGATTATGGCTTATTTTACCCTAAAATGATTCTTTTGACTTAATATCTTACTGTGATGCTGATTATGCTGGTTGTAAATCAGACCAAAAAATTACAAGTGGAACTTGTCACTTTTTGGGGCATTATCTGATTTCCTGGTTTAGTAAAAAGCAAAACACGGTTTCTTTATCAACAACTGAAGCAGAATATATTTCTGCAGCTTTGGTTTGTTCTCAAGTAATATATATGCAACAAACTTTATAAGATTATGGTTTAAATATCTCAAAATCACCAATTTATTGTGAAATGTTATCCCGCCTTTTGGCAAGGCCGTGATACCAAGGAGCTGATTGAAAACCAAGGATCACTCTTCCTGGATATCAAGCCTACACAGGTTCACTATGGATATCGTTAAATTTTGTCCGAGTCTAGATTGAGCTACAATTGATATGACACGACTAGCACAGCCAGGGAAGCCTGCATTTCAAATTTCAAGTCAATTCGAGTTCATATGATCATGTTATGATCGATTCAATCTAGAGGAAACGGCCCAGCCTTCGTATCCATCACTATGGATGATTTCGCATCCGTCGAAGTGCCTCAGTTTGTATCGATCAAGTTCGAATCCATCGAAGTGCCTCAGTTCGTATCGATCAAGTTCGAATCCATCGGGAAGCCTCGGGTCAACTCGATCTCGTTCGTACCCATCAGCTCCTCCTTGTTCGAATCCATTGGCATCTCCCTACTTCGTATCCATCGGCAGATAGCCTACTTCGCATCCATCAACTAAGGCAACGGTTATTGCTTCGTATCCATCAGGCAACTGTTGTTCGTATCCATCACGTCACCTTACTTCGTATCCATCAAAGGGCTCCAGTTCGCATCGATTGGCTTCGTATCCATTGAGACGCTACGTGGTTCGTATCCATCAAAGGAAGGCTTGTTCGTATCCATCGACCATCAGTAGTTCGTGTCCATCAATGACTACTGTTCGAACCCATGAGTGAGGCCTTATTTGAATCCATCAAATCAACAAACATGGGTGACGTGTCATCCCTCGATACAAACAAGGCGAGATATATGGAGTCGATGCGGTCTCGGAGTAAAGACCAGATCTAGGTGAAGTATGCGTGCCACATCATCACGAGACCACGTGAGGTGATCGAGTCAAAGGGATCGTTTCGAAGTGATGGATTCGAACCAAACAGCCACCGAGAAATTCCATTTCGTATCGACTATTTCTCTCAATCTACCGATCCAAATACAATGAAATTTTCACAGGAGATTGCACACGAGACAAGGAACGTTCACACCAAATTTCAGCTCGATTGGACATCATCTTGATCGATACGAAATGATTTCGTATCGATCACAGATCGACTCGAAACTTTCTAGAATTGGTCGTGTGGGCCCCCTCACGTGCCAGAGCGAATCTCCCGAAGTTTGAGCGAAGTCTCAGCCTCCTACGCCTATAAATAAAGCCCCAGAGCCACAGAAGAAAGGACTTTTGATTCTCAAGCGTCGAGACTCTGCCGGATCGAGATTTCCATCATTCTACTACTGTTGAATTCGAATTTCCAGTTGTAACTTGCTGTTGTTTGCTGTACTCGCTTGTAATCATTGAAAGAGAATCAATAAAATTGCAAAAACTTCACAGTGGACGTAGGCAACACGCCGAACCACTTTAAATTGCTTGTCTACGCATTTACTTTCCTGTTGATTGCAGTTTTTGTTAGATAATCCTCATTTTTAATTTATATCCTTCATTATTATCTCTTCAAAAACTTCCGAAGAGTGTTGTGACCAATTTTGGTGCAAACACTTTGGTGCTTTCATTGAGAGAATCCAAATTTTCTCCTGCTCATTGGATCTGTCGTCGATACCGGATTGAATAAATCTAAAAGAGGGATCCAGATCACTAATTCGAGTTCCTTCCCTTCTATTCAGATTTGCAGAAAGTCTAGAAAAGGAGTTCAACCCCCAAGATGGTTAGCACAAGGACCACCTCTAACGCTGTCAATCAAGAAGACCATGATAGGCAGAATCCTGCGCCACTACCTCCCTCTAGCCAAGACGCTATTGGACACTCGGAACCATCAGGTCCGGTTACCCGACAAGAGTTTCAGTTGCTGCTTCAAGAGCTGACCCAAAGTCGGCGACAATTAACAGAACAGCTACGCGCTAATGCCAATCTAACCAACCAGCTGAATCGCCAAAAGCGAAAGAGATCCAGGAGAGGTCATGCTTCTCGCTCCTCCAGCGAAAGTTCTTCCTCTTCTGATTATCATCATCGATCTCCACGACCCCGACTGGATGGGAGTCACATGCAAACTGCTGGACATCAACCGGCAATGACCATTGGACAGCTGAGACTTGGTCCATCAGCCAGTTTCCAGACCTGGCCCTCTTCCCGAGGGGGTACCGTTCCTCACTACACCACAGATTACCGCGCCACGAATGTCGCGGTTGAATCAGGAGTCGATGCCCAAAATCGGTCGAACCTGGACCGCCGTCAGCATGGGCGTACTCCTGAACTGTATGTCCCAGAGGACTAGGAGCCAAGAAGGCAAGACGTGGACCGTCGACAGCATCCGGTCCAACCCCATAATATGGAACACCATCATACTCCGGCACGAGCCGTACAGAACATACAAATGCCGAATCTTCCGACCATGATACGTCAGATGATACTGCTGAACTCGCACGGCGATTCAGGATGCCGACTCTACCCATGTACGAGGGAAACTCCGACCCCAATCAACATATTCTGAAATATGAATGGTCGATGAGTGCTGCCAGAGCTGACGATGCAGTGAAGTGTCGTAGTTTCCCCATCTCCTTGGGGGCATCGCTGTCATATGGTTCACTCGACTGCCACCTCGATCCATCTCCTCATTCGACCAATTGGCCACTAAATTTGTTGAGCAATTCTGCATACACGTCGCAAGGCCGAAAGACGTCAACACTCTATCTAGCGTCATCCAAGCTCCTGGAGAGACGCTCGGACACTACTTAGAGAGATTCCATGGTGCATGTATGGAAATCAGCAATCCGAACGATAACTCCATCCTTATGGCGTTGACTAAGGGGATTGACCCCGATTCTGAGTTTGGCTGGAAAACCACCTGCATCATTGGACCGTTTCCACGCCAAGCGGCTCAATTCCTGAGAAGAGAATATGCAAAACAGTCTAGAAA
This sequence comes from Allium cepa, assembly GCA_030765085.1. NCBI lineage: Eukaryota > Viridiplantae > Streptophyta > Magnoliopsida > Asparagales > Amaryllidaceae > Allium > Allium cepa. Next base: position 259,298,831 of record CM060938.1, on the reverse strand, counting down.
GCAGACTGATGCAGGGTCAAGCACAGAAGGGATCCAAAACAATGTTGCGATCAAACAGTCCGGTGAGAGTTCCGGAAAAGTTCGGTTGAACGTCCAAAACAAACAAACTCATCAAAGAGAGAACGTGAATCAAACTAGAAAGCGAGATCAAAATCGTGGCCCACAGCGCAAGAATCTTATGTTTGACAATTACACTCCTTTGAATACATCACTTGAGAACTTGTATTTACAAACCTATAAACAATGCAATACAAAAAACCTGCTCCAAAACCGTCGTCAGAGAGATAAATCCAGACGGGAAAATTTTGCGGGTTTCATGAAAGCTACGGGCACAATACGAATGAATGTCATCATTTGCAAGATCTCGTTGAAAAATTGATTAAAGAAAGAAAGTTGGAATAGTTTGTTCGGGGGCCGCAGCCTGGAGGAGCGGGCCCATCAAATCAAAATAATGAACCCGATCGACCAAGACAGGGGGACTCTACCTGTCCCGACGAGAGATTAGTGATAAACGTCGTCAGTGGCGGACCCACTTTGCCAGGAGCCTGGAACGACGAGGATCTTCGTCACTGTTACACATGACAGGCTTTATTCAGTCTATGAATACTTTGCAATTTCCTTTGCATTCTGAAGTTTGAATTTGTATTAGGCACTGACTTTGCCATGTTTTTCCGTTTCGGCAATAAATTATCATCTCTGCAAGCTAGAGTTGTGATTCACCGAATGCGACATTCAACAATCACGATGCACGAAGAGCTAAATTCTATCGCACGATGGGATTTATTCAAATAGCGAGTGACTGGGATACGACCGGCCACTCACTAAGTGAAACCTCAGCTCGAGGGCAAGCCATCGCATCAAAGGCTGAACTGGACCGACACACAACAGTTCTATCACTAACTCCAAATTCTCAGAGTGCGAATTGAAGTATAAACATCAACTCTAGGTTCCCAGAGTGCGAACCGGAGTATAAACCCTAACTCCAAATTCTCAGAATGCGAATTGGAGCATAAACATCAACTCTAGGTTCTCAAAGTGCGAACCAAAGTATAAATCCTAACTTCACTTTCCCAGAGTGCGAATTGGAGTATAAACATCAACTCTAGGTTCTCAAAGTGCGAACCGGAGTATAAATCCTAACTCCACTTTCCCAGAGTGCGAATTGGAATATAAACATCAACTCTAGGTTCGTAAAGTGTGAACCGGAGTATAAATCCTAACTCCACTTTCCCAGAGTGCGAGTTGGAGTATAAACATCAACTCTAGGTTCGCAGAGTGTGAATCGGAGTATAAACACTAACTCTAAACTCTCAGAGTGCGAGTTGGAGTATAAACATATAAATGCGGTTCCGGAGAGGGTGGACCCGTCCGCCTAACGACTTCGGCCGTATCCTAACCAAGTTTGAGGGGGATGGACCCATCCGTCTAACGACCTCGCTTGTTAACTCGGGGTAGATGTGATCCGACCATCCACGATCCCGATAAATTCATCGTTCCCAGAGTGCAAACGATTCCTAAAAAGCCCAAACAGGTGTGGCTTACCATCTGCAGGCTAACTCCAAGTTCCCAGAGCGCGAATTGAAGTATAAACATCAATTCCAGGTTCCCGAAGATCGAACCGAAACATAAATGCGAACTCCAAGTTCCCAGAGCGTGAATTGGAGTATAAATATCAATTCCAGGTTCCCGGAAACCGAACCGAAATACAAATGCTGACTCCAAATTCCCGGAGCGTGAATTGGAGCATTAACATCAATTCCAGGTTCCCGGAGTGCGAACCGACACATCAATGCTAACTCCAAGTTCTCAGAGCGTGAATTGGAGGATAAACATCAATTCCAGGTTCCCGGAGTGCGAACCCAAACATACATGTTGACTCCAAATTCCCGGAGCGTGAATTTGGAGCATTAACATCAATTTCAGGTTCCCGGAGTGCGAACCCAAACATACTTGCTGACTCCAAATTCCCTGAACGTGAATTGGAGCATTAACATCAATTCCAGGTTCCCGGAGGGCGGACCGAAAAATACAAATGTCAACTCCAAATTCTCAGAGCGTGAAGTGGAGTATAAACATCAATTCCAGGTTCCCGGAGCGCGAACCAAAATATAAATGTCGACTCCAAATTCCTAGAGTGTGAATTAGAGTACAAATACCAAGTCAAAATTCCTGGAGTGCGAACTGTGTTACAAACATCGATAACTCTCGAATTCCCAGAGCGGTCGATCACAGATTATCCTAAGTCTCTGGAGTGTGGACATGTGCTCAAGATTTGCAATAGGTGTGATCGACCACCGAAATACAAATGTCGTTCCCCGGAACTGGGGGCAAAAAGCTTAAGTGTTAATCACTAACCGAAGCGATACAATGTCCAAAATTCAACTCATTCATCAATCACGACGTGTGATCAAGATTTTCAGACTTGATAAACAAAAAAGACTCAACTTGAAGGTAGAAACACCACAAGTGCACTGCACTGAAAGTCAAGTACTGCAAGTACTTAAGCACAAAAGAAATGAGAGTTGAAGCAAAGAAACTAAATGTCATTTCAACTAACTGTATGTGAATATTCATGTACAAGTTATTCCAAAAATTCCTACTAGCAGGGGGCCGAGCCTGCCTCTATACATGGCCTATGAAAGAAAATCAAAAGCGACTTCCTAACTGCCAAAAATGCGCCAGAGGGGAATTATCTACTTTTTCTTCTTCGGCTTTTTCTTTAACGCGGAACTACTAGAACCGCTAACAGTCTTTCGCTTCAAGCCCTTACCCTTTGGCGGATCATCCTGCTGCAAGGACACATCATCTGGAATTGAAAGATCAGCGAGCCCTTCATAGAGATTCTCAGTTCTTGAGGAAGACATCTCCGAAATTCTTATTCCGGAGGCGGGCCGGGCCGGGACGTGACAACAGATTTCCATCTTCCTTTTTTAGATGGTTTGTCAACAGCTGCATTACCTTTTCTCTGCTCTTCGATATCATGGGCTACATCCGCAGGTTCGCCCAACGGTTCCATCGGCGAGCTTCGAAAGGCAGTCCAATATGCATTTATGCGACCAAGCTCAGTCGTGCAAGGAAGAAGCTCGTCGGAGTCGAATGTTTTAATGCGCAAAAGTTCTCTAAGTTCGTCTAATTTCAACTTCGAATCGGTCGCCGCAGTTCAAATTCATATCGAGTCAGAGATGCATCATTTTTCGTATCGACCATGTTCGAATCGATACATTCGTATCGATCAGATTCGACTCGATGCATTTCGAATCGATCGATAACAAAGGCTCAGGTTCGTATTGATATGTTTCGTATCGATCAATTTCGACTCGATATGCTTCGTATCGATCAGGTTCAAATCGATACGGTACGTATCGATCGTGGGAGTAAGAACTTCGTATCGACCATACGAGCCAAGTACTCGCATCGATCATTCCAGATTGACACGAGCTCCTACCATCTTCGATCGATGCGAACCTCTTCGTCCTACTTAACTTCTCAATCAATACGGGCATCGATACGAAGTCAAATACCCTGGGTCGATTCGAACTCTCCTATTCCAGATCGACACAAAACAGAGTGATTCCTCCACACCTCCTTCTCCTCCACACCTCCTTCTCCAAAGGGCCTCAACTCCATGGCCACGCTCCATCCACAATCTTGCTCTCACTCGTCCAAATCTCAAATTCATCAAAACCGGTCGTAAAAGCAAGAAGGATGGTTGAGATTTCGAGTTTCATCGTTCTTAACATGATCCTATCCATTAATTACCTGATTTTAATGATTATGCTCAAAGGATCGAAGGTTTGGTTCGATTCGAAGTACACAACGAAGGCTGCACTCAAGGCATCGAACTTCATCGATTCGAAGTGTCTATTTTACAACCGTCGACTCACAACAGTGCAGGTTTATCGATACGAACGTTGTTTTCGTATCCATCAAAACTCATCGATACGATCATTTCGTATCCATCAATGAAAACCGCGTCGATATAGAAAACTGCCTTTCAACCTTTTACATCGATTCAGGAGAGGATCAATACAAGAGGGTAGTCCAAAACAAACATCAAGCGTTGTATCAACTCGAATTTCGAATCGGTTCAGGAGAGAATCGATACGAAATTCGATAACTAAACTGACAACGACTCGTGAACACACAACGTTAACAAGAGTCAAGTTAACATATATGCATATATGTCGGACTAAGATTCGATTTTCAACATTTACAGGGATCGAATACTCATTTCATTACGATTACGATGACAAACAGCTAATCACTATCATACAGCAGCCTGTTACAGCAAGACAGAGTACAACTTTCAACGAAAAATACGATGATTATTCAGAGAGAAACTGCAGCTTTTCAAAGCACGTCATGTTTCCACAAGACGTACTTTGGGGGGCAAATGTTATCCCGCCTTTTGGCAAGGCCGTGATACCAAGGAACTGATTGAAAATCAAGGATCACTCTTCCTGGATATCAAGCCTACACAGGTTCACTATGGATATCGATAAATTTTGTCCGAGTCCAGATTGAGCTACAATTGATATGACACGACTAGCACAGTCAGGGAAGCCTGCATTCCAAATTTCAAGTCAATCCGAGTTCATATGCTCATGTTATAATCGATTCAATCTAGAGGAAACGGCCCAGCCTTCGTATCCATCACTATGGATGATTTCATATCCGTCGAAGTGCCTCAGTTCGTATCGATCAAGTTCGAATCCATTGGAAAGCCTCGGGTCAACTCGACCTCGTTTGTACCCATCAGATCCTCCTTATTCGAATCCATTGGCATCTCCCTACTTCGTATCCATCGGTAGATAGCCTACTTCGCATCCATCAACTAAGGCAACGGTTACTACTTCGTATCCATCAAGCAGCTGTTGTTTGTATCCATCAGGTCACCTTACTTCGTATCCATCAAAGGGCTCCAGTTCGCATCGATTGGCTTCGTATCCATTGAGACGCTACGTGGTTGTATTCATCAAAGGAAGGCTTGTTCGTATCCATCGACCATCAGTAGTTCGTGTCCATCAATGACTGCTGTTCGAACCCATGAGTGAGGTCTTATTCGAATCCATCAAATCAACAAACATGGGTGACGTGTCATCTCTCGATACGAACAAGGCAAGATATATGGAGTCGATGCGGTCAACTCGGAGTAAAGACCGGATCGAGGCGAAGTATGCGTGCCACATCATCACGAGGCCACGTGAGGTGATCGAGTCGAAGGGATCGTTTCGAAGTGATGGATTCAAACCAAACAGCCGCCGAGAAATTCCATTTCGTACCGACTCTTTCTTCCAATCCACCGATCCAAATACAATGAAATTTTCACAGGAGATTGCACACGAGACAAGGAACGTTCACACCAAATTTCAGCTCGATTGGACATCATCTTGATCGATACGAAATGATTTTGTATCGATCACAGATCGACTCGAAACTTTCTGGAATTGGTCGTGTGGGCACCCTCACGTGCCAAAGCGAATCTCCCGAAGTTTGAGCGAAGTCTCAGCCTCCTATGCCTATAAATAGAGCCCCAGAGCCTACAGAAGAAAGGACTTTTAATTCTCAAGCGCCGAGACTCTGCCGGATCGAGATCTCCATCATTCTACTACTGTTGAATTTGAATTTCCAGTTGTAACTTGCCGTTGTTTGTCGTACTCGCTTGTAACCATTAAAAGAGAATCAATAAAATTGCAAAAACTTCACAGTGGACGTAGGCAACACGCCGAACCACTTTAAATTGCTTGTCTACGCATTTACTTTCCTGTTGATTGGAGTTTTTGTTAGATAATCCACATTTTTAATTTATATTCTTCATTATTATCTCTTCAAAAACTTCCAAAGAGTGTTGTGATCAATTTTGGTGCAAACAGATAATACTGGTGCAATAAATTTATCTAAAAATACTACTCAACATGCTCGAACTAAACATATTGACGTCAGACGTCATTTTCTCAGAGATAATATAAGTAACGAAGTAATTACTCTAGATTATATCAATTCTAAGAATCCAATTGCCGATATCTTAACAAAACCTTTAAATGAATCAATATTTACTAAATTAAGAAGAGAATTAGGTATTTGTTCAATAACTGGAATTAAAATATAAATAACAAAGTATAATTAAAAATTAAATCAAAATAAATTAAAAAGAAAAAAATCAAGCACCATGTCGACATCCCTTAGTACCCCATGTTGACATACAACGATTTTTTATTTTGAAATTTTTCCCACCAAAATTCAAATAATTAGTTATATATTCTTCTTATTTTCGAAATTCTATTCATTCTTTCTGTTATTTCTCTGTTCTATTCTTCTAAAATTAAATAATCAATAGCCTCCTCTTTCAAATCAAACAAAATTCAACCTTTTCGTTCCTTTCTCATACTTCTGGGCCGTTTCGACGAACAACGCTCGCTCATGTGACGAAAACGAAGGATTCTCTGAAGGATGCACTTCAGTTAATGACTAAAATCCAAGTGATGCAACTTCGAATGGCCAAAGAATAAGAGAGGCAAGGCAAAATCATTAGGAATTTACAAAAATTTCTAATTGACAATCACGCTAACCCGATCTTGATTTATGAAGACTCTTCAGGAAATCAAGTAAAAGAGGCCAGCGAGGAAGAAGAAGAAGCCCCATGAAAGAAGTGCACGCGGAAGATGACGACAAAGTCGTTTGCGTTGGTGAAGTGTGCTTTGACAAAAATGGAAATCTTGTCGAACAACGTGAAAATTTCTGTTTCCACTATCCAAATTGTTCGGTTCATAGATCTCTCATTTTCAAAGACACTCTTAGTTTCTTTTCTCCTTTTCCTATTATTGTATGTTGTTTCTTACGTTTCCCACAAAAATATAAATATAATTACATGATTAATAAATAAGTTGTGTTTTTATGTGTTCTATTAAAAATATTATTATATGGATACTTAGGATAGTTAGTAGTTTAGGACTAAGTTTTAAGTTCTAGAGATAAGTGTTGATTATTTATGATAACACTATCATTATAATCGCATATTATACAGTATTAGATTAAGAAGGAATTATATAGTTTGGAGTTAGTTTTTGTTGATAACAAAGGGGAAGAAATATAAAATGGGATAGTTAGACATAGATTAAGGGGGAGTTATTAGATTATGGGGAGTTATTAGATTAAGGGCAGTTGTTAGGATAGAAGTAATATTTTATAAACAAAGGTTGTCATCATCAAAAAGGGAGAGATTGTTAGTCCTTGAGATGATGGTTTCGATGACAACAACCTTAGAATAGAATTATAAAATATAAATACTAACATATAGTTTAGATATATATGTATATGCAGGATTTAACCATGCAGGTACCAAGAATGAAGACTGTGCAGTATAGAGATTCAAGATATTAAGATTGAAGACTCATGAGTATCAAGATTATCAAGAGTTCAGGATTTCAAGAATAAGTAATTTTAATTAGGGATTTTGTTAAAACTCCTAGAAAAGCACTGGCATCTTAAAATCCAATTTATTCGTGGAATGCAATACACTTCGAGTCCGTTAAAGGGATGGAACCCTAAGTAGGATGGAACCTACGAAAAATCTAGTGGAACATTGTTTTGTATCCACTAATTTTATTCAAAATGTTTTTACAAAATTATACCTTGTTTTCAAAATGATTTTAAAACCTTCCTTTTAAAAGAATCAAAATCATCTATCTTGGTTTTAAATACTTTTAGTGTCAAAATAATCTTTAATTTCAAAATCAAATTATTCTTAGCTTTAAACTATCTTTTAATAATAATATATTTAACTTTTAAATATTTATACTTAGATTTAAATATAAAATTATAGGTAAAATTTTATTTATACCAAAATATTATTCTCTATATTTATTTATGTATTTTAACTATAGTTAGGTATATTTATAAAAGTTTAAAATAGTGTTAATATAAGATAAAAGTTATTTTCAAAGAAAAACAAAACATCAAAATTTCCTTGGGATGTCGACATACCCAAGTTACCCATGTCGACATAGTGTCAGTTGATTTCAAAATTTTGAATTTCAAAAGAAGTGTATATTCGTCATATCCCTTCACGAATGGACATGGTTGTTGTTCTTCTATAAACAGAGGTTGTTTTCAACGAATTTCTAATCATATTTTCTGGTTTTCACTCCTCTTCTTCTTCCACATTTCTTTATACATATTCTTACCATTACTCTGCCGAAATCAACATTGAATCTAACTAAATCATTTCTGGTTTGATTCTCTATCACTATCTCAACAAGATTCTCAGTGCTATTCAAAGTTATGGGCTTCTTTGTGATCATTGCTGTGAAAAAAGATGTGATTGTAGCCTTGAAAATCAATCAAGTGAGAAAATGTGTGATTGTAGCCCTGGAAATCAATTGGGTGAACTTGTTGCCCATGAAATCAAGTATCTCTAACGAGAGGATTGTGAATCTGGAGGGTGTACCTCGTAGCCTTGAAATCGATGGTGTAATTGTATAATTGCTTGAAAGGAAATCTGTACTTGTGTGCAGGACTGGATGTAGCGTAACTCCGAACCAGTATAAAATCTGGTGTGTTTTTTTCTTTACTGCTTTTACTTTATTTATGTATCTGTGTTTGTTTCTGTGATCGTATCTGTGTCTGAATATTGCATACATTTGTGTTTAAATTAACATAAACTCAAAAAGATTTAATACTTCCTTAAAACACTATTCACCCCCCTCTATTGGTTATCATAGTCTTAAGATCCGTATTCCGCATTTCTCACATGGTTCATCCTCTCTGCAACGTCATTCGACTGTGGATCTTCCAGTGTAGTAAAATGCCTCTGAATACCATGATGCTTGCAAAACTCGAAAAATTCTTCGAAAACACTCTTTACCATTGTCGGACCTTAGAAGCTTCAAAGACTTGTCACTCTAATTCTCAACCATGCTTTGAACTTTACAAATGCCTCCGACTTGGCCTTCATTACATACACTCGTACATTTCGAGAAAAGTCATTTATGAAAGAAATATAATAGCGAGCTCCACCTAAAGAATCTACCGGTGTCGGTCCCAAACATCCATGTGAACATACTCAAGAACCTTCTCGAATCATGTTTTCCCTCACCGAATAAAACTTTAGTTTGCTTCCGCATTACACATTCCTCGTAAAACTCTAGTTTGTTAAAACTCTCTCCATCGATCATCTCCCTCTCCCAAAGAATATCCAAACTCCTCTCCGAGACATGACCTGACCTCAAATGGAACAATCCAGTGGCATCCAAACCACGAGAACAATCAACTCCAACACAAGTTTCACCTTCTATTGTCACTCCTTTAAGCAAATAAATACTATGAGTCCTTGCATTCTTCATCACCACAAGCGCCCCTTCGAAACCGCAAGCAACCACTCTCAATAATGATCTTACAACCTAAAGAATCCATTTGCCCCAAAAAGATAAGAGACTTCCGAAGTCCCCGAACATAGCGTACATTAGTGAGAGTACGAAACACTCTGTCAAACATTCGAATTTGCACGGAGCCAATGCCTTTGGACTTACAAATAGCACCATTACACATAATAATTGAATTTTCTTCTTTATCGATGTAAGAAGAAAAACAATTCCTATTTGGCGTCATATGATAAGACGTCCCCAATCGAGCACATATTCACTACCCGAAACATCTGATGCTACCGCCAAAACACATCTACGTCTCCCTCGCCAACTCTACTCTTCATGCTACGGATGAAGATGCTACTTCCTTTTTTGTCTTCTCCTTATCCAAACATTCATTCTTCTAATGACCGGGCTTCTTACAAATATAGCATTTATCTTTTCTTTCCTTTGACTTTCCTCTCCAACCAGGGTTCCTTGATTTAGAACGCCCCCGGTTCTCCTTCTTCACATACCTCTCCTTCTCCATAAATAAATGATGACCACTACTAGCACCACTACTTCCATCACCTAACTCCTTCATTTGATCCCGCAACTTCTTGCTAAGAAGACCTATTTTGACATCATCAAGAGTCAATGTATCCCGGCTATAGATCAAACTATTTGAGAAACCTGTATAGCGGTCCGGCAACGAACACAACAATATCATCGTCTTCTGCTCTTCCTCAATCTTCATATCTACGCCTTCGTCTTTATTAGCAAATCATCAAAAGTATTCAAGTGCGTCTTTAGCAAAATACCTTCCTCCATCTTATAAGTGAAGAATATTGACAATAAAATCAAACAATTAGTCGGTGACTTTTTCATATACAACTCCAACTTATCTCAAATACCTTTAGCGGTAGTTTCGCCACTAATTTCGGATATAACATTCTCTCACATAGCAAGTTGAAGTGTATTGAATGCTCGATCTTTCATTTTCTATCTCTATCAACATCTGAAATGTCCGCTGGCAACAAATGTGTGTCAAACACTACCTGATGCACCTGATTCCTCCTTAAAACCGCGTTCATCTTCCATTACCATTTTTCAAAATCATTATCACTATTCCACTTGTCTATTACCAATTATGATTCCGAAGCTGCGTAAGAACCACGCACATAAGGTGCTACACCATTCGGATTACCCATTAAGGAACTACTTGAGGTATTATCTTATTCCGGCATTTCTACCACCACCTACCTACACCAATACTATGATACCAAATGTTGTGACGGATTCTAACTCGAGACCACTCAAATCAAAATCCAATGCATGGTGGAAAAACGAGATCGTGGTAAGAAGCGTAAAAACAACCAATTAATAACTCAATCTAAATCTCAACCATTCCAAATCCGACCACAATCCTCAAACAAGCAGTATAGAAATCAAAACAATACAACAACAGAGCCATTATTCCCAAACAAGTTAGGATCGGCTAGAGATGGAATCCAAAACTAAATGACAAAAGTAACTTAAAGCTTATAACAATAACAATAACAATATCAATGATAAAATTAAGTCAAATAGATAAATTAATAATAATAGTAACTAAGTAAAATAAAGATAGAAATACATATGTATGTAAAAAAAATTATAATAATAATAATAAATAAATAAAAATAAAAATAATAAATACAATAAAATAAAAAATAAAAATGATGATAACAGTACAAATAGTAATAATAGTGCTGATAGAAATATTGATCAAAGACCAAGCGCTACGTCTTGGACTCTTTTTCCCTAATCCCATAATCTAAAACTTATAAGACTCATAGCTCAAGGTTCTGGTATGTGGATCGCTAACTTCCATGCGCTCCTATCCGTTACCAGTTCTTTGGCTATATTCCAACCATTCAAGTCCATTTTAACAACTTCCTCTCATATCAACATTGGTCGACATCTACCTCTCTATGAGCAAACGACACGGCCTATGATTGCAACGCGCACAGGTGCCTCGAACGGCCTTCGTTGGAGATGTCCAAATCATCTTAAGCGATTTTGAGTTAGTTTCTCCTCAATTGGTACTGCTTCGAGTTTTTCACGTATATCATTTTTAATTCGGTCTCTTCTTGTATGACCGCAACTCCATTGCAGCATGCGCATCTCTGCTACGCTTATCTTCTGGACGTGTTGGTTTTTAGTAGGCCAACATTCTGCACCGTACAACATCGCAGACCTAATTGTCGTTCTATATAACTTTCCTTTAAGCTTCTGTGGCACTTTCTTATCACAGAGAATGTCAGATGCTTGTCGCCACTTCACTCATCCCACTCGAATTTGAAAAATAACATCTTCATCATTTTCGCCATTACACTGCAACATTGATTCTAGATATCGAAAGGATTCCTTTAAGGAATTATTTATCCGGTCAGAATAACATCTTCGTCCTCTGACCTGACACCGCTGAACTCGACTTTATATACTCTGTTTTAGTTCTACTAAGCCTAAATCCCTTAGATTCTAAAGTCTATCTCTACAGCTCGAGTTGTCAATCAACCTCAATCCTACTATCATCAATTAGCATAACATCATCGGCAAAAAGCATACACCAAAAAATCTCCGCTTGTATACTCTTCGTAACCTCATTCATCGCTAAGGCAAAACTATAGGGGCTCAAGGCTGACCTTGATGTAATCCTATGTTAATGGGAAAGTTACTGGTTACACCATCGCATGCTCTGATACTAGTAACAACATCATCGTACATATCCTTGATAAGAGTAATGTACTTTGTTGAGACTCTCTTCTTTTCCAAAGCCCACATCATCACCTTTCGTGGTACTTTGTCATAAGCTTTCTCTAAATCGATAAAAACCATATGTAAATCCTTCTTTTGATCCTTAAACCTCTTCATAAGTTGTCTTATCAAGAAAATAGTCTCCGTGATCGACCTTCCATGCATGAAACCACATTGGTTTTTTGAAACGCTTGTCATTCTTCTTAATCGATGTTCAATGATAGAAATCAAAACAATAACGAAAAACACGGCGATTTATAGTGGTTCCACTAACGTTGTGTTAGTATACATTCACTTTAAGAGAGAGCTTTTATTAATATCGATGAAAATAATATAATAGATTGATTACAATGATCAAAATTCTAATAGAATTGATTTGTGCAGAAGAGAATTGGATAAAATTAGGTTTTGATACCCTAATTAGTGGAGGCTAAAACCCTTGTAGTAGCTTTCTGTTTCATCCAAATGTGGATCCGGAAAATAGTTTATATAGAAAAATAGAAAATCTATGCAAAGTTCTAAAATTGCCTCTTCAAATATCACAAATCTTAATGTCAAAGCTCAGACAAAAAACTAGCAGAAGTCGTCACAGACATCTGTCCAAAGTCTTTGGAATAAAACTTCCAAATACTTAGACGTCTGACCAAAACCTCAAAAGTCTGTCCTGGATCTCTGAATCATGTTTGTTGAAGCTTCAAACGTATGTCCAAAGTGACAGACGTCTGTTCCAACTCTCGGGTTCCAAACCCTGCGGCGACAAACGTCTGTCAATTTCTCTCAGACGTCTGTCGCTGTCACTCCACACCACTCCACCTTTTTCTCTATAACTTCTTCCTCCGAGCTCCGATTTGCGAACAGTTTTCTCCGTCACCAAACTACTACCTTCTCCTTCAATTCTCTATACAGTGTCGTCAAAAATTAACAATAACATATTATGATTATCAGTGAGTATGGATGGATGAGGGAGTGTCAGAAACCATATATATGTATGAGATTATCAGTTTGAACTTTGAATTTTGTGTTTTCAGTATGTATGTCAAAATGCATGGGAGCAGAAGATGGACGGAAAACTATCAATTTGATAAATGATTTCAACGCATAAAATTGAAAATGGCTTTATTTCCGACTATTGGGAAATATTAAAAACTGCTTTTTTTCCATCCTTTACCCCTTTGTTGTAATAGCTCTGATTTTCCATCCTCTCCCACCTCTTTTAAAATACATATTAAACATTAAACTCAATTTCCAAACCAAAAAAGCCCTCGGTTTTTATAAAAGAAACTATTTTTATAAAAGAAACTTAAAAACTCAGGTAGGGCACTGGCCCTATCTCAGCATAGTCCAGATCTGCCCCTGGGTTGATGCATGTCCACGTGTGTATAAAAGAGTTTAAATAAAAGAAGCGCAGCTAGTGAATTTGTGTAAAATTATTTTGTGAAAGACAAGTAGGTTACCTCATCTACCGAGTGAATGTTCTGGCTATCGGCAGTATACATTAGAACATCCTGAACATATGTTATCAAGAACATTAGTTTAGGGGAAAAAACATTATTCTAGTCTAGCATTTGTTGTAGTACTATAACAAGATTAACATTAATTACTTACTCCAGCAACAGGAGCAACAGAAGAAGGTTCCCCATCTTCAAAACGAAAAATTCCACCACTGAAATCCTTTCCATGACTGTTCAAATAACATACTGCCTTCATAAAGAGGCAGGGTGTTGTCGGAAAGTAAATATACAGACAACGATTGATAACATAAGAGTCTAATTTGTGTTGCGTCATATCATTTGATATGTGTGTGCGCGAGCGTGTGCATGTGTGCGTGCGTCTCAGAACATACAGTTGATGCCTAAATATTACACACAGGAGGACAAAAAATGTACTCTATGTTAATTAAACAAACTGAAGGGTGAGTTTGGCATCATTATAAGAGATGAACCAATGAGTTCTCGATCATAGCTTAATGTGAAGTCCTCTGATCTCCAATATGTATAAGGTTTTCATCGCATAGATACATCACACCAGTTATCTACTACTTGTATTGTAAAGCTAACGAAGTAAAAAGTTTGCAGACAATAAGACAATACACACCGCAAAGTCTCTTTGTTTGAGATATGGCCTATTGTCATCACTATGCCATCCGATGCAAGCACCTTTACACCAGCTACGCATTATTAGAAAGACAAGTATCATAAGTGCTAAAATTAATAGTTGCATAAGCTGAAAAACTGCGCAAAAATAACAATATAACATCAAATTTAGGACACAACATACACTACTTTACGAAATCCCATACTTATAGTTGAAACCATAACTAACACGTTGTTTGAGACGTCTTAACAAACAGATGCCAGGCGACAAATAAACAAACGAACCTGATAAGTCCAGTGAACTCAATGAATAATTCAAACTCGCAGCCAAAGAAATTTTCAACGCATTCTTTAATTCTATCCCTAATCGGAACAAATGGAAGTATGAGATGAGAGGAATCGGTAGCAATGAGGTGGGAAAGAGTGGTTGAAAATACGTGGGGTCTGTATCCTACGGTGCTGCAGCTTCGATGAATGAACTCCAATTCCTTTCAAAGTATTTTTGCTAGAAAATGAGGCGATACGTAAATAGGGAAAAAAAAGAAAGAGGGAAGGATAGAAATGGAAATTTTACCTTGCATAGATCGAGGGAGATGAAGTCGTGGAGGAGGAGTCTAGGGTGATCGGAGTGGGTTGCCATCATCGGTAAACCAAAATCCGCAAACTGAAAAAGAAAGGCACTATGCCCTTTTATGGTCGGCACCAAAACCCGTAAACTAAAAAAACGAAAATTTCGACAACGCCAAAATCATGTTAATTTGGAATGAAACTAACGTGTTAATTTGGAATGAACACAATCATTTTCGTATTCAATAGAAAAGTACAATTAAAATTAAAATGTCTATGTTTGAATGTTTGCATTTATAAAAGTAAAATAGTAAGGGTAGCTTTTCTGTTTCTAACAGAGATGTATAGAAAAAAATTTGAGATTATAAATAGTAACATCAAGTTTTTACCTCAATGTGTAACCCTAAGCTTTAACTTGAGATTTTCTGTTCCAAAAAAGCCAATGAGATGTAAATATTGAAAAAGATAACAATGCCTCATTTTTTTTTAACTATTATTCATTCAATAATGGGTTCTATGCTTGGTTTATAATTGACATGTATTAGAAGTTGACAGAAACCAATTTCAAAGATACTCGGAACCATCAAAACCTAGCTAATAAGTATCTTTAAATATTAAAGAACCTAGTATGGAGCACACTAAACAATAAGCTTATTGTACTGCACGTCATGTTTCCATCAAATTATAGTACTTTTTATACTGAATGTGTTCGGAAATAATCGACTTTCATTTAGCAAGAAAGTTTTATTGTCGATAACAAGAGCGATATTTATACAAGCAGACACTCACTATAAGAACCTAGGGGCTCGAACTCACGACCTATATGCAACACCCTTGATTTTTAATAACATTATTCAGGAAATCTAATTAGATAAATTAAATGAAATAATGTACATGTTAGAGTGATAAGGGGACTGAGATTTGAAAATAAACCTAGAGGCCGAGCTTAATTAAATAAATGGGCTACAAATAGTTTTGTATGTTGATTAGAGAATATTAACCCAAGGACATATAAGGAATTGCGCACCATAACTCTTTAATACTCCATACCCGCATCCCATTTCATTTCTCACGTACGCTTTTACAAAACTTAAAAACATAAGAAAAGAATGGCTTAGAGCCGGCCATTGCTAGGAGAACAAAAATTCAAGTGAAGTTTAAGGGATCAAGCTAGAAGAATTAATCTCAGTCAAATCTCAAAGTCCTTATCTTAATCAAGGTGAATAATAACCAAAACCATCTCTATTTTTGTTTTTATGATCATTAGATTTTCGGGTTTAAGATTGAATCCATTATGATGATTTTTGATAATATGCTTGGATTTTATGATATGATATATTCAAACAAGTTTGTTTGAAATTGGTTTATACGCAGTTTTAGGGGTGCATTTAAATTGAATTCAGAATTCCATGAGGAATTTATGTGTTATGTAATTTTGAAGCTGGTTTTAATTTTCATAATTTTTCAAGTTATGGAGAATTTATTATGAATTTTTAAAAGAAAATATAGTTAATTGGGTTTAGAAATTTATTTCGAAAATTATATTGAGAATTTGGGTTTGAAATTTAGATATATTAGATAACATATTAAAAGTGAATTTTTGTAATCTTTGGGGATTTTCCTAAGTGATTTACTATAAGAGATAAATTATTTCGAAAGGAGGACCTAAATGATTTAATTGTTTTGCTTCATAGAAGGGCTTATTTGTTAAATTAATCTTGGTGCAGATCTGAAATTATGCGGCAGTTTTATTTGAAAAATAATTTAAAAAGTTTTTGGTAACCAATTAAATGTTTACGAGTAGGCAAGTTAGTTATAAAGTTATTGCTTTATTGGCATTAATTAGCTTTTACCAAAAAAAGTGGGTTCCACCTCTTTTAGAAGCACCTTTCGACTCATAGTTTCCACCTTCAATCTAGTCGAAACCTACAAGGTCGAAACCCACGAAGTCGAAACCAATACACAAGGTATCAACATTGGTACGAAGTGGATTGGAGAAAGACGGAAGGCATGGTGTCGAAACATAGCTTCCGATGGGAACGAAACCCTTGTTTTGCTTTCTAAAGAAATGTGCTTGCCTGTTTTACTGAATGCTTTCGAAGGTATCGAAGTATATGCTTTCGAAGGGGTCTTTTGAATAGCTTTCGAAAGGGGGGTTGCCGCCTTATTGTTTAAAGTATAGCTTTCGTTGAGTTTTCAAACTAATGATTTCAAAAGAGGTAGTTTCGACCCAGCCGAAACCCTTCTGCCAACCTTATGCCTTTTAAAGGAATTGAAGATATCAATGCTTTCGAAAGATAGCCTTTTTGTAAATATGAGCCACGTCCTAAAAATTTCGAAACGGGTTAATGATTTTAAAGACAATGGCTTCGAAAGGGGTTTCGAAGCTAACCTTCAAACGTATTAATTATATGGTTTAAGCTTTCGAAAGAATGGTTCCAATGCCATCAAGTTTTTCCCCAAACACTTTTATATGTTAAATAACGATTTCACAAGGGAAACTTTCGTTTATGTTCGCTTTGACCCAAAAGATATTTTAAAGATAAACCCAGTGGTTTCGAAAGAGGTACTTTCAATGGTTTCGAAGCTATGCTTCTAAGAGTTAATAAGTATTACTTTAAAACATTCGAAAGGTTTCGAAAGAAAGATTTTAAAATGTTTCAAAAGGCTGGTGCCTAGAGTTTTGAAAAGAAGATTTTAATGCTTTCGAAAGGAAGTTTCTAATGATTTCGAAAGTAATGATTAAAGGTTTCGAAAGCCTTAGTTTTCGAAACATATAACCCAATCTCATTTAAAGGAAAACCATAGCATGATAAAGGTGATTTGAAATGATTTTAAGTATGGAGTTTTTGAATAAGTTTTCCTTCATTAATAGGTTAAAGGGTTAACCAGGTTTTATATGAAATGATTTTAGGGATATTAAACCATATGTGTTGGTATTATTATGTTATTATATTTACTTCTTTATATATATATATATATATATATATATATATATATATTCACATTGTAAAGGACCCATAACTGTATTTTAGGGAGAAAGGGCAGAATAACTAGCTAGGTTGACGTAGTAGTGAATATAAATTGAATTAACTCTTGAATGAGTAGAACTGCATCCAGGAGGTCAAATAGACCAGAATGTAGGATGCATAAATATTGATTAGAGTAGTTGTCAGGTAGACAAGTTCATAGTAAGCCCTTGAAAACTATGTATAGGAAAGTTATTAGCATGGACAAATAGGTTCACAGTAAACCCATAAAAACTATGATTAGATTGAGTTATTGGCAGGGGCCAATAGGTTTATAGTGAAATAATGAAAACTATATCCGGTTTAAGTTATTGATAGAAGTCAATGGGTTCCTAGTCAACCCATGAAAATTAGGATAAGAGAGAAATTATTGAAATTACCAATAGGTTCAGGGAGAGCACATGAAATAATGAAGTTATTAGTGGGGGCCAATAGGTTTTTAGTGATCCCATGAAAACTATGAAATAGGACAGGGAGTCCATAAATTTAAATATGTTAATATTAAGCCCATGAAATTTATGAAACTGAACAAGAATTCCATAAACATTAAACAGGTTATTAGTCGGTCCATGAAAACTAATAGGTTAATAGTGACCCTAGAAACTATAAACATGACAAGTAGTCAATTAAACAGGGGTTGGGAAATCCAGAATGTTTTAACTTGTACGCGTATCATCATAACAGAAATGTACTTGTATTTATATATACATATACATATATATATATATATATGAGTACATATTCCCCTCTCTCTTAGACCATTCTCCTATATCTTACTAAGGCTTGTACGTAGATGAGAAAGAAGATATGGATGCAAGAAACGGAAGAGGAAATCTCGGTGGAGGAAGCACCACAGCCAATGAAAATGTTCGACCTTCCAGGAGGAACCCGGGTCGACAAGCTAATGCTAATCAAAATGCAAATGCCAATGTGGGTGTTGGAAATCCATAGTGGATATGGAGGCGATGTATCAGTTTTTTATATGATGCAAGCTGGAGCTGCTGCCGGTGTTGCTGGAAATGTAGGAGGAGCTAATTTTGTAGCTCCAGTTGGGAATAATTATGCTAAGCTGAGCAGAGACTACACCAGCCTTGGTGGGAAACCGTTTATAGGAACGGAGGATGATATTGAAGTTGAGAATTGGTTGTTGCATTGTGAGAGAATCTTTACTGATTTTGGTTCGGATGAAGAGCAGAAGAGGAGGCTGGCCTCAAGGCAGTTGCAAGTGGCAGCACTTCATTAGTGGAATAGTTTACTGCCGGAGTTTCGGAGGAGTTGACTTGGGCAAATTTTAGAAGGAGATTTGAGCAAAGGTTTTTGTCTGAGGTTGCTAAGTTAGCATTGTCGAGAAAGTTTATGTACTTGGAGCAGAAAGAGATATTGGTAATTGAGTATGCTATTAAGTTTGATGAGTTGTCCCGATATGAGTATGCTACTATAGACACCATCATCAGGAGAAATAAAAGGTTCATTAGAGGACCGAGGCCCGAGATTGCTAGGGCAACCTTGCCGCATATCCATGATCCTGGTAATATATTTGTGGAGATGGCAATCCGCTGTGAGGAGATGCTTATTATTTATGCTAGAAAGAAGCTAGTGGAAATCCAGAGTTCACGGGGAAAGAAGAGAAAGTTTTTTAAGAAGAAGGGAGCCCAAAAGGGAGATGCTGCCAAGAAGGAAAAAGCTGATTTAGTATGTTTCGAGCGTGACAAGAAGGGTCATTATGCTCATGAGTGCCGGTTAGGCAAGGAAAAGAAGGCTGTAAATAAGAAAAATATAAAGTGCTTCAATTGCGATCAAGTTGGACATTATAAGATTTGGTGTCCAGAGCCAGTTAAGGCGGACAGAGGGAAGGTTTTTGCTATTGGACCATCATTTTCTAAGCCCATTGCAGCTGATAAAGGGAAGTCTGTGATGGAAGATATGCTTTTGATTCTTGTGTATGGATTGGTTGGGTAAGTATGAGGCTAGAATATTTTGCCAAGATGGGAAGATATCACTAAGGCACCCTGACAGTCATAACCGAACCATGTTCTCGGTGGAGAATTCTGACCGGAGTAGTTGTGCTTTGTAAAGTGCTATGGAAGTGGAAGAAGAGTTAAGTCGGGTTCGAGTAGCAAGAGAGTTTGCAGATATCTTTGAGCTGGTTATAGGATTACCACCGAAACGAGCTATCGAGTTTCGAATAGAAGCTGAACTTGTAAGTAAACCACCTAGTAGGATGTCGCCGACAGAGATAAAGGAATTTAAGGTGCAGCTACTGGATCTAGAAGGAAGGAATTTTATTAGACCAAGTAGTTCGCCTTTGGGAGTGGCCGTGGTGTTCGTGAGGAAACCAAATAGTTTGTTGAGGATGTGTATCAATTATCGTAAGTTAAATGAGAGAACGATCAAGAATAGGTATCCTTTGCAGAGAATAGACGATCTGTTCGACCAGTTGAGTGGAACTAGAGTGTTTTCCTAGTTGGATTTGGTGACAAGTTTCCATCAGTTAAGAGTGACAGAGGACAGTATTCCTGTGACAATATTTCGAACTAGATATGGTTCGTATGAGTGGTTAGTAATGTTAGTCGAGTTAACAAATGCACCTACTTTCTTCGTGCATTTGGTGAACCGAGTTTTCCGAGGGCAGATGGATATGTTTGTATTGGTATTTATAGATGACATTTTAGTGTACTCTAAGGAAGAAAGAGGGCATGTGAATCATCTTAGAGTAGTGCTTAAGGCGCCGAGGCAGCATTAGCTAAAAGAAAAGTTTTCCAAATGTCATTTTTGGAAGAAAGAGGTTAAATTTCTTAGTCATGTGGTTTAAAAGAAAGGGTTGTCAGTCGATCTAGATAAGATCGAAGCTGTTAATAATTGGAAGAGACCGGATATGGTGACTGGGATTAGAAGTTTTCTTAGACTTGTTGGCTATTACCGGAGATTCATCAAGGATTTCTCGCGAATAGCAGCACTTTGACTATGTTAATTAGGTTGGATGTGAAGTTTGTCTGGTCCAACAAATATGAGGAAGCACTCCTTAAGTTAAATAATTTGTTGACCAATGCACCAGTGTTAGTGGTTCTAGATGGAAACTAAGGGTTGGTGGTGTATAATGATGCATGTGGGACTGGATTAGGAGCTGTGTAGACGCAAAATAGTAAAGCGATTGCCTACGCTTCACGATAGCTTAGACTGCACGAAGTGAGATATCCTATTCATGATTTGGAGTTGGCTGCAGTTATCTTCATGTTGAAGATTTGGAGACATTATCTCTTATGGAAGAGATTTGAGCTATCACAGATCAAAAGTCATTAAGTATTTATTCACTCAAAATGAGCTAAATATGAGACAACAGAGGTGGTTGGAGTTTTTGGCTGCTTATGATTTTGGTATAGAGTATACACCTGGGAAAGGAAATAAGATAGCAGATGCTCTTAGCAGAAGACATTAGAAATGCAGCGTTAGCTATGTTGACAGAATGGAAAGAGTTAGAAGCTTTGACTACTTGTAATGTGCAGTTAAGATCGGCTGCTAGTTCTAGTCAGAGTACCACCATGTTGTCCTGTTTAGAAGTTCGACCGGTATTGATCGAAAGGATTGCTTCTAAGCAGATGGAGGATCCAGTGATAGCCGAGAAGATTAGAAGGCTTGAGGTTGGAACTGAGATTGATGATCTGAAAGATTTTAGTCTTGACCAGAGGGGATGGTTGAGAAAGAAGGGACGATTGTGTGTTTGAATGTTAAGGACTTAAGGAGAGAAGTTCTTGGAGAATGTCATCGATCCAAGTTTACGATTAATACTGGAGGGACCAAGATATATCAAAATATGAAAAGGAGCTTCTATTGGGAAGGTGTGAAGAGAGATGTTAGCTTATGGGTTAGGCAGTATGAAAACTGCGAACAAGTGAAGGCCGAACATCAGAAGCTGAGTGAGTTGCTTCAGCCTTTGGACATTCCAGTTTCGAAATGGGATTCGATATCTATGGATTTTATAGAAGGGTTTCCAAGGTCAATTAAGGGAAATGAGAGTATATGGGTCATAGTGGACAGGTTGACCAAGAGTGCCCATTTTATTCCAGTTAAGTCAACCAGGTCGGCACCTGTTTTAGCTAAGTTGTTCATGAAGAGTATAGTTAGACTACATGGGATTCCTAGTAGTCTTATTAGAGACAGAGATGCTTTGTTTAGTAGCGAATTCTGGAAGAGCCTACAAGGTGTATTAACTACCAAGCTTAAGATGAGTACTGCGTATTATCCTCAAACGGATGGGCAGACATAGAAAGCCAATATGGTACTCTTGGATTTACTGAGAGCTTGTGTATTGGAATTTGGTGGATCTTAGGGAGATCACCGACATTTGGTTGAGTTTTCTTATAATAACAGTTATCAGACTAGTATAGGAAAGACGCCTTTTGAAGCTTTGTATGGAAGGCCATGCAAATCACTAACATGTTGGTTGGAGAGTGAAGACAGATTAGTCTTAGATTTAGATCTGGTTAGAGAGGCGACAAAGAAGATAGAGTTAATCGGAGAAAGGATGAAGGAAGCTCGGTCCAGACAGATGAGTTACGCAGAAAAGAGGTGTAAAGGCCTAGAATTCTCAGTTGGAGATAAGGTTTTCATTAAAGTATCGATGGTGAAGGGTGTAGTATGATTTACAAAGTCAGAAAAACTGACACCGAGATATGTTGGTCCATTCCAGATTATAGAGATGATTGGAAAGCTTGCATACATAGTAGAGTTGCCAAGCAGTATGGCAGGTGTCCATAATGTATTTCATATGTCTCATCTTCACAAGTATGTGCATGATCCAAAGACTATTATTCCTTCGACAAGGTTGGAAGATCTGATAGTAGAGCCTAATTTGACATTTGTCAGACAACCAATTCGAATGGTAGTGAGAGATGAGAAAAGATTGAGGAATAAGACATTCAAGTTATTGAAAGTTCAATGGAGCGGCAACGAGAAGGACTGCACTTGGGAGACAAAAGACGGGATTAGATATACTTATCCTGATCTTATGTCTATATTAGATCTATATAGATAGTTTCCAGTCAGGTAGACTAGGGTGTTGTTAGCATTCATTACAGAAGATTGCTGTGTTTAGTATTTAGTCCTTACTGAATTTCGAGGACGAAACTATCTAAGGAGGGTAGCCTGTAATAGCCCTAATTTTTAGTAACATTATTCAAGAAATTTAATTAGATAAATTAAATAGAATAATGTAAATGTTAGAGTGATAAAATGGATTGAGATTTGAAAATAAACCTAGAGGCCGAGCTTAATTAAATAAATGGGCAACAAATGGTTTTGTATGTTAATTAGAGAATATTAACACAAGAGCACATAAGGAATTATGCACCATAACTCCTGAACCCTATACCCATGTCCAATTTCATTTGTCGTGTACACTTTTACAGAACTTAAAAACATAAGAGAAGAAGAGCTTAGAGCCGGCCATTGCTAGGAGAAGAAAAATTCAAGTGAAGTTTAAGGGGTCAAGCTAGGAGAATTATTCTCAATTAAATCTCAAAGTCCTTATCTTAATCAAGGTGAATAATAATTGAAACCATATCTATTTTTGTTTGTATGATCATTAGATTTTCAGGTTTAAGATTGAACCCATTATGATGATTTTTGATGACATGCTTGGATTTTATGATATGATATATTCAAACAAGTTTGTTTGAAAATGGTTTATACACGAATTTAAGGGTAAAATCATTTAAATTGAATTTATAATGACATGAGGAATTTATATGTTATGTAAAACATGATTTTGGAGTTGGGTTTTAATTTTCATAATTTTCCAATTTATGAAGAATTTATTATGTATTTTAAAAGGAAAAATGATTAGTTGGGTTTAAAAATTTATTTCGAAAATTATCTTGAAAATTTGGGTCTGAAATTTGGATATGTTAGATAACATATTAGAAGTGAATTTTTATGATTTTTAGGGATTTTTCATAAGTGATTTACTATGAGAATTAAATTATTTCGAAAGGAGGACTTAAATGATTTAATTATTTTGCTTTGGTTTAGATCCGAAATTATGCTGCAGTTTTATCTGGATAATCATTTGAAAAGTTTATGACAACCAATTAAATGTTTATAAGTAGTCAAGTTAGTTATAAATTTATTGCTTTTATTGGTTTTAATCAGCTTTTATCCAAAAAAGTGGGTTTCGCCTCTTTTAGAAGCACCTTTCGATTCATAGTTTCTGCTTTCAATCAAGTCGTAACCTACAAGTTCGAAATCCACGAAGCCGAAACCAACACACAAGATATCAACATTGGTACGTGGTGGATTAAAGAAAGACAGAAGGCATGGTTTTGAAACATAGCTTCCGATGGGGACGAAACCTTTGATTTCTTTTCTAAAGAAATGTGCTTGCATGTTTTACTAAATGCATTCGAAGGTGTCAAAATATATTCTTTCGAAGGTTTTTTTTGAATAGCTTTCAAAAGGGGAGTTGACACCTTATTGTTTAAAGTATAGCTTTCGAATGAGTTACTTAGTTTCCAAACTAATAATTTCAGAAGGGGTAGTTTCGACCAAGCCGAAACCCTTCTGCCGACCTTATGTCTTTCGAAGGAATTGAAGATATCAATGCTTTCGAAAGGTAGCCTTTGTTTTGTAAATATGAGCCACTTCCTTAAGCTTTTGAAAGGGGTTATGGTTTCAAAGACAATGGTTTTGAAAGGGGTTTCGAAGCTAACATTCAATTATTATACTTATATGGTTTAAGCTTTCGAAAGGATGGTTTTGATAACATCAAGTTTTTCCCCAAACACTTTTATATGTCAAATAACAGTTTTGAAAGGGATACTTTTGTTTATGTTCACTTTGACCCAAGAGATATTTTAAGGATAAATCTAATGGTTTCGAAAAGGATACTTTCAATGGTTTCAAATCTATTCTTCTAAGAATTAATAAGTATAACTTTAATACATTCGAAAGGTTTCGAAAGAGATATTTTTAAAAGTGTTCCAAAAGGCACGTGCCTAGAGTTTTGAAAAGAAGATTTTAATGCTTTCGAAAGGAAGTTTTCCAATGGTTTCGAAATTAACGATTAAAGATTTCGAAAGCCTTAGTTTTCAAAACAAATAACCCAATCTTATTTTAAAGGAAAACCATGGTATGATAAAGGGGTTTTGAAATGAAATTAATTATGAAGTTTGTGAACAAGTTTTCCTTAATTAATAAGTTAAAGGGATTAACCAAGTTTTATATGAAATCATTTCAAGGATATTAAACTACAAAGTTTACTTCTTCATGTGTGTGTGTGTTCACATTGTAATGACCCTTAACTGTATTTTGGGGAGAAAGGGAAGAATAAACAACTAGGTTGACCCAGTAGTGAATATAAATTGAATTAACTCCTAAATGAGCTGAATTGCATCCAGGAGGTCAGATAGACCAGAATGTATTATGCATAAATATTGATTAGAGAAGTTGTCAGGTAGATAAGTTCATAGTAAACCCATGAAAACTATGTATAGGAAAGTTATTGGCAGAGGCCGATAGGTTCATAGTAAACCCATGAAAATTATGATTAGATCGAGTTATTAGCAGGGGCCAATAGGTTTGTAGTGAACCTATGAAAACTATATCCGGATTAATTTATTGACAAAAGTAGTAGGTTCCTAATCAATCCATGAATATTAGGATAAGAGGGAAATTATTTGAGTTACCAATAGGTTTAGGGAGAACCCATGAAATAATGGAGTTATTAGAAGGGGCCAATAGATTCTTAATGATCCATAGAAGCTATGAAACAGGACAGAGAGTCTATAAATGTAAATAGGTTAATAGTAAGTCCATGAAAACTATGAAACTGGACAGGGAGTCCATAAAAATTAAACAAGTTCAGCCCATGAAAGCTAATAGGTTAATAGTGACCCTAGAAACTATAAATATGACAGGTAGTTAATTAAACAAGGGATGGGAAATCCAGAATGTTTTAACTTGTACGCATATCATCATAGTATTTTGAATTGCTATGTTTTAACCATTGTGGATGCAGGAGCACAATATATGGTTTTATAAAGTTTTAGGATACTAGTGGGGGGAATGAAGCGTGGTCTCAATAGATATTTAAATAGTTTGAGATGGAAGATTGTTGTTCATACCAGGCTTTATATCTGACTTGAAGTTTATGTTTTCCCCTTAAACTCTCGGGTGCTCAATTGATTTTGGGTAGTTTGAGAGTCGAGGTTTTCAAGTACCTTTTTAGACGAATAAGCTTTTGGAGACGTTTAGGAGGCATGATAGCTATTTAGAGTTCTCTTTTATTTTGATTCCTCTGTGTTGCTGTTATTAAGACAAAGATGTTTTATCGCATATATATATTCTGATCATCCAATGGAGCATTTTCATATATCGCTCTTGGCTATGTTGTAATAATTATATTTTTTTGAATGTGGTTAACGATTTGGGATTATGTAATGAATTTGAAATGTGATTTGGAATGGAATGAGATGTCTATTTTAAATTGTTTTAAAAAATTTCCATATCCATGTGTTTCTGTTATATGAATGTATCTAGCATCACTGTACTTTATCACCAAAAGTTACTATTACGGATGACTACAACATCTATAGCGCTTAGCTTTTGGCCTGAAGATAGGGGCTGTTACACTATAGAAACTTTATCTAAAATGCCATACCTCTAACCACTTGAACTAGAGGTCTTTGATTGATTTTGCAAGAAAGTAGTTCCTAATACTAAATCAAAGCAAAATTGTGAATATTGCTCAAATTTCCTACAAGTATGATTAAGCTAGCCAGCACATTAAGGTCTGGTCCAGACCCAAATCAGCTAGCAATCGTCCCAACCCGATTTAGACAGACTCATATTCAACCTGACTTCATCGTAGCTAGTCCAAACAAGCAAGTCTTGGATTAGCCAGCCTAGGTCCAAACAAGCGAGTCTCGGATGAGCCGGCCTAGGTTCATATGTAGACCCAACCAAGCAGAAGTTTACCCAGCCAGCTCATTAGACATCGGCCGGCTTGAGTGAGACCCATCTTTGTCCCTGCTTCATTACAGTCCGCCTTTGACCGGTCCAATGCAACCTGTCTCGTCATACTATAACTGGCTCAACACATCCATCACGATTTGGTCCTTAGTAATATTGAACTACATTCAGCAAATTTAGCTAGCTACAGATAGGCTGGCCTGGATCAATGCTTGGCCAAACTCAGTTTGGTTTGACACGGTCACTTTATATGACTTGGCCTGACCCTCTCAACCGGCCTATGACCGATTCCAAGCAAGCCGTATCATCACTATATCCCATTTCGTTGCTTCATGATTTAGCCTCAGCATATTTAGCTTCACTTGGCAACCTTCGACAACAAAGGACTGGTCGACAAGTTTCCCATTCGTCTTGTCGCCTGGGCAAGAATAAGTTAAAGACAAGCATATGGCCAATTGTACTAGGTACCGTAGCATGTCATCCATCGTCATGCCTACTCCTGTAGCATACCATCAAATTAAAAGTGTGCTAAATGCAAGATACGCACCTGGTAAGGAGAGTCAGTGTAACGACCCGCTCCTCAGTGAGCTTGAATTTTTGTTAAATCAAAAACCCAAGTCCATAAAGTATGGATTGTTTGTTTGACATCTTGCAAATAAAACAAAAGAATGCATATAAGAGGGCTAATGACATAACTTATAATGGTAAAACAAAATATAATAAGTCACATAACTACTAGCAAGTAGTTTAAAACTTCCAAAGTTAAGTGTCCTTGTCGACAAGCACTGGACACTACTAGCACTAGTACTTATCCTTCAAGCAATCCTATGGGTTGTAATGAGGACGGAGTCAGAAAAGCATTCTGATGATTGGTAAATTATACACTTTTTATATAACACTAGTTTATATAGATTGCCTTCTATATCTTGTTATGTTTTTTATTATTTAATTCGTCATCTCGATTCCACCTCCCCATATAAGGGATTTAATACTTTGTATGCTTTCTATTATGGACTCGCCTTTACAGACCAGCCCAACCATTTTAAAGGAACTCCTTTTGGGTTTACTAGCCTTACCCTAGCATACGAACTAGCAAACAATTATGACGTGCATGACCCAACTTAATCTATCATGGTAAGCAGTAAAGACCAGCTAGGTGTAACCCCATCCTTTCTATTGACCGGTATGAACTGACGACGTTGTCCTATGCAGCCCTACCTTTAACTATTTGGTACAAAATGCATCAATTGTTTCTATACAGTGCCCGATCACGCTCAGTATCCCATTTACATCGCCTAGTTCAATCATGGAAATACCCCCTTTATCTGTTTTTGAAGCAAACTCCTCTATCTAATGAAGGCTTTTCAAATATTTGTTGTCCTTTGTCTATTTTGGGGAATTTCTTTATCTATCGCAAACATATATCCTTCACAGGTCCTATGGCTGAACATGTTTCACATTAGTATAATGTTACATAACTATGGTATTCCCTTACGGTCAGCATACTTCTATTATATAGCACTACTGACTTCACATTCCAACCTACTCTAATGAACATATATCATTTCATTTCTTTAATTAAACTTTAATTATAATATTTCACAGCTGTCATAAAACGCATATTCGAGGCTACTTTATATATATATATATATATATATATATATATATAATTCCATACTGACTTAATTATCATGCCTTTACAATTTTACAGTTGACCACAGGTCATCATTTTATTACGCTTTTACTTTTTCCTTACTTTAAGTTTATTTATCGCTTTTCTCTTATCAAGTCCATAATATCTTTGCCTATCCTTTTTATTTGTTTTCTATTTTCCATTTCTACTCCTATGTTATCATTTTATTTCGTCTCACCCATCTTTCTTATTTTATTTCATTTACTTCCAAATTTTATTGGTATTTTATATCTTAACTTTTTAAGGATCCTTTTACTTCGTTCATGTCTTACCGTCTAACTTTTGGGGTTCATTACATTTTAATATGTTGGAACTACGTTTTTATTCTAAAAATGTTGATACCATAAACTCTATGTCTTATCCAAAAAGGAAAATATATGGTGTTTGTAATTACAAGTAATTATCTTTTTACTACTCGAAATAGATGTTATAAAATACGGCAACTATCCCTATTTTGCACATCTCTTTCTTTTTAGATGTATTCATTGTCATTTCAAACATTGCACTTTTATTTATTTAATTTTGATAATATGTAGAAATCTATTTGCAATGTCTCAAATTCCAACGAATTAAAATATCTCTTAAACCTCCAAAAGAAAGTTTCTTTATTTTACATACTTATTCTACGTTCAAATACCAATCTATTATTATCAAATTTATAACAAATCATAATTTCATATTTTTCAATGATAAATTTAGGAAAGATTTCCAATTCCATAAACCGATTCCATAATTATTACACGTATAGAACTTATTATCCAGTTCATTACTCGCATTAGTTTGTTATGCATATGCAATAAATTATCCAAAAAGAAATTTATATCTAATTATTACGCACTTAGAATTGTATATCCAAATCGATTATATATACATATACATAATTAGAACAGATCATAAGATATAAATCTATTCTTACTACAAAACATGTAATTTTCTCACTCACTTTACTTTTTGATTTTATATTCTCCAGATCTTGATACATTACCTTTTTATTTGACTCCCTCTTACTTCAAATCTAATAATAAAAAGGGTATTCACCTATTAAAATTATAGATCTGAAAAAGGATTGAATTGAATATGAAAAAGAGTTTTAAATTTATAATTTTACCTTTGTTTCCATTCCTATTCTCTACTACTCTTCTCTTCTCTTATTTTCCGCTTTTCTTCACTTACATACATAATATAATATTTTACTTTTAGAAATCTAGGAATTGTGGAGAAAGCAGAACGATAGAGCTTCGCTTCGTGACCTAGAAATACGAAGAAAAGTGTAAAGTAGGCTTGTATTTATAGTGGTTTGGTGTTAACATGGATATTTAAAGAATCTATTAATTTGATCCTGGACACCCCTTGATTTCTTAGCGCGTAAGTAATGCATCACGTTCATCCATCTCAAATTTTACATTCATGCTTTAACATCGATACGGGTCGACCACCCATGCCCTTAGGTCAACTGATACCGATCAAACTAGGTATATTCTGGGTCTACTTATGTCATGTTTAACGCGTTAATTTATTACATTATTTGATTTGTTAATTTACTTCCTTTGTTCCAATTATTTCTGTTTATTAGTTTTCTATGTTAATTGATCGCTATAATTTATTTCCAGTAATCACATTCTTAACTTCTAAGCTATAGTTAAATAAAACTGTTTGTAATTAAAGTTGGATAGTTATTATTTGTATCGTCATTTACATATATAATTATTTACGACTCTTAAATTTCAAATATTAATAACTTTTCCGTCTGAACTCTGATTAAAAAAGTATATATATGAAAATTGATAAGAAAATCGCCGTGAACCAAATGATATAGGTTATGTAGCCAAATTCTGATATTTGCAAAAATTCTATTTTCACTGTTTATTATTCATTAATTAATTTCTATTTAAATTAATTACCTCAAAATCCTGGGGTGTTACAATCGCTGACATGCTTCTCAACCACACATTCCACTCTGCCTTACAACTATTTTCCATCAGCATGTGTGACCAAATCGCGATCAAAAGCATTTCCCACCTATTTTACTACTATAAATACCTCATGTCATGCCACATCAAAGGTGTTGATTTTTGATGCTTGGAGTACATATTCTAGCAAACAAATCCTATCAAAGCTCTTAAGTTTAGAATCATTGTAAGCTAAATGTAAATTTTCTTATTATTCTGCTGTAATTTCCTGTAATTGTAAGAGAGAAACATAGCAAGAGATATTCATAGTGGATGTAGTCAAGCTTTGCCAAACCACTCTATATCCTTGTGCCATTTACTTTAATTTGCTTGTTTTCCAATCATTTTATATTTTTAAGTCTAGTGTTAGCAAGCAACTTTGCTTTTAAAAAAATTAGTCTTATTTGGAGTTTGGCTAATTTATTAGCTAACATTTTGGTGCTAAAAGAAAGGTCTTCTCTTAAAACTATCACATCTCTTCCCTTTTTCTTATCTACACACACTTCATGTTTCACCATTTCAAATTCTAATGGTGAGAACGAGTTCATCAACTCTAACGAATAAAGGTAACAATGTTGCTAATGCTACCAATCTCATCTTAGGATTAGTAATGAATGTGACAGTGTGCTCCAAAGCTTAACCAACGTGGGAAATCTAGCCCATGAGGTAAATGAATTGAGGACGAGGTTGGATGCCCAGACAACTATGAACTTTATTCCCCTACCTCCTCCAATGGTCGAACTAACTCATCTCCAACCCATCCTCCTCAATGCTTCTGACCTCATGTTTATCCAAGAAGACATGTTGTTCATGGGCTATTTCATGTTTGTAACATCGATCTGGAGATAGCCACATACACGAAACCAAGATGTCGTCATTCTCCTTTAGTGGAACGATGGTCGGCTTTTGAATTCCTCCAAGCGGCAAATGGAGCTCAAAACTTGAGGGTCGAGCGTCTAAGCGGTGGTTCTCATGCGATCAATGGAGAGATAATGGATCCATCAGTGCAGTCTTGATCTCATAGGGGTGCTGCTAGGTTTAGATCAAGCAAAGGGTGGACTGGTCATTCATGGTCGCCTTCTTTGCATAGAGAGGGAGTGCTCCCACTGTAACTCACCATCACCAGCACCTCATCATCGTTGATCTCCCACCCTAAAAGGAAGCCGACCGAGCCTATAGATGGTCGCTGGCCAGGAAATTCTACACGGGCCAATGCTGGCATCCATGAGGAAATGAGCATCTTTTTTACGTAACTACATATAATGCAAACCTAAAATGCCAAGGGTGAAGCTTTGTTTGATGATAACAATAGAGAGCCATTTTCCAAGGAAATCCTCAACGCTTACATCCACGGGCAATATACCTTGTCGTCCATTAGTTAGTACGATGGAAGTAGTGACCCATCTGACCACAACACTATGTTCAACTCCATCACCCATGCCAGCCAGCTTTCTAGACTTACAAAGTGTTCGCTCTTCCCTTCCACACTCACAGGACCAACCTCGTGTTGGTTCCTTCGTATATAACTGGAAAACATCCATTCATGGGCCCAATTTTGTTCAGACTTCAAGACTAGGTTCTTCACCTCAAAGGCGCATGTTATGACGGTTAGTGAGCCAGGAAATATCAAACAAGGGTCGATCGAGAGTCTTTAGCCATATATGAATCACTTCAACAAAGAATTAACCGGGTTCAAGGTGGTGACAAGAATAGCTTGGTTGTGGCCCTCTGCTCAAGGGTTAGGTACAAATCAATAATGTGGAAGGAACTCCAAAAGCAGTTGGCTACGTTCTAAATTGACTTCTATCAGGGAAATTGACAGTACAAGGATGGAGACGCAGATCTTTCTAACAGCGATAATGAGACCCGGCGTACAAGATAAATCGATCCCCATGAAAATACTAATGTAAAACAGATTTCTTACTTATATTGATCATCTATGCCTTTAAATTAGGTCTTTACCCTAACTTTTTTGATCTAATTTAAAAGAGAATTAGTCAAATAAACCTTTTTATATTAACGTTGCTAAAGAAGATGCTAAAAAACCTTGGTTGGTATGTGTAGATGAAAACAACAGAACTTAAAGTAGATTTACTATGTAAGAGCGCTACATTAAAATAGCGTAGCAGTCAAACAACGCCATAGTGGGGATTTTGTGGGCAAATAGCAGAGTTTTAACTGCACATGTGGGAAGTTATTATAAATTTTTATCATGGATATTATCATTTCATACTTTATGGAACTATATTATTTTCCCACACTACTTGAAATTCCTATGTATGTGATTGCTCTCATGTCGGTATTTTTGTCATTTTCAACGTTCGCATTAGAGATTTTGTTGGGCCAATGTTTTTTTGTCAAAGTGTTGCTGATGCAACTGCATCAAAGTCATAGGATCATTTAGTGTTTTGTGTTCTATTGCATTTTCATCATAGTGTAATTTGCAAGTCAGTAAGTTTTTAGCAGTGTGTGTGTATTGAGTTTACGAGTAATTGCCTTATGCAATATGTATAGTAATTATGCTCTGTAGCCAAATGTGTCATGGTTGTTGAGGTCCTTTGCCCCACACCTATATTGATTTTATATATAAAAAGTGGACCGACCACTTTAAAACCAGCTTTTCTTGGCCTAAAAATATATATGTTTATGATAATTTGCATATATCTTTCAAACCCAAATATGTACATACACACACATATATTTGTATGTATTTATGTCTATATATATATATATATATGTGTGTGTGTGTGTGTGTGTGTGTTTATGTATATTTGTACGTATTTATGTCTGTATACATATATATGTGTGTGCATGTGTGTTTGTGTGTTTATGTACGTATACACACATATATATAAATATATAAATGTATGTATGTATATGTATATGTAGTGCACACAACAAACTTATGTATATAACTACCAATAACTATCTGCACCGATATATCGCACACATGCGTGCATGCACATGCGCACTCATACACACACACACACATGTATATATATATATATATTCCATTATATAAGCATCGTGATTTTCAAAAATATTGTAAGCCATAGTTAATATTAGTCCAAAAGACTAAATGACAATTAAACCACAAAGCAAAACACTCATTAGCATTAAATGTGATCAATACATCATGAATGTTCATTCACAATAACTTAATATACCTTATTCTACATAAAACAAATAATTGTGTTATATATGAGATATGCACGTGTGTCTGTGTGTTTTTGTATGGGTGTGTGATAGAGAGAAATTCTATTTAGACAAAAAATCTAACCCAAACGATTTTAACCATTAGATCTCCCCCTTCTTATCATCTTCTTTGTAAATATAAAAATCAATTGGTCAATATTTGTTGTCTTACCACTCTAATGTGTGTGTATGTGAGGAATTTAGTTTAATGAACAAACTTCTGAAATTTTTTATTGCTATGACGGCCTCTTCAAAATTTATTCACAAGGACAACTTTCTCTCCATATCTCGTTCCTCACGTAGTCGCAGCCCAAACCGTTATATCCAACGTTGCTGCGTCCCACACTACCACACCCTAAGTTGCTGCTTCCCTAAGTCGTTCTACACATGTTCTCCGCCATTACTATTGCTACCTCCCACTGCATCCACCAAAACTAACCTTAGTAACCAAACTCATACCTCTACTCGCCACTTACTATGCCATCTACATTTTTAGCACATCACGACATCATTGCTCTCCTCATCTTGCTCACTAAACCTTAATTACTATAAAGTGGTAGAGGGTAAAAAATGGTAGTATACAATATAATTGTATAAGAGAATGATGTAGAAAGAATTACAATACTGCACCAAAAAATAGATTTAGAACACAGAAAAAACACTACCATAAATTCTAGTAGCGTTTTAGAGAACGTCATTATACGACATGCAAATAAAAATCCTGGACTTTTTATTGCATTTTCATAAATGCTACCAAAAAACAACATATTATGGCATTATAAATGCAATCAAATTTTTTTATCGTAGCGTTGTATAAACGCCACTTAAAAATACTGTTGATGCTACTACAAATATTATGGTAATGTTTTTGTAAACGTCAACATATATATTTTGTAGCGTTTTTTGCCTGTCACCGTATATATTTTGCAGCCTTTATTTCAATGCATATTATTTTCTGTAGCATTTGTTAAATGCCGCGAAAAACTGTAATTTTCTATGCATATTTCCCTCTTTGTGGTAGCACATTCTGTTTCCACTTCATTTTATTCACAACACATATTATTATTACTAAATAATCACCAAAGATAAACAAAATACATTAATTACATAACAAAACACGATATCCATAACCATTATGATATTAAAGTCATAAGATAACTAATTATTTTATTTTATACAAGTTTCTTGTTTAAAAATATGCATATAAAGATAAACATCAAATAAAATCACATTAGTCCAAGGTAGTAAATGAAACTCAATTCTAGTTGATCCCATATTTCATATTCCATTGTTTTATAGAAGCTGCAAATGCAATGTACAATATATAACTCATTAATAGATGGATTTTTCCTAAGGATAAGACCATATATTTTTGAATCAAAGTTAAAATGTGAGTAACGTAACAACAACATAATGAAGAGAAAGTATTCTGTTTAAGTTACCTATAACAAAATGTCAAATACCGCTATAAGATGGTAAAATTCATTCTTGATCTCTTCAAATGCTTCAAGGCAACTGCAAGGAAAACAAGCAGCACATAAATAATTGTAGGAGTAAGTTCAGTAGTTTGCGCTTTTCAATATGCGTAGTTTGTTCTTTTATTGACATAGTGAATCTATCAAGAAACAGCAAGCATGCCTAAGTAATTTGATGAGGAAAGAGCTGTTAGAAAATCAAATCTACGGTTTTGATGACAACAACTATACAATGGAAATCGAATATGCATATACATTTCTATTTGCATATACTTGCTAGAGTGACATCACTAGAAAGACAAGAAAAAAACTTAAAGAACGTTACAAGAGACTACAGGTTGATAGGATCAATGGAGAAACAACACAGATGCACAAAGTAAACATGCACATGTTTCAGACATTTGGGTGCACTAAAAGACATCTTCGCTTCTCTTCGCTGCAACTCTTCATCGCCATCAGAAGCAACTACAGGACACTTAATAGATGCAACTACTCAAGAAATCTCTCTACCACTATAAATAACATCAAGAATCAAAGAGAAGAATTCATCTTACTTACTTACGCTCTTTACTCACATACTCTGTTATATTATTGATCACTAGCAATCTATACTTGTATTTCACTCTTCCATAAATATTCAGATCTCCTTAATCAATAATCTATACTTGTATTCACTCTTCCATATATATTCAGATCTCCTCAATCAACACTATACATACATACATACATACATACATACATATATATATATGTACACACATTGAAAGCATTTGTACTTAATAGTCAATATCCGTGTTATAGAACACATCCTTGACAAGAACAAGCTACTGTAACCAAGCCTATTCCTCCGGTGAAGTAAGGGTGTTTGATAGTCGAATTCCGACGGGAAGCTTCGAGACTGGATGTGGGACGGAAGGTTCGAACCAATATAAAATCCTGTTGTGCTTATTTTATATTTACTTAGATCAATTTTATCTTGGTTGCATCATATAGTTAGTCACATATACTTGCATATACACTACACAATCCACTCTATAGACTTTCAATTGGTATCAGAGCATGGTTTGAACAAAGTACAGTAACACATTTTTGAATCACTTTAATTGGCAAGTATTTTCAAGAAGGAAAATCCACAGCATGACCCCTACTTTTTAATGGCTCTAACTATGCATATTGGTCAACACATATGAGAATTTCTATGGAAGCTAATGGTCTAGAAATTTGGTCAGCCACTCAAGATAAATATGAAGCATCTACTACTTCTATACACACATGGACCGATGCACAAAAAAGGGCAGCTTCTAAAAATGCCAAAGCTATGAATGTTTTATTTTACTCACCAGATAAAAATGAATTTTCAAGTGTCGTGTTATGTAACACTGCATTTGATATTTGGCGTACCTTACAAATTACACACGAAGGCACAAACAAAGTTAAACAAACTAAGATTACAATTTTACAAAATCAATTCTCATAATTTAAAATGAAACAAAATGAATCTATAGTAGATATGTACTCTAGATTTTAAACCATTCAACATGATTTAATGGCACTTGAAGTCAAATTCGCAAATTTTGATTTATCTAGAATACTCAATTCTTTAACTCCAGAGTGCGAAAGAAAAATATTAGCTATCAAAGAAGCTAATGATCTCTCGGCACTCTTAGTTGAAGAGTTGATAGGAAATTTAATGTCCTATGAAGCTAATTTACAGGCACGAAAAGAACTAAATTCGAAAAAGAAGAGCATAGCATTCCCAGCAACAAATGAAGACTCCGACTTAGATGTAGAAGAAATTATATTTATTGCCAAAAATTACAACAAATTCAAGAAGTTTAGGAAAATGAATAAATTTCAGAAAGGAGGAAAATCAACCTCAACAAATCAAACATCAATTAAATGCTATGAATGTGGTCAATTTGGACATATGAAGAAAGACTGTCCCAAGCTCAATAATGATAAAAAGAAGAACAAATTTGAAAAGATCAAAAAGAAGAAGGCTTTCAAAGTAACATGGGATGACTTGGATTCTTCATCATCTGATAATGATAGTGATAGTGATGGAGAACAAGCTAATGTGTGTTTTATGGCCCAAACTGATGAGGTATGTCCCGAACTTAGCTATGACGAATTATTAGAACTTAGCATGGAATTAGATGATAAATTTAGACAAATTAAAATTTTTAACAAAGAACATATAGCCAAAATAAATAGATTAGAACTTGAAGTAGGAATGTTAAAAGATGGAAAAATTATTTTAGAAGAAGAACTAGATTTATCTCAAGAAAAAATTAAAAATAATTTTGTCGAAAATTAGGCTATTGCTATTGATCTTGATAAAACTAAAATAATAAAGGATAATTTGGTTAAAAGAAAATGTCAACTTGAAAAGTAATATTGAAATATTGAAAATTGAAAATTTAGAGTTGAAAGAAAAATTAGAAAAAAATACAAATAATGTTTCAAAATTTAATAAAGGAAAACAAGATTTGGAAAACCTTATCAAAACTTCAAAACCATCAGGTAATAGAAATGGAACAGGATTTAAAAATACTCCTGAACAAAGAGGAAATGATGTTAAGAAATATAGTTATAAAAAGATTAAAAGTTCACCTAAGTCTAATATGAATACCGAAAATATGAAAATTTAGATTCCTAAGATAAATAATAATTTGATTAGACAAAAACATATTAATAATTTCTTAGAGAATGTGATCTATAATAAAAATTATATTCATAAAGGTACCAAACCATCTTGGGTATGGCTACCTACTTCTCCTAACATCTAGGACCCTAGCAAAGTATATGGGTACCAATTAAAACATCTTTTATTTTGCAGGTTCGTAAAATAAAATAAGGATAAATGGATACTAGATAAGGGATGCTCCAAGCATATGACCGGAAATTCAAAGATGTTATCAAATATAACATACATCGATGGTGAGACATTAACATTTGGAGATAACTCAAAAGGATATGTCATGGGCATTGGAGAAGTCTTCAACTCTGGTATTTCTAACTCTCCTATTATTATAAATGTTTTAGTAGTAGAATATCTAAAACACAACCTACTAAGTATCGATCAATTATGAGATAAAGGTTTTCAAATCAATTTCAAAAAAGATAGATGTAATATTTTCAATAATAACAAACAACTTGTATTTGAAGGTTTTAGAAACAAAATTTTTTATGTCTTATATATAAATATAAATAAATATTCAAATTTGTGTTTAACCGTCAAACATGACGATCCTTGGTTATAGCTAAATGATTTTGTCATATCAATTTTAAATATATTAATAAATTAGCAAAATATGAGCTAGTTAGAGGTTTACCTAAAATAAATTACAAAGCAGAAAATTAATGTGACGATTGTCAAATTGGAAAACTAAAGAAAAGTTTTTTTAAATCTAAAAATAATATTTCCACAAAACAACCATTAGAATTATTACATTTAGATTTACTTGGTCTAACACAAGTACGATCTATAAATCACAACAAATATTTTTTGTAATAGTTGATGATTTTTCGAGATATACATGGACTTTATTTTTAAAACATAAAATGGTACTTTTGGTATGTTTAAAATATTTGCTAAAAGAATTAAAAAACAAATGGATTTGAAAATTAAAAGTATTAGAAGTGATCACGGTGGAGAGTTCGAAAATGATCTTTTTACTAATTTTTGGAAAGGAATAAGTCATAATTTTTCTTTCCTCGCACACCTCAACAGAATGGTGTAGTAGAAAGAAAAAAATCATACGTTACGAGAATGTGCACGAACACTACTAAATAGTAGTGGTCTACCAAAACATTTCTGGCCTAAAGCTGTTGCCACAGCTTGCTATGTGTTGAATCGAGTAACCATACGTCCTATGACTAAACAAACTTGTTTTGAAATATTTTTTGGAAGAAAATATAAAGTATCATACTTTAAAACTTTCAGATCAAAATATTTTATATTAAATACAAAAGATAAT
This sequence comes from Allium cepa, assembly GCA_030765085.1. Classification (NCBI taxonomy): domain Eukaryota; kingdom Viridiplantae; phylum Streptophyta; class Magnoliopsida; order Asparagales; family Amaryllidaceae; genus Allium; species Allium cepa. Next base: position 259,259,746 of record CM060938.1, on the reverse strand, counting down.
TTAGGAACTTTGACCGGAAGGCCGATGAGGAATCTTTGTTGGATATTCGAAACGCATCAAAGCATATAGGATTTTTAATAAACGAAATAATACCATTGAAGAAAGTTTATATGTTTCGTTTGACGAAAATCTTCTTAATCGTCATACTAATGACGATGAAGAAATATTTCCAATAACAAATACAACAAACTCTATTAATAATAAGACAAATGTGCAAAATAATACTTTGATATCATCCCTTAGAATTCTTAAGGGTCATCCAAAAGATAATATCATTGGAGATCTTAATTCTAGAGTAACAAGAAATCAACTTAATTAAATAAGCCACATAGCATTTGTGTCAAATTTTGAACCAAAAAATAATAAAGAAGCTTCAAATGATAATTTTTGGATAATCGCTATACAAGAAGAATTAAATCAATTTGAACGTAATAATGTTTGGGAATTAGTACCTAGACTAGAAGATCAATCAGTTATAGGAACAAAATGGGTATTTAAAAACAAAGCTGATGAAAACGGAAATACTGTTAGAAATAAAGCACGTTTAGTTGCTCAAGGCTATAATCAAGAAGAAGGTATCGATTAAGACGGAACCTTTGCTCCGGTAGCGAGATTAGAGACCATTCGTAGATTACTCGCTTTTGCAAATCATCACAATTTTAAATTGTTTCAAATGGATGTAAAAAGTGCCATTTTAAATGGTTTTATTAAAGAAAACGTATATGTTGAACAACCCCTATTATTTGTTCATGAAAAATATCCCGACCATGTTTTTAAATTACAAAAAGCATTATATGGATTAAAATAAGCTCCTCATGCATGGCACGAACGTCTTAAAAATCACTTAATTACATCTGGCTTTCAAATAGGCAAAATCGATACAACTTTATTTATTAAACAAGAAAATAACGATATTTTAGTTATACAAAATTACTTTGACAATAGTATTTTTGGTTCAACCAACGAAAATCTATGTAATCAATTTTTAAATATTATGAAAAATGAGTTTGAAATGTCTCACATGGGAGAATTAAATTTCTTCTTAGGTTTACAAATAAAACAACTTGAAAATGGTATTTTTATTCATCAAGAAAAATATTGTAATGATCTATTACGTCGTTTTGAAATGAATAAAACTTCAAGCAAACCAACACCAATCAGTACTACTATTCACTTAGAAAAGGATGATAACGGAAAAGATTTCGATGAAAAATTATATCGTAGCATGATTGGTTCCTTACTCTATTTAACGGCTAGTCGACCAGATATTATGATGAGTGTATGTCTCTGTGCTCGATTTCAAGCAAAACCAAAAGAATCTCATCTAAGAGCTGTGAAACGTATCTTACGATATCTATCTAATACTAGAGATTACGGTTTGTTTTACCCTAAAGGATCACTGTTTGAACTAGTTTCATAAAGTGATACAGATTTCGATGGATATAGAACAGATCGTTAGAGTACTAGTGGAACATGTCACTTTATCGGACAATCGTTAGTTTCATGGTTTAGCAAAAAGAAAATTTGTGTTTTCTTATCTACTTGCGAAGCTGAATATATTTCAGCAGCTCTAGCATGTGCACAAGTGATATACATGCAACAAACACTTACGGATTTCGGCAAAATTATCAATAAATCTCCAATATATTGATAACACGAGTGCAATAAATTTATCAAAAAACCCTGTAAATCGCTCGCGAACTAAGCATATAGATATACGACATCATTTTTTATGTGACAATGTTGAAAAAGGAATTATTTCATTAGAATACGTAAATACCGAAAATCAAATAGCAGATATTTTCACGAAATCACTAAATGAACAAGCTGTTATTAAAATCCGATGCGATTTAGGGATATGCTCTCTTATGATCTTCTAAATTTATAACCACTCCTTCATTTACGCTATGGCTAATAATTTTCTATCCACAAATTGCAATTGATAAATCCTTCACCTTTAATTTTTTAGTTAGTTAGTTTCTAAAAATTATTTATAAATAATGTTTGAAATTATATATAAATATTCACACAACAAGAAAGAAAATATATATAGAATTCTATTTTTTTTAACAAAATAGAGTCATGGCTTCTGAAAATTCTTATCTATCCATCTCGGCACCTACTACGGATAGCACAGTTGATACACCACAATGGCTTCCTGCACCCACACCAATACAGGAACGACGTATAGGTGGTTCTCATATCACACGGGATTCACTCCCGATACAAGAAGTCTAAACGATCTTTATTTGTCTCTCCTAACATAAAGGAGAAAATTAATGAAATACATCACTATCAAAAACAAAAAATAGATCTACAATGAGAACTATATTTTGAACAAAAAGTCATGGTACGTCGACTAAACTTTTTGGAGCAAGTAGCAATGCAGTTTTGTACTTCATGGAAGAAAGATGTCCATGAACCACTTCCGATGCCTTGCAGTTCCTTGGATCCTTTTCCTCGCATCTTACACACTTGGATCCTTCACCAAGGCAATTCTCTGGTTCGCCGAGAGCCCACGAACGTGGAAATATATGGTCTACACTCAAACTATGGAGGGATAGCAAGTCAGATGATCACAAAAGTCCATCTCCATTTAAATAGATTTTTTTTTTGTATTTTTATCTACGTATATTTGTAATTTTGTTTCACAAAAATAATACTACATTTCTTTTTAAACAATAGAGGGTCAAGAAATAAGCAACACCTTTAAAATTTAGGCTAATTTTAGAATGATTGCTTGTTTCAGACGTCTGGATATAGACCTCAGTCGTCTGACACTTTGATATTCCATAAATTTTTCATCACTATACATATGTAAGACGTCTGTTATAACCCTCCAGACGTCTGAAAATTTGATCTACCCCATTGAAATAGATACCAGACTATTTTAGACGTTTGAACGTTGAACGAGACGTCTGATTTATGTCTCTACCACCAAATTATAAAAAATCGACATATTTCTGACATTTGATATTGTAACCAGACGTCTAAAAAATCTCTCTGACTAATAAATTTTTAAAACATGACTAAACCCAACATCTAACAATTAAACTAGACATCTTAAATTATTTACTGTGTTCGAATTAGGGTAAATCAGACGTCTGAATTCGCTTCCAAACGTCCGAAATTCAATCGACACTTTAAAATACACAGATAACATCAATTTTTTTCTACTTTCATTTCTATTTTCAACTGTTTATACTCCATCGACAATTTTTTCTCAAAAACATCTTTTCTTTTTGCGCTTTCTCGATTACAATGCCTTCTAGAACTAAAAACCCTAAGATATCCAAAAGAAAACAAGACCAACCAACATCCTCAAATCCTCAAGTTTGCTCCAGTGATCAAATCAAAAGATGGATGAATCGAGTACCACACTCACTCAAGAGATATGAGGATAACAGAAGAAGAAACTTCACATCGGTCCATTTTATAATCTACTTAAATTTCCAATGTACGATTTGGATGAAATGTGTGAGAATGCCGGTCTAGAAACATTGATATCATTCACTTCCAATGACATCCAAATCGATCAATTGGTTATATTTCTTTTCTACGTAAATTTGGATAGCATGGCAGTATGGAACACAGAAAATGAAAACAATTGGTTATGGTCTAGCGTGCATGGCAACATGATTAGACTCACTTTAGAAATAATAGGTAGTACTCTCGGATGTTTCGATACGGACGAAGATCTATATAATATTCCCGATATGCGCTTCATACCAAGGAACGATATAACACATCAAATATGGGAGGATGAAATGCTTAAATTTTCATCCAAATATCTACAACCAAAAGCAATACTTCTTACTTGAATGATCATCAGTACCATCGTTCCACGTCTGGGAAGTCATGAGCAGATAACTGAGTTAGAACACAAAGCATTATATGCTCTATTTAGCGGAACAAGGGTGAATTGGGCCAAATTTATTTTTGACAAGCTCAAACATTTTTGGACCTGGTAATGGCCATCAATTATCTACCCCACATACATCATGAGACTTCTACGTGCTCACAACATCCCATCCTAGTTATCAACTTTTGAAGAAATCTCTTCAAAATATGCTTCCACAAAGTTTTTCTCACCGATGCACCTACCGGAAATTCCTTTAGAATTTATCTCTTTTGAAGGTTGGACGCACAATCGTCAAGCTAGACAAGTTGGGCCTCCACCTTAACCACAAAATGAACCATCACAAGAGGAGGAACAACATCATGAGACAACTCCTCCTCATGCACCATTTGATTATACAAGCCAGTATGAGATTTTGGAAACTCGAACAGAAACAAACCCAAATGAAAGCGTTTGAGATCTCACTCTTCAAAATTAACATATATTGTCTCAAAATCAAAAAGTTTTGTCTAAGTGTATTGACAGCTTTGAATCATCTTTTGCCATAGGTCTAGCAACAGTTGAAACATCACTTTCAATTGTATTATCGGCTCTCAAAGAGGTTCTTCAAAGGGTTCGTGGTTCGACACCTCCTTTTGAGGATAGGCCAACCCTAGTGCCTTCTCCTCCTTCGAAACGTTCCGAACTTTTTGAGGACGAACCTCTAAAATAAGCTTTGACATCTCCTACAAAACACCCTAGCTCTTCCTATAAGGAAGATAAAGGAGATGATCAAGAAAAAGCTTCTTCGAAAGACTTATAGATTTCAGAATTTCAACTGTTGTACTTGACAAAATCTATGAATGTACTCAATTTCAAGTTATTAATAAAATTCTCTTTTTTGTGTGTTATCTTCGACGATTGGCTAAAATTTTAGAATTCTTTTTGATAATGCCAAAGGGGGAGAAATATAAGTGTATATATATAAACTTTAAATAAGCACATATTCAGGGGGAGATTTATAAATTATATATACGTACATTTTATAGTCGTCGTCATCAAAAGGAGGAGATGTTAGGAAATCAAATCTACAGTTTCGATGACAACAACTATACAATGAAAATTGAATATGCACATATATTTCTTTTGCAGATACTTGCTAGAGTAACATCACTAAAAAGACAAGAACAAGGCTCAAAGAACATTACAAGAGACTATAAGTCGATAGGATCAATGGAGAAACAACATAGATGCATAAAGTAAACATGCACAGGTTTCAGACGTCTGGGTGCACTAGCCAGACGTTTGAAGAAATCCTCTAGAATTCAAAACAGAAAGGATTAGACGTCTAGTTAATGCATCCAAATGTCTGAAAGGCTACTGCATACAAAAAAAATATAGCCAGACATCTAAAACAAATAGCAGACATTTTGGTGCTGAATTCGGAATTTAAAATTCAAATTACAACTGCTGCATTTGAAAAGACATCTTTGCTTCTCTTAGCTGCAACTCTTCGCCACCATCAGAAGCAACTATAGAGCACTTAATGGATGCAACTACTCAAGAAATCTCTTTACCGCTATAAATAACATCAAGAATCAAAGAGAAGAAATCACCTAACTTACTTGCGCTCTTTACTCACATACTTGACAAGAACAAGCTATTGTAACCAAGCCTATTCCTCCGGACGAAGTGAGGGTGTTTGATAGTCGAATTCCGATGGGGAGCTTTTGGATTGGACGTAGGACGGGAGGTCCGAACCATTATAAAATCTTGGTGTTCTTATTCTATACTTACCTAGATCAATTTTATCTTAGTTGCATTATATAGTTAGTCATATATACTTGCATATACACTACACGATCCACTCTATAGACTTTCAAGAGCAACAATATGAGTGTTATGCCAAGTACCTTTTGCATATGAGAAACAACAAGCACACTTTAGTAATTTTTGACCTTTTTCTCTAGAGTATAAAACTACGTACCATTTGTTGGTGAGCTAAGATATGAATAACACGGCATAGATATGATCTTTAGAATATACATTTTTGTGTGTGTATACCTATATGTTTTTATGCGTGTATGAATGTATGTAATATGTATACATGCATTTTTATGTGTGTAATATATACATTCATGTACATACATACATACATACATACATACATGTTAAATAAAAATTAAATGAGAAATCCAATTCTACTCTAATATATAATGACGTACGTGATGACTGCACCTTTAACTTTCAATGATCACCAAACTAATCACCTAAAATTTGGTAAACTTGTGCTTTAGATCATGTAGATCAAGATAGACAACAACACTTGCAAGACTGTTGAGAAGCATACATCTTACTTTACTATATATAACACTAAACTTACATTTTCTATTAGGAGGTGACCTTTGTTGAGATATTATTATTTTAGTCAGGTCCATGGCTGCGTTTCCCTAATAAAATAGGTTTTTCAAATATATTTTTATTATATTACTTGAATTTGTCTGCTTCTTTCAAAACTATCCATGAAACACACATCTTTTGCATGTATATAGGGATTATTGCCATACCGAACTCAAACTTACTTTATATAAATATGGGTATGTTGGTATGCACTTGCATCATAAGCATTTAAAAATATAAGTCTAAATGAACTATAACAGTCGATGGAAGAAAATAGAATTAAATATAAATAGATAAGAAAAATTAGCACGAAGAGAAAAATGTAAGATTCCATTAGAAATATAATCATAGAAGCAACTTTTCATCAAGCACGTAGTACTAAGCTCTCAGGCTAGCAACATTAGGATGATTAGCCACTGCTTCTGCCTCAAATATCCTCCTCTTCTTCCACTTATCCCCTTCACTTCACCCTTACATCCTTCACTTAATCTCCTTACGGTCACCGTCGACAACTACTTTATACATAACGCTGCCTTTTCTCTTCCTTACAACATACGCTGATGCTCGTAAAAGCTCTTCTAGTTCTAATGCAAATTCTTTATTAATTGCTACATACATATCACCTATATATGCATCACAATAACACTACATATTAGTTTTAAACTAATATCTTTTTATCAACTCACTCTGATAACTTAGAGTTATCTTCTCTTGAATTTTGAAATTAAATAAACTAAACTCTATAATTGTCTAATAAACCTTCTCAGAAAGCTTAGCCAATGGACAAGAATAATTGCTAGGAAAAATATGACATCATATCAAATTACAAAGAGAGTATGAACATTTTTTTTACAAATGGTAAAATCTTCTTTAAGTTATACAAGAACCTAGATACCAATTTAGTCAAAATTAACGATCAGGACAAAACACTCTTACTTTCCTCATTATCAACCAATAGCTACTGTTAGAATTTAAAGTAACTAAAGAGAAGAGAGATGAGAATTCTTGGCCTTTTTTTAAAATTGTCCTTTTTTATTTCATTCTTAGTGCTACTTTAGAAAAACCAAATCTGAGCACATTTATAGATTTGTAAACAACACTTGAGCATAGAAATCTAAACAGCAAGTTAATTATAACCCTTGGTTGCTTAGAGACATATCAAATAGACTCCCCCATTCAGCCAGAATTGCTCATTAACTTCTCATTTGATCATGCCTTAAAATTAGACTGATTTTGGATTACATTCAATACCCCTATTAATCCAAAGTCCAACACATTCATCATGTCACAATACCAACTGAACTTCTCTCGATTAAGTGACTTCGTCAGTACATCTGTAACTCATAGGTTTGTGTTACTACAATTCAGTTACCCTTTGCTCAATCAGGCCTCATACGAAGTGGAGTCAGGTGTCTATATGCTTTGTCCTGTTGTAATGCATTGGGTTGTTAGCAATTGCAACTATTGATTGATTATCACAATAGAGAATTGCTGCATCATTCTACTCACAATTTAACTCCTCTAACGGGTGCTTTAACCATACTCTTTAGCATGCAGCTGTCGGTACTACGTTATACTCGGCTTTTGCAGCAGATAGTGCAATTGTTAACCGTTTCTTCAAGCTCCAACTGATTACATTATTGCCATAGAAAAACACACGACCTATTGTGCTCTTTTGATCATCTATGCCGCCTGCCCATTCACTATCACTGTAACCTCTTTCATCAACTACATTGTACCATAGACCATAACATGTTGTTCCTGTAATACATCGGAGAATTCTCTTTGTTGCTCCCATATGACGTTTAGTCGGTTTTTGCATATACCTTGCAACTATTCCAACTGCATGTGTGATATCTGGTCTTGTATGCGTCAAATACATCGGATCGCCTACTAAACTTCTAAACCAAGTTGCATCTATTGCTCTGATTCCATGGATTGTTGTCAACTTCTCATTTGTATTCATCAGGGTTTGTACGGGATTGCAACTCTTTAACCCAAACTTTTCTATCAAATCTTTCGCATATTTGCGCTAGGATACAAAAAAAATCCCTTCTCTTATTCAACTTCCAGACCTAGGAAGTAATGCATCTCTCCTAAATCTATCATCTCGAACATTTTCATCATTTGCTCCTTGAACTCCTTTACCATTGCATCATTTGTGCCAAAATATATCATATCATCAACATAAAGACATACCGCCATTAAGTCTTCTTTTCCTTTGCATTTGACATAGAGATTAGGTTCATTAGGTTCATTCTTGCTTCTCTCAAATCCCAATTTCGAAATTGAGCATCAATCTTGTTGTACCACGCATGAGGGGTCTACTTCAAACCATATAGTGCCTTGAATATATGGTACACCCAATTCTCTTTTCCTTTCACTTCTAAACCTTCCAACCACTCAACATAAACTTCTTCTTTCAGTTCACCATTGAAGAATGCTGATTTCACATCAAATTGATAGATAGGCTGTCTCAATCGAGCTGCAATTTCCTTTAGCAGTTGAACCATCTCATAGCCATCAGAGAAAACATCTTCTCATAATCTATGCCTTGCTTCTGTGCATATCCTTCCGCTACTAACCTTGATTTATATTTCAATATACTTCCGTCTGCCCTATATTTATCTTGTAAACCTATTTAACTCCAATTGCAGTGTGATCTTTCGGTAATTCCACCAACTTCCAAGTTTGATTCTGTTCAATTACACTTATCTCTTCTTTCATTGCTTGCACCCATTCCTTCTTTTCTGTTGCTTCTTCAAAAACACTGGGTCTGCTACATACAGAACTTGATTTGCTTCATACAGTTCTCGTAAGGACCGTACCTTCCTTGCTGGTGTATTAGAATCAACCATCTGATTTGTTGTGCCACTTGTGCTTGGGCTAGCCTATGCTTGTTCACTACTGCCTTCTTCCTCCTATACTTCTACTTTTACTATTGATGTGTTGTCTCCCTTCGTGGACCAATTCCAACTAGCATTCTCATCAAACATGATATTTCCACCAACTATATACTTCTTTGTAACTGGACTATACAACCTATAGCCTTTAGATTGTATGCAATACCCAATGAACACACACTTCTCTAATTTAGAATCCAACTTCTTGCGGTTTTTTATACTTGTGAGGGTGTATACAATGCACCGAAACACACGTAAATTCCCTACACTGGGCATCCTTTTGAACCACGCCTCGAACGGTGTCCTATTCATCATCACCTTAGTTGGTGACATGTTTAGAATGTATACGGTTGTTGCCACAGCCTCAGCCCAAAACTGATTTGTCATATGTTTAGACTTCAACATGCTTCTTGCTAGTTTTACCACATCGCATTTTTTGCGTTCATCCACACCATTTTTCTCAGGTGTGTATGGGGTAGTTAATTGCTATAGCACTCTTTCTTTCCCATAAAACTACTTGAATTCTTTTGATTGAAACTCACCATCGTGGTCTGATCTTTGAGCACTTAGTTTAGCCCATATTTGTGTTTCTGCCATGGCTTTGAACTTTTTAAACAGTCCAATTGCTTCACTTTTGTAACTCAGAAAATACACCTAGGTCATCCTACTACAATCATCAATGAACAATGTAAAATACTTACTTCCTCCCATCGACTCAACCTCCATTGGTTTGCACAAATTAGTATACACCATCTCGAGTACTTTGGCTGCGCATTGACTGATCTTTTGGAAATGGCAGCTTCGATTGCTTGCCAAACACACATCCTTCACATGTCTCAATATTATCGTTGTTTGGTAACCCAATCACCATTTTCTTTTGATTAAGAAATCTCAACCATTCATGTTCAGATGGCCATACTTTAAATGCCATAATTTACTGGTACTAATCTCCTTGACTGCAAGTGCCTTGTTTTTCACCTTCGCTATCTCCAAGAGGAACAAACTGTTTTGTATCTTCTAGATTGTTGCCATTGTCTAATTAGTGGCTGCATCTATATTTTGCAATTGTCACCTTCAAACTTGATGGTATACCCACTGTCCATCATTTTATCAGTGCCAAGTAGGTTCTGAGGAAGTTGAGGGATGTAGTACACATCATGTAGCATCCATGTGTTGTGACTGTTGGACTGCATGGCTACTTTCCCTTTTCCTTCAACATGAATCTCTTTATCATCAGCAAGTTTCACTACTTTCTTGTAGAACCCATCCAATTCATCAAATAGGTGCTTAAAACCTTTCATGTGTTTTGAACACCCATTATCCAAAAAGTAGATTTGACTCACATCTGATTCTTTTCGGTTTTGGCCATAAACAATTGTGTTTGATTATTCTTCTCTTTAACAAAACTTGCATGTATTTCTTCTCTTTTCTACTTGTAATAGTCAGCTTGTACATGACCAAACTTATGGTAGTAATAACATTACAAATCTTGACCTTCTTCTCTTTGTTTCTTGTAGCAGTCGACTTGCATATGCCCTTTCTTTTAATAGTAGTAACATTCAACATCTTTCTTTGGTCGATTAGAGTACTGTTGGTCGTCACTTGGCTTGCCTCTACCTCTGTCGCCATGACTACCTCGACCTCTTCCATTTCCTAGGTGTCTACCTTTGTCTTGTTATTGTCTACTAAAGGACTCGCCTTTGGTACAAAAAGCTTTGGTGTCATCATTTACTTCTGATTGATTGAGACAAATGTCATAGACCTGTGGTGATCCCATTAACTTATTGAATGTGTAGGTGGAAAGGTCTTTGGACCCTTCAATCGCTGCCACCACATGATCAAACTTGGTTGTCAAACTATGCAACACCTTCATCATAACTATTTTCTCATAAAGATCTTCCCCAACACTTCGGATTTGGTTGACTGTTGTTGTAACTCATGTGAAAATGATTGAATTAACTCGTCTTGGTTCATGTTCACTGTCTCAAAAATCCGACTCAAGCCTTATAATTAGATAGCTACTACCTTGGAACTTCACTGAAATGCTATTTTCAAAATAGTCCAGGCCTCCTTTTCTTTTGGTGCTGGTGCAATCTTTGCAAATACCGATCCGTGTATGGCTTACCAAATGAAGAAGAATGCCTGTGCATCTCGCTTGGCTGTTTTAGTTGGTGTCGGATCAAGATTCGGTGCTCTTGTTTTCTACCAATTGCCACAATCCATGAGATTTCAGCATCATTTGCATCTTGATGCTCTAGAACTCATAATTCTCATCCTTGAATAGAGGATTGTCCGATTGGACATGATGGTGGTGGTGTTGCTGCCTTAGCCATGGCTCCAATACCAATTTGTTAGAATTCAAAGTAATTTGAAGAGAAGAGAGATGAGAGTTCTCAGTTTTAAAAAAATATCTTTTTTATATCATTCTTAGAGCTACTTAAAATCAGAGCATATTTATAGAGTTCTAAACAACACTTGAGCACAGAAATCTAAGCACCAAGTTAATTATGACCCTTGGTTACTAAGAGACATATCAAATAAACTCCTCATTCAGCTAGAACCGCTCCTTCAACTTCTCATATGATCATGCCTTAAAATTGGTCTATTTTTGAATTACGTTCAACATCTACTTTACCTTTTAAAAAGGTAAGATTAAAAAAGTAAAAAGAAAGAAATTAAGTACCATATATTATATGACCATCATTTGCAATTGCACTAAAAAACCAATACAAGGCATCATGTATAATCTACGTAAGTATATTTGGTCATATTATTGTAACTTGGACAAAAGATCACAGAAAGTAAGAAAAAAAGTTAATTTAATCCATTAGATAAAAACTTTTCAACAGTGCATGTTTGAACCAAACATTTAAATTAACCTAATCTTACCGGTCCTTTCTTCTCCCCTCTCCTCTTCCACTACACAAGATCCTACATCCTTCTTCTTGGTTTTCTCCCCTTCGCTGCTCCTTTTTTTACAAAACTACCACTATAACCCAACTATTGAAACAAACACTACAAACACAATCCCAATCAAAATCGTAGCTATTATCACTGGGTCAACTTTCTTCTTACTTGAAACATGCACTCTATATTCTGGCTGAATTACATCTGGCTCCACCTTACGTCCAGGGCCAGGGTAGAAACTGTTGTTTGCGCATTCAACTTTCAAAGGAAATCCACAAAGTACTAGGTTACTAGAAAAGGCAGTGGGTCCTTGGTTTACTAAATAACCCACTTTTGGAACCTTCTCACGCAAATTTAAATTATGACATGTATAAACTAGCAAAAAATTTGTAACTCAAGGAGAAAATGATTTCATTTCATTTTCAACAAAAAATAAAAGAAAAATAAATATCCCTAATTTCAATTTAGTTTATACATTTGATATGAAATGTTTTCAGTTTGCACAAATTGTTAGAGCATTCCCAAAGCACAGGGTTGGTATCCATCAATCCGAATAAAGGCAATGAAAACCAACCCGGGTAATTCCTTAGCCGGCTAAGTTAAAGTTGGCTAAGGCATTACCCATGGATTGCAATCCACAAGAGACTGTGGATTGCAATCCAAAGCGTAGACTTAGCCGAATTCTATTTAGCCAGCTAAGTTTATGCAAGGGTAGCAAGCTATAAATAAGCTGCCTCCCTATTCCCTCTCCATCCCCATTCTTCCTTCTTCTGTAACTCCACCCAAGAAAGCTCGAGCAAATTTTGGCAAAATAAAAAAAAATGAGAAGCGCTTGGAGGAGCATCCGAGGCAGCAGCAGTTGCAACAGTGGAAACATTCCGCCCGCCGTAAAAACACCCCTACTAAGGAACACGTAGACACACTACTGACCGGTACCAGAGTAAACGAAGCTCAATGATTAGGCGAAGATGTGTGGCTAGAAATACAACAAATACAGTTTTGGATCCTCATGTTGACCAAAATTTAGGACCCGACAAGACGTTGGTAAATTTTCGTATACTCCCCAACGATGAAGTACATGTCAACACATATGTTGAAAATTCTGTAGGTTATCTACCTTGAAATTATGTTTTTAGTTAAAATTGTAGAATAAAAATTGAATATGCGACCTGTTTAAAGTTAGGCTCCCTATGAGCACATCCATGGCTCTTGGGTTTGTAATCCGCCTATATAGAATGATCAGACTTATGATGCCGGTAGCATTATTCATGCTTTTCTTGGAGATATAGGATTTGGAGATTTCTTGGGTACGTATTTATATAATTACTCTTTATTTATTTAACATTTTTTAGTGCTTTCAATAATCATAAATTTCTTTAATAGGTATCAATAATCTTTTAAATTCGGATGTTCAATAATGTAGTGCTTCAGCCGCATATTGGTGAAAGACCACTCATACATTCCACTTTAGTATTGGAGAGTTAGATTTTACCCCTTTAAACTTTACTATGCTTACTAGTTTATGCATAGGATGGAGGGAGACCCTACCATATGACGAGGAGTACCAGCGTTTTGACCATTTACCTCTACATCTTGACTAACAAGATAGACTATCATCCGGACTGCAGATTAGATGCTCTTACATTAGACAAGCAATCTATGAATTGATATATGGTCGCAGCATAGAAAACCATTTGGAGATTTATCAACTGTTTATTTTGTACGTGATGGAGAACTTATTTTTCACCAATCCATCAAACATGTTGCCGAACAGATATGTTGCAGTTGTTGCGAATTTGTTGTTTGATAGTCCAATCGTATATGATTAGGGGATTCCGATATTAGTGATTTGTATCGCTCTTTGGATCATCAGTGCGTCATTAGGGATGGACCCACATCCATTACAGGTTTTTGGGAGATTTATAATACTAGGCTATGAGTACTTTCGCAACATGACTTATCCGATGTTGGACTCCACATTACCTCTTTTCTTCCCTTGAGTTAGAGCATGGGCTCAAGATAACCGCAGAATGATGCTAGGAGGGGAGGCATGTCATATATTTGTTGTGCCCGAAATCAGATCAAGTTACGGACCATACAAGAGAGTGTTGTTGGCATCCTTATGATGGTTCGCCTTTTATGACTGACCCTATTGTAGTACACACTGCATTCCTATCTTCTAGACATTTTCCATTTGTATCATCCTCATCCAGTTTAGGATGTTGTTGGTTCCTCGGTGAGAATGGTTAGAGACAAACGTTAGATGGTGATTTTGTTCCTGACGATCCACATCCGAATACACCTTTTCGAAGGTGTATGACAGCGCTGCTTTACAGGAGTATGTAGGGGAGTGGTGGTCAGCTAATACTTCATCATCATGAATATAGATTATGCATCTTTTTGACATCGGTTTTACACTCCATCGCATATGCCTACTATTTTTCATGCTGCATCTGATTGATTTGGTAGGGCTTTCAGGCATCGGGAGTGGTGTTGTCCCCCCGGTTTTTGTAACGATCCGTAAATTTTAACTGTTTTAATAACGTATTCACTTGAATTTTAGAGAAATTTTAAATAATAAAATTTGAATTTAAATTTTATATTTGGAATACGTATATTTAGATATAGAAGATGGTAAATTTTCATCTGATTTTATGAAAGTTTATTTCATTGTGGAATTCTATTAAATTCAAGTCAGTTAATAATTGCTGATAATAAAATATTTTCCAAACCTGAATATTTTTACATAGAAAAATTCTAAATCATCTTCTGACTGAGAAGTCATTTTTTATTTTTCCAAATTTAGACTTCTTTAGCTCCGTCGATCTTATTTTTCTACGTTTTTTTGCATTTTCCGCTAGTAGAAAATTCGAATTTTTATAATTCAATCGTACCACTGATATCTGTATACCGTTTTGATCGTCTCGTTGTGCTGATCTCCTCGGTATATTCAATTTTGTGATTTGAAGTCTGATATACAGCGGAATCAGCGGAAACGGTAACCATATCGGTGCCGATTTTTGTGACTTTTGGTTCCGGTGACCTTTTGAGTTGCTTGTCCATTCAACTTTCTATTGTGTAACTCAACAGCGCTTTCATTTTTCCCAGAATTCAACGCAGATGACTTTCCATATTCCATCATTGCAATTTATTTGTTTTGCTTGTTCATTTTATAAAAAGTTGCGTCCACTTTAATTTCTGTAGCCTGTTCTTTCTTCTTATTTTCTTTTCTATTAAATCTTGCTCGCTGCTCAAGCTTCTACCCACCATTTTACCAAAGCTTACCTACGCATGCAATGTGACAACTCACCATTTCCCCTTGTTCCGCCTCCTTTGAAGCTCGCAACCGCCTCAGCCGCTCTACCAATCACCATCAGCGGCCTACGAACCCACCGCACCTGGCAGTCGAACCCGACCATGCAAGCACCCCGCCATTCCTTCCCATCACCAGTAGCCGCTAGCTTCCTTCCTCACGTCACAGCCCGCACCACATCTCTACAACCCTCAAATGAAGCTTCACTCCACGCTGAACTCGGCGGCAACCCTCACGTCAGCCTCCTTGATTGTCGAACCATCTGACACTACCCAGCAACCAAGCTTTGGCTCCAACCCATCACCATTCGCCACGTAAATCACCACCTCCCCTCTTGGACCCTCTCATTTCCACTGACCTTTCCCTGTCATAGACGTAGCCGAGTTGTCGTAGCCATAACGCCACACAAACTCCTCCGCCCACCATCGGTGCAACTTCCTCGCGTGAGCATCCGCATGCTATCTATATATATATAGTGTGAGTTTTGTATATTATTAGTTTATATAAATTCTTCAATATGTCAGTTAGTTTATATATATGGCCGAACGTTTTACTTTGTTTGTTGCCTTATATTGTTACAGTATAAATGCATATGCTCCGTTCTATATGAAAAGAGTTACATAAGTGTTAGGGATGCGGATTAAGGATCTTAAGGCAGAAATAACACTAGAGGGAAGGTGAATAGTGTTTTAAAGAATATATGAACTATATGACTAAATTAAAACTTTCAACACAAATCTAAACAGAATTCTAACACAGAATGATCACAGAACATATAACAAATGCAAATAGTAAAGTAAAGAAAGTAAAAGGAAAGAACACACCGGATTTTGTACTGGTTCGGAATCCTCCTACATCCAGTCCTGCACCAAGGCAATATCGTTGTATAGATTTTTATAAGCCAATATCCAAATTACAACCCTCAATTTCTAAGGCCTTAAGGAACCCTCCTATCTCCGAGTCTGGGGTAAACTCTCTTGATTTACGGGACACAAGATCACCCTAATACTTCTTAATAACAATCCTTTTGAATGAATAGACTTTATGGACTTTTTGAATACAAATTAATCCTATAACTCTGAATAGCACTTTGATCTTTAGTAAAATGATGGAGAATCAAATAGAGAGATTATCTAAATGATTTCCTATTGAGAATTTGGCAGAATGATGGCACGATCTTGAAAATATGAAGTTTTATGGATATGGAATGGTGGAGAAGAAAGAGTGAAGAAAATAAGAAAGTAGTTGTTAAAAAAATTCATTTTGGAAGCCTTTATATAGATGCACAACAGTCATAACCATTGGCGAAAGGTTTTCGAACGAATGGACACTTCTTTTGAAAATTGAATTTTGAATCCAACTGTCACCATGTCGACATGGGGTATCCCCTTATGTCGACATCCCTTAGTTCAAAATTATATAGATGTTGTTTTGTAAAGACAATTGAATTTAAAACAAGTTGAAACTTCTCTGAAGCAAAATAAAGTGTTTAAACAATATTTTGAGATAGAGAATGAATATAAAACATTATTTTAAATATATATATATATATATAATTGTTATAGACCGTCAATTATATAAGTAATATTTAAAATCAGAATAAGTTTTGGTGTTTTAAAAGTAGAAGTTTTTAAAATCAGAATAGAGGAATATTTCAAGGCTAAAACAAATTTTGAAAATATTTTTGAAAACATGATTTTGAAAGCTAAAACATTTTGAAAACAGATTTAAAAATATTTTGAAAAATCTATTCAAACTGAAATTGCAAGAACCTTCCTACAGTGCTCCTCCATAGGACTCGAGAACTTGTACAAAGTAGTTTAAATGATTTTGATTTTCGTGGGTTTGTAAGCCACTTGTCGTAGGTTTGTAAGCTACTTGTCGTGGGTTTGTAAGCCACGAGTTTCGATAGAAATTGGGTTCCATCCCAAAAGAAAATTAGAAGAAAGATGAGAGTGCTATTATGAAGTTTTAACAAAATACTAGACACTTATATTGAGATCTTGAAATCTTGATTCTCTAGAGTCTTGAATCTTGGATCTCTAATCTTCATCTTGATGCTTGAGTCTTTATACTGATCAGTCTTCGATGATACCTGCATATACTTCTTATATACATATATATATATATATATATGGAAATGTTAGTATATATTTTATAAAGTAAAGTATAATAACTATGTAAGGTTGTTGTCATCAAAACATCATCAACTCAGTTCCTAACTCCCCCTTACTCCATGACTCCCCCTTACACCAAGCACATATATTTTTATAACTTTCTCCCCCTTTGTCATCAACAAAAACTATTAACTACTTAAGAATTCAAGAATGATTAGTATGAACAAATAATATGTATAGAACAAGCATGAAACAATGAGTATAAGTGAACACATTTTAATTATTACAACATATATAAGAACATACATAAATACGAAGAAACAAAACAATTTAAAACAAAGAATAAAATGAAAGTACGCTTTAATGGCGATCGTTAACTATAGGAGACTTATGAATCGAACAATTGGGGTAGTGGAGACAAAAGTTTCCACGTTGTTCAATTATGTTTCCATTAGTATCAACAAGGATCTCACCAATGCAAATAACGCTTTCGTCCGTATTCATAGGAACTTCGGGTTGAGGTAAAAGTTGATCTTCCTCTTGGTCTTCTTGTGGTTCTTCCATAGGTTCTTCTTCCTCGGATTCCATGGCTTGTGAAGAGTCTTCAATATTAATAGGATTTGTACGGTTATCCATAAGGAATTTTTGTACATTCCTAATAATATTCCCTTGCCTTTGTTGTTCTCTAGCCATCCTAAGTTGACTTACTTGAATTTCAGTCATCAATTGAAGGATATCTTTCATCTTCTCTTGCAATTTGATCACTCAAGCGTGCGTAGTTCGTTGAAATGGACCAGAATGAGGAGATGTGGGTGAAGTGGGTTCATTAGTAGAAGAGGAGGCCATTATTTTATTGTTTCAGAAGTTATTTACAGAGAATATAGTGAAGAAAGAGGAGAGAAAACGAAATAAATAGATAAATAACCAAATAACTAACTTTGGAGGGAAATTCAATTTTCAAATTTTTGTTGGGTATGTCGACATCATGAGATGGGGCATGTCGACATGTTCTTCAAAAAAATGTAACTTTTATTTTGAATTTTTATTGATTATTATATTATATTATTTTATATTTCAGATTTTGAACAAATACCTAATTCTCTTCTAAATTTAGTAAAATTCTGTTCGGTTAATGGTTTAGCTAATATATCAGCAATTTGTTTTTCAGTATTTATATAATCTAGAGTTATTATTTCTTTAGTTATATTATCTCTAAGAAAATGATGTCTTATATTAATATGTATAGTTCTAGCATGATGAGTTGGATTTTTAGATAGATTTATTGCACTAGTATTATCACAATATATTGGTGATTTACTTATGTTAATTCCAAAATCTTTTAAAGTTTGTTGCATATATATGACTTGTGAACAAGCCAGAGCCGCAGATATATACTCTGCTTCAGTTGTTGACAAGGAAGCAGTATTTTGTTTCTTGCTGAACCAGGAAACCAGTGAATGTCCTAGAAAGTGACAAGTTCCACTTGTACTCTTTCGGTCTGATTTACAGCCAGCATAATCAGCATCACAATATGATATTAAATCAAAAATATTATTTTTAGAATAAAATAAACCATAATCTAAAGTGTATTTTACATATCTTAAAATTCTTTTAACAGCTTTTAAGTGAGTTTCTTTAGGTCGTGATTGGTATCTTGCACAGAGACAAACACTATGCATAATATCAGGACGACTCGCTGTTATATAGAGTAGCGAACCAATAATTCCCCTATATAAAGTTTGATCAATATCTTTTGATTTATCTTCTTTACTTAAACCTACATTTGTTGACATTGGAGTTGGTTTCCCACTAGAGGTGCTTAAACCAAATTTATTGATTAAGTCTTTAGCATATTTTTCTTGACTTATGAAGATTCCATTTTCTAGTTGTTTAATTTGAAGCCCTAAGAAGAAACTTAATTCTCCCATGTGACTCATTTCAAATTCTTTAGTCATTATATCTGAAAATTCTTTATTCATTATGTTATTAGTTGATCCAAAGATTATATCATCTACATATATTTGAACCAGTTGAATATCTTGATTATTTCTTTTAATAAACAGTGTTGTATCTACTTTACCAATTTCAAAACCAGATTGAAGTAAATAAGATCTTAGTCTTTCATACCAGGCTCTAGGAGCTTGCTTTAGACCATATAGAGCTTTCTTTAACTTGTATACATGGTTTGGAAATTTATTATCTTTAAAAAGTGGAGGTTGTTCAACATAAACATCTTCTTTTACAAAACCATTTAGAAAAGCACTTTTAACATCCATTTGATATAATTTGAAATTATTATAATTAGCGAAAGCAAGTAGAATTCTTATAGCTTCTAATCTTGCTACGGGGGCAAATGTTTCATCATAGTCAATTCCTTCTTCTTGACAATAACCTTGCGCGACTAAACGAGCTTTATTTCTTACGACCTCACTGAGTTCATTCATTTTATTTTTATAAACCCATTTAGTTCCAATTATACTTTTATCCTCAGGTTTAGGAACAAGTTCCCATACATCATTTCTGGTAAATTGATTCAATTCTTCTTGCATAGCAAGAATCCATGAATCATCAGACGATGCTTCCTCTGGATTTTTAGGTTCAATTGTTGATATAAAGGCTACATTATTCATACTACTTAATTGATTCCTAGTTCTTACTACATATTCAATATTTCCTAAAACATTTTCTACAGGATGATCTTTTGATATTTTAAATCTCTTATTAGGTTGATTTATTTCACTAATAGTTTCATTAAATTGATTTAAATTTATAAAATATTCTTCATCATCTATTTGTACAATATCTTTAAGATTTTCATCAAAAGATACATGCATAGTTTCTTCAATAGTATTAGTTTTTAAATTAAAAACTCTAAATGCTTTGCTTCTATTAGAATAACCAATAAAGAATCCTTTATCAGCTTTTGGTTCAAATTTATCTAAATTATCTTTTGTATTAAGTATAATACATTTACTCCCAAAGACTTTAAAATAAGCAACTATAGGTTTCTTATTATAAAGTAATTCATATGGAGTTTTATTTGTTAATGGTCTAATTGAAATTCTATTTAATATATGACAAGCTGCAGCAACTGCTTCAGCCCAAAAACGTTTAGGTAAATCACTATCAGAAAGCATTGTACGAGCACACTCTTGAATCGTTCTATTCTTAGGTTCTACTACTCCGTTTTATTGTGGAGTTCTTGGAAATGAAAAGTTGTGAGTAATTCCCTTTTGAGTACAGAAATTCTCAAAATTTTCATTTTCAAATTCACCACCGTGATCACTTCGAATAGTTTTAATTTTGAAAGAATGTTGTTTTTGAATTCTTTTAGAAAAGTTTTTAAATATTTCAAAAGCATCACTTTTATGTTTTAAAAAGATTGTCCAAGTATATCTTGAATAATCATCTACTATAACAAAAACATATTTACTATGGTTAATTGATTGAACTTGAGATGGACCAAATAAATCTAAATGAAGTAATTCTAGAGGACTAGAGGTAGAAATAGCATCTTTTAATTTAAATGAACTTTTCTTAAGTTTTCCTAATCGACAAGCATCACAAATACTATCTACTTTAAAGTTTAACTTGGGTAGACCTCTAACTAAGTCAAGTTTTGATATCCTAGATAATAATTTGAAATTCAAATGGCCAAATCTTTTATGCCAAATCCAAGGGTCACTTGTATTAGCCAAAAGACATAGATTATCATTTGAAATTTTCATACTAAGGATATAAATATTTTTCTTCCTAATACCTTCAAAAATTATATTAGACTTATCATCTTCATTGTGACATTTATCTTTTCCAAATTTAATTTTAAAACCTTTATCGCAAAGTTGACTTATACTAAGCAGATTATGTTTTAAGTTCCTAACTAATAAAACATCAGAAATAAGTAAAGTTTTAGAGTTACCGACATTGCCGACTCCAACCACATATCCTTTAGAGTTGTCATCAAAATTGACTAATCCACCATCTTGATAAGTAATGTCCTTGAGTATCTCGGGATTTCTAGTCATGTGCCTCGAACAGCCACTATCAAGTATCCATTTATCTTTCTCAATTTGCACAGTTTGTCCATTGGGTGTTGATTCGTCAAAAGCCATATAACATGTCTGTCCCTGCATAACACACCAATTCGGTAGATAACTTGATTTTTCAAAATAACTATATGCAGACTTATGATACTTTGATGAAATGCATAGATTCAAAACAGTTTTAACACAATTTTACAAAAATGCCATTTTTATATTTTTGAAGTTTCAGATTATGAAAACAATGAAAACCAATGCTCTGATACCAATTGTTAGGGATGCGGATTAAGGATCTTAAGGCAGAAATAACACTAGAGGGAGGGGGGTGAATAGTGTTTTAAAGAATATATGAACTATATGACTAAATTAAAACTTTCAACACAAATCTAAACAGAATTCTAACACAGAATGATCACAGAACATATAACAAATGCAAATAGTAAAGTAAAGCAAGTAAAAGGAAAGAACACACCGGATTTTATACTGGTTCGGAATCCTCCTACATCCAGTCCTGCACCAAGGCAATATCCTTGTACAGATTTTTATAAGCCAATATCCAAATTACAACCCTCAATTTCTAAGGCCTTGAGGAACCCTCCTATCTCCGAGTCTGGGGTAAACTCTCTTGATTTACAGGACACAAGATCACCCTAATACTTCTTAATAACAATCCTTTTGAATGAATAGACTCTAAGGACTTTTTGAACACAAATTAATCCTATAACTCTGAATAGCACTTTGATCTTTAGTAGAATGATGGAGAATCAAATAGAGAGAGTATCTAAATGATTTCCTATTGAGAATTTGGCAGAATGATGGCACGATCTTGAAAATATGAAGTTTTATGGATATGGAATGGTGGAGAAGAAAGAGTGAAGAAAATAAGAAAGTAGTTGTTAAAAAAATTCATTTTGGAAGCCTTTATATAGATGCACAACAGTCATAACCATTGGCGAAAGGTTTTCGAATGAATGGACACTTCTTTTGAAAATTGAATTTTGAATCCAACTGTCACCATGTCGACATGGGGTATCCCCTTATGTCGACATCCCTTAGTTCAAAATTATAGAGATGTTGTTTTGTAAAGACAATTGAATTTAAAACAAGCTGAAACTTCTCTAAAGCAAAGTAAAGTGTTTAAACAATATTTTGAGATAGAGAATGAATATAAAACATTATTTTATATATATATATATATATATATATATATATATATATAATTGATATAGACCGTCAATTATATAAGTAATATTTAAAATCAGAATAAGTTTTGATGTTTTAAAAATAGAAGTTTTTAAAATCAGAATAGAGGAATATTTCAAGGCTAAAACAAAGTTTGAAAATATTTTTGAAAACATGATTTTGAAAGCTAAAACATTTTGAAAACAGATTTAAAAACATTTTGAAAAATCTATTCAAACTGAAATTGCAAGAACCTTCCTACAGAGCTCCTCCATAGGACTCGAGAACTTGTACAAAGTAGTTTAAATGATTTTGATTTTCGTGGGTTTGTAAGCCACTTGTCGTAGGTTTGTAAGCTACTTGTCGTGGGTTTGTAAGCCACTGGTTTCGATAGAAATTGGGTTCCATCCCAAAAGAAAATTAGAAGAAAGATGAGAGTGCTATTATGAAGTTTTAACAAATACTAGACACTTATCTTGAGATCTTGAAATCTTGATTCTCTAGAGTCTTGAATCTTGGATCTCTAATCTTCATCTTGATGCTTGAGTCTTTATACTGATCAGTCTTCGATGATACCTGCATATACTTCCTATATACATACATACATATATATATCTATATGGAAATGTTAGTATATATTTTATAAAGTAAAGTATAAAAAACTATATAAGGTTGTTGTCATCAAAACATCATCAACTCAGTTCCTAACAATAAGTTATCTATTTTGGGTTGTATCTGTAGATCTCTGTAAGTTTTTATACATCTTACCGAGTCATATATACATACTGATATTTTTAGTATTGACTTCATAATAAAATATAACTTCTTATACTTTCAGTTGTATATATATATATATATATATTTCAAATTATAAGTCTCTAAAGATTTTTATAAGATCCGTGTACTATATGTGCATCGGTATTTGATATAAACATATTTTGAATAAATTATGCATGTGAATATGTATATATGTAAGTTATATATATATATATATGAAGATTATAACCTGTTAGATTATATGAGTTATCAAGCAGTTAGTATATTCATGTCGCAAGTTATATTATGTATATATTAAATATACATTGTTTTAAAATGTTAATATGTACTGTTTATTTTATACACGCGAGTGTTATTAATGTTTAGGCGCAAGTTATATAAGAATCTTATATATATATATATATATATATATATATATATATATATATATTGTTGCATTGAAATTCGACGTGTATGCCGTTATATGTATATAAGTTTTGTTTAGAGTATCTATACGAATCATGTAAGTATATATATCTTGTTTGCACGTTTTATTTAAATGTAAAAGTATGGATGTTTTGATTTGTGAGATGTGTACAGTTTTTTAAATGTAGATGTATATATGTATGTTAAGTAATAAGGTATATGTTATGTGACTACCCGACTTTCATCCACCAGAAAGTCGTATCATCTTTAAGAAAGAAAGGGATAGAAAAGAGAAAAGAAAGAAGAGAAAGAAGAAACAACATTAGAATCTCAACAGCGGAATGAGTAAATTATACTAATAACATAAGTATTACATAGTATACAACAACTACCCGAGTTACACAGACAATATATCACATACTAGACAGTTATAAACACCTGTCTAGTTATTACAACTCAATACTATACAAGAAACCACTCAGAGATACCAACACGGCGGAACACTATATATACCTACACGCAGAAGCCTCCTGCTCCATTGCTCCTCCACAATTCGTCAAAGCTAACCTGAATCCCTTGGCTACTCGTAAAAATCTGAGTACCCAAGAGTTTAAGAAAAACAGAAATAAACTCTAGGTCAAACATGGGTCTGATGTGAGTAACAGGTTAAAGTTGCTTAACTTTTGAAAAACTTTTGAAAACAAAAGGTATCACGTAAGACTTCCCACACATAAACATGGAAAAGTTTTTACCTTACGCTAACCAAAACATTTGATAGGAAATCCGGTGATATTATAATAGGTCTAGGGTTTTCAAGTAAATATGAAATAGCCGAAATTGTTACATGATTAAATTCCAGCTACTAGCCACAAAAGTGGGTAATACAATCAAAACCGAGGGCACTTATTGGATTTGGTTTCCATACAATGGTAGGGCTAGCGGGGTACCGCCCGTCACGGTACGTGGCCTAGATGACCGTACCGAGGATCACTCCCAATCCCCTGCAACACAAAGCCGGAACCATTCCTTATTGAACAGTTCCGAACAAGACCACCCCGCAGTTGTGATCAGCAACCGCACCACACAGCCGAAATAAAAGGGACTTCTAGACAGGGGTAAATCTCATCCTACTTGGGCATGACCCACTTAGCCTTGCTACACCTCCCCTATTTTAGCCATTCCCGATTGATGAGGCATGAGGCTACGATTACCTTTATAGAACACATCACTTAGAATGCTCATCGTCCACCTGACGATGTTCTGAAAGCATTCAATCCATACAAGTTCGTTCAGCGTTCGAACAAAACCGAAGGCATTATCTCATTACACTCATTTTGGAATCACCCTTAGAGTTAATGACGATAACCCTTGCACTCTGAATCTTCATCTTCACTTCAGATTCACGACCTATCGTTAATTTGGATCGATGTGGTTTTCGGATGTCCAAATATGGAAACCCGATCCCGGTCTCACCGTATCCAAAACGTGTCTTTTAAGGTCAAGTTGTTTTAAAGTTTAAAACAATTTCAATTCATTATCTATATACACACATATAGATATTTCACAACATCATAATAGATAATTAACATTATCATCATAACAGATATTCCATATCATCATTATAAACAGATAATCCATATTATCATCCCAATACAACCAAAGCATCCATATTACACAACATTACTCATCTCATAGTTGAGATTACAAACCATTCAAGGCAACCAATATCATCCATTCATACATAAGCAATGATTTAATGATCACTCCATTTATAATTAATTTAAAGTGAATTAAATTAATTACTTCATCCTTAATTAATTTAAAATGAATTAAATTAATTACATCCTCTTTAATTAATTTAAAATAAATTAAATTAATTACTTCATCATTTTTAAATCTTGCTTACTTAACCATTAATTGATTACAAATGAATTAATTAATCACCATCTCATTATTCATATCAATTAATCATTCCTGATTAACAATTTTTTTTCTAATTACAATAAGTAATTAGCCTTTAAATTAATTACACAAGCTAATTATACTTAACTCTTACAATAATTAACTTTTAATTACTTAATCAATTAATTAACTAAAAATTAATTACATTAATCCTTTATTAATTAATTACTTCATTTATTAATCAATCCTTAATTAATCAATTCTAAAATTAATTTGATTAATTAATGATTTCTAAATTACATTTTTAATTAATCTCTCTATTTAAATTAATTACATCAAGTAATTGATCTTCAATTAACCAACGTATATTAATCACCCTTAATTAATAACATCCAGCAATTAACTACCCTTAATTACTTCATTGAATAAATTAATCCCTTGATTAAACCCATTCAGTAATTAACTACCATTAATCACTTATTAAATAAATTAATTTCCCATAATTAATTATCTCAATTAATCTCTTGATTAATTACAAAGTAATTTAATCCAAATTACTTTCATTATTAATTCATCTTTAATTACATCCAGTTATTATCAATAAATTACTTCTCTAAGTAATTGCAATTCCATTAATTACACTAAGTAATTAATTATCAATCATCAAGTGTTTAAATTAATTAAACTAAATTAATTAATCTAAACTAATCACGTTAAACTTAATTAATTACATTAAGTAATTAATTCATTAATTACTTCTATTAAGTAATTAAACTTTAACAATTTCATAAATGATTATTGTTAATTAATTAATCTAATTAATTATTAAAAATTAATCACATTATTTATTTATTTAATAAATCTTAAGTTAATGACCTTCATTAACAGTTCTTAATTACTTTATTAAGAAATTAACTCAGATTAATCATTATTAATTACCAATTAATTAATCTCCAATTATTTAATTAATTAAGTGTTAACTTAAACTTCATTAATCCTTAATTACTTGATTAATTAATCTTTAATCATTAATTAAAATCTAATTAATTGTCCTTAATTACAAATTAATTAACCTTAATTAATTAATCTCAAGTCTTAATTAATCATTAAAAATTCTTAATTAATTAACTAATCATCCATATTATTAATTAATTAAATAATTAATTATCCAACTAATCATTTAATGAATCCAAATCATTAAAATACTATTTATCTTTAAGATAAACTTTTCTTACTTAACAAAGCATTAAAAACAATTTGTTTTCTAATATACTTTAAATTCATTTTAAATTTCATTTTAAATTTAAGATTTTAAAATGAATACAAATTTAACTTAAACAAGGTTTAAAAACAATTCAAAACCTTTTTATCTCATGAGTTAAAGAAATATCATTTTATAAAATAAGTTTAAAAGAATATAAAATTCAAATCAATTTAAACATACACTTTAAACATTCCAAGATATTTAAAAACAAATTCCAATTCGAAAATTTCCTTTAATTTCAAAACTGAAATACAACTTAAATTTTCATTCCAGACTTAACTTAAATTTTAAAAGCTTTCCTTACATTTCAAACCTTCATTTTAAAATTCAAATCATTTAACTATATTTTTTGTAAAGTAGTTAAACAATTTAAATTTAAACTTTATTTTATTTTAAAAACTGAAATTCAAATCCAAATTCCAGATTTTTAAATCTCAGATTTAAACATATTTTAAATCTTATATTTTACAATTTATACTTTCTGTTTAAATTCAAACCCACATATACTTTTATACTAAAAAGTTTTAAAACCAAATTTAAATTTCAAAACTTAAATTATTTCAAATTTAAGATTCCAACTCTTGATCCTGATGATGAGGGTGTTTGAAGGTAAATGCAGGAGTGTGTTAGTGCTTTGGGTCGCTCTTAAGCATGAAATTTTAGGTGGAATGAGAGTTAGCAAGCATGAATTTTTAGACCATCAAATTGAACCATGGACTCTGTAGTTCCTTTTGTTTTGGGGTCTGATTGTTTTTTTTCTTCATGTTGTATTTTCTTTTCTTTTTTTAATAAAGCTGGTAGGGGCCCAGATTTCAACCCCGCTTACTCTGCAAAAAAAAGATTCCAACTCTTGAACTCAGATTCAAATTCAGATTTTAAACTTAGTTTACAATTTTGTTTACATTGTATGCTTTATTTTTAAACTTGTTAAACAGAACAGGTTTCTGTTTTTATAAAACCTGTAAACAATACATTATACTCGAGCCTTCCCTAACATGACTTCGAGTCAAAAAATTATCTTCTTCGAGCAGAATTTCCATTTACTCGAGAATTACTCGAGATAAAACACAATTCCAACCTAACAGCTATCATCACCAGACAAAGTACACCGTGCACGTGTACAGTGCCTCCGGCCACCTCTGATCAACTTCGCGACCTCCCTACAGTCGAGGTTCATCACCTCAGACCATCCAAACAACATCCCAGTCAACACATGCTTGAATTCAAAATCGCGACCAAAAATTCCCAAACCTGGAACAAAAACATAACTCCACACCCAAACCTGAAAATTCCTCGTTCACGCACCTCCGGCCACCGTTGCCTCTAAAACTCCGACGAAGTCCTCAACAACCCATTAACTTCCAATTCCCAAGAAATAGTTGAACTCGATCATCTATACTTGCCGAAATGTTCGATTCTTCCTAGCCCAGTAAAACTAGGGTTCTACACTGCAAATCACAATCATCATCACCAAAATGCAATTCACCTAAATTGATAATTTTCCCAACCTCACTGATCACCCCTCCACCTGCAGGAGGAAAATCAAACCATTCGAACCCATAAATCATCAGTTAGAACCCAAAAAGCAAAATACAGTAAATTTTAAGCTACTCTCTGATTCTAACTCTAAAAATTGTAATCTTACTTTTAAAAATCATAATTTTGTATGATGTTTTGATTAATAACCCTGAAACATTGAATCGTAATGTTTGAATTTTTCACTTATACAGATTTTGCTCTGTTATTTTTATTTCCAGTCAATACAGAAATTATTTAACCTATATAAAATGTTTTAAACTTTACTTTATCATGAAATAAACAGGTTTCATTCAAATACTAAATCACAATAGCAACCAGATCAAAAGAAAAAGAATTCTTTTATCACTTGAACTTATACTGTAAACAGTCTGTAACATGAGTGAAACAGACATGCATTCAATCATACATATAGATATACACAGCAAATTCATAATGTATAATCATTTCTAATTAAAAGCATGAAAACAACTTTTACCTACTTAAATTTTTTAAAGGTTTAGTTACTCACCTTATCAAAAGACAGAGCACAGATTTGAAAAACCCCTTGAATCTTTAAACTGAATTTGCTTCATGCTTTTAACTTTCTTGAATGCTTTTATTATTGATTTATAAACCTTAAATTTGAATGTTGTTGATGTCTTTAACTTGCATGCAGAGATGAGTTCCAGATTTTAGAGAATGCAGGTTTGCTTTTGTTTGGAAATGTGTTTACAGATTGAAGAAAGTAAAATGCAGACTTGCTTTAACATTTTGAAAATGTGGATGGTTACAGATTTTTGAAGAGATTAAGTACAGGATTTACATTTTTGTTTGAAAATGAACTATGGGTTTTGATTCTTCAGATTTGGGTTTTGAGAATTGTTTAGTGTAAATAGTTTTCAGCTGAAAATTTTCTTTGCTTATGGAATGAAAATGTGAAAAGAAAAAAGAATGGAAGATGGTAAGTGTTTATATAACTAAATTTATGATAAATTAAAAAAAAAAAAAAAAAAAATTGACACTTGTCTTTAAGTGTTAACACTTGTAAATATCCTTGCTTATTCACTTAACACATGTTATATTAGATCCTAAGATGTTTACACATGTTCTTTTAATTAGTTAGTATTTATAATTAAAGTGTTAATATAATATTATACTTAATTAATTAGTTTACAAATACTTATTTATATGTATATAGATAATTTTTAAAGAATGAAACCAAGTATAATTATAAATAAAAACAATACATAACTTTATTACTTGAAAATAACATTTTAGATAATTTAAATAAAATTTATAAAAGAGGTTATAAATTACTTATTATTTATATGAATAAATGTTTCATTTATTAGTTGCATTTTAAGCTTCATATCTAATTACAATCATATTCTTAAACAATATTTTTAAAAGAAATAAAACAAACATTTTTATAACTTTATTTTAATCTAAATTAATATTCAAAGTTAAGTTAAAATATATTTTAAACAAATAAAACATTTATTTTATGTATTTAAAATCATGTAGTTATTTTATTAAATAGCTTTGAAAAGCTTAACTTTAAATAAAACATAATTCCCCAATTACCAAAATATTAGAATTAGAAAATATGCTATATTAATTAAATTTAAAACCAAATATCTATTTAATATACACACACACACACACACACACACACACACACACACATTATAAATTGAAAACAATTTATTAGATAAATTCACTAATTAAATATTTAATAAAAGAAGATTATTAAATCAATTCAAATTTTATTAACAAAAATTATCAAATCAATTTAATTTTGAATACAAATTATTAAATTTATATTACCAAAAATTCCGAGATATCACATGTTAAGTATTTATACAGTGTTTATATAATATGTTATATATAACGTAAATTAATAATGTTAAGAAATGTGAATGTTTACCGTATTAACCCATACGTTCAAGTATTTATTCATTGTGCTTAAATATTTTAAAATTTATATTAATATTTTTATATTTAATTTGTGATAAATATATATAACATGTGTTATGTTTAAATTGGAAATTTTTGGAATATAATATGGATTTGAAAATATTTGTTCTGAAATTTATTTTAGAAAACAAATAATATATATATATGTAATATAATAACAATATTTTTTTTCAGTTTATATCAAAACTGATTCAATTCGTTTTCATCGATTCCTGTTATCATCTATGTTCATTGAATTCGTGCCAATGTAGCTTGGATTTGGAAGTCGTGCTTGCATTTTGTAACTAAGTTTCATCGTCCAATCTATCTAGCCTCGAAAGGTGAGCAATCACTCATGATTTATATTCTTATATATATTAAATTTGATTTCAATTGAAACGATAATTGAAATATGCTGTTGTTAGTTATTTACACTGTTATATACATGTTATTACCTGTATCTGTTCACCTGTGACATTTGACACCATTATCTGTTATTTATATTGATGATACATGCCTGTTATATATTATTTTATATGTTATCACTCTGCAAGTTCCCTGTCAGTATAGAATTCCCTATGGGTTGAAATGATACATACCCGAACGATCTGTAGAATAGGAAAAAATTATTATGGGTTGAAATGATAAAGCCAAGCGATTTTCATTGAATTGAATTTGGGATTGCTGGTTGAAATGATATATATAACCGTATATATATTTAAATTTCGGATTGAAATGATAAATTTCCATATCACTTGACCATAGGATAGAAAATTATATACAGACGCCATCGGTCAATATATAAATATTTTGAAATGATTTCTATGGTTTTGGAAAGAAATATATGGTTTATATAAATATTGATTTTTGATATTATATAAATATTATTTTATATATAGTTGAATTCTTAAATTTAAGCTATATATAATTTGGTTTAATATAAAATAAGCTTAATAATAAAGTTTGATTTTATTAAAATATAATATGGTTAAGTATTTATTGAAAATATATTTTAATATAGAGTTTATAATGATTTAATAAATTAAGGTTGAAAAGATAGATTTAAAATTGATTTGAAACTGTATTTAATTAAGAAATAAATTTAATTAGAAATCGATTTGGAACTTATTGAATTTGAGATTTTTAAAGGATATAGTTTTATAACTTGATTTTGGTTAAGGTGATTTAAATGAATATTTCAAGTTTAAATAAGTTGAAGAAATATTTAGTTTATTTGTAATTTGGGGTTTTATTTTGATAATATAGAATTTATTAAGTGAATATTTCAAAACTAAATAATAATAAAGTTAAATTAAGATATATATGAAATTATCAAATTTAGTTTTGAAATTGTAGAATATATAAAGCTTTGAAATATACAGGAATTGAAATGGTTTATTTTGTGGTTCAAATCTTATTTGAAATCGATATAATTTGAAATGATTTATTGAGAAATCGAACTGAATTGAAATTGACGATTTGAGATTTGTTTAAATTTGAATTTTGGAATTTGAGTTGATTTGGAATTTATTTTTGAAATTTGAGGAAACTAGTTTATTATATAAAGTATTTTTAAATTATATTTAAAACTATTTATATATGTTACTTTATAAATTTATCTCATATAAACTATTTTAGTGTAAATTATTTTTAATATAAGTTATTTTTAATATAAGTTATTTTTAATATAAACTATTTTATTATATATACTATTATTTATATTTAAACAGTTAAGTGGGAAGTGTTATGATTCCAAAGCATTATGATTTCTAAATTTTGATTTCTATAGTATTATGATTTCCAAATTGTTTGATTTAGAAAGTGTTATAACTTTGAAGTACTAAGGTTTTGTAAATAGATATATCTGAGATGGATATATTTAAAATGGAAATGATATCGTGTTTGGTTTTGAAATGGAAATGATATCGTATTGATATGGTTTTGAAGTGGCAATGATATTTTGGTTTTGTAATATAAGCTATTTTGAAAGTTTATTAAATGACTAATCGATGTAATAGTTACATAGTTATTGAAGAGTCCAGGATCGGTTGGGGACATACTCTATGTCTAAACCGAAAACCACTTTAATAACTATTATACGTGGAGTGTGATCCAGAATGAAGTGGTTGGAATGATGACGCTGTTGGATTTTAAGAAAGAGAACGATAATGGATAGCCTTGACACTTGTGTCAAATTTGAAATGACATAAACAGGAGCCGTGCCGGGCTAATGAGGTTAGTCACCTCTAAGCGAACACACTTCTTCGTAAACTAATCATTACTTGTTTTTTATTGGTGCGCACCCTTGAATTCGGAGTGTTGTTTCGCGGTGTTGCGATTGTTGCGACGATGCGTTCTCACCTGTCCAAATCAAGAAAACGGTAGTTTCACTACCTTGGGTATTGCCTCATGTGCCTTATCATACTCGTATCCCTACGCGCAACCACTACGATTTGTTTTATGTTATACCTATGGAGTATTCCTTGATAGCCTACTAGTTTACGGTGGAGTTTACGGTGTTGTATAAACTATGATGCTTATATAAAATGTGTTAAGGGGGATAATGGTAACGGCTTAACGCTATTTTGATACTTTATATTACTAATAGGCATTATCTACTTAGCGTACATATAAATAGATTAACGGATCCTTAGAGGATGGTTATCCCAAACATCTTTTGAGTTACTTGTATTTCAGTTGTTATTTCATTTGAGTTGGATTTATTGATATAAGAATGTTAATCCTAACTCGAGTGTTTTGTGTTTTTCTTTACGCTCGGGTCAGACTGAGTGTACCAGTATTCGAGACTCACCTTTGGAGTTGGAGCTTCGCTTGGTGATCCAGCTATCTATCCAGCTTTCAGATATTCAGTTGATTCTAGTGATGTATTCTGATTCTTGTATTTGACTATTGTATTCGAGACTTCTGTTGTAACTTATTTAACTCTGTTATATATATAGTAGCTTTATGAACTACCATTTATTTTGTTTCCGCTGCATATTGTATATTACTCTATGTCTGTGATTCTATGATTATTTATTTACTGTATATGCCGAGTTTTGTCAAATATAAACTTACAATCTGGTATTTTGAGCAATTCAATTCCGGCATGTTTGGATGCGAATGGTTGAAAATATCAGGTCGTTACATGTGGTATCAGAGCTTTGGTTTTAGGCAAAACTCAACATATAGGGTAAATTTAATTACAGAATCACTTTCGTTCGAGCTTGAATTCCTTCCTCTTTGATTTCGATTTTCTTTGAATTTTGGAACGATCCCTTCGGTTCCAAAATCCATCCTTATCTCTCCCTATCCGTGTTTCTTGATTTTGGAGTCTCCAATAACTCCACTTCGAATGAATTCTATAACAACTCGGCGGTCTCGCTAACCTTCAAATGATTTGTAAAGGGGTGAAGCTCTTTTACAACAAGCATTAATTTACCGAAGATTTCTGTATCCTCGGTGTATGATGCTATCTTCTCCTGCTATGCCTGAATTCTATATCTTGCGATCGAATGTCGATTTGCCTCAAAATTCCACATCGACCTAATTCTTGAAGTCACGGTCGATCCGGTTAAGGTTGCCCTAGATTTGTATAAGTCTATCCTCCTTTCTCTTCTGACATTAATCATTTTATCTTCTGTTTCAAACTTATCTTCGAATCAGAATTCTCCTTGATTTGAGTCCATCAAATTTGAATCTATATATTCTTTCTTTGAAATCCATTCTTGTATCGTCGAGCGAGGAATGTTTTTGTGAATTAATATTAAAAATGTTATATATATATATATATATATATATATTGCGTTGTTTGAGTTGTTGATGTTGATTTGAGTTTTCGATCAATTCGTCTGATCAACGCTATTGATAGGAATTCCAAAGCACTTGAATAGAGCAAACTGACATAATATTGTTTCCAAATTTGGTTAATGAAATAATTTTTTTGTATGATTATATTATATATAAGTATAATTTTCTGAAATTGAATTGCTAACTGAATTGGTAGTTAAAATGATAACATTTGATTTTCATTTATTGTTTTGTAAACTACCGATTTTTCCAACATATCAATAGAGGCAAGTTATAAAATATGGTTTATAAATTAATTTAGAGTTTAAAATGGATTTAAATAAAGAATTTGAGAATTTAATTTCTGGTGATTTCAAACTTTGGTTTTAAAGTGTATATTATTCAAAGTATTTTCAAATAGAAATTATTTACAAGAAATTTAAATGTTTAAATCAGTGCTCTTCTCTTTATCATTGGAAAATAATTTCGGTGATGGCGGCCGCATCATCGACATTCATTTTCGAGTTTCGAAGTGGAGAGACAATTCTGCAGCTTTGCCACAGTTTTGTTTTGGAAATTAAATTGATTTGGATTTCTAAAGTATGACTTGATTTATATATATATATTGATATTTGATTTTAAATTTGATTTGATATATATAGTGTACATATATATATATATATATTTATTTATATCTAAATTGTCTGAAGCTAATCGGAAATGAAATTCTTAAAATTTAAACTAAGGATACTTTCAATATATAATGGAACTAAAATTTGAATGAATACTTATACTTGAAATAAATGAATTGGAATTTTTTTATTTTTAAACTACTCAGCTACATTCCAATATGACTTACCAAAATCATTCAGAAGTTAACTCTGTAATTGAATAATATACAGTACAAAATGAAGTTAAAGGAATTTATGAATAAATCTGAGAGGTTATAATAAATGTAAATACACTTAATATATGTGATAGGATAGATTAAGTGGATAAATTTAAAAATAATTTGGATAAAGAAAATTTAAATTTGTTGAATAAAATATGATTATAATAAATAACCATGTAAATTTATGATTTTTAAAATTTTAATTAAAGGTATTGGATAATAGAAAATGAATAAATAATACAGATAGATAAATTTTGTTTTGAAGGAATCTATATATTAGAATTAAATCAACTTAATGAAATTCCTTGAATTTAAAATCAATTATTGAATATTAATTAATTTAAGATTCAAATTTATATGGTTTAAATTAATTGTTTTATTTTGTAATTCAAGTCTATTTTCTTCTGGTTGTTTCTATTCTCCTACCTCCTTCCTTTTCAGGGACAAAAAGTTTTGAATGGGGGAGAGTGTAACGACCCGTAAATTTTAACTATTTTAATAACGTGTTTAATTGAATTTTGGAGAAATTTTAAATAACAAAATTTGAAATTAAAATTTTATATTTGGAATACGTATATTTAAATATAGAAGATTGTAAATTGTCATCTGATTTTATGAAAGTTTATTTCATCGTGAAATTCTATTAAATTCAAGTCAGTTAATAATTGCTGATAATAAAATATTTTCAGAACCTGAATATTTTTACATAGAAATTTTTTAAATCATCTTCTGACTGAGACGTCATTTTTCGTTTTTCCAAATTCGGACTTCTTTAGCTCCGTCGATCTTATTTTTCTGCGTTTTTGCTGCATTTTCCGCTAGTAGAAAATTCGAATTTTTATAATTCAATCATACCATTGATATCCGTATACCATTTTGATCATCTCGTTGTGCTGATCTCTGCAGTATATTCAATTCTTTGATTTGAAGTCTGATATGCAGAGGAATCCGCAGAAACAGTAACCGTATCGGTACCGATTTTTGTGAATTTTGGTTCCGGTGACCTTTTGAGTTGCATGTCCATTCAACTTTTCATCGTGTAACTCAACAGCGCATTCAATTTTCCCGAATTCAACGTAGATGAATTTCTCTATTCCATCATTGCAATGTATTTGTTTTGCTGGTTCATTTTATAAAAAGTTGCATCCACTTTAATTTATACAGCCTGTTCTTTCTTCTTATTTTCTTTTCTATTAAATCTTGCTCCTTGTTCAAGCTTCCACCCACCATTTTACCAAAGCTTACCCATGCATGCAATGCGACAACTCACCATTTCCCCTTGTTCCGCCTCCTTTGAAGCTCGCAACCGCCTCATCCACTCTAACAATCACCATCAGCTGCCCACGAACCCACCGCACCTGGCAGTCGAACCCGACCACGCAAGCAGCCCACTACTCCTTCCCATCACCAGTAGCCGCCAGCTTCCTTCCTCACGTCACAGCCCGCACCATATCTCCCCAACCCTTCACCGAAGCTACACTCCACGTCGAACTCGGCGACAACCCTCTCGTCGGCCTCCTTGATTGTCGCACCATCTGACACCACCCAGCAATCGAGTTTTGGCTCTAACCCATAACCATCCGCCACGTAGATCACCACCTCCCCTCTCGGACCCTCTCACTTCCACTGACCATCCCTTGTCATAGTGTAGCCGAGCTATCGCAGCCTTAACGCCACACAAACTCCTCCGCCCACCATCGGTGCAACTTCCTCTCGTGAGCAGTCGCATGTTATCTATATATATAGTGTAAGTTTTGTATATTATTAATTTATATAAATTTTTCAATATGTCAGTTAGTTTATATATACGGCCGAACGTTTTACTTTGTTTTTTGCCTTATATTGTTACGATATAAATGCATATGCTCTGTTTTATATGAAAAGAGTTACATAAATTGTCTATTTTGGGTTGTATCTGTAGATCTCTGTAAGTTTTTATACATCCTACCGAGTCATATATACATATTGATTTTTTTAGTATTGACTTCATAATAAAATATAACTTCTTATACTTTCAGT
This sequence comes from Allium cepa, assembly GCA_030765085.1. NCBI lineage: Eukaryota > Viridiplantae > Streptophyta > Magnoliopsida > Asparagales > Amaryllidaceae > Allium > Allium cepa. The sequence continues at coordinate 259,222,524 of CM060938.1, read as the reverse complement.
TGTAGATATATATATATATATTTCAAATTATAAGCCTCTAAAGATTTTTATAAGATCTGTGTACTATATATGCATCAGTATTTGATATAAACAGATTTTGAATAAATTATGCATGTGAATATGTATATATGTAAGTTATATATATATATATATATGAAGATTATAACCTGTTAGATTATATGAGCTATCAAGCAGTTAGTATATTTACATCGCAAGTTATATTATGTATAAATTAAATATACATTATTTTAAAATGTTAATCTGTATTGTTTATTTTATACAAGTGAGTGTTATTAATGTTCAGGTGCGGGTTATATAAGAATCTTATATATATATTTTCCATTGCATTGAAATTCGACGCGTATGCCGTTATATGTATATAAGTTTTATTTAGAGTATTTATATAAGTCATATAAGTAAATATATCTTGTTTGCACGTTTTGATTTATGAAATGTGTACAGATTTTTAAATGTAGATGTATATATGTATGTTAAGTAGTAAGGTATATGTTAAGTATTTATACAGTGTTTATATAATATGTTATATATAACGTAAATTAATAATGTTAAGAAATGTGAATGTTTACCGTATTAACCCATACGTTCAAGTATCTATTCATTGTGTTTAAATATTTTAAAATTTATATTAATATTTTTATACTTAATTTGTGATAAATATATATAACATGTGCTATGTTTAAATTGGAAATTTTTGGAATATAATATGGATTCGAAAATATATGTTTTGAAATTTATTTTAGAAAACAAATAATATATATATGTAATATAATAACAATTCAGTTTATATCAAAACTGATTCAATTTGTTTTCATCGATTCCTGTTATCAGCTCTGTTCATTGAATTCGTGCCAATCTAGCTTTGATTTGGAAGTCCTGCTTGCATTTCGTAACTCAGTTCATCATCTAATCTATCTAGCCTCGAAAGTTGAGCAATCACTCACGATTTACATTCTTATATGTATTAAATTTGATTTCAATTGAAACGACAATTGAAATATGCTGTTGTTAGTTATTTACACTGTTATATATATGTCATTACCTGTATCTGTTCACCTGTGACATCTGACACCATTATATGTTATTTATATTGATGATACATGCGTGTTATATTATTATTATATATGTTATCACTCTGCAAGTTCCCTGTTAGTATAGAATCCTTATGGGTTTAAATGATACATACCCGAATGATCTGTAGAATAGGAAAAAATTATTATGGGTTGAAATGATAAACCCAAGCGATTTTCATTGAATTGAATTTTGGATTGCGGGTTGAATTGATATATATATATACCCGTAAATATTTAAATTGCGGATTGAAATGATAAATGTCCGATCACTTGACCATAGGATAGAAAGTTATATACAGACACCATCGGTCGATATATAAATATTTTGAAATGATCTCTATGGTATTCGAAAGAAATATATGGTTTATATAAATTTTGATTTTTGATATTATATAAATATTATTTTATATATAGTTAAATTCTTAAATTTAAGCTATATATAATTTGTTATAATATAAAATAAGCTTAATAATAAAGTTTGATTTTATTAGAATATAATATGGTTAAGTATTTATTAAAAATATATTTTAATATAGATTTTATAATGATTTAATAAATTAAGGTTGAGAAGATAGATTTGAAATTGATTTGAAACTGTGTTTAATTAAGAAATAAATTTAATTAGAAATCGTTTTGGAACTTATTGAATTTGAGATTTTTAAAGGATATAGTTTTATAACTTGATTTTTGTTAAGGTGATTTAAATGAATATTTCAAGTTTAAATAAGTTGGAGGAAATATTTAGTTTATTTGTAATTTAGGGTTTTATTTAGATAATATAGAATTTATTAAGTGAATATTTCAAAACTAAATAATAATAAAGTTAAATTAAGATATATATGAAATTATCAAAATTAGTTTTGAAATTGTGGAATATATAAAGCTTTGAAATATATTGAAATTGAAATGGTTTATTTTATGGTTCAAATCTTATTTGAAATCGATATAATTTGAAATGTTTGTTGAGGAACTGAATTGAATTGAAATTGACGATTTTAGATTTGATTAAATTTGAATTTTGGAATTTAATTTGATTTGGAATTGATTTATGAAATTTAAGGAAACTAGTTTATTATATAAAGTATTTTTAGATTATATTTAAAACTATTAATATATGTTACTTTATAAATTTATCTCATATAAATTATTTTTAATATAAATTATTTTTAATATAAACTATTTTATTATATATACTATTATTTATATTTAAACAGTTAAGTGGGAAGTGTGATGATTCCAAGCATTATGATTTCTAAATTTTGATTTCCACAGTATTATGATTTCCAAAGTGTTTGATTTGGAAAGTGTTATAACTTTGAAGTATTAAAATTTTGTAAATAGATATATTTGTGATGGATATATTTAAAATGGAAATGATATCATATTTGGTTTTGAAATGGAAGTGATATCGTATTGATATGGTTTTGAAATGGCAATGATATTTTGGTTTTGAAATATAAGCTATTTTGAAAGTTTATTAAATGGCCAATCGGTGTAATAATTACATAGTTATTGAAGAGTTCGGGATCGGTTAGGGACATACTCTCTGTCTCAACCAAAAACCACTTTAATAACTATTATACGCGGAGTGTGATTCAGAATGAAGTGGTTGGAATGATGATGTTGCTGGATTTGAATAAAGAGAACGATAATGGATAGCCTTGACACTTGTGTCAAATTTGAAATGACTTAAACAGGAGCCGTGCCGGGCCAATGAGGTTAGCCACCTCTAAGCGAGCACACTTCTTCGTAAACTACTCATTACTTGTTTTTAATTGGTATGCACCCTTGAATTGGGAGTGTGATGCGTTCTTACCAGTCCGGATCAGGCAAACGGTAGTTTCACTACCTTGGGTATTGCCTCATGTGCCTTGTCATACTCGTATCCCTATGCGCGACTACTATAATTTGTTTTGTGTTATACCTATGGAGTACTCCCTGATAGCCCACTAGTTTACGATGGAGTTTACAGTGCTGTATAGACTATGATGCTTATATAAAATGTGTTAAGGGGGATAATGGTAACGCCTTAACGCTATTTTGATACTTTATATTACTGATAGGCATTATCTACTTAGCGTATATATAAATAGTTTAACGGATCCTTGGAGGATGGTTATCTCAAACATCTTTTGAGTTACTTGTATTTCAGTCGTTATTTCATTTGAGTTGGATTTATTAATATAAGAATGTTAATACTGACTCGAGTGTTTTATATTTTGCTTTACGCTCGGGTCAGACCGAATGTACCAATATTCGAGACTCGCCTTTGGAGTTGGAACTTCGCTTGGAGATCCAGCTACCTATCCAGCTTTCGGATATTAAGTTGATTCTAGTGATGTATTTTGATCTTTGTATTTGACTATTGTATTCGAGACTTCTGTTGTAACTTATTTAACTATGTTATATATAGTAGCTTCATGAACTACTATTCATTTTGTTTCTGCTGCATATTGTATATTACTCCGTGTCTGTGATTCTATGATTATTTATTTACTGTATATGCTGAGTTTTGCTAAATATAAACTTACAATCTAGTATTTTGAGCAATTCAATTCCGGCATGTTTGGATGCGAATGGTTGAAAATATCAGGTCGTTACATTTTTACAGGCCTTACACGGAGTACTTAGGTACGTCATGCTCCACAGCCATCCCAGATAGAAGATTATGGTTGGACAGTTGGTATATCGACAACATCGGGAGTTGATAGATATGTTGATATTCCTCTGCTTAAGATTTCACAGTATCCATATCTAGCTACGTTTTCGTATGAGAATTTATTTTAGATGCAGATGGGACTCTACCAGGTCATCTACGTCGAGCATCGATGGAGCGTACATGAGCTAATGCTCGTATTAATAAGCTTACTACCACCGATGTGAAGCGTTATCATTCTACATATAGAGTAGATGATGATTATGATGGCGATGCAGTTGGTCTTATTGATGATGAGTACCAGATTGATGTGCCATAGCATTTGTATTTACTATCAATATTTGTATGTCCTATCAGTGTGTGTATCAATGTATTATCAGTGTTTTGTAATTACTAGCAATGTTCGAATCATTGTATTATCAGCGGTTTGTATTTACTAGCGGTGTTTGTATCAGTGTTTGTATTTACTAGCAGTATTTGTGTTAATGTATTATCTGTGTTTGTATTTACTAGTAGTGTCATATCAGTGTACTATCAGGGTTTGATTTCCTATTTTGTTTGAGTGTCTGTACTTAACTTTGTGAAGGAACAAATATAGTTGTGTTTGTTTGTATTCATGTTTGTGAATGCTTGTCACGTGATCGATCAGATAGCACTTGATTCATGAGACACAGATCATGAACATTATATTTAAACAAATGTTTTGTAATGAAAATTCAAAACATCATCAATAATTCACAACATCTTCAACAATCTTCAATGTCAAATGAATGTTGGACTCCTGATGATCATTTAGTACTAATCAAAGCGTACATAGAAACCTACCGTAGATACATGGAAGAGGAGTTGGACCAAGATTTTTGGGTCACTCTAAACGAGGTTTTTAACAGTTATCCTGCTTATAGGTTAATTCGAAAGCATTTGGAAACTCCAAGTAATTTTTCATATTTACTAGAGTTTGTCAAAGATATAGAATCATTATAAATACAGTGAAGGAATAAGACCTATTTCAATTAACACGAGCTACGTTTGAATCTCGTTATTTGTGGGAGTATCATGTTGATTCTGTTGGACATGCTACATATGATCTTTGGATTAGATATATTAGACAATTTGAATGACGTTTGGGTTAGTTAAGTAAGTTTTTAAGTTAATCAGCAAGTTCTTTGCTCTTTCGGTAAGTTATATGTACTTTAAAATTCAAGTAAAGTCCGTTTTTTCAAAATCAAGCATGCATTCAAGATAATAGCAACATTTAACCTATGGAAAATATTAACAAACAAGACTTAACTTACTAAGACAACCGATGATTTAAAAAAATACCTTCGACCACCTGATAAATTAATTGAACCCAACATCCTTCGAAGTGCCTGAATTTGTTCTTCAAGATCATTAGCTTGCACAACTGCTCGATGAGGAAGAGGACCGTTAATCCATTTCCAAAGTCCACAACCATAAGGAGAATTATGGAATCTATAGTGGTGTCGATCGATGTCGGTTACGTTTCTTACAACAACATACAGAACAGAAAACCCACAGTTACATTAGATCTCTCTAGAAGTAATCTCTTGATCTGTGCAAGGTACTTGGTGTCGCATTTCATTCCTTTGTTCTCTTTTCTTATTATAGCTACGCCACTCTGCTCTTTGATGTTTACCATCTTCCAGCTGCATGCGCTCTTGCACATCTATCTCATGCTCTCTTACATTAGTATTGTGTCTTTCCTCCATTTCAACATACCACTTGATTGATGGTTGAGGGGAGAATGTATTCGTTGAGCTATTATGTTATAGAGGACCTTTGTATGTGTATGAGGAGGGCAAAGAGACATGATTGTAATCAACCATTTTTATATACTACTGCTACGCTATGAATGAAGAGAAGTATGGCAAGTAAAACGATATTTATATAGCATTATATAATGCCCGTATAAAGCAGTGCAACATGGATACAATGGCCAATTTGATCTGACACTTTTTTATTCTCAATCCACATCCATTTAGCTTTAATCCGTGTAAATAAATACATCAATGGAAGTTAATACGGTACGGAGTGGAGAACCGCCCGGTGAAAGCTCTGGGAAGGACAAGGGTGAACAGAACATGGATAATAGCTTCAATGGATTGAAGCGAAAGAGGGGGAAACCCAAATTCTCTTCTTACTCAAAATTGAATGAAATTCTAGAATGAATATATCTGGATACTCGAGGACGCCTTCCGTATCGAAGGCTGGCAAGGAGGAAACCCTCCCAACACGAACAAACATCAGGAAAGCGCTGGCTATTCCGTGAGCTGGATGGGTATAATACAAATGACTTCATACATTTAAAGGATATCATTGAGGAATATGTAAGGAATGGTCAGTTACAATAATACATAAGGACTTGGGCAGCGATGGTGGAACAGGAGCAACCACCGTTCACCATGAATGAAAATGGCACTGGATCAAGGCGTCATTATCAACTTATCATCAATTGATCAGGGTTGCATGGAATAAGTAGCAAAATCCACAGTAATATGGTAAATCAATTACATATGTATGGGATCGAGTACGGTCCCTAGACATGCTCTTAGATGATGATAAATCGTAATGCTAGGGTTTGTGAAATTTGTTTTTTTCCTTTCTTCTTGTTTGTTTCGAACTCTTATTTTTATGATTTTATTTGAACTCTGGTTTATTGGTTGTATGGACTCTTATTTTATGGACTTAGGAATGCTTAAATTTGGATCAATGTAATGGATAACACATGTCGTAAGGTATGGATTATGCCTGGCAAGGGGTAGGTCGCTTTGCTTGAATGCGATGGATTGATCTACTAGTTAGTCGAGTATGGATTGTGCTTAGCAAGGATCAGGAGAGATCAAGGTCATCAGGTATGAACTATGCATGGCAAGGTGTAGGTCGCTTCGCTCGAACGTGATGGATCGACCTACTCAGGTCGTCGATAATGATCTGTGCTTCGCAAGTATTCGGAGAGATCAAGTCGTCAGGTATGGACTATGCCTAGCAAGGGGTAGGTTGCTTGGCTCGAACGCGATGGATTGGCCTGCTCAAGTCATCGAGTATGGGACGTGCTCGGCAAGGATCCGGTGAGACCGAGGATTTGGATTAGGATAACAACCCAGAGAGGTTATGGATTTTTATATTAGCTTCGAGTAGCTATGGAATTGGTAAGGGCCCACTATAGTTTAGGATTTGGCTAACGACCTGGTAAGGTCAAGGGTTTGGATAAAATGATCCGCAGAAATCATGGATTCGAAATTGGATACTAATTCGGAATGGTCATGGATTTTACTAACAATCCGGAGAGATCATGGATTTGGATTGACAACGGATTAGATAATATGGCTATCGATGGATTAAGGATTTTAGATTTATCACAATTCAAAACAAGTATTCCTATCGCAAGACATATTTTGGAGGGCAAAGCATTAATCTGCCTTTTGAAAAAGTAATACACAGGCGAATTTAACCCAACGGATATCATGATCGTCGAAGAGGGAAGCTCAGAGAAAAAGTTACCAAGCTCGTAGATCGGCTATAAATGAGACTATGGATGATGGTCAAGAATATACAAATTAGAGCCCTGATTTTTGTCCTAATTAAGGTGAAATTGTTACATAGTTATTAAGAAAGTCTCATGAGGCTACATTTCAAATTTCAAGTCGATCGGAGTTCATATACTAGAGTTATGGGCAAAAGAAGAGGGATTAAACCATATCCAGCTCAATAGCACAACTCAACGATGATCGCTCCATAGCTCAAAAACCACAAAGAGGATTGAAGTGAAACTTTGAAAACAAGAAAAGGGGACCCTAGGGAGTCTACTCTAGGGATCTCATGGCATTTGGAGAAGTTGGAGGGATCGGCATCTGTCCCTCAATAGGGATCGGTACCTATCCCTCTTAGAGATCAGCTAAGCCCAACTTCATGACAAAGATCGATCAATATCTCGACATCTACACATCCAATTAACATGAAACTTGGAGGAAAAGCTAATTAGAACATGTGGAACACATCATAGGGACCCATAGAATTGGAAGCAAGTTGGACGGATCGATACCTATCCCTCCATAGGGATTGACTATAATCAGCCTAACACCATACTACAACAAAGATCAGTAAATAACTCAAGTTCTACCAGTCCAATTAGCATGAAACTTGAAGGATATACATAATATAACATGGAGAAGCTCCCCTAGGGATCACATATAATTTGGAGAAAATTGGAGGGATCAGCAATAAACAGAATTCAAGCAACACCACCTCATGAAAAACATGATACGTCACAAACCATAAGTCGCAATGGTATTTAGGGACAAGTAGCTAACATCATGAGGAACCCCTAAGGGGATCGCGCCCCATTTGGACACTAAAATAGGGATTGGTACCGTTCCCTATTATGGGCCTGGAAATTTTAGGGTGGCCTTGTCTTAGTATCTCGAACCTTCTATCAAAATTTCAGCTCAATTTGTGCAAGTCTTCCCCTATAAATACAGTAGGCATGGCTTCAGAAAAGAGATCTTCTTTCTGCTTCTTTTTATCTTCAACCTAGGCTACACTCTATCAATTTTATTCTTGGATTTCAAATTGTAACTATAAACAAACTTCAGTATAATAAAGAGGACTATTCGGGAGTGGACGTAGGCCAGAGTTAGTCGAACCACTATAAATCTTGTCCTCTTTTACTTGCTTTCTAATTGTTTTAATTTTATTCTTCATTTATTTCTCTTCATATTTCTATGACTGGATACTTTCACAAAATTAGGTGTTGGTGGCCAATTTTGATGCCAACAGTTGACGTGTTGTAGTAGTCTTTGTGTTTGAATTTTTAATATCTACTATACTATGTTGTTGGCGTTTTGTAATAGTGTTTGTGTTTTAATTTGTTATATCTATTGTATTTACTTGTTGTTGATGTGTTAATAATAACGAAAGTAGTGAGATCGACAAAACAAGAATGACAATAAACTATAACAATAGCAATAACAAAAAAATGACATCAATAGCATTACCAATAACTGTAACTAAAATAGCAATAAGCACAATAATAACAACACTAACAATGACACTACAACCAACACTTAAGAGAATAGTATAAGATGTCATGCTAAGATACATAGCACGAACCTAGTTTCCTGCAAACCCTTGTGACAGCTATGGTACTCCTCTATTTTCTTCTTCATATACAACCTTTACACTAGATTGAGTTCGTTTAGGTTGCAATTTAAAAATGTAATGTCATCAGCTCTTCATTGTCGGGCTGATTCTTGTTTTCTTAACTCTAATTCGTCAATTTTTAACTTTTGTTTTTCATCGTAACGTCATTGTTTTTCCTTCACCCTCTCAAGACTCTTCGCTTCTTTTCTTTCCATATATAATTTATTTGCATCTTCAGCGGCCTCCATTCGCTCAACAATATGTTCATAATGTGCGTTGTAATTGGTGGCGGTTTTTTTCTTCCCCTTGTACTTCCCCGAAGGCCTACCACCTGTATTAGTTGTGGAGGAGGTGTCTTCATGTGGATCAGAACAACAAGGGCTAGATCCATCACTCATCTTTCTACGAAGAAAGCGCATTATCGAGTGTTCTTGTCACACTTGACTCCATTTTTCCTTTTTTATGAATATGTCATAGAAATGGTGCATGTTGAACGGTTGATTATTATATTCAGACATATACACTGTATTTGCTTGATTGAGCTATAGATAATGAAGTATCATAAGAAGAATAAAACATAGAACTTGAAATATTGAATATAAAATATAAAATCATTACCAGGTCCATGTCGTTTGCCCCACTTTGTTGTCTTGAATGTAGTCCGGCCATTATTTCTTTCCAACATTGACAAGCAGCATTTATTCTTTTCCAAGACTACTTTAAAGAATCAACAGGTCTTAGAAGAGTAGTTGGACTTTGATGGTTGAACAAATTGCATGCAGAATTCGAAAGAGAACTTTCAGTTTGGCTCGTACCTTCTTATTATCTCTAAAACATTCAACCTAACAGAATGCTAATTCAGCTTGCTCCTCCGATAACCATTTAACTATTTTTGCAGCTTTTGTTCCGCATTTGGAGATTCATTAATGTTGATTCTCATTATTTGCTTTTCTCCAAGCTTGAGTGGAAGGTAAATTAGAATTCCTATAAACTTCTTCTTCTTCACCAGTTTCATTGTCATTGAATTGGGTTTCTTGGTTTTCACATCTATTGTCTCCAAATTGATTATCAGATTTATTAATAAATTTTGAGAATGATAAGGCAATACTAACTGTTATTAGCTACTGGGAGATATGTAGTTTTGATCATAGTTATATTTTTGAAATGAACTATTCTATGAATAATTCGAATTTGGTAATGGTTCAAATCTTGTTGATAATGAAAGAAAATCTGATTTTGTTGTGGATGATATATATTTGGAGTTAGTTAGGCAAAACCAAAATCTGAATTTTGATTTTGCTATTGAGAATTTTGAGAATGATATTGATTTTGACCATGTTGAGAATTGAACGTATTCTGATTGAATTGAGTCAGATCCTGATTATCGGATCTGAGTTGAAAAAAAATTAGAAGATGAAGATTTTTGAGATTTTCTTTTTGGATTTTTCGACACTTGTTAGATTGTATGAAGATAATTTGTTGAAAAGAGTAAGAAATATAGAATAAATGGTGTAAATAAAATTTTGTAATTGGTAAATTATATAGAAGGGGAAGAAGAGGATAGGCAACGACCATTTAAATGACAGTTTGCACTTAGCTGACTTTATTATAGCCAGCTAAGTGGCGACGGTCATTTAACCGGCCGTTGCCAAAAGGAAGACTTAGCTAGCCATAATAAAACTGGCTAGGCTTTGCTGGCTTTATTATGGCCAGCTAAGCCACAACAAAAGGCATTGCCATTAGCGATAACTAAAAAGCGACGCTAGCCTTCGCAGGTCGTTGCTAAAATGTGATGCAAAAATAGTTGACATCAATAGGTTTAGCGACGGCTACCGTCGCTAGGTTAAACATGTAGCAAATCCTGAGTGGTTGATATGTTATCACTGACCGACGCTACCTGACGCAAAGATGGGTAAATTGGCTATAGCGAGCCTCGCTAGCCGCAAGCCTGGACAACTTGGCCGTCGTTAGCTGTCGCAAACCATCACAATACTGGGTTTTTTTTTAAATGTACAGCTTCTATTTGAGCCATCCAACATCGCAAATATCATCATATCCCTATACATCTCATCTACAACACATATAAATCCAATTTTGCAACTACAACCATCACATATCACCCATAAGCAAGTATATAATGCAAAAATCAATATCTACATCAACATGCCATCAAACAACGTTTATATTCTATCAAACAACACATCCACAAATCCTTCAATCAATACAACCATACCAACAAATACATATGTCCATCAAACAAACCATCCACAAAACCATCAAGCAACACAATCGTCAAACGAGTATCAAATCCATCAACATATGTCGAATAAATGCAAAATAAAATGAACAAAATCCATCAAACACCACAGTCATACCTACCGATCGTCATATCTTGACCCATCCTCCCCAGGCATTCTCCCGTCCTTTGCTAAATATGCCACAATCCGCTCATCTAGCAGGTGCGTCAATCCTTCGATCTTTCGCCAATCATTGAACTCTGCCATCTATTGTTTTAGCTGAGTTATCTCCTTCTTTGCCTGGGATCTCTTATAAGCCGTCGGGTCATTATCATCTGTAAAATAGTTAATAGCGAGTTATGATTTATGCTCCATATTATATAAAATTTATATGTTAGTTGATGAAGCAGTTTACCTCCTGATTTCCATAACTGTAACGCCTATTTCATGAGGGAGGGTCAATCAAAGCAACCTATATATGGTTCGGCTCCTCGAAGGTCAGCTCATGGCCAGCGGACTGCACCAATTGAGCTTGCTTCGCTTCATATCTTTTCTGTGATGACGAACCGAAGTTCGTTACAATAAATATTCAATTTAGAATTATGAAAAGTGAAGTAAAAAAACTAAGCATGTTTATCATTACGGATTGAGATTTATCGTTGGTCCAAACATATGAAATGTTGCTATCCTCATCTGTCTGCTCAACGATATGCGTGTAAGTGAAGACCTCTGCCATTGTAGGCTTAGAATTATACTTCTTATGCTGAAATAATGCATATAAATAAACAATGTTACCAATATTATTAAATATCAATAATCCATTTACAATCGCAATCTATAAATTTACCAATTCCTTCCATTGTTTTAGGAAGTATTTAGAGCCACCGTAGTGTACAGCAGGATTTTTATTCCTATTTGCATGATTCCACCATGATATTTCCTGTAAATTAAAATATAATATTAACTAAAATAATGTAACTAATCTATGAAATTTAAACAAATTATAATAACAATATAAAATTAAATAACTTACTTTAAATTCAGGAGTATCCCAGAGTTGGAGAAAGTCAACCCAAACATCAACGCTCATCCAAGTCAGTTTTTTATTCGCATTCTTTGCCTTTGAGAGAATGTCCCTATAATTTTTCCACATCCTTTTGTTCTCGTGATTTCTAAAAATATCTGCATCTTCCAGACCAACATGTACCATAGCCTGCATATTGAAATTAATTAGAACTGTATACATTATATTAACTTTTAAATGAATTATAAATTTATACTTACCATTAAGTCGGCCTATATAGCATTCATAACATGATCTGGGATATCATGCTAATGATCCCCAACATCTTGATATCCGACTCTTGAATGCCTTTTTTAAGACTTAAAGAATGTAGTCTGAAGGCTCCACCTCAAAACCCCTATATAAATTTTGATGCAGACATTTATTAAATTTTAAATAATATAAATGCAATAAATTTGAGACTCATCCTACACTCCTCGGAACGACCTCCGTTACTGGTTGTATATCCAGCGCTGTGCCACTAGCACCCACACCAGGAGAAGGTTGAGATCTGCTAGAATTTCTCTATAAGACATATATATCTACGACAAACATATCATTTCATATAATGAAAAAACTTATCGATTTATTATTAGAAAATATGTTTGGTCAATCATCACTTAAAACTACCACTAAACATCATAAATGAAACAAAATCTGCCAAATACATATATAGAATTAACAAAACAGAACCATACGTAGCTCACAACATAGTCATCGTTATTAATAACAGCGAAAACTCAAAATACACATTTTACAACAAGCGATACATATATTCAGAATTATCAATCTTTGTAGTCATCCGATTCAGAGTTGGTCTCGTAATCCATATCCTTTCCTTCTGTACTCTTAAATGCTTCTATTAAAACATTTGGTTCATCATTCAATGACCTTGAGTCAATATCATCTGTTATTACTATTATATTATTTGGCTCAAGATCCGCTTGATATGCTGCTTCATCTGGAATATTATTTCCATTAGACGTGAATCTTGCCTTTGTTTTAAAAATAGCTAACCAATCCGCCTTTTCTCCTTTTAAGGATGGATAAGGAGCAAAATAAACTTGTAATGCTTGCTTGGCTAATACGAAAGGATCATACTTATAGTAATGTGAGGTATGCTTTATTTCAATAAGCTTATAAACTTTGTGCGTGTTGATTTTAAAACTATAAACATTGCTGAACCAACTGCATTTGAATAAAATAATTTTTCTACAGTTTGTTTATAATATGTCAATTCTAAAACCTATGTTAATATGTTGTAAAAATCTTTTATATGGTCATCTGGATCATCACCATCTTTGATAAATACACTGCTGTTGTATGTTAATTTTTCAGCACCATAATCAGTGGTGTTGAATTCAAATCTATTGATGAAGAATATTGGATGAGTGTTAATATTTATTTTTGGCCCAAGCGCAAGATGTTGTAATCCTTCATCAACGACACAATTTCTTGGATCATAAATGTAGTTCGAAAACCATATAGCAAACTCTTTACTGAGATCGCCGTATGGATGTTGTGATTCGTAAATACTGCAAATATATATAATACGTTCCATTATGATTAATACGTAAGTATACTTGAAATAAATATGAATTCATCATTACTTAACAAATGGTGCAACTTCCACATAGTTAAGAAGAACATATGTGTGTGCTATATGGTAATCTCTATCATCTAACCATATTTCCGTATATTTTCCAACAGATCGACCATGTTGTCTAAAAGCAGATAACATTGTTTGAGAAGAATCTTGAATCTTGTTCAATGGCTTTATTATTACGAGGAACACTTACAAATGATAAGTTCACATGGTCACCGAAGTAATGTGAGAAAAATAATGAAGCTTCTTCTTCAAGACATGATTTGCAAATCGAAGCTTCAACTCGTGCTTTTTGTCTAACTTTTTTTATTCAGATGATTCAAGTACCTATTACAAAATTAATTCAATTTCAACTTGCTTATGTAAATCTGAATTTTAAACTAAAATAAATATAACAAATATTCAATATTACCTTCAAATGGAGAATCCATCCATATTACACAGGACCTCGAAGAAGTGCTTCAGATGGAAGATGAGCAGGTTCCATTACATTGAAGAAACCAGGCGGAAATATTTTCTCTAATTTGTAGAGAAGTATAGGGATTTGTATTTCAACTTCACGCATACGGTCGACTGTTAACATGGTCAAGCAAAGTTGTTTATAAAATAAACTTAATCTGTTATATGACTCCATACTTTTACGGGTAACGGTTCTTTGAAAACCACAAGTAATAAATATTTCATCATGATATAGTAATCATGACTTTTCATCCCACTCAATCTATTGTTTTTAAAGTTAATATATATACGGAGATCAGAAGAAATCTCATCAAGACATCTCACTCCTTCCACCCACTTTAGCATGAGTTTTACTTGCTTACTATCTAGCTCATAACATGCTTACTATCATTGGGCTTCATATGAAGTTCAAGACATTAACAAAATTGTGCTATATCAAGTCTTGAATTTGGATCGTCCTTAGTTTTTCCCTTTAACATTCAAAATTGTATTAAACACATTTTTTCCGTCGTGCATCACGTTAATATTATGCCAAAGTAAGATATCTTTCCAATAAGGAAACTTCCAAAATATACTTTATTTGCACCAATTATGAATGTCCGATTTACCTAGAATTTCAATCTGTACTCCAGTTTCATGTATCTTTGGATAGTCCTTCACATTTTCACGTATTTATTCGCTCGACCAAATCCTTGGTGGTAGCATTCTCTCTTCTCTATTAGCTTTAAACTTTTTTATACTAAATGTATGATTGAGATGGAGGAAACATTGATGACAATCAAACCATGAAATTTTCTTCCCATACCGTAAAGAAAATGCTCATGTTTCTTCCATGCAATAAGGACAAGCTAGACATCCGCAGTACTCTAACTTGAAAGCATTGCATACGCCGAAAAAATCACTAATAATCCATAACAAAGAAGTGAACATATGAAAATTATTTGTTTTTGAAATGTCGTATGTTTCAACTCCTTCGTGCCACAGTGTTTTCAACTCTTCAATCAATGTTTGTAAATAAAAATCTATTCCTTATGTCGGATCATCAAGGAAAAGGACAACAATAATGAGAAACATATATGGAGTTTTCATACACATCCATGAAGGTAAATTATAAGGAGTAACTACAATAGGCCAAGATGAATATTTAATACCAAACCGAGAGAATGGTGAAAATCCATCTGTACATAAACAAAGTCTAACAATGCACCTCTCTACAGCAAATGCGGGATACATCTTATTGAAATGTTTTCATGCTTCTCCATCAGATGGATGCATCAAAGTTTCCTCTTCATATGTTCTCACACTATGCCATCGCATATTTCATTCCTCAGCTAAAGATGCATTAACCTTTGAAGTCTGAAAGTGATGGGTAAATAATGCATTCTTTTGTATGGAACTTCCTTTCCTTTCTTTTTTCTCGGTTTATATCTTTCCTTATTACATATTTTGCAGTTTATAAGGTTAATGTCATCTTTCCAATACAACATGCAACCTTTTATACATGTATCTAACTTTTGGTACGATAGACCGAAAGCCGACATAAGTGTTTTCACTTTATAATGACTATTGCTTATCAGATTAGTGGGTGCATATATCATTTTTGCAGCTTGTACAACTAATGTAAATCCATCTTTTGTAAAGTTGAATTTTGATTTCATAGTGATGTATTCAGCGGCTATTGATAAATCGATTCCACTTTTACAACCATCGTAGAATAGTCTCTTAGCAGCAACCAATAAAAACACAAATTCTTTTCGCTCCCATATTCTGTTCTTCTTCGATATTTATGTTTTCATCGTCAACTTGAGTAGTAGGGAACATTGATCATGTTGCATCATCCACCATATCTTTTATCGAATTCGTCATAGTATAATCGTTCTCTGACACTATAAGATTTGGTGTAGGTGCAACAGTTCTCCGTGACGATCCCATAAATAATAATTTGGTACAAAACCATATTTATACAAATGTACTTTAACTGTATCTGCTTTCCAATGCTTTAGATATTGGCACTGACTATAAGGGCAACAAAGTTCTTCGTTATTTCGACTATAAGATGTAGCGAGTCTAATAAATTCATATACGCCACTATAGAAATGTTCATTCATCGGACCTTTCATATCAGTTCCGACTTTATACATCTAAGTATAATCGAGAAAATTATTGAATATTGTTCCTATTTTTAAAAAATATGTTAGTGATTCCGACACCATCTAAATTTTGTCCAAAGTAAAATTAAAGCCTTTTGAAACTAAAGACTTCATACACCACACTTCTGTCTAAATTCGGCTGCACTTCACTTTACCTCTCTTCTACGCATAACTTTGCATTCAAGAGGTATATTGTTATTATTGTATTTTCTAAAATAAATTAAAGCCTTTAGAGACTAAAGGCTTTAATTTGTTGTTGTATTTGTTAAAATAATACTTAATGCTTTATTTCTTAGTTTTTTTAAAAATTCGATTTTAGTATAATATTTGTGTAAAAAACAATTACTTTTTCAAACTAAAATTAATTATTTCTCAATTTATTATTTCACTTCACTTCATTTCTAAATTTGATAATTCATTCAACTATCTAAATATATTATTAACTGAATTTGGAATTTTAAAACATATTTTCCAATTCATTTAACTATTTAAATTTTGAACCGAATTTATAAAATAAAATTTGAAGTTTGAACTAATTTTAGTTAATAATTATATAGTAATTTTTGCCATTATTTTAATCAATAATTACACACTAATTTTAAAACATATTTTATAATTCATTTAACTATCTAGCATCATTTTAATCAATAATTATACATTAATTTTTGCGCAAATTATAACAAACATTATTTTAAACTATACTAAACATTCACGTAAACTTATCAATAAGCATATTTTATCAATAATTATACATTAATTCCGTATATTTGTAACTTGATTCCCACAACTTGTTTTGATTTTGCTTGGTCATCACGGTGTTGAATTCTTTGACACTTGATTTTAATTTTCGTTCTTCATTCTCTTTGACTTCGATCTCATGGCCTTGACTTGAATTTGCAAATTGACTTCAGCACTTGACATTGTCGAACTCTGCTCTGACTTGATTTTGCAATTTTGAATTGCTGCACTGTCTGGTTGTATTTGGTCACTCATATATACTTGATATGTCCATGTCGACTTTGCATATATAACATGTTGAACTTGTACTGTGTTTGTTTGTTACAAATAGTTGCTGTCTCATTTTGGTTAGTCTGCACTTATATACTTCATAGTTGTTGTTACTGCCTGTTAGACTGGTTTGTAGCCTGTTGTAACCAGACTTGAGTTTTGTACATATTGTGGTGAGTTGCTTGTACATGCCTCGTTTATGTTCCGTTCACCATTGTTGCACTGTCTTTATTCTGACCAGTTCATTTCCTTGAGTCTTGTTCATGGATTGATTTCGACCTATTCTGTTGTTATTGTGTATATATGTGCACTTGTTTTGGTTGCTTCATCATGTGTACACATGCATATGTATGTGTGTGTATATGCTTGTGTTGGTTCATTGAGTTCTGGTAGCACTCGAGTCTTGTTCAAGTCTTCATTACACTGTCCACTGATGTTGATCTGATTCATCTATATGCTCCAATGTAATTGTAGTCTCGAGTTTGTATTCATTGTTACTTGAACCTGATTCACTCCAGAAAGTTTTGTCCATTGTAAATGTTGTTGTATGATGGCTGCTGTGCACTGGTTATCTTCACATCATTGTATAATTCAAAGTCTGGTTCAAGTTGCAGTGATACTGCTTGCATTCTGGTTTCTCTGTCTTTGATGTTTTGGTTTTGACTCGGCCTGACATTGTCACTTGTAGTTGCCGTAGTGTTGCATTCTTTAACTTGTACCATTCGGGCAGTTTGCATACAGTTGCATTTACTATTTTACTGCATCATGCTTGTGTGGCCTTTGCCTGTTTGATTTTTACTTTCCGTTCCATGATTTCAGCCAGTTGAAGCTATTTTGATTTCGGCATTGGTTATGTGCACGGCTTGGTCTTTGTTGTATTGAGTTTCATTGTGGCATTTGCTTTGAGACATTGTTGTTTCACTGTTTTTTTTACCTGTGCATGTTGTTTACTGATTCGACCCAGATCTTATTTGACATGTGTCTTGTTTCACTTGTTGTTCACTGGTCTTCAAGCCAGTACATGTATATAGTCTGGTTGATGGTCTTCATGTTGAGGCCTGTTGCAGTTTGATATTGGTTGATGTTTTTGTGGACTTGAAACTATAACTCTGGTTCCATATCTGACCAGCTAGATTGTTTTCTTATGCACATCACTTTTCATTTAGATTTTTGGAATTGCACCTAAGTTGAATCCAGCTTGTAGCTCGGGTTTGACCTTGTGCTGATATCGTGACTTTATTTATATTGCACTTGAGTTGAACCCGGCTTTTAATTTGGGTTTGACCTTGTGCTCGCCTGTCCCTGTAATTTTATCAAGTGTATATATCGGTGTGCATGGCCTTGTGGCATGTACCGTGATACACTGTGCATGTCACAAGCTGTTCGTGTATGATGAATTTGAATTAAGTGTTGACGAACAACCCAAATAACCGAGGCAAATAAAATTTCCAAAATCACATTTTATTTTATACTGCAAAAATAATTTATTTTCAACTTTACTGCGTCAATATTTATTTTTGCAGATTTCTTAGATGCTGGATTCAATCTGGAATGAAGTTGAAGATAAATTATGAGTGAACGAGCGATATGTAGTAAGGACATTTGTAAATGAAAGATTGTGATGTAATTGAACTTGTATCAAAATTGTATATGAATAGTGAGAGATTGAATTTGTACTATTCAAAATTGTAATAAATATTTGTTTGAATAAAATATCTATTTGAATTTAAGTTCCGTGTTATTTAATTTATTCACCAAATATTTATTTAATTATGTGAAAAATAAAATAATACATTAACGAATACATTTAAATGAATATTTAACAAATACATTTAAATAAATATATAGGTTTATTATCATCAAACAAAAATCATATGCTCGCATAATCAACAATCTCCCCCTTTTGATGATAACAAACATATATTTAAGATTTTGAATTTGTTAAATGTATTTGATCATTCAATTTGCTCCCCCTATTTGAATGCATCCTCTCTACACAAAGCTTCCCCTTCGTATATGCATATAATTAAAAATATGCAAATGAGTCTAGATGCAAATAGACATTGCTGTATTTTATTTGACAAAATCTTAACTTTTCTCTCCTCCTTTAGTTATCAGCAAAAGAGTAATAGTGTTAGAAAAGTAGAGATAAAGTGATAGATATTAATACAACGTTAAAACTCAATCGAATATAAATATTAAATTTCAATAAAAATCAAACAAAAAATACTCTGTTAGGCGCATATTCAACTTTTAGAATGATGTGAATGATGTCATCATATAAACCATACAGTTTTGTATATTTGTGGTATATTTATATTAGGAATTTTAATATCTGCCAATCATGCATAACCGTTAGGACTTTTAAATGAGATTAGTAGTATTCCAATTTTATTTTATTATTAAAAATGAATTCAAGTATCTTCTAACCATGCATAATCGTTGGGACTTTTAAATGGGATTAGAATCAACTTGTTTATTTGATAAATCAATTTTGATATGCGTTCCATACATGCATGACCGTGAGGACTTTTAAATGAGCATGGAAGCACATAATCAAATATTTCAAGTAGTTCACTCATGCATAATCGTGAGGACTTTTAAATGAGAGTGAAGACTTTGGATTATTTATTTATTAATATTATTTATATTTTTTTTTGTTATTTTAAAAAATATAAAATGAAAAACGGATGATTACTGTTTAAATCACCACATATTGACATACTATAATGGATTGTGATGAGTGATGGTCGATAGAAAATGATAGAAATAGAAATGATCATGGAAATCTTACCAATAAAAAGTGTTTATAATTCTGGTTTAAATTTCTAAAAAAATTTACTAATCATACCGTCTCAAGTTATAATATATGATTAATATCAACACTCGGCACTTTTTCAATCACTATTTATCTTTTCGATAATTAGTAGGGAGTCGGATTAGTCAATGTAGTCATTTAAAATCAAATTCAAAAATACTTATAAAATCACTTTTTCTATAAAAAATGACCAATTTGAAAACAAGGTCAAAAACGATTTTCTAGAAGGGGTTTTATAAGAAAAATGTCTTCTAATTTGAAAATTATTTGAAATAAAAATATGCAGATATTTTCTTTGAAAAACGATGCAGATACTGAATGTCTCATCAATCACGTTCCACTAGTAATTTTTCTATCAACTAGATTACCAGTGTAATCTGCATCTGAATTTTTCTTTCACTCAAAAATATTATTAGTTGAATGTTATAGACCAGATCTTGAGTTATGCAACAAAATATCTCCAAATCATTTTTAACAACTTTTTAAATGACATTATCTTGAATTTGAATTGAAGCCGTGTAAATAATCAAAACCGTGAATATGGAGTCAGCCAAAAAATAATCAAATGTACTATCATCAACCAATAAAACACTATTATTAATCCAAACTAATATATATGAAGTAGTTCAAAGACTCTAAATATTTTTATAGTGTTTTTAACATAAGAATATAATTGGCCAACAATTTTGAATAAGTCAGAATCAACATCATTGTTTATTTCATCATCACATTACTAGCTGATTTAGTTCATATTACGGTGCAGATTATCACATTTAATATATCGTTCAAATAAATATACCATTACCTGTTTTACCTGTACGATATTTTTCGTTATTGTCTATTATGATTCTATCGCCTTTATACTAGGTAAGGAACTTTGCTTTGTCGCTCGTTGTGTCCTTGAAACAGCCAGAATCCAAGTAACACTATTGTTGTTCCTTAGCCTGCCACCACACCAACACGTTAAAAGATTTTCGTGACCTATTTGTTTTTATAGGTCCATGGTTGTTAGTGGCAATTGATTTTTAAAAATAATTTTGTAGTGACCGATAACTATTTATATATGTTCCTTTTGGCACCCAAATTTGTTTAACTTTGAGAGATTTTGTATTTGTGCCTTTTGGAATCCAAATTGGTATAGTTTTCACGTGTTTGGGTCTGTACCAACAATTGTTTTGATCGTGTCCAAATTTTCTACAAATTGTGCACATTGAATTGACTTGATTATTAGCATTAGAATTGGTCACTAACACCCTTGAGTAGAGTTATGTAGAGAGATTAATGAAGAGAGTAAATTAGAACAGAAGAATAGTGTAATTCAATACAAAAAGAACAACAAAAACGAGAACACCGTATTTATAGTGGTTCGACATAATTGCCTACGTCCACTTTGAGTTTAATCTTTATTGCTTTCTCAATTACTTGAATACAGATACAATCCGTAAATCAATCACTTGAACACAAGTTTGAATTAAAAAGAGGAGAGTATCAAAAATGGCAGAGTCCCCTTAGTGTTCTCGGAAAAAGGTCCATTTCAGGGTGCCCCTGCTCTTTTATTTATAGACGAAGATGGGTTGGACTTCCCTCACGGGCCTAGGAACAAGGTATCTCGGCCCGTGGTAAGTAGCTTCTGCGCACCGAGCCAGGTATGCCGAAACATGTCGATTGCATCGAACCCTTATACCTTCAGGCTCTTCTTGGTCAGAATCTTGTCTAATTCTAATAATAATATCTTCAACTATCGTTTTGTAGCCGACCCAAGGTGCCGGGTAACACTTGCCCCCTAAAGTGTATCGTGTGAAGCAATATGACCGCTTTGAATCAGCGAGTATTCCTTGTTTACAGAAAGAAATCCATCATGTTTCCTGAATAGTCATTATTCTTCAATTTTATCCTCCCAAGGTGTCGTATCCTTCTTTGGTCATCATGATGCTTGGTCGATTCCTAATATTATAAATCTAGGGTTGTAATTCATCAGTGGCCATCCGTGTCTGGTTCTACAGGGCCAGTAAGCTTCAGCTATTTGATCTAGTCTCTTCTTAATAACCTTAAGTGAGAATTCAATTCCCTGTTGATTTCAAGAAGTCAAACTTTTTTTCGGATGTACACATGCATGTTCGGGTACATGTTCTTGCCATTGGCTGTCGGATGCGTTTTATATGCTCGTAAGTCACCGCCGATTCCATCTAGTTTAATTGCAATTCAATTGTGATTCCTGATTTGTTTTTTTTTTTTGAAATAAGGGTTGTAATCAGCCACTGGATGAGAGAGGACTTCAACCTTTACATGGATGACGACTTCAGAGCAGTAAACAAAGGCGAATGGAGTACGACTAGTCATAGACTCATGGGTAGTTCTATAAGCCCATAATGCTGTTGGAAGTTCATCCACCCACTTGCCTCTAGCCTTTTCCAAACGCCTTTTCAATATGGATTTGATTATTTTGTTCACGGCTTCCACTTGTCCACTGGCTTTCAGATGAGCAACTGCTGCAAAATTTTTCTCAATGCCATATTTTTGGCAAAATTCTTTGAACTCCTTGCTTTTGAATTGAGTTCCATTGTCTGTAATGATAGTTTGTGGAAAGCCAAAACAACATATAATATTTCGTACAACGAAATTAATGACCTTTTCGGTGGTGATAGTGGCCAAAGGCTTTGCTTTTGCCCACTTAGTAAAGTAATCGACCGCAATTATCGCGTATTTCGCACCACCTTTGGATATGGCTAAGGAATCGACTATGTCGATCCCCCACATTGCAAACGGCCAGGGACTAACCATTTGTGTGAGTTCCATCGGTGGAGCTCTCGGGACTTTTGCATATTTCTGGCATTTGTCACATCTCCTCACATAGTCTGTGGCATCCCGATTTATAGTCGGCCAATAGTATCCAAAGCGGAGGATTTTCTTCGCTAACGTCTGCCCTCCGGTATGGTCACCGCACTCTCCTTCATGGACTTCCTTCAGGACTCGTTTTATCTCATCGTGGGCTATGCACCGGAGTAAGGGAGTTGAGAATCCCCTTCGATACATTATTTCGCTCTTCGCTACATATCGTGAACCTTACGAATGACTTGTCGTCTTTCGCTCCTTCTTTCGGGTAAGACCCCACGCAGTAAGTATTGCTTAAATAGGGTCATCCATGATTCCTTATCGATTTCGGTTTCTAACCTGAAATCTACCTCCATCATATTTACACTCGGAGTATGTAAGGTTTCAATGGGAACCAATCCCATTTGCTGGGCATTGCCAGTGCTCACAAATTTGACCAATGAATCAGCTTCTTTGTTTTGTTCACACGGGACATGCGAGCTATCATAATATTCAAGATTTGCTAGCAGCTCCTGAACCCGTTCAAGATATGGGGCAAGTCTCTGTCCCTTTGCTTGATAGTCTCCCCACACTTGGTACACCACCAGTTGCGAGTCACAAAAGATTTCAACCGATTTACTCCCAGTTCTTTGATAAGTCTCAAGCCAGCAATCAATGCTTCATACTCGGCTTTGTTATTTGTTGCTTGGAATTCAAGCTTCAAAGCATAACAAACTGATTGGTTTTCAGGAATTACAAGAAGTACGCCAGCCCATGAACAACGGTCGTTAGATGCTCCATCGGTGTACATCTTCCATCGAATGAGAGGTATGACATTGTGGAAGTTTTAGCCATCTGACACAATGAATTCAGCAATGAAGTCTGCTAGTGTTTGCCCCTGTATGGCCCTTCGTGGCGGTAGGTAACATCGAACTGACTCAACTCAATATTCCTTTTTAACATCCTTCTAGAAGTTTTCGATCGTTGGAGTACCTATCGCAAGGGTTGATCAGTGTAAACACTGATTGAGTGTGCCTGAAAATATGGGCGAAGCTTACGTGATGCAATCACCAAGCAATAGGCTAATTTCTCGATTTTGGCTAATTTCTTTTTGCCCCCGTCAGACGTTTACTAACATAGTAAACTGGCTTTTCAACTCGGTCCTCTTCGCGAACCAAAGCCATACTGATAGCATGCTGGGATACTGCCAAGTACACATACAACATTTCGTGGTCTATCGGTTGATAGCACAGGGAGACTTTCCAAATGTATTACCAGAGCTCGGAATGCTTCCTCACAACCGGATGTCCACTCAAAATTCCTCCTTCCTTTGTTTATCACATCGAAGAAAGGAATACACTTGTCTGTAGCTCTGGATATGAATCAACTCAGCTCAGCCACCTTTCCATTCAAGCTTTGTACCTGCTTTATAGTTCTGGGCACTTGTATGTCTCGGCTAGCTTGAATCTTCTCCGGGTTAGCTTCGATTCCCCGCGCATGCACAATGAAACCCAAAAACTTTCCCAACGCTACGCCAAATGAACACTTCAAAGGATTGATTTTCATTACATAATGCTTGAGTATATCAAACTTCTTCGCTAGGTCTTGGATGTGGTCGTTTGACTGCCATGACTTCACTAGCATGTCATCCACATAGACTTCCATCGTTCTACCAATCTGGTCTTTAAACATTCAATTCACCAGACGCTGATAAGTTGCTCCTGCATTTTTCAATCCAAAAGGTATTACTACATAGTAATATAGCCCCACATCCGTGACAAAACTTGCGTGTTCTTGGTCTGGAATGTGCATCGAAATCTGATTGTATCCCGAATACGCATCCATAAAAGACAATAATTCGTGTCCGGCCGTAGAGTCGACGAGCTGGTCGATTCTAGGTAAATGGAAACTATCCTTCGGGCATGCTTTATTCAGATCAGAGTAATCAACACAAGTTCTCCACTTCCCGTTTGCTTTGCTTATAAGCACAAGGTTAGAAATCCATTCAGGGTAGAGGGCATCGCGGACGAACCCATTGGATTTGAGTTTGTCCACCTCCTCTCTGAGAGTAATGGATCTCTCCGGGTTCATGCCTCTCCTTTTTTTTTATAGGGACGTATTTAGGGTCTATATTCAACATATGACTCGAAATAGCAGGATAAATCCTGCATATATCAGAATGTGTCCAAGCGAAAACGTCTACGTTCGCTCGGAGAAAATCAGTAAGATCTTCGGCCAATGACGGGTCGAGTTGCGATCCAATCTTAAGGACTCGTGATGGGTCACCCCGGCTGACTGGTATGTCAATTATCAGCTCAGCCGGTGCTGCATTCGTTTCCCTAAGTACCCCATCATCATCTCTCAGATCTATGTCTCTATAGATCTAAGAATGCTGCCTGAGCCAGGGCTCAGGCACTACTTGCCAATTGCCAGTGTTTTGGATGTGGACAGAGCTGTCCACCTTGTCTGCATCTTGACTCCTAAACACTATATTGTCTGTCATCATGCGTTGTTGTTTTGTAGGGATTCCGTCTTCCACATTCGAGCAACATTCATGATCCGCATGCCTTAGGTTGGAGTGACAGTTATCGATTTAATGATTTTATCCCTAGGCATTCTTTCGGCCGTAGCCTTGAGTAGTTGGAAACATTATATATAAGTTTCTATATTGAGCTATTACAGCCAGTCTTTAGATGACCACGCATCTGCTCCCAATCTCGGATTGATAAATGTACTACATGGACGGTTGAGTCTCGTCCTAGCTATGTTTATATTCCCACGTAAACTTTGAAAACACAGAGTTGATCGATGAATAGTCGGTTCACATTCATGTTGCTTCTAGCTCATGCCCCCATGTTTGGGGGCATATATACCAATAAGTAGGAAGGTCAGCCATGCCCACTTTAGCATTACTCTCTTTCCTGTTGAATTGGGGATCAGGTCAGTCGATGGGAGACGAGGTCTCGCCTATCTTGGATTTTATCGTGGTTTTTCATTCCAAGAGGAATACTTCGATTCCTCGTCAGTTTTAGGGCATAATTTGGACACTAGACGGTCATCCACGTCCACTTTGGTTCATGTTCTGTAATCAGATCTTGAGGTAAAGTTGGCTACAAATGCAGTCGGGTCATGCCCATCCAGTTTCATACTCCTCCTAATGGATCGAAGGAGGGTGCTGGAGAATTTTTGACCAAGTCTTCATGGTTTACTCTCCTTTCCACATTATGAGGTCATAGTTTTTCAAGGAACATCCCAGTCACATTCGTATGTGCTTAGTGCAGATCGGTATTGACCCTCGATCTGAGGTATGATATAGTCGGTTGCTTGTAGCTTTGGATGCCGTTTCGATTAGTTCTATATTAAGGCCTCCATGTAGTCGTTGCCTCAAGTTATAAAGAATGCCAAGCTAGAGCTACAGTAAGCTGCCATATTCAACTTTTAGTGATTTGTATCCCTGCTTCCAGCATTGATTTAGCCAGGCCAGTAGTTGGATTGTTGAGCTCCATCCATAGCGAGTTAATAATCCTCCTGTCGATTTTAGGCCAAAGTTTGCGGAATAGAGAATGATCAGAATCCACTCGTCTATTTGTCGATGTTTATACACCACTTTGCATCCTAGTGACTTAGTGTTATTCTCCCCTCATTCGACTCATGCCCAATTTGTGTTCATGCTTTGGTCCACGCTATGGGGACTTAGAGATTTGTCAAATGGTTTATGCTTTAGTCCACAGTTTGGGACGTAGAGATTTTCGTCAATTCGTTTATACTGTAGTCTGCATTTCGAGGACTGAGAGTAGTCTAGTCTGCTTCAGGGACTTACAGGTATTTAAGTCGTTTATACTCTAGTCCACGCTTTAGGGGACTGAGAGTACTATAGTCCGCTTCAGGGACATAGAGGTTTTTGAGTCATTTATACTCTAGTCCGCACTCAGGGGACATAGAGTACTCTAGTCCTCACTCTGGGGACGTAGAGGTTTTTAAGTCGTTTATACTCTAGTCTGCATTCTGGGGACTCAGAGTACTCTAGTCCGCACTCCGGGGACGTAGAGGTTTTTAGTCATTTATACTCTGGTCCGCACTCTGGGGACTCAGAGTACTCCAGTCCGCACTCCGAGGACTTGGAGATTTTGAGTCGTTTATACTCTGGTCCGCACTCTGGGGACTCAGAGTACTCCAGTCCGCACTTTGGACTTGGAGATTTTGAGTCGTTTATACTATGGTCCGCACTTTGGGGACTCAAAGTACTCCAGTCTGCACTTCGGAGACTTGGAGATTTTGAGTCGTTTATACTTTGGTCCGCACTCTGGGGACTCAGAGTACTCCAGTCTGCACTCCGGAGACTTGGAGATTTTGAGTCGTTTATACTCTGGTCCGCACTTTGGGGACTCAGAGTACTCCAGTCCGCACTCCGGGGACTTGGGAGATTTTGAGTCGTTTATACTCTGGTCCACACTCTGGGGACTCAGAGTACTCCAGTCCGCACTCCGGGGACTTGGAGATTTTGAGTCGTTTATACTTTAGTCTGCACTCTAGGGACTCAAAGTACTCCAGTCCGCACTCCGAGGACTTGGAGATTTTAGTTGAGAGCAGTCGTATTTCCATTCTTTAATTTGTATTTCATCTACCGTATCAAGGCTAATGTTGTTGATTGAACGATCAACCCACGTTTGCTCATGGAATGAGATTCTGCCTCCAGCATGAGGGATGAAACTTGAAAAATGGACGGTCGATTCTCGTCCGCTTGGTGATTATAGCTCTTCCAATCAAGTCAAGAAAGGAGGTACGTGACAGATGGTTGGGTCACATCCATGCTAGGTTAGATAGTCAAATCTCACACAATTTGCGTTGTATCTCCTTCTAGAAAATAAGGATAATGGATTATTGAGAGCGATGGTTGACGAGTAGGTAGTCCAGCACAACTACTCCAAGTCAAGCTTTCGGACAATGTTTTGTGTCCATCACAACTACTCCTTCTTTAGACTTTGGTGTACTCTCTTGAGGTTGATTTTCAGTACCACTCTGAGTCGCGATCCTTCAAGTAGAGGTTGTCGATCGAATTTCAAAGAGCATATGAGTCGAATTTTGATATCTTGTTTTGTCTACTGGAATCAGCGTCCTTAGCCAACGGGCCTTCATTGTTATTTTTCCTAGTCTGTTCCACTTCTCCTCACTTTGGTTCTGATTCATTTTATAACAGAAATAATCCATGGTCGCAGGAGGCTCTCCAGCTAACTATCTGCCAAAATATATATGGAGGTCGATTTTCCTCAAATGCGATCAATATGATATCCTTGTTAGCATTTGGAATAAATTGCTTAGAGCGAAACATTGGTCTGCCATGAGTCACTAAATTCGAAGTGCTGGGTCAGTGAAGAATGGTGCTTGAAGTCGTCTAGGCATTTTCTTAGAATCATACCATCTATGTTCTCCAACCTTTGGGAGTATCGTTTGAGTAGCGGTTGCTCATCCATTCCTTTGTTGTCGTTCAGAAGCTATCGCTAGATCGTCTATGCCCTGGTCGATCATGGGATGTAAGGGAAGTGGATAGAATGTTCTTTTATTAAGTTGAGTTTTGAATTCACTATCCGGAGGCACTGCGCTGCGGCTAGGGTTCGGCATAGGCATGCAGCTCGGCCCGCATGCCGTTCAGCATAGGCATGTGGCTCGGCATAGATGCCGTTCGGCATACGGATGCCGCTCGGCATAGGTATGTCGTTCGGCATAGGTATGCCGTTCGGCATAAAGGGCTCGACATTGATTCCGTTTGGCATAGGGATGCCGATCGGCATAGGAGGCTCGGCATAGATGCCGCTCGGCATAGGGATGCCGCTCGACATAAAGGGATCGGCATAGATGCCGCTCGGCATAGATGCCGCTCGGCATAGATGCCGCTCGGCATAGAGATGCCGCTCGGCATAGAAGTATGGCTCGATTTTTCCAGAGCGATTGGCATACGTCTTTTCTTGAGCGGTCGCCATTCCTTTTTTAGGGCGATCGACATACGTCTATTCTGAAGCTGTCACCATGCCTTTTCTGGGGCGGTCGGCATATGCCTTTTCTAGAATGATCGGCTGAATTGCCTTCAGAAGAGGGTCGGCCTTCATTCAACTTGGGTGCAAACTTCAACATCCAATTCCCAGATCTTGTGTACATCAGTGAATCCAATCTATGGTTATCAGCTTCCTTTAGATTTTTTTTTCAAATATGAGTAGAATAGGAAGTTTTCCAGTAAATAACTGGATCTATCTTGCGAATATGAAAATCCACTAGTAGACGATAGGATCCGATTAAGCTGAGAATTTAATTCTCAGTGAAAGCACCAAAATGTTAGCATCAGAATTGGTCACTAATATCCTTGAGTAGAGTTATGTAGAAAGATTAATGAAGAGAGTAAATTAGAACAGAAGAATAGTGTAATTCAATACAAAAAGAACAACAAAAACGAGAACACCAGATTTATAGTGGTTTGGTGTAATTGCCTACGTCCACTTTGAGTTTCACCTTTATTCTTTTTCAATTACTTGAATACAGATACAATCCGTAAATCAATCACTTGAACACAAGTTTGAATTAAAAAGAGGAGAGTATCAAAAATGGCAGAGTCTCCCCAGTGTTCATGGAAAAAGGTCCATTTCACTGTGCCCATGCCCTTCTATTTATAGATGAAGATGGGTTGGACTTCCCTCACGGGCCTAGGAACAAGGTATCTCGTCCCCGAGCCAAGTATGCCGAAACATATCGATTGCATCGAACCCTTATAACTTCGGACTCTTCTTGGTCAAAATCTTGTCTAGTGCTGATAATAAAATCTTCAACTGTCGTTTTATAGCCGGCCCAAGGTGCCAGGTAATAACATTGATTAATTTCATTTCTTACATTTTCAGATTGATTATATCCAAATCTTTGTCTAACTGTATTAACAGTTTGTTTTCCTAATAGCATATTCAATGATTTCTTACTTTTTGAAAACTTATCTAAAGTTGTTGACAGTTGTTGGACTTGTGTTTTGAGAGATTTACTTTCGTTTAACAATTGTGTGCACCTTTTAATAGAATTTTCTCTTCTTGTATTTTCACTCTCTTTCAAAATTAGAATTTCATTTTCAAGCGATTTAATTTTGATTTCTAATTTTTTAATCTCTTCTACGAATGTTGGACACTTATCACACTTAAGGATCCTACTTTGATAGTTTTTAACGTCAAGTTGTTTATTTAAATCTATCAAAGTATCTTTTTTTGATTCAAGTTTGGCATATTTTTCCCTAAGTCGTTCAAAACAACCATTTACTACGTGGAAATATATAAGTAATTCAGACTGAGTAAGTTTTGATACCTCGCTTGGCTCGTCATCATCGCTATCAATTATATCACCTCGAAGGCACAGTTCTGCTTTCTTACTCTCACTGCTAGTGCTTTTACAATCATCACTTTTATTCCATATGGCTGCAAAACTTCTCCTTTTTGATTTCTTTTCAAAGTCGTGTCGGTTTTGAGGACAATTGGGCTTGATGTGTCCGGGTTGGTTGCACTTATGACGGATGATTTTTTGCTGTTTTGTGTTATTTAAAACTTCGATTATTATGCTTTTTAATTTTTGATTTAGAGCTGGATTTCCGTATTTGCGGTTTCACCTTTTTAATCTCTTTATTACCATTTCCAACTCTGCTGCACCATCATTGTCGTCGTCGTCATCACTTTCAGTTGTTCCTTTGAGAGCTATTGATTTCTTTCGAGTATCTTCTCCTTCACGTTCTTCCTTGAATTTCATTTCTAACTCATAAGTGGAGAGTTTTTTGATGAGTTCTTCAACTTTGATTTGTTTTAGATCTTTCGATTCTTGAATGGCAGTCACTTTTGCTTCAAAACTTCGTGTAAGGACTCTAAGGATTTTTTAGACTATCTCCAATTCCGTGTATGATTTTCCGAGAGCTGTTGATTTGTATATGATATTGGAAAGTCGTGTGTACATCTCTTTAACATTTTCTTGCTTGCCCATTGTAAAATTCTCGTATTCGCTACTCAGCATGGCAAGGCGAGATTCTTTGACTTGAGATGTTCCTTCGTGAGTCACTTTGAGTGTATGCCATATTTCCTGCGCAGTTAGACAATGTGAGACACGATTAAATTCAAATTGATCTAATGAACAGATAATAGAATTCATAGCTTTAGCGTTATCATTTTTTAATTTATTTTCTAGCTCTGTCCATTAATCCTTAGATTTATTTATTTCCTGATTATTTACAATTATAGTTGGTGCTCTATATCCTGTCTCAACAATATCCCAAGTGTCAATGGTTTCTAGAAAAATTTCCATCCTATTTTTCCAGTAAGCATATTCACCATTGAACATTGGTGGTCTAACTATGGACTGATCCTCCGCAAAAGCATTATTAAGAGAAGCCATTTTAAAAATTAATTTTTTTATAAAAGGGCTTTTGAAAAATCATTTTTTTATTAAAAAAGGCTTTTGTTCCTAGCTCTGATACCACTTGTAGGATCGATTTCACCCTAGAGGGAGGGTGAATAGGGTGATGCTATCAATTATAATTTTTTTTGCGGAAGTTTGTATAAAATAATTTCAATGCAGATATATCAGAATAATAGCAGCACAGATAATAGCAGAATAATAAATGCAGAAATAGAACATCACAGAATTTACCCAGCTTCGACAAAACTCTGCCTACGTGCTGCCACCAAGGTTTCTAATAGAAATTAAGCAGTCAGACGTTTACATACATAAACTCACGACACCCGCTATCGACTAGCCTTAACTCTACGCTCAACACTCTACCACAACTCAGCCACTGAGTTGCAAATTCTCAAACTATGCCACGTAGTTTGTCCCCTAGTCACACGACTAGACAATACACAAGTTTAAAAAGAAAAATACAATTTAAAGAAATTTAAATAAACAAAAACCCTAATTTTAAAACAAAAGTCCAAAAATAAAGGTCGGTTCAATGAAGAATAAAAAGAGTTCCCCTTTTCTTTTTATTATATCGGCGGACTCCATGTACTTGCGTTGAAAATGGCTTTGTCCTCTTTACTTCGTTCGTTCCTCGTTCTGAAGTTAGGGCTTTGGAAAATTGAATTCGCCGATTGATTGTAAGTCGATTACAATGGCCTTTACTCCGATTTGCTCGACGATCGACCATCTCTTTACTTTTCTCACGGCTCCTTCGATTTGCGTCGAGTTTATCTGTTGTGAAAATTGGTACATTCGTTCCTTCTTCGATTTATATTATACTCGACTATGATTCGAGTTCCTAATTGATGTTGTGATCTGTGACATGCTTGAACTCGAATACCTTTCACAGCCGATGATGATTGGGTTTACATAGGAATTGAATTCCTATGATTTCGTTCATTGAATTTGTCATTTATTTTGTTCCGGCCGTTCGATGTTGCTTGGATGTTTATGATGATTCCTGATTTTGTCAATTTCGTATATTTGTTACTTGATTCCCACGGCTTGTTTTGATTTTACATGGTCATCACGGTGTTGAATTCTTTGACACTTGTTTTTAATTTTCGTTCTTCATTCTCTTTGACTCGGTCTCATGGCCTTGACTTGAATTTGCAAATTGACTTTGGCACTTGACATTGTCGAACTTTGCTCTGACTTGATTTTGCAATTTTGAACTGCTGCACTGTCTGGTTGTATTTGGTCGCTCATATATACTTGGTATGTGCATGTCGACTTTGCATATATAACATGTTGAACTTTTACTGTGTTTGTTTGTTACAAATAGTTAATGTCTCGTTTTGGTTAGTCTGCACTTATATACTTCATAGTTGTTGTTACTGCCTGTTAGACTGGTTTGTAGCTTGTTGTAACCAGACTTGAGTTTTGTATATATTGTGGTGAGTTGCTTGTACATGCCTCGTTTATGTTCCGTTCATCATTATTGCACTATCTTTATTCTGACCAGTTCATTTCCTTGAGTCTTGTTCATGGATTGATTTCGACATGTTCTATTGTCACTGTGTATATATGTGCACTTGTTTTGGTTGCTTCATCATGTATACACATGCATATGTATGTGTGTGCATATATGCTTGTGTTCGTTAATTGAGTACTGGTAGCACTCAAGTCTTGTTCAAGTCCTTGTTTCACTATCCATTGATGTTGATCTGATTCATCTATATGCTCTAATGTAATTGTAGTCTCGAGTTTGTATTGATTGTTACTTGAATCTGATTCACTCCAGAAAGTTTTGTCCATTACATATGTTGTTGTATGATGGCTGTTGTGCACTGGTTATCTTCACATCATTGTATAATTCGAAGTCTGGTTCAAGTTGCAGTGATATTGCTTGCATTCTGGTTTCTTTGTCTTTGATGTTTTGGTTTTGACTCGGCCTGACATTGTCACTTGTAGTTGCTATAGTGTTGCAGTCTTTAACTTGTACCATTCGGGTAGTTTGCATACAGTTGCATTTAATGTTTTACTGCATCATGCTTGTGTAGCCTTTGCCTGTTCGATTTTTACTTGCCGTTCCATGATTTCGGCCAGTTGAAGCTATTTTGATTTCGGCATTGGTTATGTGTACGGCTTGGTCTTTGCTATATTGAGTTTCATTGTGGCATTTGCTTTGAGACATTGTTGTTTCACTGTTTTGTTTACCTGTGCATGTTGTTTACTGATTCGACCCAGATCATATTTGATATGTGGTCTTGTTTCACTTTCTGTTCACTGGTCTTCAAGCCAGTTCATGTATATAGTCTGGTTGATGGTCTTGATGTTAAGGCCTGTTGCAGTTTGATATTGGATGATGTTTTCGTGGACTTGAAACTGTAGCTCTGGTTCCATATCTGACCAGCTAGATTGTTTTCTTGTGCACATCACTTTTCATTTTGATTTTTGGAATTGCACCTGAGTTGAATCCAACTTGTAGCTCGGGTTTGACCTTGTGCTGATATCGTGACTTTATTTTTATATTGCACTTGAGTTAAACCCGGCTTTTAATTTGGGTTTGACCTTGTGCTCACTTGTCCCTGTAATTTTATCAAGTGTATATATCGGTGTGCACGGCCTTGTGCCATGTATAGTGATATACTGTGCATGTCACAAGTTGTTCGTGTATGATGAATTCGAATTAAATGATGTCGAACAACCCAAATAACCGAGGCAAATAAAATTTCCAAATTCACATTTTTTTTATACCGTATAAAATATTTTATTTTTAATTTTACCGTGTCAGTATTTATATTTGCTGGTTGCTCAGATGCTGAATTCAATCTGGAATGAAGTTGAAGATAAATTATAAGTGAACGAGCGATATGTAGTGAGGACATTTGTAAATTAAAGATTGTGATGTAATTGAATTTGTATCAAAATTGTATATGAATAGTGAGAGATTGAATTTGTACTATTCAAAATTGTAATAAATATTTGTTTGAATAAAATGTCTGTTTGAATTTAAATTCCGTGTTATTTATTTTATTCACCAAATATTTATTTAATTATGTGAAAAATCAAACAGTACATTAACAAATACGTGTAAATGAATATTTAACAAATACATTTAAATGAATATTTATGTTTATTATCATCAAACAAAAATCATATACTCGCATATTCAATAAGAATATACTTTTGTATTAAAACACTAGTATTTTCATCTTGCCATGCAATAGATTTTTGACTTCTTGCATACTAAACGAGCATTATTGTGTGCCAACTGAGCACATGTTAGAAGAAACATAGTTTGTAAATGTTGTAAAATAGATAAATATTTTTATATTCTTTAGGATTTATAGTGTTAGTGTTACTTTTTACATAAGCATCAAATGAAAAAAAATCAAAATTATGTTCCAAATATGCCAGTATATGTAAATTAACATACTAAGATTCATCCAAAGATGCAAGAAGCACAATACCTGAAATGTTAAAAAGAATAAAGAATGTAATATGATTGACTCTCATCACAAAAGAAATATGTGTCACTCTACTTTGAAATATATGGATGTCTAGTTGAAACTATGTTTCTACCAAGTTCTCAAGGGTAGAAAAATATTTGATTCACTTTTATGCTAACAAATTATTTCTAACTTGACTCCTAATTCATTGGAAAATGTTTTATTGATAACACTCATTTCAAACTAGACTGCTAATTCATTGGAAACTTAATCTTAGTCGAAGAGATCTCGTCTATAGCTTCCAGTATACAAATTTATAGGATTACAAGGACTGTGGGAAACAAATGATCTTCGGCTAAGTCGTGTACTTTGTCACCGTCTTGAAGACATTTCAACGTTTTGTTCAGTGGTGCAAAGCAGTCCAACTAACGTCGATGCATTCAGGATAAAAAAGCCTCTTCTTCCCGATTGGTTATCGATTCGCTTGCATAGACGAAATTCGACTCAGTTGCACTCAAAAATGACTACCGTCTTATATTAAGAATTTAATGGAGAAGAAGATAAGCTAAAAATGTCATTCTCTTTTGACTTTGTCTAAATAGAAATTAAATAGATGGAATACCATATCGAACGTATTACTGAATAGTGGGGTGATTGTAACGACCTAATATTTTAGGCCATTCAAATCGACAATAATCCACACATGTCAGACTTGAATTGCTCAAAATATCAGATTGTTAATTTAAAATTTGGCAAAGCTCAGCGTATACACTAAATAAATCAATCACAGAATCACATACATAGAGTAATATAATGTAGCGGAATAGATAAATAGTAGTTCATGAAGCTACTACATAAACATCAGAGTTAGAAATAAAATACAGTAGGATAACTCAACTACACTAAAGTCTCAAATACAAACAGATGACATCTTTGAACCAATCAACTGGAAAAAACTGAAAGCTGAATTGATAGTTGGATCTCCAAATGAGCTCCAAACTCCAAAGGTGAGTCTCAAATGCTGTATCACTCAGTCTGACCCGAGCGTAAAACAAAACCCAAAACACTCGAGTCAGGATTAACATTCTCATATCATTAAATCCAACTCAAGTGAAATATCAACTGAAATATAATTAACTTAAAGGATGTTTGGGAGAACCATCCTCTAAGGATCCGTGGAACTATCTACAATGCAGAAAATATACACTATAATACTGTGGTCATTTCAATAAATTTATACTTCAAAACCAAATTGTCATTTCCATTAAATATATATATATAGTTCCTCAATTTCACAAATAGGTTCCAATCAATTCGAGTTCCAAGTTCCCATTTAATTCAATTTAGTTTTGTTCATTTTAATTCAATTCGGTTTCTAAATAACAAATTCAAAATTTATTGATTTCAAATACAGATCTGGATCACAAATAAACCGTTTAAATTCCAGCATTTCAAAGCTTTGGTATTCAACATTTTCAAAGTTCAATTTAACGGTTTTATATAGATCTCGATTCAACTCATTATTATTTAGTCTAGAAATATCCACTTAATAAATTCAGTATTATTTAAATAACCTTAATTTACCCTTAAACTAAATGTTCCTTTCAGTTTGTTTAAACTTGAAATATCCATTTAGTCACTTTGAATCAAAAATCAAATTATAAAATCAATCTTAAACTTCTACTTCAATAGTTCAAATCGATTAAATTTAGTAGAATTCTTAATTAAAGACAATCTCAATTAATTCAGCTTAATCTTCTCAACCTTAACTTATTCAAATTATTACAACAATCTATTTTGATATATAGATTTAAATAAATACTTAATCCTATTATATGTATTAAATCAATCTCAATAATAATATTAATAAATATTTATATAAAATTACCATATATATATATATACACACACACACTATTTTAAGAACCAATATTTATTAAAAACCATATATTTCTTTTCAAAACCATAGAAATTAATTTCAAACATTTATATATGGACCAACGGTGTCTGTACATTTTTCCTATCCTATGGTCAAGTGATATGGATATTTATCATTTCAATCCGTAAGATATACGGGTATATATCATTTCGACCCGCAATCCCAAATTCAGTTCAATGAAAATCGCTTGGGTTTATCATTTTAACCCATAACGATTTTCTCCTATTCTAAAGTCCATTCGGGTATGTATCATTTCAGCAGAGTGATAACATATAATATAAATATGACAACAGGCATATATCATCAATAACAATATAATATAAACAACAAGATATGGTGTTATATCCCACATGTGAATGGTTACAGATAATAGCATATATAAAAAGTTAAATAACTACAGCAGCATATTTCAGTTGTCATTCAATTGAAATCAAATTTAATAAATATAAGAACGTTAATTGTGAGTGGTTGCTCACCTTTCGAGGCTAGATAGATTTGACAAAGAAACGAGTTATGAATCCAGGCACGAATTTCAAAGCAAAACACGATTGAACACAAATTCAACGATGAAAGCCGAAGATGAGGAATCGATGAGAAAATCAATCAGTTTAATATATACAGAAAATATATATTATTAATATTTTACAAAAATAAATATCTTAATTTTAGAAAAATATTAAAATAATATGTGTATATATATACACACACAATCAAATCACTATCCTTAAAACACATTTTTTTAAAATATTATAACCAAAATCTTTTTTTATATATATATTCAAATTATATATAATATAATATATACGCAGACCCATATTTTAATAAATATATGTAGTGCGAATATACATGTATGCATAACAAAAAAAGAGAAAGCTTTATATTCAATATACAAATATGCATAGATATTAGAGCTACATACTTTACTGTATCCTAAACATATACTATATATAATATGGAAAAAATCTAAATACATTATATGCAACAGCAATTAAAAATAAAACAGAAGAATCAAAACAGCCTAAAATTCACATACTTATGAATATATGAGTTGATGACATAAATCTCATATACCCTAACAGACGTGTTATATAAGTCTTTAATATAAATACTCTAAAAAAAATAATTACACATATTAATAACTCACAGATTTATGCGTATAGGCTTTTACATAATTGAATAATGAATGATATAAACTTATATATTATATGCAAACTATATATATATATATATATATAATATCAATATCAAAATCTACTATAATACAACCTATCATAAAATGTAACTATTTGAAACACAAATATAGTAATTATATACTTTAAAACAGCTTTAGATACATATATGTTGTATATATCCTGAAACCACCTACCAAATATATAACACAAAAATCACAAAAATCTTCAGGACTTAAATAAAATCAAGTAACTCATTTTATTAAAGCTTATATCCATTAACCGATCTAATATCAACTTATAAAATTTATATACTTCAAAACAATAATTTAAAGCATAAATTAACAGAGAAATATATATACATAAACCCATTATAATTTTACACATACCTCTATATATATATATACACAGAGAAACATGGCAAGGACATATGTGGAGTATGGCACGGCACACAAGGAGATGGGTAGGCGGAGAAGGTGATGGTGGTTGAGGTGTTTAGGCCAAACAAAGCACAAGAGATTAAGCAAAACAATGTAAAATTTCAAAAGAAAAATGAATAGAAAAGTAGAAAGAAGAGAAGAAGTCATTACCTAATATTCTTTTGTGGCCATGAGAAATGAAGATGGGAAGTAAATATTTTCACGTGAAAAAGTGATATAGGCGGCTAGGGTAAAGGTATGTACGGAAAAATTTGTGGAGAAGTTATGGTAGGAAATCAAAGGGGTGGAAAGATATAAAGGCAAGAAATCAAACGTAACGTATTGCCTATAATAAAAACAGGTAACGCATCTTAATTTGATGCGTTTCCTATATATTAAAGAAAGATGTGTACAGAAAGCTTCACTAAACAAACAAATACAATAACGTTTAATAAATACATTTTAAAAGATATGCCCTTTAAGGCAATAACGTATATCTATTTGAAATTTCTTTCCAAGAAATAAATAAGGAATCTAAACACTTAACCATTTAATTAATAAATGAATGTCTAAGTAGAAAAATTAGATAGGGATAGATATTATGAAAAATAAATAAATATTTTGAGGAAAAGTAGGAAATAATTAAAGAAAATACTCGATTTAATGGAAACTATAACTAAAAATTGTAAATAAAGTTCAACCGACTTTGGAAAATTTCAACAACACTACTAAGCAAATAAAAGTCAAGTAAATAAAATAAATGCTAAACAAAATAAAGTGTAATTGAAAATAAACTAAGGTCTTAAGAACATAGAAAAATAAATAAAGAATTACTTTAATTAATTGAAACTAGAAATTAAAAATTGAAAATAAAATACGACTGACATTGTAAAATTTCAATTACACTTTTAAAAATGTTTTTAAAACTAAAATATATATACATCACATGTCATGTTACACACGTAAAAATAAATTAGAACATGACATGACAAACAAAAATATTATTTATATGAAAATAAAATAAACAGTTTTGTTAAATACAACAAATTACATCCAATAGTGTAAAAAGCATAACTTTCACAATATTAATCAGATTTCAACGAAACAAAAAGCAGTATACTTAGAATTTTATTTTCTTTCATAAAATAAGGGAAATTCAAAATTTCAAAATTCAATTAAAAAAAATTAAACTCAAAATTTGACCATATTGACCAAAATTTACCTTTTTGGAAAATATTCTATTTATTCATGTTTGGAACTCTAATTCACATAAAAATCAAAATTTATATTTGAAATAACAAAATCATATATTTTAATAAATAAAATAAAGCTTTTAAATCAAAATTCAATTTAAAATAATTAAAATATGCAATTAACATAACCACAAAATACAGGGTTGTTACACTCTCCCCCACTCAAAACTTTTTGTCCCCGAAAAGGAATGAGGTACGGAAAAACACAGGAAAGATAAAAATGGAATAAGATTAAGACAAGATGACAAGAAGATTGAAATTATACCTGATAACTATGGTTGTAGGTAAGTTTGTTAAGGTGGAGAATAGGAATAGCTAGAAGGGAAAATATGAGAATAGGAATATCTAGGAAGGAAAATAGGTTGAAAGACAAGGATGAACCATTATTTTAAAACTATATAATTTCAATTAGAAATTTTTTATATTTAAAAAAATTTAAACAATTTATAATATGATGAATAGTCATTTTCAAATTTGTTGGTTTGAAGTAAACAATATTTAAAACATTTTAATTTATTTAGAAAGGTATAATAAATGATCAAAATATCCTTTATATAATACTTTATCAAAATACTTTTATAACTCGATGTCTTAACAAGTTTATCCTCATTCCTGCAGGCTCTGGCTACGTGTTGATCAGACGCAAAGCTAGAATTCTCCAGGTACTTAGTAGACTTGTTTCAATACCCGGTGAAAATACTGGAAAAACTTTCAAAAAAAACAGATATGGAAAGTACAATCCAAACAGAACAACCAAAACCTTTGTCTAACCATGGATCGCAGATACACAATGGTTACACCTGGATCCCCCAGGAAACAATACATATCCGTAAACTTTCTTAGCCCTGTGAATTACGCTATGATGACTAGTAGACCGCAGATACGCAATGTTTACGCCTGTATCCCCCAGGAAACAATCCATATCCGTATACTTTCTCATTCCTGCGGATTTCGCTACTAATACGACCTACATAGATCGCAGGGTACACAATGGTTACGCATGGATCCTCCAGGAAACAATACATACCCCTAGGTCATCTCAGCCTAGCGAATTGCGCTATGCAGTCGTGCTCAAAAAACCATAGGCTACGCCATGGTAGGACACTCCAGTATCACATCCGGAAAACCAAAACCAGAGGGAATAATATCGATAAAATGAATCCACTATGTGGCCACAGAGCGGATAGCAAGCAGAAGGCACTTTCCATATCTATACTTCGAAAATATATATCATATAGTACCTTTCAAATCAATTTCAAATACCGTACTTATATAAAGTCCATTATATACAAGATTTCATTTTCAAATCAAGTACTTTCCAAAATCAATAGTATATCAATTCACTTCATACTTATACAAATCACCTTAAAATAAGTTCGATAACTTCCAAATCAAGTATTTAATAAAATAAGTTTCTTAATTTTCAATTCCTTTCAATATCAGTACAGTTTTCAAAAGGGAAAAAACATATACGATGTCACCAAATCATTTCTTCCAAATAAGTTATCTTCAGTTTCAAGTTTCCAAAATAATAAGTTCAAAAAATAATCCAAATCAACACAATTTATGTCAAACAAACCCATTTCCCAAAAATCATCATAAAATATACTAGGTTTTAAATTTCAATTTATTTGCGAAACCAAATCTTTTCCTCAAGAATCACTTATCCTCAAAACGATTACAATTCCAAACCTTTGAAAATTATTATTATTATTATTATATATAGTTTTATAAAAGATGTTACTAAATTAAAACATTTAAACTAAATTTTATTCAGAATATTTTGAAAACTAAATTTTTCTTCGAAATGTTTCAAAACTAAATTTCATATTAGTATAATTCAAAATAGTTTTATTCATTAACTTACAAAACGGTTTCAACCTTATTTAAATCATATTAAAACATACAAAACTAAACTTATATACTTTATCAAATACTTTATACTTTTCAAAATTACATAGCTTTAAAAAGTTAACCTTGATTTGGAAGTGCTCGAACCTTTAAAATAGTCGAAGAAATCTTATTTTTAATTCAAGAGTTGGAAATCACCAACAAATCCGTAAATTAATTCCAAAAGATAGGGTTATATCAATCAAAATCAAAACTTAAGAACTGAATACCGGCTCATTTCAAAACTGTGTCATATATATATATATATATATATATATATATATATGCATATCCTTTCAAAGATCAAATTATACTTTGGTA
Source organism: Allium cepa (assembly GCA_030765085.1). Lineage (NCBI taxonomy): Eukaryota > Viridiplantae > Streptophyta > Magnoliopsida > Asparagales > Amaryllidaceae > Allium > Allium cepa. The sequence continues at coordinate 259,180,613 of CM060938.1, read as the reverse complement.
TTTGAAATCAAAATTGGTTTCGCAAATCAATCGCATAGCAAAGCTACCGAAGTGGCCTCTCCCCCACTCCGAAACTCGAAAATCAATGTCGATGATGCATGCATTCATCACCGAAATTATTTTTGTGACGACCCGGAAATTTTTAACATTTGAAATGGAATATTTAATTGACTTTAAATATTTGAAAGTTATTTTAACTTGAATTTCAAATATAATTATGAATTTGGCAATTTAATTGTTGTATTTGGATAAATTTAAAATTTGAATCCTCAGTTTTGAGCTGATTTAAAAAATATTTTCAAGGCCTAGGAAATTTATATTGATGCTACTGAAGATAATAGAAGCTTCAGAATTTGATTTGAAAGTGATTCATTCAGTTTTGAATTTATATCGTTTAAATCGATATTTAAAAATAGCCTTCCGAGGCACGGTCTCGGAATTCGATGAAACCCGTTCCATTGGATCCGTAATATTGTATTATTATCAGATTTTAATTTTCGTAGTGTTCGGAGTTGTTGTGTGAGCGTATGATGAGTAAACGCGTTGAAAATTAAATTGAAACATAATTTAATAACCGAGTCCAAAACGCTATATTCTCTATACGATCAAATTAGGGCTTGAAACCTTTTTTTCATTATGTTCGGAATACGGGTTTAACATTATAAACGCCTGGTGGCATGCCTCAATTGGAGATTGAGATTTCGAGTTGCGTAATTGTAACAATTTAAATTTACATTTGAATTTAAAATGATGTATAAGTGTATTTAATATAATACTGTTCTTAAAAGATAAATTACACGTTTCATTCTTTACAACACTTGACAGAAACTTTTACGCGCAACTTTCTTCTTCTGAAAGTCAAAGCCGAGCCTTTCCCTTATTGAAACCCAAATAGCCAAGAGTTCAAATAAAAAAAAAATCAAATCAATTTCTTCTTTGAATCTTAATCATGGCCCCATCTTTTCCCCAATTCAAAATCTTCTCAAAAAAAATCGTCGAACAAAAACTGTTTTTTGTTTTCTCGTTCAAATTCAAAAATCAAAGGCCGCGATTCCAAATTAAAAAAAAGAAGAGAAAATCAAATCGATTTGAATGCGAATCTGCTACAAGCAAGCAAGGCGATCGATTCATCTACGTCTTGGAGGGTTTCGAGCACGCATTGGTCAAGCGGCGATTTGGAAAGCTCGAAATTGTCGAGCGACAAGCGAATAAATCGTGGCAGTTATGTTCGAGTGGAAACACGAACTAGAGGAGGCATTCTTGGGTTCGACAATGGGAAATCGAACTGCATCGAGGCCGTGACAGGGCGGTGGCGACAAGTAGAGGAGGTGGTCGCGATTTCGGCTTGGGGTTCGCGTGGGCATATGGAGGTGGTATGGTGCTTGGGGAAGATCTAAGATCTCATTCGTGAGTAGTGGGTTTCGATGTTTGCTTGCAGTAAGGTAATCTTTTGATTTGCGTTCGTTTAATTTAATATTTTTTTAACATGTATATATATTTTGTACAGAAAAAGAAAATTTATTCCAGTAAGATATATAAGCAGACTTATTAATTTAAACTATATATATACAGATTTTTCAGTAAATATAAGTATAGAGATAAGATTTGAAAATGGAAAATTTTAAATATATGAAAGTTTATATAAATTAGATTTTTATGGAAATTATATAGATTATTTTATAATTAATATATGTATACATGTTTACTAGTTCACTTTAAAAAAAAATGAATTAGGTGATTAAACCGTTAATTAACTTGTTCCATTATTTTGTTTACTAAAAAAATAATTTATTAAGATAACTTATGTGGTTAATAAACTTATATCAATTTTTTTACTAAATTATTTATAAAAGGAAAATTAGTTAAAATAATTTTTTTGTTAAGTAAATAAATTAAACGATAATTGATTGTTCGATTTATTCAAATATTAATGAAATTGTATAAATGTTATACCAGGTCAAAAATAATGGAGAAAACAAGCCGTGATGGAAAATGGATTGCATGCGTAGTCAAGGTGAGATCTTCTCACTCAGTTAAAATCTCCATTAATTTTGAATAGTTAGATTTAAAGTTGATTGACTATGTGCTTGGATAATTGATTTATAATAATTATTCTCTGGAAGATATTATATATATAGTAGTATATAGTATATATTGGAGTTGTTGATTTCCCGCATTATATAGCGGATGAGCCCCTATGCGCCGCAAAATAGCGGATGATATTATATAAATCCCATATACCGCGATATTCCACCTCGAAGTGGAATGGGTATTTAATTGTTGTGCTAACGTCTGTGGATGCGGGAAAACAGGTTGAAGGGATCCAACTGGATTCCTCAAATATTTGAATTTGTTTCAATATTGTGTGTTGATTTATTTAAAATCTATGTGTGATTATATTGTGATTTAAATCGTTGAAGGCTATAACTTAGCCAAATATATTTTTGGTATCGTAAGATACCAAAAATAAATTAAATTTGATTTTTGAAATTTAGTAGAAAATTTATACTAAATTAAATTTGGAAAATCTAAATAGATTTAAAAGAAGGAACTTGTTTCAAAGGATAATAAATTTAGTGTTGAAATAAATTTAGAAATCAATTTTTGGAAATTAATTTGGCATTTGAAAATAAATTTGGAAATCAATTTAGGATTTAATTCGGTGCTGAAAATGAATATTTGGAAATTGATTTGAAAATCGTGTATCAATGGATATTTAGAAGTTTAAATTCACAATGGAAATTTTATAAAGAAAGGGAAATTTGTTTTAAAAATAATTTTTGTTTTATTTTTAAAGGTGTGAAAATAAATTTACAGGTTTGGAGTGTAAATTAAAATAAATCCAGAAGGATTTATTAGTTGATTAAAAAAATAATCCATTTTGAAAAGGAAGGTGTATTTTCCCTGAAAAGCCGAGTATATTTGTAAAATAGCTTTTGAAATATAAGTTAAAAGTTCTAGGGTTGGTTTTAAAAGAATATTTCGGAGAAATTAGTTTCTTTAAGCTATTTTGTAAATCTTTAAAGTACTGATTTATTTAATTAATTATGGAAGTAATGAGTAAAGATTTAATTGATATTTGTTTTAAAAATTGGATATTTAAATAGTTATATCCTATCTACTAATTTTATTTTAGTTTGGCCTTGAATTTTTGTACGAGATTTTTATATAGTATTTTCATAACTAAGATTTAAGTAAGCGTTTTAAAATAGTTTCATTTGAAATATTTCCAAGTATATATGCTTGGATAAGTAATTTAAATTATTTTAAAGTATTTTAGCTCGGCAGAGCTTCAGTGGAAACAAATAATATCGGGAATTTTATTCCACGAGTGAAAAGTGATTTGAAATTCGTTTTCAAAGTATTGAAATGTGGAAATTAATTTGAAATTTGTTTTCAAATGGTTGAAGTGTTAAAATTGTATCTTGCAAAGATATTTTAAAAATAATAACTGGGGAAAAAATTTAATTGAAATCCAGTGATTGTTGCGAATGTTGATTGATAGTTAAATAACCGACTATCAATATTTGCCTTTTAAATGACATTTGAATTTCGATGCGGCCGGGGGTCGGATTCCAAGTGGATATCCAAAAACCACATCGAATCTTTATGATTGTGATGAATCTTTTATTTAAAAGATCGAAGTGGAAAATTGTTGTGATTTGTTTGAAATCTGATTGAACACTTATTTTTAAAAATAAGCGCTCATTTTTCGGATTAGCTGGGAGAGGACTTTGTGTCATAAAACCCATTCCCAATAATGATACTTTGAAGACGGTGTTGAAGACTAGGTATTTATGAAAGCGAAAGGATTACCTGTCGAATGTCTCTGCACCGGGTTGCTCCGGTATAGAGATTTATCACCATTGTGATGGGGATTCCGGACGTGATTTGTGAATCCCCGGATTTGCAAGGGCTTCTTTGAAGTGCCTTCGGTTTCGTTCGATCTCGAAACGGACTTGTATGGATGTGTGTCTGACGTTACACTTTGAGATGTAAAGCCGGTTTCTATCAAATCCATTTCTGTTGGTGGCAGAGAATTTATTCTCTTAGCTTAACACCCTTCTCTGAGACATACGAGCTCAGAGGTTATGTAGTTGATGGTTACTAGTGATACATTCCCAAATTGGTAACGTTGATCAAAGCATGACTTTGTGAAAAGTGTAGCTTTGTGGACGAGACCTCATCGGACCTCACACCCCGGAAATGGTCGAAACATGAAAGATGCGGCAAGGTTATGAGGGTTACGCCCTTTAGGGTATGTCATTTCCTTCTGAAAAAGGGTGGTGTATGGTATGGAGCCCTGATATTTAACCTTTGTGGTTACTGCATATACTTTTCTTTATGGTTATTGGTATAGAGGATCCTCGGATAAAGGTCCCAAAGGACCGGGGGATGGCATACTCGTGTAGTAGTTACCTAGTTACAAAGGTAACCCGACCTCGTGTTGGCAGAGAGTTGGTTAAGTTCTCGGTGCGTCCCTCTAGAGGCATACCCATGTGGCAGTAGGAAGTTCCTTAGCCTTACCATTTGTTGGAAATCCAAACAAAACAATACGAGCCTTGTACGGTTTTAGTTGTAGAACCTGCCATTTAAAATGGTAGCCATAGCTGACATAATATAATGGTACCTATGCTGGCTAAGATTAATATTATACTTTCAAAATGTTTTCCACTATGCACTAATAATAATATAAAAGAAGAAGTTTGCGTAGTAAGCATATTTGACTATCATAAGGAGAAATCTCCCCCATGTGTGCGATTGCATTGTGTGTATGCCGGAAGGCCTTATGGTAGTTTCATTTTCCAAAAGAATAGCGGATTTCTTTTTATTTTCTTTGTGAAAATAACTGTTTTTAAGATCTCACACCAGTCCCATGACTGACTTGGATTTTATTGTTCCTTTTCTAAACTCTGGGTGCCTACAATTTTCCACACAGGCAACCTAGAGTCAGGTTATCAGTTATTCGGGAGCGAAGTCAAGAAGTTGCTATGGAGATCTGGAGGCAAGCTGGATGGCGAGGCGTATCACTTATATATGTTATATTTCTTTCCGCTATTTGTTCTTGTATACTCTGAAAATGTAATGTGATGTGATGTAATAACTGATATAGTGATTCTGTTTTTGAAGATATTTATTTTTCTATTATATTTGTTCCGCTGCGAAATGTGAGATTTTGTTATTGTTTTCTTTTCTTCTTCTTCTATCTTCTTTTCCTTAAACCCTAATGGTTCAGTTTTCTGGCATTTGATTGTTCGACATTCGATACAGTGGACGTATTGATGTCGACTTTCGAGCGTCGAAAGCCTGGACCGTTACAATTTTCCAGCTACATAAGTGTGTTCTGGACTTCTATTTTCTCGAAGACTTCTTTTGAAATTTCTTCGAAATCATTGGAATTCATTTGAAGTCATTTGAACCATTTTTTATTCAGAAAATACTTTTAAATCGTATCATTGTATATTTTTCAAAATCTTAAACCAATTTCAAAACACCGGATTCAATCTCTCGAATTTCAAATTAAAACCTTGCAGTTATAATAATTTTTATATAAATCCATTTCTTATATAAAATCTTCAAAATTTCAAGTCCTTTTGAAATTTCAAATTCTCGTTTTTAAAAGGTATATAATTCCTTATCGAAAACATTTTCACTTTTATATATAAAATCATACTTATCAAAATAATAATTCAATATATAAAACAATTTCTAAAATACAAACAAACCCGATTTTCAAAGGATGATTCAAGAATGGATTTCCAAAACAAAGATAGGATCATCTGAACCGAGGGTATAAAATTCTTTGGTGAATCAATGCCAATTGTAAAGGAGTTTCACCCCTTTACAAGTCATTCAAAGATTGGCAAGATCGCCTATTCTTATAGGGATCATTCGAAGTGGAGTTATGTGATACTCCAAAATCAAGAAACATGAATAGGGAGTGAAGATAATGGATCTTGGAACCGCAGGTCACGTTCCAAAGTCCACAGGAAAAAAACCAAATCACGAGGAATAAATTCAAGCTCGAACGAAAGTGATTCTGCAAATAAATTTACTATATATGCTAAGCTTGCTTAGAGTCAAAACTTTGATACCAATTGTAACGACATGATATTTTGGGCCATTCAAATCGAAAATAATCCACACATGCCAGACTTGAATTTCTTAAAATATTAGGTTGTTAATTTAAAATTTGGCAAAGCTCAGCATATACACTAAATAAATCAATCACAGAATCACATACATAGAGTAATATAATGCAACGTAATAGATAAATAGTAGTTCATGAAGCTACTACATAAACATCAGAGTTAGAAATAAAATACAGCAGGATAACTCAACTACACTGAAGTCTCGAATACAAACAGATGAGATCTTTGAACCAATCAATTGGAAAAAACTAAAAGCTGAATCGATAGTTGGATCTCCAAATGTGCTCCAAACTCCAAAGGTGAGTCTCAAATGCTGTATCACTCAGTCTGACTCGAGCGTAAAACAAAACCCAAAACACTCGAGTCAGGATTAACATTCTTATATCAATAAATCCAACTCAAGTGAAATATCAACTGAAATACAATTAACTTAAAGGATGTTTGGGATAACCATCCTCTAAGGATCCGTGGAACTATCTACAATGCTGCACCGTGGTCATTTCAATAAATTTATACTTCAAAACCAAATTGTCATTTCCATTAAATATATATATATATATATATATATATATATATATATCCTCAATTTCACAAATAGTTTCCAATCAATTCGAGTTCCAAGTTCACATTTAATTCAATTTAGATTTATCCATTTTAATTTAATTTATTTTCTAAATAACAAATTCAAATTTTATTGATTTCAAATACAGATCTGGATCACAAATAAACCATTTAAATTCCAACATTTCAAAGCTTTAGTATTCAACATTTTCAAAGTTCAATTTTACGGTTTCATATAGATCTCGATTTAACTTATTATTATTTAGTCTAGAATTATCCACTTAATAAATTCAGTATTATTTAAATAACCTTAATTTACCTTAAACTAAATGTCAGATATATGTACAATTAAATCACTATCCTTAAAATACATATTTTTTTAAATATTATAACCAAAATCTTATATGTAAAAATATTTTCGAACTATATATAATACAATTAATATGCAGACCCATTCTTTAATAAATATATGTAGTGCGAATATACATATATGCATAACAAAGAAGAGAAAGCTTTATATTCAATATACAGATATGCATAGATATTAGAGCTAAATACTTTACTGTATCCTAAACATATACTGTATGTATATAATATGGGAAAAATCTAAACACATTATATGTAGCAACAATTAAAAATAAAACAGAAGAATAAAAACAGCCTAAAATTCACATACTTATGAATATATAAGTTGCTGATATAAATCTCATATACCCTAACAGACATGTTATATAACTCTTTAATATAAATACTCTAAGCAAATTTTTATTACACATATACATAACTCATAGATTTATGCATATAGGCTTTTACATAAATGAATAATGAATGATATAAAATTATATATTATATGCAAACTGTATATATAATATATCAATACCAAAATCTGCTATAATACAACCTATCATAAAATGTAAATATTTGAAACACAAATATAGTAAAATTATATACTGTGGAACAACTTTATATACATATATGCTGTATATATCCTGAAACCACCTACCCAATATACAACACAAAAATCACAAAAATCTTCCGATCTGACTTAAATAAAACCAAGTAACTCATTTTATTAAAGCTTATATCCATTAACCGATCCAATACCAACTTATAAAATTTATATAATTTAAAACAATAATTTAAAGCATAGATAGACAGAGAAATATATATACATAAACCCAGTATAATTTTACACATACCTCTATATACACACACACAGAGAAACACGACAAGGATAGATGTGGAGGATTGTGCGGCACATGAGGAGATGGGTAGGTGGAGAAGGTGGTGGCTGTTGAGGTGTTTAGGCCAAACAAAGCACAAGAGATCAAGCAAAACACTGTAAAATTTCAATAGAAAAATGAATAGAAAAGTAGAAAAAAGAGAAGAAGCCATTACCTAATATTCTTTTATGGCCGTTAGAAATAAACATGGGGAGTAAATTTTTTCGCGTGAAAAAGTGATATAGGCGGCTAGGGTTAAGGAATGTATGGCAAAATTTGTGGAGAATTTATGGTAGGAAATCAAAGGGGTGGAAAGATATAAAGGCAAGAAATCAAACGTAACGTATTGCCTATAATTAAAACAGATAATGTATCTTAATTTGATGCGTTTCCTATATATTAAAGAAAGATGTATACAAAAAGCTTCACTAAACAAATAAATACAATAACGTTTAATGAATACATTTTAAAAGATATGCCCTTTAAGGCAATAACGTATATCTATTTGAAATTTCTTTCCAAGAAATAAATAAGGAATCCAAACACTTGACCATTTAATTAATAAACGAATGTCTAAATATAAAAATAATTAGTGATAGATATTATGGAAAATAAATAAATAGTTTTAGGAAAAGTAGGAAATAAATAAAGAAAATACTCTATTTAATGGAAACTAGAATTAAAAATTGTAAATAAAATTCAACTGACTTTGGAAAATTTCAACAACACTTTTAAACAAATAAAAGTCAGGTAAATAAAATAAATGCTGAAAAAATAAAGTGTAACTAAAAATAAAATAAGGTCTTTAGAAAATAGAAAAATAAATAAAGAACTACTTTAATTAATTGAAAATAAAAATTAAAAATTGTAAACAAAATACGACTGACATTGGAAAATTTCAATTACACTTTTAAAATGTTTTTAAAACTAAGATATATACATCACATGTCATATTACACATGTAAACATAAATTAGAACATGAAATGACAAACAAAAATATTATTTATATAAAAAATAAAATAAATAATTTTGTTAAATACAACAAATTACATCCAATAGTGTAAAAAGCATAACTTTCACAATATTAATCAGATTTCAACGAAACGAAAAGCAGTATCCTTAGAATTTTATTTACTTTCATAAATAAGGAGAAAATTCAAAATTTAAAAATTTAATTTTTTTAAAAATTAAAGTCAAAGTTTGACCATATTAACCAAAATTCACCTTTTTGGAAAATATTCTATTTATTCATGTTTGGAATTCTAATTCACATCAAAATCAAAATTTATATTTAAAATAACAAAATTATCTATTATAATAAATAAAATAAAGTTTTTAAATCAAAATTTAATTTAAATAATTAAAATATGCAATTAACATAACGACAAAATACAGGGTTGTTACAATGATGTTGGCTCAAAATTCGGATCTAAAATTTTACCATTTTAAATAAAATAACGTCAGAAAAAGCTGAACAAATTTCGTTCAAAAATATAAATGCAACACCACAACAAGCCCAAGCCCAAGCCCGAATATGGCCTGGTCGGCGCACGCGTGCGTGTTATGGTCATGCATGCGCTCCCTGCTCAACACAAAAGCAACGTTTGGATGCCCAAAAGTCCCAATCTAAAAGCTAAGAAACACACACACACATATGTATATGTATATATGAGTATCTTTCAATAATCCCATGGTGTGGCAGTCAAACAATGTATGCACTTATTCCAAGGTATTTAAATTTTAAGCAATTCACAAGTCTGTTTATTTTAAAACAATTTCCAACAGTCCCCCAATTGAATTTTTTAAAATATTTTTCAAACAGTTTATGAAAACATAAGATTGCACATAAATAAAGGTGCTTCGACTTGAACCTTTGCGCCGAGGATAAGATTCAGTTTTTATTAGAGAGATATGTAGTCTAGAACTCTATTCCTGACATCAAACCACACATAATCTTTCTAGAGTGCAATCAAATAAGCCCGTGCATTTATGGCCCTGCACGTCTATCCCAGTTTAGTGAATGCTATAAGAATTTTTTCCAAAATTCCATAGGAACGACCACATTTCAACATCCATATAGGTGAGTCTATCAAGAGTACTCCTAAATGTTGGTACCCCACTCTATATAGAGTAAAGATCTCATTAAGAATTTCTATTAAATCATCCTCTAATCACCCCAGGATTACATGCTTCTAAATATATAATAATAGCATGTACAATTCATATCACTTTACTACTTGTTCTTCCCCAATGAACCTCGTTCTTAGGATCTCTGGTCATTAGGTCGGGTTACCATTGTGCATGATTCAACGATCTAAGGGAAAAGTCCCATTATTTTAGAAGTTTTAAGGACTTTCTCTCTGGCCAGTCTTTCATCAAAGAGTCGGTCAAAATTCTCATTACCGCATATGTGATCCAATCTAACAGCTCCTAAAGAGAGTAGCTCTCTAACAGTGCTGTGCTTACGATGTATCCGTCGTCTCTTACCGTTGTAATAATGGTTCTGTACATTTGCGATAGCCATAATACCATCGCAACGGATTAACACATCTGGTATCGGTTTTTTCCATAATAGAATCTCAACTAGTAGATTTCTTAAGTAATCTGCCTCTTAACTAGCCGTGGCCAATGCTATCATCTCAGACTCCATAATGGACTGAGCCAAAATTTTCCATTTCTTAGATTTTCAAGAAACAGCTCTACCAACAATGCTAAAGATATAGCTATTAGTTGCTTTCGAATCATCAGATAAAATATTCTAGTCTGCATCGGTGTATCCTTCAAGGGAAATAGAAAACTTTTCACAATGTAATTCAAGATTCATAGTTCATTTTTAGAAATTTCATAACCCTTTCGATAGCATGCCAGTGCACTATAGTAGGTCTACTAGTAAACTAGCATAATAATCCCACAACTTAGGCAATGTTGATCCAGTACAATCAGTGGCATACCGAAGGCTACTAATGATGCTCGCATAATCAGACTGTCTTAAACCTTCGCCTGTGTTATTAAATAGTTTTACACTAGGATCATATGATGTACATGCAGGTTCATAGTCAAATTAGTTATATTTCTTTAGTATCTTCTCAATATAATTTAATCGTCATCCAAAGGAATTCCCTTTTCTTACCCAGTAATCTTAATTCCAAGGATTACACTCGCTTCACCTAGATGTTTCATATCGAATGGCACTTAACAAAGATTTGACATTGTTATAGCATGAATGTTTAAACCAAAAATAAGTAGATAATCTACATATAGACATATAATAATGCAACTGCCATTCTTAGATTTATAGTAACTAACTTTTTTGCTTTCATTAACTTTAAAACCATGTGATATTACTAAATTATCGAATTTCTCATGCCATTGCTTAGGTGCTTGTTTTGAATCATATAATGATTTATCTAACTTGCAAACTTTATGTTCTTGACCATGAATTAAAAAGCCTTCAGGTTGGTCCATGTAAATTTCCTCTTCTTATTCACTATTTAAAAAGTAGTTTTAACATCCATTTCGTGTATTATTAAACTATGAATAAATGCTAGTAAAATTAGTACTCGAATGGATGTAATTCTTGTTATGGGTGAAAAAGCATTTAAAAAAGTTTACATTTTATCTTTGATTAAACCATTTAGCCACTAAATAGGCTTTATATTTATCCACTGTGCTATTAGGTTTTAATTTCTTTCTAAGTACCAATTTATAGCCTAATGACTTACAACTGGGTGGTAAATCTACCAGTGCCAAGTCTTATTGGATTGCAATGAATCCCTCTCATCATTTATAACCACTTGCGAAAAATCGGAACTAAAGAAGGTAAGGCTTCTTGGAGGTTTAAAGAATCCTCCTCTATAGTAAAAGTGCAAAAATATAAACCATAATCTTTTGTAATTCTTACTCTTTTACTTCTTCTAGGTCATTTTTAGATGATTCATTATGTTCTGTTCTAATAGGCATAATGTTACTTGATGTGCCCCACTATTCATCAATTTAAAAGGAAATCTCAATTCATAAAAATTAGCATCATTAGATTATATTATATTGTGTGTATTCAGATCATAAAATTTATATGCTTTGCTATTAGTAGCATAACCAATAAATTCACATTTATATGCTCGACTTGCCAATTTTATATTTTTAGAGTCAGCTATACGAACATATGCTAAACATTCCCATGCTAAAATAAGACACATTTACTTTATAATTTCTTAATATTTCAAAAGGTGAAATTTTGCTTTTTTTTCTTAGGGATCCTATTCAAAGCATAACAGACATTCAATTAAACTTCCCCCACCATGGCGATGATGCATCATAATTAAGTAAAATGACAACTACTAACTTAGTTAATGTTCTATTTTTTTTTTTTAGCTTTGCCATTCATTTTAGGTTAATATGGTGTAGTTTTTTAACGTATTATCCCATGTGAGTTGTAAAATTAAATAAAAAAACTTGAGTCATACTCAATTCCTATATCCGTATGCAAGATTTTAACTTTCTATTAGACTTATTTTTATTTCAGTTATGAAAGATTCAAACATCTCTCAAATACATCACTTTTATTTTTCATATGGCATAAATAAGTAAAATCGTTCCTGCCATCAATGAAAGTGATAAAGTAGAGGTGTCCATTTCTAGTCAGAGTGCTATCAAGCTCACATATATCAGAATGAATCAAGTCTGAGGGTACTAATTGTGTAATTACAAATTACATGGGGTTTTATTTGTTTTTGCTTGACTACAAAATCACATTCTTTTGAAACATTTATTGACATATTAGGGATTATACCTAAGATATTCATGTTCTTTATTATCAGTTTATTTACATGACATAGTCTAGAGAGCTAGATATTAAAATCACACAACATACAAGAAAAAGCAGACATTTTATTACTTTCAACATTCAGTTTAAACATGCCATCAGTTGCATAATCCTACCCACAAACATACCATTCATAGTGATGGTGTACATTTCAGCTCCAATAGTCTGTATAAACCCGGCCTTATAAGAAGATAACCCGAAACAAGATTCTTTCTCAACTCTGGAGTGTGTATGACGTCTTTCAGAATGACGGTCTTTCCAGATGTAAACTTTAGCTCTACACTTCCAATCCCAACAACAATAGTGGTATGGGTGTCTCCCAACAACACTTCCTTGTCCTTACTCTCCGTGTATGTTTTGAACATAGCACGGTCATAGCAGATATGACGTGTAGTGCCAGTATCTACCCACCAACTCTCTGATCCTCCAACAAGGTGAATCTCATTAGAAATCATAGCCATAAGTGGTTTCTCAGTCAGCTTAGCCTATGTTGTAGAGCTTGGCCAGTTTCGACGCTTACGTGCCATATGACCTAGTTTTCAATAGTTGTAATAAAAAAAACTATTCAAAGCCATTCTTTTGGGGTGGTTTCTATTGACCTCTATGGTTTCCTTTCGAATTCAAATTCTATTTGTTGCAGTTTTGATTAAGTATGTAGTTCTAATTCTTAAAGTTTTTGGGATTGGTTTCAGAACTGCAGCTTTCTTAGTGTTGCCTGAAACACCAAGCACTTCTTCTATATCCTGTTTACGAGATTCCTCCTCAATACAGAGACGGGTTATTAGAATTTCTAATGAAAATTTCTTAATTTTATCTCTAATATTATTCGTAAAATCCTTCCAACTGAGAGGTAATTTATCAATCAAAACTGCTACTTGAAACTGTTCATCAAAACTCATACCTTCGGAGATGATCACATGAGCTATTTTCTAAAGCTCATGAGACTGCATCTCTACTGACCTGTCATCCATCATCTAATACTTGCGGTAGTGGCTGACGGCATACTACTTTGCTCCTGCTTCCTCTGTGTCATACTTTTTCCGCAGCGCTTCCCATATCTCCCTTGCCGTTTTGTCTGAGCTGTAATAGTCATAGAGATCATTGCTGAGTCCGTTGAGGATGAAGTTCTTGCACAAGTAATCCTTCTCTTTCCAATTCTGCAACTCCTTTAATTTCTTCATCCAAGCTCTCATCTGATCCGCGTCTGCTTCATTGGGTCTGTTTGGCAGTTGTGGTTTATTTGTTGTTAGCACAATGGCCACATTCCTCATCGTTAGAATGAACTCCATCTTCTGCCTTTAGCGCTTGAAATGGTGGCCCTCGAACCTGAAGGGTGCATAAGCGCCATGGAGACCTGGAACAGTGACGTGGGGCAGCATCATCCAAATTTGCAGTAGAAGTCATTGTTTTCGGCGACGTCTTCAATTTGTTGGAAACAAATGATCTTCGGTTGAGTTGTGTACTTGGTCACCGTCTTGAAGACGTTTCGGCGTTCTACTCAATAGTGCAAAGCAGTCCAACTAATGCCACTGCCTCTAGGATAAAACAACCTCTTCTTCCTGATTTAATATCGATTCGCTTGCACAGTCGAAAATGACTCAGTTGTACTAAAAAAACGACCACTCAACTTATAATTTTAAGAATTTCGTGAGAAGAAGATTGGTTACGCTTTTACTGAGGTCAAAAAATGTCATTCTCTTTTGATTTTGTCTAAAAAGTAATTAAATAAATGGAACACCAAATCGAATGCATTACTGAATAGTGGGGTGATGTTGGCTTAAAATTCGGATCTGCAATTTTACAGTTTCAAATAAATAACGGTTAGAAAGCGCCAAACAAATTTCTTCCAAAAATTTAAGTGCTACACCACAACAAGCTCAACCTAGACCTGGTTGGTGCACACACGTGTGAAGGTAATGCATGCGCTCCCTCCTCAACATTAAAGCAACATTTGGGTGCCCAAAGGGTCCAATTTAGGAGCCAGGAAACTTATATATATGTGGGTATCTTTCAATAAATCTTATGGTGTGGGATTCAAACAAAAAATGCACTTATACCTTTAATTTTTAAACAATTCATAAGCCTATTTATACAATCCCATGCTTGAATCTTTTGAAATATTTTTCAAGCAGTTTCTGAAAACATAAGATTATGCATAAACAAAGGTGTTTTTCCACTTGAACCTTTGCAGAATGGATAAGATTTAGTTTTTACTAGAGTGACAGGTAGTTTTGAACTCTATTCCTGACAACAAACCACACACGGTCTTTCTAGTGAGATTGAAATAAGCCCGTGCACTTATGGTCATGTCGACTATCCCAGCTTAGTGAATGCTATAAGAGTTTTGTCCAAAATTCCATAGAAACAGCCATATTTTCACATCCACATAGGTAAGTCTATCAAGAATACTCCTGAAGGTAGGTACTCCATTCTATATAGAGTATAGATATCATTAAGAGTTTCTATTAACTCATCCTCTAATCACTTCAGGAATACATGCTTCAAAATATATAATAATAGCATGTTCAATTCATATCACTTCACAACTTGTTCTTACCTACTGAACCTAGTTCTTGGGATCTCCAATCATTAGGTTAGGTTATCATTGTGCGTGACTCAATGATCTATGGTCAATAGTCCCATTCATTAGAGGTTCTAAGGACTTTCTCTCTGGTCAGTCCTTTCATCAAAGGATCGGTCAAATTCTCATCATTGCACATGTGATCCACTCTAATAGCTCCTGAAGAGAGTAGCTCTCAAACAGTGATGTGCTTACGACGTATCTATCATCTTTTACTATTGTAATAACGGTTCTGTACTTTTGTGATAGCCGTTGTACTATCGCAATGGATCATCGTAGATGGTATCTGTTTTTCCCATAAAGGAATCTCAACTAGCATAGTTCTTAAGTATCTTCACCAGCTATGACTAGTGCTATCATCTCAGACTCCATAGTGGACTGAGCCAAAATTATCTGTTTCTTAGATTTTCAAGAAAAAGCTCCTTCAATAATGCTAAATATATAGCCACTGGTTGCTTTTAAATCATTAAATAAAGCATTCTGATCTGCATCAATGTGTCCTCCAAGAACACCTGGAAACTTTTCATAATGTAACCCATGGTTCATAGTTCGTTTTAGGTATCCCATGACCCTTTCGATAGCATGCCAATGCTCTATACTAGGTCTACTGGTAAATCTGCATAAAAATCCGACGACATAGGCAACGTCGGGTCTAGTACAATCAGTGGCATAGCGAAGCCTACCAATGATGCTCCCATAATCAGACTGTCTTACACTTTCACTGGTGTTCTTAAATAGTTTTACACTAGAATCATGTGGTGTACATGCAGGTTTACAATCAAAGTAATTTTATTTCTTTAGTATCTTCTCAATGTAATGAGATTTATCCAAAGAAATTCCATTTTCTGACCTAGTAATCTTAATTTCAAGGATTACACCCGCTTCACCAAGATGTTTTTATCAAAGTTGGCACTTAAAAAAGATTTGACATTATTTATAACATGAATGTTTGACCCAAAAAAAGTAGATCATCAACATACAGACATATAATATTGCACATGACAGTCTCAAATTTAAAGTAAATACATTTGTTACTTTCATAATACCATGTGAGATTATAAGTTATCAAATTTCTCATATTATTGCTTAGGTGCTTGTTTTAAACCAATTAATGAATTATCTAGCATGTAAACTTTATGTTCTTGACCGTGAATTACAAAGCCTTCAGGTTGGTCCATATAAATTTCCTCTTCTAATTCACCATATAAAAAGCAGTTTTAGCATCCATTTGGTGTATTATTAAATTATAATAGATGCTAGTGAAATTAGTATTGGAATGGATGTAATTCTAGTTATAAGTGAAAAAGTATCAAAAATGTCTATATTTTCTCTTTGCATAAACCTTTAACTACTAAACGGGCTTATATTTATCAACTGTGCCATTAGGTTTTAATTTCTTTTAAGTAGCCTTTTATAGCCTATAGACTTACAACTAGGTGGTGAATCTTTGAAGTTCCAAGTCTTATTGGATTGCAAAGAATCCATCTCATCATTTATAGCCTCTTGTCAAAAATCGGCACCTAAAGAAGATAAGGCTTCTTAGATGTCTAAAGGATCCTCCTCTATAGTAAAAGTGAAAAAATGTGAACCATAATCTTTTGTAATTCTAGCTCTTTTACTTCTTATATGTTCATTTTTAGAAGATCCATTCTGTTCTCTTCTAATAGGCATAGTGTTACTTGATGTGCCCCTACTATTCCTCAATTTAAAGGGAAATCTCAATTCATAAAAATCAACATCATTAGATTCTATTATATTGTGTGTATTCAGGTCATAAAATCTATATGATTTTCTATTAGTAACATAGCCAGTAAATACTTGATGTACCCCCACTATTTTTCCTTTCATCTTTACCATTCATTTCATGTGAATATGTTGCATTTCTTTCATGTATTATTCCATGTAAGTCGAAACATTTAATAAACAAACTTGATTCATATTCAGTTCCTTTATTACTACGCAATCTTTTAACTTTCTTATTAGATCGATTTTCAATTTCAATTATGAAAGATTTAAACATCTCAAATGCATCACTTTTATTTTTCATAAGGTGCACATAAGTAAAATCAGAGCAATCGTCAATGAAAGTGAAAAGGTAGCAGTGTCCATTTCTACTCAGAGTGTCATCAAGCTCACATATATCAGAATGAATCAAGTCTAAGGGCTCTGATTCTTTAATTAAAGATTTATCTATGGTTTTAGTTAATTTTTCTTGACTACAAAAAATCATAATTTTCAAAATCATTTATTGACATACTAAGGATTACACCTAAGCTACCCATGTTCTTTATTATCATTTTATTTACATGACATATTCTAGAGTGCTGGATATTAAAATCACACAATACATGTGCGAAAGCAGGCATTTTATCACATTCAATGTTTTTTTTAAACATGCCATCAGTTTTGCAGAAACCATACCCACAAACATACCATTCATAGTGATGGTGTACATATCAGCCTCAATAGTCTATACAAAACCCAGTCCTATTAAGAAGATAACTCGAAATAAGATTCTTTCTCATCTCTAGAGTGTGCATGACGTCTTTCATAATGACGGTCATTCCAACAGTAAACTTCAGCTATACGCTTCCATCCAAGCAACAATAGCGGTGGAAGAGTCTCCCAGCAACACTTTCTTGTCCTCAGTCTCCGTGTATGTATTGAGCATATCACGGTCATAACAGACTGACATGTGGCATCGGTATTTACCCATCAACCCTATAATCCTCCAACAAGGTGAATCTCATCAGAAGTCACCGTAAGAGGCTCCTCAGCCAGATTAGCCCGTGGTGTAGAGCTTGGCCTGTTCCAACACTTCCATCTCATATGACCTGGTTTTCCATAGTTGTAATAATGAAACAACTGTCCAGAGTCATTCTTTTGGGGTTGTCTCTGTTGACCTTTATGGTTTCCTTGCGAATTCAAATTCTACTTGTTGCAGTTCTGGTTATGCTTGCAGTTTTGGTTCTTAAAGATTTTGGCATTCGGTTTCAGAACTGCATCTTTCTTAGTGTTGCTTGAAACAGCAAGCACTTCTTCCTTCATATCCTGTTTATAAGATTCCTCCTCAATATGGAGACGGGTTATTAGACTTTCTAATGAAAATTCCTTAGTTATATGTCTAAGATTATCATTAAAATTCTTTCGATTGGGAGGTAATTTATCAATCAAAACTGCTACTTGAAACTGTACATCCAAACTCATACCTTCAAAGGTGGTTTCATGTGATATTTTTTGAAACTCATGAGACGACATCTCTACTGACCTGTCATCCATCATCTAATACTTAAGGTAGTGGCTGGTGGCATACTTCTTTTCTCCTGCTTCCTTTATGTCATACTTTTTCTATAGCGCTTCCTAGGCCCCCCTTGTTGTTTTGTTTGAATTGTAATAGTCATAGAGATCGTCGCTGAGTCCATTGAGGATGAAGTTCTTGCACAATTAATCTTGCTCTTTCCATTTCTGCAACTCCTTTTATTTCTCTGTCCTAGCTCTCTTTGATCAGCATCTGCTTCATTGGGTCGGTCTGGCAGTTGCAGTTTATCTACTGTTGGCACAACGGCCATATTCCTCATCGTCAGAAAGAACTCCATCTTCTGCCTTCGGCGCTTGAAATGGTGACCCTAGAACCTGAATGGTGCAGCATGCACTATGGAGACCTGGAACAGTGACGTGGGTGCAGCATCGTCTAAATTTGTAACAGAAGTCGTTGTTGTTGGCAACGCCTTCAATTTGTTGGGAAAAAATGATCTTCGGTTAAGTCATGTACTTAGTCAACGTCTAGAAGAAGTTTCGACATTCTGCTTAGTGGTGCAAAGTAGTCCAACTAACACCGTCGCCTCTAGAATAAAATAGCATCTTCCTTTTGATTTGATAATGATTCGCTTGCACAAACAAAACCGACTTGGTTTCATTCAAAAACGACTACTCATCTTATAATTTTAAGAATTTCATGGAGAAGAAGATAGTTTTAGGCTTTTACAAAGGTTTTAAAAAGTCGTTCTCTTTTGATTTCTTCTAAAAGCTAATTAAACAGATGGAATACTAAATCAAATGTATTGCTGAATAGGGTGGTGATGTTGGCTCAAAATTCGGATCCAAAATTTTACCATTTCAAATAAAATAACAGCCAAAAAATGCCGAACAAATTTTCTCCAAAAATATAAGTGCTACACCACAACAAGTCCAAGCCCAGCCCGATCTGTGCGTGCGCGCGCATGATGGTCATGCATGCGCTCCCTGCTCAACACAAAAACAACGTTTGGGTGTCCAAAGAGCCCAATTTAGGAGCTAAGAAACTCATATACATACACACACACACACATACACACACACACACACATATATATAAGTAGCCTTCAATAATCCCTATGATGTGGGACTCAAGCAATAAATGCATTTATTCCAAGGTCTTTAATTCTAAACAATTCACAAGCCTATTTATTTTAAAACAATTTCCAACAAGGACACAAGTGCAAGATTAATGATTGACTGAAATCTGTAGATGAGGTGAAGGGGACCTCATCTACAGCTTATATTATATAATTATATATTTGATAATTCAAAATATCTCAAAACAAACTCAGATGAACATGTAAGGAAAAATAGAAGTGGTATGAAACAAATTCACATTCTTCGTTGTTAGGACTAACAATTAATTCAGCATTTCTAACTCCAGTTACAGATTCAACTGCAAGTTTAATTCTGCACTAGTTAATAGAGTAGGGTGGTTCTATTCCCTTCTCCCCATCAAGTCTTGGAACATAGCCTACTGGCTTGTAGGCATTACCAGAACTATAATAAGGATTATTAGTTGGAGCGTAAAAACCATATTTATATGAGCTAGCATGCATCATTGACCAATGTGGATTTCCCTGAAAATTTTGAGTGGAAGTGTTAAAAAGTATCCAAAACATTATAACATATTAATCAACAAGACAAGGCCCTGTGAGTACTCTTTTGTTACAGTTGAGGCTTAAGTATAATATTAGTGTAATAAGATAACATGACTAACTAAATGACAAAACATAACATTACTAGTATAACTGCACCATGGTGGGCAAATCGACCGTGGTATTAATTGATATCAAAGAAAAAAGTATTTGTTAATTTTTTCCTTTATTATTAATTTGATGAAAAATTAACTGCATCTAAAGAACAGAAAGTAATTGAAAATCTGTAAATCCAATTATACTAAGGATTGTAAATGTAGACCAACTTGATACTAAGGGTATGTTATCAATGTATTGATATAAACCACTCGTAGACATACACACACATATATGTATCAAGAAGGATAAATATACTCTTAATTTCACTACGCCATAGATTGCATACTGCAACACCCAAAAGTGATGCAGGAAGTGCCAAAAAATGTTGCTTTTAGGCTATAAAGGCCAAAGACAACACTTTCTCGGTGATGCATTTTGCCGCGTTGCCCTAGAGTCAAAGGCAACATCTTTGCGGCCCTAGGGAAACATCGGTTCTGTTGTTGCCAAAGACACCAAATTTACAAAAAAGTGGGCCCCACAATCTGGGCCCTAACATGTGGGCCCACATTGTGGGGCCCACTAATTCTGTGGCCCACCTTTATGGAACCGTGTTGTGAGGCCCATATTCATTAATCTATGATAACACTTTTACCATCCATTGGCAACCTTTTCCAGTTTATTACCACATTTAACATCAAATACTGCAACATTATATCATATCTATGGCAACACCTTTTGCAATTTAAATTGGAAATGTACTGCAACATTATACTACTGCAACATTATATCATATCTATGGCAACATTATACTGCAACATTATATCATATCTAATGGCAACATTACACTGCAACAAAGAACTTTTCATTTCAGAATAACCAGCAACACAAGTTTTACTTAGTCAAGTACAAAAATACAAACATACTTAAAAACATAGCCAGTGCATCAAATTCATTTTGGACCTTCTTGTTCACCTTTGCTTCGACTATGTCAGCTATATTTTCCCTTATCTTCGCTGCAAGCTCCAATATGTATGTGCTTGTTGTTGGGGCATATTTTGAAACTTCTACAGACTTTGTGTGCCGTCCTATAAGCCAAGATGGACCGTGCGACTTTTCATCAGAAATCATTTCTTGAACAACTCCATCACTTCCTCCTTCACCTATTGCTTTTTCAATCTTATCCTGTAAAATAAAGCAGTTTCAAAATGTGACATTAAATAAAATTAACAATTCTGAAACAAGTTTCTTAAACAAGAATTGTTTTGCAATATCTATTAACAGTTTTAAAATGGGTTCATAAAATATCCTGCTATAGGTTTTAACAAAACATGATCTAATTCTACAAAAATGTCGATGCGCAAAATGAAGCATTTTTTTGACATATGATTGAAGAGAAAATTTAGGGAGGATAGGTTCAACTTTAGGAGCAGAAGCAGAGCTTATCTCCTCCTAATCAATATGTGGTAAATGTGAAGCATCGGCATCATGTTTTTTTTCCATTTCAGTCACTTCCGTTATGCCAGAATCCATCTTATTCTTTTGTATGGTTGTGTTTGATTAACAATATTAATAAGATCACATATATCGATCTCAGGCCCACCAAGCTACATACCTAATTAGAATTGCACTCGAACGAGATTATAAATAAAGTGGTTGAAAGAAAATAAACTATAGCATGACACCCAAGTGTTTGAAAGAAACCATTAGTTCTTGTTCACAATTACATCGTAGAGAATAATTAACTATAAAACCTAAGAAAATAAGTTCTAAAAACTGATATGTAGCTACTTATAGCACTAATACCACAGTCCTCGGTTGCTTTAATATTTTTGATGAGTAAAAATGCAAAACTGGACAACGTAAACAACCAACTTACTAAACAACAAGAAATCTACATAAAGCTAACAACAACAAAATCACTATTAATGACAATGCAAAAAATCTCACTTCTAAGCAATCGTGGGATCCATAATTAAAAAACAACAAATAATTTGACTACATTAAGAAATACGGAAAAGCATCATTAACCGTTAGACGTGAAGGTTCATCATATTAAAATGCGTATCCGAGGATCTCAACCAACCGCTGCTCATAAGAACACTAACAACAAACTAATAAACTTGACAAAGATTTAAAGGCAAAAGTACACAAACAAAAAAAGGTATAAACACTTTTCACTGACAAAATAAAACTCCACTTTAACAAAATCGCTAGTAGGAGAGAAGATCGTAACTAACTAACCAGAGAGAATGAAAAGTAAAATCAAAAACCAAAATCAATAAAAAATGTACATGACTCAATTGTTTGTAAATAAAATTGAAAATCAAATTGAATTCGAGTACAGCGAATAAAGGTAGTAAATATAATTGAAAGCGAATACAGACATTCTAGGTGATAAATAAATTGAATAAACAAGAAAAATAAAATAAAGAGCCAGTTGTCCAACCGAACACCCAAATATCCAAATTAGAGTTATAAAGTGTACCTCTTTACTTTTCACCTTTTTGTAAGCCCAAAGCTCTGGAGTCCTAACTTAGGAAAATTAAAACATTATATCACAGGTAGAAGTTTAGAACCATTTCCATCAGTGGTGACTTTGAGACCTCAATCGTGACATAGAGAATCATGCTCGCTTTCCTTGAACAACATAGCATAAGTTACTAATTGATCAAATAGTACTCATAAAAATCAGAAGACTAATGTTATTAGGTACCTTGATAAATAGGATATCAGACAAGTGTGCCAACGGGTAAGGGTGGAGCTTGTAACAACCATTATTGATATATGATATTGCAAGTGCCTGGACCTTGTAATTCAAGTTATATTAGAGAAATATACATGAATATACATTATATTGCTGTAAGCAACATTGTACAAAACGTGAAAGAGAATGACTGATGGCTTGGAGTTATATTTAATGCAATGAAAGCCGACTATAATAGCATATTATACTTTCCAAATTCGATGTTATAAAGTTGGTTCATATTGAATATATTTCCACGTTCAAGTTCAATTTCCAGATTCGATTGTGTGAAATAATATTCAACTGGAATTTTATTGTAGAATCAGAGTAAGTTTAAGTTTGAATTTAATTTTACCAATGCAAGAAAACAAACTTTTCTTTACTACATTTAACGAAAAATTTGATATTTTTGGGGAAAAAACAATGTTGATAAATTTGTTTGTAAGTGACCAAACAATTTGAATTGACCTGGATACTTCTAGGCTAAATGCATGCATTATTAAAAGATCATTAAGGGCATGGTCAAGTAAATTAATAATTATATTTTAAAAAAGAAGTTCCGACTGAGCTAATGGTGAGTTTGAGATGGCAACACAATGAAATCATAAAAAATAAGCAATGTGAATAAAAGAAATGGAACTTATATTCAACATCCTAACACGCTACAGTGATGGTTATGCTAAAACTCAGCAAACATATGAGCTATAGGGGTAGATGATTAATAAGAAAATGATAACGAGTAAAAGATGTAACCAAACTGTATCAGATGCAAAACGATAACAAAGATTTAGAATGTACCTCATTTAGAAAAGGTTCCATAATGCACAACTGTAGATCAGTTACCCAATTCGAAAATATCCATCAAACAAAAAGTAAAGGAAACAATGTTTAACTTTAAAAGAAATACTACTATACAAAATAAATCAGCGGTGTGTATCTTATCTTAGAATAATTCTAGAAAATTGCATTTCCTTTGAATGGAGAACTGAAGAAGGCAATCTCCTAAACCAGATTGACAGTGAACCGCTCCACACATGAAAATAAGGCGAAGTATGGTAAATTGATGAGAAATGGCAAGATAATAATAGACGGTAATATCATGACAGAAATTCACCATTACTGGCACCTTAGAACCAAGATAAATGAGAACATAAAACGGAACAAAACTCAGGTTCGTTATTACTAATGAACTCTGATTTCCAATTTATTTCATAGATATCAAGATGTGATAGGAGACATTTTACAAGCTGTTCCATGGTAAGTTAATACAATGAATAAATGTCAGGTTTGCAAACACATTTGGAAATCTTCTGGTGGAAGAGTATATGGAATCTGATCTGATCATTAATAATGTATGAAATCATGTTAGAAATATTAATAAGCACATTTGTTGTGTTTCACTTTGGAAATATACAAAAGTCAGAAATGATATTTTACCATTTCCTCTTACATATATATTGCATGTCTGTCGACGATATTTTGTATGCTTAAATCCTGTCTGATAGACCTTGTCCTATCAAACACAAAATCATGTACTACTTCAATTGGATGGTCTGAAAATTCCACCAAGTTCAATAGGTATGTCAACGTTTTTAGTAATATTTGTAGAATTTGCGATTGGGGTTGCGTCCTTTTGTCGTGATTTGCAAAGGCTGTTACGGTTGTATTGGTTGTACAGATGGTTGTGAACGATAATGATTGGTAGTTGTTAAGTGTGGTGAACTGGTTGAAGTGGTTTGCTGGTGACTGTGGGATGTTTGAGGAATTAGGGAGTGTGGATATAGTGATTTTTTTTAATGTGCAAGGAGATGAAGGTTAGAGGTGAAGTGATTATGCAGGTTGTGTTTTTCTAGAGGAGAGTTTGGTTGCGATGGTAAAGGTTGTGATGGAGCATTTGTGTGTAGCGATGTATGGTGATGGTGAGGGTAATGGAGGGTCTGGCTGTTTGGGTGAGATGAAGTTGCTTCAGGTTGGCAGAGGAAGTAGAGGAAGGCACGGAGCAAGTATGTACAAGAAACTGAGATGCAAAAATGAAAACAAAAATGTAAAATGCAATGATTTGTTTTTAAAATGTAATGTACCAAAAATGGATGCAATCAAACCAGTGTGTAAATACAACAGTTTGGGAATGAAGGGGGAGGAAAATGTACAACAGAAATGTGCAATAGTGTAGCAACATTGACTTCTAAATGTAAACTCAGAAACTCAAAAATAGAATGTGAACACAAATGTAAAATATAAGGATGCAATGTAAAATCTTTTTTTTAGTGCAATGTAATAATAGAAACTAAAATGGAAACGCAAATGTAGTTAGTAAATAAGATGAAGATAAGAAATGAAAACAACAAGAACACAAGAAATGTAAACTTGATTGTCAGCAAATATGAAAACAAACAGACATGATTGTAAAAACTTAATCATCAGAAAACTAGAACTACTACCAGCAAAGAAATGTAAAAGAACGATGAAAATGAAACCAATGAGACTTTTTCCTTCTCTTTTCTTTTTTTCTTTTTTCTTTTAGAACAAGACACTAGAAAAAAATGTAAAATTGCACACAACATATGAAAACTAACACAAAACGCACAGTAAACTGAAAACAGAAATGCAATGTAGTTTGTTTTTTTTGAAACAGAAAACTGTTTTCTTTTAAATATGGAAACAAACACTTAATAAAACCAAATAACATCAAATGCACAAATGAACAAAACACAGAATGTAACAACAAATTCACACAAAATATTTTTCTTTTTCTTTTTTTAATGGAAAATTAACATAAAATAAAATAACAAATGATAAAGAAAAAAATTCAAAGAGTAAAATTAAAATTAAATTATTTTGTGTAACTAAAAAAGAACTGTGGATACCTAGTTTACGGCTTACAAACTTCTCAACACCTCTTCGCCTTTTTTTGTTGTGGGTGGGGGTAGGGGGTTGGGTGGGGGGCATCTCACAACTCCTCTCAACAAAAAAATAGGTTACCCGAACATGGAGTTTCGCTTAATAGGTAGTAAAAAGAACCATGGATAACTAGTTTACACTTTACACTGACCTGAGGGAATTGTAACTTGACTGAATTGACACCAATGCTGCATTTGTTTGACTCCTGCAACAGATAAGATATGTAAGCTGATAATTCCACAATGAAAAAGAAAATCACGATTTTTTTTCGCAAATACCCGAAAACACATGATTTCTTCTCATCTTTAATCAATCTAATAGGCTGCAGTTTTCCATTTTCATTATTTATAGGGAAAAGGTACCACCTACATTTACAATATAAACATGTCAAAATTATACCGATAACGAGCTAACTAATAACACCAATTATATAGATTGAAGCTGAGAAAACTCTCCATTTAGAGCATGCTCCAGTGCATCATCACCTTCAAACCATCTTTACAACATGTCATTTGCCTTCAGGATTAAGGACATTTTATTACATCATGATCAATAAAAAGCATTGTTAAGGACGCAAAAATGAAGGTTGTGAATTTGTGCATTTGTACAAATACGAGGTTACAACTTACAGGACATAAAATTGATTCTGGTCATCCGACAGCAATAGGCTCATAGGTCTTTGACAGAAGAGCTCATATGCTACATGCACAAATATATTTATGAGCTGCACAAATGTGTGTGAACAAAAGGATGATACCTAAACTTTGGCAAATATATACCAGTAGTGTAAATTAAACCATATAATACAAATAGTGTGAAAATGGAAAGCATTCGAATTCAAATTCAAATTATGAGAAGTAACAAAAGAAATAAAGTAAATCCTAACTAACGTATTGTATTGCTCACAAGTTTTAATGCATTCAGAAACATATGGATCATTATGAGGTAGAAGAAACTACCATTCTTTTGCTTATGTATGGTTGCACCGTTGATGGCTCAGGTTGACTGTTATCTTTCAAAAGTTCTTTCTTCTCCATCTCAAATTCCTTTTTAGATTCCTTTCTCATGCCAGTTTGCCAAACTCTACCAAAATTTGGCAGCCAGTTAGCATCAATATCACTTGGATTTTTCTCTCCCTTCCTTTCCATTTCAAAAGCCTAAACCACCCACGACATCGCCTTTCACTTCGAACCAACATCAAACCCTAATTTGCCAAATCAATCTTCAATCCAGACCCCAAAGCCTGAAATCCGACCATCAATCGTGACATTTTTTTTTACTTTTTCTTTAAAGAATCACGAAAAGAAACAAATAAGAAGAAGAGAGAATCACGAAAAGAAATCGCAGACTGTTTGAGTGTTTGAGAGGTTGAGCGGCGAAGTATGTATTTTGTTAAGGGTTTGAGTGAAACCCTTCAATATTTTGTTAACTTTTGCCGCTTTGTTTTTGCTTCCCGTGTGATAAAAATTATTTCAGCCCGTACTCATTTTTTATAATATTTTTATATGTCTATAGCTACTGCAACATAGTGTTGATATCTATGCTAACATCTTGAAGCTAATGTTGTAATAGACCAAAATCAACATAGCTATAGATACATTGTAGCTAGCAACATCTTGTATTTTCTTTGCAATAGGCCATCTATGACGTAGTGTTTTGAGCTTCTTTGCAGCTCTAACTCATTAAATCAAACAAATATCACCTTAACATATATCATCATATTTGTGAATATTTAATTTAAGAAGGTGAAAAATGCAAAAATCAATGTAATAAATATATATCATATTATTAAACTAAAGTGTTTAAATACATTACTTAAAAGTAACATTGTTATCTAAAAAACTAACATTGCTGAAATAAAAATAGGAAAAAAAACTAACATTACCGAAACCAAAAAACTAAACTTTGGATTCTGCCATTATTGATATTTCTTCTAACACGAAGCTTGATTCGGCCACATAATCAATAACTGATTGCGACATAACATCAATTATTTTCATTCATGTACTCAATCTGGGCAACACCAACTCTCAAAGAATGAGGGATCCATAATAGCTTATTTAGTTTTTATTCGTATATATCTTCACCTTCATCATTCTTAATCTCATAAAGTCATCAGCACTGCAATCTATGATTTTCTCTGCTGGTTTATTGAAAGCAGTAATCCAAGCTTCAGCGGATGGATCATTAATTTTCATTACCATAATATATCTGCATTAAACAAACATATTATTACATGTATTAACATAAATAATTAACTCTTAAATTTTTACCTCAAAATGCAAGTGCTTTCATTCTGTTGGCATGCTTCACACAAATAGCCCGATCTTTTTTTGCAACTCTTACGGGCTTGATACCATAATTTTTGACTTTTAATATAAGTTATGTAAGCAAACACGCTGAAGAATGTAGACTATGTATGGGAAAATAAAATAACATAAACAATCAATATGAAATTATTAATGTACAATTTAGTTCAAAATGATACGGACAAATCTTGTCATGACCCAATGTCGGATCATTTATTATATGAGAAAGAATAACCCTATCATAAGTGGTAGATGTGATTTTTGCATTTTTGCCTTCACAATTGTACCAACTTCTAAGCTTTTTAGCTTCTAATGTGTCTAGATTTATAGATAAATTGCTTGTACTCAATGTTGATAAAGCTAAACCTGCAACAACATTAAATAATCTTAAAAAATGATGACATGGCAAGGGTTAAAAAAATTGAACAATGTAGCTTTAGAAATACAATAAACTTTTCCACATTCAGATATAGGATAGTACTTTTCTGCAGCTTTATTAAACATTGTAGCTTGAATTTGGGTACCCTATGAATTTGAAGAAAACAATGATTACAATAATAACTTGATGGTTGCATGACTAGAGAAAATATTATTGAAAGAATTAAGATAAAAAAACTTAACATCATCATCGTTGAGCTCTATACTAAACATACAACCTTCTCCTTTAATATTTTTGTAAGATCTCAAATTGCCTTTATTTGTCACTCGAATTTTGATGATCCAATTACGGTGGTATGGATTCAATAGTGCAAGAGGAAGAATATTTCTAGCCAAATCCATTTGATTAATAGGGCTAACATTGATTAATGTAATACTAGAAAACAGACATACTACAAAATTAAACAAAGTGGGCTCAACAAGATTATATATATGATAATGCAACAATGACAACTTAAATGTATGAAATAATATAACTACTAGGGGAATTAAAATCATCCCCCACCGTCGCGCCAATAACCATCAAGTCGGGAAATCCATGCCTAATTAGGGGTGGGTCCTCATGGGTACCCATCCCCATAGATTAAATTTCAATCCTTAAAGGTAATCCTCTTTTATTCATGCTTATTGTGACGGATCGGGACTTTTGACCCTCGAAAATCGACATTAGTACGTTTACTGTAAAAAAATGTCAAGCAATCGAGTGCCGAAAATACCAACTCATTAGGGGTGAAGAAGAAAAAGATAAATGAAAAGAAAATAGAACAACACAAAATCTCACATCGCAGCGGAACAAAATATAATATATGACAACAGATTTCTATACAAAAGAATCTGTAACTATTAAATACTTACAATTATTAGAGTACAACAATCGATACATCAATCTAGACAACTATAATAGCTTCTCCTCATACAGAGGAAAATATCAATCAAGTATGGAAGTACATCTCTGTCACCCAGCTCGCCTTCTGAACTCCATAGCTTCCAATCCTGGATCTATATTACTTGGTCTAATTCGAACATTATAATAAAATAACACCAGAGTTAGTCTAGAAAACTAGCATGAGAAACACACTCAATTTGAATTATTAACTTTTCAAAATCCTTTGAAAACAAAGTTATCTCGTAAGACCACATCATAAATAAACAAGATGGGTTTTTACCTTACGATAACCAAAACGATTTTTTTTATCAAAATCATCTGATGTTATAGTAGTGTCTATAGAAAGTAAATAGAAAATAGCCGAAAGGCTTGCATCTCACATTCCAGCATAGTTGGGCACAATCAAAACCCTACGATGTTTATTGGAGAATGGTTTCCATCGAATGACTAGGCCACTGGGGTACTGCCTAACACAGTACACCTCTACAGCAATGTATCGAGGACCACGCCGGCATCCACCGCTACATAAGACCGGCCTATATGTTATCACCCCGGGTGTTCCGTCCTTACCACCGAGCACTCCTTCTTCATGTATAACCATATCCATAATATATATAGGTTTCCAAGGACCTCTAGAAGGGGGATAACATACCCTAATTGGGTGCGACCCACTTAGCCTCGCTGCATCTCCCCTGTTTCCATAATTCTCGGTTAATGAGGCTCGAGGCTAAGCGTTACCTTTCAAGAACAAAATTCTACTTAGAATGCTCGACGTCCTCCAATGACGATGTTCTGAAAGCATTCATCCACACAAATCGTTCTGGGTCTGGACAAACTGAATCACCATCTTCATCATCTTCACGGTATTCCTTCGTAACAATCAAACGGATGGAAGTGGTTCTCGGGTAATTAAACCTGATCTCGGTCTTTTTGAAACGATTAACGAAATTGGCCGAAATTGATAGTCGGTTATTTAACTATCAATACATATCCATAAGCAATCATCAGGCCTTACTAAAAAGTTTCCAAAATTTATTTCATAAATATCTTTATAAGATATTACTTCCATTACTTCAACCTTTGAAAAAATAACAGTTTTCAAATCCTTATGTTTCCAACGAAACATTTCCAACCCTTCCCAATACTTAGAATATTTTTCCCACTTCATTTTATATTCAACACATTAGAAAGTACTCCTTTTATTTCCTATTTCTTTCCTCAAAATCATTTACAATTTTATTTGTAAATTACTTGACTAGTTTATAACGAATTCTATAAATTTTAGAATTCCTTAATTAATGCGACGAACCACAAATCCGTACTCTTTGAATCGATAATAAACAACACATGTCAGACTCAAAAAGAACAGACCGCCAAAAGGTCAAGAGAAAGAAAAGAAGAGAGAATAAGAGAAGGGAAGCAAGAATCAAACAGAACATAAGAATCTCACATCGCAGTGGAAAACATATAATATCATATCAATGGTCTTTACAAAACAGAAACTGTATACATATATCAATCAAAGTCCAACAACCAAATAATAGTATCAGCTTGGACAGTTATAATAAGCTATCCTCATAAGTGCTGATAATATAAACTACTAAGCAATGCAGTGGATAATCCAAACAAATACGTGTATAGGAAATGAAGATCTCCAGCTCGCCTACTGAAACTCCAAAAGCATCAAATCTGAACTTGTAAACATACTCGGTCTGACCGAGCATTAAAGGAAAAAATGCCCGGATCTGTCTAGTAAACCAGCACGAGAAACACACTCAACTATATTTATTAAATCATCAAACTTTTCCTTTATCAAAACAAACGTATCTCGTAAGACAATTCCACACATAAACACAGACATGATTTTACCTTACGATAACTAAAACATTTCATATCGATTCCTCTTATATTATATACTAGTGTCAAGTATATACAAATAATATTAATCATAGTCGAAATTGTTACATCGATTAAATTCCAGCATATAACCCAAAATGGGTAATACTATAAAAATGGCAGATACGTAGTGGAGTTTGGATTTTCATACAAATGACAAGTGAAGGGACTACCTTCCGATGGGTACACCTCTAGATGGATGTCCTAAGGCACAGAACATCTGCCCTCTATCAACGTAAGACCGACCCATCTCTATAACTAGATGGTACCGAATATGTCATCCTCCGTCATTACCAACCTTTACCGAGGGCCTTTATAGCATACAAACCACAATAATCAGATACACGATGTCATATCGTGTAAAGATATATCTAGAAAAGGATGATCATATCCTACTTGGGAGCGACCCACTTAGCCTTGCCGCATCTAACCCTGTTTTGGTCATTTCCGGTTGATGAGGCCTAACATAACGATTACCTTTCACAAATCACAATCACATCACTTTGAATGCCACACGGCCATATCCGTTGACTACTAATTGCCTTCCACAAAAATACAACCCTGGGGCTCATACGTCTCAAGGAGGGTGTTAAGCTAAGAGAAGTTGACTTCTCCGCCGCCACCGATGTACGTTTGTAAAAACCAAAATATGTAATCTTTAGAAATGAAATGTTAGACAAACATCTATACAAGTTGTCCAGGAACATGACAAACCGAAGGTACTTTCGTACCACATACTGTCGGGAAATCCCCAGGATTAGTAGCGAATATCCTTGCATTGGATATTTCATAATGAAGAGACCACTGCTACTATATGTGTATTGGGATTTTAACCCCACATGATCAAGCAGTCCCCCGCTATGAAAATCCTAAATATCAATATCATCATAAGCAACCTGCACAATCGTCGCATATACGTTGGTCCGAAATGGTTTTCGGATAAACCGATCCCGGTCTCTTCGCACCAACAACGCAAAAGCATTTCTCTACCTCACACAGAAACTAAGTCTCATAGACTTATCACGACTCCAACTTTCAACTTGCTGTCCTTTGGGTCAAGAAGGTAGCTCGATGATTGGAGTAATACTCCACACTATACAAGTCAACATCCTCAACACAAACGATAATCAAGCCTACACAAAAGGCTACATACTAAGTGTACGACTAAATAGTTCCCACATCAAGTCGAGGAACTTAAATGGCCAAATTTGATAGTCGGTTATTTAACTGTCTAAGCAAACAAACAAATATTTAGCACCATAAACAATCACTAGGCCCTTTTAATTAATCTTTTATTAATTAAATCATTTGCCAAACATCCGCTTCAAATTATCTTTAGAAAAGATATAATCTCAAAACTGTTTCAACTTTCTATACAGGAAAACATTTCCATATACTTAAATCGGGATTAAGTATATATTTCATTATGTAAGGAAAACATGCTCTTAACATATTTGTTCGGGTCAAAATGAAAACGTCATTACGACAACCCAAAATCAATATTATAGGGATTCGAAAATTAGATAGATATATAAATCCCATATAATATATAAAACATTTTCTTTCGAAAATCATATACTATAACAACAGTGTTATGGTCCATCATTTCCTTACTTCTCGAAAACGTCTATTTCAATAATGAATGTTGAAATCTATGGTTTCGATACTTAACACATTTTAAAACGTATTCAAATCATTTAACTCCATTTAAAATATCATTTTCCAAAACATTTATTTATTTGTAAAGATTATTCACTATCCAAAATCGCGAATATACTTCGTTTACCACATCCAATATTTCAACACATTTATTAAAGATAATCCATTGTCCAAAATCGTGGATATAATTCTCAAACCAAATTCATTATTATTTCAACATTTAATTTAAAGGATTATCCACTATCCAAAATCGTGGATGAAATTCCTTTAATAAACTTCCATATTTAACTTATCAAAATCAATTGATTTTGAATTAAACAATGTTTATAAATTTCATTTATATTTTATAAAAACTTCCACTTGTAAAATCCCTTTATTTACTAATTCCATTTATATCATTTATATGCCAAAATCTAATTTATAAGTTAATTACTTATAATCTCTTTATTTCCAAAATCATTATTTTTATAACTTCATAACTTCATAAATCTATAAATCTTATTTGCTTATAAAATTCATCTTTAACTTCATTTTAGCATTTATAAAACTCCTTTATAATTCTGTCATTTTGATTTATAAAATATCAATTTTATAAATCTTATATATAACATTTATTATAACTTCAAAATTCTCAATTTAACTCATTTTACAAATTAATCAACTTCATATTTCCAAAAACCACATTCTGATTATATTTCACAAAATCATAGTTTTTATAACATAAAAATTATAATCTTTATCTATTTAAAATAAATTCATTTCCTTAACAGATCAAATTAATAAAACATATATTTCACAAATCACTTTAAAAAAAATCATTTTTAAATTGTAATTATTGTTTTAACATTGTAAAATTACCAAAAATAGGCCCAATGCTGCAACAGCACTGCATACATCAATCACGACATCCAAAACATAATATATCATATAATAACAACATATATATATATATATCAATATCTGTAAATAAACCAATACTGGTGAGGAATCTAGTTGGATCCCTCCAACCTATCACCTACAACAAATATACATATTAGAATATATGTACAATGTCCGTTTTGAGGCAGACGCGCGTGCAAAAGATCATTTGCTCATATACGGGAACGTATAGGGTCTCATCTGCTCCAATATGCATGAATATATCCAAATACCAATCAACACACACACACACCCATATAATATCATATATCATCCAAACAACCATCAATAATAAAATTATTTGTCACTTATAAAAAAATATCAGTGGGTCGGAAAGAGTGAGTTGTACTCACTTTAGTTCCACCAGCAGCTGTAATGTTTTATTCCAAATAAGATTAAATAGCCATTTAATTTTACCAAAAAATTACACTAGCTCCAATCAGCTCCAAACTAGCTCTAAAATGTAATGCTCGTAAATACGGACCCAACGTAATTCGTCTTGTCAAAAAAGGACCTCGTATGAAGAAGTGATAGCATTTTAAAGATTGTACGAATTTATATAATAAAATTTATAATTTATAATTTATTTTTATTTTTATAACCTAGCTTTTCTCCAGGCCGCAAGATCTCTCTTCTTCCCCATCATATATTCATGCGAGAAAACCCAAAACGCACGCCATCAAATCGATTTGTCGTGCCACCAACAATAGATCAGAACTCGATTGAGCGGGGCCACACGAGAGCTCGTCCTTGCCTCCACCTACAGCCGCGACGACGTTGAACTCGGCTGCCACTTTGCTTCAAAAATCGCGGGTGAATGCGACGGCTTCTCCAGCCATTTCCTCCTCGATCGTTGCACCGCTCCAGATCTTAGCCATTGGATTTACCGAACTCACCAAGCTCTACAATCTTCCTTTAGAAAGTTTTTGGTAACATGGGATGGATCGAGAGAAAAACGAAGGGAGTTTTCTAGCCGTTTGAAGCTAATGGCGACTGGAAACCTTAGAATTGATTAGGGTTTTTAAAAATGAAGAAAAACATGTCCTTTTATAGAAAATTTCACGACACTGTTCATCCAAAAAAAATTCGAAATCCAAACGAAGTGGCGTTTGTAATGTTTAACCCCTATTCCAAACACAATGAAATATATATCGGAAGCTAATTCGATCATATTTGGAAGATAGGTTTACGAATCGAATTATTTTAATTTAAAATTCACTTAAACGAATTTCTACGTGTTTTAACTTGCCATGACTAAACCTTAAATCCGATTGATATGAAATTTAAAATCTTACAATAATATAACATTACGGATCCAATGAAAGTAGTTTCCGTCGAAATCCGAGACTGTATGAAAAATGACTATTACACGTTAATTAAATATTAAATATTCAATTTGTACAAATTAACTTTTAATTTAATTTTAAAAGTTTACTAACATCATTCTAATTCAAATAGAATTTAGTACAACTTTATAAATCATTTTTATTCTCATTAAATCTAATTTCCAATATTTCAGCAATTTCAAATATTAAATTAACAATTTAATTACCCAATTAAATCCTTAGATTTCAAATAAAATCTATTCATACTTTTGAATATTTAAAATCAATTAAATATACAAATTTCAAATGACTGAAATTCTGGGTCGTTACATTCTCTCCTACTTAAAAGAATTTCGTCCTCGAAATCCTAAGTAAGAAAAGCCACAAAATCCATTAACTTTTCAAAACAAATCGTTCAATTTAGATTTACCAAAATCATTTAACCTTTTAACTTTTTCTAACATCCATTAGTTAAACTTCTTACAGAAAATTTTCTAATTTACAAATCACACTTAGTTATCTTTTCAAAGCCAACTAATATTGTTTAACTTTATAACACAATTTTTTTTTCCTAATTTTCACAAAAATTTCTAACGCCTTAAATTTTCAAAAAAATTTGTCATAGTCTCCTTTGCGCAGTTCAATCGTAGTAGGATCATATATATATATATATACATATATATATATATATATATCACAAATATACATCTCAAGTTCGAGTATGAGGCATCCCGTAGGGAAAAAGTTTAAAAGTACGATATGTAATCCGAGATATGTAACTTATATATTATTAACGAGCATATACGACTAATATAACGCGAAAGCGAGCTCAAAATGCGAAGCATATGCCATCCGCACCTACTAAATATTCAATAAACAAATGAAAAACATGTATATAGAAAGTAATATCACTATAGAACATATACCAATACAATAAATATATATACCAATATAGAAAAGGCAATCAAAAACAACAAATCCAACCATCGTACAACTATCATCCAAATAACATCCAACAAACCAATATCTATCCACGCCAAATCAATATAAATTCACTTCTCATTAATATTCATTGAATTGGTTTTCAATTAAATCATATTTGATTTATTAACATTGGACTTAACTAACATTCATTTATTTATATCCAATTAGTTTACATTCACTAATTTATATTCAAGTTTGTTCACTTCCAGTTCAAATCAAATTCAATTCTATTTAGATTCACTTACTTCTAATTTGGATTCAATTATTTAGCTTTCACTTTCATTAATTCAATTTCATCTGGATTTCTATACAATCGACTAACATCCATCTAACAACAAATGCATATCCAACATAACCAAATTAATTTACTTTACTTCGTTTACATTCAATTTGGTTTAACACATTTAATTTCAATCGGTTTAATATCTAATTGACTTTCATTTAATTATCCAATTCCCAATTCCATTATCTTTTAATGAATTAACACTTACCCTTAAGTTTAATTTCCATTTCAATAATTTATCTAACCAGTTTAAATCCGATTTAATTTATTTAACTTCATTAAAGTTAAAATTTCTTTTATTATTTCATTTCATATTATGTTCAAAACTTGTTTCACTTATATTTATCAATTCCAACTTGGATTTCAAATCAAATTTGTTTATCAAAACAAAACTTAAATTTTAATTTACTATTGGTAGCATATCAATCATATAAAAACTCGAAAATGATACTGATGATGTTGTAATTATCACCCTTATTATTTCCCAACAACGATAGTGAATTTAGTGCTTTAAATTCTATCAAAAAATCCTTTTATTTATAAATCACCTTTACAAATTCTTACTTATGTAATTTCACTATTTTACTTCACTTATATAAGATTCATTCCAAATTTATTTATCTTATTTAGATTTATAACAATATAATCTCTTTAACTTTGAAAAGAACTTTCAAAACAAACGGAATTCAAATTTCAAATTCTCAGTTTAAATTCATTTTTTATTTATACTTCATATTTATAAACATATTCATTTAGTTTCATTTCTTACACATAAGATTATTTCATAATTGTATATCATTTTAATTATAATTCCATACTTTATAATTCATTTGCTAATATAATTTATTCTTTTCCAATTGTTGTTTTATTTAGATTATTCAAACAGCTTTTATTAACTTATATTTATTTACATTTTCAAACAACCAAACAATTCATCTATAGACACTTTAATAATTCCTAAAAAATTGTTCTTTATATATAAATTATAATCGAGCTAAAATTATTTCATTTACCCAATTTAAAATGATACTATGTCAACATGCCTCGTTTAAGTGTTTGGAAATCCCTATCGATAACATGTCGTCCCACACACTGACCAGAATTCACAAACAATTCAACGTATAAGTAAACACGATATAAAACATTTTATATTCACTGACAGATACATGCTCATATATATAATACACCCAACCTCAATATAGGGTGCGACTGTCCCTATCTACACTAAGTACACATCAAAGTTTAGGAATATACTAAATCTAAGCTCTGATACCAAATGTTATGAACTGCAAAATCATACACTTTGAATTGACAATAAACCACACATGTCAGACCCAAAAAGAACAGACCGACGAAAAGTCAAGAGAAAGAAAAGAAGAGAGAAGAAGAGATGGGAAGAAAGAGATAAGAAAGAATCAAACAGAATAATACAGAATAATACAGAATCTCACATCGCAACGGAAAAAATATAATGTCATATCAATGGTATTTACAAAACAGAAATTGTGTATACATATATCAATCAGAGTCCAACAACCAACAATAGTATCAGCTTAGACAGTTATAATAACATGTTCTCATAATTGCTGGTAATATAAACTACTAAGCAATGCATCAGATAATCAAAATAGATACGTGTATACGAAATGAAGATCTCCAGCTCGCCTGTTGAAGCTTCAAAAGCATCAAATCTGAACTTGTAAACATACTCGGTCTGATCCGAGCATTGAAAGGGAAGAACGTCCGGATCAGTCTGGTAAACCAGCGTGAGAAACACACTAAACTGAATTTATTAAATTACCAAACTTTTCCTTTATCAAAACAAAAGTATCTCGTAAGACAAGTCCACACATAAACACGGACATGTTTTTACTTTACGATAACTAAAATATTTCATATCGATTCCTCTTATATTATATACTAGTATCTAGTATATACAAATAATGTTAATCATAGCCGAAATTGTTACATTGATTAAATTCCAGATTATAGCCCAAAATGGGTAATATAATCAAAATGGAAGGTACGTGGTGGAGTTCGGATTTCTATACAAGTGACCAGGTGAAGGGACTACCTTCCGATGGGTACACCACTAGATGGATGTCCCGAGGCACAGAACATCTTCCCTCTACCAACGCAAGACCGACCTACCTCTATAACTAGATTGTACCGAATATGTCATCCTTCGGTCGATCTTTACTGAGGGCCCTCATAGCATAGAAACAACAATAATCAGATACACGACATCATAGCGTGTAAAGATATATCTCGAAGAGGATGATCATATCCTACTTGGGAGAGACACACTTAACCTTACCGCATCTAACCCTGTTTTGGTATTTTTCGGTTGATGAGGCCTGAGGTAACGATTACCTTTCATAAATCACAATCACATCACTTTGAATGCCACACTGCCATTATCGTTGACTACTAATTGCCTTCCACAAAATACAACCCTTGAGCTCATACGTCTAGAGGAAGGTATTAAGCTAAGAGAAGTTGCATTCTCCACCACCACTGATGTACGTTTGTCAAAACTAATGTACGTAATCTTTAGAAATGCAATTTTAAACAAACATCCATACAAGTTGTCTAGGAATATGACAAACCGAAGGTACTTTCCTACCACATCCTATCGGAAAATCCCTAGGATTAGTAGCGAATAGTCTTTGCATTGGATATTTCATAATGAATAGACCACTGCTACCATATGTATATTGGGATTTTAACCCCAAATGATCAATAAGCAGTTCCCCACTACAAAAATCCTAAATATCAATATCATCATAAGCAACCTACACAATCGTCGCATATACGTTGATCCGAAGTGGTTTTCGGATAAACCAATCTCGGTCTCTTCGCACCAACAACGCAAAAGTGTTTCTCAACCTCACATAGAAACTAAGTCTCATAGACTTATCACGTCTCCGACTTTCAACTTGCTATCCTTCGGACAAAGAAGGAAGCTCGATAGATTGAAGTAATGCTCCGCGCTATACGAATCAACATCCTCAACACAAACGATAATTAAGCCTATACAGAAGGCTACGTAATAAGTGTACGACTAAATAGTTCCCACATCAAGTCGAGGAACTAAAATGGTCAAATTGATAGTCAGTTATTTAACTATCAAAGCAAACAAATAAATATTTAGTACCATAAACAATCACTAGGATCTTTTAATTAATCTTTTATTAATTAAATCACTTGCCAAATATTCACTTCAAATTATCTTTAGAAAAGATATAATCTCAAAACCATTTCAACTTTCTATATTGGAAAACATTTCCATATACTTATTTTGACTGTATTATAATATTAACAAGTCTCTTTATTTTCACCACTTAGAAAATATTACATATACTTAAATCAGGATTAAGTATATATTTCATTCTGTAAGGAAAACATTCTCTTAACATATTTATTCGGGTAAAAACGAATGTTTCATAAAGCATCGTTACGACAACCAAAAATCAATAGTATAGAGATTAGAGAATTAGATGGATACATAAATCCCATATAATATATAAAATATTTCCTTTCGAAAATCATTTACTATAACAACAGTGTTATAGTTCATCACTTCCTTATTTCTCGAAAACGTCTATTTCAACAATGAATGTTAAAATCTATGGTTTCGATACTTAACACATTTTAAAACATATTCAAATCGTTTAACTCCATTTAAAATATCATTTTCCAAAACATTTACTTATTTCAAAAGATTATTCACTGTCCAAAATCATGAATATACTTCGTTTACCACATCCAATATTTCTACACATTTATTAAAGATAATCCAAAATCTTTGATATAATTCTCAAATCAAATTCTTTATTGTTTCAACATTTAATTTAAAGGATTATCCTCTATCCAAAATCATGGATGAAATTACTTTAACAAACTTCCATATTTAACTTATCAAAGTCAATTGATTTCAGATTTATAGAAAAATGTTTATAAATTCCATTTATATTTTATAAAAACTTCCACTTGTAAAATCCCTTTATTTACCAATTCCATTTATATCATTTGTACTCCAAAATCCAATTTATAAGTTAATTACTTAAAAATCTCTTTATTTCCAAAGTCATTCTTTTTATAACTTTACAACTTCATAAATCTATAAATCTTATTTACTTACAAAGTTCATCTTTAACTTCATTTTAACATTTACAGAACTCCTTTATAATTCTGTCATTTTGATTTATAAAATATCAATTTTATAAATCTTATATATATATATATACCGTTTATTATAACTTCAAAAATCTCAATTTAAAACATTTTACAAATTAATCAACTTCGTATTTCCAAAAACCACATTCTAATTGTATTTCACAAAATCATATAACATAAAAATTATAATCTTTATCTATTTAAATAAATTCATTTCCTTAACAATTCAAAATTAATAAAACATCAATTTCAAACATCACTTTAAAATCCATTTTAAATTGAAGTCATCGTTTTAACATTTCTAAATTACCAAAAATAGGCCAATGCTGCAACAACACTAAATACATCAATCACGACATCCAAAACATCATATATCATATGATAACAACATCTATATCAATATCTGTAAATAAAATAATATCGGTGAGGAATCCAATTGGATCCCTCCAACCTATCACCTGCAACAAATATACATATTAGAATATGTGTAAAATGTCCACTTCGAGGCAACACACATACAAAAGGTCATCCGCTCATACACGGGAACGTATAGGGTTTCATCTGCTCCAATAGGCAGGATTATATCCAAATACCAATCAATATATATATATATATATAATCTATCATATATCTTCCAAACAATCATCAATCATCAATAATAAAATTATTTCTCACTTATATAAAAATATCAATGAGTCGAAAAGAGTGAGTTGTACTCACTTTGGTTCCAACGACAGTTGCAGTGTTTATTCCAAATTAAATTAAACAGCCGTTTAATTTTATCTAAAATGTAGTGCTCGTCAATACGGACCCAACGCAATTCTTCTCGTCAAAAACGGACCTCGTATGAAAAAGTTATAGCATTTTAAAGATTGTACGAATTATATATAATAAAATTTATAATTTCTTTTTATTTTTATAACCTAGCTTTTTTCTAGGCCGTTCCCCATCGTATATTCACGTGAGAAAACCCAAAACGCATGCCATCAAATCGATTTGCAGCGCCACCCACATTTGATCGGAACTCGATCGAGTAGCGCCACACAAAAGCTCGTCCTTGTCTCCACCTACAGCCGCAACGACGTTGAACTCGACTGCCACTTTGCCTCAAAAATCGCATGTGAATGCGACAACTCCTCCAGCCGTTTCCTCCTCGATCGTTGCGCCGCTCCATCTTAGCCGCTGTATTTACTGAACTTACCAAGCTTTACATTCTTCCTTTAGAAAGTTTTTGGTAATATGGGATGGATCGAGAGAAAAAAGAGAAAGGTGGGAGTTTTCTGGCCATTCCAAGCTAATGGCGGCTGAAAACCCTAGGGTTGATTAGGGTTTTAAAAAATGAAGAAAAACGGGTGCTTTTATAGAGAATTTCGTGACACTATTCAATCGAAAAAAATTTGAACTCCAATCGAAGCGTGCAGCCTGGCGTTTATAATGTATTACCCCTATTTCGAACACAATGGAATATATATCAGAAACCAATTCGATAATATTTGGAAGATAGGTTTTCGAATCGAATTATTTAAATTTAAAATTCACTTAAACGAATTTCTACGTGTTTTAGCTTGCTACGACTAAACCGTAAATCCGATTGACATGAAATTTGAAATCTTACAATAATATAACATTACAGAACCATTGAAACTGGTTTCGTCAAATTCCAAGACTGTGTGAAAAATGGCTATTTTTACACGTTAATTAAATATCAAAATATTCAATTTTAAAAGTTTACTAACATCATTCTAATTGAAAAGAATTTAGTACAACTTTATAAATCATTTTAATTCTCATTAAATCCAATTTTAAGTTATTTTAGCAATTTCAAATATTAAATTAACAATTTAATTATCCAATTAAATCCTTATATTTCAAATAAAATATATTCAGCTAACAAAATTTATTATTGAATATTTTAAATCAATTAAATATACGAATTTCAAATGAACGAAATTCTGGGTCGTTACAATTAGTTTCCTTAATATTTCCAAAGCCAATTATACTTGCTTATACACTCCATCCCTTTATACTTTTGATTCATTTTCAAAGTTCACTTTTATTTAACCACTTCGGATATGTTCTTACTTTTCTTCCCAATTCTATTTTAAGGATTTTCTTGTAAGTCGCATATACTAAATAATCCCATTTCCGGACTCCGAGAAGGTTTATAAATAAATTTTAAACATTTCAAAACCCTATACATATATGTACATACATATGCAAATAAAAATAAGTATTTTAAAGAAAATAATAATAATTTATTTTTAAGACACATTTAAATAATTTTTAAAAATAATATTGAAACATTTTCTTTTATAACATCACTTTTCAATGCAGGTCTAACGATTTAGGATTTTGTTAAAATAAATATCAAGTATTTGAAAATTCATTTCTGAAGTATTTAAACACTAACTAACTTTAAAATTGCATAGTTTAATAAATATTAAGGGTTTTCCTTGTAAGTCCCATGTACTAAATAACCCCATTTCCATACTCCGAGAAGGTTTATAAATAAATTTTAAACATTTCAAAACCCTATACGTATATGTACATACATATGTAAATAAAAATAAGCATTTTAAAGAAAATAATAATAATTTATTTTTAAGACATATTTAA
Organism: Allium cepa; assembly: GCA_030765085.1. NCBI lineage: Eukaryota > Viridiplantae > Streptophyta > Magnoliopsida > Asparagales > Amaryllidaceae > Allium > Allium cepa. The sequence goes on along the minus strand of CM060938.1, from coordinate 259,137,142 downwards.
ATAATTTTTTTAAAAAAATATTGAAACATTTTCTTTATAACATCACTTTTCAAAGCAGGTCTAACAATTCAGGATTTTATTAAAATAAATATTAAGTATTTTAAAATTCATTTCTGGAGTATTTAAAAACTAACTTACTTTAAAATTACATAGTTTAATAAATAAAAATTTCCTTTTTAAATATATTAATAAATATATTTTTAAATCCCAATAACCAATTTTAAATCTATAAAGTCCCTCTCGATTTCCATCACATCACTTCCATTTGGGTCTCCTTAACTATTTTCACTTCAAAATAGTATCTAATATTTTTCTCTCACCCTATTTCTGTATTTAAATATAAATTCTCCGTACACATTTATATTTTTAATTTATCATCTGATATCGATTTCTTTTATTTATAAACATCATTTATAATTTTTCTATAACTCCTTTGAATGTCACTAAAATAATCTCATTTATAAATTCCATTTTCATAAATTCAATCTTTTATAAATTCCATTTATTTTTGCCAATCTACTTTTAATATCGATTTTAACTTCTTTCTATATTTTTCGAAATATCATTTTAAAATCCAGCCTTTAAAAAAATATTTATATAATTTATTTTAAATTATCTATTAAAAATATTTTCCCCGCATTATTTAATGTGATCATAAATCCATTATTGCTTATTCGAATCAATCTCTTTTAAGTAATCCAAATTTCGATATACACATTTCTATATTAAAAATCACCTTTCAATTTCTTACAAGTTCAAATAAATTCATGGTATTTAATATACCAAAGTTAATTCCTATATTATAACCTTTAAAAACGCACAATAATACAACAGAATTTTAAATAACATCATATATTTTTATATATATGAAAAACACTAAGTATATTTGAGGAATCCAGTTGGATTCCTCCAACCTGTTTTCCCTGCATCCACAGATGTTAGACAACAATAAAAACACCAATCCCGCTTCAAGGGGGATATCGCGGTATACAGGGTCATCCGCTATTATGCGGGGTGCATATGGTCTTATCCGCTATAAAGTGCGGAATATTACTCCAATTACTAATATATATGCTACTATATATAGTCATCCAATAGATAATTATAAATTTATCAATCCAATCAAGCATCCGATAATTTAAATTTAAACATTTAAATTTAAATATGGAAATCTAAATGAATGAGAAATTCTCACCATGATTTTATTTGCAATCCACTTCATTTTAAATTAAATTGAATAGTGTTCAATTTAATTTAAAATTCTAGCCATCTTCGAAAAATCCCAAACCAATTTTATTGAATGATATTCTCCAGTACGATTTCGGTTTCCGAAATTATTCGACCTCGCATGAAAATTTACGACTTATATTAACACATACACACACACACAAAAGATTCACGTATTATTATGAAATTATTTTTTTTCTTAATAACTGTAGTTTACCTTAATCACCCTTTAATACTCGATACGTCTTCCTCGCAAAAATCCATCGAACAACCCTTTCTTCCATTCACTGACCATCGCCATCAACTGCCACCCCCTTTCTCGCGACAGAGTCACCTTCTTTCAACATCACCTGCTTTCCAGTCGAATCGAACGAAAACTCCTCCCCAAACGTTGCCTCGACCATTGTCGACCTTAATGTCGCAGCTCGACATCACCTGCCTTTCCATATTCCAGCTTCCCAATATCCTATGCCATAATCCCCTCACCGTGACTTGCCCTGACGTCACCGCCGAACCCTATACAGCACGCAACTCAACGTCGAAACCCAACTAAGCTTCCCGTCCTCTTCGCGTGAGCATGTGCATGAGCGCGCTCCTCCAGGCGATCTCTAGTTTGCCTCGCGACCGTGTGCATGTATTTTTTATTATTATTCGATTCGTTCTGAAGAGGGGAAGATAGGATAAGGTATTTGTGAATTTTAACTGAGAAGGGGAAGACTTACATTTAATATTGAAGGAAACGCGTATGATGGAAGACAGAGTTTGACTTTTTAATTTATTATATATATATATACACACATATATATATAATATTACAATCAAAATATCTCGTTTTTATAACTCCAAATTCCGAATCCCTATTGAGGCATGCCGCCCGGCGTTTATATTGTTATACCCCTATTCCAAACACAATGGAAAATGTTTCAAGTCTTGATTCGATCGTATGGAGAAGATAGCTTTTTGGACTCAATTATTATATTAAATTTTTAATATTAGTTCAACGCGTTTATATACCGTACGGCCAAACGATAACTTCAAACACCATGAAATTTGAAATCTGCTTATAATACACTATATGGATATAATTGAACTTGTTTCGCCGAATATCGAGACTGTGCCCCGAATCGTTATTTTAACGTGTTAATTAAATCGACAAATTTTAAAATTTCGAAATCGCTTAAAATTTCATTTTTAAAACTTATAATTCGATTATAAACCCCAAATCCAATACTTAAACCATTTAAATATTCCAAATTAATCATCAAAAAATCCGGATCATTTCATTCCTCTTCCTTCAAAAGAATTTTGTCCCCGAAATTGCTAAGGTAGGAAAAATACTTCAAACCAAGTACTTATTCAAAACCCTCTTAGTTAAAACTTGGCATCCACTTTTCTAAACCGTTTAGTCTTATCCAAACATTTAGTTCCCACCTATAAACCAAAATTTCTGATTTCAATTCAATTTGAACATTAACTTTTAGTTAACAAAAATTTCCAAAAATTTCTAACATCCTAAATTCCCTAATTTTTTTTGGCAAAGTCTTCTTTGTACGGGGAACCTTTTGCGATATGACAAGAGAGATAAATATATATACATCGACCCACACGGTCAGAAAACAAAACATATAACAATATTTATATTTTGTAGTATTTAATCCAAAAACGTACCTTATTTTAGCGTTTTAAGCGTTATTAAGCAAGCAAGTTACTTCATACGCAATTACGCAACCCAAATCTAGCCCGACAGCCTCTGGGTACCTGTACTTACTCAATTTAAACACATAAGTACTAAAATATGAAATTCATCAACATTTCACTTATTTAAATAGTTAAAACACATAACTTCATAACTCCATCATTCCAAACATATATTATAAGCAATTTAAGGTTTCGATACTAGTTTAATTACTTCCAATCGATCCATATATCATTTTATTCAATTCAAATTATTTACAACCAAATTTTCTTGCATTCAATTCATTTTTATGTCAACAAACCCATATCCATTTCAAATTGATTAGAAATCAATTTATTCCCCTTTTACTAATTCACAGCATCTTATTTACTTCCTTCTATGCTAACGGCAATATTTTCTATGCAAATTCGGCGATATTCACTCAATAAAATAATCATGTCAGTTTATAGTTATTTTAAATTAGTTCCAAATTAATTTATATTTAATTCTATTCCATTTAAAATTCAATCCATTCATTTGCATTTCATTTATATCCACATTATTTTCAAATTCATTTTATTAGCTCGAAATCATTCCATGTTGTTTTCTTATGCATTATGGTTTTATATGAGCCAAGCTTCGATCCAAAATAATTTACTTAAGTTGATTCGATTATCTCCATTTAATTTAATTCCATAGCTTAAGTTTTATTTCCTTGCCCTCCAATTTAAATTCAAATTTCAATTTCATACTTCAATTCATTCTTGGCTTCATTTACAAAATATTCAAGGCCATATTTAATTTATTTCCACTTACATTGAATTTATTTATAACTTGAGCCATTTTAATTTCAATCCAATTCCATTTGGTCACATTCAACATATATTTAATCAGCTTATATTTAAGTCGAATTTTATTTATTACACAAGTTCTATATTCAACTTCATTTCAACCCACAATCCATATTATTAATCAAGTTAAATTCCATTCACATATTCAATTTGTTGATTAATTTATCTAACTAGTCCACTTCCATTTTACAACCTGATATCTGATTTTTATTTCAAAATCATTCTATTTAATCCACCCGAGTTCAATTTTATTTTATTTTTTTATAATTCAAGTTTTGGATTTTTATTTCTTCACTTTAAAATATAAAACCATTTTTATTTTGGTTTTCTATTCCACTTTCCAATTTTTATAAGTTACACAACTTATTTCCATCAAGTTTATACCCGAGTATATCACATTTTATTTTTAACTCAGGATTATACGCACTTTATAGCTTAAATGTATACTTGTTCCATAAATTTCAAATTTATAAGCTATTCAAATTTATTTATCCACAATCCCAAATTTTCACTCAAATTTTATTCCATTTAAATTTTTACAACTTATAGTTATTTTGTCACTTAACAATCCAAGTTTATATATTCCATTCAATACGGTTTCAAATCCAGTTAATTTAAATTTCAATTCCCTTTAACCACTATTTCCAAACCATATTCGAGTTCATTCATATTTAAATTAATTTCATCCCAACAAATTTTATTTTTAATTCCTTCCATTTTATCAAGAAAAAATTTAATTTCAAATTTCAAATTTCTCTACACTCCCTTACTTATATTTATTTATTCCATTTACTTGCACATTCATATGAACTTTTATCGGCTGACTTCATCACATTCTACTCATTTCATCTTATTCATTTTAATCACTTTGTTTTAATTTATTTTTTTCGCTTTTGCTTAAGTTACATTCCAATTCCAATGAATTTTTCTTTTACAAATCAAATTTATTTAACTTAACAAGTTAAATTTCTATTTCATACTGAAATTTCCAAACTTATTTAACTCAGCTCGAATTAATTTCAATTTTTTCAATCCCTTTAAACCCACTAAATTTAAATTTTAAATTTTCAAATTTCAAATTCCACAATTTTTAAGCACCCGATACTCATTCAACCCACTTGAAATAATAGTAATAAATATAAATAAATAACTCTGTTTTAACAAATTATTTCCTTCCAGTTTCAAAATCAACTTGATTATTGTCCAAAACAATTTCCTCGGAATTTCTAAAACAGCATTTGTTTTTCAAAAATCCCTACATCAAATAACTACAGTAGCAATCCATCGCCTAGAAACTCGAAAATGAATACTGGTGATGCTACAGCCATTACCATAATTTTTTTCCAGTGACTGAAGTGAGTTCAGTGCTATATCTCTTCCAAGATCCATTTTGAAATAATTTTCTTTCAAAAATATTCTCAAAAATAATACTCTTATTATTTTTTTTCCACACCACTTTGAAAAACATTTTTCCAACTTTCCAGGATTTAAATTTCCAGATTCTGTTTTTGAATTCCAATTTTATTATAATCCATTTGTATAATTTATATTCATACAAATTTCATTTAGTTATATAAACCATTTCCAATTTTATAATCTTATTTGATTGTAATATTATCATCCAAACACTCCAATTATAATAATTTCAGAAAATTATTTCTTTTGTATTAAAATATAATTTGGGTAAAATTATTTTATTTACCCCATTTCAAAACAAAACTGTGTCGAATTACTCTGTCCAAGTGCTTAGAAACCCTTATCGATTCAGTTGTACGGACTGTGCCAATCAAAGTTCATAAGCCACTCAATAAATCAACTAGCACAATATAAAACATTTTATATTCACTAACAAATACGCCCTCACAACTATTAATGCACTCAAACTCATTCTTAAGCACTACCGACTATATTTCAATGAGTAATTCCCCACCAGAGCCAAGGTTCTCACTTAACCTTCAGCTCTGATACCAAATGTAACGGACCGGGATTTTCGATCCTCAAAAATCGACAATAATACGTTTACTGTAAGAATGCCGAGCAATCGAGTGCTAAAAACACCAGCTCATTAGGGGTGAAGAAGAAAAAGATAGAAGAAAAGAAAACAAAACAACACAAAATCTCACAATCGCAGTGGAGCAAAATATAATATATGATAACAGATTTCTATACAAAAGTATCTATAACTGTAAAATACTTACAATGATCATAGTACAACAATCGATACATCAATCTGGACAGTTATAATAACTTGTCCTCATACAATGGAAAATATTAATCAAGTATGGAAGTACGTCTCTATCACCCAGCTCGCCTCCTGAACTCCATAGCTTCCTATCTTGAATCTATAATATTCGGTCTGACCCGAGCGTTATAATAAAATAACACCCAAGTCAGTCCAAAAAACCAGCATGATAAACACACTCAATTTAAATTATTAACCATTTCAAAATCCTTTGAAAACAAAGGTATCTCGTAAGACCGCGTCACAAATAAACGCGATGGATTTTACCTAACGATAACCAAAACAATTTTTATCAAAATCATTTGATATTATAATAGTGTTTATAGAAAGTAAATGGAAAATAGCCGAAATGCTTGCATCTCACATTCCAGCATAATTGGGTGCAATCAAAACCGTACGATGCTTATTGGATAATGGATTCCATCAAATGACTGGGCCACTCGGATACCACCCACCACAGTAAACCTCTAGAGCAGTGTACCGAGGACCATGCCGGGATCCCTACTACACAAGACCGGCCTACCCCTGACCTGGATAGACCGAATATGTTATCACCCAGGGTGTTCCCATCCTTACCACTGAGCACTCCTTCTTCATGCACAATCATATCCATAATATATATAGGTTTCTGAGGACGTCGAGAAGGGTGATAACATACCCTCATTGAGTTCGGCCCACTTAGCCTTATTGCATCTTCCCTGTTTTAGTCATTCTCGATTGATGAGGCTCGAGGCTAAGCGTTACCTTTCAAGAACAAAATTCTACTTAGAATGCTCATCGTCCTCCAATGACAATATTCTAATAGCATTCGTCCATACAAGTTTCCCTATGCCTGGAAAAACCGAATCACCATCTTCATCATCTTTACGGTATTCATTCGTAGCATTCAAACTGGATCGAAGTGGCTTTTGAATAATTAAATCTGATCTCGATCTCTTCGAAATGATTAACGAAATTGATAGTCGGTTATTTAACTATCAATACACATCCATAAGCAATCATCAGGACTTATTAAATAGGATATTACTTCCATCACTTCAACCTTTGAAAAAATAACAGTATTCAAATCCTTGTATTTCCAACGAAACATTTCCAACCCTTCCCAATACTTAGAATATTTTTCCCACTTTATTTTATATTCAACACTTGGAAAGTATTCCTTTTATTTCCTATTTCTTTTCTTAAAATCATTTACAATTTTATTTGTAAATTCCTTGGCTAGTTAATAACGAATTCTATAATTCCGAAATTCCTTAATTAATTTCCTTAATATTTCCAAAACCAATTATACTTGCTTATACACTCCATTTCCCTTTATACTTCTATTTCATTTTTGAAGTTTACTTTTTTTTAACCATTTTGGAAGTTTTCTTACTTTTCTTCCCAATTCTATTTTAAAGATTTTCTTATAAGTCCTATATACTGAAGAATAGACTTTCAAGAAGATTTTTAAATAAATTTCAAAACATTTCAAAACCCTATACATATATGTACATACATATGTAAATAAAAATAAGTATTTTAAAGAAAATAATAATATATTTTTAAGACATATTCAATTTTTTTTTTAAATATATTGAAGCATTTTCTTTTATAACATCGCTTTTCAAAGCAGGTTTAACAATTTAGGATTTATGTTTAAATACTAATTAGCATTTGATTCATTTCTGAAGTATTTAAACAATAACTAACTTTAAAATTGTTGAGACTTGGTTTTGATTCATGACACAAAGCTATCACTATGACATATAGATTTGACGATTGCTATGACAAAAAGAGAATATATATACTACAAGGAGACAAGACTTCAAAATCGGTGCACCAATTATATTATTTTAGTTTTGAGTCTTAGGTCAATTTCGTTAAAATCTCTCCTCGTTTACATATGTATATTAGCTTATATATTTTCTTATTCTCAAATATTTTATACATATATAAGCATATAAAATATATATAAGTGTTTAAAGTTGCATATATTACTATACCTGTAAAACCTGTGCAAATTGCACAGATTTATAAGGTCAGTCGACTGACCTAGAGGTTCAGTCGATTGACCCTGAAAATTCTGTGCAACACGCACAGGTGCATAGATATACAAATATATATTTTAAAATTCGTTTGAATATTCAGTCGACTGACCCAGAAGCTCAGTTGACTGAATTTCTACAACGGCTATTTTTTGAAAATACATGACTATTTGTGAAGAGTTACGAATCACTACGAAAAGATTTGGATGCAACATTTCAATCGAAACTCTTCATCAACAGTCGCTGCTCTTTAGCCTCTATAAATACATACTCTACCTTGATTCCAATTCACCGAATTATCACTGAATTTTCTTATCTTTCTAATCTAACTCTCTTGAATTTATTTTCTATAATACTTTTAATTATTCTGCATTAAAGCAATATTATACATTTCTATTCTTCATAGACTTCAAATATACACACACAGACATACACACACACTCAAGAAGAAGATAACATGAAGGGTGTACTACAAGTGACAAATCCATGTAATTAGAACACACAAAGTCAAAACAATCTTTTGTATTTGTTGAAGTCCTGTTCTGCTGCTCAAGCATGTAAAGTCCTCTTCGGCTGCTGAGGCGAAATCCTGTTCTGTTGCTCAGGTCCCTGTTCGGCTGCTTAGGGGTTGTATAGACCTGTTCCTCCAGGTTAAGTGAGGGTTATTGTTTTAGTGAAATTCCAAAAGGAGTCTAGGACTGGACATAGGACGGTACTCCGAGCCAATATAAAAATTCCTGGTGTCATTTTACTTTAGTGCTTTTATATTCCGCATTATTTACCATATAACTGTCATTATTATACTCTGTATTACTATATATTCATATTACACGATCCATGGCACACTTTCAAAAATTACGTAGTTTAAGAAATAAAAAATTCTTTTAAAAAAAACTTAACTTATTAATAAGTATATTTTTAAATCCCAATAACCAATTTTTAAATCTATAAAACCCCTCTCGACTTCCATCACATTACTTCCATTTCGGTCTCCTTAACCATTTTCACTTCAAAATAGTATCTGCTATTTTTCTCTCACCCTATCTCCGTATTTAAATACAAGTTCTCCCTGTACATTTATATTTTCAATTTGTCGTCCGATATCGATTTCTTTTATTTATGAACATCGTTTATAATTTTTCTATAACTCCTATGAGTTTCACTAAAATAATCTCATTTATAAAATTCCATTTCTACAAATTCAATCTCTTATAGATTCTATTTACTTTTGCCAATCTACTTTTAATATCGATTTCAATTTCTTTCTATATTTTCCGAATATCATTTTAAAATCCAGTCTTTAAAAAATTCTTTATATAATTTGTTTTAAATTCTCTATTAAAAATATTTTTCCTGCGTTATATAATACGATCAAAAATCCGTTATTGCTTATTCAAATAAATCTCTTTTAGACAATCCAAAATTTGATATACATATTTTTATTAAAAACATCCTTTTAATTCCTTACAAGTTCAAATAATATTTATGGTATTTAACATACCAAAAATTGATTCCCATGTTGTTATAATCTTTGAAAACGCACAATAATCCAGTAGATTTTTAAATCACATCATATATTTCATATATATGAAAAACACTAAATATATTTGAGGAATCCAGTTGGATTCCTCTACTGGATTCCTCTAACTTGTTTTCCTTGCATCCACAGATGTTAGACAACAATAAAAATACCATTCCCACTTTCAGTGGGATATCAAGGTATATATGGTCGTCCGCTATTATGTGGGACGTATAGGGTCTCATCCGCTATAATGTGCAGGAATATCACTCCAATTACTAATATATGCTACTATATATATATATAGTATATAGTCATTCAACAGATAATTATAAATTTATCAATCCAATTAAGCATCCAATAATTTAAATTTAAATTTAAACATGGAAATCCAAATGAGTGAGAAATTCTCACCTTGATTTTAATTGCAATCCATTTCAATTTTAAACCAAACTGAATAGCGTTCAATTTAATTTAAAATTCCAGCTATCTTCAAAAAATCCTAAACTAATTTTATTGCATGATATTCTCCGGTACGATTTCGGTTTTCGAAATTATTCGACTTCGCATGAAAATTTACGACTTATATTAACAAATATATATACAAGATTCACGAATTAATTATGAAATTAACTTTTTTTCTTAATAACAGTCGTTTACCTAATTACCCTCCAATACTTGATATGTCTTCCTCTCAAAAATCCATCGAACAGCCCTTTCTTCCATTCACTGACCATCGCCTTCAATTGCCACCCCCTCGCTCGCGATAGAGCCGCTGCCTTTCCACATCACCTGCTTTCCAATCGAATCGAACGAAACCTCCTCCCCAAACCTCGCCTCGACCACCGTCAACCCTAATGTCGCAGCTCGACATCACCTGCCTTTCCACATTCCAGCTTCATAATCGCCTACGCCACAAATTCCCCTATCGTGACTCGCCCTAACGTCGCCGCTGAACCCTATAAGCACGCAACTCAACGTCGAAACCCAACCGAGCTTTCCTTCCTCTTCGCGCAAGCACGTGCACGAGCGCGCCCCCTCTTGGTGATCTCCAGTTTGCCTCGCGACCGTGCGCATGTATTTTTTTATTATCATTATTCGGTTCGTTCTGAAGAGAGCAAGATAGGATAAGGTATTCGTGAATTCTAACTGAGAAGGGGAAGATTTGCGTTTAATATCGAAGGATCGGCCAATGATGGAAGATAGAGTTTGACTTTTTAATTTATCATATATATATTTTTTGTATATAATATTACAATCAAAATATCTCGTTTGCATAACTCCAAATTCCGAATCCCTATTGAAACGTGCCATCCGACGTGTGTAATGTTATGCTCCTATTCTGAACACAATGGAAAAGGTTTCGAGTCTAACTCGATCGTATGGAGAAGATACATTTTTAGACCCAATTATTATATTAAATTTCGGTATTAATTCAACGCGTTTATATACCGTACGGTCAAACGATAACTCCAAACACCACAAAATTTGAAATCCGATAATAATACACTATTACGGATCCAATGGAACTGGTTTCGTCGAACTCCGAAACCGTTCCCAGGATCGCAATTTTACCGTTCAATTAAATCGACAAATTTTAAAATTTCGAAATCGCTTAAAATTTTAGTTTTAAAACTTACTAACTTGATTATAAACCCAAATCCAATGTTTAAACCATTTGAATATTCCAAATTAATCATCGAAAAATCTAGTTCGTTAAACTTATGATAAGTATGAATAAAATAGGATAACCTTGCTATAATGTACTTTACTTTTTCCACTACATGCTAAAAAGATGTGAAAACTATAATAGTCAAAACTAAATTTTAGTTTGATCCACTTTGTATGAATTCTAATATTTGGTAGCACAACTATATAGCGCTACGAAGTAGGATATATAAGTTGCACAAAATAGTTTGTTGAACTAACGGGAACTAGATGAAGCTGTGTACCAACCTTAATAATTGACTTACTTGTTAGTGGACCATAGAATCGTTCATAATGAAAGTATTAAAGGTGGTTCATTATACTTGCATCATATGTGCACTTTGCATGAGTTATTAGAATGCAAATTACGTAGCATAATAACACGATCTACTCCTACTGTTTAGTTAATGATTTTATTGAACAATACATTAGTTATATTAATTAATTCATTGCACCATATACGAATATGAATATTGGATCCTTCCCTCTAAAAATAAATAAATACGAACTGTAATTTTTTTCAAACCAGATGTTTTGGAAACTACCATTTAATCTTTAAGGATTCACATTTACATCGAGTGATAAAAAAATAAAAAATAAATATTTATGTTGCATTACATTATTATATGAGAATTTAATTAGCTAAAGTTCTGCAATACATGATATGTACTGTAATTTTCAAGTGTCATCCATTGTGTTTCTAATAGTAGAATTAACAGTGGTTCTTTTGGTTATTGTAGTCGTACATATGCTTTCCCAGCGACATTATTGTGCATGTGTAGTAGTTCTAGTGAGATTCTCTCATATAATTTTCTAAAGTTTTGATACAATACAAGTAGAAATTGATACAAAATATATTTACAAAAACCAATTTCCTATTATTATGGACCCGTAGCTCCATCAGACAAATTTAAGAGTAAATAGTGATATGTGATCTATTACTTTTCAAAACTTACTATGAATTAAATGTTGTATGCATAACTATTGTTGAAGAAATATCTTTAGATATTCTCCCGAAGAGATAAACTATATGTCGTATCATAATTTTCACTAAAGCTATATAAATACGGTCTTCAACAAACCTGTATGTGTAACCAATATAATTTTTTTTATAATATTTCAAGGGTCCAAAAGATACTCTTATTTATGTTATAAATATATCTCTTTAATTGAACTCTCTAGAAGAGACGTTTATATATAATTATAACTATGTATTATTCTCTAATAAGTAATCATAATTAATATTCAAAGGTATATTTGAGATATTATCAAGAAATAAAACTTAACAACTTGAAGTTGTGTAAATTGAACCAGAAGTTCAATATGGTTCCAAACCATATGTTTTGAACATTATCATGCAGTCTTGAAGGATTAACATTGACATTGATCTATAAATAAAATTTTATTAGTTGGATCCATGTAATAGTTTGTTCTAAAATCATTAACTCAATATATAATACGTGGACGCACGTATAAATCCATATATGCAGATATTGAACTAACAACCTGAAGATTGTTATGAGCTCATCTTATAGATTATGCATAGATATCATTCAGTGACTTAAAATTCAATCAACATAAATGGTGAATGACCTGAAGTAATGTATGTATTCAAATGATTTACGCAATAAGTAAATTCCTCCAATTGAATAGATCAATGGTTGAGAACAAACTCTAATAAGCAATATCAATTGAATGCATCTTACCAAGTGATAAAAGAATTATCCTCCTATAATTAATATGTGTGATGTGTTTGCTAGTAGCAATATCATAGTGGATCAAAATGAGAATCCAAAGAAGATTATTATTTAATGTGACAATGTTTGTCAACATTGAGGGGGAGGATAAAGATATACAAGTTCATTTTGATCATCAGTGTTAAATATTCGTTAAGATATACAATGATGTAAAATATTGAGTAACTTGGATAAATTATCAATAATATCCCTATAGACTTTCTCCAATATAAATTTGAATCCCTGAAGGATCAAAAGGTTAAATCACATCTGAAATGTGGTACAGAAGTCAGTTCGAATATTTTTGGAGTAAGTAATAAAGATGTCAAATAAATGAGGTGAGTGTTCTTGAAGAAACACCTAAGGATGCTCTGGAAGAGATCCATGACATGATTCTCAAATAACCCTAGAAGTGGGTTAGGTACCTAAAACATGATAATTTAAGAGATCTCAATAAATCATGTCTAGAACTGACAAGAAATAATCATCGATGATAAACTTATAAATGATAAAACACTTATGTTTATAAATGGATTAAAGATCCTGGATTAAGGGAAAACATGACTGGCCATCATGAATCCTTTACCAATAGAGAAATATGGACATGTAGTCCGCAAAGTAGCGAAAGTACTTGAAATGCTTAATATGCTCTGAAGGTATAAATATGGTTTAAATCATATTAAATAATGAACGTATACACATTCCTGAAGAATATAAATAACTTTCATTGTTATAAAAGAATGCAAAGAACAAAGAGAGTAGATTTCAACCTACTTTTAAGTATTGTTGTAATGAAAATCTTGATATAATTCATGATGAGTAGATTACTTCCTATTTTTAAGTATCGTTGTAATTAAACTCTTAATATTCATTGAAGTGATAGTTGCGATATGCAAATACTTATTAAAATATACAAATTTTTAAAGAATATATATAACTTTTGTAGTTATAAAGAATGAAAAAGACATGAAGTCTAGATTACAAATTTCTTCTAAGTATTATTGTAATGAAAATCTTGATACATCAAGATGAGTAGATTACTTCCTGCTTTCTAGTAATGTTGTAATGAAATTTTTAATATTCATGAAAGATGTATAGTTGCAATGTGCAAAACTAATTTGAGGCACAAAAATGAAAGCACATGAAGTGTTTTCATAAAAATAGCATACAAAATGCATAAAATGCAAACCGTATTTGGAAGAAACAATCTTAGAAAATTTGATTGCATCGAAAGAAAATATTAATAAATTGTATTATTAATGAGATACATATTTATGGATCCAAAGGTATCTATAACCAATTTGAGTTGTCGAAAGACGAATATGAATTCAGAGGAAAACTTAAAATCAGGGGGAGCATTCATAAGTATTTTATAATGCACTTTTTTTCCATAACTAAAATTTTTCCCACTGCGTTTTTATTAGTAAGGTTTTAATGAGGCATTACCTTGATCCAGAAGTATCAACTCCCTAGTAACATTTGAAATAAGTTATAATGTACTCTTTTTCCTTATTTAAGATTTTTCCCACTGGGTTTTTCTTACTAAGGTTTTAACGAGGCATTGTCTTGATCTAGAAGAATCAAACGACTTTTCAAGAAATAACATCTCAAATATGTTATTTAAGTTAAGTTGTATTTTTATCCTTGACTAAGGCTTTTCCCATCAGGTTTTTCTTTTGTAAGGTTTTTAATGAAGTATTATATTGATCCAGAAGTATCAAACTCTATTTGATTATGTAAATTATTGAAATATCTTATACTATATTGTACTCTTTTTCCTTCACTTAGATTTTTCCCATAGGGTTTTTCTTCGTAAGGTTCTAACGAGGCATTAGTTTGATGCAGAATTATTAAACTTCATTTGAAGAAATAAGAAAATAAAATATGTCATTGTACTCTTTTTCCTTCACTAAGATTTTTCCCATTGGATTTTTCTTAGTAAGGTTTTGATGAGACATTGTTTTGATCCCGAAGTATCAAACCCTTTAGAAAGAATATTACTTTTAATATGATTTTACAAGTTGCACTATTTTCCTCATTCAAGGTTTTCTTTTCCCACTGGGTTTTTCCTAACAAAGGTTTTTAATGAGGCAACAGACAATATTTATAACGACTGAATGGATGTATGAAAGCAAGATAATAATGAGGGGGAGAAATTGTCATGGACTTTTAAAAGAAACAATTTCTAGCAACCATATGAGCATCCAAGATTTCGAAGATGCATATTCAAGGAGGAGTGTTATAATATATGTAAATATATAAGTGAATATGCTTTTGTGTTTTTCTATTTAGTCCCACATCATGGGATATGTTCCATCTCATGCTCCAAGGCCTATATATAAAGGAGCCTATGTAATGTAATTGGATAACTAATCTCTGAAGATTTAATAATATTTCTTGTGCTTCTTTCTCTAATTGCTTCTGCTCTTACTTCTTTATAACGTATTATTATTTGTTTATAACATTACTATTATTATTTCCGTGCCTAACTAATAATAACCGCATGTTTGCCATTCAGCTGAAACCGTGAAGTCCCACAGGCCACGACGCATCAATCAAATAATAATAGTAAGTAGACTCATAACCCATCCTTTAGTTGGCCCACTTAAATTTAATTAAGCATCGTGTCATTTTTTCATGCTAACATCGCTGAAAAATTAGTTATTATGATATGAGATAACGGTAGCTTAATTAATGTATAATGTGATGACCAGATAATTCATACTGCATTCACTATGATAGATCAATATAACAATAAAAGTCTTCCAGTTTACCATTGAAAAATCAAAGAAAATAAAACTTAGCGAAAACATGGACGGATGCATAGTTGATTCTACCATGGCTACAACAGGGTAACTAGTTAATTCATATCATTTATACTCCTAAAAATAATAAATACAGTAAAAGATGAATTCAGCACAATAAGTTCAATGGGTAAACATTATGTATTTTACCCTTGTTTTTCTCGTCAATACAACAGTTAAGAGCAGCTACTTGTTTTAAGCATTTTTTACATTACAATGTACATAAAGTTTTAAATTTTAATATACTGGTTAAATCTGTTACATTATGTAGCTATAATAGTACAAAGCAAACAAAGCTGAAAATATAATAGTATACAGCTGAATAGCTTGGCGGTAATCAATCATATGTAGACAAGAATGAAAACATGAGTGTAGCAGTTGAAAACATGGAAGCACGTATGTCTAACAAAAAGAAAAAAGAAAAATGATAATACTGAGGAAGATACCTCTATATGGTTTCAATACAGTGTGGTCATTTAAATAACAACGAGGAGTATTGGTTTTTGTAGCAGTTGTAAATGGAGATGGGTTCATTTTATTTAAACAGTTTAAAAAATATCTTCGATAAATTCAAGCTTAAATTCGCATATAGATTTTGGATGAGGTAAAAGGTGTTCATCCAGTTGAAATCGCTAATAAATTTTGGACCACTTTAAATCAGTTGATTTGACCCATTCAATTCAAGCTTTGTATTTCATAGTGAAAGTCTGTAGGCATGCAGAAGTAAATATGCATTTGACAGCACATATGATGGTATGCATAAAGTAATATGCATTTGCCATAATTACTTTATGTCTAGGCTTTCTATAAGCTATAATTAGGCTTGTCAACGGATGCTTTCGAATGCGGATAATGACATATCCGCATCCGCATTCGAAATTATTTTCGAATAAGCACATCCGTGGATACGGACGGATATTAGATAGTTATCATATCCGCTAACGACCGATAAATCTAGAATTATAAAATAAAAATTTTAGTTTAACATAAATATTTTTCAATCCCATTAATTATAAAATTATTAAAAATTAACAAATATGATGATAATAAATAGTTTCGAATAGTTAATAAGCATTAAATGTATATAATATAAATTAACAATTTAATAAAATAATGAATGAATGTCTTTCAGTACACTAAGATACAAATAATTTGAACTATAATCTTGACAAAAAGCGGATGCATAATTTTGGAATGCGGATGTCTTCGTATCCGCATTCGCATCCTTTTTTTCGGATATCAAATATATGTCCGCTTTTCGGATGCGGATGAATTTCGAATTTTTTAGGTATCCACAGCCTATAATTACTTTATGTGTAGGCTTTCTATAAGCTATAATTTATGTTTCATTCGGTTGAAAGATGGAATCTAATACTTATTTTAAATTTGCAGCTATCAAAATTTATTTTTGTTTGTTTTTTATATTTATTTTATTCACATCGTTTGGGTTTATGAATCCAAAGTTTATTAATTTTGATGAATTTAAGCAGAAATTTTTCCAAGGTTGTACAGCTTTTCAGCTATTTTTTCCTCCTCTCTCGGTGTTTGTAACGGCTCTCTGCAGTGGTGCACCGTTGTCTATAAACATTGATGCATTAATTTCACCATTTCGAGTATCACTGGTGCTTCTAACTTTCATGTTTCACGCGTCAGCATTTCTAGCTGGATATAGCTTAGTGGATTTGCATTTCATGCTTTTGCCAACTCAATATTTCACATTTTCCGACCTCAATTCCAGCATGCATTGCATCCCGTTTAGGCCGTTCTTCAACAGTCAGAGTATTGCTCTCATGGTGTGACTGCACAAAAATAATTTACGAATACATTAGACTATTTATGGTATATGTATAACATCAACTAAAAATGGAGACCGAATAGCACAAACCTCTGTATAACATCAACAAAAATATGTTTTGCTCCATAAATTAAACAAGAAGCATAAAGACTGAAGGCAACAGTAGATAACAAGCTTATACACAAAACAGAGGTTTGCAAAACTATAACGGTGGCATGAAATATCAGTTAAAGTCTTAAAGGAAATGAGAACTGAAGACAGGATGGACAAACACAAACCAATACACTAGCAACAACATGAAATATCAGTTAAAGTCTGCAACTGAACGTACCCATCTACAATAACCCGAGAACCAGCCATAATCACACCCAAATCAGACCCCCTGATCTCCTTCAACACAGAACCGACAATATTGAAATGCAAGCTTGACAAATTGTGCATGTCCAAAGACACAATATGCAAAGCCTTATTTTTAACAAAAAGCAGTTTATCCCCTGAAATCCAATGCTCAAGCCCATTACTCCACAACTGTTTGAAACAACACTACCTCCAATAATCAACCCACGAACCACATCTTGTTGGTCCTCTCCATACTTATGGTAGGGGATACTGCCCTTGCCTCTTCGAAATGAACATATAATTCCGAAATCCGATTAGTGAGAAAAAACCTTCTTACCATTATTGCGGTTGTGAAGATTAGCCAAACCAATATCAGACTTCTCCATAACAACAACATCAGTACAAATATCAATCACCAACTCCTCACTACCCAAGACAGAGATATAATTTCCCTTCACCTCATCACCTTTACTTCCCATATGCTAAATAGACCGAACAACATCAATCTATTTTAAATCCCACTGAGCATCTCCACTCACTCCAACCTAGACAATTCCGACCAACTCCTCATCAACGTGCACAATGCACACTTTATCACTACCTGCTTCAAGCAACAAACTGTCCTGCACCACAACAACCTCCTTCCAAACTCTGTTCCACCAAACCAACATTTCATCTCCTCAAATCTTTCATACACCAAACAACTCCTCCTTCCATCAAAACCACCTCACTTACTTCACATTTCTCGAACACTGTAAGTTAACCAACCGAAAACACTTCATCTTCCCCACTCCATTCGATATTCCATAAAGCAATCCCCCTAAACCATCAGCAGCAAAATCCGTCACCTGGTACCCATCACCTACCTCATATACAACTGCATCACCCCTGTGACTTCAGCTTCATTACCCCTACCTCTCCACACATTTAATCACCTCTCTACACATTCAATCATCTCTCCACCTTACAAAAAAACTTCTCTACACAAC
Source organism: Allium cepa (assembly GCA_030765085.1). Lineage (NCBI taxonomy): Eukaryota > Viridiplantae > Streptophyta > Magnoliopsida > Asparagales > Amaryllidaceae > Allium > Allium cepa. The sequence continues at coordinate 259,118,231 of CM060938.1, read as the reverse complement.
ATTCAATCAATCCAAACCCACTGGCTTTCATTCAAATCTCCTCCTCAAATAAACATTATTTCTTTGCAAACCGATCGAATCTTTTATGAAATAGATATATTTTTCGCCTAACTAAAACATGTTATCTTTTCGTTTTTGGTTTTTAAAATAGTTTTGATCATTGTTTCCCAATTTTCTTAATTTGTAAATAAATATTTTGTAAAAATAATTTTTCCGCTTTTTAAATGCCAAAATACATCTGAAAAATAAATAAAAGCAAGTCTGCTGCCAAGTTCTATACTATAACTCAACAACATATGGAAACATATGCGGATGTCCTAGTCAAGTTCTATACTATATCACTAGAAACATACATATGGAAACGGTACCTGAGGCGTATTAGCAGGAGGAGTCTCTGGATTTTCCTCATTGACTCTTCGCTTTCCTTTCATATCCTGTAAAGTGTATTATTACATATATAACTAGTAATTTGTAAGAACATGTCACATATTCATTAGCATAGCTAATTAACACTTACCAGTATAATCGCAGTAAGCTCTTGTAATTTAGCCTCCATGCCACTAACTTGGTTTCGCAACGCATGTACTTCACCTAAATTAGCCCGATGAATACGCAGATGAGATGGTACAACCCCAAAGCCTAATCCTCTTACACGTCCGCCATGTTCCTGACCAAAAAGCATTGACACTCCATCTTGAGTAATTGATGTTCTTCCCTGAGAACTCTGACTCATGGCATTATGCTCTTTTATCTTAGACTACAAATTCAAAAAACACCAATATTAAGCAACTAAAAAAATACTACATTAATAATAACATAAAGCCGCGGTCACTTATTTTTTTTGCTTATTTCGTATATTTGAAATTATCCTTACTATGCCGTCGGCAACAACTGAATTCGGGAGTTCTCCATTTTTTTCTGGTATGGGCTTTGCACCACAATTCGTCTCTACTGATATCAGACGTTGCACTTTCCTTTTTCTACAAAAATAGCATAAGAGCTTAAGAACGTACAAGTAATAACAAATAAAAAATGCTTTAGCAATAATCAATATACATCAAATGAGATTGCAATGTTAAAATTTTGGAACTTGTACTGATTAAGTTTTTAATATTTACTTACCATTTCTTCTTCCAATCTTGCATAACCCATTCGGCTCATGTCGAATTTTCGGCTAGTTTCCTATATAAGATAAATTCAATAAATATGATATAAGAAAATGTAATAAATTTAATAGTTGTAATTAATAAAATAAAAATAACCACCTTAAACTTTTCCGACAATTTTTCCTTTACAAGAGCATTCCACTCTTCAACGCTCTTTATATTATCTGGTTTTAAGTCTGCTACTCTATAAGTAGAGTCGGGACAAGTGGACGCTTTTTTGATAGCTGCAACTAATCTTGATTTCGACTCCTTCCATCGTTGTCCCAGTATCATTAACAAGTAATCCTTGTACACTTTATCCACCTTGAATCTCGACTGCACAACAAGAATACATAGAATATTAAGCAAATACTTCAATGCCATTATTATTAAGCACACAAATCCTTAAATGTTGCAAGTGTCCAAGTGATTGAAAATAATAATTCTGTTCATTGTTCAATGTTTAAAATAAACCAAGTGATCAGTTAAGTGATTAGTTGGGAATAACATGTTAGGTTTTAGCAGAACAAATACTAAAGAAGTCTGAAATCAGTATAAAATGGCCGCTATCAGTTACAGAATTATACAAAGGATTTAAACAATATCTAAGCGATAAATAGTCAAAATAAAATAAAATGGCAGCACAATGTCTCTATTACAAACAGTTCACATGAGGAACCTAGACATACAACCATACAAAAATGAAACAGCCACCTCCACTTTGTTGTTGTGTTGGGCATTGTACATCAATCAAAATCCAAAGAACTGATGTAAAGATAACAAAGGCAGGCAAAAGCAGAAAGTTAAAAAAAATTCGTGGAGGTTAACCATAGCTTAGTCAGTTAATTTGTTACCGACATTATTGCGAGCTACAAATTTTGGATGACAGCCAATTACAGCTTATGGCACAAATTTTGGATTACAGCCAATTACCGACATTAAATACCAAGAAACAGTTCATGACAACAACTTGCATGAATTACCAAGAAAGAGAACGCCAATTACAATAAATACTAACGATGAAACCAATTACCTGAATACAAGTCCATAGATCATCCCTCAATTCATCGTCGACTTTCTTCCATTTGCTAATGGTCATTGACACCATCTCCCTTGCTAGAACACCAATATATGATGACAAATGCTTGGAATTGGGACCTATGGCTTGTCCTCGTTCATTAAACTCTACTTCTGGCTTCTCACTCGGTAACATAGCAAATGATTTCAACATTGTCCTCCCTCTTTTTTTTCTAGGTTTCTTCAATGTATAACCTTCACCAGAATCTGATGGAAGCTGGCTTGGAGTGACATCTGAGGGGGTTGAAGTATGTATAGGGTTGCTTGCGGGTGGAGGAGGGGGTTGTATCGAGTTTGCAGTATGGACAGGGTTGCTAGTGGGTGGAGAAGGAGGCTGTATCGGGTTTGTAGTATGGACAGGACTGCTAGTGGGTGGAGGAGGGGACTGTATCGGTTTTGTAGTATGGCCAGGGTTGCTTCCAAGTGGACGAGGGGGCCGTATTGGGTGTTCAGTATGCTTTCGGGGAGATCTTCTTACAGCACAATTTAAATCCCGAAGCTAATTAGCAACATCAAGATGGTCACCTTGGATTTTGTTGATTCTAACACCATCAGCCCTCTCATCAGCAGCACGAAAAGTTGCAAGTACAACAAGATTTTGCCTCTTTGCTCATTTGATCGCTGTCTTTGAGCTCTGAAATATCAAAATTGAAGTCAGTGAAATACATGCTAACTTAAGCGTTATATGATAGTACAGAAAGTGCAGTTAATAATCAATAAAAAATGCCAAAGTAAAAAGGATTTATAACAATGCATCGATCCATGAATTTAAATTGCAGCAAAGCAGCCAATTCGATCCATGAATTTAAAAACCGCCAAAGTAAAAATAGGCTTTCATATCCCTCCATGCCTAATTATGAAGTATGAAAAAAATAATGAAGGTGTTTTGGGTGGATTTGCTGAATAAAAGATTTTAAAGGTGAGATGACAGAGATCATGGACCTTGTGTGATAAATAGAGGTGCCATGGTCCAGTGATTATATAATTATGATATATAAATCTAAAAACAAAGCATTTACTAGCAATGTTAAATGGAAACTTTTAACAGATCAATTTTTCATAGAAACATTGTGAAAGTAGCACGAAATGTATCCTACAATCATTACTTTGCACTATAAAATAAGATATTTTGAATACCTCTCCGTCATGTTGCTCCCTCTTCCCCATTGATACTACAAGTTCACTCTTCTTCTACTAAGTGATCGACCTATAAAAAAAACATAATAATTTACAAAGAATTAGAACATCACACTAAATTAAGAGGGTGCTCTAAATTTGCAAGTTGAAAGTAACAAAGTAACAAAGTTCACTCTAAATTAGTTATTGATCGAGTTTTATGCTTAAACGACTATGCATAAATTAAGAAATCAATAAAGTATGCTTATATCATACCAAAATGCCGTCACAATCCTTCCTTATGTAACTTTCAACCCCAGTATCTACGTCTATATCATCAAGTAGCGACTCATCTAGTGGTTTACTGGTTGACTCTTCATCCTCATCATATTTTTCCAACTCATGAAACCCTCTAGAGGGTGCTCTCAACACAACATACCAATTTGAGGAACTACTTTCTCTAGACAAGAAGACTTGTACAGCTTGTGTTGCTAAGATGAAAGGGTCGATTGCAAATTGATTTTGGAACTGATGTAAATTGTCTAATGTAAATCCATCTTCAACCTTAACTCCACGATAGATATTTGCCCAATCACGCTTAAACAAGGAAACTTGAAATTGACGATAATCCAACAAGAAAATTTCACGCAAGACCCCATAGTATATTACCTTCTCAATGGACCCATTTACACAAACAGTACTTGACTCAATGGAAACACCACTATTTTGTGTACCCTTCTCGAAGTCTTTCGTACGAAAACGTCAACCATTAATAATATAGCCAGAATAAGAAATTATTTGCGAATGAGGTCCGTATGAAAGCCATTTTATTATGTTGCTAACATTGGGTACACGTCTATCATCTTTAACCAGGACAAGTATAATATATTAAATAAAGATTTATGATGATGTAATCCTTTCATCGTTAATAGTTTTTTTTAAATGTAACTTTTTCAAACCAATAACTAAAAGTCTCTGAATGCAACTTTGAAAGTTCCAAATCATCTCGTAAAAGATGAGGATGCAAACATCTTAGCTCCTCTTTGTGCATTCTGCATACATAAATGTAATTAAAAATCTAATTTATTTTATAGATCATAGTTGAGTTGAACTTATACGTACTCTATATACGGCTCTACTTCTTCCGTATTAAACAAGACATATCGATGAGCAGCATTAATCACCTTCGCGTCGACTGTCATAGATTTTCCTTTGGAAATAGGACGCCCCTCGAGTATAAAATCATTTTGTTCCACTTCATTTCGATTTTTCCTCTCTCCAATCTGTGATGCATCTTTAATATATCTAGAGCAGTATTTCATGCATTCTTCGGCAGAATAGCGCTCAGCAATGCACCCTTCAGGCCGTGCTTGATTTTTAACACACCCCTTTAATATTTTCATATACCTATAACCAAAATGCATAAACAAATTACTTTCATAACTGCATATACTATTAACCACTTTAAGTACTGTTAATAAATTTTACCTCTCAAATGGATACATCCATCGATAATGGACCGGTCCACATATTCTTGCTTCCCTCCCTAAATGTATTGTCAAGTGAATCATGATATCAAAAAAGGAAAGGGGGAAGAACCTCTCTAGATCGCATAGTGTTAATGCAATTTGATACTCCAATAATTCTAATTTATCTCTATCAAGCACTCTTTGGCATATGTCATTATAAAATGAACATAGTCGTAGTAGTGCATTTCTTATCCCTATAGGTAGAAGTCCTCTTAATGCTACAGACAACAGCTGTAGCATCAAAACATGATAATCATGAGACTTAAGACTTGAGATCTTGTCTTGTTTTGCAAAACATTTTCCAATATTTGAGCTATATCCATCTGGCACTTTTAAATTCTTCATTCTACTATAAAAGATCTCCTTTTCTTGATCTGTTAAGGTGCATGGCGCAGCTGGAAGCAATACTTTATTTCCAATGTCTATGGGGTGCAACTTTTTTCTAATGCCCATCGCTTCTAGATCTTGTCGTGATTTGAGGCCATCTTTCGATTTTCCTTTGATATCAAGCAATGTACCAAGAATACTTTCACCAATATTTTTTTCAACATGCGTCACATCCAAATTATGCCGTAAAGGGAGTGCCTAAGAAATTGAAAAAACACATATCATTAAGTAATAATAACATACTACGTAGCAAACATAAGTAGAAAATGGAAAACAACTTGTTTCTTGTTTAATTTTACCTTCCAATAAGGCAAATCAAAAAAATGGACCTCTTTTTCCACATGTTATATCCTTTTTTCATCTCACTCCTTTTCCTTTTCCTTTCACCTTTTTTTTCATCTTTTGATTTTTTTCCCCAATCATTACTAATATCTTGAAATCGTTAAAGATTTGAACACCGGTTTGTATTTGAGGCTTTTGTCTATTTTCTACGGTTCCATCAAATAAGTTTTTCCGTTGACGATATTCGTGGTTAGGTTCAAGAAATCGTCTATGACCCATGTATGCACACTTCTTACTAAATGGTAGCCATACTGAACATGTATTAATGCCACAAACAGGACATGCTCTTTTACCCTTACAGTGCAACCAGCTAAATTTCCATAAGCTGGAAAATCATTAATTGTCCACATTAGAATAGCATTTAATCTAAATTCACTACTAGTATAAGCATCATACACCTTCACCCCTTTATCCCATAATTTTTTCAAATCTTCAATAAGTGGCTGCAGATATACATCAATATCATTCCCGGCTGTCGTGGTCCAGGAATTAACAAAGATAGCATCATATTATCTTTGTGCATACAAAGCCATGGAGGCAAGTTGTAAGCAACAAGAAACACTGGCCAACAGCTATATGCAGAATTCCAATCACCAAAAGGATTAAAGCCGTCATATGCAAGACCAAGCCTTAAATTTCGTGGATAGGAAGCAAAAGAAGGATACATTCTATCAATCATAGCCCATTGAGAAGAATCTACTGGGTGACGTAATTTACCGTCTTCACTCTTATGGCTGCTATGCCATCTTAGTTGTTCTGATGTTTCTGGTGATGTAAACATCCTTTTCAATCTTGGTATCAATGGGAAGTATCTCAAAACCTTCACAGGTATTTTGGCTTGCTTCCCATCCTTACTAGTCTTGTTTTTTTTCCAACGAGAATTACCACATTTAGGACAAAAATCACTATGTGCAAGCTCTTTTCTAAATAAACAACAATCATTTACACATGCATGTATCTGCTTATAGCCTAAACCAAACGATTGAAGCAATTTCTTTGTTGCATATGTCGAATCAGGAAGCGTGTTTTCTTTAGGCAACATATCCTTGAGAAGTTTAAGGAGTTCTGTAAATGTTGTGTTAGATATACCATTTCGCGCTTTGTGCTTGTAAAGGAGTATTGCAGCACATAACTTTGTGTGGGTTGCACAACCATGGTACAAAGGAATTTTGGCATTCTCCATCATTTCCTTAATACCTTCCCCATGTCTTTCATTAGCATTAGCTTCTACCTCCTCATCGTAGATTTGTGCATCCAAATACATTCTGTATGTATCTGTCGGTTCATCGCTTTTATTTTGCGAAGGGCGTTTTTCTCCATAAAAAATCCATACATCATAAGTTGGGTCAATTCCAAAACAAATCAAGTGTGACACAACATTCCTTGATGTTTGCCATATTAGATTCCTACATTTACAGCAGGGGCATATAATTTTTTCTGGATTTCCTTTGCTTTCCGCATGCCTGGATACAAAATTTCGAACCACTTGCTTATATTCTTCTGCCATTCTACGAAACAATAAACGAACTAATACTCATTCTAAAATGCTCATAACTATGAAAGTAATAATCAAAATAATGAAACCTTGGCAGGTTGACCCATGTTTTGTCCATTTTGATAAAATGCCTCTAATGCTGAACCTAATGGAAAGACACAAACAAACACCACACTATTACCATAAAAGATTACAGTAATTACAATGTTATTGTTTACTAAATACATAATCTGACATGAAGTAAACGTTAAAACACCGACCACAAAATTTTGAAGCAATGATAACAAAATTTTATGCAACACTCTTCATGTTATTTTGTTTAGCATTGAAATTGCAAATGTAATTGCCAAATGTAATTGAAAAAAGTTGAAATAAAGAACGTTGTGAATGATTTGTAATCATGATTGAAAACATAAGTACGGATCCCTTAGAATATTCCGCGTGATGGATCATGTGTTTCTAACCAAAGGCAACAAGTAAAGAAAGCAATGAATGCAAATTTATATGCACGTGTACGAAATGCATGTAAGTATGATACAGAACAATTATGGAAAGCAATAATTCACTTTTTCAAGAAAAAAAGGCAAAAAAAATTAGGAACGAAGGAATGCATTGTTAATGATAAACGGATATTGGAATACTGGCATGGAATATTTTGTACAGATCCAAAATAATGGAAGGGAGTTTATAAAATGTTCAGGATAACTTTGCATGACTAGTATGTAAAAATATGTTTAAAAGTTCTATAAAGTGAAAATGACTGATAACAAGAATTTGTTTTAAACGTCCCAATATACTCATTTTCTATGATGAATAAGTCATGAAAGCTAGTTATATTTCCTTTCTCCTTTTCATCCAGAACTATATGAGAAGATTAATATCTGAATTCACGAACAAATTGACTACTGAATTATTGAATTAATACAACTTGTTTAAAAAAATGAATGGGAATTTATTCTCCACTTATCTATTAATGTTTTTTATTATTTTGGAAATGTACAAATTTTGTGACTAACTAGATAAATACACAAAGTAGCATGAAGTTATTGGTATAAAAATACTAAACGGAAATTTTGGCATACATATCCTTGTAAGTAAAAAAATAAGCTCTACGTCCCTACCAATTTTCTTTTAGAAAATTTTAAAACCGTCAACTGAACATATCTTTATGATTCTCAACAAGTACAATATTTTTAACAGTAAATAGAACTATACAAATGTGGCTATTCAATTCTTAACAGTAGAATAAGCAAATAAATAAATTGTTATTGCTTATTCGTAATGCATTTAACATGCATTAGAAGTATGAATGGCAGTAAGCAAACTAAATCAAGTATGAATGCAAGTTATCTCTACCTGTAATTAAAGAAACATCACACAATAAAATCACTCAACTAACCAAATTACTTGATGAATGCAGTAATTAAAGCAACAACTTTTCCCCAATTGCAACAATAAAATCACAAATCTGACCAAATTACTTGCTGAACGCAGTAATTAAAGCAACAGTTTTTCCACAACTGCAACGAGAATTAGTATTTGAGGTAATAAATATTAACAAGGCTCACCAAATTGTTATGAAGTATATGGAAAACACTAGCAGTAATGAATGGTTATCGGAAGCCTTTTCAAAGACACAAATTCAAAAAATGAGAGCTGAAATAGCATATGAGCTATTTGATAGTAACAAGTATACGCCAAATCAGAATCGAACAACAACCAAACCGATCAAAATCAAAACCAAATCAAAAATAATATAATTAATTTTTTGCAGTTTAAAAATTAGAAATAAACGAAAATACCTATATAAGTGGCAACGGAGGCGACGACGATTACAGTTAGGGTTTGCAATCGGCAACGGAGGCGAGCATGATCTAGCTTCGTCGATGGTGACAGCAGCGGGCACAATGGGGTTCAGATGTGACGACGGTGACGACGGCGAGGGCGCTGCGGGGTTTACCTTTTGTTGGCGCGCGGCGAGTGTTGAGCGGGATTGGATTAGGTTTTTCAAATGTTGGGAATGAATTCTTTTGCACGGGAATAAAAGTTAATTAGAAAGTTCAGCGGGAAGGAAAGAAATGTTGGAGGGAACGTTGATTTTCACGTGACACTCGTTTTTTCTTTTGCACGGACTTGTTACAACTATTCAACAACTTCGAATCACAGTGGTTACAAACAAATATAACAACGGGTACCGAAAGGGCAGTTGTTCCAAATATATATTACAACTGCCAAAAATACACAGTTGTTACAAAATGCATATTACAACTGTCCGCTTGTGCCAGTTGTAAATAAAAAGTTGTAATATAGCTGTTTTGTTGTAGTGATGGTTGAATCAAACCTAAACTAACATATCTATCACACCAAACATCGAAGTTTCCTTTTGCTTCATTAAGATTTCGATAGTGATGACACAATAGTACCTGTATTCATCTAAAAATAAAGACATGTGTATTCAAAATACAATTAAAATCAGCTTAATATTGTATACTTCAAATTGAATGGATAATATTTGTAAAAGTTGATCTAATTAAAAGTAGAAAAATTGTATTAACGTTGTTCGCAAAAAAAATTCCCATTTTTCGCTAAATAAAGAAACATTGGTATTTAAATCTGATATTGTTCGTACAATTGCCTCTTTTCGAAACTTATGTCACTCTTTATTATAGTAACAGAAGTTTCTAGCCATATCAAGTAGTGAAAGATTTTCATGTTCGCCTGATCGATCCATATACCTTATGATAAAATTTGGGTTTGATTCAACCATATCTTCATCTGTTATCGTATTTCGATGTCGAATTATTGTTGATAGCGTGTTTTTTGTCAGTTACGACAAGTTGTACTATTGTTCTATATGAACTTACTAGAGGGTAGGATATCAGAAGATGGCATACCTCTTGTGCATAAATATCTTGTTTGGATACACTCTTAAGAAGCAGTTTCTTGATGGCGAAAGTTGATTTTTGTGACGCCCCGCCTCTATACTCACGCTAGCCAAGGACACTATGGGGTAATGCCGTCAACTAGCATGGAGAATAAGGCTGTTGAGGAGCGACCATCTGTGTAATTGCTTTGTACGAGTACCGATATGCCATAGAAAAATATAACAACCCGACATACCGACACCAACTCAAAGCTACTACACAGTGGCTATATATCATCTTAGGAAACAAATATAGAAATAAACATAACACAAATCAGTCACAGATATCCATATCACAAAGGCGGAAGAAGATATGAAAATATAACACTTAAAAGTGTACATCACAGTAGTGGTCAAACAAGATCCGCAGTATCACAAAAGAATAGTTACAAGTGCTAGACAAAAGAATATGTATACATTAAGGAGTCTCTGTCTCAAATGTATACAACCAAAAACTACTAATCTAAGTAGTTAGCCAAAAGTCAGGATAATAATCTCACATGAGGAGTCAAGCAGAAGCACCTGTAACATCTCGGTCTGACCCGAGTATTATTTAATAAGAAAATAATAAACGGATCAGTCTAACTATAAATATCAGATAAAATGATATAGAATAAGAGATATGACAAAAACGTATGATAACCATAAAGCCATACTATGATAAGTATGTAATTGAAAATCAATTAGAGATTAATCAATATCACAAGAATCTTCTCAAAGATCAAAAGAATGTCATACTCTTTAGTTTTATTCACTAAGTCACAAATATTGACATCATATCGGTGCCAATCATAAAAGTTGGTGGAACACAAATTCTAGAAATCATCAACAGAAATCCAGAAATCACAAAAAAGGGGAGGCCTATCACAAAACGGGAGCATGAAAACTCACCAACACGTGTATCACAAACGGGACACTATCCCATGGTCTCTAACCATAGAGCCGGTACAACGACGTAGTACAATATCGGTACGCCCGAGGAACCTGAAACTCGAATAATTCAAAACAACGTCGTAGTACAACGGTACGCCCGATGATCCTGATAAGCTGGTGCAATGACGTAGTACAACGGTACGTCCGATGGACCGAACTCTATAAAAGAACATGGGTCGCTAGCCCACAAAAATTGAGTCGAAACTCCAAATAATACATAGGTCATTAGCCTATAAAAGAAATGAGATGAAACTCAATAAAACGAGGTACCGTCCCCTACGTGGACAAATAAACATAGCATATCGCTAGTCTATATCACAAAAATGATCATCATCAATCATCTAGAAGTGTCAATTACACTAAGCTAGTAAATATATGAGCTTAGCTTCATGTCCCATAACCACTAGCTTAACTTAAATATTTACGAACAAATTGTAGATCTTCACTCGAAAATTGTCACAAGAGATTCAACCGGACAAGCCCAAGAATTAACCGACGAAGTGAACGCAAGCGTTTCATACCACTTGTTTTACTAAGTCGTTTAATTAGATTTCTCATACGAGTGAGATAAAGGTTTGTATATGCTAGTAGATTGGAAAACGGTTTAAGAAATGAGCTTTGAAATAAAATAGTGTTGAAATTGTTTTGGTGAAAGAGTTTTGATATTTACTACTAGTAGTGAAACCTTTATATTTTTTTAAAGTGACAAATCACAAAAATGATTGTAGAAACAATCAATCATCAAAATTCACATACGAAGACGTGAATTAAATCCAAAGAAACCGATACCGAATCCATCAAAGTGGATATACCCAAAAATTCCTAAAATAGAAGTTATCAAAGTCGACGGTGATAACAACTAATCGAAGAAGAAGAATCGATTAGAGATTGGAAAACAAAGCAAATTGAGCATAAATAGGCAAAACACGAGCATGTCAGTCGACTAATCTTCCTGAGTCAGTCGACTGAACACAGACCTGAAAAATTCTCGGGCTTCAGCTCAGTTGACTGACTCAGGGAGTTTAGTCGACTGAACCTGATTTTCTGCATTTCCTATCCCATTTTAAATGAAGTGCAAACTCTCTCAATTTGCAATCGGACAAGCACGAATGCTAAGGGTTTACGCCTATCGGCTACCCGGTCCAATAAACTCTTCGATTCATCACCAAAAACATGATCAAACAACAAAGTTTGGATTTTTAAAGAATTAAACTCAAAACACCAAAAATTGGAATATTCTCCAATTCAATCCAAACCAAAAGCAAATGCACATGAATAAGTGTTAGGAATTCATACCCAACAATCAAAGATAGATATAGGCATAGATGTGAGATACAAATCTCACCTTTAAACCCAAAACAAATGAAGAAGAAACTATAAAGCAATGGCAAGGACAATCACTCTTCAATTCCAACCCAAAGAGCTTGAATCTAAGCTTAAAAGAGAAACATTTCCTAAATTAGGTTTAGGAATTTCTAAAATTTGTAAGAGAATGAGTTGGAGAAGAAGAGGAGGAGGCTTACCAAAGCTTCTTCTATAAATTTGGAGCTAGAACTTGATTTGCAAATGGAAACTAGGGCTTGGAGTTTTAATTTTCCATTCCTCTCTCCATTGTTGCTAAAGCTTGAGTATTAGGAAATAGAAGTAAAGTAGTGAAGAGAAGAGGGGTGAAGCTTGGGTCTAATGAGCTGAAACAAAACCAAAGCCCTAAGTGAAAAAGTAGCAAAATTCTACTATCTCCAAACATATCGAAGTTTATAATCAAAAAGGTCGCAAACGTCATTTTGAACTTAATGGGGGTGGTCTCGAGTCCTAATTCGACCGTTTGCAAAAAGTAGCTTTTCGAACTATAATCTGACTAACAATGAATTATTTTAAATAAAATATTTAAATATTCAATCGTAAAATATGCGGGTTGTTACAGACTCCCCTCCTTAAAGAAATTGCGTCCTCGCAATATTTAAGAAATAAATGAACAAAAAGTAACAACCATAAAGCATGTCAACATAAAAGAAGAAATTTGGAATAAGAAGCTTACCTCAAAGAGCACGAGAAAGTAAGTCTGGATGTGTTCGCTCGATAAATTCGCCGGATTCCCAAGAGCAATCCTTAGGATTTGAGGACCATTGAACTTTCACAAGAGGAACATCTTTATTTCGAAGGCATTTAATCTCCGAAGCAATAATACGAATAGGATGTTGCTCACAAGTCAAATTAGGTGAAACCTCAATTTCTTCCACAATACCGGGCTCAAGAATAGAATCGGAATCTCGAAGGCATTTCCGTAGTTAAGAAAAGTGAAACACGTCATGAATATAATAAAACCGAGCCGGTAATAAGAGGCGATAAGCCACGGAACCAATACGTTCGCTGATGGAAAATTGACCAATATATCGAGGTGCTAACTTTCCCGATCGACTGAAACGCACAACACCCTTCATAGGTGAAACACGAACAAACACAAAATTTCCCACATAAAATTCTAATTTCCTTCTTCGGTTATCGGCATAGGATTTTTACCTACTTTGAGCTTCTTTCATCCTATGACAAATAAGGTCGATCTTTTTTGTGGAATCACGAATTAAATCTGGACCAAAAACCAGTTTCTCACCGGCCTCAAGCCAACAAGAAGGAGATCAGCATGGCCTTCCATAGAGTTCCTCAAAAGGTGCCATCCCAATACTAGATTGGAAGCTATTATTATAGGAAAATTCGACAAGAGAAATATGATCTTCCCAACTTCCACCAAAATTAAAAACACATGCACGAAGAAGATCTTCAAGAGTTTGATTCACATGCTCGGTTTGTCCATCGGATTGAGGACGATAAGCGGTGCTAAAATTAAGCTTCGTTCCCAAAGCTTTTTGAAGACTCTTTCAAAATCCACTAGTAAACAATGGATCACGATCACTAACAATAGAAGTAGGAACTCCATGTAATTTAACAATTTCTTTAATAAAGAGCTTGGCCAAAAGGGGAACGGTCCGATTAGACCGAACGTGAATAAAATGGGTGGATTTAGTAAGTCTATCAACAATCACTCATAAGCTATCATGACCCGAACGAGAATGAAGAAGGCCGTCTATTAAATCCATGGAAATTTGGTCCCACTTCCAAATTAGAATTTCTAAAGGTTGAAATAATCCACCGGGCCTTTGGTGCTCGGCCTTGACAAGTTGGCAAGTCATGCAACGCTTAACAATGTTAGCAATATCAAATTTCATTCCATCCCAATAATAAAGTCGTTTCATATCCGCATACATTTTACTATTACCGGGATGAATGGTAAATTTAGAATGATGAGAATCTTCTAAAATATCTTTACGAAGATCACTAATATTTGGCACGATAATCTACAAATTTTCGAATACTGCCATGAGAACCAATGTTAAAGTCTTTCAAACTTTCAATACCAATTTTATCCCTACAACTTTGGCTAAGTAGAGCCAATTCGGGGTCTAGCTTTTGAGCTTCAAGAATGCGGTCTAAAAGAGAAGGATGGACCTCAAGGCTACATAGAGTCAAAGATGAACATAAATCGGACTCATGATCTCGAATCTCACAAGTGGATAAAATTCCGAGATAATTCCATTCGGATATCATCATAGAAACAACCGCTTGTAGCTTTCGGCTAAGGGCGTCGGCAACACGATTTCCCTTTTCGGGAGTATAAAGAATTTCAATATCATAAGATGCAAGGAACCCGAGCCAACGTTGTTGATGCAAATTAAGTTTCTTTTGAGAAAATAAATACTTCAAAGATTTATAATCGGTATGGAGAATAAATTTCTCTCCCAAAAGATAATAACGCCAAATTTTAAGGGCGAAAACAATAGCCGCGAGCTCTAAATCATGCACGGCATATCTAGTCTCGGCTGGCTTCAATTGCCTAGAAGCATAAGCAATAACACGTTCTCTTTGCATAAGAACGGCACCCAAACCAACGCGACTAGCATTGGTATAAACAATAAAATTTTGGTTTCCCACGGGAATTACAAGAATAGGAGCATCAGAAAGGAGTTCTTTTAATTTCTGGAAAGAAGCTTCACATTTGTCCGACCAAATGTATTTAACACCTTTCTTAGTTAAGGTAGTAAGAGGCATGGAAATTTTAGAAAAGTCTTTGATAAAACAACGGTAATAACCCACCAATCCAAGAAAGCTACGGATTTCCGTCACACTCTCTGGTCTCTTCCACTTTTGAATTGCTTTAATCTTTGAAGGATCCACTGATATTCCGGATTCGAAAATAATATGACCGAGAAACTTCACACGAGATTTCCAAAAATGGCATTTAGAAAATTTTGCTTTCAATTGATTGCTCCTAAGAGTTTCCAACACAATCTGAAGATGTTTTTCATGCTCCTCCTCGGTTTTAGAATACACAAGAATATCATCAATAAAGATGAGAACAAACCAATCGAGGAAGTCTTTGAAAACTCTACTCATAAGGTCAACGAAATAAGCCGGAGCATTCATTAAACCAAATGGCATAACAAGCCATTCATAAGATCCAAAACGAGTACGGAACAATGTCAAAGGAATGTTATCCTCTGCAATACGAAGCTGATGAAAACCGGTTGCTAAGTCTAATTGTGAAAAGACTCTAGTACCACTAGGTTGATCGAATAGATCATCAATCCGAGGTAAAGGATATTTATTCTTGATAGTAAGATCATTAAGCTTGCGGTAGCCAACGCAAAGCCTAAGTGTACCATCGGATTTCTTCACAAAAATAGCCGAAGCTCCCAAAGGAGAGGAAATAGAGCGAATAAATTGCTTCGTCTCCAATTCAGATAATTATTTGCGCATCTCCTCATTTTCTTTATAGGACATACGATAAGGAGGACGAGTGATAGGTAGAGCTCCAGGAACTAGATTAATTCTGAACTCAATTGCTCGCTTAGATGGTAATCCTAAAACGGGCTCAAATATGTTAAAAAATTCACGAACAACGTGAATAAGAGAAATGACATCTTCCACATCATCATTATCGTCATCATGAGGATTTAAAGAATATAATGATGCAGCCACGTTGGAATCCGAATCTTTAAGATCAATAGATATATGCTTAAAAGATTGAGGACGTCGAAGATGAATAGTCCACTCAGGACATAGGATTTGAGCTTCATAGCGGTTAAGCCAATCCATTCCCAAAATCATTCCAAAGCCTATGTAGCACATAACATGCAAATCGGCTCAGAAAGAAAAATCAAACAAAATAATCTCGACATCTTTACAAAGCAAACTAATTGTTGCAGATCCACCAACCGGATTCGAAGTTTTCAAAGAAGTCATTAAAGCAACAACACTTAAAGAAGAAGTATCAACAAGTTCTTTTGATATAAAAGAATAGGACGCACCCGTATCAAAAAGAACTCGAATAGGTTGATCACGAAATAAAATAATGCCATCAAGGATAGGATGAGAAATACCTTGACCACGAGAAGTGTTGCTAGGGGCTTGTGCAACATTTAACTTTCCCTCCTTCTTGCCTTGAAATTTGGGACATGAAGATAAAAGATGACCCGAACTTTTGCAATAGCGACAAAAGAGAGGTTTCAGACATCTATTGGCATAATGGTATTTAGAACCACAATTGTAGCATTGCCCACTACTAGGGGTAGGAGTCTTTACTACAGAAGCTGCTTGTTTTCCTTTCTTGTTGAGATTAGGGCCTTTGAATTTAATGGGCCTTTTCTTGTTGTTGTTGAAGTCTGGTTTGGTACCCACAACTTCAACATCACTTTCTTTATCTGCCTCTTCAAGCCGAAGAGCGATATCAACAAGTTGATCAAAAGAAACTTCTAATTTTAGAAGTAATGACTTCTTGAGATTTTTGTTCAAGCCATAGACAAATCTTTGGTTCTTCTTCAATGGGGTGTTTATATATTCGACCCCGTATTTAGAAAGCGACTCAAATGATGCGACATAGTCTGCCATGGAGGATTCACCTTGAACAAGGTCTATGAAACGACGAGCCAATGTCAACTTCTCAGCTTCTGGCATAAATTTTAACTCGAATCATTCCTGGAATTTCTCCTAAGTAAGATCCGCTTCAATAATTTCAGAAATAAGAAGCTCGTACCAGTCTAATGCTCTTTCTTGGAGCATACTAGAAGCCACCTGAACTCGGTGAAGATCTATAAGATTCATGCGAGAAAAAATTCGATCGCATGCTTTGAGCCAAGCTTGGACTTGAATGACGCTTTCGGAACCTTTAAATGGCTTCCCACCCAAGTTGGTATAGTCACCGCACATACATGCAAATCCAGACTTAGGGTGAGTAGGCTCTGGAATGGGTCCGGCAGCTTGAGCATTCTTTACAAGATCAAGAAGTTGTTGTGCAGACATAAATACTCCATCCTGGGGAGTAGCACTAGATTGACTGGTGCTGGGACGGCCAGGTCTAACCATTTCTCTTCTTTAAGAAAGAAAGAAAGAAGAAAAAGGTTATTCACAAAATAATTATCAAACAATCATGATTGATAAAACAAGGCGTCACAAAGAAAATAGGATAGAACGGTTCGAAGACCCGAATAAAATCCTAAGGCACGACTCCTAAGATGGACTTAGGACGATGATCCTTGTAAATTATTCTACATTGTTCCGAAGTTTGGCTCTGATACCAAGCTGTGACGCCCCACCTCTATACCCACGCTAGCCAAGGTCACTACGGGGTAATGCCGTCAACTAGCGCGGAGAATAAGGCTGTTGAGGAGCGACCATCTGTATAATTTCTTTGTGCGAGTACCGATATGCCAGATCAAAATATAACAACCCGACATACCAACACCAACTCAAATCTGCTACACAGTGGCTATATATCATCTTCGGAAACAAATATAGAAATAAACATAACACAAATCAGTCACAAATATCCATATCACAAAGGCGGAAGAAGATATGAATATATAACACGTAAAAGTGTACATCAGAGTAGTGGTCAAACAAGATCCACAGTATCACAAAAGAATAGTTACAAGTGCTAGACAAAAGAATATTTATACATTAAGGAGTCTCTGTCTCAAATGTATACAGCCAAAAACTACTAATCTAAGTAGTTAGCCAAAAGTCAGGATAATAATCTCACATGAGGAGTCAAGCAGAAGCACCTGTAACATCTCGGTCTGACCCGAGTATTATTTAATAAGAAAATAATAAACAGATCAGTCTAACTATAAATATCAGATAAAATGATATAGAATAAGAGATATGACAAAAACGTATGATAACCATAAAGCCATACAATGATAAGTATGTAATTGAAAATCAACCAGAGATTAATCAATATCACAAGAATCTTCTCAAAGATTAAAAGAATGTCATACTCTTTAGTTTTATTCACCAAGTCACAAATATCGACATCATATTGATGCCAATCATAAAAGATGGTGAAACACAAATTCTAGAAACCATCCACAGAAATCCAGAAATCACAAAAAAGGGGGAGGCCTATCACAAAATGGGAGCATGAAAACTCACCAATACGTGTATCATAAACGGGACGCTATCCCATGGTAGTTAACCATAGAGACGGTACAACGACATAGTACAATATCGGTATGCCCGAGGAACTTGAAACTCAAATAATTCAGAACAACGACGTAGTACAATGGTACGCTCGATGATCCTGATAAGCTGGTACAACAACGTAGTATAAAGGTACGTCCGATGGACCGAACTCCATAAAATAACATGGGTCGCTAGCCCATAATAATTGAGTCGAAACTCCAAATAATACATAGGTCGTTAGCCTATTAAAGAAATGAGACGAAACTCAATAAAACGAGGTACCGTCCCCTACGTGGACAAATAAACATAGCATATCGCTAGTCTATATCACAAAAATGATCATCATCAATCATCAAGAAGTGTCAATTACACTAAGCTAGCAAGTATATGAGCTTAGCTTCATGTCCCATAACCACTAGCTTAACTTAAATATTTACGAACAAATTGTAGATCTCCACTCGAAAATTGTCACAAGAGATTCAACCGGACAAGTCCAAGAATTAACCAACGAAGTGAATGCAAGTGTTTCATACCACTTGTTTTACTAAGTCGTTTAATTAGATTTCTCATACGAGTGAGATAAAGGTTTGTATATACTAGTAGATTGGAAAACAGTTTAAGAAACGAGCTTTGAAAAAAAATAGCATTGAAATTGTTTTGGTGAAAGAGTTTTGATATTTACTATAGTAGTGAAACCTTTATATTTTTTTTAAAGTGACAAATCAAAAAAATGATTGTAGAAACAATCAATCAGCAAAATTCACATACGAAGACGTGAATCAAATCCAAAGAAACCGATACCGAATCCATCAAAGTGGATATACCTAAAAATTCCTAAAATAGAGTTATCAAAGTCGATGGTGATAACAACTAATCGAAGAAGAAGAATCGATTAAAGATTGGAAAATAAAGCAAATTGAGCATAAATAGGAAAAACAGGCAAAACAGGAGCAGGTCAGTCGACTAAACTCCCTGAGTCAGTCGACTGAACACAGACCTGAAAAATTCTCGGGCTTCAGCTCAGTCGACTGACTCAGGGAGTTTAGTCGACTGAACCTGATTTCCTATTCCATTTTAAATGAAGTGAAAATTCTCTCAATTTGCAATCGGACAAGCACGAACGCTAGGGGTTTACGCCTATCGGCTACCCGGTCCTATAAGCTCTTCGATTCATCACCAAAAACATGATCAAACAACAAAGTTAGGATTTTTAAAGAATTGAACTCAAAACACCAAATATTGGAATATTCTCCAATTCAATCCAAACCAAAAGCAAATGCACATGAATAAGTGTTAGGAATTCATACCCAACAATCAAAGATAGGTATAGGCATAGATATGAGATAAAAATCTCACCTTTAAACCCAAAACAAATGAAGAAGAAGCTATAGAGCAATGGCAAGGACAATCACTCTTCAATTCCAACCCAAAGAGCTTGAATCTAAGCTTAAAAGAGAAACATTTCCTAAATTAGTTTTAGGAATTTCTGAAATTGGTAAGAGAATGAGTTGGAGAAGAAGAAAAGGAGGCTTACCAAAGCTTCTTCTATAAATTTGGTGCTAGAACTTGATTTGCAAATGGAAACTAGGGCTTGGAGTTTTAATTTCCCATCCTCTCTCCATTGTTGCTAAAGCTTGAGTATTAGGAAATATAAGTAAAGTAATGAAGAGAAGAGGGGTGTAGCTTGGGTCTAATGAGCTGAAACAAAACCAAAGCCCTAAGTGAAAAAGTAGCAAAATTCTACTATCTCCAAACATATCGAAGTTTATACTCAAAAAGGTCGCAAACGTCATTTTGAACTTAATGGGGGTGGTCTCGAGTCCTAATTCAACCGTTTGCAAAAGGTAGCTTTTCGGACTATAATCCGACTAACGACGAATTATTTTAAATAAAATATTTAAATATTCAAAAGTAAAATACACGGGTTGTTACAGTGTTTGACAAGGTCGATGAATATTTCCAACTATTGTTGTGAATGTGTCTGTAAAGATTTTTGATCCTGCTCCGGATTTTGCTGCATATTTTCCAATATAATTTACCATAACATGCACAGACAACACATGAGACCAATCAATATTAGCACACCAGACCTGAAGTACTTTTCAATTATGTGAGCAAATCAAAGGATCATTGCGTTGTGAGATAAACCGAAAGATTTTACTGTTTGGAGGATCTTTTACAATTTTAGATCATGGAAGCACGTCAAACAAATATTTAAAGCGACATGTCAATTGTTTGGTTGTTCTATGTACTCGCAAACAATAGCTTCCATACCTGGAATGGCGCATAATCTAAGTAACTAGATTTCCATAATCATCATCATCAATGTCCAAATTTGCATCAAGAGGAATAACTTGTGCACATGGATGCTCTTGTTCCCGCGAAGGTTCACCCATATTTGGGTTTATTGTACAAACAAGACGATCCAAATATTCAATAATTATAGAATTTTCATATGAAACTTCAGTAACAGAAGATAAATCTGGTGCATCATGTTACCATAAGAAGCCATGAATATGTCCACTTCCATGACTTTTCCATTCAAAACAATACCAATAGTCCTTAATAGAAAAGTCTGGCGTCAAAAAATCTTTTACAAAAGTTTTAACCCTTGCTTGGAAAAACCATGCAGCGACAAGTGGATTTTCATTTAGTAACCGTGCCTTTCTTTTTCTTTGTTCACTTTAATTTTGTAACGACCCGTAAATTTTCGATAATTTAAATTATTAATTTAATTAAATTTTTGTTATTTAATATTGGATTTTTTTTTTAAAATTGCAATTCAATTCGAAAAGAAATTAAAAAATCTGTAATTTAGTGCAATCCCAATTAATTGAAACCAATTGTAAGGTTATAATTGATTGTAATTAATAAATTGGGAGATAAGTTCAAAGTATATTAATTTATGAAATAATACGTAATAAATTATAATTCGATAGAATCAATACTAGATAATTAATTGTAATAATTGTTGGTTGATAATAAAGTATGAATAGGATAATGATTGATTGGACAAAAAGAATGGGAATCAAGATTTATTAATTTAAACTTAATAATTGGATAAATTGCAATTGAATGAAATTAAATATTTAATTATCACATTAATGGAGATTAAGATGAAATTTGAGAACATTGATGTAATAAACCATGAACCAATGTTAATTTTATCTGTTTGGTGGTACTGGATTGAATAACAAGATTTAAAATCAAATAAATGGATTTATTGGAACTTAAATTGATAATTTGTGAATTTATTTGAAATTGAAATTAATTGGGTAATGGGTAAATTAATTAACTTAAAATTGATGTCTGAACTTGTCTAAATGATGGTGAAGATTTAAGAAATCAAAAGTGATAAAGATTGCTAATTATAGAATTAGAATTGAAGATTTGATTTAATTAGTTTAATATTAAATAATTTAATAATGTGAAAATAGCCATTTTGGCCGCCGACTCGGATTTCAAAGAAACAAATTTCATCGGATCCGTAACAGTGAATTATTGTAGGATTTCAAGTTTCGTAATGATCAGACTTGACGTTTGGTCGTACGGGCTTGAAACGCATAGAAATCAATTAGTTGAAATCAATTTGAAATAACTTGATTTCAGCATAAATTTTTCATACAATGGAATTTGGACTTGAAACCTATTCCATTGATTTTAAAATATTTTAAAACATCTATTTTGACATATGGGTTGATCCAATTTCGTTCCGGAGTTAGAACGGGCTTTTCGGGCCATTTTATCGTTCAACGCGTATATCAATCGTGTCCATCCATTCTAATTTCAGCTTTGCATACACACACACACACACACACACACACACACACCTCGTTAAACCCTAGCCTATTCCATATGTTCATTGTTCTGTACATACAAATTCAGCCGTCTCTCCTCCTCAATGCCAGGCAATCAAATTCTACTTGCAATTCAAAATCAAATCTAAATTTCAAACTCCACAAAACTATATCATATTTTATATCGTCGGAAATCTCTCGAAGAGAGAATCTCAATTCTATGATTCATTTTTCAGTTCGATGCATCGTTTATCCAAAAATTCAAGTTGAACCTCAGCCGTCCATAGGCTAGGGTTTTGATCCAACGGCGGATTCGCGATGATTTGACGATCGGGAAGTGGGGTTTGGAAGAGGATGGAGCAGACTATAGATCAGGCTTGGTTCGTCGTTAGAGGCTTGGGATTCGTCTGAAATCGGCGAGGAATGCCGACGGTAGTGCACCATTGTGAGTGGTCGTGAGATGGTCACGCAACCGGTGATAGGCACACCTCGGCCTGAGGAGTGCTACGCCGTGCTCTGATCGATGGCCAGGTCGACGTGGTGGCGGCATAAATTTGAGTTTTGGGGGCGGCTGAGCAATTGAAGGGACGGGTTCATTAGGGTGTCGGCGTGTTTGTTGGGTGATGATGGAGCGCTGACGTGGCGCGTGTGGATAGGAATGTGTTTGTTTTGCTTTTTTTTTAATTTTGATTTTGATCGTTCAAATGATCATAACTTTTGCATACGAGGTCGAAATTTCACACGGTTTTCTCCTCTGGGATCGTAATAAAATTCTGGACATTTTGGCACAGGTTTGGAGCAATTCTGAGACGGTTCAAATTTTGGGTTTAAATTGGATTTAAATTCAATTTAAATTCAAGAGGTGAGTGTTTTAACCCGCTCACAACTTCTAAAATTTCTTATGTTTGTTAAATTGATTTATGATGTGATTAGAAACTTATTTATGAATGTTTGGCATATTTTGAATCATCATCTCAGTTTATTTGAATTTATTTGGACAAAATAGTTATTTAATTTATTATTGATTATAAACTGCCAGTAAATACCTGTTATTTATTCTCTGTTCTATATTGATGTTATTGATTGAATTGGATGATGATTGTGATAAATGTTTGATGATTGATATTGGATGAATGGATGTTGTATTTTATATTGTTATAAACTACAGGTCGCTGTGGATTTTCATTTCATTCGGGATTGCGGTTTGAAATGATATATAACTGTATTTATATTTTAAATTATGGATTGAAATGATAAATATCTGTATCACTTGACTATAGGACATAAAATTATGTACAGAAACCGTGGTCTATATATATAAATATTTTGAAATGATTTCTATGGTTTTGTAAAGAAATATATGGTTTTATGAGATATTGATTTGGATATTTTATAAATGTTATTTTATATATAGTTAAATTCTTGGTTTTAAGCTATGTATAAAACTGGTTCAAAGTATAAAATAAGCTTAATAATAAAGTTTGATTTTATTAAGTTATAATATGGTTAAGTATTTATTTAAATTATATTTCTGGAGTTTATAATGACTTAAATGAGAATAAGTGGGAAGATAAATATGAAATTGATTTGAAATTTAATAAAATTGAGATTTTAAAGGTATGATTTTACAACTAGATTTTGGTTAAGATGAATTAAACAAATATTCCAAGTATAAATAAATCGAAGGAAATATTTAGATATTTGTAATTTGAGTTTTATTCAAATGATAATGGATTTATTATGCAAATATTTCAAAACTAAATAATAAAAAATTTGAACTGTTGAATCGTAATTACCAACCTTAGTATTGAAATTGCTTAATACTTAAAGTTTGAAACATATTGAAATCGAAATGGTTTATTGAAAACTGGAAGTGAGGTGAAAGTGATGAATTGAGATTTAATTTAAAGTGAATAAAATTATAAAGTCGAGGAAATTAATTTTACTTTATAAAGTAATTTTAAATTCAAACTATTTTATTTTATATACTGTTTGAATATCCAAACCATTTAAGTTTTGGAAGTTATTGTTTAAAAGCTATGAAATTCGAAGTATTATGTTTTGGAAGGTTATATTTCAAGCATTTGGTTTCGAAATATTATAATTTTGAAAGTGCTATGATTTTGGTAAGGATATATTCGAAATAAAAAATGATATTGTATTGAATTGGGTCTTAATAAAATGATATCATGTTGATTGGTTTTGGAAACGGAAATGATATCGGATTTATATGGTTTTGAAATGGATATTATATTCTAGTTTTGAAGTATAATTATTTTGAAATGACCATGGTGTTACAATAACGTTTGGTTGTTAAAGAGACTGGGATTGGAAGTTGCCATACCCTCTGCCAACTCCGAAAACCACTTTAACAATCGTGTACGCGGTGGAGATTCCAGAATGAAGTAGGATGGTGGCGGCGTTTCCTTTGAGCTAAATACGTGGACTCGACTCCCGTGTTGGCATAAGGTGGCTAAAACAGGAGCGATTAACGGACTAATGAGGTAGCACCTTTGATTGGACACATCACTTCGATATTATACATTGACTTTTGAATTGATTCAGTGGCCACTTTTGATTTTTGATTTGGGGGTGTGGCTCGAGGTGGGTGGTAGCTGCGGCTATGCGTTACCACCGGCCCGAAAGCGTAATTAGTATATCTACCCTGGCATTGCCTAGTTGTGTCGTGTCACCTACGCTAACGTGCCTTATACGAGTTTGATTTGTGTCGTACCTATGGAGTATCCTCTGGTAGCCTCCCGATCAGGAGGTATTACGGTACTGTATAGACAATTGGCACTACTACGTGTTAAGGGCTATATGGGTAACCCCTTAACGCTATTTAAAAGTAAGTTTATTTCACTATTAGACATTATTATTATAGTGAAATATTACTACATAGTAAATAGTTTAACGGATCCTTAGGAGATGTGAATCACGAGCATCTCTTAATTTACTGCACTCACCTTAGACACTGGATAGGAGATGTCAAATCCCGTAAACATCTCTGACGCCGTTCCACTCATATTTTACCGTTGATTTAACTTACATAGGATCTTTTAGTTCTGACTCGAGTGTTTTGTCTTTTCAATTCGCTCGGGTCAGCCTGAGCATTTCAGGATTTGAAGACCTTACTTCTGGAGGACGAAGACGAAGATTTTATTACTATTATTTACTATATTATTCCACAACCTTCATACTGTTCCGCTGCATTATTTATTATTCCCTGCTATGTATAACTCTGATATGTATTGTATAAGTATAATCGAATATTTGGTAAAACAACTACATGAACTGTTTATTTGATTATTATATTTTATCGTTCTGCTGCAATATTCTGTTTTTTTTTTTTTCCTTTTCTCATTCACCCCAATAACAATCCACCCTTCTGTATGGTTTGATTCTGGCATGTGTGGTTTATTGTCGATTTAAAGCGTACAAAAAGACGGGATGTTACATCTGGTATCAGAGCTTTGGTTTAGCGATAAACCTTAGCTTTGTGGGGTCTGACTCTTTATTAATAGGGTAGTAATACCCTATGATGAGTCGCTGAGAGTATATATATGAGAGAGCGTATTTTTTAGTGTTATAAAAGGTTTTTATATGGTGTTAATTTGTTCCGTTTTGTATTTATGAATTTTGGTTGGTGCATAGGATGCTATGACATCAATAGGGATTTCTAAATACTTAATAGGTTAGACCGACACAATATTTGTTTTGAATATAGGTAAATGAAATAATTTTTCCTATTATATTTTCTATATATATATAAAATAAAAATTTTATAACGGCTATATTTGGTTGTAATATATTGGTTGTTAGGTAATGAAATTTATAAATATTGATTGGAAACAAAATTTGAAGAAAATGAAATAAATGAAATTTGAAAATTTTAGAACTTAAGTTCCGGGATGTTAAATTTCTTTCAAATGATTTTGGAATATAATAATATTATTATTTAGAAGTATTTTCGGATACAAATATTTCAATATGATTTGAAAGAATTGTTTTAAAGAAACTTTGAAAAGAAATAAGTTATGTACTCCCTTCTCTATCGTTGGAAAATAATTTCGGTGATGAGTGCACGCATCATCGGCATTCATTTTCGAGTTTCGAAGTGGGAAGGCCACTGTAGTAGTTTTACTACAGATTTATTTTGATAAAAAAATGTAAATTTCAAATTGTTTTAAACATAATTGTAAATTTAAGTATATACATCTATCTATTATTTTAAAATGATTTGACATTTGACCCGGCATATAGTTCTTAAGTTTTCATTAATTAGTAGTTTCAGTTATTGTAGTGAGATGGAATATAACTAATTAATAATTGGACCTCAAATTAAAATAAAAGAGATTAAATGATAGGTTATAAATGAAATTTCTAGAAGTTGAAATATGTAAACTGTAAAAAAAACAGAAGATATGATTATTGAACATCAAGTTAATTAAAATGAAAGTTAAACTTGTGTAATTTTCAATTTACATTCTTTAACATGTATATAACTTACCAAAAGGTTTAAAAGTTGAAATGTTAAGAAGAAAATGTAGTAGAATATTATACAAGTAATACTTAAATAAGGAAAGTGTTCAATAAAATTTACAATTTGACATGGAAATAGTTATAAACTTGAGTCAAAATTTTAATACTACTAATTAAATGAAATAGGGAATGAGCAATGTAAGTAAAGATTTTGAACTTAAGCTAATGTTGAAACTATTTATTATTAAAGTAAATAAATGAAATTGAGTAGTCAATGAATGAAAAATTGTAAAAAGTTAAACGTAAATCAAAAAGATAAATCATTATATGAATGAAAAGGGAAATCAAACAACAAATGTTATGAAATGAAATTAATAAGAATGAACTTGATCTATTGTTTGAAATTGTTGTTTGTTTGGTTTATGGTAATTTGGGCAAGGATACTTTAAATTTGTTTGGGTGAATGAATAAACTATTTAGTTTCATCTAAGACAGTTGAGTAAATGGTGCACTTAGTAGTTTATTTTCCATTCTGTACAATTTAAAGTTTTGAACCCGAACAACTACTTATCTTGTTTGATATGAATGGATGACTGGTTGCATTGATTTATGTGATGGTTGTATGCTTTGTTGCAAGTGATTGTTGTTTGTATTGATTTGTTTTTTTATGGTTGAAACAACTTTAAATATTTCATTTTATATAGTTATTAACTCTTTTTGGATTATATAAGTGAAATACAGGTTATGGAAGCAATTGCTACCGCTTTTGGTTTCATAATTAAGCGTTAATTGCCCGACAAATAGGTACGTTCTCGGATTACGGTTATTATATTGTTATTCCCGTTGTTGGTAGATATTATTTTGAGATATTGTGATATATATTGTTATATTTGATATTATATTTTCTCCCGAGCCTCTCCATACAAAGGAGACTCTACCAAAATTTTCCGTGAATTTTGGACTTAGAAAACTTTTGAAAAATGTTTCCAAACTTTGTTAATTTGAGTATAAAAAGGATTTGATGGTTATAAATTGGTATATTTTATTTAATTAATTAATTTTGTAAATTTATTTGTTTATAAATTTAATATTTTAAGTAAGATATATTGTTTTCTTAATTCTTTTTTTCCTTTTTTCCCTTTTCGAGGGCGAAAAGTTTTGAGTGGGGGAGAGTGTAACGACCCTAAAATTTTCGATAATTTAAATTACTAATTTAATTAAATTTTGTTATTTAATATTGGAATTTTTTTTAAAATTGTAATTCAATTCGGAAAGAAAATTAAAAAAATCTGTAATTTAATAATGTAATCACTAAAATAAAGGTTATAATATTAATGCAAGTTAATAAATAACTAATTTAGTGCAATCTTGTTTAATTGAAACCAATTGTAAGGTTATAATTGATTGTAATTAATAAATTGGAGATGAGTTCAAAGTATATTAATTTATGGAATAATACGTAATAAATTATAATTCGATAGAATCAATACTAGATAATTAATTGTAAGAATTGTTGGTTGGTAATAAAGTTTGAATATGATAATGATTGATTGGACAAAAAGAATGGGAATCAAGATTTATTAATTTAAACTTAATAATTGGATAAATTGCAATTAAATGAAAATATTTAATTATCACGTTAATGGAGATTAAGATGAAATTTGAGAACATTGATGTAATAAACCATGAACCAATGTTAATTTTATCTATTTGGTGGTACTGGATTGAATAACAAGATTTAAAATCAAATAAATGGATTTATTGGAACTTAAATTGATAATTTGTGAATTTATTTGAAATTGAAATTAATACGGTAATGGGTAAATTAATTAACTTAAAATTGATGTCTAAACTTGTCTAAATGATTGTGAAGATTTAAGAAATCAAAAGTGATAAAGATTGCTAACTATAGAATTAGAATTGAAGATTTGATTTAATTAATTTAATATTAAATAATTTAATAATGTGAAAATAGCCATTTGGGCCACCGACTCGGATTTCGACGAAACCAGTTTCATCGGATCCGCAACAGTGAATTATTATAGGATTTCAAGTTTGGTAACGATCGGACTTGTCGTTTGATCGTACGGAATTGAAACGCTTAGAAATCAATTAATTGATATCAATTGAAATCAATTTGAAATAAATTGATTTCAGCATAACTTCTTCATATGATGGAATTTGGACTTGAAACCTGTTCCATTGATTTTAAAATATTTTAAAACATCTGTTTTGATATATAAATTGACCCAATTTCGTTCCGGAGTCAGAACGGGATTTCGGGCCATTTTATCGCTCAACGCGTATATCAGTCGTGTCCATCCATTCTAATTTCATCTTTGCATATATATATATATAGACACACACACCTCGTTATAAACCCTAGCCTATTCCTCATGTTCATTGTTCTGTACGTACAATTCAGCTGCCTCTCCTCCTCAATGGCAGGCAATCAAATTCTAGATCTAATTGCAATTCAAAATCAAATCAAAATTTCAAACTCCACAAAACTATATCATATTTTATATAATCGGAAAGCTCTCGAAGAGCGCATCTCAATTCTATGATTCGTTTTTCAGTTCGATGCATCATTTATCCAGAAATTCAAGTTGAACCTCAGCCGTCCATAGGCTAGAGTTTTGATCCAACGGCGGATTCGCGATGATTTGACGATCGAAAAGTGGGATTTAGGAGAGGACGACGAGCAGACCGTAGATCAGGCCTTGGCTCATCGTCCAAGGATTGGATTCGTTTGAAATCGATGAAAAATGCCGGCGGCAGCGCACCACCGTGAGTGGCTGTAACAACCCTAGATTTTTGAATATAAATTTAAATTTGACTTTATTTCATTTGAAAATTATTTTAATTTTTTTTATTTGTGAGATTTCATTTCTAAATATTTTTAAAGTGATAATAGAATTTTTTCCAAAATTTATTGCATTTATTTCCTATTTTTAAAGGCTACTTTCTATTTTTCTGCTATTTTCTTCATTTAAATTATATTTAATTAAATTAAATTTATTTATTTATGTGAATGAATTTTTATTTTATGTTCTTATCTTTATTTATAAATATTTTCCAAGTCCATATAAATTTTTCAAAGTTTATTCTGTTTATTTTCAAATTTTCTAGACTAGTTTTCATTCTCTTTGCTATTTTCTTATTTTAACCATATATTATTAATATTTATTTATTTATATTTTATATATTTGTTATATTTTCGAATTTTAACTGAAATTATAAGTATTTTCAGTTATATAAGCTTATAAAAAGAAATTGGAAGAAATTTGAAAGGTTTTGGTGACTTTTGATTTCCTAAGGCCTTTTATATTCCTACCTTTTCACATTTCAACATTTCTTTTCATTCAATTGGCCTTAACTCTTCCTTCTTTCAGCCGAATATCACTTTTATCATTCACGTAAACTTTTTTCTCATTCCTGAAAGAAAATTTTCGGCCTCTTGCTTTGGAAAAACATTTGGTAATCTTTTTTTTTCACTTTTATTGTTCTTTGATTTGATTTTTGCTCTTGTGTCTTCTCCCTTTAGGTTCGGCCATCCTCCACCACCTGCCCTGCTGCCTCCACCACCACCTGAACATGTCACCATCACCTCCTCCTCTTTGGCCAGCCCCAAGCCGAGCCTCCATTCTTTGATTATCCACCACAAAATTCACAAAACTTCAACTATGCACCGAGCATACAATCCACTTCCACCACTTCATCACCCCCTTAGCCGCCACCTATTCCACCTCCAGCCTCACCTGACCCCTCTGCCTTGTCAACCTTTTGACCACCAGTGGTGGACGTGACCCTTGTGCCTTGGCCGAGCCTTGAATGGCCTTGAAACCATGTGATGCTATGTCTTGCTGTTGTTTTACATCACCCCACCTTTGCACCATGTTAACCAAGTTTGGCCGACCCATATCCACCCATAAACTGATCCAAACCCTTGATTTAGCCTTGTATTTCACTTAGGGCCGAACCCAAAGAGAGTTGGAAGCAAGTGCAAAGCAATTCTGCTTTGATTTGTGCAGTTAATTCTAGCTTAATTTAGTCGTTTTTGAATTTGAAAGCTTATATTTGTTGTATTGTTTTTGTTTGATTTGTTTCAAGGGAATTGATCTTTGGCTCTCCCACTCGTATCTTGTCGTGCTATCGTGCTTGTGTGGATCTCTTTTGTGCATTCGTTGTTGTGTCTCCAGCTTAAACCAGTGAGTTATTCTCACCAGACAATTTGTACCTATATAACTAGTAAATTGACCACTTGTGAATCTGTAAAATGCATAACCATATTACATCTACTATGTTATGATTATATGATGTTCACCCAAACTTAAACACCTGTTATATCATATGTTACTGTTATATTATGTTGTATGTTATTTTTATCAGTTTATCACACTTCAAGTTCCCTTTAGATTAGAATCACTATGGGTTGAAATGATACATACCCAAATGGACTTTAGAATAAGGGAAAATCGTTATAGGCTGAAATGATAGGCCTAAGAGATTTTCAAAATTATTTCATTTACTTGGGACCGCGGGTTTGAAATGATAAAACCCGGGTTTTCTTTGTAAATTACGGGTTGAAATGATATATTACCCGCATCACTTTACCTAGCGTAGAAAATTATATACTGACCCGTAGTTAAAATATGTTTTTCTAAAAAATTTAAAATATTTTAGAATTGTAAATATTAAAATATTTTGACTTAAACTTAATTAAAAATGATTTTTGTAAAGTATTATTGATTTTTTGAATATTTATAAGTGAAATAAATTTATGAAAAAGTTAGAAATTTTGAATATAAGTTATTTTTGAAAATTTTGATTTAATTATAATTGGAAATTAAATTAAATATAAAAATATGATAAATTTATGAAATTTTGAATTTAAATGAATTTAAATTGATTTTATAATATATAAATGATTTTTGAATAAAGTTAAATTGTGAAATGAATGAATATTTATGTTGAAATTTGAAATATAACTAAAATTGGGAATTCGTAAATTTGGCTTAAAAGTGAACTTTTAAAGTTAAGTAAATAAAAATGAAATTAAGTTATATTTGAGAATTAAAACTTAAGTGTTAAGTTAAAATTTAATATAACAAATTTAAAATTGAATGTTGGAATTTAATAAGTGAATTATTATTAAATATGGATTTTTGAATGTAAATTTAACTTTATAAAATCATGAATTTAAGGAAAATAAAATGATGGTTATAAAAGTAAAATATTATGATTTTATAAGTTAAAAATGATTTAAATATAAATATAATTGTTTGTGAAATTATATTGAGCATTTGAATTTAAATAACAGCATTTTTGAAATGCTATTAATTTTAATGTAAATGATATTACAATATTTGTAAATGTTGTAGTTGATAATAATAAACTAAAAAGCTAAATAAAATTAAAGGCTATTATAGCATTTTGTAAAGTGCTATAATCGTTGAATTTAACTAAGTTTATTTGAAACTAATGTAACCTTATTACTGCGTTTTAAAATGCTGTCTTTTGTTAAATTGAACTGTTTTGAATGTAACTTTCCGTAGCGTTTTCTAAATGCTACGAAAAGTGAATTTTCACTGTTTTGATAAAATTAAGTGAATGAATGAACTTTGAAAATTTTGGAAATTTAATAATTTAATTATTAAATGCAATAACTTCATTTTTAATGATTTAAATGAAGTAATTCGATTTGAAATATAAACTATTTTTGAAATGTAGTTTGAAATGGTATTTTAAATTGAATAAAATGAATATGGTTTTGAAATGAAATGATAAGTTTGATATTTTGAAATGATTTGAAAGGATATTAAATCGTTAAATGATATTTGATTTTTGAAATAAATACCATTCATAAAAATTATAACTACGGGTTATAATAACGATTGGTTGTTAAAGAGACCGGGATCGGATATGGATATACTCTCTGTCGATACCGAAAACCACTTTAACAACTGTGTACGCGGTGGAGATTCCAGAATGAAGTAGGATGGTGACGACGTTCCTAAGGTACATTACGTGGACCTAACTCCCGTGAGTTAGCTTAAGGTGGCTAAAACAGGAACGATCTCAGGCCAAAGGAGGTAGCACCTCTGGCCGGGCACACTTCTTCGATACCATTCTATTACTGTTGTGATCGATTGGGTGCACCACTTTGATTTTGGAGTGTTGTTCAGGGTGGGTATTTGTGGCTGCTGCGTTACCCCCAGCCCGTGTGCGTAATTGGTATATCTACCCTGACATTGCCTTGTGTGCCGTGTCACCTACCATACCGAGCCTTTACTACGAGTTTGTTTTTCTCCCGTAGCCCGTGTGGTATCCTTTGACAGTTTCCCGATCTAGAGATGTCATGATATTGGATGGACTACTGGGACTATTATGTGTCAAGGGTGATATGGGTAGCCCGGAACGCTATTTAAAAGTATGTTTATTTTACTGTAGACACTATTATAATAGCGCAATATTACTATATAGTAAATAGTTTGACAGATCCTTAGAGGATGGGCGGTCCCAGGCATCCTTTAAGTTACTTGTTCTTTATTACAGTTCACTTGAGTTGGTTTACATTATATAAGTATATATTGTCCCGACTCGAGTGTTTTGTATTTTGCTTTACGCTCGGGTCAGCTTGAGTATTCATAGCTTTGGATTCTCTTTCTGGAGCTGGTATTTGCTGGAGTTTCTGCTTATCTACATATATATCTACTTCTGTTTCAACTATTCTAGTTTATCTCATGTATTAGTGAACTTCTATGTATTTGGGATTTCTATTATATTGTTTTCAGACTATATTATGTATTTGGTTTGAGACTCTGTTGTAGTAGCTTCATGAACTACTATGTATTTTTATATTCCGCTGCGAGTTATTTTGTTTGTTCTGTGTCTGTGATTCTGTGTATTTGATTTCATTTGCTCCAAATTTATTTACAATCTGTTAATTCGCATCATTCAAGTCCGACATGTGTGGATTATTGTCGATTTGAATGGTACGAAATGGCGGGTTGTGACAGTTGGTATCAGAGCTTTGTTTTTTGGCAAACCATTGCCTTTGCGGAGCGAAAACTCATTAGAGATTGGGTATTTCTACCCTAGAATGAGTGAAATCAATCTCAGAATCATATCCTTGTGAGAGACGTATTTTCAAAGTATAAAATGATTTTTCAAAATGTTTTCAAGGGATTTTTCAAATATTATTTTGATATATAAATTTTTCTTGTTTTAAAGGATTTTCAAATGTTTTCTAACTTCCTTTCTTTCATATCTACCTTGTTAGATTTTTCTTTCTTTAGGATATTCATCCAAGTGAATTCTCTTGTCTTATCTTAATTTATCTTTGGCTTTTCTTTATCTTGTCCTAAATTAATTCTTGATATTTTTCAGGATGAATGGAGGAGATGCCAGAGGTAGGGGTCGTGGTATTTCCCTAGCTCCTCAACCTGTTGCTCCTGTTCGGTTCACTGTTCTTTGTAAGGAATTCTCTCAGCTTGGTGGAACCCCATTCACCGGTTCAGAGGGCATCATTGAGGCTCAACAGTGGTTGCGGAGTCTTGAGAGGATATTTTATGGTCTTGATATTACTTATGCCCAGAAGCGTCAGTTAGCAGCTTGGCAGTTGCGTGATTCTGCTTTAGATTGGTGGAAGTCCGTTACGGCTAACACCGTCGAGGCTGATATCACTTGGGAGCAGTTTAGGTATCCTTTGTGTTATCTTGAATTTTGTTCCTATTTTCCTTTTCTTTGAATCTATCTTAAGATTTTTCTGTATCTCTTTTCCAGGGAGGCTTTTGTGGCAAAATGGATGCCAAAATCCGAGAAATCTCAGCTTTATCGTGAGTTTATGGATCTTAAGCAGGGTAGCATGTCTTTTGCTGAGTATGAGTGGAAGTTCAACGAACTTTCCAAGTTAGGTCCTAGCTTGATTGACACTCCTCTCAAGAAGAATAAGAAATTTATTGCTGGTGCTCGTCTTGAGTATTATAGTCGCCTCATTTCTCATGTTCATGGCTCTTTCACCCAGCTTACGGATATGGCTATTCGCTATGAGAATCCCACATCCAAAGGTCCTGCTGTTTCTGGTGCTCGGTCTTCATCTGCTAATTCCAAGAAGCGTAAGCCTAACTTCCAGCAGCAGAAGAATAATTGGCAGAAGCATTCTGGTTTGGGATCTTCATCATCCGCTCCTGCTCAGAGGCAACCAGTTGATCTATCCTCCATCACTTGCTTTAGGTGTGATCAGAAAGGGAACTATGCCAATAGCTGTCCTACTCTATCTGGTGCTGCTATTCCTCCACCTGCTCAGCTGGCTAGGCGTGATCTTTGCCGTATATGTCTCCAGCTTGGTCATTTTAAAAAGGACTGCCCTACCCAGCAGAGGGGTACTGCTTCTGGTATATTTGCGGTCACTTCTGCATCATCTTATGTTCCTCCACCTGCTCCTGCTCCTAGTGATGAACAAGGACTCTCTAGGGTTCATTTACTTTATTCCATCATCTTATTCCTGTGTTGTTTGATACTGGTGCTTCACATAATTTTATTTCTATTACTTTGTGTGATAAGTTTGAGCAACTCCTATCTCCTGAGTATGCTTCTATTCCATTATGTGTTTCAAATCCTATTGGGGGTCCCGCTAACCTTAATCGGATTTGTCGAGAAGTGAAACTTCTCCATTCTGATCATCGCTTTTGTGGTGATTTTTATGTTTTGGGCTTCGATGCTTTTGATTTATTGCTTGGTCAGGATTGGTTAGTGCATCATGATGCACATATCTCTTGTAAAGCCTGGACTGTCCATCTTGTTGATGATCAAGGGAATCCCTTGATTATTCTGTGCCGCTTGCCTCAGGATTTCGCTGGCAATTTTATTTATTCTCTGGATTGTTCTCCCAGTGATCTTGATTCGACTCCTGTAGTTAGATTATATCCCGATGTATTTGGTGAAGTCACTTCTTTGCCTTCGAAGCGGGAAATTGATTTTCGAATTGATCTTATTCCTGGTGATTGACCTGTTGTTCTTCCTCCTAGAAGAATGGCACCCCGCGAGAAGGTTGAGTTAGGAAGGCAAATTGAAGACTTGTCTTCCAAAGGTCTGATTAGGCCTAGTTTTTCTGAATGGGGAGCTGCGGTGGTTTTTGTCACCAAGTCTGATGGTTCTCTTCGGATGTGTGTTGATTATAGGGAGCTGAACAAGCTGACTATGAAAAACAGATATCCAATGCCTCGTATCAATAATATGTTTGATCAACTTTATGGTGCCATAGTTTTCTCTCAGCTTGATCTTGCCACTGGTTTTCATCATCTCAGGGTTGCCGAGGATAGCATTCCCAAGACTGCTTTTCGCACTGAGAATGGTTTTTATAAATGGTTAGTCATGCCCTTCGGTTTGACTAATGCTCCTGCTTTCTTTGTTGATTTGACGAATCATGTTTTTCGTGTTGTGCTTAATAAATTTGTGCTAGTCTTTGTTGATGATATCCTTGTCTTCTCTAAGACTAAGGATGAGCATAAGTCGCATTTGAAATATGTTCTTGAGACTCTCAGAAATCATCAGTTGAAGGCTAAATTTTCTAAATGCCATTTCTGGAGGGATGAAGTTCGATATCTCGGGCATATTGTTTCTAGTAGTGGAGTTTCAGTTGATCCAGCCAAGATCGCTGCGATCAATGTAAATCAGTCTTTCTTTCTCCTTTTCTTTATCGCTTAATAATTCTATCTTTCCTGTTGTCCTTACTTTTCCCTATTCTGTTTACAAGATTAGGAAACTCCAAAGACTCCATCTGTATTCGCAGTTTTTTGGGCCTTGTCGGTTATTACTGGAGATTCATTGAGAATTTTGCTCGGATTGCTGCACCTCTCACAGCTTTGACTCGTAAGAATGCCAAGTTTATCTGGAGTGATCAGTGTAAGGCTGCATTCAATGAGTTGAAGAGCAAGCTAACTTCCGCACCAGTTCTTACTGTTCCGACCAGAAGTGAGGGATTTACATTATATATTGATGCTAGTCGTGAGGGTTTGGGTGTTGTTCTCATGCAGGATGGTAGAGTCGTTGCCTATGCCAGCCGTCAGTTGAAAACCCACGAGGAAAATTATGCTGCTCATGATTTAGAGTTGCTTGCTTTTGTCTTTACTTTGAAACTTTGGAGGCATCATCTTCTTGGAACCAAGTTTGAGCTTTCCACCGATCATCAGTTCTGAGATATATCTTCACCCAGAAGGATTTGATCAGAGGCAAGTTCGTTGGCTTGAGTTTCTGGCTTCTTACGACCTCGATATTAGCTATAGTCCCGGTAAAGGTAATGTTGTGGCCGAGGCTTTGAGTCAGAAGAAGGCTTTGTTGTGTCAGCTTGTTGTTTCTTCTTCTCCTCTTCTGGATCGTATTATGGCTAAGCAGGATGAGGATGAGATGCTTAGATTGATGAAGGAGAGTGTTCGTAGCAGAGTTGGTGGTAGTAGTGATAGTAGTGGAGCTCAGATTGATAATAGGGGGATTTTGAGGATTAATGGCAGGATTTGTGTCCCGAATGTTGATGGTTTGAGGCAGGAGTTGCTTCAGGAGAATCACCGATCCATGC
The DNA here is from genome assembly GCA_030765085.1 of Allium cepa. NCBI lineage: Eukaryota > Viridiplantae > Streptophyta > Magnoliopsida > Asparagales > Amaryllidaceae > Allium > Allium cepa. The sequence goes on along the minus strand of CM060938.1, from coordinate 259,080,911 downwards.
TTTCTATTCATCCTCGTGTGGCGAAGATGTACCAGGATATGAAGAAGCTTTATTGGTGGAAGGGGATGAAGAGGGATATCTCTATCTTTGTTAGTCGGTGTGCGACTTGTCAGCAAGTCAAAGTCTATCACCAGAAGACCCATGGTTTGTTGCAGCCCCTTGAGATTCCCAATTGGAAGTGGGAACAGGTTTCCATGGATTTCATCGATGGTTCACCAAGGACCCGGAGGGGTAATGAGAGTATCTGGGTTATTATTGATATACTGACCAAGTCCGCTCATTTTATTCCGGTCAAGTCTACTCTTTCTGCTTCTAACTTATCTGAGATCTACATGAGAGAGATCGTTCATCTCCATGGTGTTCCTCTCAATATTGTTTGTGATCGAGACCCTATCTTCACCAGTCAATTCTGGAAAGCTTTTCAGGAATCTCTGGGTACTCGTCTGAATCTGAGCACTGCTTACCATCCACAGACCGTCGGTCAAACGAAAAGAGTAAATCAGGTTCTCGAGGATCTTCTTCGTGCTTGTGTGCTTGATTATGGAGGATCTTAGGAAGATTATCTCCATCTTGCCGAATTTACCTACAATAATAGCTATCAGGTATAATCTTATCTTCTATTTTTCAGTCTATTCTTGATCTTTTTATCTATCTCATTCCATATTTGCATTCAGGTCAGTCTCAAAATGTCTCCATTTCCTGCTCTATACGGACGACCTTGTAGATCCCCATCTTGCTGGATTGAATCCGGTAATCGTTTGGTTCTTGGCCCTGATGTGATTTTGGAAGCTTCAGAGAAAGTTGAGGAGATTAAGAAGAGGTTGAGAGCCGCTCAGGATAGGCAGAAGAAGTATGCTGATAGACATAGGCGGAATTTGGAATTTTCTGTTGGTGATCAGGTGTTCCTTAAGGTTTCTCCCTTGAGGAATGTCATTCGCTTTGGTCGTAGAGGGAAGCTTTCTCCTAGGTTCATTGGTCTTTTCCGCATTGTGGAAAGAGTTGGTTCTTTGGCTTATCATTTGGATTTTCCCGAGAAGCTTTCTGGAGTGCATGATGTATTCCATGTCTTGCATCTTCGCCGTCATCTTCGTGATCCATATCTTATTGTCCACCTTCTGTTCTTGATATTTTGGATATTAAGCCTAATCTGACTACTGAGAGGAAGCCACTTCGTATTGTCGACAGAGGTACGAAGTAGCTCAGAAGGAAATCTATGAATCTGGTCAAAGTACAGTGGTGTACCAACGATCAAGATTGTACCTGGGAAACGGAGGAGAGCATTCGTGTTTCGAATCCATAATTATTCATTTCAGGTACTATTTTGTTTTTCTATCTTGTTCTCTTTATTTTCCTTTCCGTTCTTTTCGAGGACGAAAAGATTTGAGTGAGGGAGAGCGTAACAACCCTAGATTTTTGAATATAAATTTAAATTTGACTTTATTTCATTTGGAAATTAATCTAATTTTTTATTTGTGAGATTTAATTTCTAAATATTTTTAAAGTGATAATAGAATTTTTTTCCAAAATTTATTGCATTTATTCCCTATTTTTAAAAGCTAGTTTCTATTTTTCTGCTATTTTCTTCATTTAAATTATATTTAATTAAATTATATTTATTTATTTTTGTGAATGCATTTTTATTTCATGTTCTTATCTTTATTTATAAATATTTTCCAAGTCCATATAAATTTTCCAAAGTTTATTCTGTTTATTTTCAAATTTTCTAGACTAGTTTTCATTCTCTGTGCTATTTTCTTATTTTAACCATATCTTATTAATATTTATTTATTTATATTTATATATTTGTTATATTTACGAATTTTAACTGAAATTATAAGTATTTTCAGTTATTTAAGCTTACAAAAAAAAATTGGAAGAAATTTGAAAGGTTTTGGTGACTTTTGATTTCCTAAGGCCTTTTATATTCCTACATTTTCACATTTCAACATTTCTTTTCATTCAATTGGCCTTAAATCTTCCTTCTTTCAGCCGACTATCACTTTTATCATTCACATAAACATTTTTCTCATTCCTGAAAGAAAATTTTCGGCCTCTTGCTTTGGAAAAACATTTGGTAATCTTTTTTTTTTCACTTTTATTGTTCTTTGATTTGATTTTTGCTCTTGTGTCTTCTCCCTTTAGGTTCGGCCATCCTCCACCACCAGCCCTACCACCTCCACCACCACCTGAACATGTCACCATCACTTCCTCCTCTCTGGACAACCCCAATCCGAGCCTCCATTGTTTGATTATCCACCACAAAATTCACAAAACTTCAACTATGCACCATAGCCGAGCATACAATCCACTTCCACCACTTCATCACCCCCTTAGCCGCCACCTATTCCACCTCCAGCCTCACCTGACCCCTCTGCCTTGTCAACCTTTTGACCACTCCAGTGGTGGACGTGACCCTTGTGCCTTGGCCGAGCCTTGAATGGCCTTGAAACCATGTGATGCTATGTCTTGCTGTTGTTTTACATCACCCCACCTTTTCACCATGCTAACCAAGTTTGGCCGACCCATATCCACCCATAAACTGATCCAAACCCTTGATTTAGCCTTGTATTTCACTTAGGGCCGAACCCAAAGAGAGTTGGAAGCAAGTGCAAAGCAATTCTGCTTTGATTTGTGCAGTTAATTCTAGCTTAATTTAGTCGTTTTTGAATTTGAAAGCTTATATTTGTTGTATTGTTTTTGTTTGATTTGTTTCAAGGGAATTGATCTTTGGCTCTCCCACTCGTATCTTGTCGTGCTATCGTGCTTGTGTGGATCTCTTTTGTGCATTCGTTGTTGTGTCTCCAGCTTAAACCAGTGAGTTATTCTCACCAGACAATTTGTACCTATATAACTAGTAAATTGACCACTTGTGAATCTGTAAAATGCATAACCATATTACATCTACTATGTTATGATTATATGATGTCCACCCATGCTTAAACACCTGTTATATCATATGTTACTGTTATATTATGATATTCTTTTATTTTTATCAGTTTATCACAATGCAAGTTCCCTTTAGATTAGAATCACTATGGGTTGAAATGATACATACCCGAACGGACTTTAGAATAAGGGAAATCATTATGGGCTGAAATGATAGGCCTAAGCGATTTTCAAAATTATTTCATTTACTTGGGAACGCGGGTTTGAAATGATAAAACCCGGGTTTTCTTTGTAAATTACGGGTTGAAATGATATATTACCTGTATCACTTTACCTAGCGTAGAAAATTATATACAGACCCGTAGTTAAAATATGTTTTTATAAAAAACTTAAAATATTTTAGAATTGTAAATATTATAATATTTTGACTTAAAATTAATTAAAAATTATTTTTGTAAAGTATTATTGATTTTCTGAATATTTGTAAGTGAAATAAATTTATGGAAAAGTTAGAAAATTTGAATATAAGTTATTTTTGGAAATTTTTATTTAATTATAATTGGAAATAAATTAAATATGAAAAATATGATAAATTTATGATATTTTGAGTTTAAATGAATTTGAATTTATTTTATAATATATTAATGATTTTTGAATAAAGTTAAATTGTGAAATGAATGAATATTTATGTTGAAATTTGAAATATAACTAAAATTGGGAATTAGTGAATTTGGCTTAAAAGTGAATTTTTAAAGTTAAGTAAATAAAAATGAAATTAAGTTATATTTGAGAATTTAAACTTAAGTGTTAAGTTAAAATTTAATATAAAAAATTTAAAATTGAATGTTGGAATTCAATAAGTGAATTATTATTAAATATGGATTTTTGAATGGAAATTTAACTTTATAAAATCATGAATTTAAGGGAAAAAAATGATGGTTATAAAAGTGAAATATTATGATTTTATAAGTTAAAAATGATTTAAATAAAAATATAATTGTTTGTGAAATTATATTGAGCATTTGAATTTAAATAACAGCATTTTTGAAATGCTATTAATGTTAATGTAAATGATATTACAGCATTTGTAAATGCTGTAGTTGATAATAATGAACTAAAATGCTAAATAAAATTAAAGGCTATTATAGCATTTTGTAAAGTGCAATAATCATTGAATTTAACTAAGTTTATTTAAAACTAATGTAACCTTATTACAGCATTTTAAAATGCTGTCTTTTGTTAGATTGAACTGTTTTGAATGTAACTTTCCGTAGCCTTTTCTATATGCTATGAAAAGTGAATTTTCACTGTTTTGATAAAATTAAGTGAATGAATGAACTTTGAAAGTTTAAAATTTTGGAAATTTAATAATTTAATTATTAAATGTAATAACTTCATTTTTAATGATTTAAATGAAGTAATTCGATTTGAAATATAAACTATTTTTGAAATGTAGTTTGAAATGGTATTTTAAATTGAATAAAATGAATATTATTTTGAAATGAAATGATAAGTTTGATATTTTGAAATGATTTGAAAGGATATTAAATTGTTAAATGATATTTGATTTTTGAAATAAATACCATTTCAAAAAATTATAACTACGGGTTATAATAACGATTGGTTGTTAAAAAGACCGGGATCGGATATGGACATACTCTCTGTCGATACCGAAAACCACTTTAACAACTGTGTACGCGGTGGAGATTCCAGAATGAAGTAGGATGGTGACGACGTTCCTAAGGTACATTACGTGGACCTAACTCCCGTGTGTTAGCTTAAGGTGGTAAAACATGAGTGATCTCGGGCCAAAGGAGGTAGCACCTTTGGCTAGATGCATTTCTTCGATACATTTATTACTGTTGTGATCGATTGGGTGCACCACTTTGATTTTGGAGTGTTGTTCGAGGTGGGCGTATGTGGCTGCTGCGTTACCACCTGCCCGTGTGCGTATTTGGTATATCTACCCTGGCATTGCCTTGTGTGCCATGTCACCTACCATACCGAGCCTTTACTACGAGTTTTTTCTCTCCCGTAGCCCGTGTGGTATCCTCTGACAGTTTCCCGATCTGGAGATGTCATGATATTGGATGGACTACTGGGACTATTATGTGTGAAGGGTGATATGGGTAGCCTGGAACAATATTTAAAAGTATGTTTATTTTAATGTAGACACTATTATAATAGGCAATGTTACTATATAGTAAATAGTTTGACGGATCCTTAGAGGATAGGCCGTCTCAGGCATCCTTTAAGTTACTTGTTTTTTATTACAGTTCACTTGAGTTGGCTTACATTACATAAGTATATATTGTCCTGACTCGAGTGGTTTGTGTTTTGCTTTACGCTCGGGTCAGCCTGAGTATTCACAGCTTTGGATTCTCTTTCTGGAGCTAGTCTTTGCTGGAGTTTCTGCTTATCTACATATATATCTACTTCTGTTTCAGCTATTCTAGTTTATCTCATGTATTAGCGAACTTCTATGTATTTGAGATTTCTATTATGTTGTTTTCAGAATGTATTATGTATTTGGTTTGAGACTTTGTTATAGTAGCTTCATGAACTACTATGTATTTTTATATTCCGCTGCGAGTTTTTCTGTTTGTTCTGTGTCTGTGATTCTGTGTATTTGATTTCATTTGCTCCAAATTTATTTACAATCTGTTATTTCGCATCATTCAAGTCCGACAGTGTGGATTATTGTCGATTTGAATTGTACGAAATAGCTGGTCATGACAGTGGCCGCGAGATGGTCGTGCGCCCGGTGATAGGCGCGCCTTGGCCTGAGGAGTGCTATGCCGTGCTCTGATCGATGGCCAGGTCGACGTGGTGACGGCATAAATTCAAGTTTTGGTGGCGGCTGAGCAATTGAAGGGATGGGTTTGATAGGGTTTCGGCGTGTTTGCTGGGTGATGATGAGCGTTGACATGGCGCGTTTGGATAGGAAGGTGTTTGCTTTGCTTCTCTTTACTTTAATTTTATTTCGATCGTTCTAATGATCATAACTTTTGCATACGAGGTCGAAATTTTACATAGTTTTCTCCGCTGGGATCGTAATAAAATTCCAGACAATTTGGCGCTGGTTGGACCAATTCTGAGACTGTTCAAATTTTGGGTTTAAATTGGATTTAAAATCAGTTTGAACTCAAAAGGTGAGTGTTTTGAATCATCATCTCAGTTTATTTGAATTTGTTTGGATAAAATAGTTATTTAATTTATTATTGAATATAAACTGCCAGTAAATACCTGTTATTTATTCTCTATTCTATATTGATGTTATTGATTGAATTGGATGATGATTGTGATAAATGTTTGATGATTGATATTGGATGAATGGATGTTTTATTTTATATTGTTATAGACTGCAAGTTGTTGTATATTTTTATTTAATTCGAGATTGCGGTTTGAAATGATATATAACCGTATTTATATTTTAAATTATGGATTGAAATGATAAATATCTGTATCACTTGACCATAGGATAGAAAATTATATACAGACACCGTGGTATATACATAAATATTTTGAAATGGTTTCTTTGGTTTGTAAAGAAATATATGGTTTTATGAGGTATTGATTTGGATATTTTATAAATGTTATTTTATATATAGTTAAATTCTTAGTTTTAATCTATGTATAAAATTGGTTTAAAGTATAAAATAAGTTTAATAATAAAGTTTGATTTTATTAAGATATAATATGGTTAAGTATTTATTTAAATTATATTTCTAGAGTTTATAATGACTTAAATGAGAATAAGTGGGAAGATAAATATGAAATTGATTTGACATTTAATAAAATTAAGATTTTAAAGGTATGATTTTATAATTAGATTTTGGTTAAGATGAATTAAACAAATATTCCAAGTATAAATAAATTGAAGGAAATATTTAGATATTTGTAATTTGAGTTTTATTTAAATGATAATGGATTTATTATGCAAATATTTCAAAACTAAATAATAGAAAATTTGAATTGTTGAATCGTAATTACCAACCTTAGTATTGAAATTGCTTAATACTTAAAGTTTGAAATATATTGAAATTGAAATGGTTTATTGAAAACTGGAAGTGAGTTGAAAGTGATGAATTGATATTTAATTTAAAATGAGTAGAATTATGACGTCGAGGAAATTATTTTACTTTATAAAGTAATTTTAAATTCAAACTATTTTATTTTATATACTGTTTGAATATCCAAACCATTTAAGCTTTGGAAGTTATGGTTTAGAGGCTATGAAATTCGAAGTATTATGTTTTGGAAGGTTATATTTCAAGCGTTTGGTTTTGAAATATTATAATTTTGAAAGTACTATGATTTTGGAAAGGATATATTCGAAATAAAAAATATTGTATTGATTTGTGTCTTAATAAAATGATATCATATTGATTGGTTTTCGAAACGGAAATGATATCGCATTTATATGGTTTTGAAATGGATGTTATATTCTGGTTTTGAATTATAATTATTTTGAAATGACCGCGGTGTTATAATAACGTTTGGTTGTTAAAGAGACCGAGATCGGAAGTTGTCTTACTCTCTTCCAACTCCGAAAACCACTTTAACAATCGTGTACGCGGTGGAGATTGCAGAATGAAGTAGGATAGTGGTGGCATTTCCTTTGAGGTAAATACATGGACCCGACTCCCATGAGTTGACATAAGGTGGCTAAAACATGAGCGATTGACGGGTTAATGAGGTAGCACCTTTGATCAGACACATCCCTTTGATATTATACTTTTGACTTTTGGATTGATTCGGTTGCCACTTTTGATTTTTGATTTGGGGGTGTGGCTCGAGGTGGGTGGTAGCTGCGGCTATGCGTTACCACCGGCCCGTAAGCGTAATTGGTATATCTACCCTGGCATTGCCTAGTTGTGCCGTGTCACCTACCATAGCGTGCCTTGTACGAGTTTGATTTGTGTCGTACCTATGAGTATCCTCTGGTAGCCTCCCGATCATGAGGTATTACGGTACTGTATAGACTATTGGCACTATTACGTGTTAAGGGCTATATGGGTAACCCCTTAATGCTATTTAAAAATAAGTTTATTTTACTATTAGACATTATTATAATAGCGAAATATAACTACATAGTAAATAGTTTAATGGATCCTTAGGAGATGTGAATCCCGAGCATCTCTTAAGTTACTGCACTCACGTTAGACAAAGGATAGGAGATATCAAATCCCGTAAACATCTCTGACACCGTTCCACTCATATTTTACTGTTGATTCAACTTACATAAGATCTTTTAGTTCTGACTCGAGTGTTTTGTTTTTTCAATTCGCTCAGGTCAGCCTGAGCAATTAAGGATTTAAAGACCTTACTTCTGGAGGACGAAGACGAAGATTTTATTACTATTATTTACTATATTATTCCACTATCTTCATACTGTTCCGCTGCATTATTTATTATTCCCTGGTTTGTGTAACTCTGATATGTATTGTATAAGTATAATCGAATATTTTGTAAAATAGCTTCATGAACTGTTTATTTGATTATTATATTTTGTCATTCCGCTACAAGATTCTGTTTTGTTTTATTTTTTTCCCTTTTTCTCATTCACCCCAATAACAAGCCGCCTTCTGTATGGTTTGAGTTTGACATGTGTGGTTTATCGTCGATTTAAAGCGTACAAAAAGGCGGGACGTTACAAATTTAATTTTTGCAATTCATTTGTTTGATCGAGAAGTTTATAAAGTTCTAGCCATTTCAAATATGTTGGAGTTAATGTATAAAATATTGTTGGAGCAATTAATTGTTTACCGTAGCTGTAAGCTTTTTCAATCTTGCAGACCAGTAAGAATGGCTTCCACAAATGCCTTTTGCATAGTAAGAAATGCGTTGGGACAATTGCTTATCTTTCAATTTTAACATTTCACGGATATCATTTATAGATTAATTCCCATCATCTGGATTTTGTGTACATAAATGTTACCAATATCTAACGCACGCCACCTACTAATTGAATTGTAGACAAAATATCGAAACCTATAATCTTTTACAAACCTTTGATCATGAAATTTTAATAAATATTGAAAATATTCTAGGGGTCTAATTTTTCCTGGTCATGCTTGCCTTAGATCACCATTTCCTAATGGAAATAATGTTGGAAATGCCATCGAGATATATCCAAGAGTATTAAACTCATCAATAGAAACAGATAAGATAGGCATCTAAACAACTATTCATATTTTTATTTGTTTTCCAAAACGGATAATAGACAGGCTTGGTGGTTCGGTTGTACTAAAGCCATGGCTGCACCTGATATCTCAAATTTACCGATGTTAGTTATTTCGTTTTTGAATTCTAGAGGTCCTAGAAAATCGTCATTGTAAATTTGAGTTTGCGAATTATCTTGAATATGAGGAAGATCTGAAGCTATACCGTCCTCTGATAACTCATGAAGAGATATTTCATTAATGTGCACATCCGAATAAAATATATTTTGAGATTTAAGCCAAAGTAGTGCCTGTCTTACATGTTCATGCCTTACTCGAAACTCTTGACTTTCATTCGTCCCACTTCTATTGACAACTAATACCGCTGATAAATCATTTGGACTGAAAGGGAGAGAACGTATTATTGCATTGATATCCTGAGGGAAATTAATAATACTTCCACTATATTTATATTGTTGTCCTTTAGAACGGTAAACTGACATAACTGGATGAATGCCCGCAATGAGGATTCGCTCCAAGTTAGTAAGGCAGGATAATTCAAGTGGAATAGGACTGGTTTCCATTAGATTTTGAGAACTAAACATGTAGGGAAGGTCATGTTGTGGTTATCAGTACGACAATCAGAGCATGAACTTGACGTAACAATTAAATCCGAAAAAAATCGAGAACAAGTCTGACAACTTATCCATTGAATCATTTGGCTGAGCTTATAAATTTGTGAGCATTTGTAAATTTTGGAACTGGAGATACTAACATTGGAGTTGAAATGGATGAGGTGTTGATGTTTGAGGATTTGATATGAGATGCTTTTTCTTTATGTCTTGCTGCATCAACCGCTTTTCTACGTTGTTTTTGCTGATCGGTTTCTCTCAAATGTCTAGCTAGTTGAGTGGATAACTGATTTTCGTTGTATTTAGCCATCATTTTTCCATATTTAATAAATATAGGCGAGCCTCTATTATAAAATAAGTATATTCAGTTAACAAATAACTCAAACAAAATAGGTGTAATAATCTATTATTTGCATATTATAAGTAAATGTAGAATTATATACCTTTGTAAGGTGCATGATAAGTCTAAAGGACAAATTGCATCAAATGAATCTTTTAAAATATCGTGTAGAGTTGAACTGGATGGGGTGAATAAATCAATCTTCTTGGATGCATCAAAAGGAACAAATCTCCATACGAAGCATTAGAGAATGACAATGGATCTTCAATGAGCATAGTTTCACATAGTACATCATGTGGCATCTATGCAAGTATAAACCAATTGAAAAATTAAGTAAAAGGTTAATATGGGACATAAACTATCAAAGTATCATTAAATATTTATACTATTGTATTATGTTTGTTTATTGTAAAAATTAAAAATTAAAATGAAAAGACATGTATTTTGGAAAAAAATACAGTATGGAAGTTCACCTATGTTGTTGACACTTCTTGCATATTATTAACATAACCTGCTATTGATCGCTCCTCGTTATTAAGCAAAGGTGGTGCATTCCGATCAATACAATGCATATCAACTGTACATGTGAAGAATATTATTAATCCTAATAAATTTATAAATATCACAACACTTAGAATAAAAGTGATAACAATTAATGTTTAATGATATAGTATACAATTGTACATTATGTTAAAAGAGTCATCTCAATCGTTAGTTTGTGTCTTTTCTGAAGTTTCTTCAAACAGTGCGACAACTGCTGATGATCTTGGCTGTTCTTTACATATTGCTTCAACCGAAATCTAAACATTTTAGTGCAAATATCATCAAAAAAATTATCATATAATCGTCGAATAATCATTTATCGTAAAGATTACAAATAAAACATAAATTTGACAGAAAGACCAATACAATAAGGATTATAGAAAATTTACCGTATGGAAGGTCGACTGCGATGTTGATACCATTTGCATATGATCAACACGATCTTCAAATAGTTGCTCATCATTACTAGGCAATGGTGGTGCATTCAAATCAATAGGACATACACTATGCAGTTGATTTTTCCGAACGTGTAAAATAAATTAGTGTGCATAATTGATCATAATAGTATTACCATAAGTACAAAAATATATGTTTATCCATTATTTTTCATGGCATGCATGTATATTTATGACAACAGGTTCAACAATACAATTATATACTTGTGGAACTATGAGAATCTGAGTGAAAATTATTTGATAAAACACTCATACATGGCTAACATTTCCAGAAGTCATACAAACGATGATGATTAGGTAGAATTTGCTTATATTTTCAGATTGTGGTATGCTTAGTGTGTCAAGAGCAGCTATCTTTAATAGCGCATGCACACACACTTTTACCTCACATTTTAAATATATATGCACACATACTTATATGTATATAAGGGAACCATTGCATATTACATTCAGTAATATCCTGTTTGCACCCATTTATTTTTTATAGCAACATGAGAAATGGCTATAAAATTTTTGAAATACATACTCCAGACTATGAATATCATAAAAAGGTCTCAATAAAAATAAGACCACTTGGAATGTAACCCATTTAAAATTATGATTTTGCTATAAAAAATTTAGGATACATACTCCAGACTATGAATATCAAAAAAAGATCCCAATAAAAATAAGACCACTTGGAATGAAACCCGTTTAAACTTATGACTTTGTGATATAACTCCTCGTACTAACTAGGATATTAGACTAACATACACACACAAACACACATGCAAAATATTTGGTTTGAGGATATCTATCAAATTAAGCCAAATTTATCCAAATTGCAAGACACATGTTTGCACGGTTAAGTCTAATAAAATAAAATATTGAAAATTAATTTTTAAATTTTAGTTAGCAAACAACAACAACAATAATGATAAAATCATATGTCGTTATTAACCATTTAAATTTCTTCTAAGTATTCATTGAAGTATCAACTCAATCATTGTAGGGAAAAAAGGTAAACGAGCTTAGCTTCCAATACTTGAGGGTTGAGGGATTGAACGATGCATGCTCTTAACACATTGGATAAAACACTAAGTAAAACAAATGGAACCGGTAGAATTTGATCCCTTTGGACTTCCAATCAACATTTTAACCCAAGTGGAGATATTTCTCCACATATGGAACAAAAATAATAATATGACCATTAATCTTAATGGTTAAATAACACCCTATTTGCTTATATTGAGAATGAATATCAAATAAAACTAACATTTCAGAAGATGATATAACCATTGCTTATCATCTCTATTGATTCTACAATCTTATCACAACTAATGATCAGAATCCACCACTGGCCAAAACGTTCAAAAAAAACAGAACCCACGAAACAAATAAAGTCATCTAAAAAATAACAAAGGTAAATTAAGTGATAAACAAAATACCACAACAGAAGGAGAAGAAGTCGATTTAGTTTCATCTAAAGCCATTTTAGATGCACCCAACTTATGTCGCAGCCTTTACTATAATTATATGAAAAATGTTAAAATCTATGAAAAGTAGTTTCGCCTCTTCCTCTACATTCAAAAATGCATCCGATATTAGCACAGTTATGGTTACTAAAACTGAAATTGTTTCTATTGTTATATAAAGAATTCAATCAAATTGGAGTGATCGATAGTTGAATTATAAGGTTAATAGATCTCCGCATAATTTTGTGAATTTTACTTTAGTTGTTGACATAAAGATCAGATCATTAAAAATGGTGTATATATATATATATTAGATAGTGATAATTTTGAAGTCGATGAAATGGAGAAAACTATATCGAGAAAGGGGGAATGTGTTTTGGGCTTAAGAGTGTTTGATTTTGGACAGTGACAGTAAATAAACCTTTTATGATTAAGTATATGAAACATAGGTGAATGAATAGCACAGGTTCAGATATAGGTGGAAAAATGAAACAGATAACTATATAATACAGTTTTCAACATACCTAGTTCCAGTGGTGAATGATTTATGAACCATCTCTACACAACCATCAAAATTCATGCTACAAAATAAATATGCTTTATCTATTATTATACAAAAAAAAAATTCCTATTCAAGAATACAATTACAAAAAATGTTAAATTTATTGCGGCTTGAATTAGAATTTAGTAGTGTATATAACGTATGACATACATAAAGCATCCCTACAACTGTAGTATTTCTCAGATATCCAATCAACAGTTTCATAAAAAAATCCATAGAAAGAGTAGCGGCAATGGTGATGACATGATAAATCACAACAAAATTAATAAATTCGTTCAACTGATCGTCTTTTGTTATCAGCCCTAAAAAATGGCTGGAGAATACTCTTTATCAATGGTGGATCTGAGCAAATCTCTTCATATGTTCATTGTATTAGATGTGGTACAGGTAGATGTTCATGGCATATGAATTTATGGGTACAAATTAAATTTGTAGTAATGCAAATAGTTGCCAAATATAAAATTGACAATACCTATATCCATAATCTTAGAGGAAAGTTTCACATACTCAGTAATGTTTGAAGTAAAAAAAATTAACGGAAACAACACAAGTTTATGAACAATATATGTATCATTAGTTATGTAGTTCGTTTAAATCACATTACATCATGTGAAATTTATGTTGTAATTCTTAATAACTAGAAAAATGCTTTTCTAATTTCCAATTATAAATTTAAAAGTTAAATTAAGAAAGTTGGTACCTGTAAGATCATATGAAGAAGGAAGCAACATAACTGTACCAAATCCAAATAGCCATCTCTCTATGGTACCAAATCAAGTATGAAAATTGAATTTTAGATCAGGGAGGCTCGAGAGGATGAGCGTGGTCGAACAAGCTCTGGTTGTGGGGGGGGGGGGTAAAAGTTGAAGTGGATGCTGGATTACGGTTTTATTTTGGTTCATATTAGGATTATCTAACGAAGTAACTTAGTTGATTAGGTTTAAGGAGAAATGAAGAGGAGTAATAATCTCAGATACGAAGAGTATGTCAACGCGGATGAGTAGCAACACTACAACAAAACAACCATATTACAACCTTTTCTTTACAACTTGCACAAACTGGCAGTTGTAATAGGTATTTTATAACAACTGTTTATATGCAGCAGTTGTAACAAATTTATTTTTAACAAATTTATTTGTTCAGCAGTTGTAATATATGTCTGTAACAACTGTTTATTTGTGTCAGCTGTAAATATTTATCTATCATAATTGTTTTTGACAGTTGTCTGCCTGTACAACGAAAAATTACAACTTCCCTCTTTTATTTTCTTTGGCCCGCTCAATGCTTTCATGTAAACTAAAAAGTGGCCACAAAATTTCATAAATCTAAACCCTAACCCTATCCCACTCTGCCATTGCTATCCACCGAAGTAAATCGCGCTTGCTAGAAACCCTCTTCCAAATCCTAACCCTTTTCTCTCTGTCATTTTCTCGCCTCCGTGGCCGCATCTCCATCGCTACACGCGTTCGCTCGCTTCGCCACCACTGCTACCCGCGTTTGCTCGCCGTTGTTGTTGGTCACCTTCGACGAAGTTGTGGTATTTTGCTATCCTACGATTTATGCCTGTCCATTGTATACTAGAAATTCTGTATATGTTTAGCTATGTTCAACCATTTCTCATCAATTAAAGTGGTTGATTCATGGAAGCAAATAATGTTATAATAGGATTATATACTCAGTGAAATTTACTACTGGCTTTTGTTATCGTTTGGTGATTTCTTTTATATCTTTATACCTGCCAGTGTTCGAAAAGGTTACATATTGCTTAATTATAGTAAAGTATATTGCCAGTGTTTCTGCGACCGAGTAACGCATCTAACCTATCAGTTTAATTGTTGTGCATTTAAGATAGAATGTTTGAGACTTTATTGGTCAAAAAAATCAGCATTCATGTCTTCACGAATTATATTTTATAAAATCCGTTGTCAAGCACCCATTATATATCTTACCAAATTTTAATAATGTTGTTTAATGTTTGGTAATTCACGTTAGATTATTGAGAAGCCCATGGACCTCGGCACCATCGTGAAAATATGAAATCCAACAAATACAAAATGTGAGAGAAATCTATGCTGATGCAAAACTAGTTTTCTTAAATGCCATGGAATACCATGAACAAAACAGCGACGTGCATGTAATGGCTGAACAACTGCTTGCACTACTAGAGGAAAAATGGAGGCAACTGCTTCCTAGAGTTATTGATGCAGTGAGTCATTTCATCATCATTAATTTCTATTTTCTCTACTTTTTCTTATTTGATTCGGTTCCTTGTTCCATCTAGTAGCTCAATTTTCTGTTTGGTAACGGTATTATTTCTGTATGTTTTTTGTACTTAGCACGAAACACAAAAAAAAGAAATGGATTCACGTGCCATAGAAAATATGCAGTTTTCTAAGGAGGCAGCTATAGAAAAACTGGCTAGAGATACGGAATGAGGTTATCTTTCGAATTCATATTCTGGTTGCAAATATTTTATATTAGTTTACTAGCATATATGTCATGTGTCTCCGGTCTAAGTTGTGATACCGTTTATATTAACGTTGATACATGTTTGTGACATACTCCTCAACAAACTTTTGAGTCTTTTTTACTGTATGTTCTATCCTTACATGTTTTAGTTCACAGGTTAACGAGTTGAGTGTGCATGTAGATGAACTCAGAGAACATGCACTTAATAGTTGCAGAAAATTCTCAGCTAGAGATAGACGGGAACTATCTGCAGCAATAGTTGGTTTATCACCCGAGTATTGCCACAAAATACTAGAAATCGTGCATCGGGGAAATATTGTAATGTTAAAGGGTAGGAAACTGAAATCGATATCAGTGCACAGGTTTGTTCATTTCTGCTCTGGAGTCGAACTAAGGTTATTAAGAGATAAGAATATTCCCCCCCCTTTTCTTCAATGTCTATTGCTTAAACACTAGATATAAGTGATACCTCTTAGCATGATAGTTTTCGCTTATTACTTCTAACTTATTAGTCATCTTTTATTTTGGGAATAGGTACAACTCTAGTATGTAGTTAGTTATACTGACACTTCAAAAAAATGTCATAATATACATTTGGTTTTGTCTTACTGTGAAAACACACAGACACACATCTTATAGCATTATGAGTTATAACTATCGTATAACATTAAGAAGTATTAATATATCATGAAGTAGTTAGAAAAATGATGTTTTGAAATAATTATACAGATATTTTAAGTAATGATTGATTGGTAAAATATAATGAGAAACCATATTATTAATTGAACTAGATACTTCATATGATAAGTGATGTATATTTTACCTCAAAGAAACTTTTTAGCAATCTCCAGGCTACCCTTAGCATGAATTATTCATGACAACTAAACCCTTTTTTGCTCAAAAGGATTTGCCTAGATTTATATTTTAAGCAACTCCATTTTATTTTTCATCTTTTATCCAATATATCCATCCATTATCATTTAACACCAAAGTTTGTATCCATAAAACACCAAAATTTTAAATCCTTTTTTTTCCTCATTAAACCTTTTTATATATGTAAGCATGTACTTACCTATGTATACGTATGTATGTATGTATTTGTAGACATACACATATATGAGAAATCTATTTACACACATTCTATGTAATAACTCATTCTATGTAATACATGTATGCATGTACTTACGAATATATTTTTCATTTTTACTTTGTAATAACTCAATCTATGTAATTTATTCGTACTGTGCAAATAATAAATGATATTAACAATGAAAAGCAAACTTGTGAACTAACAAACTATTTTTTTTCCAATGTTAGTGCATAGCTAGCATAAAAAATGTGTTACTAGTTTCTTGATGAAGTACATGTAAAGAATGGACTATTTAAAACTTACTAGTTTCTTTTGCCGTGTAGTTACTAGTTTCTTTTGCATGTGCGTCCAATCGGATCCACACAAGCTATGGACAAAACATGGGTTTTAACAATCATTAACGATCATTAACAATCAGTTCTGCGCAATCAGTTTGACTGTAAATTTCCTCTTCCCTGTACTTTAAATTTAATCACATTTTGCATAATATATGAAACTGTTATGCGAATAATCTTGGACAAAGACCAGCAATATTGTTTCTGTAATTTTTTTCTCAATCAGGAAATCTTTGCTTCACCTAACTGCAATTTTCTTATCACTGCCTGATAGATGAGGATTATTTTACTAAATAGATTACAGAATCACTAGATCACAAGTTTTGTCTATATTGAAGAAATTTAAAGCTACTCTGTTTTTGCTTTTGGTGCCTAAGTTACGTGAAAAGTTTTTTAATTTCCATATTTTATCTATGTGTTGGTCAACCTCTACAGACTTCATAAATCTTTTTGTGGTGCTTAGATAGAATTGTTTTGTTTGAATTTGATGAAGGGAAAAAAGGACGCGGTCCTTTAATTTACCCTGTCTTGGTCATTTGGCATCATTAGCACATGCACTTGTCTAATTTTTCTACAAAAAATAAAGAAAAAGGCTAATTTCTATTTTTTTGGTGCATTGATATGGTTATACTGCCGTAAGTGCAATTTTATCTGTTTAGGCAACATTGGTTTATTTAGGTATAAATAGATACTAAAAAAAGGTATTGGTTTCACATCCACAATCTATTAACATGTAGTTGTGTTGCTACTCATACACGTATACCTAGTTATTTGTTCCAGTTTCTCACAAGGTACAAATGCTGTGTATTATACGTAGAAAGTTGTATGTAATTTTTTTTCACTTTATGGAGAAATCAATTTTAATTTTGTAGTATATTACAAGATTTTACTGGCCAGCACTCATAATTATTTTCATTTTTCAGGTGCAACTTGAGTTTCTTCGTATTGAGCAGGCATTCTGTGGATTGAGTTCTAACTTTTATTTTTTTATGCTGCCTCTAATGTAAAGAAAGTCTAAAGTTTGACTTAATAAAGAAGTTGAATTACAAAATCATGATGGCATCGCAACTTAAGGTTTGTCTATAAACCGATAATGTAACAACCCGATATTTTCAACCATTCGCATCCATTATAAGTGTATAGGTAGACACTCATGTTGGAATTGAATTTTCCAAAATACCGCGTTGTAAATAAAAATTTGGCAAATCTCAGAATATACAGTAAATACTAATCACAGATCACAGACATGGAGTATTTAATAATGCAGCGGAAGTAAAAGAGATAGTAGTTCATGAAGCTACTATATAAATATCAGAGTTAAATAAAATACCACAGAAGAAATAAAGTACAACCGAAGTTTCAATACGATACCTAAGTACAAGCTGAATACAACAACAGAACTGAAATAGAAAAGACTAGATAAGCAGATAATCTCCAGCGATTCCAAATCTCCAGAAAGTGGAATCCAAATCTGTGAATAACTCAGGCTGACCCGAGCGTAAATAAAAATACAAACACTCGAGTCAGGACAATATATACTTATATAATGTAAACCAACTCAAGTGAACTGTAATAAGGTACAAGTAACTTAAAGGATGTCTGGGACCGCCCATCCTCTAAGGATCCGTTAAACTATTTACTATGTAGTAATATTGCGCTATTATAATAATGTCTACAGTAAAATAAATTTACTTTTAAATAGCGTTCCGGGCTACCCATATCAACCTTCACACATAATAGTCCCAGCAGTCCATCCAATATCATGACATCTCCACACCGGGTGACTGTTAGAGGATACCACACGTGCTACGGAAGAAAAACAAACTCGTAGTAAAGGCTCGGTATGGTAGGTGACACGGCACACAAGGCAATGTCATGGTAGATATACCAATCACGCACACGGGCTGCTGGTAACGCACCAGCCACATACGCCCACCTCGGAACACACTCCCATATCAAAATCGGAGGATGGCCATCTAATCAATCACAAGTAAGAGTATAGTATCGAAGGAATGTGTCCGATCGGAGGAATGACCTCACTTAGCCCGAGATCGCTCCTGTTTTAGCCACCTTATGCCAACCCACGGGAGTTGGGTCCACGTAATATACCTCAAGATCGTCGCCACCATCCTACTTCATTCTGGAATCTCCACCGTGTACACGGTTAGTCAAAGTGGTTTTCGGTATCGACAGAGAGTATGCCAGATATCCGATCCCAGTCTCTTTGCCAACCAATCATTATTATAACCTGTAGTTATAACTTTAAAACAATATTTATACTTCAAAACAGAAAATCATTTCAAATCCAAATCTTTATCAAAATAAAGATTAAATTAATTCCAAACCATTTCCAAAACATCATATCTTTCCAAAACTTCATGTCAAATCATTTCAATATATTAAAATATGATATCTTTACAAAACTTCATTTCCAATCATTTTAATATATCAAAATATCATATCTTTACAAAACTTCATTTCAAATCATTTCAATATATTAAAATATCATATCTTTACAAAACTTTCTTTCCAATCATTTTAATATATTAAAATATCATATCTTTACAAACTTCCTTTCAAATCATTTCAATATATCAAAATATCATATCTTTACAAAACTTCGTTTCAAATCATTATTCATTTCATTCAATTTAAAATACCATTTCAATTCACATTTCAAAACAGTTTATATTTCAAAAATCATTTTAATCATAAAAATGGAGTTATTATATTTAATAATTAAATTATTGAATTTCCATAATTTTCAACTTTCAAAGCTCATTTATTCACTTAAGTTTATCAAAACAGTGAAAATTCACTTTTCGCAGCATTTAGAAAATGCTACGGAAAGTTACATTCAAAACAGTTCAATTTAACTAAAGACAGCATTTTAAAAATGTTGTAATAGGGTTTACTTAAATTTCAAATAAACTTAGTTAAATTCAACAATTATAGCACTTACATTAATTTCTATAATAGCCTTCAATTCAATTTAGCTTTTTAGTTCACTATCATAAACTACGGCATTTACAAATACTGTAATATCATTTACATTGCAATTAATAGCATTTCAAAAATGCAGTTAATTAACTTCAAATATTCAATATAATTTCACAACCAATTATAATTTTATTTAAAACATTTTTTTCTTATAAAATAATACATTTTCACATTTATAAACAGCATTTAATTTTCCTTAAGTTCATGATTTTATAAAGTTAAATTTCCATTCAAAAATCAAGATTTAATAATAATTCACTTATTAAATTTCAACATTCAATTTTAAATTCATTGAATTAAATTTCAACTTAACACTTGTTATCCCATTTTTTGGACAAAACTGGAATATCGATGTTGTATGCATTTCCACCACGACCGGAACCAAGAAGAAGCAAGCGAGCGTACAAAAGCCGGGGATTCACTCAAGGCTCAAATATAAAAGTTCATTTGGAGAAGCAATGCGAGAATCCACTAGGAATCAAAGGTTAAAGTCTCATTCGGCAATCTCATTCGGCGTCGTTCATTCGGCATTCGGAACACACTGACACATCCGGCGTTCCCATCTCCCACACTCCATTCGGCACCGGACCATTCGGTGCCGGACCACACTCCTCACCTATGCCGAACCAAACTTCCCCCATGCCGAGTATAGCCTCACCGGTCCAAACCATTCCCTAGCTACCACCGGACCAACTACAACTTCCCCACGCACCACCGAACGAGCTCCACCGAATCTCCTACCACCGAACCATGCTACCAGCTACCACCGGACCAACTACATCTTCCCCAAGCACCACCGAACGAGCTCCACCGAATCCCCTACGACCGGACCATGCTACCAGCTACCACCGGTCCAACCCACCACCGGTCCGAACGACTCACCACTCACCGCCGAACCAAAGCTCCGCCGAACCAGAAGTTGCCAGTCCAGATTGCATCAGCCCAAGCCCACCAGCAGCTATAAGCATCCAAGACCCCTGCCCCCTGCCTCACTCTATAAATAGAGGGGCAGGGGTGCAACAATGGGGGACAATTTTTGGAGACAAGTTTGAGAGCTCAAGCCTGGAAGGAACTCTCAAACAACTTTAGATACTTGTAATCAAAGCTTTGTACTTGTAATCTGAAGGAAAAAAGGAGAATAACATATAAAGTGGACGTAGGCACGTTCTTGCCGAACCACTATAAATCTGTGTGTCTTTTACAATTTAGTCCCTGTTTTTCATATATTTGCATAAATCATCCAAATCACTAAATACAACATAAAATCAACCAACTCATACGACTTTGGGTGTTTGCGGCCATTTTTCACGCAAACATTTTGGTGCTTTCATTGAGAGCAACCAGCTCCCGCTACATCGGATAGAAGTTGAATTTGAAAATCTAAGAGTTCAGATCTAAGAGTTATGACGAGACAAACAAGTAGAAGGCAAAGGCCAGAGAGAAGTGAACACCAAGGAAGTCAAGAGGCTTCCTCAGGAGGGAATCAAGCGTCGATCTTCATCACTAGGGATGAGATGGAGACCATGATGAGAAGACAAGAAGAGATGATCCAGAACTTACTTCAACAAATTGGGCAAATTGGAGCACAAATCCAAGGAGCAGCTGGGATTCAGAACGGGGCAGGACCATCTGGCGCAGCACCAGAGCTAGGGGGCAACCCCCAAGCAGCAGACGACTATCAATCAGGCGTCGATCCCGCATGGGGGCACCACACTTGGAGCCAGATAATCCAATCACAGAGAGTGAGATAGAGGCCTCTGAGCAACCAGATAAGGAATGAACGCCCAGCCAGGGGGCAGGTAAAATTCCCTCATGAACACGGGGGCATGTCGAAAACGATGAACAAGTCGCAAAACTCTCACTAGCACGGTTAAATCATTTACACATGCGAGCGATCGCGCACGATCCATAGGCATGCTCTGAATGACTATAGACCGCACCATAGTAAGAGTTTACACTTTGACATCCTCGTCTTGCTCCTGCTTTGACTTTGATTTGAACGTTCCTACTGTGGAACTCGTATGACTATTGCTTTAACATTTACAATTCCATGGAAAAATTATTTACTTGTATGCCCGTTGGATCGCGAACGGTCCACGAGCACCTATTGCATGGCAACGAACTGCCGAAGTCTTTGATTCGAAAAATTCCCCCAAACATTGACTCCAACACTGATAATATTAAGTCCCCCCCGGGCACACTCATTTGCCTCGAACGGCACCCGACTTCGAACAGTCACAACTCGCCTCGAACGGCACCCGACTCCGAACAGTCACAATTCGCCTCGAACGGCACCCGACTTCGAACAGTCACAAATCGCCTCGAACGGCACCCGATCGCGAACGGTCACAACTCGCCTCGAACGGCACAACTCGCCTCGAACGGCACAACTCACCTTACCTCAAATGGCTCGATCGCGAACGGTCGTCGTTTGAGGTCCGCTACCTGATCACTGACTACTACACCTTACCTCAAATGGCTTGATCACGAACGGTCGTCATTTGAGGACCGCCACTCGACCGCGCACTGTCGCACCTTACCTCGAATGACTTGATCACGAACGATCGTCATTTGAAGTTGAGCGCTTGACCTTGAACGGTCACATTTCATCACAACTGGCTCGGTCTCGAACGATCGACGCGTGGACTTACAGACTCGACCGCGCACTGTCGCACTTTACCTCGAATGACTCGATCGCGAACGGTCGTCATTTGAAGTTAAGCGCTTGACCTTGAACGGTCCTCACTCGACCGCGCACTGTCGCACTTTACCTCGAATGACTCGATCCCGAACGGTCGTCATTTGAAGTAAAGCGCTTGACCTTGAACGGTCACATTTCACTGCAGATGACTCGATCCCGAACAATCGACGCATGGATTTACGCGCTTGACCGCGCAGGGTCGCACTTTCCCTCGAATGACTTGATCACGAACGATCGTCATTTGAAGTTAGGCGCTTGACCATGAACGGCCGCGCTTCATCCCAAATAGCTCGATCCCGAACGGTCATCAGTTGGGGCCATATAAACTATCAAGTTCTTTACAGGTAGATGACAGGATATGAACATCCAGCTCATGGCATTACAAAACACGCCTTCCTACCGCAAGGCATATTTTGGGGGGCAAAGTGTTATCCCATTTTTTGGACAAAACTGGAATATCGATGTTGTATGCATTTCCACCACGACCGGAACCAAGAAGAAGCAAGCGAGCGTACAAAAGCCGGGGATTCACTCAAGGCTCAAATATAAAAGTTCATTTGGAGAAGCAATGCGAGAATCCACTAGGAATCAAAGGTTAAAGTCTCATTCGGCAATCTCATTCGGCGTCGTTCATTCGGCATTCGGAACACACTGACACATCCGGCGTTCCCATCTCCCACACTCCATTCGGCACCGGACCATTCGGTGCCGGACCACACTCCTCACCTATGCCGAACCAAACTTCCCCCATGCCGAGTATAGCCTCACCGGTCCAAACCATTCCCTAGCTACCACCGGACCAACTACAACTTCCCCACGCACCACCGAACGAGCTCCACCGAATCTCCTACCACCGAACCATGCTACCAGCTACCACCGGACCAACTACATCTTCCCCAAGCACCACCGAACGAGCTCCACCGAATCCCCTACGACCGGACCATGCTACCAGCTACCACCGGTCCAACCCACCACCGGTCCGAACGACTCACCACTCACCGCCGAACCAAAGCTCCGCCGAACCAGAAGTTGCCAGTCCAGATTGCATCAGCCCAAGCCCACCAGCAGCTATAAGCATCCAAGACCCCTGCCCCCTGCCTCACTCTATAAATAGAGGGGCAGGGGTGCAACAATGGGGGACAATTTTTGGAGACAAGTTTGAGAGCTCAAGCCTGGAAGGAACTCTCAAACAACTTTAGATACTTGTAATCAAAGCTTTGTACTTGTAATCTGAAGGAAAAAAGGAGAATAACATATAAAGTGGACGTAGGCACGTTCTTGCCGAACCACTATAAATCTGTGTGTCTTTTACAATTTAGTCCCTGTTTTTCATATATTTGCATAAATCATCCAAATCACTAAATACAACATAAAATCAACCAACTCATACGACTTTGGGTGTTTGCGGCCATTTTTCACGCAAACAACACTTAAGTTTAAAATTTCAAAATATAACTTAATTTCAATTTTATTCACTTAACTTAAAATTCACTTTTAAGCCAAATTCACAAATTCCCATTTGGTTATATTTCAAAATTTCAACTTAAATAATCATCCCTTTCATTTTTTAACTTTACTCAAAAGTCATTAATATATTATAAAATAATTTTAAATTCATTTTAAATTCAAATTATCATAAATTTATCATAATTTCATATTTAATTTAATTTCCAATTATAATTAATCAAAATTTCCAAAATAACTTACATTCGGATTTTCTAAATTTTCCATAATTTATTTAACTTATAAATCAATAATACTTTACAAAAATTATTTTTAATTAATTTTAAATCAAAATATTATAATAATTACATTTCTAAAATATTTTAAATTTTTTAGAAAAACAT
Source organism: Allium cepa (assembly GCA_030765085.1). Classification (NCBI taxonomy): domain Eukaryota; kingdom Viridiplantae; phylum Streptophyta; class Magnoliopsida; order Asparagales; family Amaryllidaceae; genus Allium; species Allium cepa. The sequence continues at coordinate 259,056,433 of CM060938.1, read as the reverse complement.
ATTTTAACTACGGGCCTGTATATAATTTTCTACGCTAGGTAAAGTGATACGGGTAATAAATCATTTCAACCCGTAATTTACAAAGAAAATCCGGGTTTTATCATTTCAAACCCGTAGTCCCAAGTAAATGAAATAAATTGAAAATCATTCAGGCCTATCATTTCAGCCCATAACGATTTTCTCTTATTCTAAAGTCCGTTCGGGTATGTATCATTTCAACCCATAGTGATTCTAATCTAAAGGGAACTTGCAGTGTGATTAACTGATAAAATAACAAAACAGCAATAATATAACATTAACATATGATATAACTGGTGTTTAATCATGTGTGAACATCATATGATAGTGACATAGCAAATAAAATATGGTGATGCAGTTTACATATTCACAAGCGATCGATTTACTATTCATATAAGTATAAAACTGTCTGGTGAGAATAACTCACTGGTTTGAGCTAATGGCCCAACGAAAAATTTCACAAACGGGATCTACACAAGCACAAAAGCATGACATAGATTCGAATGGAGGAGTCAAATGTCAAATTCCTTGGATACACATCAAACAAAACAATATAACAACGATGAGTTTCAAATCAACTACGATCAAAACTACACTAGGATAGACTGTACAGAATCAAATAGAAATGCTTGCACTTGCTTTTAGCCTTTACTAAGATCAGACATAAGGGGAAATAAAAAATAATGGCAGGTGTTTGGGTCAGGTTATGGTGGGTATGGGTCGGCCTAGATGTCATTTGTGATGGTGCCAAAGTGGGTGAAGGGAATAATACACATAAGCATGAATACATGCATTTGGTCATGGATTTGGGCTCGGCCAAGGCTCCAAGTGTCACGGCCATAGGTGTGGGGTCCACTGTGGTGGTGCGGCCGAGGGTGCTGGAGGTGCTGGAGGTGTGGTAGGTGGCGGCTAGAGGGGTGGTGAGGTGATGGAAGTGATGTTGTGTTCGGCTAGGCTAGGAATTCGGGTTGTTTTGAAAAATTTGTGGATGGGCATCACCAAGGGGGGTCACGGCATGGTTGGTTGGTGAGGAGGAGGTGTTGGTGGTGTGCCATCAGGTGCTGGAGGCGGCTAGGCAGCAAGGTAGCATGGCCGAACCTAAATGGAAGAGAAAGTGCAAACAAAAATCAAAAGGAATAAGCAATATAAGTGAAAAAAAAGAGATAAAAGAAGATAAAAATTTTACCAACTTCTCAAGCAAGGGATGGCCGAAATTTTTTTTCTCAGGAAGGAGGAAAAGAAGATACGTGAAATGAAAATGAAGTAGTCAGCTGAAATGTGGGGAGTTATGCCAAAAGAAATGAAGAGTTGTGAGGAAAATGAAGAGGTGGAATTCAAAAAGGCAAATGGCAATTCAAAAGTCAAAAACCCTTCATATTTCTTTATTTTATTTATATAACTTTATATTTCTGGAAATAATAATAGTCCCAGATAAAATTTCGAAAATTTATCAAAATATAAAAATTTATATAATATTTATTAATTATATAAAGTTAAATTAAGAAAAATAGCTAAAAATAGTAAACTAGACTGGAAAATTTGAAATTAAATAGAATAATTTTTAGAAAATTCATATGAGCTTGTAAAATATTTTAAAACATAAATAATAGCATAAAATAAAAATACATTCAAAAAATAAATACATATAATTAAATTAAATATAATTTATATGAAGAAAATAGCAGAAAAATGGAAACTAGGCTTAATAAATTGAAATAAATTCAAATAAACTTTAGAAAAATTATATTATCACTTTAAAAATAATAAAAGACAAAAATATACATACAATAACATATTAACACAAATTAAAATAAAATATGACAAAGAAAATATAATTTATATAATTTAAAATAGACAAAATTGCAAAATAAAACAAATTATACTCAAAATTGAGATGTACATAACTTTCACAGTTTAAGTCCGTTTCCAACGAAACGAAATGCAGTGTTCAAGTTATTTCATCTATTTTCATAATAAAATATAAAATTTAAGATTTTAAATAATTTAAATTTGAAGTCTAAAAGTCAAAGTTTGACCAGCTTTGACCACAATTCCAATTTTTCAGCAAAATATTCAATTTATACCGGTTTGAAATTAAAATTCATATAATAATAAAAATTTATATTTAAAAATGAAACGTTTGAAATAAAACAATTTTAAAATAATTTCAAGTTAAAAATAAAGTCAAATTTAAATTATGTGCAAAAATCTAGGGTTGTTACACTCTCCACCACTCAAAACTTTTCGTCCCCGAAAAGGAATGTGGTACTGGAAAGCACAACACAGATAAAGTGAAATAAGATTAAGACTAGATGACAAGGAGATTGAAATTATACCCGATAACTGTTGTTATAGGTAAGTTTAACAAGGTGGATATGATCTTCACAAGATTCTCCAGATGGAGGAACACAAGCATGAAAAGATCCTTTAGAATCTGATTCACCCTTTTCTGTTTGACCGTCGGTCTGTGGATGGTAAGCAGTGCTCAGATCCAAATGAGTACCAAAGATTTTCAAAGATTATAGAAAGATTTCTAAACAGACTGGTATAAGCAATAACCTCCCCATTCTGTAGCAAGATAAGGAAAATAAGGACAACTAAAAGATATTTTGAAAAACAAAATAAGATAATAAATTTGAAACCACGATGCTTTGAAATCATAATACTTCAGAGATGTTATTATTTGGGAATCATACTACTAAAATCATAACACTTTTAAAATAATCTTCATTTAAACCATTTAAATTCAATGTCAAATAATATTCATTTCAAAATTGTAACATTTCTAAGTTTATTCATTCAATTATAAAATTTCCAAAACATTGTATTTTCAAAAACAGCAGTACTTTTAAAGTGCTACAGTAGATATATTAGTATTTCAATCAGTTCAATTTCTGAAATATTCATTTGGATATCATTTAACTTATGATTTATTTAAAATAAACTTTTATGAATGGAATATCCAAATTAAACTATACTTCATTTATTAAGTCAAAAGTTCACTATTTTACTTAACTCTTAATTTAACAAATAACCTAACACTTTATTTAAAATACCCATTTCATAAATAGATATTCCTTCAATATATACACTTGAAATTTTCATTTGAAAACCAAATTTTTAATTATCAAATTTTAGTGATATTAAAAATACATCTTAACTATTTAAGTCATAATTATTCATTTTACGAGACATATCTATTTCATAAATAAAATATTTATCATATCAAATATGACAATCAAATTACTTTACAGATTTATTCCTTTAGACATCAATTAAACTATGATTCCAAGTTAAATAAACTTTATTACAAAACGCCACATTAAAATGTATTTTATTTATCTATTAAAAGATACATTGTTTATTACACAAACATATTCATTTCAAGAAATAACCTTTATTAAAATTCCTAGGTTAGACTTAAGGTTCCATATTAAATCAAATTTTATTATTAAGTTATTTAAATAAAATTCTCTAAATTTTTTTCTTCTCTATTTACTTCTGTAAATCTTTTATAACTAAAATTTAAGTGTATAACATTTATTATAACTACTCAAATTTTATTTATAAAATCTTTTATATAGTATATTGTCTAATTACATTGTTAACTTTTAAAAATTAAGGTAAGTTATATTTAAATGCAATTGATTATTATACAAATAAAACCTTCTAATTCCCTCATCTCAATTTTGAATCATTTATCTAAAATTTTGACTTTTTATTTATTTATTTATGATTGAAATGATTCTTTTAAGATAAAGTTTAGAATAAAATTTCTGATTCCTTCAAATCATTTAGAGATAAATAAATATATGTATAAAATATGTTAAATCAAAATTAAATCATATATCTATATATATTATAAATCAAATCATATTTTAGAAATTCAAATCAATTAGATTTCCCAAAACAACAATGTAGCAAGACTACAGAACGACCTCTTCACTTTGAAACTCGAAAATGAAAGTCGATGATGCCGCGGTTCATCGCCGAAATTATTTTCCAGCGACAAAGAGAAGAGCACAAATTTCTTTAACTTTTCAAATTATTTGGAAACAAATTTCTATTCAAAATGCTTTAAATAAGATATCCTTTTAAAACTTGAAAACACAAGGTTTGGAACCATCGGAAATTAAATTCTCAAATTCTTGTTTTAAATTCATTACAGTTCCTAAATCAATTTATAAACGGCTATTTATAAATTCATTTATAGAACAATAAATGATAAATCAAGTATTATCATTTCAAATGATTAATTTAAATCAGTTTATTAAATTCCATAAATTTACTTATATATCAAAATTTATTTCATTAACCAAAATTTAAAATAATATTGTTTCAGTTTGTTCCGTCGAAGTGTTTTAGAAATCCTATCGATAACGTTGATCAGACGAATCGATCGGAAATCCAAATCAACATCAACAACTCAAATCACACAATGTAAAACATAGATTTACAAGTATAGTTCAAAATGTTTGGAGATGGTTTAGAAACAAAAGACAAGATGGTTAAACAGAGTAGGGAGATGGATAAGCTTAAATAAACCGCGGGTAATCTTAACCAGGTCAACCGTGACTTAAAGAATAAGATCGATATGGATTTTCTAGGGTAAATCTACATTCAATCTCAAGAGATAGAGTTTGAAATAACAAAGATATTAGCATCTAAACCAAGGATAAGATCTCTGGTGAATCGATGCTAATTGTAAAGGAGTTTCACCCCTTTTACAATTCAATTTGAAATTGGGGAGACCGCCGACTCCCTAAAAAGACCATTCGAAGCAGAGTTATGGGATACTCCGAAATCAAAAGAAAATGAATAGTGAGGGACACGAATGGATTTTGGAACCGTAGGGAACGTTTCAAAATTCAAAGAAAATTCGAATCAGAGAGGAAAGATTCAAACTCGAACGAAAGTGATTCTGTAAATAATTTACCTTATATTCTAAGTTTTGCCTCAAAGGCAAAGCTCTGATACCAACCCGATATTTTCAACCATTCGTATCCATTATAAGTGTATAGGTAGACACTCATGCCGGAATTGAATTGTCCAAAATACCGCGTTGTAAATAAAAATTTAGCACATCTTAGAATATACAGTAAATACTAATCACAGATCACAGACGTAGAGTATTTAATAATGCAGCGGAAGTAAAAGAGATAGTAGTTCATGAAGCTACTATATAAATATCAGAGTTAAATAAAATACCACAGAAGAAATAAAGTACAACCGAAGTTTCAATATGATAACTAAGTACAAGCTGAATACAACAACGGAACTGAAATAGAAAAGACTAGATAAGCAGATAATCTCCAGCGATTCCAAATCTCCAGAAAGTGGAATCCAAATCTGTGAATAACTCAGACTGACCCGAGCGTAAATAAAAATACAAACACTCGAGTCAGGACAATATATACTTATATAATGTAAACCAACTCAAGTGAACTTAATAAGGTACAAGTAACTTAAAGGATGTCTGGGACCGCCCATCCTCTAAGGATCCGTTAAACTATTTACTATGTAGTAATATTGCGCTATTATAATAATGTCTACAGTAAAATAAACTTACTTTTAAATAGCGTTCCGGGCTACCCATATCACCCTTCACACATAATAGTCCCAGTAGTCCATCCAATATCATGACATCTCCACACCGGGTGACTGTCAGAGGATACCACACGGGCCACGGGAGAAAAACAAACACGTAGTAAAGGCTTGGTATGGTAGGTGACACGGCACATAAGGCAATGCCAGGGTAGATATACCAATCACGCACATGGAATGGTGGTAACGCAGCATCTACATACGCCCACCTCGGAACACACTCCCATATCAAAATCGGACGATGGCCATCTAATCAATCACAAGTAAGAGTATAGTATCGAAGGAATGTGTCTGATCGGAGGAATGACCTTACTTGGCCCGAGATCGCTCCTGTTTTAGCCACCTTATGCCAACCCACGGGAGTTGGGTCCACGTAATATACCTCAAGATCGTCGCCACCATCATACTTCATTCTGGAATCTTCACCGCGTACACAGTTAGTCAAAGTGGTTTTCGATATCGACAGAGAGTATGCCAGATATCCGATCTCGGTCTCTTTGCCAATCAATCGTAATTATAACCCATAGTTATAACTTTAAAACAATATTTATACTTCAAAACAGAAAATCATTTCAAATCCAAATCTTTATCAAAATAAAGATTAAATTAATTCCAAACCATTTCAAAAACATCATATCTTTCCGAAACTTCATGTAAAATCATTTCAATATATTAAAATATGATATCTTTACAAAACTTCATTTCCAATCATTTTAATATATCAAAATATCATATCTTTACAAAACTTCATTTCAAATCATTTCAATATATTAAAATATCATATCTTTACAAAACTTCCTTTCCAATCATTTTAATATATTAAAATATCATATCTTTACAAACTTACTTTCAAATCATTTCAATATGTCAAAATATCATATCTTTACAAAACTTCGTTTCAAATCATTATTCATTTCATTCAATTTAGAATACCATTTCAATTCACATTTCAAAACAGTATATTTCAAAAATCATTTTTAATCAAAAAATGAAGTTATTATATTTAATAATTAAATTATTAAATTTTCAAAATTTTCAACTTTCAAAGTTCATTTATTCACTTAAGTTTATCAAAACAGTGAAAATTCACTTTTCGCAGCATTTAGAAAATTTTACGGAAAGTTACATTCAAAACAGTTCAATTTAACTAAAGACGGCATTTTAAAAATGCTATAATAGGGTTGTGGCGCCCCACCTCTATACCCACATTAGCAAAGAGTATTATTAGATAATACCGTCTGCTAATACGGAGAATAAGGCTGGATAGGAGCGGTCATCTATAGCCTTGCTTTAACTATCTATTGAATACATCGACAATTGCCCTTACCTAGCAGATCGACATGTCCAATGAATACTTAAAACAAAACCATAGTTGGCTAGAGGATCTATCAGAACAGAATATAACAACTCAAATGTAATATACATCATAGAACAGTAAATCATCACATGCACATATGCTGATACATAACAGAGTATACAAAACGATACATGACAAGTGGTATAGCAAACCACAATATACAGACGAGTCAATAATACATATCAGAGTTACAACAGATGAGGACTAAACAAAAGCTATGAAAAAACAAGAAACTAGCGAAATAGTTCATGCGGAAGCAAAAGAGGCTAAGTCCAAAAGCACCTAACCTGAAACATCTCGGTCTGACCCGAGTATAAAATACACGGGTCAGTCTAGCTAAACAAATCAGTTAGATAAACTGAACGATGATGAACCTGCAAGATCATATAGTATAACAAATATCTCTAAGGGAGATAACACAATCATCTAACAAAAGATGAATCATATAGAACAAGCCTCATATCATCGGCGACATAGATAAACAAAGGATACAATTATCCCAAATCAAGCCAAAAGGCAAATAACAAATACCCATAAGGTGTACAAATTCCACAAGGTAATCGCTATACTTCATGCGGCTCAAAATGACCAACATCGAAGGGCGAGACCAAGGGAATATACAAATCAATGAAACATCATAAATTCCAATTGCAACAAACCTAAATATCTCATGAGCGGTGGTGTAGAAACCACTCCAATATCTCTCGAGCGGTGGTGAAGAAACCACTCCGAAAGCGCTACTAAAACCAACAAGCCAGAAGGAGACAGTCCGAAGACACTATCCCAAAGGCAACAGACAATCCCAAATATCTCTCGAGCTGGGGCAAAGGACCAACTCCAAAAGCGATACTAAAGGCAACAAACCCGAACGCACAAACCCAATATCACCTATGCGGCTCATAAAGACCAACATCGTAAGCGATACTATAGGGTGACAAACTGTAGTGGTGAAGGTCCGAAGGCCCAGTACTGGACACCACTTACTGGCAAAATGTGTTACAACTCTCGAAAAGGAATCCGAAAAGTGTTAACGTGCGTCCCATAACCACTCGTTCGCACTAAACGGTTTACTATCCGTCAGTCACTTTCACACTCAAAACAGTACAAAGTTTACCTCATGTCATTGATAAACCAAACCCGAAGGTCAAAACGATCAATCGAATAGGTCGGGGACTAATCTGGAAGACAAACGCACAGATTCATGGTCCGTGTTTTACCTAACCATTTAATCTTCCTTCCACTTCGCTCGAAGTGCGAAATTGTGTGTGTGCATTATAAATAGAATTTATAATTTGGAGAAGGGAGCTTTTAATACGATTTAGAGAGATTATTTATAAAAACCGTGAATGAAGTCAAAAACAAGTCATCAAGGTCAAATATGCAATAACAACTAATTGGAATCAACACGAATCGATAAAAGTTGGAAATTAACTCAAAATTAGCCAAAATAGGCAAAACAGGGGATTCCAGACGTCTGAAGGGTGAATTCAGACGTCTGGTTTCGTCTTCTGGAAAATCCCAGCAAAACAAATCAGGCGTCTGATTTTGCGAACCAGACGTCTGAAACCATTCAGACGTATGAAATTGAGGGTCAGACGTCTGAGAGTGGTTTCTGACTTTCTTTTAACTGCCGTGAGTTTATATTTTTCACTCCAGATACAAACCAGACGTCTGAGCTTGGTTACCAGACGTCTGGTCACCTGGTCTGGGCAACAATTTGCCTAGGCCAAAGTGGCCAAAACATATCGAAATCAATCGATCCAAATCCAACGCAATAGACATGAATAGAGGTTAGTAATTCATACCCAACCTCAGCAAAAGCAATAGCTTAGATGTGAGTTCCAAAAACTCACCTTTTTAACTCAAGAACAAGAAGAAGAAGCTCAAATGCAAAGGAACAAGGCCAACCACTCTCTACTTCAACTCTACTAGCTTCAATCTAAGATCAAACAAATATTTCCTAAGTTTAGGTTTAGGAATTTCTGAGATTGAAGAGAGAAAGAGATAGAGAAGATGAAGAAGAGGCTTACCAATTGCTTCTCTTTGATTTTGGAGCAAGAATATGAGCTAGCAAGAAGAACTAGGGTTTGCAATTTCTATTTCCCTTTCCCTTCCACCATTTTCAGTTGGAGCTTGAGTTTAGAAGAGTGGAATGAGAGAATGGAGAGGAGAGGGCTGAGTTAGGGTATTAGTTAAGCTAGTGGGCTGAACCCAAACCCTAAACCTAATAGAAAAAGTAGCGAAATTCAACTTACTCCAAACATATCAAAGATTATACTCAAAAAGATCGCAAACGACATTTTGAACTCAATGGAAGTGGTCTTGAGTCCCTATTCGACCGTTTGCAGAAAGTAACTTTTCGGACCATAATCCGACAAACGACGTCATATATTAAATAAAATATTTAAATATACAACCGATAAATATGCGGGTTGTTACAGACTCCCCTCCTTAAAGAAATTGCGTCCTCGCAATTCTTAAGAAGAAAATAAAGAGTAACAACCAAAACATATCAACACATAAGAATAACAGAATAAGAAGTTCACCATAAAGTGCATGAAAAGATAAGCCTGAACTTGCTTGCTCAGAGAATTCTATGGATTCCTAGGCTCAAAATAATTCGAAACACTGACGTGGTACGAACAATTCGTCAAATGATCCAAAGCTCAACAAAATAAGTGCAACAAAACGTCCGATGAACTTGGTAAAAAGATCATTCCATTTGGACATCAACAAAGAAACAATCACTTGTTGCTTACAACTAAATGCATTGGCAACACGATCCCCCTTTTCGGGAATAAAAAGAATATCAAGATCATAAGATGCAAGGAACTCGAGCCAACACTAAGTTCCTTATAAGAAATTAAACATTCAAAAATTATGATTGGTGAGGAGAACAAAATTCCTTACCCAAAAATAATGATGCCAAATATAAAGAGCGAAAACACTAGCCGTGAGCACTAGATCATGAGTGGCATACCTAGTCTCTATCGGCTTTAATGATTTAGAAGCACAAGTGATAGCACGTTTTCTTTTGCAAGAGAACGACATTCAAACCAACACGACTAGTATTGGTAAAAAGATAAAATCTTGGTTCCCTTCGGGAATCCCAAGATAAGAGTACCGGAAAAGAGTCCTTTCAAATAATCTACTTTCTTAAAAGCTAAAACTTTCAAATAAAATTCTTTACCAAAAAGCTAAAGCTTCAAAATTTCAATTACCTTCATGAAATCATATTTTGAGAAAATTTTTCTTATTTCAAATCAATTTATTGTGTCAAATTGTCTCATCAAAGCGCTTAGAAAATTCCTATCGATAACATTGATCAAGCGCATCGACCAGAATTCTTAAAGCACTCAATGGGCAATACAATCACAAAACCATCTTTTATAAGATAAACATGTTTCTAAAAACTTTTAAAAAATTCACTTTGTTCGTTTTAAGAACAAAAATCCCATTTATACTTATAAATAAATCTTATGAAAAAGATTTGCAAAAATTTTAAATTGCTAATTTCCATCCAAAACCAATAAAATACTAAAAAATGGAATCATCGAGATATTCGCAGAATACTCGATTCATAAAATGGATGAAATGAGCTAGACAACTGAATGACATAACAAATCATTCATAAGAATCACAACGAGTGTGGAATGTGGTAAGTGGAATCTTAACTTCCGCAACTCGTAGCCAAATGAAAATCGGTGGTAAAGTCGAGCTAAAAAGACCTTAACACTACTCAAAAGATTGCTTAGGTAATAACCCTAAGACAAGACCAAAAATACCGGAAAATTCTCAAACTACAAGAATTAGAGAAACAACACTTTCCTCATCATGAGAGCTTAAAGAATAAAATGATGCCATCAAATTGGAAATCGAGATCACAAAGAAAAATAGAGACTTTCCAAAATAGATGGAGACATACCTTATCCCTGAGAAGAACCTCCAGAAGCATCTGTTACATTTAACTTGCCAGATGGAGAATTATTCGGAGCAATGGGACAAGTGGAACTACGATGACCTTCCTTCTTCCAATAACGGTAGAAGAGAGGCTTAGGACAAGCTGGAATCATATGATCAGGAGAACCACAATTGAAACACTTCCGAATGGAAGGTGTTCCAGCAGACTGAGACTGAGAATCAGATTCATCGGGCTTTTTCTTCTTGGAAGGGAAAAATTCCGGCTCATCCAATGGAGACTGCTTTTTGTCGGGGTTCTTGCGAACCTCAACATCATCATCACTATCACACTCCCTCTCGATGGTTTCGAGATGCAGTGCAAAATCAACTAACTCCTCAAAAGAAAGCTTAAGCTCAAGCATCAAAGATTTCTTAAGATATTTCTTAAGACCAGAAACAAACTTCAAATTCTTCTTATAAGAAGTGCTAATGAATTCAAGACCATACTTAGATAAGGCCTCAAAAGATGCAACATATTCAGAAACGGAAGACTCCCCTTGCTTTAATTCAAGGAAGCGCCGGGACAACAAAGCTTTTTCAGATTCAGGAACGAACTTGAGTTCGAATCGCTCCTGAAACTGAGTCCAAGAAAGAGCAGACTCATCAATTTCGGCTACAAGAAGCTCGTACCAATCAAGGGCACGCTCTTGCAATAAGCTAGAAGTTACAAGAACTCTATCATGATCAGAAATATCCATTCTAGAGAAGATACGTTCGCACGTGCGAATCCAAGCTTGGACTTCAAGAACAGACTAGGAGCCTTTAAACGGCTTTCCTCCAAGATGAGAAAAATCACTGCACAGGCGTGCAAAGGTAGACTTGCTAGGTGGAGATACACGAGTAGGAGCTGGAGGCTGAATGCTCCTAAACAACTCCATAAACTGATCGGCTGACATATAAACGCCATCCGGATGTGAGCCACTGGATTGCCCAGCATCCGAACGTCATCCTCTGCCTCTTCCAGCCATAAGCTGAAAGTTAAAGAAGATAAGGATTAACCACAAGGTAGATATTTTAATACGGAATACTACGAAATAAAAATACATTCCTGGACGTATTCCAAAATTCTATCTACCCAAAAACACGGAAGGAATAGAGACGCGAAGATTCAAGGATTTGTAACACTTGTTACACTCTAATGTATCCTAATATGTGCTTCTATTCTGTGTTTATCATATTTTGTTCTGAACGCAGCTCTGATACCAAGCTGTGACGCCCCACCTCTAGACCCACATTAGCAAAGAGTATTATTAGATAATACCGTCTGCTAATACGGAGAATAAGGCTGGATAGGAGCGACCATCTATAGCCTTGCTTTAACTATCTATTGAATACATCGACAATTGCCCTTACCTAGCAGATCGACATGTCCAATGAATACTTAAAACAAAACCATAGTTGGCTGGAGGATCTATCAGAACAGAATATAACAACTCAAATGTAATATACATCACAGAACAGTAAATCATCACATGCACATATACTGATACATAACGGAGTATACAAAACGATACATGACAAGTGGTATAGCAAACCACAATATACAGACGAGTCAATAATACATATCAGAGTTACAACAGATGAGGACTACACAAAAGCTATGACAAACAAGAAACTAGCGGAATAGTCCATGCAGAAGCAAAAGAGGCTAAGTCCAAAAGCACCTAACCTGAAACATCTCGGTCTGACTCGAGTATAAAATACACGGATCAGTCTAGCTAAACAAATCAGTTAGATAAACTGAACGATAATGAACCTGCAAGATCATATAATATAACAAATATCTCTAAGGGAGATAACACAATCATCTAATAAAAGATGAATCATATAGAACAAGCCTCATATCATCGGCGACATAGATAAACAAAGGATACAATTATCCCAAATCAAGCCAAAAGGCAAATAACAAATACCCATAAGGTGTACAAGTTCCACAAGGTAATCGCTATACTTCATGCGGCTCAAAATGACCAACATCGAAGGGCGATACCAAGGGAATATACATATCAATGAAACATCATAAATTCCAATTGCAACAAACCTAAATATCTCATGAGCGGTGGTGAAGAAACCACTCCAACATCTCTCGAGCGGTGGTGAAGAAACCACTCCGAAAGCGCTACTAAAACCAACAAGCCAGAAGGAGACAGTCCGAAGACACTATCCCAAAGGCAACAGACAATCCCAAATATCTCTCGAGCTGGGGCAAAGGACCAACTCCAAAAGCGATACTAAAGGGAACAAACCCGAAGGCACAAACCCAATATCACCCATGCGGCTCATAAAGACCAACATCGTAAGCGATACTATAGGGCGACAAACCATAGTGGTGAAGGTCTGGAGGCCCAGTACTGGACACCACTAAGTGGCGGAATGTGTTACAACTCTCGAAAAGGAATCCGAAAAGTGTTAACGTGCGTCCCATAACCACTCGTTCGCACTAAACGGTTTACTATCCGTCAGTCACTTTCACACTCAAAGCAGTACAAAGTTTACCTCATGTCATCGAAAAACCAAACCCGAAGGTCAAAACGATCAATCGAATAGGTCAGGGACTAATCGGGAAGACAAACGCACAGATTCATGGTCCGTGTTTTACCTAACCATTTAATATTCCTTCCACTTCACTCGAAGTGCGAAATTGTGTGTGTGCATTATAAATAGAATTTATAATTTGGAGAAGGGAGCTTTTAATACGATTTAGAGAGATTATTTATAAAAATCGTGAATGAAGTCAAAAACAAGTCATCAAGGTCAAATATGCAATAACAACTAATTGGAATCAACACGAATCGATAAAAGTTGGAAATTAACTCAAAATTAGCCAAAATAGGCAAATTAGGCAAAACAGGGGATTCCAGACGTCTGAAGGGTGAATTCAGACGTCTGGTTTCGTCTTCTGGAAAATCCCAGCAAAACAAATCAGGCGTCTGATTTTGCGAACCAGACGTCTGAAACCATTCAGACGTATGAAATTGAGGGTCAGACGTCTGAGAGTGGTTTCTGACTTTCTTTTAACTGCCGTGAGTTTATATTTTTCACTCCAGATACAAACCAGACATCTGAGCTTGGTTACCAGACGTCTGGTCACCTGGTCTGGGCAACAATTTGCCGAGGCCAAAGTGGCCAAAACATATCGAAATCAATCGATCCAAATCCAACGCAATAGACATGAATAGAGGTTAGTAACTCATACCCAACCTCAGCAAAAGCAATAGCTTAGATGTGAGTTCCAAAAACTCACCTTTTTAACTCAAGAACAAGAAGAAGAAGCTCAAATGCAAAGGAACAAGGCCAACCACTCTCTACTTCAACTCTACTAGCTTCAATCTAAGATCAAACAAATATTTCCTAAGTTTAGGTTTAGGAATTTCTGTGATTGAAGAGAGAAAGAGATAGAGAAGATGAAGAAGAGGCTTACCAATTGCTTCTCTTTGATTTTGGAGCAAGAATATGAGCTAGCAAGAAGAACTAGGGTTTGCAATTTCTATTTCCCTTTCCCTTCCACCATTTTCAGTTGGAGCTTGAGTTTAGAAGAGTGGAATGAGAGAATGGAGAGGAGAGGGCTGAGTTAGGGTATTAGTTAAGCTTGTGGGCTGAACCCAAACCCTAAACCCAATAGAAAAGGTAGCGAAATTCAACTTACTCCAAACATATCAAAGATTATACTCAAAAAGATCGCAAACGACATTTTGAACTTAATGGAAGTGGTCTTGAGTCCCTATTCGACCGTTTGCAGAAAGTAACTTTTCGGACCATAATCCGACAAACGAGTCATATATTAAATAAAATATTTAAATATACAACCGATAAATATGCAGGTTGTTACAGACTCCCCTCCTTAAAGAAATTGCGTCCTCGCAATTCTTAAGAAGAAAATAAAGAGTAACAACCAAAACATATCAACATATAAGAATAACAGAATAAGAAGTTCACCATAAAGTGCATGAAAAGATAAGCCTGAACTTGCTTGCTCAGAGAATTCTATGGATTCCTAGGCTCAAAATAATTCGAAACACTGACGTGGTACGAACAATTCGTCAAATGATCCAAAGCTCAACAAAAGAAGTGCAACAAAACGTCCGATGAACTTGGTAAAAAGATCATTCCATTCGGACATCAACAAAGAAACAATCACTTGTTGCTTACAACTAAATGCATTGGCAACACGATCCTCCTTTTCGGGAATAAAAAGAATATCAAGATCATAAGATGCAAGGAACTCGAGCCAACACTAAGTTCCTTATAAGAAATTAAACATTCAAAAATTATGATTGGTGAGGAGAACAAAATTCCTTACCCAAAAATAATGATGCCAAATATAAAGAGCGAAAACACTAGCCGTGAGCACTAGATCATGAGTGGCATACCTAGTCTCTATCGGCTTTAATGATTTAGAAGCACAAGTGATAGCACGTTTTCTTTTGCAAGAGAACGACATTCAAACCAACACGACTAGTATTGGTAAAAAGATAAAATCTTGGTTCCCTTCGGGAATCCCAAGATAAGAGTACCAGAAAAGAGTCCTTTCAAATAATCTACTTTCTTAAAAGCTAAAACTTTCAAATAAAATTCTTTACCAAAAAGCTAAAGCTTCAAAATTTCAATTACCTTCATGAAATCATATTTTGAGAAAATTTTTCTTATTTCAAATCAATTTATTGTGTCAAATTGTCTCATCAAAGCGCTTAGAAAATTCCTATCGATAACATTGATCAAGCGCATCGACCAGAATTCTTAAAGCACTCAATGGGCAATACAATCACAAAACCATCTTTTATAAGATAAACATGTTTCTAAAAACTTTTAAAAAATTCACTTTGTTCGTTTTAAGAACAAAAATCCCATTTATACTTATAAATAAATCTTATGAAAAAGATTTGCAAAAATTTTAAATTGCTAATTTCCATCCAAAACCAATAAAATACTAAAAAATGGAATCATCGAGATATTCGCAGAATACTCGATTCATAAAATGGATGAAATGAGCTAGACAACTGAATGACATAACAAATCATTCATAAGAATCACAACGAGTGTGGAATGTGGTAAGTGGAATCTTAACTTCCGCAACTCGTAGCCAAATGAAAATCGGTGGTAAGGTCGAGCTAAAAAGACCTTAACACTACTCAAAAGATTGCTTAGGTAATAACCCTAAGACAAGACCAAAAATACCGGAAAATTCTCAAACTACAAGAATTAGAGAAACAACACTTTCCTCATCATGAG
Source organism: Allium cepa (assembly GCA_030765085.1). NCBI lineage: Eukaryota > Viridiplantae > Streptophyta > Magnoliopsida > Asparagales > Amaryllidaceae > Allium > Allium cepa. The sequence continues at coordinate 259,040,265 of CM060938.1, read as the reverse complement.
AGCTTAAAGAATAAAATGATTCCATCAAATTGGAAATCGAGATCACAAAGAAAAATAGAGACTTTCCAAAATAGATGGAGACATACCTTATCCCTGAGAAGAACCTCCAGAAGCATCTGTTACATTTAACTTGCCAGATGGAGAATTATTCGGAGCAATGGGACAAGTGGAACTACGATGACCTTCCTTCTTCCAATAACGGTAGAAGAGAGGCTTAGGACAAGCTGGAATCATATGATCAGGAGAACCACAATTGAAACACTTCCGAATGGAAGGTGTTCCAGCAGACTGAGACTGAGAATCAGATTCATCGGGCTTTTTCTTCTTGGAAGGGAAAAATTCCGGCTCATCCAATGGAGACTGCTTTTTGTCGGGGTTCTTGCGAACCTCAACATCATCATCACTATCACACTCCCTCTCGATGGTTTCGAGATGCAGTGCAAAATCAACTAACTCCTCAAAAGAAAGCTTAAGCTCAAGCATCAAAGATTTCTTAAGATATTTCTTAAGACCAGAAACAAACTTCAAATTCTTCTTATAAGAAGTGCTAATGAATTCAAGACCATACTTAGATAAGGCCTCAAAAGATGCAACATATTCAGAAATGGAAGACTCCCCTTGCTTTAATTCAAGGAAGCGCCGGGACAACAAAACTTTTTCAGATTCAGGAACGAACTTGAGTTCGAATCGCTCCTGAAACTGAGTCCAAGAAAGAGCAGACTCATCAATTTCGGCTACAAGAAGCTCGTACCAATCAAGGGCACGCTCTTGCAATAAGCTAGAAGTTACAAGAACTCTATCATGATCAGAAATATCCATTCTAGAGAAGATACGTTCGCACGTGCAAATCCAAGCTTGGACTTCAAGAACAGACTAGGAGCCTTTAAACGGCTTTCCTCCAAGATGAGAAAAATCACTGCACAGGCGTGCAAAGGTAGACTTGCTAGGTGGAGATACACAAGTAGGAGCTAGAGGCTGAATGCTCCTAAACAACTCCATAAACTGATCGGCTGACATATAAACGCCATCCGGATGTGAGCCACTGGATTGCCCAGCATCCGAACGTCATCCTCTGCCTCTTCCAGCCATAAGCTGAAAGTTAAAGAAGATAAGGATTAACCACAAGGTAGATATTTCAATACGGAATACTACGGAATAAAAATACATTCCTGGACGTATTCCAAAATTCTATCTACCCAAAAACACGGAAGGAATAGAGACGCGAAGATTCAAGGATTTGTAACACTTGTTACACTCTAATGTATCCTAATATGTGCTTCTATTCTGTGTTTATCATATTTTGTTCTGAACGCAGCTCTGATACCAAGCTGTGACGCCCCACCTCTAGACCCACATTAGCAAAGAGTATTATTAGATAATACCGTCTGCTAATACGGAGAATAAGGCTGGATAGGAGCGACCATCTATAGCCTTGCTTTAACTATCTATTGAATACATCGACAATTGCCCTTACCTAGCAGATCGACATGTCCAATGAATACTTAAAACAAAACCATAGTAGAGGATCTATCAGAACAGAATATAACAACTCAAATGTAATATACATCACAGAACAGTAAATCATCACATGCACATATACTGATACATAACGGAGTATACAAAACGATATATGACAAGTGGTATAGCAAACCACAATATACAGACGAGTCAATAATACATATCAGAGTTACAACAGATGAGGACTACACAAAAGCTATGACAAACAAGAAACTAGCGGAATAGTCCATGCGGAAGCAAAAGAGGCTAAGTCCAAAAGCACCTAACCTGAAACATCTCGGTCTGACTCGAGTATAAAATACACGGGCCAGTCTAGCTAAACAAATCAGTTAGATAAACTGAACGATAATGAACCTGCAAGATCATATAATATAACAAATATCTCTAAGGGAGATAACACAATCATCTAATAAAAGATGAATCATATAGAACAAGCCTCATATCATCGACGACATAGATAAACAAAGGATACAATTATCCCAAATCAAGCCAAAAGGCAAATAACAAATGCCCATAAGGTGTACAAGTTCCACAAGGTAATCGCTATACTTCATGCGGCTCAAAATGACCAACATCGAAGGGCGATACCAAGGGAATATACATATCAATGAAACATCATAAATTCCAATTGCAACAAACCTAAATATCTCATGAGCGGTGGTGAAGAAACCACTCCAACATCTCTCGAGCGGTGGTGAAGAAACCACTCCGAAAGCGCTACTAAAACCAACAAGCCAGAAGGAGACAGTCCGAAGACACTATCCCAAAGGCAACAGACAATCCCAAATATCTCTCGAGCTGGGGCAAAGGACCAACTCCAAAAGCGATACTAAAGGGAACAAACCCGAAGGCACAAACCCAATATCACCCATGCGGCTCATAAAGACCAACATCGTAAGCGATACTATAGGGCGACAAACCATAGTGGTGAAGGTCTGGAGGCCCAGTACTGGACACCACTAAGTGGCGGAATGTGTTACAACTCTCGAAAAGGAATCCGAAAAGTGTTAACGTGCGTCCCATAACCACTCGTTCGCACTAAACGGTTTACTATCCGTCAGTCACTTTCACACTCAAAGCAGTACAAAGTTTACCTCATGTCATCGAAAAACCAAACCCGAAGGTCAAAACGATCAATCGAATAGGTCAGGGACTAATCGGGAAGACAAACGCACAGATTCATGGTCCGTGTTTTACCTAACCATTTAATATTCCTTCCACTTCACTCGAAGTGCGAAATTGTGTGTGTGCATTATAAATAGAATTTATAATTTGGAGAAGGGAGCTTTTAATACGATTTAGAGAGATTATTTATAAAAATCGTGAATGAAGTCAAAAACAAGTCATCAAGGTCAAATATGCAATAACAACTAATTGGAATCAACACGAATCGATAAAAGTTGGAAATTAACTCAAAATTAGCCAAAATAGGCAAATTAGGCAAAACAGGGGATTCCAGACGTCTGAAGGGTGAATTCAGACGTCTGGTTTCGTCTTCTGGAAAATCCCAGCAAAACAAATCAGGCGTCTGATTTTGCGAACCAGACGTCTGAAACCATTCAGACGTATGAAATTGAGGGTCAGACGTCTGAGAGTGGTTTCTGACTTTCTTTTAACTGCCGTGAGTTTATATTTTTCACTCCAGATACAAACCAGACGTCTGAGCTTGGTTACCAGACGTCTGGTCACCTGGTCTGGGCAACAATTTGCCGAGGCCAAAGTGGCCAAAACATATCGAAATCAATCGATCCAAATCCAACGCAATAGACATGAATAGAGGTTAGTAACTCATACCCAACCTCAGCAAAAGCAATAGCTTAGATGTGAGTTCCAAAAACTCACCTTTTTAACTCAAGAACAAGAAGAAGAAGCTCAAATGCAAAGGAACAAGGCCAACCACTCTCTACTTCAACTCTACTAGCTTCAATCTAAGATCAAACAAATATTTCCTAAGTTTAGGTTTAGGAATTTCTGTGATTGAAGAGAGAAAGAGATAGAGAAGATGAAGAAGAGGCTTACCAATTGCTTCTCTTTGATTTTGGAGCAAGAATATGAGCTAGCAAGAAGAACTAGGGTTTGCAATTTCTATTTCCCTTTCCCTTCCACCATTTTCAGTTGGAGCTTGAGTTTAGAAGAGTGGAATGAGAGAATGGAGAGGAGAGGGCTGAGTTAGGGTATTAGTTAAGCTTGTGGGCTGAACCCAAACCCTAAACCCAATAGAAAAGGTAGCGAAATTCAACTTACTCCAAACATATCAAAGATTATACTCAAAAAGATCGCAAACGACATTTTGAACTTAATGGAAGTGGTCTTGAGTCCCTATTCGACCGTTTGCAGAAAGTAACTTTTCGGACCATAATCCGACAAACGAGTCATATATTAAATAAAATATTTAAATATACAACCGATAAATATGCAGGTTGTTACAGACTCCCCTCCTTAAAGAAATTGCGTCCTCGCAATTCTTAAGAAGAAAATAAAGAGTAACAACCAAAACATATCAACACATAAGAATAACAGAATAAGAAGTTCACCATAAAGTGCATGAAAAGATAAGCCTAACCATTTAAATCCGAAAAGTGTTAACGTGCGTCCCATAACCACTCGTTCGCACTAAACGGTTTACTATCCGTCAGTCACTTTCACACTCAAAGCAGTATAAAGTTTACCTCATGTCATCGAAAAACCATACCCGAAGGTCAAAACGATCAATCGAATAGGTCAGGGACTAATCGGGAAGACAAACGCACAGATTCATGGTCCGTGTTTTACCTAACCATTTAATATTCCTTCCACTTCGCTCGAAGTGCGAAATTGTGTGTGTGCATTATAAATAGAATTTATAATTTGGAGAAGGGAGCTTTTAATACGATTTAGAGAGATTATTTATAAAAATCGTGAATGAAGTCAAAAACAAGTCATCAAGGTCAAATATGCAATAACAACTAATTGGAATCAACACGAATCGATAAAAGTTGGAAATTAACTCAAAATTAGCCAAAATAGGCAAATTAGGCAAAACAGGGGATTCCAGATGTCTGAAGGGTGAATTCAGACGTCTGGTTTCGTCTTTTGGAAAATCCCAGCAAAACAAATCAGGCGTCTGATTTTGCGAACCAGATGTCTGAAACCATTCAGACGTCTGAAATTGAGGGTCAGACGTCTGAGAGTGGTTTCTGACTTTCTTTCAACTGCCGTGAGTTTATATTTTTCATTCCAGATACAAACCAGACATCTGAGCTTGGTTACCAGACGTCTGGTCACCTGGTATGGCAACAATTTGCCCAGGCCAAAGTGGCCAAAACATATCGAAACCAATCGATCCAAATCCAACGCAGTAGACATGAATAGAGGTTAGTAATTCATACCCAACCTCAGCAAAAGCAATAGCTTAGATGTGAGTTCCAAAAACTCACCTTTTTAACTCAAGAACAAGAAGAAGAAGCTCAAATGCAAAGGAACAAGGCCAACCACTCTCTACTTCAACTCTACTAGCTTCAATCTAAGATCAAACAAATATTTCCTAAGTTTAGGTTTAGGAATTTCTGAGATTGAAGAGAGAAAGAGATAGAGAAGATGAAGAAGAGGCTTACCAATTGCTTCTCTTTGATTTTGGAGCAAGAATATGAGCTAGCAAGAAGAACTAGGGTTTGCAATTTCTATTTCCCTTTCCCTTCCACCATTTTCAGTTGGATCTTGAGTTTAGAAGAGTGGAATGAGAGAATGGAGAGGAGAGGGATGAGTTAGGGTATTAGTTAAGCTAGTGGGCTGAACCCAAAACCTAAACCCAATAGAAAAAGTAGCGAAATTCAACTTACTCCAAACATATCAAAGATTATACTCAAAAAGATCGCAAACGACATTTTGAACTCAATGTAAATGGTCTTGAGTCCCAATTCGACCGTTTGCAGAAAGTAACTTTTCGGACCATAATCCGACAAACGACGTCATATATTAAATAAAATATTTAAATATACAACCTATAAATATGTAGGTTGTTACAAGGGTTTACTTAAATTTCAAATAAACTTAGTTAAATTCAACAATTATAGCACTTACAAAAATTGCTATAATAGTCTTTAATTCAATTTAGCTTTTAGTTCACTATCATCAACTACGACATTTACAAATACTGTAATATCATTTACATTGCAATTAATAGCATTTCAAAAATGCAGTTAATTAACTTCAAATATTCAATATAATTTCACAACCAATTATAATTTTATTTAAAACATTTTTTTCTTATAAAATTATACATTTTCACATTTATAAACAACATTTAATTTTCCTTAAGTTCATGATTTTATAAAGTTAAATTTCCATTCAAAAATCAAGATTTAATAATAATTCACTTATTAAATTTCAACATTCAATTTTAAATTCATTGAATTAAATTTCAACTTAACACTTAAGTTTAAAATTTCAAAATATAACTTAATTTCAATTTTATTCACTTAACTTAAAATTCACTTTTAAGCCAAATTCACAAATTCCCATTTGGTTATATTTCAAAATTCCAACTTAAATAATCATCCCTTTCACTTTTTAACTTTACTCAAAAATCATTAATTTATTATAAAATCATTTTAAATTCAAATTATCATAAATTTATCATAATTTCATATTTAATTTAATTTCCAATTATAATTAAATCAAAATTTTCAAAACAACTTACATTCAGATTTTTTAACTTTTCCATAATTTATTTAACTTATAAATCAATAATACTTTACAAAAATTATTTTTAATTAATTTTAAATCAAAATATTATAATAATTACATTTCTAAAATATTTTAAATTTTTTAGAAAAACATATTTTAACTACGGGCCTGTATATAATTTTCTACGCTAGGTAAAGCGATACGGGCATTTCAGCCCGTAGTTTACAAAGAAAATCAGGGTTTTATCATTTCAAACCCGCAGTCCCAAGTAAATGAAATAAATTGAAAATCATTCAGGCCTATCATTTCAGTCCATAACGATTTTCCCTTATTCTAAAGTCCGTTTGGGTATGTATCATTTCAACTCATAGTGATTTTAATCTAAAGGGAATTTGCAGTGTGATTAACTGATAAAATAACAAAACAGCAATAATATAACAGTAACATATGATATAACTGGTGATTAATCACGTGTGAACATCAGATGATAGTGACATAGCAAATAAAATATGGTGATGCAGTTTACATATTCACAAGCGATCGATTTACTATTCATATAAGTTTAAAATTGTCTGGTGAGAATAACTCACTGGTTTGAGCTGATGACCCAACGACAAATTTCACAAACGGGATCTACACAAGCACAAAAGCACGACACAAATTCAAATGGAGGAGCCAAATGTCAAATTCCTTGGATACACATCAAACAAAACAATATAACAACGATGAGTTTCAAATCAACTACGATCAAAACTACACTAGAATAGACTGCACATAATCAAATAGAAATGCTTGCACTTGCTTTTAGCCTTTACTAGGCTCATCCATAAGGGGAAATAAAAAATAATGGCAGGTGTTTGGGTCAGGTTATGGTGGGTATGGGTCGGCCTAGATGTCATTTGTGATGGTGCCAAAGTGGGTGAAGGGAATAATACACATAAGCATGAATACACGCATTTGGTCATGGATTTGGGCTTGGCCAAGGCTCCAAGTGTCGCGGCCAGAGGTGTGGGGTCCACTGTGGTGGTGTGGCCGAGGGTGCTGGAGGTGCTGGAGGTGGTGGAGGTGTGGTAGGTGGCGGCTAGAGGGGTGGTGAGGTGATGGAAGTGATGTTGTGTTCGGCTAGGCTAGGAATTCGGGTTGTTTTGAAAAGTTTGTGGATGAGCATCACCAAGGGGGGTCACGGCATGGTTGGTTGGTGAGGAGGTGTTGGTGGTGTGCCATCAGGTGTTGGAGGCGGCTAGGCAGCAAGATAGCATGGCCGAACCTAAATGGAGGAGCAAGTGCAAACAAAAATCAAAAGGAATAAGCAATATAAGTGAAAAAAAGAGATAAAAGAAGATAAAAATTTTACCAACTTTTCAAGCAAGGGATGGCTAAAAAAAATTTCTCAGGAAGGAGGAAAAGAATATATGTGAAATGAAAATGAATTAGTCAGCTGAAATGTGGGGAGTTATGCCAAAAGAAATGAAGAGTTGTGAGGAAAATGAAGAGGTGGAATTCAAAAAGGCAAAAGGCAATTCAAAAGTCAAAAACCCTACATATTTCTTTATTTTATTTATATAAATTTATATTTATGGAAATAATAATAATCCCAGATAAAATTTCGAAAATTTATCAAAATATAAAAATTTATATAATATTTATTAATTATATAAAGTTAAATTAAGAAAAATAGCTAAAAATAGTGAACTAGACTAGAAAATTTGAAATTAAATAGAATAATTTTTAAAAAATTCATATGAGCTTGTAAAATATTTTTAAACATAAATAATAACATAAAATTAAAATACATTCACAAAATAAATAAATATAATTAAATTAAATATAATTTATATGAAGAAAATAGCAGAAAAATGGAAACCAGGCTTAATAAATTGAAATAAATTCAAATAAACTTTAGAAAAATTATATTATCACTTTAAAAATAATAAAAGACAAAAATATACATACAATAACATACTAACACAAATTAAAATAAAATATGACAAAGAAAATATAATTTATATAATTTAAAATAGACAAAATTGCAAAATAAAACAAATTATACTCAAAATTGAGATGTACATAACTTTCACAGTTTAAGTCCGTTTCCAACGAAACGAAATGCAGTGTTCAAGTTATTTCATCTATTTTCATAATAAAATATAAAATTTAATATTATAAATAATTTAAATTTGAAGTCTAAAAGTCAAAGTTTGACCAGCTTTGACCACAATTCCAATTTTTCAGCAAAATATTCAATTTATACCAGTTTGAAATTAAAATTCATATAATAATCAAAATTTATATTTAAAAATGAAATGTTTGAAATAAAACAAGTTTAAAATAATTTCAAAATAAAAATAAAGTCAAATTTAAATTATATGCAAAAATCTAGGGTTGTTACAGATAAGCAGTTGGATTTGAGTAACTACAACAGTACTACTACATTTGTTTTCGTTTAAATACTACACTGCTCTCATGTAATGTATAGTATTTGTATGGGCGGTTTGGTATCATATTAGATTTTAATCAGGTATAACTATCTCTTCATGTGGTACACGTATCTCTATTAAGACAGCATGAATCTGTTGTTGGAGATTTGTAGGATTCAAACAATTTTGATAAACCTGACTGTTCCATTTGCATTGATATTCTTTGAAATGTTTGCAAGTAGGGAGAAAAGGTCAGTGGAGTGTGGTATAAGAGTAATATTGAGTGGATAGTTGTTCATGTGCATGGCTTTAGGAATAATGATAGGTTGGTGTGGTGAAATATCATGCAAATATTTATCTGCTGACAATTGAAGAGAATTAATGATGTTAGTGTCATCATGCAAACAGTTTGTAAAGATTATAGGTTTTGTTCTACTTGCATGTTTAGGGAATTGGCCTTTTGTATACTATGGACCACCAGATCATTATTAATAGGAGAAATATCTACATTGGTGTGGTCAGTATGTTGTGGGATGTTGGTAAAAAAACTCGACACTTGATCACCCTGTGGTATCAGATGATCCCGTTTTGATTTGGACACATTTCAATTGTAAAGAGATTCCAGTCACTTTATCTCCTTGTTTCCCTTTATCTCCTTGTTTCCTTATCCACTTTTTGGCAACTGTGTTGTCTGATTATCTTGAAAATGTGTTTTTTACTGCCTATGTTGACACGAATACGTATTCATATGGTTATTCTTTCAATTCACATCATCTTTTCGCTCGCAGTCACATCTGAGTTTTCAATTTTGTTTACACTTTGAACTTATAAATTAAATGTTTATGATTTTTGTTTGCAGTCACATCGGAGTAGCAACAATGTTTCAAATGGTGGTAATATACATGTTCAAAATCAGTCTAAAAAGTGTAAATTATTGGGTTGGCAAAGAAATATTGTCGCAGAAGCAACGATTGCATCTACTGATCCTACAGTTTTAGTGCATCATGTACCACTTGAAGAAGATGCTTGGATTCATTCAGTGGTGGATCCCGAAGCTATTTTATATATGCCTACTTCGGATATCTATACTATTGGACAAGCGGTTGGGACGACTGTTGCTTGGCATAAGGAATTTAACTCTTTTAATTAGTATGTATATGTACTCTTACCGAAATATGTTATGGATTTAGTTGTGTTTTGTATTGAACTTATGAATTCATAAATGGTGTAAACTCAATTTGTTTTCGATTTTCTTGAATGCAAATGGTTTGTGTTGTTTCAAGTCATTTGCATGATTGTGTATAATATTAACGAAATACTGGTTTTAGTTATGATATTAAGAAATTTATAGTAGCTGTGAAAAGATGATTATAATTGTTTGTAGCAGTTGTAAAAATATATGTTGCAACTGTCATTGTTAGTTGTATTCCATCCTTCTACAACTGCAAGCGGTAGTTGTAAAAAGCCTTTTACAAGTGCTAAAAGCAGTTCTAACTAGTCATTTACAACTTGCATGTTGCAGTTGTAAATGGTTTTCCGCAGTGTAAATAAGTTTTCTACAACTAGCAGTGGCAGTTGTAAAAGACCTTTTGCAAGTGCTAAAAGCAGTTGTAACTAGTCATTTACAACTTACATGTCGCAGTTGTAAAATAAGTTTCCACAACTGCTTTTGCAACTATTCCAGCCAGTTGTAAAATAATTCAGATCTATTACAACTGCGGATATAACGACTCGCAGGTGCTAGTTGTAATAGACATATTACAACTGTTTTTGGCAGTTGCGAAAACGTATTTTTGTTGTAGTACAAAGAAAAAGTCAAAAGTGGGAGAGCGTGTTTGCGAGAAGATGGAACAGAGAAAAAGGAAAGGAAATTGTCGACCGGAGAATATTGGGGATACTTCATTTGTTTTGCAAGGATAGAGAAGAATACGTGCTCCAGTTGAATCGCGATTATGGTCAGGAGGAGAAAATGTGGGGGAGGAGGAGTATACGAGAAACAAAAAAGAAACAGAAGCAGTATTTTTTAGGCTTTAGAGTATTTATTTTGCCTAGTGACAGTAAACACCTCCCTAATGATTGATTTGATAATAAAGGTTTACCCTATAAAATTTGGAAAACCTTCCATTGTTACCAACAAATAGATGGGAAAAATCTCTACCTGGTCTCACAAATAGATCAGAAATCAATCGGATTAATGACATATTCTATTCAAATATTCTATTTTTATTAAGCGGGTACACTGCAGCCTTGCAAAATTGAATATTATCCATTGTCAAATATGCATATTTTTTATTTTCAGTTTCGATCGGTGTAATGTTGCTCAACTTGCATTTTAAACAAATTAACATTTAGCACAAGTGATTGCGGTAACACAATATTAACAATTGATAAATCAGATCAAAACCTTTATTGAATGAAAAAGAAAATTTTGAAAGCAAATATTGCACGAAATAGTAATAGCATCATAGATTATTCAAAATTAGGGTTTGTACACGAATCACGGTTTGGAAAAATGACAAAGACGAGTAGGAAATTAGTGTTTGTGCAAATCTATATATAAAATCAGTATCAAACCATATATGTTGAAGCGAATGTGGAGAAATCCATACCGATGACGAGTAGCATAATGAAATGTTCGATCGATGGAGAGGATTGTCACGTATTCAATCAACTCTGAAGAGGAGTGGTGCGTCAGAGAGGATTCGATTGACTATGACGAGAAGTAGTGCATTGCAAAGTAGTGGCATGATGACGACGATGGAGAAAAAATAAAGTGGATGATGGCGATGAGGAATTAGGACATGTGAATTTTTCGAAAGTGAAGAAAAATGAAGATAAAGAAACTAAAATGAAAGAACGTAATAACTGTTTTAGTATAGACGGGGTGAGCGCAACTTGTGACACCGCTGAAAATATGACATAAAACAATAATAATTGCGCTTACCTTCGAAATGCTACTAATAAGTGCAACTAATAACATATTTCTTTGTAGTGCAACAAGTATAAAATGCTAATGAACCGTATCATGTAAACACAAAATTCTATCATAAGTAAAATTGTAAATTTAAGTGCTCTATAAAATTGTAAATTTAAGTACTTTATTCTTTTGTTTTAATTTAGTAAATACAAAACCGATACTATATAGTAGCATTATAAAATAATTTATGAAAAGAGTATGATAAATATTCAACAACTAAATAAAAATGAAGCTGCCTTTACAAAGCCATGTAGTAGCATTATAATTTTTTTTTTTACAATAGTATTAAATTTTCAAAAAATAAAATAAAAATTTCATCACTTTTACAAAAATCAAAAAATGATATTAAAGGGTGAATTTTAAAAATTTGCAATTCAAAAATGGTACTGCAATTGATAAAAATATAGTACAAAATGAAATAGGTAAACATACTTTATAAACCGACAATACAATTTATAAATTCTACTAAAAAATATTGCTGTGAGATACAATATATACATTATCTAAAAATAATAAGCTATAATTGTTTTATAAAATGCAACTAAAATTTAAAAAATGCCACTATAATTCATAAAATGTCAGTATAAAATAGTATTATAAACAGATATATGTACATAATTTATTTATTTAAAAAGAAAACAGAAAAGATGCTACACAATATTTCTTCTTCCTCAATTCACTGCTTCTCCTCTAACTTCGCTCTTTTATTTATGTGGAAACTCGAAATCATGCTACCAGTAAAGCCGTTCCTTCTCCATCTTTACTTACGCCGCCACATCGTCAAAGAATTTCAAATTTGCTCACTTTCAAAACCCTAACCGCCATCTACGTCGCTGCCACCACCGCCAGATCTGTCAAGCCCGCGCTGAAGCGACTGCAAACCTCCTTCGTTGTCCAAATTCAAACTCACGTCAAATGTTAATTTACTGTTTTTTGAAATTAACGTGTCTTCCTCATCAAATTTTTGTTCTTCTACCTTAGTTGCAAAAATTGTCATACTAAAAATTTGGGAGAATGTCCTAGGAGCTAGAAAATTGGTTTCTACCATAGTTTTTTTTTTTTTTAAAAAAAAATCCACCCTTTACCCCACTGCGAATAATTGTTGAACCAAACAACAACTATAACATCTACTATCAAGGAAGATGACAATAAAAATGTGGTGGTAGATGAAGAGCATCAAGTAGAGGACGAAGATGAACCAAAAGAGGAATGAGTGGAGAAAAAAGAGGAAGAAGAGATATAAAAAGATGAAGGTTTAATTGGAGTGTGTCTAGGACACAATGCATAGTTTTCCACGGTTTACAAGAAATAACTCGGTTTTCGGTGTCTCGAGAAAATTATTTACAGGACTAGGTTGCTTGGTTTCGCTTTTTCTTTAAGATATTCTCTATACACTAAGAAACATTATCATGGTAATAAGCATGATTTTTCATTTCTTCCTTCTACTTATTGGTTAAGATTGCATTATGTTTGCGTTCATTTTGCATGAGAATCATAGTATAGTGGGGTGGAATGTTGTGTGTGTCGGTTTATTGATTGATTTGTGTGTTTGAAACTTGAAAGCACCATTTTCATACGGTTATATTCTATCAAATATAATTTCTCAGTGGCTTTGTGATATAAGACATTTCTACAATATGTTTTTTCCTTTTATGCACAACCAAATCCTAGCACATAAAAATTAAGACACCGGCTAATTTCATACTCTTATTTTGAAAATTTAGCTATTTGTTAGTATAATCCATGGTTTAGTAGGCTGCTCTATGAACCGGATCTGTACTTAGAGTGGTCTAGCCCAACGCACTTGGATTTTTAAAATGTATGTACGTTACTAAGTTGGTTTACATAGAAAATTATCTCTGTTTTAGTAAAATACAGAGCAAGTGATCCAAATCCATAATTTTTGTTTTTCCATTGAGATGTATATGAAGAGAATCATAACCTTTTCGTTTATTTGGAGGACGGAAAGCGGTTTACTTAATGCGGCTGGAAAATGGGCTTCAACTCTTACGGGCTGGAATATTTTTTTGTTTATTTAGCTTGATAAAATTGTTATATTTTTCATACACACGCTTACACATTGTGCTCCATGTAACACAAGTTTCTGTAGCAATGAAATTTCTAATCACCTTTTAAATATAAAATTTTAACATCACTACATGTGAAAAGTCAAAATACAATAGAAGTTGCGAGACCTATTCGTACAAATTATTTGGAAGCTAAAATTAAAGTCATAATTTATTTCTAGACACTTTTAGTTAGTCAAACAAATTGAACTCTATTTCGAGACAAACAATATTCATGTTTATGCCTTATCCATGCAAATTCAGCATAATCAAAGCTAACAATTGGTTTATTTGCTCCACTAGAATCTCAAACATATCATCAACAACATCAAAGCTATACTATTCTTCCAAAAAGCTAACATTGCAGCCCTAAATTTTTTTCCGTACAACCTGGTTGTATTGCATAATTAAAGAAAAAAGAACGAAGCATTATTAAGATAATACATAAACAATTTACTTCTCATGCCCAAAAAAATGGATTAAACAAATGAGGATTAAAAATTTGCAGACTTCTCTCATCATTTTCATCTTCCTTGCTCCAACTCTTCCTTGTTGCATCCCTACTATCATTCCTCGACCATTTAGCGCAATTATCAAGCATAACTTCCCAGTTAACTTCCTCCTCTTCAAAATCAATCAATGCAACTTCACTTTCCACATCCTCGCTCTCATCCTCGAACTTCTCCCATTCTTGAGTGATCACAATCTCATTTTTCCTATACATTTCAACTTCATTCAAACTTGAAGAAGACCCCGAGGAGGAAGAACATTCCGGAACTTGCCAAGTTTGATCCACAAAAGCTTCCAACATCAGCACTTGAATCTTAGGGATTTTGTCTATAAGTGGGTACTCGTATTGCCCACAAAAACCCCTAAGCTTGCACCAAGTGTAGAACTCTCCTAAACGAACCGCTTGTTCTGCAGCTCTTCTGTAGATCACGAGTCCTTCAATGCAGTTGTGGTATGCCATTTGTAAGATGCTGTCTAGAACTTTTGATAGACCCTGTCGTGCCACCAGGTACGACATGAAGCTTTCTCTAGCTATCTGTTATAAGTATTACAAGAACATAATTGCATAAGTCAGTACATGACAGGCACAGATGTGCACGTTGCACAACATCCTGAGAGAAAATACAAATATAAGCATTTTACCGATGTCTTGTATGACATAAAGCAGTGTAGCATACCTGCTTCATGGCGCTGCGAACAATAAAACTAGTAGCTGCAGGGCCTTCAGGCACGCACTCCATAGCTTTATCCATCAAGCTCTGCAACACCTGAACCAATTCAAGAGACTTTGATGCCTCATTCAGTTTCTCTTCACAAATTTCAGAAGACGTTTCAAACAATGGCGATGGCATTGGTGATGAAGGCAAACTTGTACGAATACACGTCTCCTCATTCAAAGAATAGTTACAATCAATGACCTTGTCTATCAAGCACGCATAAGAACTAACGAACTTCGTATACTCCTCAGAATATATAGAAGTCTCATCTTTAAACTGGCAAGGGTAGAAAGTAATAAGCGCGTTTTCTCGTGCTGATAAAATATCATTTCTAAAAGGATGGTCGTTCGGTAGAGTTCTTAGAAGAAGGTGAAGTAGTAAAAGACATTTTAAGGCGACACGCCAACACTTCGTTTGGCCATACCTTCTCGTGAAACTTATAGCAAAGTTACGTGAAGAAGAAGGAGAAGTTGAGAATATGATGGCGAGCTCCCAGACGTAGCGCTCGATCGATTTTACGTCGTCAGGGGAAGTGGCTTTTGCTATGATTAGATCGAGTTGGGAGTTGGAGTTTATTGTGGTGAGTTTTGTGTAGGTTTTTTCAAAGAAGGATACATATGCTCTTCGAATTCGCTTATGCATGATTGGGAATATGAAACGATACTAATTTTTTCTGTATATGTGTAAGTGAAAGAATGATGGGTTTAAATTTCAAACAAGAGATGTTTTGTTTTCTAAGATGAGGGTGAATGAATGCAAATTTTATTTCATAGAGGAAATCGATAGTTGCAAGGAAAGTTTCTTGTTCTGTTATTTTTGTTATGATGGAATTTGTATAGGATTGTTTTGGAATTTGCATGCAAGGACAGATGCAACCAGCATTAACAATATGCTGATTTTGTTTTGTTATGTTGACAATATTCGCCTTCTATAACCAGCTTCAAACATCTCAAACCTAGAAATCTCCAGCTCATATTTCAACTACAAGAAGGACAAATTTTTAACACAGGCCATAAAATTAGCATATTGCATGACGAATAAGCCCACTCAAAACTAAACGCAGAAATATGTCTCTTTCCATATAACTTATGCAATCCATAATTGTGCAAGCTGTATTATTGTATTTGCGTATTAATTGTGCAAATACTGTTTCGTACATAAAAAAAATTCCAGACACCACAATCCCACTTCCATTCTTCTACTCACCTCTTTCATTTCACAAAACACAACTTATTTCCTTCTCAATTTCTTCTACCTTCCAAATTTTGTTATTAAAAGCAAAGATTTCATTGACATAAAAACGCTTTTGGTTGAAGGTTATCTAAAAAAAAAACGTTATCTTCTAATTTTGAATTTAGGATTTTTCACAAGTCAAAATTTTAAACTTCGTGTTTTTATTTTATTTTTAAGATAATGTCAATGCTTCCAATTAAATTTTACTATGATGGAGAATTATTAATTAATGAAAACGATAAACCTATGTATATTGGTGGTAAATTGAGAAGATCGAATGTTAAGAAATATTATAGTTTAAAAGAGCTTAAACAACAAACATTTGAAGTGACAAAACCAATCCTCTCGAGTATGAATTAAAAGTAGCGACGAAATGAGTTAAAGATCATTGTTTATCCGCTACTTATGTGGAATACGACGATGATATGAATACTACGTTCTAGGTTGGAATGAAAGCGATAGAATATTCGTTACGGAACATAATATGTTAATGTTATAGAAGCACATTATTCCACATTATCAATGGAAAAGTTTTTACCTATTATGCAAATTTTAAGAAACATAATATTCGATGCTTCCTTCTTATATAACTACTTTAGAAGATAGTTTGCAAATTCATTAAATAGATATAGCGGAATTGTAATAACCCAGAATTTTAGTCATCCGAATTTAGAATATTTAATTAATTTTAAATATTGAAAAGTTAATTTTGTAAGTCAAATAACTTATATTTCAAATATAGCGATTAATTTGATGATTAAATTGTTAAATTTAACATTTGAAATTGTTTAAATAATTGAATATTGAATTAATATGGATGAAAAACGATCTCTAAAGTTGATTTAAAATCTATTTGAATGAGAAAAAGTTAGTAAACTTTAATTTGAATTAAAAGTGAATAAACAAAAATTGAAAATTACTCATTTTAATTAACGTGTAAAAATAGTCTTTTTGGGGACTGTCTCGGGTTGCGAAGAAACCAGTTTCATTAGATCCATAATAGTGAGTTATAGTATGTTGTGGAATTTCGTGGCGATTGAACATATCGTTTGGTCGTGCGAGTTCGAAACGCGTAGAATTTAATTAAAGGGATTTAAATTAAAATAACTAGATTTTGAAAAGCTATCTTCTGTATATGATGGAATTGGCTTCCCATATCTATTTTATTGTGTTCAAAATAGGGGTATAACATATGAAACCTCAAGTGACACGCTTCATTTGGAGTTCGGAATTTTCTCGGATGAATAGTACTTTGGAAAATTTTCTATAAATAGCCATCAACTTTCTTCCATTTGCAAACTCTAACCCTTAATCTATTTCAGCCACCATTAAAACTCCACCATCCAACGGTCAAAGCCTCTAGGAGCCGAATTAACTTTTGACTTCAACTAGGAAAATATAGAGGGCAACCATGCATACGAAGCTATTCAATGGTCGGATCGTAGAATGGTCGACGATGATGATGGAATTTCGCCTCCGTTCGCGAGAAGGTTGGGTTCATCCATGGGGGGATTTCACACTCGTGGGGTGGCGTTGGCTCAGGTTTAGGCAGCGCGGCAGAGGGGGCCGGAGCAGGTGTCAGCAGCGGCGTGTCTGGTGGCGGCGCACGTTTTTGAACGAAATAAAAAAACAAATTCGCCACACGTGAGGTAGAGGGAAGATGTGTAAGTGTTAGTTTAAATTAATTTAATTAAGTTAATTAATAAAATCAATTATATTCAAATGTTTAAACTTTCTCGTACGAGGTCCGTTTCGAGCACGACAAGTTGTATTGCGTTCGTATCAGCGAGCATTACGCTATGGAGTTGGATTGGACGAACTCGAAGTTAGTAGCAATTTTGAGTTAAATTGAATGACCGTTCAATTCTAATTCAAACCGGAACGTTTAGGCAATTTCTGAAATTTTTGTGAGTAAACTCACCTCTCTGGTCTGCTTATTATATTTTTACATAAGTAGGAATGATTTTATTTATGATGGTTATTGCTTATTTGAATGATATACTATATATATTAGTTGGTTTGGATATATATTCTCACCTATTGGAGCGGATGAGGCCCTATTACGTTTCCCTGCAATAGCAGATGACCTTTTTTATACGAATCCCGCCTCAAAGCAGTTGATTTATATTTTTATGATTATACGCTGTCTGTGACGCGGGGGGACAGGTTGGAGGGATACAACAGGATTCCTCACCACTGTTGATTTTATTTTTCATATATATACATACACACACACACACACACACACACACACACACATATATATATATATATATATATGTTGATATATGATGTGTTCTATGCTACATTGATGACATTGATATGATTTGACTTATTTGGTGCAATGGTATCACTAGGCCTTATTTTGGTATTTTGAAATACTAAAAATGATGATTTTGATTTGAAATGGATTTCGAAGTGATTTTGGAAGTATAAAAATGTTTTATTGATTTTAAATTTTTAAAAAGAAAGGAATGATTTTATTTTTTAAAGAAATAAAAAATTATGATTTTTGATGTTATAAAAGTATAGTTTTGAGAAATGTTTAGTAGATGGTTTTGAAGTAATTTTGAAAAATGGACTTGAAATTAATTTTATAAATGGATTTTGATAATATAATTAGTTTTTATAAAAGAATGGACTTATAAATGGAAATTTGTAAATAAAGGAATTTTATAAATAGAAGATTTATAAAACAAAGGAGATTTATAAAAATATCTTTATAAATATGGATTTTTATTTAAAGGAGTGTTTTGATGGAGTTAATGGTTTTAAAAGTAATTTATCTTTTTAGAAGTCATGTTTTGGGAAGTAATGGTTTTAAATGGAATTAAATGGTTTGAAATGTTTAAAAATGTGATAAGTATCAACATAGATTTCGACATGTATTGTTATAATAGTTCGGAGAAGTAAGGAAAGCATAGACTATAACACTGTTATTGTAGTAAATAATTTCTGAAAGGAAATATTTTATATAGTATACGGGGTTTAGTTATATATATCAATTAATCGAATCCCTATACTAGTGTTTTGGGTTGTCATAACGATGTTTTACGCAACATTTGTTTTGACCCAATAAATTATGTTTTGACCTTCCGTGGTGAAATACACGAATCGATTCTTATGATCAGACAAAAGGCTTGGTGATGAAGGAGCATTGCTTCCTATACTTAACACCCATCCGGAGGCATACGAACTCTGGATTTATACGGTTATAGAAATCTATTTTGCATGCCTCCAAATTGTAGTGTTATTAAATATACTTATACCGTTGATATAAGTGTATGAGAGTACTTTCTAAGTGTTGAAAATGAAATAATTTGTGAATATTCTTATATTATTAATATAAGTATATGGAAATGTTTTCCAATATTGAAAGATTAAAACGGTTTTGAGAATATATCTTTTAAAAGATAATTTGAAGCAAATATTTGAAAATTAATTTAATTAATAAAATATTTATTAAATGGGCCTAGATTGCTTTTGGTGCTAGATATTGCTTGTTTCCTTTGATAGTTAAATAACCGGCTATCAAATATTTAGCATCTTTGTCGTTGTTGATCTGGAGAGATTGGGGTCGGATTTATCCGAGAACCATTTTGAATCAACGTATATGCGTTCGAATGTGCAGGTATTAGAATATACTGATATTTGAGATTGTAATGAAGGACTGCTTGTTGATCAGTTGGGGATAAACTCCCAATATACATATAGAGGTAGTGGTCTCTTCATTATGAAATATCCAATGCAATGACTAATTTTTACTAACCCTATATAGTTTCCGCCAGGATGTGGTAGAAGAGTACCTTCGGTTTGTCCTATTCCTGGACAACTTGTACCGATAAATGTCTGACATTGCATTTTTGAGATTACATTGTTGACTTTTATAAACGTACATCTGTTTGATGGCAGAGAAAGCAACATCTCTTAGCTTAAGACCCTTCTTTGAGAAGTACGAGCTCAGAGGCTGTATGTTTGTGAAAATCAATATTGATCAATGGAATGACAGTGTGGCATTAAAGAAGAAAGATGATGTGCTATGTGAAAGGTAAACATTACCGTAGGCCTCATACCCAAAAATGACTGAAACAAGGTAGATACGGCAAGGCTATATGGTTTGCGACCATTAGGATATGATCATCCCCTTTTATATATATTTATTCCCGCTGTGAAGTTTAGGTTTTAAATTATTGTTCATGTATGCTATAAGGGCTCTCGGGTAGATCAGTACGATCGGAGTGATGACATATTCGGTACTATTTAGTTAAAGGTAGACCGGTCTTGTGTTTGTGGAGGATCATCAGTTGGGCCTCGGTACCTTCCTCTAGAGATGTACTACCGGAAGGTAGTCCCTTCACCTAGTCATTTGTGAGAAAATCCATTCTCTACTACGTGCCTGCCATTTTGTTTATAGAGCCTAGTATGCTAGAATTTAATAATAGTAACAATTTCTCTATTTGAATTATTACTTGTATACAAGACACTAGTATAATATAATAGGATCTGATATGAAAGTTTTTAGTTATCGTAAGGTAAAAACACGTCCGTGTGTATGTGTGGGCATGGTCTTACGAGATACCTTTAAAAGTCAGTTGAGATGTGTTTTCTCATGCTAGTTTACCAGAATGATCCGGGCATTTCTCCCTTCAAATGCTTAGATTAGACCGAGTATATTTACAGATATAGATTTGGGTGCTTTAGAGCTTCAACAAACAACTGGAGGTCTTCCGGTCGTATTCACATAGTTGTTTGATTTTCTACTGCTTTGATGTTTAAATTATCTGCAATTGTAAGGACGAGTTATTATAACTATCCAAACCGATGACTAGCGATTGCTTGTTGTACTCTGATGGACGTATGTATATTATAGTTTCTGTTTTGTAAAGATCATTGATAATATATTATATGTTTTTCCACTGCGATTGTGAGATGCTGTAATTGTTTTAGTTTCTATCTCCCTTTTTCTTTTCTTCTCTCTTTCTTTCTTTCTTTCTTTCTCGTGATTATCCGTC
The DNA here is from genome assembly GCA_030765085.1 of Allium cepa. Taxonomy (NCBI): domain Eukaryota; kingdom Viridiplantae; phylum Streptophyta; class Magnoliopsida; order Asparagales; family Amaryllidaceae; genus Allium; species Allium cepa. The sequence goes on along the minus strand of CM060938.1, from coordinate 259,019,151 downwards.
TTTCCGTTCGGTTTGGATTGGACATGTGTGGTTTATTGTGAGCTCTAAACATGAAGGATCTTCGGGTCGTCACATCTGGTATCAGAGCTTAGGATTTTTCAAACACCTAGGCTTTTGTTGGATACTTATTATAGATAGGGTTGGTAAAGCCCTAATTTGAGTTTGAGTGTGTGTATGTGCATGTGTGTGTGTATATAAGCGTGTATTTGTTAGTGAGGTAAAAATGTTTTATATTGTGTTAATTTATCTGTTGAAATGACTTATGAATTATAGTCCATATGTGGGATGCCATGTTATCGATAGGGTTTCTAAATGCTTGAACAAGGCAAACCGACACAATATTGTTTTGAACTGAGTAAATGGAATAAATTTACCTAAACTATATTTTATACATGAAGGAATAATTTCTCAGAAATTATTATTAGTTATATATGGTCTGTTTGGTTGTTAGTGAATGGTAATATTTGATTATTATCATTTGTTTTTTTCATGTTTTAATATAAAAGAAGTTATTATTATAAATATATAAACTAAGATAAACAATAACAAATGGTCTTATATAACCAAGATGAAATAAGTACAATTATATATAAGTATAAATTTATAAATGTGATTTATAAATAAAAAATGAAATTTAAAAGAAATATAAAAAACATTAAACTCACTTTAGTCACTGGAAAATAATTCAGGAGATGAATGAAGCATCATCAGTATTCATTTTCGAGTCTCTAAGTAATAAATCTCAATCTTAATAAGTTACTATTGAAGTTTTGTTTTGATAAAGCAAGTTTTGATTGTAAAGAATTCTAAATATGATTTGATAAGTATATGAAAACAAGTTTTTAAACTTATGAAATTGAAATAATATAGATAAGAAATAAGTTTTGAACTTATGAATTTGAACAATAAGTAAAACCAAATTTTAAGATGGATGAACATTTTGGTTAAGCAAACAAAAGAAAATTTGAATTTGAGATATGAAATAAAGGAATTAACTTAGGCAAAATTAAATAAATTGAGTAAATGATATAAAGTTTATCTTAAAAAGGGTAAATGAAAGTGAATTGAATTTAAAATGAACTAGATAAAATAATGAAAATTAACTTAAAATTAAGCAAAGTGGGATGAAACGAGTTAAATAAATTAGAATTTAACTTTTGAATTGAATATGAACTTAAGTGTAAAGTGAAATAAACACAAGAAGCGTTACATAAAATGTTTATGAACATAAGCAAAAAAGTGTTGTTAGTATTAAAAGAAAATGTACTAATTAAATGGAATATGAAATGAAATATTGTTAAACATGAATTGAATTAAAGTGAAGATTCATAAGTGAATATTAAATGAATTGAATGTATGTAAAATTAATATGAATAATTGAATTTGATTTAAATCGAATGCTGATCAAATGAATGTAAAAGGAATTGAATGTAAATAAAAGAATTAATGAGAATGAGATATAATAAGAAACCAATTGAAATAAATACATTAGTTGTACTATATTATTTTATTCGCATAACTATTGATCAAGATTCGAATATACAGTTTCGAGGTGATTTACACCAATTCGAGTTAGGATTTTTCACTCGATTTCTTGGTGGCGAACCGTGGACATAGATTGTTGATTGATTATGATATTCTCTATCATAGTATATAGCTATACAAGGAGAATGTCGGTTTTCTAATCAAGGAACCGGATCTGAGTCCGCACTATAGTGCTCGTGTGAACGATACTAGCTCGGAAGTGAAATTGTGTGATCAAGCGAGCGATCAAGTATTGATTTGCATACGGATAATATATGTATACCGTTCGGGCTTAATAAATTAAATATTGACCTTAGAAAATGCAAATTTATACGATCATGAATTAATTAGATGAATATTAATTGTTTGATGGTTTCTCTTGTAGCATTTTTTGCATTCGCTACATTTGCATATAGATATTGTATTAGTATATGTGATATATCGATATTACTTTCTATACATGTTCTCATTTGTTGTTGAGCGATTAGTAGGTGCGGATGGTGCATGCTTCGCATTTGGAGCTCGCTTTCATATTTTATTCGTTGTATATGCTCGCTAATATAATAAAAGGTACATATCTCGGATTACATAATGTACTTTTACACCTTTTTCCCTACGGGAGGCCTCATCCTCAAAGATGAGATGTATATTGATTATTAGATATACATTCTGATTTATGACGAACGAACCGCGCAAAGGAGACGTCGACGAAATTTTCCATAAATTTAAGGCGTTAGAAAATTTTGAGAAAAACATTTTGGTAACTAAAAATTTGATTTTGAGTTATAAGTTGGGATGAATGAATGTATCGTATTAATTGGTTTTGGGAAATTTAAATATGGATTTAAAGATTGACGAAATGTGATGGCAAAGTTTTCACTGATTGATTTTTGAAAAGTTAAATGGTTTAAATGAATTTGGTAATCCTATTTCAACCAATTTTTTCGAAAAGTTAATGGGTTTTATGGCATTCTTCTTACTTGGTAATTTCGGGGACAAAATTCTTTTAAGAAGGGGAGTATGTAACGATCCATAATTCTAGTCATCCAAACATAGTATATTTAATTGATTTAAATATTGAAAAGTTAATTTTGTAAGTTAAATAACCTATATTTTAAATATAGCGATTAATTTAATAATTAAATTGTTAAATTTAATATTTGAAATTGTTTAGACAATTGAATCTTGAATTTAATATGAATGAAAAACGATCTCCAAAGTTGATTTAAAATCTATTTGAACAAGAATAAAGTTAGTAAACTTTTGTTTTGAATTAAAAGTGAATAAACCGAAATTGGAAATTACTCATGTTGATTAACACGTAAAAACAGTGTTTTTGGGCACTATCTCGGATTTCATCGAAACCAGTTTCATTGGATCTGTAATAGTAAGTTATATTATGTTGTTGAATTTCTTGACGATTGGACATATCGTTTGGTCGTGCGAGTTCGAAACGCGTATAATTTAACTAAAGGGATTTAAATTAAAATAACTTGATTTTAAAAAGCTATCTTCTGTATATAATGGAATTGGCTTTCGATAAGTATTCCATTGTGTTCGGAATATGGGTATAACATATAGAACACCAGGCGGCATGCTTCGTTTAAAGTTTGGAATTTTCATGGATGAATAGCAATTTGGATAATTTTCTATAAATAGTCCTTAACTTTCTTTCATTTGCAAAGCCTAACCCTAAATCTATTTCAGTTGCCATTAAATCTCCACCATCCAACGATCGGAGCCTCTAAGAGCCAAATTAGCCTTTGACTTAAACTAGAAAAATGTTGTGGGTCACCATACGAAGCTATTCAATGATCAGATCATCGAATGGTCGACGACGACAATGAAATTTCACCTCCATTCACGAGCAAGTAGGGTTCGACCATGGAGGATTTTTCACACGTGCGTGTGCGTGTGGAGGTGGTGTTGGCTCAGGTCGAGGCGGCGCGACGGGGGAGGGCCCCGGAGCAGGGGTCGACGGCGTGTCTGGTGGCGGCGTGCGTTTCTGAATGAAATAAAAAAAATTCATGTGTGTGCATTGCCTGTGCGTGAGGAAGAGAGAAGATGAGTAAGGGTTAGTTTAAATTATTTAATTAAGTTGATTTTAAAATTAATTATATTCAAATGTTTATCTGTAACTTTCTCGTACAAGGTTCGTTTTGAGCATGACAAGTTGCATTGCATTCGTATCAGCAAGCACTACGATATGGAGTTGGATTAGACGAACTCGGAGCTAGCAAGAATTTTGTATTATATTGAACAACCGTCCGATTTTAATTCAAACCGTAGCGCTTAGGATATTTTTTGCATTTTTTGTGAGTAAACTTGTCTCTCTGGTCTGCTTACATTTTTATATAAGTCGGAATAATTTTATTATGATGATTATTGCTTGTTTGGATGATATACTATATATATTAGTTGGTTTGGATATATATTCCCTCTTATTGGAGAGGATGAGAGCATATTATGTTACCGTGTAAGAGCGGATGACCCCTTTGTATTCGAATCTTTCCTCAAAGTGGTTGAATTATGATTATATGTTGTCTGTGATGCAGGGAGATAGGTTGGAGGGATCCAACGAGATTCCTTAACATTGTTGATTTTATTTTTCATATATATGTCGACATATGATGAGTTGGATTCTATGTTGATGACGTTTATATGTTTTGATTTATTTGGTGCTATGGTAGCACTGGGCCTTATTTTGGTATTTTGAAATACGAAAATTGATGATTTTGATTTGAAAAGGATTTCGAAGTGATTTCGGAAGTATAAATATGTTTTAATGATTTTTTAATTTTAAAAATAATGGAATTTTTTATTTTTAAAGAAATAAAAAGTTATGATTTTTTGATGCTATAAAAGTATAGTTCTGAGAAATACTTTGGATAAATTTTTTGGAATAGTTTATATATAAGATTTATAAAAGTGATATTTTTTAAATAAAGAAGTTGATTTATAATTGAAATTTATAAATGTTAGTAGATGGATTTGAAGTTATTTTGTAAATGGATTTGAAATTGAATTTAGAAATGGATTTTGATAATAGAATTATTTTTATAAAAGAACGGATTTATAAATGGAATTTTGTAAATAAAGGAATTTTATAAAGTAGAAGTTTAATAAAATCGAAGGAGATTTATAAAGTAGTTTTATGAGTTGAAAGAAATATTTTGATGGAGTTTAATGGTTTTAAAATTAGTTTATCTTTTTAAAAGTCATGTTTTTGGAAGTAATGGTTCTAAATCGAATTAAATGGTTTGAAATGTGATATCGAAAACATAAATTGTGACATTTATTGTTGTAATAGATATTTTCGGAAAAGTGAGGAAGACATGGACTATAACACTGTTATTATAGTAAATGATTTCTATAGGGAAATATTTTATATAGTATACGGGGTTTATTTATATATATATTAATTAATTAATTGAATCCTATACTAGTGTTTTGGATTGTCATAACGATGCTAAACACAACATTCGTTTTAATCCAATAAATTATGTTTTGACCTTCCATGGTGAAATGCATGAATCGGTTCTTATGATCGTACTAAAGGTTTGGTAGTGTAGAAGCATCGTTTCCTATGCTTAACACCCATCAAAGGCGTACGAATTTTGGAGTTGTACGGTTATAGAAATCTATTTGGCATGTCTCCAAATGATAATGTTATTAAATATACTTAGACCATTGATATAAGTGTTTGTGAATATTTTCTAAGTGTTGAAAATGAAATGATTTGTGGATATGCTTATACTGTTGATCTAAGCATTTGAAAATGTTTTCCAATATTGAAAGATTGAAATGGTTTTGAGAGTATATCTTTTTAGAGATAATTTGAAGAAAATATTTGGAAATTGTTTTAATTAATAAAAGATTTATTAAATAGGCCCATTGATTACTTTTGGTGCTAGATATTGTTTGTTTGCTTTGATAGTTAAATGACCGACCATCAAATATTTGGCCTCTTTATCGTTGTTGATCCAGAGAGACCGGGGTCTAATTTATCCGAGAACCACTTCGAATCGACATATATGCGTTGGAATGTGCAGGTATTGGAAGATGTTGATATTTGGGATTTTCGTAATGAAGGACGGCTTGTTGATCATTAGGGTATAAACTCCCAGTGTACATATAGTAGCAGTGGCCTCTTCATTATGAAATATCAAATGCATGGTCTAATCGCTACTAATCCTAAGGGAAATTCCCGACAGGATGTAGTAGGAGAGTACCTTCAGTTTGTCCGATTCCGGGACAAATTGTATGGATGAATGTCTGACGTTGCATTTTTGAGATTACATTGTTGACTTTTATAAACGTACATCTGTTTGGTGGCGGAGAAAGCAACTTTTTCTAGCCTAACACTCTTCTCTGAGTCGTATGAGCTCAGAGGTTGTATATTTTTGAAAGTCAATAGCGATCGATGGAATGGCAGTGTGGCATTCAAAGAAGAAAGAAGATGTGCAATGTGAAAGGTAAACGTTACCTTGGGCCTCACACCTAGAAATGATCGGAACAGGGGAGATGTGGCAAGGCTATGTGGTTTGCAACCATTAGAATATGATTATGCCCTTCTACATATATTTATTACTAACGTTCGGGTTTTAAATTGTTGTGTATGTATGCTATGAGGGCCCTCGGATAGGTCGGTAGCGATAGAGGTGATGACATATTCGGTACTATCTAGTTAGAGGTAGGCTAGTCTTATGTTGGTAGAGGACCATCGGTTGGGCCTCGGTACATTCCTCTCGAGATGTCTGCCGGAAGGTAGCCCCTTCACTAGTCATTTGTATAAAATCCATTCTCCACTATGTGCTTTCCATTTTGTTTGTAGAGCCTAGCATGTTGGAATATAATAATGGTAACAATTTCGGCTATTTGAATTATTATTCGTATACTAGACACTAGTATAATATAATAGAATTTGATATGAAAGGTTTTAGTTATCATAAGGTAAAAACATGTCCGTGTTTATATGTGGGCGTGGTCTTACGAGATACCTTTGTTTTGATAAAAGAAAAGTTTTTATAACTTTAAAATTTAGTTGAGATGTGTTTTCTCATGCCGATGACCAATCCAGGCATTCTTCCTTTCAATGTTGGGTCAGACTGAGTATATTTACAGATATAGATTTGGATGCTTTGGAGCTTCAACAGACGAGCTGGTGGTCTTCCGGTCTTATTCATGTACATGTTTATTTTTCTATTGCTTTGTTGCTTAAATCATCACAATTGTAAGGACAAGTTATTGTAACTGTCCAAGCCGATGACTAGTGATTGATTTTTGTACTCTGGTGGGTGTATGTATATTGCAGTTTCTGTTTTGTAAAGATTATTGATATTATATTATATGATTTTCCACTGCGATTGTGTGATTCTGTAATTGTTTTTGTTTCTTTCTCTCTTTTTTCTCTTCTCTTCTTCTCTCTTTCTTTCTTTCTCATGATTATCCATATTTCCTTTCGGTTTGGATTAAATATGTGTAGTTTATTGTCAGCTCTAAACGGGATGGATTTGTAGGTCATCACATCGGGTATCAGAGCTTAGGATTTTGCGAACACCTAGGCTTTGGTTGGGTACTCATTATAGATAGGGTTAGTAATGCCCTAGTTGAGTTTGAGTGTATATTTATATGAGTGCGTATTTGTTAGTGAGACAAAAATGTTTTATATTGTGTTAATCTATTGAAGTGGCATATAAATTCTAGTCGATATGTGGGACGCCATGTTATCGATAGGGGTTTCTGAACGCTTGAACAAGGCAAACTGACATGATATTGTTTTGAAGTAGGTAAATGAAATAATTTTACCTAAACTATATTTTATATATGAAGGTAAAATTTCTCAGAAATTATTATAAGTAATATATGATGTGTTTGGTTGTTAGTGAATGGTAATATTTGATTATTATCATTTGTTTTATTTTGTGTTTTAATATAAAAGAAGTTATTATTATAAATATAAACGAAGATAAACAATAAGAAGTGGTTTTGTGTAACCAAGATGAAATAAGGAAATCTATATATAAGTATTAATTTATAAATGTGATTTATAAATAAAAAAGGGAATTTAAAAGAAATATAAAAAATCATTAAGCTCACTTTAGTCGCTGCGAGATAATTCGGATGATGAATGCAACATCATCTTTCGAGACTCTAAGTGATATGTCTCTACCTTAATAATTTACAATTGATTTTTTTTTGATAAAGAAAGTTTTGATTGTAAAAAAATTCCAATTATTATTTGATAAATATATGAACATAAGTTTTTAACTTACAAAATTGAAACTGTATAGATAAGAAATAAGTTTTGAATTTAGAATTTGAACAGAAAAGTAAAACCAAATTTTAAAATGGTTGAACATTTTGGTTAAGCAAACAAAAGGAAATTTGAATTTGAGATATGAAATAAAAGAATTAACTTAGGTGAAGTTAAATAATTTTAGTAAATGAAATGAAGTTTATCTTAATAAGGTTAAATGAAAGTGAATTGAATTTGAAATGAATTAGATAAAATAAGAAAATTTAACTAAAAGTTAAGTAAAGTGGGATGAAACAAGTTAAATAAATTAGAATTTGACTTTTGAATTGAATATGAACTTAAGTGTAAAGTGAAATAAACATAAAAAGTGTTGTATAAAATGTTTATGAACATAAGCAAATAATTTCATGGTATGGTTATTAAGTGTTATTACCTTTAAAAGAAAATATACTAAGTAAATGGAATGTGAAATGAAATGTTGTTAAATATGAATTGAATTTAAACTGAAGATTCAAAAGTGAATATTAAATGAATTGAATGCAAGTAAAATTAATATGAATAATTGAATTTTATGCTGATCAATGAATGTAAATAAAAGAATCGAGAATAAGAATGAGATATAATAAGAAACCAACTTAAATAAATATGTAATTTATACATATGTTATTTTATTTGCATAACTATTGATCTAGATTTGAATATACGATTTCAAGTGGATTTACAATCTGAGCTAGGATTTTTCACTCGATTTCTTGATGGCAAACCATTGATATGGATTTTTTTATTGATTCTTATATTTTTTATCATAGTATATGGCTATGCAAAGAGAATGGTGGTTTTCTAATCAAGGAACTGGATCTGAGTTCGCACTAGAGTGGTCGTGTGAACGATACTAGTTCGGAAGTAAAATTGTTTGAGCGAACGATCAGGTATGATTTTGCGTACGGGTGATATATGTATACCGTACAAGTTTAATCAATTAAAATCAACATTAGAAAATGCAAATTTATATGATTATGAATTAATTGGATGTATCTTAACCGTTTTATTGTTTCTCTTGTTGCATTTGTTGCATTTGTTACATTTGCCTATAGATATTGTATTAGTATATGTTATATATCGATATTACTTTCAATATACATATTCTTATTTTTTGTTGAGTGATTAGTAAATGCGGATGGCGTATGCGTCGCATTTGGAGCATGCTTTCATATTTTATTCTTTGTATATGCTCGCTAATATAATAAAAGGTACATCTCTCGGATTACATATCGTACTTTTACACTTTCTTTCCTATGGGATGCCTCATCCTCGAAGATGAGATGTGTATTGGTGACTAGATATACATTTTGATTTACTATAAATGAACTGCATAAAGGAGACGCTGGCGAAATCTTCTGTAAAATTAAGGGGTCAATTCTTTTTTGAGAATGTTGGTAATTAAAATTTGATTTTCAGTTATAAGTTGGGATGAATGAATGTATCGTATTAGTTGGTTTTGGGAAATTTAATTATGGATTCAAAGGTTGAGAAAATGTGATACCAAAGTTTCCACTTATTGATTTTTCAAAAAGTCAAATGGTTTAAATGAATTTGGTAATCCTATTTCAACCAATTGTTTTTGAAAAGTTAATGGGATTTGTGGTATTCTTCTTAGTTGGTAATTTTGGGGACCGAATTCTTTTAAGGAGAGTAATATGTAATGATCCAGAATTTTATTCATCCGAATTTAGGGTATTTAATTGATTTTAGATATTGAAAAGTTAATTTTATAAGTTAGATATTTCAAATATAGCAATAAATTTGATAATTAAATTGTTAAATTTAATATTCGAAATTGTTTAAATAATTGAATCTTGAATTTAATATGAATGAAAAATGATCTCTAAAGTTGATTTAAAATCTGTTTAATGAGAATTAAGTTAGTAAACTTTTAATTTGAATATAAACTGAATAAGAAAAAATTGGAAATTACTCATTTTAATTAACATGTAAAAGTAATCTTTTTTAGCACTGCCTCGAATTTTGACAAAACCAGTTTCACTGGATCCATAATAGTGAATTATAGTATGCTGTCAAATTTTATGGCGATTGGACGTATCGTTTGGTTGTGCGAGTTCGAAACACGTAGACTTTAATTAAAGGGATTTAAATTAAAATAACTCGATTTTGAAAAGTTATCTTCTGTATATTATAGAATTGGCTTCCGATATGTATTCCATTGTGTTCGGAATAGGGGTAAAACATATAGAACGCCAAGTTGCATGCTTCGTTTAGAGTTTGGAGTTTTCATGGATGAATAGGTCTTTGAATAATATTCTATAAATACCCCTTAACTTTCTTCCATTTCCAAACCCTAATTCTAAATCTATTTCAGCCACCATTAAAACTCCACTATCCAACGATCGATAACGATCGGTGTCTTTAGGAGCTGAATTAGCCTTCGACTTAAACTAGGAAAACATAGAGTGCAACCATACGAAGCTATTCTATGGTCAGATCGTCGAATGGTCAACGACGACGATGGAATTTCGCCTCGATATCTGAGCGGTTAGGTTCGGCCATAGGGGATATTCACGAGCGCGCTTGGGCGTGTGGGGGTGGCGTTGGATAAGGTCAAGGCGGAACGGCAGAGGGTGCCGGATCAAGGGTCGTCATGTCGTGTGGTGGTGCACACTTTTAAAGGGAAAAAAATTCGCATACGCGCATTGCGTATGCGTGAAGAAGAGGGAAGATGAGTAAGTGTTAGTTTAAATTATTTTAGTTATGTCAATTTATCAAATTAATTATATTCAAATGTTTAATAATCCGTAACTTTCTCGTACGAGGTCCATTTCGAGCGTGGCAAGTTGCGTTGCGTTCGTATCAACGAGCACTATTACGCTATGAAGTTGGATTGGACGAACACGGAGCTAGTAGGAATTTGAGTTAAATTGAACGAACCATTCAATTTTAACTCAAACCGAAGCGTTTAGGCGATTTTTGGCATTTTTAGAGTAAACTCACCTTGTTGGCCTACTTACATTTTTGTATAAATGGGAATAATTTAATTTATGATGATTATTACTTGTTTGGATGATATACTATAAATATTAGTTGGATTGGATATATATTCCCGCCTATTGGAGTGGACGAGACCCTATTACGTTCCCGTGTAAGAGCGGGTGATCCTTCTTATACGAATCTCATCTCTGTCACGTTCCAAATTTCAGCATTCGAAAATCGACACCCGTACTTCACTTGTACTTGAATGTCGCAGATTCAACAGTTGAAATTTGACTCGTGCTGAAGCTTATAACACATTAAGTATAACAACACGGCGGAAGAAAAAGAAATGAATATCATATACAACTCCAATGAATACAATATCAAATGATATATAATAATGATATCAATATGATACAAGAATATCAGAGACAAGAGACAACAACGGAAAACAAATAGCAAAAGAGATAACTCCAATATCAAACTGCAACTCCAATCCAATGCTCCAAAGCAAAAACTCCAAACCACTAGCAAGAACCACCTTCAAGTTTGACTAATCAAGGTCAACCGTGGATCCAAAGACCCCAAAGAATGCCAAACAGAAAGCTGAAGGCTACCAAATCAATATCTACTATCGGACTATCTGAAAATCTAACTCTAGGCTGCCCGTGGAAAATTGTGGGCACCCAGAGTTTAGGAAAGGAACAATAAACTCCAGATGTGTCATGAGACTGGTATGAGCAAACAAAAACAGTTTTATCTTTAAAAACAAACAAAAGAATTTAAATTTGAAATCCGCAATGCTTTTTGGGAAATGAAACTACCATAAGGCCTCCTGGCGCACACACCATGCGATCAGACATTTGGGGAAGATTTCTCCTTATGATAGTCAAACATGCTTACTACGTAAAAACCTTTTTGATATTATTAATAGTGCATAGTGGAAAACATTTTGAAAGTATAATATTAATCTTAGCCAGCATAGGTAACATTATACTATGCCTACTTAGCTACCACCTGAGGTGGCAGGTAATACAACTGCAATCGTAAAGGGCTCGTATTGTTTGATTGGATTTCCAACTAATGGTTAAGCTAAGGAACTTCCTATTGCCACATGGGTACGCCTTTGGAGGGACGCCCCGAGAACCTACCCGACTCCCTGCCAACACAAGGCCAGTGCACTCCCTTCCCGGGAGTAACACCTAAGATATGCCACCCCCGGTCGTTTGCGACCTTTATCCGAGGATCCTCTACACCAACAACATCACACAGTAATAAATATACAGTGTCCACATTAGTAAGTATCCGGGCTCAATACCGTAATACCACCCTTTTCCAAAAGGAATGGACATACCCTAGGGGCGCTACCCCTGAAACCTTGCCGCATCTTTCCTGTTCCGACCATTACCGGGTTGTGAGGCTCGATGAGGTCTCGTCCACAAAGCTACACTTTTTCACAAAGTCATGCTTTGATCAAAAAATGACCAGCAGCACTTCGTATGTCACATTACCAAATTGGGAATGTATCACTAGTAACCATCAACTACATAACCTCAAAGCTCGTACGTCTCAGGGAAGGGTGTTAAGCTAAGAGAATAAATCTCCGCCACCAAACAGAAATGTATTTGATAGAAACCGGTTTTACATCTCAAAGTGTAATGTCAGACACACATCCATACAAGTCTGTTCCAGGTTCGAATAGAACCGAAGGCACTTCCGAAGAAGTCCTTACAATCCGGGTATTCGCAATCCCGATCGGACTTCCCATCACTTAGGGAATCTATATACCGGCGCGACTCAGTGTAGAGATAATGACGGGTTATCCTTTCGTTTTTGAAAATACCCGGTCTTCACCACCGGTCTTCAAATGCTATCCATAACGACGTATTATTATTCGGAATGGGTTATATGACACAAGGTCCTTTCCCAGCTAAACCGAATAATGAGCGCAATATTTAAAAATATATGGATATAGGATTTCAGTTAAGTCACAACTTATTATCCAAAACCTCTCTTTAAATGGTTTAAAACAAATTACCATTTCAAATCTTTTTAAATAAAAAGATTCATTTCACAAAGTTCACCCACCTTTCACAAAGATGCAATTATAGCTTTCAAAACAATTTCAAATTGGATTAACTCGTCCACTCATTTAAATAAAAGACTCAATTCATAATTCCCAAAACCATTTCCAAAAATTCATAGCTTTTCAGAAACAATTTTCATTTCAAATCTTTTATTTAAAAGATACACCTTTTAAATATTCTTCGATTTCAAAACAAGATTCAATTATCTTTCACAAAGATTAATTCATAATTTTCAAAACAATTCACATTTTTATTTAAAACTTGAAATCTTTGGGTACAAATCGAATTTTTTTTCCTTATATGACAGCTTTTATTATTTGGAAACAATTAGTTTTCGTTTGGGAAAAACTGATTACATTTACATGAGTTAAAGCCATTCAAGTATAAAACTTGGGTTTAAATTAAAATTCCTAAAACAATACTTTTTAAATGGTTTAAAACCCATATAAACACTTTTATAACTTGTATAACCTTTTTGAACCATAGTTTCCAAATCGTAGAATTCAATTTCAAATACTGAATTCAAATTTAAATCAAATTATCTAAATTTCAAAACTCAATTAAGTTATTCAAAATAACTTTTATTTTTGAAATTCACTTTCAAAAGCTTTCAATTCCAATTCCAAAACTATTTTGGATTGAAAAATTCAATCATTAAAATCATTAAAAATTTGTGACTTAACCAATTTCCTCGTGCAATCCTTATTTGTGTGTGTAAGGTGTAAACCAGGGGATAGTGCAACAACATCAATCATCACAAATTCAATCATATCAATATCGATAAGCGGTATATTCCAATAACCCTTATCTATATACACAGATTCACAGATAAATGTATCACAGATAAAATGAATAAATAAATAAATTACACACAGCTCAATTCACAGAATAGAATATTACAATCTAGGGATAACAATCAATTCATGGCATTTCATACGATACAAACATTCATAAGCAACCCAAGCATACAATAATCATTTATAAAGAGGATTAATTAATTATTTAATCCTAAATTAACTCAATTTTAATTTTCAATTAAATTAATTACTCATGAATTAATTACTCAATCCTGATTAATTAATTACAAATCATTTAGTATTAATTGATTATTGAATTAATCCTTAATTAATTACCATTTAACATATTATCCTCTATAAGTGATTATCCCTAATCAATTTCATTAATTAATTAATCTTAAATCGCATAATTAAATTAATCTCCTTGATTAATTAATCACATTAATTAATTATCCTTAATTATTTTCAATTTAGTAATTATACCTTATTTACTCTTAATCACTACTAAATGATTCTTTATTAATTTTCTTTGAAAATACTTACGAATTAAACTACAAAATTAATCGCTTATGTAATTTCTTTTAAGAAAAACAATTTTCTCTTTGAAAACTAATCATTATAATAACTTTAAAATCTAAAAAAACTTGTTTAAACATTTGCTTTGGAACTTTAGTAAATACTTTAACTTAGAAAACTGCTTAGTTTTAAACTTGGAAACTTTGGTTTCCCTTAAATTTTAAAATCTGGAACAAATTTTCTTATTCCACTTTTAAAACCTGGAAACTCAAAAATGAAAACCCGAGCCATACAAAACTTTTACTCGAGCTAAATCTGGAAATTCACGAGCAAAAACTTTGCTAAATTTTAAACTTTAAAACCTGTAAAAAAACAACATTTGAAACCCCCCGCTAAAATGCTCGAGTCAATGCATCACGTACCCTAGCTATTACTCGATAAAAACTTCATCGTTCCAAAACTTAATCTCTGATGCCAGAGATACCATGTTCAAATGCACAGCCAAAAGCCGGCGCTACAGCCGCCACCACCAACTCCGATGAATCGACGTTGGCCTACTATTACATCCCAGACCACCCCAGACCTGGATCGAGCACGTAATCGTAATCCAACCCACCTGAACCCAGTGAGACCAAACTAGTTCACCAAATATCATCACGTACCGCCATCACAGTTGACAAAACCCCCACGCAACGCCTACCTCTGACCACCAGGAGTGTCGAGGCTCGACCAGAGCTTCGTCAAACTCCAACACTTCGACTGCCACCGGTGCAATCAACTCCGATTCTCTAATAACCTCGCAATTCCTTTGATTTCAACGTCGAACCAACAGGCAAACTTAGCCCTAGTTCATCGTCGCACACCCCCCACAATGATTTAAAAATTTTGTTCCCATTTTTCCATCAATCTACGGCACCCAAACCACCTTCCATCACGATCACGTTACATTTAAACTTGCCGATCATCGGGAATCAACCCCAATTCCAATTTTGTTCAACTACAAATATCTCCCTCGATTCCAAATTAAAAATTATGGTTTAAGTCTTAAAATTCATTATCTCAGATGGGGATTCAAATCATATAACTAAATCATAGAATTATGGTGATTTAATTTTAACATATTTTTAGTTTCCACTGTTTATTTTCTGCCCAGACCATATATTCTTCGAAATTTAACTTGGATATATTTTTAGAGTTTAAATCTTGATTATATAAACCTATTTCATTTGTATTTTAAAGCCTAAAATGAATTGGAGGAGAAGTTATTGGTTTAAATTTTAAAATTGTGAACTAGAACAGAGACATTCTCATACATGCACAGGCAAATGTAAACAATATACACACAGACGTGCATGCTCATTAACATTCATTCAAACTACCTCAAGCTTATGAGGGTTTTGGGGTTTGCTCACTTGAGTTTGGTTTGAAAGCAAAAAACAGAGCTTGAAAAATATGGAAATTTGCTCTGCCATCTTGTTGGTGCATGTTGTTTGATTCCTTTTTTTATTTGCTGAAGCTATTGCTTGTTCCAGATTTGAAATGAATTGCCTGAGCTTGCTAAATATTGGTTTCTTTTTTTTTTGAGTTGAACCCTGCTTAATCTTTGCTCTGAGTTGATTATCTCAGATATGAAGCTTTAGGTTTTAGATTGATCTTGTTTTTGCCCCGATCAAAGCTTTTCCTGTATTTTGATTTTATTCCTTTGAGTTGCCTGAAGTTTGGTTTTAATATTGAGATGCTTTAGTTTTAATTTTCTTTGATCTTTACATTGATCTGATTTTGATTTTTGTTTTGAACTGCTTTGTTGTTTTGATTTTCATTTATCATTTGTTTTTTTTTTCATTCATTTACATTTTCAGATTAAAAGAAAAGTTTATCTTTTGCCACTTTTCTATCTTACTATGTAAATCTATGTCGTTCTTTAACTTACACTTGCTAAAGTATGCAGTCCTTTATGAAACATTTGTCACAAATATGTATTTTATGCCTAAACACTTTAGTTTAATTTATTTTAAAATTTAGTCTTAAACCCTCTTGTTAATATATTTTATGATTATTGTTTTATTCTTTTGTGTTTACAACTATATTTATTTCAAAAGGCATATATGCATATATGTGAGTTTCAAAACCTTCATTCTTTATCATATACATACATACATTTTAATTACTTGTCCTTATATCTTTCAAATAAAATGCACATTTACAAAAATTAAGAACAAGATTTTATTAGTTTCAAATATATAGAAATTTTAAATTCAATATTTTTAAAAAAAATAACATTTTATTTTGTACTTATACAATTTTATAACAAATGATTTGAAATCAATTTATTCATTATTAACAATTAACTATATGTAGTAGTTCCTTGAAATATAAAGTTAATAAATCCAATATTTACTTATAATCAAATCCCAAATAAAAAGATCCATTTATATAAATAAGTATACATCTTATTAATTCAAATACAATTTTATGAAATCCAATTCGACATTTTATTTACAATAAAAATTTATTTCCAAATATTCTATTTTAAAATACATATATTTTTCTTTATTCTGGAATTCTCATATAAATTCAAAATTAATTTTACAACTAAATCCATAAATTTTATATTAATTATCAAATATTTAAAAATTTAATTCCAAAGATTAGATCAATTATCTATTTAAATTTGACTCAAAAATCTGGATCGTTACAGATTCCCCCTTAAAAAAAATTCATCCCCGAAATTTGCCAGGGAGATGACAAAGAATAGATGATAGATAGAGAAATATCTTTTCAGAACAAACTGGATATCTATTCTGCATTTGGCTTACCAAAGTAGAATATCAACAATAGATATGAGAACAAACTCAATCAACTACAAAACAATTGGGTTATCTGGTCTACGAAATATGCAGGGGCACTGGTTAGTTCGAAGAGATAACTAACCATTCGTAGAATATATCTGGACCCAAAAGAACAACAAATGGATTTAAT
This sequence comes from Allium cepa, assembly GCA_030765085.1. Classification (NCBI taxonomy): domain Eukaryota; kingdom Viridiplantae; phylum Streptophyta; class Magnoliopsida; order Asparagales; family Amaryllidaceae; genus Allium; species Allium cepa. The sequence continues at coordinate 259,002,004 of CM060938.1, read as the reverse complement.
CTTCCACAACCCTCAATCACTAATATGGATTCCAAACTTAAGTTGGAACACCCCAAAGTATATATAACTTGTCCCTCTTTGGACTTTGATACACACCAGAAATCAAAATAAAATTTCAAATTTGGTTTTTAACCGAAATCGTTTTATCGATACAATTTATTTAACTTTATATTTTAGTTAACCAATTTATTTCAATTTAAAATTTTCAAATTTATCAAAGTTAAAAATGAAAAGTTGATAGAAATTTGATGAAGAGAATACGAAATAGAAACTATCTATAAGGATTCATAGAGCCACCATCACACCGAAGCTTCTTCCTCGAGCTGCCACGAAGACATCAAAGAAATTGGAATCGAGTCAAAGGAGATTGATAGAGAAAGATATTTCCGTTGTTGCTGGGCATTGACCATTGGTATTGGTATTTTCATGTCCCCTATCTCATTCTTTTCTTTCACTCATACTCACTATCAGTGGATAGTAAGAGAATTTACTGAGGCACACAGACGGATATATTAGGGATATACTCATTCTAGGGTATACTTCACCCTATCTCTAATGAGTTACCTAATTTGTTATAATCCTGAGCTAAAGTTTCAACCTTCAGCTCTGATACCAAAATGTCACGTTCCAAATTTCAGCGTTCGAAAATCGACACCCATACTTCACTTGTGCTTGAATGCCGCAGATTCAACCGTTGAAATTTGACTCGTGTCGGAGCTTATAACACATTAAGTATAACAATACATCGGAAGAAAAAGAAATGAACATCATAAACAACTCCAATGAATACAATATCCAATGATATACAACAATGATATCAATATGATACAAGAATATCAGAGACAATAAACAACAGCGGAAAACAAATAGCAAAAGAGATAACTCCAATATCAAACTGCAACTCTAATCCAATGCTCCAAAGCCAAAACTCCAAACCACTAGCGAGAACCACCATCAAGTTGGACTAACCAAGGTCAGCCGTGGATCCAAAGACCCCAAAGAAAGCCAAACAGAAAGATGAAGGCTACCAAATCGATATCTACTATCGGACTATCTGAAAATATAACTCTAGGCTGCCCGTGGAAAATTGTAGACACCCAGAGTTTAGGAAAGGAACAATAAACTCTAGGTCGGTCATAGGACTGGTATGAGCAAACAAAAATAGTTTTATCTTTAAAAACAAACAAAAGAATTTAAATTTGAAATCCGCAATGTTTTTTGGAAAATGGAACTACCATAAGGCCTCCCGGCACACACACCATGCAATCGCACATTTGGGGGAGATTTCTCCTTATGATAGTCAAACATGCTTACTACGTAAAAATCCTTTTTGATATTGTTATTAGTGCATAGTGGAAAATATTTCGAAAGTATAATATTAATCTTATCCAGCATAGGTACCGTTATACTATGCCTACTATAGCTACCACCTGAGGTGGCAAGTAATACAACTGCAATCGTAAAGGGCTTGTATTGTTTGATTGGATTTCCAACTAACGGTCAGGCTAAGGAACTTCCTATTACCACATGGGTATGCCTCTGGAGGGACGCCTCGAGAACCTATCCGGCTCTCTGCCAACACAAGGCCGGTGCACTCCCTTCCCGGGAGTAACACCTAAGATATGCCACCCCTGGTCGTTTGCGACCTTTATCCGAGGATCCTCTACACCAACAACATCACATAGTAATAAATATACAGTGTCCACATGAGTAAGTATCTGGGCTACATACCATAATACCACCCTTTTCCAGAAGGAATGGACATACCCTAGGGGCGCTACCCCTGAAACCTTGCCGCATCTTTCCTGTTTCGACCATTACCGGGTTGTGAGGCTCGATGAGGTCTCATCCACAAAGCTACACTTTTTCACAAAGTCATGCTTTAATCAACAAATGATCAGCAACACTTCGCATTCCACATTACCAAATTGGGAATGTGTCACTAGTAACCATCAACTACATAACCTCTGAGCTCGTACGTCTCAGAGAAGGGCGTTAAGCTAAGTGAATAAATCTCCGCCACCAAACAAAAATGTATTTGATAGAAACCGGTTTTACATCTTAAAGGGTAAATGTCAGACACACATCCATACAAGTCTGTTCCGGGTTCGAACAGAACCGAAGGCACTTCCGAAGAAGTCCTTGCAATCCGGGTATTCGCAATCTCGATCGGACTTCCCATCAGTTAGGGAATCTCTATACCGGCGCGACTCAGTGCAGAGACAATCGACGTGTTATGCTTTCATTCTCGAAAATACCCGGTCTTCACCACCAGTCTTCAAATCCTATCCATAAGGAGTATCATTATTCGGAATGGGTTATATGACACAAGGTCCTTTCCCGGCTAAACCGAATAATGAGCGCAATATTTAAAAACTTATGGATATAGGATTTCAGTTAAGTCACAACTTATTATCCAAAACCTCTCTTTAATAGTTTAAAACAAATTAACATTTCAAATCTTTTTAAATAAAAAGATTCATTTCACAAAGTTCACCCACCTTTCACAAAGATGCAATTATAGCTTTCAAAACAATTTCAAATTGGATTAACTCATCCACTCATTTAAATAAAAGACTCAATTCATAATTCCCAAAACCATTTCCAAAAATTCATAGCTTTTCAGAAATAATGATCATTTCAAATCTTTTATTCAAAAGATACACCTTTTAAATCTTCTTCAATTTCAAAACAAGATTTAATTATCTTTCACAAAGATTAATTCATAGCTTTCAAAATAATTCACATTTTCATTTAAAACTTGAAATCTTTGGATACAAATCGGAAATTTTTTCCTTATATGACAGCTTTTATTATTTGAAAACAATTAGTTTTCGTTTGGGAAAAACTGATTACATTTACATGAGTTAAAGCCATTCAAGTATAAAACTTGGGTTTAAATTAAAATTCCCAAAACAATACTTTTTAAATGGTTTAAAACCTATATAAACACCTTTATAACTTGTATAACCTTTTTAAACCATAGTTTCCAAATCATAGAATTCAATTTCAAATATTGAATCCAAATTTAAATCAAATTATCTAAATTTCAAAACTCAATCAAGTTATTCAAAATAACTTTTATTTTTGAAATTCATTTTCAAAAGCTTTCAATTCCAATTCCAAAACTCTTTTGGATTCAAAAATTCAATCTTTAAAGTCATTAAAAATCTGTGACTTAACTGATTTCCTCGTGCAATCCATTTTTCTATATGTAAGGTGTAGTCTAGGGGTTTCACACAATAATGCAACAACATCAATCACCACAGATTCAATCATATCAATATCGATAAGCGGTATATTCCAATAACGTTTATCTATATACATAGATTCATAGATAAATGCATCACGGATAAAATGAATAAATAAATAAATTACACACAGCTCAATTCACAAAACAGAATATTACAATCTAGGGATAACAATCAATTTGTGGCATTTCATACAATACAAACATTCATAAGCAGCCCAAGCATACAATAATCATTTATAAAGAGGATTAATTAATTATTTAATCCTAAATTAACTCAATTTTAATTTTCATTTAAATTAATTACTCATGAATTAATTACTCAATCCTGATTAATTAATTGCAAATCATTTAATATTAATTAATTAATGAATTAATCCTTAATTAATTACCATTTAACAAATTATCCTTTATAAGTGATTATCCCTAATCAATTTCATTAATTAATTAATCTTAAATCGCATAATTAAATTAATCACTTTGATTAATTAATCACATTAATTAATTATCCTTAATTATTTTCAATTTAGTAATTATATCTTAATTACTCTTAATCACTACTTAATGATTCATTATTAATTGCCATTGAAAATACTTAGGAATTGAATTACAAAATTAATCTCTTATGTAATTTCTTTTATGCAAAACAATTTCCTCTTTGAAAACTAATCATTTTAATAACTTTAAAATCTAAAAAAAACTTGTTTAAACATTTGCCTTGGAACTTTAGTAAATACTTTAACTTAGAAAATTGCTTAGTTTTAAACTTGGAAACTTTGGTTTCCCTTAACTTTTAAAACCTGGAACAAATTTTCTTCTTCAACTTTTAAAACCTGGAAACTCAAAAATAAAATCCCGAGCCATACAAAACTTTTATTCGAGCTAAATCTGGAAATTCACGAGCAAAAACTTTGCTAAATTTTAAACTTTATAACCTGTAAAAAAAACAACATTTGAAACCCCCCGCTAAAATACTCGAGTCAATGGATCACGCACCCGAGCTACTACCCGAGAAAAACTTCATCGTTCCAAAACTTAATCTCTGATGCCAGAGATACCATGTGCACATGCACAGCTAAAAGCCGGCGCTCCGGCCACCACCAACTACGACGAATCGACGTTGGCCTACCCTTACATCCCAGACCACCCTATACCTGGATCGAGCACGAAATCGTAATCCTACCCACCGAAACCCACTGAGACCAAACAAGTTCACCAAATATCATCACGAACCACCACCACAGTTGACAAAACCCCTACGCAACGCCTACCTCTGACCATCAGGAGTGTCGAGACTCCGGCCAGAGCTTCGTCAAACTCCAACACTTCGCCTTCCACCGGTGCAATCAACTCTGGTTCTCTAATAACCTCGCAATTCCCTTGATTTCAACGTCGAACCAACAGGCAAACTTAGCCCTAATTCACTGTCGCGCACCCTCCATAATGATTTAAAAATTTTGTTCCCATTTTTCCATCAATCTACGGCACCCAAACCACCTTCCACCACGATCACGTTACATATAAACTTGTCGGCAATCAACTCCAATTCCAGTTTTGTTCAACTATAAATATCTCCCTCGATTCCAAATTAAAAATTGCGATTTAAGTCTTAAAATTCATTATCTAGGATGGGGATTCAAATCATATAACTAAATCATAGAATTGTGGTGATTTAATTTTAACATATTTTAAGTTTCCACTGTTTATTTTCTACCCATACCATATATTCTTCAAAATTTAACTTAGATATATTTTTAGAGTTTAAATCTTGATTATATAGACCTATTTCATTTGTATTTTAAAGCCTAAAATGAATTGGAGGAGAAGTTATTGTATTAAATTTTAAAATTGTGAACTAGAACAGAGACATTCCCATATATCACAGACAAATGTAAACAATATACACACAGACGTGCATGCTCATTAACATTCATTCAAACAACTTCAAGCATATGAGGGTTTTGGGATTTGCTCACCTAAGTTTGGTTTGAAAGCAGAAAACAGAGCTTGAAAAGTCTGGAAATTTGCTCTGCCATCTTGTTGGTGCATGTTGTTTGATTCCTTTTTTTATTTGCCTGAAGCTATTGCTTGTTCCAGATTTGAAATGAATTGCCCGAGCTTGCTATATATTGATTTGTTTTTTTTTTTGAGTTGAACCCTGGTTAATCTTTGCTCTGAGTTGATTATCTCAGATATGAAGCTTCAGGTTTTAGGTTGATCTTTTTTTTGCCCTGATCAAAGCTTTTCCAGTATTTTGTTTTTATTCCTATTAGTTGCCTGAAGTTTGGTTTTAATATTGAGATGCTTTAGTTTTAATTTTCTTTGATCTTTGCATTGGTTTGATTTTGATTTTTGTTTTGAACTGCTATGTTGTTTTGAATTTCATTTATCATTTTTTTTCATTCATTTACATTTTCAAATTAAAAGAAAAGTTTATCTTTTGCCACTTGTCTATTTTACTAACACATGTAAATCTATGTCATTCTTTAACTTACACTTGCTAAAGTATGCGGTCCTTTATGAAACATTTGTCACAAATATGTATTTTATGCCTAAACCCTTTAGTTTAATTTACTTTAAAATTTTAGTCTTAAACCCTCTTGTTAATATATTTTATGATTAATGTTTTATTCTTTTGTGTTTACAACTATATTTATTTCAAAAGACATATATGCATATGTGTGAGTTTTAAAACCTTCATTCTTGTTTACATACATACATACATTTTAATTACTTGTCCTTATATCTTTCAAATAAAATGCACATTTACAGAAATTAAGAACAAAATTTTATTAGTTTCAAATATATAGAAATTTTAAATTCAATATTTTAAAAAAAATCACATTTTATTTTGTACTTGTACAATTTTATAACAAATGATTCGAAATCAATTTATTCATTATTAACAATTAACTATATGTAGTAGTTCCTTGAAATATAAAGTTAATAAATCCAATATTTATTTATAATCAAATCCTGAATAAAAAATCCATTTATATAAATAAATATACATCTTATTAATTCAAATACAATTTTATGAAATCTAATTCAACATTCTATTTACAATAAAATTTTATTTCCAAATATTCTATTTTAAAATGCATATATTTTTCTTTATTCTGGAATTCTCATATAAATTCAAAATTAATTTTACAACTAAATCCAAAATTTTATATTAATTATCAAATATTTAAAATTTAATTCCAAAGATTAGATCAATTATCCATTTAAATTTGACTCAAAAATCAGGATCATTACAATCTCGAAGCGGTTGATTTATATTTTTATCATTATAAGCCGTCTGTCATGCAAGGGGATAGTTTGGGGGGAGTCAACAGAATTCCTCACCACAGTTGGTTTAATTTTTCATATATATGCTGATAAATGATGTGTTGGATGCTATGTTGATGACATTGATATGATTTGACTTATTTGGTGCTATGGTAGCATTGGATCTTATTTTGGAATTTTGAATTACTAAAAATGATGATTTTTATTTGAAAAGGATTTCGAAATGATTCTGTAAGTATAAGTATGTTTTAATGATTTTTAAATTTTTAAAAAGAATGGAATGGTTTTATTTTTAAAGAAATAAAAAGTTATGACTTTTTGATGTTATAAAAGTATAGTTCTGAGAAATACTTTGGATAACGATTTTGGAATAAGTTTATTTAAAATTTTAATAAAAGCAATATTTTGTAAATAAAGAAGTTGATTTGTAATTGAAATTTATAAATGTTTAGTAAATGGATTTGAAGTTATTCTGTAAATGGTTTTGAAATTGATTTTATAAATGGATTTTGATAATAGAATTAGTTTTTTTATAAAAGAATGGATTTATAAATGGGATTTTATAAAATAGAAGTTTTATAAAATCGAAGGAGATTTATAAAAATAGTTTTATAAATATGGATTTCTATTTAAAGAAATGTTGAAAGAAATACTTTGACGGAGTCAATGGTTTTAAAAGTAATTTATCTTTTTAAAAGTCATGTTTTGGGAAGTAATAGTTTTAAATGGAATTAATTGGTTTGAAATATGATAAGTATCGAAAACATAGATTTTGACATTTATTGTTGTAATAGACATTTTTGAGGAAGTAAGAAAGGCATGGACTATAACACTGTTGTTATAGTAAATGATTTCTGAAAGGCAATATTTTATACAGTATACTGGGTTTATATATATATATATATATATATATATATATATTAGTTAATCGAATCCCTATACTAGTGTTTTGGGTTGTCATAACGATGTTTTATGCAACATTTGTTTTGATCCAATGAATTATGTTTTGACCTTCCATGGTGAAATAAGCGAATCGCTCTTATGATTTTACTAAAGGCTTGGTGGTGTAGGCGCACTGCTTGTTATACTTAACACCCATCTGGAGTCATACGAACTTTGAAGTTGTATGGTTATAGAAATCTGTTTGGCGTGTCTACAAATGATAATGTCATTAACTATACTTATACCGTTGGTATAAGTATATGGAATATTTTATAAGTGTTGAAGATGAAATGATTTGTGAATATGCTTATACTGTTGATATAAGTATATGGAAATGTTTTCCAATATTGAAAGATTGAAATGGATTTGAAAGTATATCTTTTTAAAGATAACTTGAAGTAAATATCTGAAAATTTATTTAATTAATAAAAGATTTATTAAATGGGCCTAATGAATTCTTTCGGTGCTAGATATTGTTTGTTTTCTTTGATAATTAAATAATCAACTATAAAATATTTTTCCACTTTATCATTATTGATCCGGAGAGACCATGATCAGATTTATCCGAGAACCACTTCGGATCAACGTATATGCGTTCGAATGTGCAGATATTAGAAGATATTGATATTTGGGATTTTCATAATTAAGGACTGCTTGTTGATCGTTTTGGGATAAACTTCCAATATTCATATAGTAGCAATGGTCTTTTCATTATGAAATATCCAATGTAAGGACTAATCGCTACTAATCCTAGAGGTAATTCCCGAAAGGACGTGGTAGGAGAGTACCTTCGGTTTGTCTTGTTCTTAGACAAATTATATGAATGAATACCTGACATTGCATTTTTGAGATTTCATCATTGACTTTTATAAACGTTCATCTGCTTGGTGACGGAGACGGTAACTTCTCTTAGCTTAACACCTTTCTTTGAGATATATGAACTCAAGGTTGTATGTTTATGAAAGTCAATAGTGATCGATGGAATAGCGGTGTGGAATTCATAGAAGAAGATGATGTGCTATGTTGAAAGGTAAATGTTACCACTGTCCTCACACCCATAAATGACTAAAACATGGTAGATGTGACAAGGCTAAGTGTTTTGCAACCATTAGGATATGATCATCTCCTTCTAGATATATTTATTCCTGCCATGATGTCCGGATTTTGAATTATTGTGGATGTATGCTATGAGGGCCTTAGATAGGTTAGTAATGACGGAGGTGATGACATATTCGGTACTATCTAGTTAGAAGTAGGACGGCTTTGTATTGGTAGAGGACCATCAGTTGGGTCTCGGTACATTCCTCTAGAGATTTACTGCTGGAAGGTAGTCCCTTCACCTGACCTTTGTATGGAAATCCATTCTTCACTACATGCCTGCCATTTTGTTTATAAAGCCTAGTATGTTAGATTTTAATAATGGTAACAATTTCGGTTATTCGAATTATTATTTGTATATCAGACTCTAGTATAATATAACATGGCTTGATATGAAAGGTTTTGGTTATCCTAAGGTAAAAACCCATCCATATTTATATGTGGGTGTGGTCTTACAAGATATCTTTGTTTTGATTAAAGGAAAGGTTTTTATAACTTTAATATTTAGTTGAGATGTGTTTTCTCACGCTGGTTTACCAGACTGATCCAGGCATTCTTCCCTTTCAATGCTCGGGTCAAACGGAGTATATTTACAGATGTAGATTTGGATGCTTTGGAGCTTCAGTAGACGAGCTGGAGGTATTCCAGCCATATTTACGTATATGGTTATTTTTCCGCTGCTTAGTTGTTCAAATTATCAGTAATTATAAGGATAGGTTATAATGAATGCCTAAGCTGATGAAGGTGATTGATTGTTGTACTCTGATGGATGTATATATTATAGTTTCTATTTTGTAAACGTCATTGATATTATATTGTATGTTTTTCACTACGATTGTGAGATTCTGTAGTTGTTTTAGTTTCATTCTCTCTTCTTCTTCTCTTCTTTTCCCTTTCTTTCTTTCTCATGATTGTCTGTATTTCTGTTCGGTTTAGGTTGAACATGCATGGTTTATTGTCAGCTCTAAACGGGACAGATTTGTAGGTCGTCACATGAATGATTGAAGGATCATCTAGTCAATCACGATATGTAGATCATACTTTGTATATCCAACTTGTAGCGTTCCAAATCAATCACAAACAACCTCCAACCTTAGTATTTCCATTTTGAATTACCTTCGTACATTTTACTCTTATCATTATGTTTGGTACTTGTAGTTTCCAAATGAATCAAGTGCAAGAAGCATTCATTCTTATATGAATGATGATGATGATTGCATTGATAATGCAAATGACAACTAAGTGCAATTGAGTAGCATGCAAGTTGTTTATGCAGACGATGTAAACGTGTAAATTAAAAATAAAGAAATCATATATAAAGATAACCAATCAGTTCCATTGAGGCCATCGTGGTTATTCAGTGTCTTATTATGCATCACGTGTCTCTCCCTGTTCACCTTCTCTGACTCTTATTTTCCATATGGGAAACAGTATAGCACTAATGTGAACGAATCTTAAGGCCACTTTAACACTCGAGGGAGAATGAATGGTATTTTAACTTATATGGAACTTTTCTATATTATTTTAAGATATAAATTCAAACATGGATAATCAACATAGGTATATATTAACAGGTTGTTGCAGATATATATAAGTGTGATAAAAGTAAAGTAAAAGTAAGAGAAATGATACCAAGAGTTTTACACTGGTTTGGATTAACTAATTCTATGTTCAGTTATATATAATATATGTATAGGTTTCCTTTTCAATTCCTACTTTAAACAGGTAGTAAGAAAACTAGAATACAACCTCGGCTTCAAGACAATGAGATACACCCTCATGATTTTTTGAGTTCAGGGTTGACTATTTTGATTTAATCGAGTAACAAGATCACCCTCTTAATTTAAATGGCAATAAGCACACCCATTTGATTTGAACGGGCAATAAGTACACCCACTTGATTTGGATGGATAACACGCACACCTAAATAAATAATAGTATAAAGTTTTTGATTCCAAATACATACAATTGTACTTTGGATACAGAATATCCTATAGCCCTCTTGATAGCACTTTGATTATTGAATTAATGAGAGAATACCTTCAAATCAGTGAGCAGACTATACAGAATGAATGAAGTAAAGTAGGGATTAAATTTGAGTGAATTTGAAGAGTACAGAAAGTGGATTTTGTGAAATATATAATGAGAATTTGGAGTAAGAAGAAAGTAGTTCTTTAAAATTCGTTTTTCAGTCCCTTTTATATAGTGTATGAAAGGAGGTGTCTATTTATGAAGTGGTTTAATAAAAAATTAGAACTATTCAAAATTCAAAAGGCACCTCTTCGGTGGTATATACATCGACATACCACTGCAGCCTATATCGACATACTCTTGTTAATTTTTAAAAACAATAACCAATTTAAAGTGTTAATAAAATTCTAATAATTTGTAAAACATTTAATTTTAGTTTTAAATACTTTTAATATATATAAATTATAAAATAGTTGTAAAATTATATTTTGAAAATAAATAAATATTTAGATAATAAAATAAATAATTTGATAGAAGAGTATTCAAAGAAGAGAAAGATGCTATTCAAGGAATTTGATAATTAATCTATTGTCTATTAACTAGAAACTATAGCCTGAACTCTTCGTAGTTTTGTCACTAAATTCAGGAGTCTTCAATTATCGTGATCATCTTTAAATCTTCATCTCTAGTCTTTATACCATTCAGCCTTCAAACTCGATTATCCTGCAATTGTGTAAACCTAGGTCTGCAAAATATTCTGTACAACTTGGAAAAATATCAGTACCTTTAGTTATATGGTTGTAGTCATCAAAATCAATATCTGTGGTATCAACAATCTCCCCCTTGTTAATGATGACAACCATGTAAATATATTTATTATAGATATAATGTAACTTCCCTTATTTTGTATAACTCTCCTTAGTATATCCATATATTATATTTTATATTTTTCTTCCTAAATGTGACGTATATTAAATACATGAAATGATTTAATATCGTAAACAATATCAAAATCAATACCAAGTGCAAAACAAAATTATAATTAACTTTATATATAATTATAAATACATATATTTTAACCAAAGATCATAAATTTTATATTTATTCAATTAATTACATAAAAATTCAAATATAACCAACAACAACAAGAGCAACTAAGCCATTATTCTCAAACAAGTTAGGCTCGATTAGAGATGGAACCAAAAACTAAATGACATAGCCAGTTTAAAAGTTATAATAACAATAATAAGAATAATAATGATAATAAAAACATGATAGTAATTATAAGATAATGTCAAATAAGTAAACGAATAATAATAATAAAAACTAAGTAAAATAAAAATAAAGATAAAAATAAAAATAAAAAATCATGATGATGGTGATGATAATAATGCAAGTAGTGATAATGGCACTGACAGTAATATTGACCGAAGACCAATCACTACGTCATAGGCTCCTATTCACTAGTCCTATAAACTTATAACACTACCCCTAAACCAGCCCTAAGTAAAAAAAAAAAATCCTAGCTCATGGTTCTGGTACGTGGATCGCTAACTTCCATGCACTCCTGTCCGACATCGGCTTTTCATATATATTCCAATCATATAAGTCCCTTTTCATTACTTCCTCCTATGTCAACCTTATTCGACCTCTTCCTCTCTTTGAGCATTCGACGCGGTCTATAATTCCAACGCGCACAGGTGCATCCAGAGGCCTCTGTTATAGATGTCCAAACCATCTTAAGCGGTGTTGGACTAGCTTCTCCTCAACTGGTGCTACTCAAAGTTTTTCACATATATCATCATTTCTAATTTGATCTCTAGTTGTATGACCATGGCTCCATTGCAGCATAAACATCTATGCTACACTTATTTTCTGGATGTGTTGGCTTTTAATAAGCCAACATTCTACACCATACAACATCGTAGGCTTTATTGCCATTCTGCTGAACTTTCCTTTAAGCTTCTATGAGACTTTTTTGTCACAGAGAATGTCAGACGCTTGACGCCATTTCACCCATGCCGCTCAAATAATAAAACTAACATCTTCATTAACTCACCATCATATTGCAACATTGATTCTAAATATCGAACGGATTCCTTCTTGGGCACTACTTGTCCGGCCAATGTGACATTTCCATCCTCTAAACTAACATTGTTGAATCGCACTTCATATACTCTGTTTTAGTTCTGCAAAGCCTAAAACCCTTTGATTCTAAAGTCTATCTCCATAGCTCCAGTTGTCTACCAACCCCAATCCTACTTTCGTCAACTAGCACGGCATCAACAAAGAGCATACCCAAGGAATCTGTAACGACCTGGAAATTTCGATCCCGAAAATTCCAAATAGTTAAATGAAAAGAAAAAAAGGGATAGAAGAAGATGAAGAAACAAAACACCAAAACACAGATTCTCATATTCGCAGCGGAGAAAATATAATATCAATTAAAATAACTGTTATACAAAGAAAGCTGTAATTGTTATTTTACACTTCTAATACATCAGAGTTACAACATATACATAAGCATTAGACAGATTCAATCAACATGTCCCAAACAACTAAGATATATCATAGAGGAAACACTCCATACGTCCCTGTCAACCAGCTTGCCTCCTATCTTCAGAACGTCCTTACCTGTAAATCTGTAGTACTCGGTCTGATCCGAGCATTACATCAAAGTAACACCTGGGTCAGGCTGAAAACCAGCGTGAGTAAAACCCATTTAACAAGAAAATACTGATGCAATACACTTATCTAAAACCCGAGGTAACTCGTATCAATTTACAAATTCACAATTTGTTATTGACAACATTTATTTCACACATCAATCTCTAAGTACCAAAACTTAGATTAATTAGTCCAATTTACTTAAATCACTCCATTCCATCCTATTGATTTCACATACCAAATCTATATGAATTTTTATAGAGATTATAAATCGAAGTGGTTTCGGGTATTAACTAATACCCGACTCCGGTCTCTTCGAATTCAATACCATCTTATCCCAGATTATTCAAGAGAACACAATTCAAACTTCAAATACAGGGTGTCACATATACACATTAATTCATCATCAATAGATTCTCAGTTTAACCCAACATATCATATCACATAGCATCGCTAACCACATATCCGAGATATCAATCAATCTAAGACATACAATATTATTCAATCAATCATAAGCAAGATAAATTAGTCATACCATTTCTAATTAATTAAACAAATCAAATTAATTACTTCAATCACCCTTAATCCTGCTTACTGAACATTAATTAATTACAAACAAATTAGTTAATCATCCTTTAATTCTCCATCTTAATTAATCATCCTTGATTAATTATCTTCAATTTCATAAAGTAATTATCCTTTAATTAATTACAAAAATTAATTATCCTTAACCATTTACAGTAATAAATCTTTAATTACCTTCATTAATTACATTAATTAATTACATTAATTAGTTACATTAATTAATTACATTAATGATCCTTAATTAATTACTTCCATTAATCAGCCTTAATCAATCATAACCAGTAATTAACCATTCTGTAATTACTTACCTTAATTAACTCCTTAATTGATTATATAAATCCTTTAATTAATTACACAGTAATTAATTCTTAATTACTTCTCATAAATAACCCTTAATTACTTTCCATTAAGTAATTATTCTATATTTACTTCCCTTAAGTAATTTCCCTTTAAGTAATCATCCATTAATTACTTATGCTAAGTAATTATATTTTATAAATTTCATTCAGTAATTATATATTTTAATCCATTTCACAGTGAATTATTCTCAATTAATTTATCATTAATTAATCTCATAAATACATTAATTAACCTTATTAAATTAATTATTCAATCTAAATTACTCAACCTTAATTAATTGAAAGATAGTCATTTATCTTAATCACTTTCTTAACCATAATCAGAATTTAGTAACTTTGGAGCTGGTTCGACCTGACCCAAACTCGAGACAGACTCGAGTTCCTTCCTTCATCTCTCCTTTATTTTTTAGTTTACTTTTAGATTTAAAATTAAAACAAATTGGAAAAGGCAAACACACGAATACGTCTCGAGTACAGACTCGAGCTAAAACCAATTCCACTCGAGCATCCCTTCGTGTTGCACACGATCTCGTTTTCCCCTGACACAAAACCATGGCTATGCACGTGCACACGCCACCAATGGCGTCGCCACCTCTGGCGATTCGCTCCACTCATCGGCGATCGACCACTCGTAAATATCCGACCCTCCAACTGATGTCGTGAACATTATTCCAAAATTTCGTCTTCCAGTTGAAAAACTGAAACCCATCCCCATCTGAAACTGCATCAACGAAGTGATTCTGACCACCGGAATTACCAATATTTTGCCAGCGTCGTCGCCAGACCCCACGCCATCTCTTCCCCTAACAATGTGCAGCTCGATGCACTAAAGAAACCACAACGACCAAATTCTCAAGCCTCGACAAAACTAGGGTTTAAAACCAATTGGTCAATTGCCGACGCCACAACGACCGTGTACCCCTTCCACCGTTTTTGCCCACTTCAATGATCGCCAATCTGTCTCCATCCAAAGCCCCGACCTCCAATACTACATCAGTCACCGGAACTTACTCGAAATCTAAAAACTGAACATTCCCCAAATGGTATTCCAACATTGAACTAAAATTCGTGATTTTAGTTTTAAAAATCCAGTCTTTCAAAGGCAATTCAAGTTGCATGCTTGATTCTTCAAAATAAAATGTTTGATTTTAACATCTTCTTTAAAATCTCATTGTATTTTCTTAGTTTCAAAAGATTTGCAAACTAAAAGTACTTAAACATGTTTTTAAAACTTGAACTATGATTTCACAAACTTGTATTATTTGAAACTCTAGATCTATCAGTGACTAGATAGAAATATATTGATTTTTTTGGGTTTAACTTCCACTCTATAACCAAGAATCAGAGAAGAACAGGTATATTCAATTTACACAGAACAACACATATATATACAAAGAGATACATACTTAAAATACACATGCAAAGCAAAATTGATCCAAGAATCATATGCACATATCTTAGTTTACTTAAACTTTTAAATAATGTTTTACTCATCTGTCTGGGCTTGAACAGAGGAGAAAATTCACTTGAAAATAAGAAGTTGTCTGGATATAGAACTTTGATTTTTTTTTTGTTTGAGATGTTCTGATATTTGATTCTGAAGTGGATCCATTAGCTTCCAAGTTTGATTATGAACTGAACTTGTATTAAATCTGAGTTTGACTTGAACTTCTAGGTTTGAATTTTGAACAAAGTTATTCACTTTATTTGGATTTGTTTTCCAGGTTCAGATGATGTGCAGAGATTTTGAAAATTGAGAAGAAATGCTTGATCTCTTTGAAAACTTGAAGGTGATATAAATTGAAGAAGATCACAGGCTATAGATTGAAAATTGTTTTACAGGATTTAATTTCTGGTTTTAGTTTCTGATCTTGATTTCTTATATTTTGTTTTCAGGTTGTTTTTTTGTTTGAAATTGAGGATCAAAAGAAATGAGAAGATAGCAAAAAGAAGTAAAGAAAGGAGATAGATGTTTATATAGATTAATTTTGTGATTTAATGAGAATTTAAAGAAAATGAAAATGATTTTAGAATTAATTATACATTAATTAGAAATCACATTTATTTGTTATATATAAATTTAACTTAAAAATAACCTGCCAATCTCAATTCACAACCTCCAAATATACACACATTAGAAAGAAAAAAAATTTATTAACTTTAAAGTATAGAGTTTTAAAATCTGATTTTTTTTTACATCTTTATCTTTTGAATTTCAAATTTAAAATTCAAACTCAATTTAAAATCAACTCATTTAAATATATATATAAACAACACATATTTAATTTTCTTAACTTATAAATTAGTGTATTTCAATAGTTAAAATCAGATAACTATCCAATTAACTGATGCTCAAAAATCCGGGTTATCATATTCCTCCCCCCTTTAAATCTTTTCGTCCCCGAAAAGGAACGAAGCCAGAATTTACGAAAATGCTTGTAATCAGATAAATTTTTCTTTGATTATTTTTTAAAACACTTTTAAAATCCATATAATATTATAAAATTATTTTATAAAAATACTTTTTATAACTCGATGTCTCTACTAGTCCATCCTTGTTCTCACCGAAATTCGGTCATGCGATGATCAGGCATAAGACTGAAAATCAATAAGTACTTTAGCAGACCCGTTTCCAACACCAAGTGAAAATACTTGGAAAATAATTTTACTGAAAATATTGGAAACATTTTTGAAATCGAGGGACTTCTTTAGTGAGAAGCTCTGGAAATCATCACCCCCATCCACGGTCGCAGTTAACCCGATGGTTACATTGTCGTCCCGGCAAAATCCATAGATACCTATAGGCCTCCGTGCCCCTCGATTACGCCATGGAACCCGCTACAGATCGCAGCTACATTTGGGGTTACATTGCTATCACAGCAAAAACCCATATAACTTCAGGCATCAGCGCCCTCGAATTTCGCTGCCAAAAGAATGAAACTTCTCCACTCCCACGTTGGTTGCAGACTACATCAGTCAAGTCCCAATGTAGCCTTAGGCTCTCACGGCCTCTCGACTTTCAATATGTCTTCATAGGTTGCAGTCTACCGATGTTACGTTGCCATCCCGGCAAAATCAAACGTAGACCGTTGGCTCTCAATAGCATATATGACTTCCGCTATGGTCCGCAGTAGATCGCAGTGACATCGAGCTACACTTTCATCACAGCATAACCCAATGTCTCTATAGGCATCAGCGCCCTCGACTTTCGCTACCCACTACACATAATCCTCAGGAACTAGTTTTGTCCGGACTTCTCATAAGATCAACTTTACAACCCTCCCTTAGGGTTCAAGGCAGTACCATCCTGTGGCACTCCTGAGAAGTTTATTCCAAGGGAGTGTCTTTTTCTCCAGAGCCATTTTCAAAACACTTTATACTATACACATATAGTATCTTCCATATCATACCCCTAGTATGGATCCCATATAAATCTCCTTTCTCAAAATCGATAGTTCTCAAATTAGGCTTTCCAAATTCCAATATTGATTTTTCCCAAAATCAAAAGCCTTTCCAAATACAAAGGTTCCAAAAACCTTTTTCCCAAAATCATCCTCATGAAATCCTTTATATATATATATATATATATAACTTTACAAATCCTTAGATCACTTCAAACTTGTATAAAACCCCTTTTATACTTCAAACACTTTCAAAATCCTTTCCTTCCGGTAATAGATTCATTTTATATAACAAAGATATATAACTTTGTTTATTTCAAATCAAATATTCAAATTTGATTACTCTATAAAGTCACTTACAAGTTTACTTACTTCCATAAAGTAATTTTTTACCATTGAAATATCCAATTTCCACTTTACTTTATCATATATTTCACAAAATATACCTTTCATTTCAAAAACCATTTCACATTTCTTATCCACAAATTCCTAGTATCAATTTCATACAAATCCGTACGATGTACACCTATCATCTGTATGCTATATCAATCTGATCGCTCACTCAATCACACAATTTCACTTCCGAACTAGTATCGTCCACCCGACTTCCTAGTGCGGACTCAGATCTGGTTTCTTGATCAGAAACCATCATTCTCCTTGCATAGCCATAACTATGATAGAGAATATCCAGAACCAATCAACAACCCATATCCAGGTTCGCCGTCGAAAATCGAGTGAAAAATCCCAACTCGGATCGATAAACTATCTCGAAATTCTGTGCTCGAATCCGGATCAAATCACTATGTGAATAGAATAATATACTTACATCCTACGTATTTATCTCCATTGATTATTAGCCAAATCAGTTTCTCCTTTTCTATTCACATTCACTTTAATTTTCATTCACTTACTCACAATTCTTAAATCCTCATTTGGATTATCACTTCAATTCATATCTCAAATGGATATTTAATCATAAATAATTTGAACTCTGTCCAGTTTAAATTTAGAAAATAGCTTGATTTTTTTAAATAGATAAGTAATTGAAAAACAATTATTAGTTTGTAAAATAGCTGTAAAATAGTTAAGTAATTGTAAAATAGTTGGAAAGCAGTCAAATAGTTATAGAAATTTTTAAATAATTGCAAAATAGTTGTAAAATAGTAATTAGTTATAAAATGGTTGAAAAATAGTAATTAGTTTGTAAAACAGTTGTAAAATAGTTAAATAGTTCCAAAATAATTGTAAAATAAGTATAAAATAGTTTGGGCTTCTAAAAGAAAGATTGTAAATAGCTTGGAAAATTAGATTTGTACTAAAATAATTTATTTTGAAAATAGTCCAGAGTCAAATGGTTCAATTTCCAACCTCCAATTCAAAACAATTCAATTTAAATTTCCACTCCCATTTATATCGACTCAATTCCATTTTAAATAACTTCAATTTCCATTGAAATTGATTTAACCCCAATTCAAGTTGAATCAATCCTCAATTTCTTTCCTAAATTCAAATCAAATTCCATTTGAATTTACTCATTCAACTTTAATCACAATTTCAATTAATTCAAAAAAATTCAAATTGAACCAATTTCAATGCGACGACCCGAAATTTTGGAGCATTTAAAATCGGAATATTTATTTGATTTTAAATATTTAAAAGTTAATTTTAACTTGAATTCAAATATCACTATTTATTTGATAATTAAATTATTGAATTTGGTAATTTGAAAATTTGGTAAGATGTTGAATTTGGAGTTCTAAGCCTGTTAAAAATAATTTGAAACCTTGTAAAATTTATATTGATAATAATAGAAGTTTTAATTTAAATATCTTACATCTTGTGAGTGTACGAGATAAAAACGTTTAGAAAATAATTAATCGTTTAATTTAAATATCTTACATCTTTTCACCTGTCAAAATCTTTTCCCATCAGCCACCCTATATTCCTGACCAAGCCGACCTATTTCTCTCCGTTTAAATCATGCGACCTACTCCTTTCTTTTTCATCGTTCAAAATCAAGGTTTCAAATCTCGTTCCTGTTTAATTTCGTTCCTATTCAATTCAACAGCCAAAGAAATAAAATTTAAAATGGCCGAGCAAAGAAGAAAAAGAAAAAAAATCAGACTAATTTTCATCCCCTCCCTTCGGCATTAACTAATCGAAAGAAAATCGATCATGATTTGTTTTCTATACTCGCTCAATTCGAAAAATGGCGAAGTCCATTTTCAAAGTGATATCACTTCGAGCCATTGCTCGATTTCATGGCATCGAAATCGATATTTCTCGAGTTGAGCAATTGAGGTTATCGCGAGTCGTTCTCGCGCTGGCGCAACATAGCAAGGAGTGGCGGCGGCCTGGGCATTCGTCGTCAGGGCCTGAATTTGGGACGCGATATCCATCAAGGGTTGTTCGATAACTTAGGGTTGCGGCGGCATCATAATGATTTCGCGATGCTCAGGACGTTCACGCGTTCGAAAGGTAGGCAGCAGCGCATCTCGGCCTCAGCGACGACGAATTGGACAGAAGTGATGGCGACGAATTTGGGTGAGCTACAGGTATATGTTGAAATTTGAAATTGATAACATACCTATATACAAATTACCGAAGAAGAATTTTTACAGTGATGGAATTTTAAATATATATATATATATATATATATATATATATGAATTTCAAAAATGTTGAAAGTTATATATAAATTAGATTTCTATAAAATCTATATAAATTATTTTATATACAGTTTGAAGAGAATAATAAATACAATCTACTAGTTTGTATTAAAATAATTTATCTAGGTGATTAACATATTTGATTTACTCATATAAGTATTTAGTTACTAATAATATTTAAAATAGGAAAATTTGTTTAGGGTAAGTTATTAGTCCAAACTGAATTATTAATTAATTAAATAAAAGGGGGGGAATAAGTTGTTCGATTAAATTCAAATGTTAATAAAATCTTATAATGTGTATTCAAGGTCAAAATCTGATAGGAAACAAGCCGGATTTGGAAATGGGTTTCATGCTTTGTCAAAGGTGAGTTAATCTCACTCAGTCGAATTTTAATTTTAATTTAAATGATTAAATTTAAATAATTGTTTGAATGGTTGAATTAATTGATGTGCTATATAGTATAGTATATTTTGAAATTGGCATATTATATTGTGCTAACGTCTGTGGATGCAGGGAAAACAGGTTGGAGGGATCCAACTAGACCCCTCAACATTTATTTAAATTATTTAATACCATCTATTGTGATTATGTGATATTCTATGATGAATTATATTGGAATATTGAATGCTACGGTTTAATTGGATATAAATGGGTATAATGAATTACCAAAAATATATAAATTGGATTTTGGAAAGAGAATAAAGAAAGTGAATTTGTAAGTCAAATAATTATAGAATAAATTTAAGAATGAATTTGGAAAAGAAATAAAGTAACTTTAAAATTTTAATAAATAAATTCCGTATATAAAAAGGGAATTTTGAATAAACAGGAAGTTAATGAATTTTAAACTTCAAAGTTATTATTTAAAAGAATAAAGCATTTATTTTAAATTTAGGATTTAAATTAGTGAAGAGAATAAATAAGATTGGGAAATCTGAAATTTATATATTTCAGTTAAAAGATTTAAAATCAAATGGAAAATAATAATAAAAATAAAGTCCATAATTAATGAATTTTGAAATGAATTGAGTAATTAAAGAAACTTATTTCAAGTGGAATAAATTGGGAATCAATTTGGAAAATTGATTTACTTGATTGAAGTTGGAAATTCTCCTTGAATAACCAAGTACGTTTTCAAAGTGAATATTTCTTAAATAAAAGTTAAAATTTTAGAGTTATTTAAAAACAAGTTTTGGAAATTCGTTATTTCTGAATATTTAAATTCTAAGATAAGTATTTTCTTATAATCTATTATAGCAGTAATTATCTAAGAAGTGACTTAGTATTTTGTTTTTAAAAGTGAAAATCTAGTTTTATATTTTATTAAATGACCTTATTTTCAAATATTTATATAGTATGTATTTTAACCAATTACCTAAGTAGTTTTAACTTAAATGTTTTAAAGTATATTTCAAATTAAAGTGTTTTAAAATATTTCAAAGATCTAGTTTGGTGCTTGGTGATTTCAGTGGAGATAGAAAATATTTGGAAAAGTTTATTCTGAAAAGAAAGGTGGTTTTGAAACTGTTTTCAAAAGGTTGAAAATAGAAATATATCTTGTAAAGATATATTGAGATAAATAAATAATTTGGGAAATTATTTATTGTTGGATGATTGTTTGTGAATATTAATTGATAGTTAAATCACCGACTATCAATATTGGACAAATACGTTGATTGTTTCGAAGAGACCGGGATCGAGATTTATTTCTCGAAAACCACTTCGATCTGGTTTGTACGTTTCGTAGAAAACGATTTTGGAATTCGAAGTTGGAGCAGTGAAGTGCAAGGGCTAGTCGCTACTAATCCTGAGGATATTTCCAAAATGGATGTAGTAGGAATAGTGCCTCCGGTTCCGTTCGAACCCGGGACAGACTTGTATGGATGAATGCTTTTGGAACATCGTCAGGTGGACGATGGGCATTCTAAAGGATATGTTCTTAAAAGGTAACGCCTAGCGTCAAGCCTCATCAAATGGGAATGACTGAAAATTAGGGGTTATGCAGCAAGGCTAGGTGGGTAGCACCCACGTAGGGTGAGGTCATCCCTGTCTAGATGTCCCTTTTATTTCGGCTTAGTGGGCGGTTGCTGATCCCAACCGCGAGGTGATCTCTCTCAGGATTATCCAGTAAGGGGTAGTCCCGGTCTTGTGTTGCAAATGAGCGGGCGTACTCCTCGGTACTGTGATCTAGGCCACGTACTGTGACAGATGGTACCCCACTGCCTAGTCATTAGTTGGAAATCCATTCTCCCTACGAGCCTTGTACGAGTTTTGTTTGTATTACCCACTCTGTGGCTAGTAGCTGGAATTTAATGAATGTAACAATTTCGACTATTTTATAAGTATTTGTATATAGATCCTATTATAATATCAGAGGATTTCTATAAAAAGTGTTTTAGCTATCGTAAGGTAAAAATAGGACATGTTTATTTGTGGCGTGGTCTTACGAGATGCTTTTGTTTTCGGATTTTTGAAACTTTAATAATCAATTGAGTGTGATTTTCTCACGCTAGTATTCCAAACTGACTCGGGTGCTATTTAACCATAATGCTCGGGTCAGACCGAGTATTATAGGATACAGGATATGATGCTGTGGAGCTCAGGAGACGAGCGGGATGACGGTACGTACTTTAGTGCTTGTTTTATATATATATTCCGTCGTGCTGTTTAGTTGTGTATCCAGTAGTATGTTATTGATGTTGAGCTGTGATTGATGTAACGACCCGCCTTTTTGGACAGTTTAAACCAACGATCAAGTACACATGTCGATTCCAAGCCATTCAAAAGGGCAGATGGTTATTGGGGTAAATAAGAAGAGAAAAGAAGAGAAATAAAGGAAATGAAGCAACACAGAATCTCGCAGCGGAACGATGAAATATAATAGTCAAATAAACAGTTCATGAAGCTGTTTACTATACATTGACAATTATTTATACAACATTTATCAGAGTTATACATATACAACAGAACAATTAAAATAATGCAGCAGACAGCATGATGCAAGGGTAATAATAGTAATAGTAATAGTATACCAAATCTTCGTCTTCGTCCTCCAGAATAGATCTTCAAAATCTGAAAAACTCAGGTCTGACCCGAGCGTAATGAAAATACAAAACACTCGAGTCAGGACTAAAATACCCTTATGGAAGTTAAATCAATCGTAAATAAATATGAGTGTAACGGCGTCGGAGATGTTTACGGGGTTTGACATCTCCTATCCAGTGTCAACGTGCGTGCAATAACTCAAGAGATGTTACGGGATTTTCCATCTCTCAAGGATCCGTGAAACTATCTACTATGTAGTAATATACGCTAAGTAGATAATACCTATCAGTAATATAAAGTATCAAAATAGCGTTAAGGCGTTACCATAATCCCCCTTAACACATTTTTATAATGCCATAGTCTATACAGCACCGTAAGCCCCACCGTAAACTGGTGGTTATCAGAGGGTACCCCATAGGTATAACACAAAGCATAACGTAGTGGTCACGAACAGGA
This sequence comes from Allium cepa, assembly GCA_030765085.1. Taxonomy (NCBI): domain Eukaryota; kingdom Viridiplantae; phylum Streptophyta; class Magnoliopsida; order Asparagales; family Amaryllidaceae; genus Allium; species Allium cepa. Next base: position 258,978,267 of record CM060938.1, on the reverse strand, counting down.
TAATCAGTATGACAAGATACATGAGGCGATACCAACTAGGATACTAGTAGTTGCGTGATCCGGACTGATGTTGGGCATAGCCAGCAGCCACCCCAACACCGCGAAACAACACTCCCAAATCAAGGGGTGCACCCAAATCGCATCACAAATGTAATAGAAATGGTATCGAAGAAGCGTGTCTGCTAGAGGTGGCAAACCTCAATGGCCCGGCGCGGCTCCTGTTTTAGTCATGTCAGGGGTCATCCAATATCGTTCTCTTTCTTCAGTAAACGCGTTCACCAAATCATCCACTTCATTCTGGATCAACACTCCGCGTATAATAGTTATTAAAGTGGTTTTCGGTAACGACAGAGAGTATGTCCATATCCGATCCCGGTCTCTTTAATAACTACGTATTATTACACTGTTGGCTCTTTTACATTTCAAATCGATTCATAATTGATATCAAAATATCATATTCGCTTCAAAAATCAAATCCATTTCAAATATCATCGTATCTTTCAAAATATAAGGTTCCCTTTCAAAAATCATTTTTCGCATCAATATCTCATTTCGATTTCAAAATCATTTCGAATTTCAAATTTAGGTTGCAACTTCATTTAACTCAATTCGTATTTAAATTCAAGATTTAAATATAAACATTTCACCTTATTAACCATCTTGAAATTTTTTAGAAAATAGTTTTAAGTAGTTTAAAAGTAGTTTAAATAAATAAAATAGTTAAAAATACTTAAAATCTTTAAAATGGATTTAAAATAGATAAATTAGTTTAAAATAATTTAAATTGGGTTAAGTAGATTAAAAATAGATTAAAATAGTTTAAGTATTCAAAAATGGTTTATATAACAGAGTAATTTGGAAAACAAATTTAAAACAGCTTCAAAATCAATCCATTTCAATTATAACTTCCCAATTCAAATCAATTCCAATTTCCATTCTACCGATTCAATTTCGATTTCAATTCAATCGACGTCAATTTTTACTTCGAATTAATTCAATTTTTCATTCACCTTTAATTTATTCAATTTCAATTTATATCGATTTGGAGCTTGATTTCTCAAAATATCAATTTATAACACTTAGCAAAATTTCCAACAATATTCAAGTTTAAATCCAAATTCCAAATATGATTCAATTCCAAACTCGATTTCAAAATATCATTTTTTATATCACTTTTACTTAGTAAAATTCAAAGCTCGAATTAAGGTTAAATCTTTCAACAAATCAATTTTCGACATTCAATCATATCCAATTTCAAATTTCAAAGTCTCAACTTAATTATTTAACAAAATTCCTTTAACCAAATTTATTTCAACATTCCAAACTCAATTTTTCGATGAATTCAATTTCTATAAATCGATTTCTATTTATAACTTTTAAATCAAAACATTTAAATAATTTCAAATCGACGATTCCAAAATTATTAATTTAGCCGATTCGGTGTCCGTATATAATTTTCTATCCTATGGCCAAATAATTATTTATTTCAATTAAATGTCAGGGATGAATATATATCACTTAAATTAAATCACGGTATCATATGTATGCATAACAAGATATATATAAGCAAATAAACATCCAAACATTCAAATATCAACCAATAGCATCCATCGAAATACATCATCCAATAGGCAATACAATTCATGGCAATTTAATAGTTATCGATGTCAGGTAATTAAATCGCAATTCAATTTCAATTTTAATTTCAAATTTAACTGTCAATTTAATTTTTGACGGTTAATTCAAATGACAATTAAATTCTATCAAACAACGACAAATAAAATTCATATCACTTCATAATATCAAATTTAACTAGCATAAAGATATTCAGTACGTTGTGAGCGTTATAAAACACTCACCTTGATTTTACGATTTTAAATCAAATCGAACGATGTTCGATTTAATCCAAAATTTTCTCTAGCTCTAAACGATTCCAATCCATCTCCATAGCGTAGTGCTCGTCCATACGTTTCCAACGCAACTTGTTTTGCAATTTTTCGACCTCATATGAAAGAGTTATGGCGTTTATAAGTTAATACGAATTCTTATATAAATTGATTTCAACTTTATCTTTAATTTAAATCTAAATACCATCATCACCGTACGTCCTTGCTCAAGAAATCCAGGCCGCTCCCCATGCTTCTTCCTCACGCATGTCAAGCTCCAGTAAACGAAAGCGTTAAACAACCCATGCCCATGATTTAGGGTTGAATCTTGCGACCTCCTCGATTACTTTGAAGACGATCAGGTTATACCACTTCGAAGCCACCGCCTTACTCCACCTTCACCCCAAATAGCTCAAAGCTCGGCCTCATCCTCTGCCTCGAATTGCGTGAAAAACGCAGCTGCTTCCATCGCGTTTTGCCGTCAATCCGTGGCTCCGTTTCCGATCTCCACCGTTGGATAGCTAGATCTTGATGCCCTCTACAACTTTGTAGTTGAGAGTTTTTGCTAATTGTTGATGGATTAAGAGAAAAACGAGGAAGAAGTTTCAAAATTTTCTGGCCATTGAAATGAAAGTGGCGGCTGGTCAAAAAGAGTTAGGGTTTGGAGCAAATGGAAGAGGATGGTTCCTTTTATAGAAAATTACAAAAACGCTATTCACCGAAAATATTTCGAACTCCAAACGAAGCATGCCGGCAGGCGTTTCTAAGGTTTACCCCACGTTCCGGACACAATGGAATAGGTTTCGGAGGCTAATTCGATCATATGTGTGTGTTACGGCAATAAACGATCAAATTTAAATTAAATCGATTCAACTAATTTCTATGCGTTTTGGCTTGCTCCGGACAAACGGTAAATCCGATTGACACAAAATTTGAAACCTTACAATAATATGACATTACGGATCCGATGAAACTAGTTTCGTCGAAATCCGAAACTTTTGAAAAATGGCTATTTTAACTCGCCAAATTAATATTAAAACGATTTCGATGCGTTTCAAGCTGCCACGATCAAACGACAACTCCGATTGCTACGAAAATTGAAATATGATAATAACTAACTATTACGGATCTAATGGAACTAGTTTCGTCCAATTATGAGACTGTCCAAATTTTGGCTATTTTCCAGTCGATAATTAAATATTAAAATATTCAATTTTCACAAATTTACTTTTAATTCGATTTTAAAAGTTCTACAACATCATTTTAACTTTAATATGACAAAATAAAATTTTACAAATCATTTCTTAATCATATTAAACCCGTTATTCAATTATCCAATAATTCCAATTTTAAAATCTTATTAACCCTATTATAATCCCAATATACTTACATTCACTTTGAAAATCAATTTGAATCATACTAAATCAAATTTCAATCATTCACTCTATTTTCATATATTAAATTTCAATATCAAATTAATCGTATCAAATTCGGAATTTAATTATTCAAACATTTGTAATATTAAATTTAAACAAATTGATTATTCTTAAATCACTATCTTTTGAAATATTCAAAACGAACTTAAAATTTAACTTTTGAAACGAATTAAGATTATAGAACAACCATTTCCATTATACGATTATTCAATTCCCATTATTAAATTATTCAATAAATTCCAAATATTCAATTTAAACAATTTCGCTTATCCAATAATTCATTATCTTTTGAAATATTGAAATTGAACTTATAAGATTCAACTTTTAAAACCAATTCACAATTTAGAACACTATTTTCATTTTACAGTTATCCAATTATTCAATAAGTTTTAAATATTTAATTTAAACAATTTACCTGTTCAATATTCAATGTTTGATTTTAAATAGATTTTACTTATCGATCAATTACTCTATTATACCCAATGAATTCAACATTTTATTATTCTATTCAACTTTTGATTGCAAAGGTGTTCGCTAAGTAGCTTTTATTTTTCATTACTTGGATAGTTATTGTTGCAATTCATTCCAGTTATTATTATTCCAAATGAATCACAAAATTTATTCTAACATTAAATCACGAAATCTTATTAAATTAGCTATTTTAATTATCGAAAATTTACGGGTCGTTACACTCACCCCCACTTAAAACTTTTCGTCCCCGAAAAGGAAAAAGAAGGGAGAAGGAACTAAGTGTAGAATTCAACACTAGCTATATTTTATTCAAAGTTATCGACTTATAAAACAATGAAATTCCATTTATAAATCGTTACTATACTTCCACTAAGTTACTCCGAACGGTTTTCTAACTCTAAAAGTTAGTTATCAAAACAAGTTATAAAAAATTTAAAACTTGAAAATTTTTCTAACACCCGGATTTTACGGAAAATTTCGGCAGAGTCTCCTTTGCGCGGCTCGATCGGAAGAAAAAAAAATGACAGTATATATATCACAAATATACATCTCATCAAGTGATGAGGCATCCCGCAGGGAAAAAGTGTAAAAGTACGGTATGTAATCCGAGATATGTACCTTATATATTGTTAGCGAGCATATACGGCTAATATAGCGCGAAAGCGAGCTCCAAATGCGAAGCAAGCGCAATCCGCACCTACTAAACACTCAATAACTAAGTTAGAACCATGCATATAAAGATAGATCGATATACTTAGCCTACACAACATATATATAACATATTTACCATCAAAACTGAGATTCCAATTTCAGGACAGCCAACAAATCCTAGTTTTAGGTCACCTAAACAATAAAATTCGGCAACAGAATCTAAACAAAAGTTGTTGCATTCATTTCAGGCTTTCCGGAATGTCCAAAATCATCGGATTCGGATGATACGTTCAAAACCTATGACCGTTTTACTCATAGGATACGCCTCAGCCTGGGCAATGAATTACGCAGGTCAGCGACGTTCACCCACGTTTTCGACCTTCTAAACCATATCAAAACACAAAACACTTAAAACAAAAGTTTTATATTAAGTTCTTAGATTACCATAAAGTTCAAGATCATCAAAATCCGATAAACCAGTCAAAAGATATGGTGAAAATACTAAGGGTGTATACTACTGATTTTACTTATTTTTACACAGGACAGCGAATAACATTCAAGTTTTTAACCTAGTAGACGAAGGAATTTTCTCAAGTTATCTAAACAAAAGTTGTGCTATAGTTTCTAAGATTTTCGAAAAGTCCAAGATCGTCGAATTCCGTTCAGCCATTTAAAAGTTATGGTTGTTTTCGTTTCAGCATATATTGGACAATTTTGGATTTTTTCCAAAATTTGCTTTTATTATTTCAAAGTACAAACCATTAAACTTCAAATTTTCTAAAGAACAATCATAAACACAAATTAATTTATTTTCTTATTCATCCATGCAATAGGTTTTACATTCAATTTGTTTCCGATTTATTCAAGTTTGTTTCATTCGCATTTTAAATTCAAGTCAATTTGCTTCAATTTAAATTGAATTCAATTATATTTAATTTCACTTTGCTTCAAATTTGAATTTAATTATTTTAAAATTTTATTCCGTTTATTCAATTCCATTAACACCAATGAATTCTACTTAATCAATTTTCATCCATCTGACAACCAATGCATATCAAACATTAACATCCATCCAAAATCTACACTAAATCAATTATACATTTCCAAGTTTATTGACATTTAGTTATATTCAAATTTAATTAGTTTCCATTTACCAATTTTATATTTCATTAATTTTAAATTTTATTTATTCACTTAGACATATCATTCATTTTACAGCTTAAATTTCTTTTATATTTACAACTATCAATAGATCTTTACATTTTATTATTCACTCTCACGCTGGTATATTATTTCTCTACCTATCCTTATTAGCATATTAAACCTTTTAAGTATTTGGTAAGTTATAGTTATTCAAATAGAATGTAGTTAAACAACATACAACTTCTTTTCATTTAAAGTTGAATTTTCAATTAATTAATTCTTAAGTCGTTACTTAAATTTCACTATAATTTAATTTCACATTTACATTCACATATAGTATTTCCATTTTATATTAACATAATTGTGAATCACCTTTAAATGTTAATTTAAATTCTAATTATTTACTAACAATTTTATTTATATTTGCAAACCATTAATTAAATGCATATTTCATTATTCAAACATATACTTGTATATTATCCAATTAACAATTCATATAACATTTTTGAACTTCTTAAATATTTTGGTAAGTTATGTCTATGCTATAGAATGAAATTTAATACTATGCGAGTTTTACAGTTTCAATTTTTATTTTAAGTTCATAATTTCCTAATTCTAAGGATTTCTACTTCAATTGATATTTTCACTTAGCTCTTAGGTTCATTTCTCATTTCACAATTCAGAAGTTCCTTAACGATTCAAGTCTAAATTCATTTCAATCATAAAAAAATCGTTAATTATTAAAGGACTCACGAGTTCCAATCCCGGTTTCATTTCAAATCAAGTTTTGAAATAATATATACTTATATAATTTATATATCAAATCATACTATAGAGAATACAAAATAAAATAAAATTTGAATCAAAACAAGGTTTAGACAAGCTATTAAGTGGTTTCCCCCACTCGGACTCTCGAAAATAAATGCCGATGATGCATGCACTCATCACCGAAATCCTTTTCTAGCGTCAAGAGAAGGGAATATAACACTTATCATTAAAAAAAATCCTTCGAAAACAATTTCAACTCAATTATACTATCATATAATACTCATATTATAATTTTCAAATTCTTGTAAGTCAATTTCAAAAACCGGAATTTAAATTCCTAAATCCAAGTTAAAATTCATTTATATTCATTATCAATTGTGTTTACAAGATTTCATTTTCCTAAATCCATTGTTATTTAATCAATTGTTGTAAATATTGACTGATCAAACAATAACGATAAAAATCTAATATTATCATCTCCTAACAATCAATTCAATCAAAATGAATAAATATTCGAATAATTCTTTTATATAAAATATATTCCAAAACGATTTTGTGTTGGTTTGTCCTATTCGAGTGTTTAGAAATTCCTATCGACGCCTTGGCGTCCCAAGTATCAACCAGAATTCATAAATACTCAACGGAACAAAGTTAACACAATATAAAACCATTTTATATCAAATAACAAGTACGCACTCTCATATACACTCAACTCATTCATATAGTTTACCTCTATTTCAATGAGTTATTCCCCACTAGTGCCAAGGTTTATCGCTAAACCAAAGCTCTGATACCAACTGTAATGACCCGCCTTTTTGGACAGTTTAAACCGACGATCAAATACAGCCATTCAAAAGGGCAGATGGTTATTGGGGTAAATAAGAAGAGAAAAGAAGAGAAATAAAGGAAATGAAGCAACACAGAATCTCGCAGCGGAACGATGAAATATAATAGTCAAATAAACAGTTCATGAAGCTGTTTACTATACATTGACAATTATTTACACAACATTTATCAGAGTTATACATATACAACAGAACAATTAAAATAATGCAGCAGACAGCATGATGCAAGGGTAATAATAGTAATAGTATACCAAATCTTCGTCTTCGTCCTTCAGAATAGATCTTCAAAATCTGAAAAACTCAGGTCTGGCCCGAGTGTAATGAAAAGACAAAACACTCGAGTCAGGACTAAAATACCCTTATGAAAGTTAAATCAATCGTAAATAAATATGAGTGTAACGGCGTCGGAGATGTTTACGGGGTTTGACATCTCCTATCCAGTGTCAACGTGCGTGCAATAACTCAAGAGATGTTACAGGATTTTCCATCTCTCAAGGATCCGTGATACTATCTACTATGTAGTAATATACGCTAAGTAGATAATGCCTATCAGTAATATAAAGTATCAAAATAGCGTTAAGGCGTTACCATAATCCCCCTTAACACATTTTTATAATGCCATAGTCTATACAGCACCGTAAGCCCCACCGTAAACTGGTGGTTATCAGAGGGTACCCCATAGGTATAACACAAAGCATAACGTAGTGGTCGCGAATAGGATAATCAGTATGACAAGGTACATCACTACACCAAATACTGTGATTTGCCACTAACCATCCGCTCATTTATCAATGGTTAATAACCGTTGCCATTTAGCAACGGTTAGTAACCGTCTTGGTTAAATTAGCATCGGGTTTTAATCGTTGCTAATTGGGAACGGTTATTAACCGTAGCTTCTTTGGAGACAAATGGGCGCGGTGAATTTCATCCTTTCGCGCCATACATTTTTGGCGCGCTTCGTTACAATTAACAACGGTTTTGAACCGTGGTTAAGTAGCAACGGTTATTAACCGTTGTAAATCTTTTAGCTAGGGCCGGCCCAGGGGCAAGCCCATGGGATGGGGCAACCAACTGAACCGGGCAGCACCAAAAATCTGTTTACTTCAAAGTTACAGCTCAATAGCAATCTCCATGTTGGCGATGCTCGAACCCAAAAAACTAGGGTTTCAAAAATCAACGCTTTCTAAATAATCATCGCTGCATACTCGGCTATTCCATCAGCCATCGTCGCGTCTTGCTTGCCTCCTACGCGATATTTTCTACTGCTGATTTGAAGTCCTGCTACAGTCTCTATACTGCCACTGCTAATTAAGTATGCGAATTTCTTTTGCTTAATTTGTCGTGTTTCGATTTTGTTTTTCTAAAAAGGTAAATAAATTTCATTAAGGTAAAAAAGATTAATTTATCTACTTTATTTTATAGCCATCAGCCATCGTCGGCTCTTGCTTGCCCCCTACGCGATATTTTCTACTGCTGATTTGAAGTCCTGCTACAGTCTCTATACTGCCACTGCTAATTAAGTATGCGAATTTCTTGTTTTGAGTTGTCTAATTTTCAAAAATTGAGTCGCCCTTTTACTGCTTTCGATTTCATTAACCTTGAAAACATCTGAAGCTAATAACTTATTAGTATTTAGTTACAAACAACTAGTTTTTTGTAAATAATCATTTAGGAATTGAAATTTGAAAGCTGAAGCTAACAAACTAATAATTATTTAGGAACTGATATTTACATTGATGTACTTTTTCCTGCAGTGTGTGTATGTCTACCCGCAAACATTTAGGCAGAACCCAATATGATTTGCCTGTACACTTAACGAGATACACTAGTTTGTAAACTTGATACATTTCGTTCAAAATTAAATACACTGTTTTGTAAACTATTTGATACTATAAGTAGTGCAGCCCACTTAATGTGGCAACTTTTGTATAAAAAGTTGGTACTTTGTTATGTTATAGTTTAATATGTGATTTTACAAATTGCAATGTATTGTACTGTACTGCACTGCATGCTAGTTAGACATAGCTGCTTATAGTGACTGCTAGGGTATAAGTTGATGCAATGAATTTTGTTTTACTAAATATGAGACCATATTTAGTAAGTGGATAAAATTGTTGTTAATGGCGCAAGCCAAGTATCAGGAGAGGGGTAATGCATAGACATTACTCTGGTGCTACAAAATGGCGCCGTTGTAATGGCAAATTTTTTGGAAACAGTTTGACGCTAATGTTAAATTTCAAGTGAAATCAGAAGAATAGACATCTGTTTAGTTAATATCAGAGTTGAACTTGGTGGAAAGCCATAAGATATTGTTACCCATGATTTCTTATTAGCTTTTGTTATTTTCTTTCAGTATGTCTTTTAGTATAGACAAACAATGGATGAATCAATCTAATCGAAGAAATACAGAATATGTGGAAGATGTGAGAAATTTCGTTAAATTTGTTGCTGAAAACGGTGGCAATAAGGAAAAGTATTCGTGCCCTTGCACACGGTGCAAAAATGAAGATACATTCAAATTAAATGACATTCATTTTCATTTGCTTAGATATGGTATTGTTCAATCATATACCGTGTGGTGTTTTCACGGGGAAAGAATACCGGAGAAGCCAAAACAACAACCGATTAGTCATGCCACAAATACTGATGAGTCCGAACATATTAGGATGGAGGATTTGATCGATGATGCAGATAGATTCCATCACTTTCAACCTACAAGTCAGTTGCATGATAGTGCTAATATTGGTGAGGAGTTTACGGATAAATCATTTTTTGATAGTGCAACTGCAACAGAGCCATTGTATCCTTCTTGTCCAAAAGAGATTACAAAGTTGTATGCCATTGTCAAACTGAATAGCCTGAAGACCCAATACGGCTTTTCAGACAATGGTGTGACTGCCCTACTCGAATTCATAAAGGAGTTACTCCCCGAAGGTAACACGCTACCGTCAAAGTACCCCGACGTGAAGAAGATCATTAAACAAGTTGGGATGAATTACATAACTTATGATGCATGCATTAATGACTGCATCTTGTACTGGAAAGATAATGCGAACAAAGTTTTACGTACAAATTGCAACGCACCAAGATATAAGACATCATTCGACGAAGAGAGAAAAGCTACCACAGTACCTCGAAAGACCTTAAGACATTTTCCTTTAATTTCTAGATTGAGAAGACTGTATACTGTACCATGGATAGCAGAAGCGATGACCTGGCATGGTCGTGCCAAGTCCGGTACAACCGTAATGCGTCATCCGCGTGATACTTCTCAATGGAAAACTATAGATTCTTTTGATCCTTCGTTTGCTACTGAACCACGAAATATCACGCTTGGAATAGCAACATATGGTTTCTGTCCGAATGCTTCTTTAACTAACCCTTACAGCTGTTGGCCAGTAATTGTAGTACCATATAACCTTCCTCCGTCTTTGTGCATGAAAAGAGAGTTCTCAATGTTAACACTGTTGGTTTCTGGGCCAAAACAACCGGGGAAGGATATTGATGTTTATTTAGAACCTTTGATAGACGAGTTAAAGCAGTTATGGGAAGGAGTCGTTACATTTGTTTCATTTAAGAAATCTGAGTTCATAATGAGAGCTAGAGTGTTGTGGGCAATCCATGATCATCCCGCTCTTGGGACTTTATCGGGATGTACAACTCACGGCTACTTTGCATGTCCTATTTGTGGAGAATAAACTACATCTATTTATCTCCCTGAAAGTAAGAAGATTTGTTACATGGGACATCGTAGATTTCTTCCGTCCGGACACAAGTTTCGATACGATAAGACAAATTTCAACAACGAGCAAGAACTTAAGCGTCCTCCAAAACCACTGACTGGTTATCAAGTTGAAAAAAAGGTAGCGAATATAAAAATGAAAGTTGGTAAAAACATACTGGAAATTGGTCGAAAACGGAAAAAGACAATCGATGAAGAAGTTCCTGCATGGTATAGGAGGTCGAAATTCTTTGATTTGCCATATTGGAAAACAAATTTGACCCGACATAATATTGATGTTATGCATACGGAGATGAGTGTCACGAAACATTTGATCAACACAATTATGAACCATAAAGACATGTCAAAAGATGGGATCAATGCACGGAAGGATTTGAAAATCATGGGTATAAAACAAAAGTTGTGGGTGATAGAAGATCCTGAAACAAGTAAAGTAACCATACCAAATGGGACTTTCACTTTGAGAAAAGAAGAAAAGATAAGGTTTTGCACCGTTTTGAAAAATTTGAAAGTGCCAAGCAAATTCTCTTCGAACTTCCATAATAATGTGAGTATCAACCCTCCTGAACTAAAAAATATGAAGTCACATGATTACCACGTCATAATGGAAAATTTACTTCCAGTATTGCTTCAGCATTGTTTTCCGCAACATAAGGATCTACGGAATGCTATTCACCGCATTAGTCTCTTTTATAACATTTTGTGCTCAAAGGTGATCAACAGGGGACATCTTCTAAAAGCGAAGGCTGGTTTGGTAGAAGCAATGTGTGTTATTGAAAAACATTTTCCGCCTGCATTTTTTGATATCAGTATTCATCTTATGGTTCATTTAGCCGATGAAGCATTGATTTCTGGTCCTGTTAGATATAGGTGGATGTACCCATTTGAACGGTAAATTACTAATTTTAGTTATGTACATAATTATTCGATTTAAATAGCTATTGATGTCTACATTTTACAATTATTCATCTTCATAGGTTGATGAAAACATATAAAGGATATGTGCGCAACAAAAGATATATTGAAGGGTGTATTGCAGAAGGATATATTGTACAAGAAGCTAGTCTTTACTGCATGGAGTATATGCCAAAAGGAGGTGCTGGCACTCATAAACATACCCGTGAAGCGTTTTTAGACGAGGATGATGAGTTTGCTAATGAAATAGCACTAGATAATGGTAAAGATATAACGTTAACTCAAGTGCAATTTCAACAAGTGCGTAAATGGGTCCTTGATAAGTATGATGGATTGGATGAATGGAAGAAGTAAATTCATGAATTTGTTCTGAATTCTTATTATTGTAAATCAATTCATATATATAGTATTTATTGTGTTTTTTTCGTAGGAGGTATAACTCCTATGTTCAAAGCACCAAATCTCAAACTCGAGGCGGGGGTACATCTGGGGAAACTATTAAAAAGTTCACTTTTTGGTTACATGAGGAGGTATATGTATTAAATATTTAACGTATTTTCAAGTTGACCATACACCTCCTTGACAATGTTTTTTTACTTATTGTGTTTGTTGTAGTTGTTGAAGACCGTCGATGTTGACTCAACTCTTTGGCGGTTAGTTAACGGGCCGAAGTTTGATGCCCGTAGTTATATGAAGTACCAAGTGAATGGGTTTTTATTTTCTCCGAAGAGTTATGAAGAGCGAAAGCTAATACAGGATAGTGGTGTATGCATGAGAGCAATTACACAATTTAGAGCGAGTGGGAAGGATAAAAAATTTAAGGAAGCAGAAACAACTTATTACGGAGTCATTCAACAGATAACTGAGTTGGATTACATTGACTTCAAACAAACAGTTTTTTATTGTGATTGGGTAAAGGTCGAAGATAAGATCAATGGTTGTAAAATAGATTCTGTTTCCAGCTTGATCACAGTTAACTTGGGAAAATTGAAGAATAAAGATAGCGTGAATGATGAGCCATTTATTGTTGCATCGGAAGCGAGTCAAGTGTTCTACTCAAAAGATTTACAAAATAGTGGATGGTTTGTGGTTTTGCATACACCAAAACGGTTGACCATAAATGTGGATGACACTGAGTTTCCCACCGTTTATCAATCATCTTTTGAAGATAATGAAAAATTAGAAGATCTTAGCAAATGCATATGTTAACTTTGTATTTCAGAGCAGTTATTGTACCTTAACAAAATATTTATTTAAAATGGTGTAAAATGTAGAATGGTGTGTTATATGATAGTAATAGATGCATTATATTTTGTGTTTGTATTTCAAAGCAGTTATTGTACCTTAACAAAATAAGGATGGATATATTGCAAGAGTTCATTTTGTGTTTGTAGCTGTAGGTACTTGCATATGATCACATACATACACACATGTACACATACATACATATGATCAGCTTGACTATTCTTTCTTTCTTTGTGTTTGTAGGTAGACAGGCAGTTCAAGATATTATATTTGCACCCTTTAGTTCAGCAGTGCTAAGGTAATATATTTTTGTATTTGCATCCTTTATTTCAGTCAGTATTTTTTATATTGCTTAAGTTTAAAATTCTGGTGATGCAGGAAGACTTTATCATTGCCGCATAAAAGTGAATGTTCCCCTTCCCGCACATCCCTTGGATGCCTGATTGCTGTTAGCCAGATTATTGCACGGACTCCCCTCCACAACAAGATCAAACGCATTATATGACTTAATAAAATTGCTCCAAGCGATTACTGGTAAGCTGCTGTACATCTGATATAGTAAACAACGTCCCTTTCTGATTTGTCTGATCCCACCAGTTTCTCATCACATTACGATTATTGTCAGTCGGACTGACAAAAATCGTAATGTGGTGAGAAGTTGGTGGGATCAGACAAATCAATAAGGGGATGTTGGTTTATATATCATATGTACAACAGCTTAACAGTGATCGCTTGGAGCAAATTTTATTTAGACATATAAGGCGTTTGATCTTGTTGTGGAGGGAAGTCCGTGCAATAATCTGGCCGACAGCAATCAGGCATCACAGGGATGGGCCGGAAGGGGAAGAAATGTACGTCATAATGTTCTTGGGATTATTTTAGGAGTTTAAACTTTGCAGGACATAATGTCACAAGATGCCACACCACCGTCAAATAATACAACTTCACAATCATCCACTTTAAAACGGGAGAAAGTTGATATGGACAACTACGGTTCTCCAGTTGGAAAAAATGGTTCAAAGGTCGCTACGAAGATTGGTAAACTAGTAAGAAATCATGTGCCAATCTCATATCCAAGTTGGAAAAAAGTTCGCCAAATTACAAGGAAGACGTGTGGAATCAATTGGAGGTATCTTTACATTAATCATTTTTTTAAAATTTTGTTAATATGAATATGGTGTACATATTGATATTTTTATAAATTAGTAAACGAATTAACGAATATTAGTTAGTTAGATTTATCTAATTAGTTTAAATTTAAATCGCAAAATTAAATGATACATATAGGGTGAGAAGTAAAATATTAGAAGAAAAGTGAGGTAAATTTTGTGAATAATTATGACAATTTTAAATGTAGGTATTTGAAGTTAAAGTAGAATTTACAATGAAATGTATGATAAATTTATTGAAATGTAAAAATCCATATACTTTGAAACGTAAACTGCATGAACTTTGATGGTTTAAATTCATTTATAATGCTTTCAATACATAAATAAAAAATGGTTTACATGCATTTTTTGTTATGCAGAAATATTATGAGCTCGATCCTCTATCAAAGGACCTTATTATGAAAAAAATGTCCGAGGCTTTTAGGAGACACAAGAATGATTTGCGCAAGAATCATTATGACCATTTCATCATTGACGAAGATAGAATGAGAAATTGTCCACCGAAAATTGCTCAAGATGATTGGGATGAGTTCATAAGAAACGAATCAAAACCCGAGGCGAAAGAAAAAAGGAAGCGAGGCAAACAAAATAGATTGATGCTCGAATATGCTCATCATTCGGGACGTAAGAGTCACGCTATGATTACACAAGAAATGGTATGTGTCATTGAATTGGTGCATCACATTGCATATACCATTAGTTCCAAATATAATTTTAGGTCTTTGTATGCAGGTCGATTCAAGTAGTCCGGGAACAGAAGTATCACGTCTTCAAGTATGGGAGAAAACGCATAAGAAAAAAGATGGCAGCACGTCAGATGCGACATCTTCCTACTTTGTAAGTTAAACAAATAACAACGCCTCTAAATTAAATTTTCATTATTCACATATATATATATATATATATATATGTATGTATTTACTTTTTAGGAAAAAATTAAAAAAGTAAAGGAAACGACGAGTGGTGGTGATGAAGCCGTCTTTATATCAGTGTTTGGTAAAGATGTAAAGGGCAGGAGCCGAAGTATTGGGACCAATATAGCTCCTAGTCAAGTTAAGAGTGCTGCCATTCCATGCAGACGGCTCAAACAGGCCCAAGGAGTATATGAGCAGCGACTGCAAAATGTGGAGCAAAAATTGATGAAGCTGGACAATATGGATGATAAACTGGAGCATCTTCTCAGCATAGCCCAAGATAATCGTCGAGTAGGCAGTGAAATCGCATCTTCTCAGTTTGCCACTCCGAACAATCCGTTAATCGACCAAAGATGTGAAATCCTGAACTTCGACGACGAAGTAATTGCAACAGGTACTATTTTATTAAAATTTGAAGAAAATAATATGTTGCAAAGTCAGTGAATGCTTAACTTTGTGAACGGAAGAGTGCGCTGCATTTTCTTGCATTTTACATTTTTCATTTAACATAGCTGAACAATAGTGAGGCTGTTAGTCAAGAAATAAAACAAGTTTGTATAATTACATGCTTTATACGTGTGTTTTACTTTGATTTTTGTGTGGAAATTGTTGCATGCTTGATATATATTGCATGTATAATTTCTAAAGGCAAATGGTTCCAAGATTTAAAACTTTTATTCTTGCGTGTGTTCTGTAAATGTGATTCCATATATTCACTCCAGAAATGCTTATATAACAGGCACTATATGCCGAGATTCCACAGCATTAGTAATTCATGGAAAACCAGTACCACCCACCTATGAAAAAGTGTTGTTGGACAAAATTTTATTGCCGGATGAGCTAACCGCCAAAATATGTCGACAATTTACCGAGACCTTTGGGGATGTTGGAGTCGGAGGTTATGTGAGCCATCAAAAGGGTTTGATACGATATCTTTAGTCGGAGGTATTGATATTTCTGACTTGTTCTTTGCATATATTGCTGATTTTCTTTTGTTTGCTGTATATGAAATTTGCATATGCAAATGCATGTGTATTTTGTCTTGGTCTGTCTTGTTTACAATTTGAACCGTTGTCATCAATTTGAAAGACAACAGTTTTGACTGCTTCTTCATCTAACTGTGCAGTTACCACACCGTGCCATCAACAATACATCTTACCGCTTGCCACTTTCATTGACAATCACTTCAAACTCTCCTCTGTCAAACTTCTACAGCGATCATACATCGACTCACTGTCCTCAACCACCTAATTTCATCACTCTGCCCCTTCCCAAACACCAACACACCATATCACAGTCACATCTCTGCACTCCTCTAGCCTCGACAAACTTCATCATCAAACTTCACTCGAAACTAAGCTCTGCAGTTCAACAGCAACCTGCCAGTGCTTCTACCACACTACCCGCAAACTACTTCACCATACTACCATAACTCCAAACTCCTCATCCTGTCACCAAAACTGCTAACAACTGCCAACATATCCCCTCCCCCTGCACACAGTTCAACATGAAATTCCTGCCTCAACACAAGCCTGTCACCAAAATACAATACAAACTTCATACTTTCCTCCCACTTCACTCTAACTGAAACCATTCCACTCCCTGAAATCATTCCTCCATCAACCACCATGCAAAACTGTCCACTTCCTATCTCTGACCATCTCTGCATAAACTTCATACCATTCACTGCCTCTACTGTCATCTAATTCACACCATCAACACCCTCTTCAAAATCATACAAACAGACATCTGCCACACACCACATCCATTGTCAACCACGGTTCTCGGCCATTCAAACCACCTTCCTCCTCATCAAAATTTCCACCCGACCATTAACAATAACCATACTTCACTGCTCATCAAACCACTCGTTCACCACCATTCATTACAACTCCATTACAACTCCGTTGCATCACTAGTCTTCACAGTTTCATACCTGTCTTCACCATTCTTCTACGACCACCACAAAACTACAACATCACTGATACTTTCTCCTGCCACTGCCTTCTACATTTTAACACCTCATATCCACTTCAGTTTTATGCGCTCATATCATCTTCTATCCACTTCTGTCAAACTATATACCCAATGCCTTCTTGCACTGTTGCACACTGCAGTTCAACACCAATATATCATCTTCTAACCTACTTTTCTGCTCACAATGCATTCAACAAGATAGCCACTACAAACACATCAGCATATCAAACATCCCTCTACTCTCCACTGCCTTTGACCTCTGACCTTTGACCTCCCTGCCTGATCATTCACTGATCATACGCTGATCATTCATCTTCAATCACTCTTCCTTCCACCCACTATCCATCACATACAAACACTACTGCCTTCATATTGCAAACTGCTGCTACCAGCAGCAAACACCCAAATCCGCATATAGATAACAGTAAATTTTGGCTAATTGTCACATATATATGAATTTTAGGTAGTTTCAAAGATTTCAAAGTAAAAACAAAGGATTTATCACTATGCATGTTTACATCTCTGATCATGTGCACGTTATCGATATCACACAACAAGGCATTAACACCCTCATCAGAAATATTAACATTACTACAACCAGTACCAATACTTACATCAATATTCAAACAACTTTCCAAGACTCTACAATCCATCAAAGTTTCCTGCACATTTATTTGTATCACTACATCACAATATACAAAATGGAGTAACTGAACAAGATTCCAAACCCTTATTTCCTCGACTGATACATTCAGAACCTTTGTATTTACTGCCATATCTTCAATCCTATCCCATAAAACATGTATAGCCTCCTCGCCATGTAAAGTGATTACCAGTACACAATCGTACACACGGTCATGCATGTTGCCTGTACACAGTCGTACACACAGTCATGCATACGTAAATACAAGCATGCACGCACCTTTCACAATTTACATTCAAGACTTATCACATGCAAAATAGATATATCAAGTTTTAAGAATTTATAAGGGTGGTTTGCTCACCTGGATAGTTTGATAGAGATGAAAGAGAACCTGAAAAAGATTTCAAAATCTGGAAATTGAGGCTTGATCAAATTTGCTTTATCCTAACCGTTGTTTGCTTTGAATTGCTTTGCATTATTTGATTTTCTCTTTGCTTGGGTTCTACTTTGTTTTAATTTGTTTCAGACTTTTTGAATCAGGTAGATGCTGTTTGTTTTTGAACTGGAATATTCTTTCCAGATTTATGAAGTTGAACTGCCTCTGAATTAAATCTTCGAGTTGCGCATGAACCAGGTTGAACATTGAAGTCTGAAAACTGGAATGCTTTGCCCTTTTGATTTTATTTTCTTCTCAGGTGAAAGATTTTTTAGCTTGCAAAACAATGTAGTGTAATTAATGAAATCTTTGTACTGTAGTGATAATAAACAATGCAGTGTACTAAGTATCATATTCCGGCACGGCAGCATTCTGTTTGCAAAACAATGAGCGTAATTATAAGTTTGATAATTTTATATGTATGGTATATGTGCAATATGTTTATAGTGCTTGTGTACCAATATTTTGATATTCTGGCATATTTTGATATATATTGATATTCTGGTATGTATACTGAGATATGCGTGTAACGCAGTAGTGAGTTACGGAGCAGGAGCAAACATTATGTGCAACGGGTGTTAACCGTTGCTTTATGTGTGACGTTGGTCATAAAGCAACGGTTTTTAACCGTTGTTTACTTGGCAGAACGCAACGCTTTATGTCCGTTGATATTTTGCCCATTAAGCAACGGTTTGTAACCGTTGCTTAATGTACAGTAAGCAACGGTTTACACCCGTTGCCTATTGAAAATAAAACAACGGTTAAAACCCCTTGCTTTATGACCAACGTTTGTCTCTGTTTGCAACGGTTTTTAACCGTTGTCTTTGTTCAAGTTTGCAACGGTTACTACCCGTTGCCTTTCCTTCATTTGTAACGGTTTTTACCCGTTGCCTTTTGGACATAAAGCAACGGTTTTTTCCCGTCGCGTAATTCAACCACTCCTCTTTTGAAGACGGTTTTTACCCGTTGCTTTTTTCCTTAACAACGGGTTTTACCCGTTCTTAATAGCTTATAATGGTGTAGTGCATGAGGCGATACCAACTAGGATACTAGTAGTTGCGTGATCCGGACTGATGTTGGGTATAGCCAGCAGCCACCCCAACACCACGAAACAACACTCCCAAATCAAGGGGTGCACCCAAATCGCATCACAAATGTAATAGAAATGGTATCGAAGAAGCGTGTCCACTAGAGGTGGCGAACCTCAATGGCGCGGCGCGGCTCCTGTTTTAGTCATGTCAGGGGTCATCCAATATCGTTCTCTTTCTTCGGTAAACGCGTTCACCAAATCATCCACTTCATTCTGGATCAACACTCCGCGTATAATAGTTATTAAAGTGGTTTTCGGTATCGACAGAGAGTATGTCCATATCCGATCCCGGTCTCTTTAATAACTACGTATTATTACACCGTTGGCTCTTTTACATTTCAAATCGATTCATAATTGATATCAAAATATCATATTCGCTTCAAAAATCAAATCCATTTCAAATATCATCGTATCTTTCAAAATATAAGGTTCCCTTTCAAAAATCATTTTTCGCATCAATATCTCGTTTCGATTTCAAAATCATTTCGAATTTCAAATTTAGGTTGCAACTTCATTTAACTCAATTCGTATTTAAATTCAAGATTTAAATATAAACATTTCACCTTATTAACCATCTTGAATTTTTTTAGAAAATAGTTTTAAGTAGTTTAAAAGTAGTTTAAATAATTAAAATAGTTAAAAATACTTAAAATCTTTAAAATGGATTTAAAATAGATAAATTAGTTTAAAATAATTTAAATTGGGTTAAGTAGATTAAAAATAGATTAAAATAGTTTAAGTATTCAAAATGGTTTATATAACAGAGTAATGTGGAAAACAAATTTAAAACAGCTTCAAAATCAATCCATTTCAATTATAACTTCCCAATTCAAATCAATTCCAATTTCCATTCTACCGATTCAATTTCGATTTCAATTCAATCGACGTCAATTTTTACTTCGAATTAATTCAATTTTTCATTCACCTTTAATTTATTCAATTTCAATTTATATCGATTTGGAGCTTGATTTCTCAAAATATCAATTTATAACACTTAACAAAATTTCCAACAATATTCAAGTTTAAATCCAAATTCCAAATATGATTCAATTCCAAACTCGATTTCAAAATATCATTTTTTATATCACTTTTACTTAGTAAAATTCAAAGCTCGAATTAAGGTTAAATCTTTCAACAAATCAATTTTCGACATTCAATCATATCCAATTTCAAATTTCAAAGTCTCAACTTAATTATTTAACAAAATTCCTTTAACCAAATTTATTTCAACATTCCAAACTCAATTTTTCGATGAATTCAATTTCTATAAATCGATTTCTATTTATAACTTTTAAATCAAAACATTTAAATAATTTCAAATCGACGATTCCAAAATTATTAATTTAGCCAATTCGGTGTCCGTATATAATTTTCTATCCTATGGCCAAGTAATTATTTATTTCAATTAAATGTCAGGGATGAATATATATCACTTAAATTAAATCACGGTATCATATGTATGCATAACAAGATATATATAAGCAAATAAACATCCAAACATTCAAATATCAACCAATAGCATCCATCGAAATACATCATCCAATAGGCAATACAATTCATGGCAATTTAATAGTTATCGATGTCAGGTAATTAAATCGCAATTCAATTTCAATTTTAATTTCAAATTTAACTGTCAATTTAATTTTCGACGGTTAATTCAAATGACAATTAAATTCTATCAAACAACGACAAATAAAATTCATATCACTTCATAATATCAAATTTAACTAGCATAAAGATATTCAGTACGTTGTGAGCGTTATAAAACACTCACCTTATTTTACGATTTTAAATCAAATCGAACGATGTTCGATTTAATCCAAAATTTTCTCTAGCTCCAAACGATTCCAATCCATCTCCATAGCGTAGTGCTTGTCCATACATTTCCAACGCAACTTGTTTTGCAATTTTTCGACCTCATATGAAAGAGTTATGGCATTTATAAGTTAATACGAATTCTTATATAAATTGATTTCAACTTTATCTTTAATTTAAACCTAAATACCATCATCACTGTACGTCCTTGCTCAAGAAATCCAGGCCGCTCCCCATGCTTCTTCCTCACGCACGTCAAGCTCCAGTAAACGAAAGCGTGAAACAACCCATGCCCATGATTTAGGGTTGAATCTTGCGACCTCCTCGATTACTTTGAAGACGATCAGGTTACACCACTTCGAAGCCACCACCTTACTCCACCTTCACCCCAAATAGCTCAAAGCTCGGCCTCATCCTCTGCCTCGAATTGCATGAAAAATGCAGGTGCTTCCATCGCGTTTTGCTGTCAATCCGTGGCTCCGTTTCCGATCTCCACCGTTGGATAGCTAGATCTTGATGCCCTCTACAACTTTGTAGTTGAGAGTTTTGCTAATTGTTGATGGATTGAGAGGAAAATGAGGAAGAAGTTTTGAAATTTTCTGGCCATTGAAATGAAAGTGGCGGCTGGTCAAAAAGAGTTAGGGTTTGGAGCAAATGGAAGAGGATAGGTCCTTTTATAGAAAATTGCAAAAACACTATTCACCGAAAAAATTTCGAACTCTAAACGAAGCATGCCGGCAGGCGTTTCTAAGGTTTACCCCACGTTCTGGACACAATGGAATAGGTTTCGGAGGCTAATTCGATCATATGTGTGAGTTACGGCAATAAACGATCAAATTTAAATTAAATCGATTCAACTAATTTCTATGCGTTTTGGCTTGCCCCGGACAAACGGTAAATCCAATTGACACGAAATTTGAAACCTTATAATAATATGATATTACAGATCCGATGAAACTGGTTTCGTTGAAATCCGAGACTTTTTGAAAAATGGCTATTTTAACTCGCCAAATTAATATTAAAACGATTTCGATGCGTTTCGAGCTGCCACGATCAAACGACAACTCCGATTGCTATGAAAATTGAAATACGATAATAACTAACTATTACGGATCCAATGGAACTAGTTTCGTCCAATTCTGAGACTGTTCAAAATTTGGCTATTTTCCAATCGATAATTAAATATTAAAATATTCAATTTTCACAAATTTACTTTTAATTCGATTCTAAAAGTTCTACAACATCATTCTAACTTTAATATGACAAAATAAAATTTTACAAATCATTTCTTAATCATATTAAACCCGTTATTCAATTATCCAATAATTCCAATTTTAAAATCTTATTAACCCTATTATAATCCCAATATACTTACATTCACTTTGAAAACCAATTTGAATCATACTAAATCAAATTTCAATCATTCATTCTATTTTCATATATTAAATTTCAATATCAAATTAATCGTATCAAATTCGGAATTTAATTATTCAAATATTTGTAATATTAAATTTAAACAAATTGATTATTCTTAAATCACTATCTTTTGAAATATTCAAAACGAACTTAAAACTTAACCTTTGAAACGAATTAAGATTATAGAACAACCATTTCCATTATACGGTTATTCAATTCCCATTATTAAATTATTCAATAAATTCCAAATATTCAATTTAAACAATTTTGCTTATCCAATAATTCATTATCTTTTGAAATATTGAAATTGAACTTATAAGATTCAACTTTTAAAACCAATTCACAATTTAGAACACTATTTTCATTTTACAGTTATCCAATTATTCAATAAGTTTTAAATATTTAATTTAAACAATTTACCTGTTCAGTATTCAATGTTTGATTTTAAATAGATTTTACTTATCGATCAATTACTCTATTATACCCAATGAATTCAACATTTTATTATTCTATTCAACTTTTGATTGCAAAGATATTCACTAAGTAGCTTTTATTTTTCATTACTTGGATAGTTAGTGTTGCAATTCATTCCAGTTATTATTATTCCAAACGAATCACAAATTTTTTTCTAACATTAAATCACGAAATCTTATTAAATTAGCTATTTTAATTATCGAAAATTTACGGGTCGTTACAATTAATGTACTCTGATGATGTAATATATAAACAAAGATATTTGATCCTTGAGTAAAGACTATTTATTATCTATTATATTTTATTCCTCTGCGATGGTTAGATTCTGTTGTTGTTTTCTATTTTCTTCCTCTACCTCTTCTTCTTAAACCCAAATGGTTCGTATTTCTGTACAACTTGAGTTGATTGATGTAGAATAATGTTGACTCAAGGGATACGGATTTGCGGGTCGTTACACTTGGTATCAGAGCTTAGGTTGGTGATAACCTTGGCTCTGGTGGGAATTACTCATTTAAAATAGAGTCCGTAGAACTCTAGAATGAGTTTGAGCGTATTAATAGTTATGAGGGCGTATTTGTTAGTGAATATAAATTGTTTAATATTGTGTTGATTGGTTTATTGAGTGGCATAAGAACCTTCGTCGGCACAGTCTGGACAACTGTATTGAAGGGGTTTCTAAACACTTGAATAGAACAATTGACACGGTATTGTATTAAATGTGGGTGAATGAAATAATTTTACCCAAGAATATATTTTGATATAAAGAAAAGTTTTTGTAAACTATTTTAGCTAATATATGGTTGCTTGGATGTTAGAAATGATAATATTAAAATTATTATCATCGTTGTGTAAAAATCTAACTAGAAATTGAAAATATAACCAAAGTATTAGGAAATAAATTCATTATACTAATCCCCAAGATTGATAATCCATCTATTGTTTCAGAGTTTAGACCTATATCTTGTTGTAATGTTGTTTACAAGATTATTACCAAAATTATATCAACCAGAATGCAAGCTGTCCTTCCTTCTATAATATCAAATAACCAGGTTGCCTTTATACCCAAAAGGAACATTAGTGACAATATTTTGTTGACTCAAGAACTTCTAAGGGGATATGCAACTGCCAATATATCTCCTAGATGTATGTTAAAACTAGATATTAGGAAAGCTTTTGATAGTGTTTCATGGGGTTCTATCATTGCAATCATGGCAAGAATGAATTTTCCAAAACCACTGCTAGCTTGGATCTATACATGCATTTCATCTCCATATTATTCTGTGTCTAGAAATGGTTGCTTAAATGGTTTTTTCAAGGGCACACAAGGAATTAGACAAGGAGATCCTATCTCACCATATTTGTTTATTATTGTAATGGAGATTTTGAATGTTCTCTTAATGGAGAGGGTTAGGAATAAATCTTTGGAATTACATCCAAAATGTAAAGATCCTATGATCACTCACTTACTATTTGCTGATGACTTAGTTTTATTCACAAAGCCTACTATTGCAAATATTCAGACTGTTTTGGAGGTATTAGACAAGTTTAGAAAGATCACTGGTCTGCATATTAATATCAGTAAGTCAAATATACTAATAGCTGGAGTGGAAGAGGAAAACAAAAAAGAAATAATCAAATTTTCAGGTTTAAATATAATGCCTTCTAATGCTACTTATTTAGGTCTACCTCTTTTAACTTCTAGACTTACAAAAGTTAGCTGCATGCCTTTATTTGAGAAAATCACTGAAAAACTTACATCATGGCCAAGTGCAAAATTTTCTCAAGCTGGGAGACTAGTGATAATTCAGTCTATTGCATCTGCCATGACAACTTATTGGATGAGACATTATATCTTACCAGTAAAGTTAATTTCCATGATTAATAGTGCTATGAACAGATTTCTTTGGCATGGGGATCCTTTCACTAAGAAATTAATTCCTATATCATTCAGGAAGATAATTTTGCCTAAAGACAAAGGAGGACTTGGTATTATAAATTTGAAACTCTGGAATCAAGCTGCAATCTCAAAATACATTGACAAAATTCTTAGCAATAGTGTTGATTTATGGACAATATGGATTAATAGAAATTTGATTAAGAGAAAGAATTTTTGGGAAATGCAAATTCAGAATAATTCTAGTTGGAGTTGGAGGAATATTTTAAGGTTGAGAGAAAAATTCTTACCTATGATACAGATAAATCCAAACAGGAATTTTAATTGTTACTTCTGGTCTGATCCTTGGGCTAAACCTGGGTTAATTTTGAAAAGGTGTATGAACTACTCTAGTGTTATCTCCACTGGTATACCCTGTCAGTCCAAAGCTTTAAATTTTATTCTTCATGATGACATTGTACTTCCTTACAGCAGCTCCAGGGAGGTTAGAATGGTATGGAATGATATTGCAAAGACTAAATTTCCTGAGAGTGATATTCTTGTATTTTGGACAACTCAGAGAAGAAATCATTCAGTTAAATTAATATATAATATGCTTTTGGATTCTGAATGTAGTGAAAAATTTCTTTGGAAGGATAGAATATGGAACAATGATAGTCCTGCTAAAGAAAATTTCATGTTATGGAAAGTTATGGCCAATGCACTTTTAACAAAGGATAAACTTGAGTCATATGGTTTGATTAATAATAGTTCTTGTGTTCTATGCAATGATCATATGGAAAGTAATACTCATTTATTCTTTAGTTGTGAGTTTTCTTTTGATATTTGGAACAAGTTGATGTTTTCAGGCAATTTTCATGCTCCCAATAAGAACTCCAAGGAAGAATGGTTCAACATATACAAGGCTACTAGATGGAGAAATTCAAAAGCTAAAGATTTACTTTCTGTCCTTAAAATTTTTGTTACTGCAATATGGAAGGAAAGGAATGAAAGAATTTTCTCTAATAATTATAAATCAGGCAGTGAACTGTGTGCAAAGATAATGAACTTGTTTCATAGCAGGCATAAAAGATGAGTGATTTCTTTGTAACTGATTATAATTAATTTGGTTAGATAGTATTTTCTATGGGTGCAGATGATTGTAATACGGTAGTGAATCACTGAGGCTTTAGACTGAGTTTGAAGAACAATAGGAATCTGAAGGTGCAGACTGTAGCATGTTATCTGTAATATCATGTTGACTGGAATTTATAGCAGGTCTGAAAGATTTGAGGCAGTAGCATTTATCTGTAGTACAGAAGCAATTTATAGTTATGAAGCTTAAAGGAAATAGACTGTTTTTTCTCTGAAGTTCAAGCAAGGGTGGCATCAATTCATGTTTAATTGCAAATATGTTCAGTTGTATTGATATGTAAGCATTCTTGTGTATTTTTCTTCTGAGTGATATGTGCAGTTGTATTTTGATATAAATTGTTATAATAACATTGATATAATAAAAGGGCAAGGCTCCCTTAGCCTATTGAGTTTCAAAAAAAATAAATTCATTATAAAATGAAATTTATAAATATGAATTACAAATGTAATTTATGAATTGAATTATAATCAAATGGGAGACTATACAAATGAATTATAGTTAAAATTTAATTTAAATTGAAATTGAAAAATAATATATATGTTAGAAATATTTTTGAATCGGATGTAAAATCTAGAGAGATTTGGAATTTAAAAATACTTCAAGGGTTTTAAAAGAGAGAAAAGCATTGAACTCTTTACAGTCACTAGAAAATAATTCCGGTGATGATCGCGACATCATCAGTGTTCATTTTCGAGTTTTCAAAAGAGGGATTACTACCAGGACGTTTTGGATTAAAGTTTGTTGGAGAAATTTGGTTGATTTTGAAAATGCAAGGAATTTCGGATATAGGTGATTTCAAAAGGGAGTTTTGAAGTGTTGAAAGATTGTTTAAACCTTGGAATTTTAACTAAGAATGTTTATGGCATATAAAAAGTCTGATAACTTGTAAATTTGGAATTTGTTGAAATAAAATACAAATGGATTAAATTAATGATATGCAAGCATGAAAGGCTGTTGAGCTTAAATAAAATGGGTTCGTATGGAACCTATGCACTATGAAATAAAATACCATGTAAGATAAAATAGAAATGAATTAAGAATAAATTGAGGTGGAGATTAATTTAAAATTTGCTATAAAACTTAAGAATTTTTTTTTATGATCTGGATTGAAATTAATTGAATAAGTTGAAAATAATATCCAGTTGTATTCAAACTAAGTTGAAATCGAATTGAGTTAAATAAATTTAATTTAAAATAAATTTGAATTGAAATAAATAAATGAGGATAACTTATAAAAGAATTAAAAATCCATGGAAAAAAATGCTTGGTTATAAATAAGCATAAGGCTTGAGTTAAAAATAAAAAAATGAATATATTCAAGCCTAGGATGAATGGAATTGTGTAAATAATAAGTTGGGACTTATAAAATTGAAAATGGAATACAAAATCCAAAATAAATATTGTTTGATGTTTTGGAAAAAAACGAAAGATAATCCAAACTTGAATTATAAAATAAATTGAACTAAGAAAATTAAATGAAGTGATATTTGGAATCAAAAATCAAGTGTTGAACTACAAATAGGGGAGAACTAATTTGTTAATAAATTAGTTAATGAAATGTGTAAATGGAACCTATTGTAGTTAAATAAAGCTGAATTTTGAGTTAATAATGAAGTTTGAAAATAAAACTCAAGTTATAAATCAAATTCGACCTGGATCGATTATGAAGTAAACGTAATTGAATTGTGGTTAATAAATTGGATGGTAAATTAAAAGTGAATGGTAGAATCGGAACTTGAGTTATTAATTAAAATTTGACTTGAAATGTTAACAAATTAAATATGGTTGGAAATGTGTTGAATAAAGGAAAATGAAATTGGATTAAAATAGTAATGGTTTGTATTGCGAATAAAATCCAAATATGTGGAAATAAATTGGAAATGGCCTTGTAATCAATTAAATGAGTTAGATTTGAAAATTTAAATTTTATAATAACTAATCAAATGAAATTGTAGATTTAAAATGAGGTTTGATTGTGATAGAATCAAGTTGAATAGAAAAAAGAATTTACTTGTAAGATGAAAATGAGCTTAAGTATAAAAATTTGAATAAGTTAAAGTAATTAACTTAAGCTAAATGGATGGAGGAGAGTTGAATTGAATTCAACTTAAACTAAGTTTAATAATATTGGATTGGATTTAAATCAAGTGAAAATAAATTTTAATCGAAATAAAATTTGGTGGGTTACAAATAATATTTAAGGAAATGAAAATTCATAATGGATTGAGTGGGTAAACTAATTATATTAAATAAATAAATGGATGGAATAAATAAGAATCAATTGAAGTGTGGTTTAAATAAGTTAAGAAATGGTCATGGAATGAAATAGCTTGGATTGTCTTCGAGCTAAATAAAATAGCTTGGAATAAACAAATATGGAATGAAATGTAAATGAATGGATTGTGAATAAAATTGAAATGGAATGTGTCGAGCTAAATAAATGGTTGTGAATGAATTAAAATAAAAAGGAAATTTAATTGGTAATAAAGATGAACCTAAGTTGTTAATGGTTTTAAACGAACTGGTTTGGTTAGTAAAATGAAATGCAAGTGAATAGATTCAAAGTTAAAATGCAATGAGAATGAGAATATATGGATTGTGAGTAGATTCAAAAATGGAATGGAATTAAGTATAAATTGAGTTGAAATCCATTTAAATTGGTTATAAAACATAAATACTTATTTATTCACATATATATCGTCAAATTGCATAGAATAAATTATCATTTGATGTAAATGGAAGTAATTAAAATTCTATGAATTGATAGGAGTAAAATAAATTGTTTTTGTGAGCAATTGAATTAAATATGAGTTCGTTTTGCTTAAAAATAAATTAATGTAAGCTTGTGAGTTGTTAAGCATTCGGATTAAGTGAAACAATATATGATTGATTGTAAGCAATTAAAATTAATATTGGAATATTTAAATTGCTTATAAAAAGTGTTTAATATGCATTGCTGTTAGAATTCATGTGTTTAGTGTGTTTAATGTGTTTAACTATTGCAAATAAGTGAAATATTGTTAAACTTCATATATTTGGCACTTACAAGTTTAAATTGAGTAAGTACATGTACCTGGGAGCCGTGTGGCTGGATTTGGTTGTACTATTTGCTAAAAATAATAAGCTGCTTGGTTAAAAATGCTAAATAAGGTACGCCTACGCAATAAAAATAGGAAATATAAACTGTTTTTGGTTTTTCAGACCCGGTGGGTCGATGTGTATATATATTTATATCTTTTGCCAAATTGCAAAAGCTCCTCCGTACAAAGGAGACTCTGCCAAAAAAATTCAGAAATTTTGGGAGTTAGAAAATTTTGGAAAATGTTGTCAACGACAAACGAATTCAAATTGGAAATTGAAATAAATTAGTAAATGAAACTAATTTAAAATAATTATGTGAATTAGTTATAAATGGAAAATAAAATTCAAATATTCAGAGTTAAAGATAAATTGAATTCATATGGAAATGAAAGAATCAATTTGAATAGAAATAGATATCAACTAAAGTGGTAAAGTGAAAATAAATAAAGGAACATATAAAATGTTTATACTAAACTTAAGTAAGGAATGGTGCATTCTCAATTGGAAATTGATATTATAAATATATTCTGAGTTAATATTTGAATGAATAAATATTGACATTTGGAAGGAAGTCGATAAAATATTTTTGAATATTATGATTGGATATTAGTGCTAAGCAGGATATGCAGGTATTATAAAAAGAAAGGAAAATTGGTTTTGATTTCAGATGATAAAAATTGAATTGCCCGACCAAAAAGGTATGTGTTTAAATTTCTGTGAAATTTGATTGGGTTTTTGGATCGAGCCACTTGGCGTTTTGTTTTCTTTTGGAATTTGGGAGCCCGTAGAGGCCTTTTGTAGTTGTACCGAGCTAGCCGCGCAAAGGAGACGTTGGCAAAACAATTCGAAAATTTAGAGAGTTAGAAAATTTTTGAGAAAATTTTGATAATTCAAAATAGGTTTTAAATTTAAACTTGAAAGATTGGGAGAATAGGATTGTTTGCGAATTATGGGATAGTTTGGGAAGTTAGTAAGAAAGGTAATGTGTCTTTTATTAAAAAGATAGGTGGTAGGATGTTTAATTGTTGGTTTTGGAGAAATAGTAACGGGTATTGGACCATTCTTCCTAACTAGTAATTTCGGGGACGAAATTCTTTTAAGGGGGGAGGAATGTGACGACCCGAAATTTTGGAGCATTTAAAATCGGAATATTTAATTGATTTTAAATATTTAAAAGTTAATTTTAACTTGAATTCAAATATCACTATTTATTTGATAATTAAATTATTGAATTTGAAAATTTGAAAATTTGGTAAGATGTTGAATTTGGAGTTCTAAGCCTGTTAAAAATAATTTGAAGGCTTGTAAAATTTATATTGCTAATATTGAAGATAATAGAAGTTTTAATTAAATATCTTACATCTTGTGAGCGTACGAGATAAAAACGTTTAGAAAATAATTAATCATTTAATTTAAGTATCTTACATCTTTTCACCTGTCAAAATCTTTTCCCATCAGCCACCCTATATTCCTGACCAAGCCGACCTATTTCTCTCCGTTTAAATCATGCGACCTTCTCCTTTCTTTTTCATCGTTCAAGTCAATAGCCGAAAAGAAAAAAAAATGGCCGAATAAATTATTTTCTCGTTCAAAATCAAGGTTTAAAATCTCGTTCTTGTTTAATTTCGTTCCCATTCAATTCAACAGCCAAAGAAATGAAATTTGAAATGGCCGAGCAAAGAAGAAAAAGAAAAACAATCAGACTAATTTTCGTCCCCTCCCTTCGGCATTAACTAATCGAATGAAAATCGATCATTAGTTGTTTTCTATACTTGCTCAATTCGAAAAATGGCGAAATCCATTTTCAAAGTGATATCATTTCGAGCCGTTGCTCGATTTCATGGCATCGAAATCGAGATTTCTCGAGTTGAGCAATTGAGGTTATCGCGAGTCGTTCTCGCGCTGGCGCGACATAGCAAGGAGTGGCGGCGGCCTGGGCATTCGTCGTCAGGGCCTGAATTTGGGACGCGATATCCTTCAAGGGTTGTTCGATAACTTAGGGTTGTGGCGTCATCGTAATGGTTTCGCGATGCTCAGGAGGTTCACGCGTTCGAAAGGTAGGAAGCAGCGCATCTTGGCCTTAGCAACGACGAATTGGACAGAAGTGATGGCGGCGAATTTGGGTGAGCAGCAGGTATATGTTGCAATTTGAAATTGATAACATACCTATATACAAATTACCGAAGAAGAATTTTTACAGTGATGGAATTTTAAATATATAAATTAGATTTCTATAAAATCTATATAAATTATTTTATATACAGTTTGAAGAGAATAATAAATACAATCTACTAGTTTGTATTAAAATAATTTACTTAGGTGATTAACTTATTTGATTTACTCATATAATTATTTAGTTACTAATAATATTTAAAATAGGAAAATTTGTTTAGGGTAAGTTATTAGTCCAAACTGAATTATTAATTAATTAAATAAAAAAGGAGGGGGGAAATTAGTTGTTCGATTAAATTCAAATGTTAACAAAATCTTATAATGTGTATCCAAGGTCAAAATCTGATAGGAAACAAGCCGGATTTGGAAATGGGTTTCATGCTTTGTCAAAGGTGAGTTAATCTCACTCAGCTGAATTTAAATTTAAATTTAAATGATTAAATTTAAATAATTATTTGAATGGTTGAATTGATTGATGTGCTATATAGTATAGTATATTTTGAAATTGGCATATTATATTGTGCTAACGTCTGTGGATGCAGGGAAAACAGGTTGGAGGAATCCAACTGGACCCCTCAACATTTATTTAAATTATTTAATACCCTCTGTTGCGATTATGTGATATTCTGTGATGAATTATATTGGAATATTGAATGCTGTGGTTTGATTGGATATAAATGGGTATAATGAATTATCAAAAATATATAAATTGGATTTTGGAAAGAGAATAAAGAAAGTGAATTTGTAAGTAAAATAATTATAGAATAAATTTAAGAATGAATTTGGAAAAGAAATAAAGTGACTTTAAAATTTTAATAAATAAATTCCGTATATAAAAAGGGAATTTTGAATAAACATGAAGTTAATGAATTTTAAACTTCAAAATTATTATTTAAAGAATAAAGCATTTATTTTAAATTTAGGATTTAAATTAGTGAAGAGAATAAATAATAAATTGGGAAATATGAAATTTATATATTTCGGTTAAAAGATTTAAAATCAAGTGGAAAATAATAATAAAAATAAAGTCCATAATTAATGAATTTTGAAATGAATTGAGTAATTAAAGAAACTTATTTCAAATGGAATAAATTGGGAATCAATTTGGAAAATTGATTTAATTGACTGAAGTTGGAAATTCTCCTTGAATAACCAAGTACGTTTTCAAAGTGAATATCTCTTAAATATAAGTTAGTTTAGAGTTATTTAAAAACAAGTTTTGGAAATTTATTATTTCTGAATATTTAAATTCTAATGTAAGTATTTTCTTATAATCTATTATAGCAGTAATTATCTAAGAAGTGACTTAGTATTTTTTTTTTAAAAGTGAAAATCTAGTTTTATATTTTATTAAATAACCTTATTTTCAAATATTTATATAGTATGTATTTTAACCAATTACCTAAGTAGTTTTAACTTAAATGTTTTAAAGTATATTTCAAATTAAAGTGTTTTAAAATATTTCAAAGATCTAGTCTGGTGCTTGGTGATTTCAGTGGAGATAGAAAATATTTGGAAAAGTTCATTCTAAAAAGAAAGGTGGTTTTGAAAATGTTTTCAAAAGGTTAAAAATAGAAATATATCTTGTAAAGATATTTTGAGATAAATAAATAATTTGGGAAATTATTTATTGTTGGATGATTGTTTGTGAATATTAATTGATAGTTAAATCACCGACTATCAATATTGGACAAATACGTCGATCGTTTCGAAGAGACCGGGATCGAGATTTATTTCTCGAAAACCACTTCTATCTTGTTTGTACCTTTCGTAGAAAACGTTTTGGAATTCGAAGTTGGAGCAGTGAAGTGCAAGTGCTAGTCACTACTAATCCTGAGGATATTTCCAAAATTGATGTAGTAGGTATAGTGCCTTCGGTTCCGTTCGAACCCAGGACGGACTTGTATGGATGAATGCTTTTGGAACATCGTCAGGTGGACGATGGGCATTCTAAGGGATATGTTCTTAAAAGGTAACGCCTAGCCTCAAGCCTCGTCAAATGGGAATGACTGAAAATCAGGGGTTATGCAGCAAGGCTAGGTGGGTAGCACCCAAGCAGGGTGAGGTCATCCCTGTCTAGATGTCTCTTTTATTTCGGCTTAGTGGGCGGTTGCTGATCCCAACCACGGGGTGATCTCACTCGGGATTATCCAGTAAGGGGTAGTCCCGGTCTTGTATTGCAGGTGAACGGGCGTACTCCTCGGTACTGTGATCTAGGCCACGTACTGTGACAGGTGGTACCCTAGTGCCTAGTCATTAGTTGGAAATCCATTCTCCCTACGAGCCTTGTATGAGTTTTGTTTGTATTACCCACTCTGTGGCTAGTAGCTGGAATTTAATGAATGTAACAATTTCGGCTATTTTATAAGTATTTGTATATAGACCCTATTATAATATCAGAGGATTTCTATAAAAAGTGTTTTAGCTATCGTAAGGTAAAAATCCGACATGTTTATTTGTGGCGTGCTCTTACGAAATGCTTTTGTTTTCAAAGGATTTTTGAAACTTTAATAATCAATTGAGTGTGATTTTCTCACGTTGGTATTCCAGACTGACTCGGGTATTATTTAACCATGATGCTCGGGGCAGACCGAGTATTATAGGATACAGGATATGATGCTGTGGAGCTCAGGAGACGAGCTGGATGACGATACGTACTTTCGTACTTGTTATATATATATATATATATATATATTCCGTTGTGCTGTTTAGTTGTGTATCCAGTTGTATGTTATTGATGTTGAGCTGTGATTGATGTACTCTGATGATGTAATATATAAACAGAGATATTTGATCCTTGAGTAAAGATTATTTATTATCTATTATATTTTATTCCGCTGCGATGGTTAGATTCTGTTGTTGTTTTCTATTTTCTTCCTCTACCTCTTCTTCTTAAACCCAAATGGTTCGTATTTCTATACAACTTGAGTTGATTGATGTAGAATAATGTTGACTCAAGGGATACGGATTTGCGGGTCGTTACATTCAATTCATATCAATTTCAGTTTGAATTAATCCCAATTCCCATTTGAATTTGATCTCATTCAACTTCAATTTCATTTCAAATTAATCCAATTCAAATTTTCCATTTGAATTTTTTAAGCTTATCCATCTTCAATGACAATTCCACTTAATTCAAATCAAATTTAATTTAAACTAACTCAATTCAAATTTCAAATTTAAACCATCCCAAATTATATAAATTCGAGTTAAATTTTTAAATTTTGATCAGATCAACTTATCTCTTTAAACCATATAATTCTGAATCCAAATCCCATTTTAAACTATTTCAAAGTTCAAATAATAATTCAAATCTCTTTTTTTAAACAACTAAATCTTTAAAATTCAATTTATCACCAAATTTCAAATTTTGAAACCAAACTTTTAAAGTTTTATTTTAAACATCCAAATCTTAAGTCCAAAATGATTCCATTTTATCTTAATAATGGATATATTACCACACCCCATTTCTTTATTCATTTAAACAAATCCAATTTCAGCTTAAAGTTTATTAATAACAACAGGATGGTATCATTCAAATTATTTTAAAATATCCATCCATTTCCAATTTTCAGATCTCAAACCTATTTTGAGATCACTCAAACTCCCAATTCAAATCGACCATTTAACTTGAAAATCCCAATTTCATCTTGAAATTTCCAATTCAGATTGCTTATTAACTTATTTAACTTTTCCTAATTTAAATTCAATTCAATTAAATTTACTCCAGTCAACCCTACTCAAATTTGAATTCCCATTTCAAATTTAAACTTCACATCAATAATCTTTCCATTTATTAAGTTCAAAGACTTATCACTTTGGGTATCACATCTCATTCCAAATTTAGAACTCAACATTTAGAGCTTATCTCAAATCATCTTTGATATTATGTATATCCACACACACACACATATATATATACACACACACACACATATTTACTTCCTTTACACCAAGTTATTTTAAATTTTAAACCGCCTTTGGTTTTAAATTCAAAACAAAATTCCTTTAAATTTTCAAACAACTATTGTTTGAAATAGAACCCTTTTCATTCAAATTCATTAAATAATATTTCTTTGTCACTTTGAAACAAATTTTCAAATTCTGGATCTAGATTTAAAACTTTCACAATTTAGATCATCTTCAGTTCCAATTTATAGGTCATACTTACCTAAATGTTTTACTTCCCTAAAACATTTCATTTTGCTTACTCATTAATACACATTCTATTATTAAACACAACAATCATTTGTGATAATAACCTAGATTATCATATTTGGAAACCATTCATTATCATCTTATTCTGAAACTCTTCTCCAAATTCAAGATTTTAATTTTAGTTTGAATCCATTTCAAACTTACCTTTATTTAATTTCAATTTGATTGTATTTCTATTACCACTTAATTTAATTCTAATAATTTAACAACCAATTACCTTAACATTTATTAGAAAGAAATATTGCTTTATATATCAAAATATATTATTATGTAAAATCATTTAAAATCTTTATATAAGAAAATAACAAGTACCCACACACACACACACACACACACACACACACACCCCCCCAACTCATTCTAAGGTGCTACTTACCCTATCCTTAATGAGTATCCCCACTAGAGCCAAGGTTCTCGCTTAACCTTTGGCTCTAATACCAAATGTAACAACCCGGAAATTTCTATCCAGAAAATTTTAGATAGTTAAAGGATAAGAAAAAAAGGATAGAAGAAGATGAAGAATCAGAAACACCAAAACACAGATTCTCACATTCACAGCGGATAAAATATAATATCACATAAAATAACAGTTATACAAAGAAAGCTATAATTGTTATTTTACACTTAATACATCAGAGTTACAACATATACATAAGCATTAGACAGATTCAATCAACATGTCCCAGACAACTAAGATATATGATGGAGGAAACATTCCACATGTTTTTGTCAACCAGCTCGCCTCCTGTCTCCAGAACGACCTTACTTGTAAATCTATAATACTCGGTCTGACCCGAGCATTACATCAAAGTAACAGCCGGGTCAGGCTGGAAACAAGCGTGAGTAAAACCCATCCAACAAGAAAATACTGATGCAATACACTTATCAAAAACCCGGGGTAACTCGTATCAATTTACAAATTCATAATTTGTTATCGACAACATTTATTTCACACATCAATCTCTAAGTAACAAAACTTAGATTAATTAGTCCAATTTGCTTAAATCATTCCATTCCAGCCTATTGATTTCACATATCAAATCCATATAAAATTTTATAGAGATAACAAATCGAAGTGGTTTCGGGTATTTACTAATACCCGACTCCGGTCTCTTCGAATTCAATACCATCTTATCCTAGATTATTCAAGAGAACACAATTCAAACTTCGAATACAGGGTGTCACTTATACACATTAATTCATCATCGATAGATTCTCAGTTTAACCCAACATATCATATCACTTAGCATCACAAATAACATATCCGAGATATCAATAAATCTAAGACATACCTCAATCATAAATAAGATAAATTAGTCATACCATTTCTAATTAATTAAACAAATCAAATTAATTACTTCAGTCACTCTTAATCCTGCTTACTTAACATTAATTAATTACAAACAAATTAATTAATCATCCTTTAATTTTCCATTTTAATTAATCATCCTTGATTAATTACCTTCAATTTCATAAAGTAATTATCCTTTAATTAATTACACAAATTAATTGTCCTTAACCATTTACAGTAATAAATCTTTAATTACTTTCATTAATCACATTAATTAATTACATTAATGATCCTTAATTAATTACTTCCATTAATTAGCCTTAATCAATCATAAACAGTAATTAACCATTCTATAATTACTTACCTTAATTAATTAACTCCTTAATTAATTATATAAATCCTTTAATTAATTACACAAAGTAATTAATTATTAATTACTTCTCATAAATAACTAACCCTTAATTACTTTCCATTAAGTAATTATTCTCTATTTACTTCTCTTAAGTAATTTCCCTTTAAGTAATTATCCATTAATTACTTATGCTAAGTAATTATATTTTATAAATTACATTCAGTAATTATATTTTAATCCATTTCGCAGTGAATTATTCTCAATTAATTTATCATTAATTAATCTCATAAATAAATTATTTAACCTTATTAAATTAATTATTTAATCTAAATAACTCAACCTTAATTAGTTGAAAGTAGGTCATTTATCGTAATCACTTTCTTAACTATAATCAGAATTCAGTAACTTTGGAGCGTGTTCGACCTGACCCAAACTCGAGACAGACTCGAGTTCCTTCCTTCACCTCTCCTTTCTTCCCTTTTTAAGTTTAGTTTTAAACTTAAAATTAAAACAAACTGGAAAAGGCAAACACACGAATACGTCTCGAGTACAGACTCGAGCTAAAACCAATTCCACTCGAGCATCCCTTCGTACTGCACACGATCTCGTTCTCCCCTGACACAAAACCATGGCTATGCACGTGCCATCAACGGCGTCGCCACCTCCGGCGATTCGCTCCACTCATCGACGATCGACCACTCGTAAATATCCGACCCTCCAACTGATGTCGTGAAGATTATTCCAAAATTTCGTCTTCCAGTTGAAAACTTAAACCCATCCCCATCTGAAACTGCCTCGACGAGGTGATTCCGACCACCAGAATTACCAAGATTTTACCAGCGTCATCGCTAGACCCCACGCCTTCTCTTCCCCTAACAATGTGTAGCTCGATGCACTAAAGAAACCACAGCGACCAATTTCCCAAGCCTCGACAAAAATAGGGTTTAAAAACCAATTGGTCAATTGTCGACGCGGTAGCAACCGTGTACCCCTTCCACCATTTTTCCCAACTTCAACGATCACTAATCTGTCTCCAGCCAAAGCCCCAGCCTGCAATACTACAGCAGTCACCGGAACTCACTGGAAATCTAAAAACTGAACATTCCCAAAATGCTATTCCAATATCGAACTAAAATTTGTGATTTTAGTTTTAAAAATCCAGTTTTTTAGAGGCAATTCAAGTTGCATGCTTGTTTCTTCAAAATAAAATGTTTGATTTTAACATATTCTTTAAAATCTCACTATATTTACTTAGTTTCAGAAGATTTGCAAACTAGAAGTACTTAAACATGTTTTTAAAACTTGAATTGTGATTTCACAAACTTATATTGTTTGAAACTCTAGATCTATTAGTGACGATAGAAATATATTGATATTGATTTTTTTGGGTTTAACTTCCACTCTGTAACCAAGAATCAGAGAAGAACAGGTATTTTCAATTTACACAGAACAACACGTATATATGCATAGAGATACGTACTTAAAATACACATGCAAAGAAAAATTGATCCAATAATCATATGCACATATCTTAGTTTTCCTAAACTTTCAAATAATGTGTTTACTCACCTCTTTGAGCTTGAACAGAGGAGAAAATTCACTTGAAAACAGGAAGTTGTCTGGATATAGAACTTTGATTTGTTTTGTTTGAGATGTTTTGATATTTGATTATGAAGTTGATCCATTAGCTTCCAAGTTTGATTATGAACTGAACTTGTATTAAATCTGAGTTTGACTTGAACTTCCAGGTTTGAATTCTGAACAAAGTTGTTCACTTTATTTTGATTTGTTTTCCAGGTTCAGATGACGTGCAGAGATTTTGAAAACTGAAAAGAAATGCTTGATCTCTTTAAAAACTTGAAGGCGATACAAATTGAAGAAGATCACAGGCTATAGATTGAAAATTGTTTTACAGGATTTAATTGAAAGTCGCTATGCTCTGATACCAAATGAAAGTGCGGTG
The DNA here is from genome assembly GCA_030765085.1 of Allium cepa. Lineage (NCBI taxonomy): Eukaryota > Viridiplantae > Streptophyta > Magnoliopsida > Asparagales > Amaryllidaceae > Allium > Allium cepa. The sequence continues at coordinate 258,939,125 of CM060938.1, read as the reverse complement.
TGTATACAATTATATGTGCTAATATAGTATACACGGATCGTGTAATATGGATTACAATACAAATGCAGAAATAGATGATAATAGCATTGTAAATAGAAAATAGAAAAAATCACACCAGAGATTTTTATACTGGTTCGGAGCACCGTCCTACGTCCAGTCCCAGACTTCTATCTGGATTTTCACTATTAACTACCTCGCTTCACCCGGAGGAACAGGTTTACAATACCCGAACAGCCGAACGGGATTTCACGCCTCTAATACACTGAGGACTTCAACACTTGCCTCTTACAACACCGAGGACTTCAACACTTGCCTCTTACAACACGAGGACTTCAACAAAAACAAATACAATTGTTGTTGACAACTTGTGTTCTTGAAAACACGGATTTGTCACTAGTAGTACACCCTTCCTATAATCTTATCCTCAAAGAATATGAATAATGTTTTGTTAAGATTAAAGAAGGTATTTACTTATTGAATCAAAAGATATGAAATAATTTCAATGATTCAATAAGCTAAATTAATTTTTAGAATGCAGGAGTGTTAGAGATTAGATTAGAGAGCATATATGATCGTGTAAAAACTTGTTTTTTTTAATCAATGATATTGATGTGTATTTATAGAGAGAAAATAGTTATAACCCTTGGTGAAAAGTTGCAGTCAAAAGTTATGATCATTGATGAAGAAGAAGAGACGCAACCATTGAAGAAAGATGTGTCTTTTGGAAGAAGTTGCTCTCTGTTTAAAAACGGTCGACAGGTCAAAAACTAACCGGTAGACAGGTTTTTAAAAATATAGTCGTTATGTGCATGTGTGCACGTTTATTGTGCACATCCAACAGGAACGGTCGACCGCCTATATTTGGACCGGTCGACCGGTCTCTGTTAAATTGCACAATAAAGTGCACAACCTATATAAATGTGTATATATATATATATATTATATTTTGTGCATGATTATTTGAGGATAGATTTTGACAATTTTATTACTATTATAACATCAAATAATCAACCTATAATCTAGAGTACCATATGTAGGTCTTGATTTGTCGATCGCTTTAATATTGTTGTCAGCAATCAAAATCTTCATAGAAGCTGTGACTCAACATTGTCCCCCTTTTTGATTGATGACAAAAATCTTGACTCAACATTCTCCCCCTTTTTGATTGATGACAACATATATCTGAAGTTCTGAATCTCCCCCTGAATATGTGATCTCCCCCTGATATTTTGTCTATATATATATATTCCTGCAAATAATTGTTAGCACTTTCTCCCCCTTTGTCATCGACAAAAAGGAGTTGTTAAATGGAAGATGTAAAACAGATTATAGGCAACATATAGGCAACATAAAACCACTATCACAGATCAAAAGTAACATTCACACAAGTGCCAGATAATGTCTTTAAAGCTCCACCTAAGTATAACATCTCCACCTAAGTATAACATCTCCTCCTAAGTATAATATCTCCCTCTACTTATATGCATATGAATTTCTCCCCCTTTGTCATTATCAAAAAGAATGAGGAAATATATAAAATATCTTGTATATAACGAGATGAACTCATTATTAATTATGAAGGAAAAGTAAAATAAATTTTACCATATTTACCGAAGTCCATATTTTATTGTAAGCACGTAATTCTATTAAACATATGGAACATTCTTTGAAATTCCAAAATCTATCCTTTTCCTTTTGTTTCTCTGAGTACCTGTAAAAAAAAAAAAATAATTTTCGGTACCCACTTACTATGTTAGGGTCCGGGGGGTTAGGTCTTTGGAAACCATACCCATTTGGGTGTGGTTGAACCTTTATAAATATAATTTTCATTACAAATTACATTCTCATAATAGTTGCTAATATAAAGTTGTTTATCATGATCAATCATATTAGCTGGAATCCATATCTTAATACTATTAGTCATTAGCTTAGTACTTGAAGAATAATTTCTATCATTTCTAAGCAAAGTACTATTATGACTATAACTGGTTTTAAAACTATCTTGATTACTAGTACTAGCACTAAAGTTAGTATACATGAATGCATATCTAGTACTATTTTTACTTTTAGCTTGTTTATAGCCTACACCACTTCTATCATTGTGAGCTTTTGAATTCTTAACATAACCTAATCCCTTCTTATTTGAAGCAGGTTGAGAATTTTCAATAATTCTGCATAAATTTTCTCTCCCTTTATTAAAATTGGAAATATTTTTAGTAATGTCATCAAGCTTAGTTTTGAGACTAGTGTTATCTAACTCAATAATTTTAATTTTTGTTTTTAACTCATGATTTTCAGAAGCTAGAGCATTATTCTTTTCTTTTTGAGCTTCTATTTCTTGACTTAATAGAGCGAGTTGAGAATTGTCTGAATCTTGAATTTTCTCAAGTTCTTCTTCTAATATTCTCTTCTCGTCTTTAAGCATATTTCTTTCGAATTCTGCTTTCTTCTGATTTTCCAGAGCTTCCTTATATTTTCTTTTGAGACTTTTTAAAGTGTCTAGAAGTTCTGAATTTATTTCTATCATATCATCAAAAGTTAGATCACTAACCTCGTTATCTTTTGCCATGAAGCATTTGTTTGTTTGCTCCTTTGATTGTTCTTTATTGCTCTTCCTTTTCTTATTGCCTTGACTAGATCTCTTTGTAGCCATTTATTCTAGGATGTTGTTACGATCTCTAGAAAACCAGGCTCTGATACCAAATGAAAGTCGCTATGCTCTGATACCAAATGAAAGTGCGGTGTGTATACAATTATATGTGCTAATATAGTATACACGGATCGTGTAATATGGATTACAATACAAATGCAGAAATAGATGATAATAGCATTGTAAATAGAAAATAGAAAAAATCACACCAGAGATTTTTATACTGGTTCGGAGCACCGTCCTACGTCCAGTCCCAGACTTCTATCTGGATTTTCACTATTAACTACCTCGCTTCACCCGGAGGAACAGGTTTACAATACCCGAACAGCCGAACGGGATTTCACGCCTCTAATACACTGAGGACTTCAACACTTGCCTCTTACAACACCGAGGACTTCAACACTTGCCTCTTACAACACGAGGACTTCAACAAAAACAAATACAATTGTTGTTGACAACTTGTGTTCTTGAAAACACGGATTTGTCACTAGTAGTACACCCTTCCTATAATCTTATCCTCAAAGAATATGAATAATGTTTTGTAAAGATTAAAGAAGGTATTTACTTATAGAATCAAAAGATATGAAATAATTTCAATGATTCAATAAGCTAAATTAATTTTTAGAATGCAGGAGTGTTAGAGATTAGATTAGAGAGCATATATGATCGTGTAAAAACTTGTTTTTTTTAATCAATGATATTGATGTGTATTTATAGAGAGAAAATAGTTATAACCCTTGGTGAAAAGTTGCAGTCAAAAGTTATGATCATTGATGAAGAAGAAGAGACGCAACCATTGAAGAAAGATGTGTCTTTTGGAAGAAGTTGCTCTCTGTTTAAAAACGGTCGACAGGTCAAAAACTAACCGGTAGACAGGTTTTTAAAAATATAGTCGTTATGTGCATGTGTGCACGTTTATTGTGCACATCCAACAGGAACGGTCGACCGCCTATATTTGGACCGGTCGACCGGTCTCTGTTAAATTGCACAATAAAGTGCACAACCTATATAAATGTGTATATATATATATATTATATTTTGTGCATGATTATTTGAGGATAGATTTTGACAATTTTATTACTATTATAACATCAAATAATCAACCTATAATCTAGAGTACCATATGTAGGTCTTGATTTGTCGATCGCTTTAATATTGTTGTCAGCAATCAAAATCTTCATAGAAGCTGTGACTCAACATTAATTTCTGGTTTTAGTTCTGATCTTGATTTCTTATATTTTGTTTTCAGGCTGTTTTCTTGTTTGAAATTGAGGATCAAAAGAAATGAGAAGATAACAAAAAAAAGTAAAGAAAGGAGATAGATGTTTATATAGATTAATTTGTGATTTAATAACAATTTAAAGAAAATGAAAATATAAATACGACACTTATTGAAATTATTTACACATGTTTATCTCATATATTAAGATGGTTACACATATCTAATTTCACGATGAGATGATTACACTTGCCTTTTATCTTCATGTATAAATGTTCAAATTTAGTTTTATGTAATTTCCTACTTATATTTATATTCTATTTTCAATTGTAAATGAATACTTTTCCCTTTTATAAATATTTATAAAATCCTAAAGAAAATGATTTAGAATTAATTATACATAAATAAGAAATCACATTTATTTGTTATATATAAATTTAACTTAAAAATAGCCTTTTGAAATTTATTATGTCAATCTCAATTCACAACCTCCAAATGTACACACATTAGAAAACAAATTTTTTTATTAACTTTAAAATATAGAGTTTTAAAATCTGATTTATTTATTTTAGATTCTTATCTTTTGAATTTCAAATTTCAAATTCAAACTCAATTTAAAATCAACTCATTTAAATATATATAAACCACACATATTTAAATTGCTCAACTTATAAATTAGTGTTTTCCAATATAACCGATGCTCAAAAATCCGTGTTATCACATTCCTCCCATGTAAAGACCCGTAAATCCGTACTCCTTGAATAGACACTAATCTCCAGTGATTAACTCAAGATGAACGGAAATACGAACCCTTAGGGTTGAAGAAGAAGAAAAAGTAGAAGAAGATAGAAAAAGATAGAACGAAACAGAAAGAAATAACAGAACAACATCAGAATCTCACAATTCGCAACGGAACAACATATAATAAATAAACGAATAATCTTTAAACAAAGAACTATATCAGCTATTACATTACATCACATTACATTACATCATCATCAGAGTGTACAACAACAAACAACATCTAACAGCGGAAAAGAAATACTATATACTAGTAATACGCCATGCCATCCAGCTTGCCTCCAGCAACTCCTAAATTCCAAAATATCCTGATAAACCTGTCTCTTGACTGCCCGTATGGAAGTTGGTGGGCACCCAGAGTTTAGGAAGGAAACAATAAACTCCGAGTCAGTCATGTGACTGGTGTGAGAACTCAAAACAGTTTATTTATCTTAAAAATCAAAATAGAGGAATATTTTTAAAGTCAATTCGCAATGCTTTTAAAAATGAGACTACCATAAGGCCTCCCGCACACACACACAATGCAAACGCAGAATCAGAGGAGATTTCTCCTTATGATAGTCAAAGATGCTTGATACGCATTAAAAAGAAACATTTGATATTATTACTAGTGCATAGTGTAGAAAAAATTATTTCGAAAGTAGAATATAAATCTTAGCCAGCATAGACATTTCACACTTATGCCTACTATATCTACCATGTTCAATAGCAGGTTACCGCCACATTCGATGGCAGGTTATACAACTAAAACCATACAAGATTGTATTGTTTCTTTGGATTTCCAACAAATGGTCAGGCCAAGGAACTTCCCATTGCCACATGGAAACGCCTCTGGAATGACGTCCCGAGAACCAAACCGGATCTCTGCCAACACAAGGCTGGGTTACCCCTAACTGGGTAACTACTGACACGAATATGTCATCCCCCGATCGTAACCGATCTATCCGAGGATCCTCGATTTCCAACAACCACAAAATTTGCAGCAACAACATAGGTTAAATATCTGGGATCCATACCATGATACCACCTCTATCCAGAAGGAATGACATACACTAAAGGGGTGCTACCCCCTAATAACCTTGCCGCATCCTTCCTGTTTTGACCATTTCCAGGGTGTGAGGTCCGACGAAGTCTCGTCCACAAAGCCACACTTTATACAAAAGCCGTGCTTTGGGTCAATCAAATGATCATAGAAATGATCACCAAGATAAATGATCAAATAAATGATCCTATCACAAATGATCAAACAATGATCATTTCACAGCAACACTCAGCATGCCACACTACCAAATTGGGAGTATATCACTAATAACCTTCAACTATATAACCTCTAAGCTTGTACGTCTCAGAGAAGGGTGTTAAGCTAAGAGAATAAATTCTCCGCCACCAACAGAAATATATTTGAAAGAAATCAGCTTTATATCTCAATTTGTAATGTCAGACATACAATCCATACAAGTCTGTTCCGGGCTCGAACAGAACCGAAGGCACTTCCATAGAAGTCCTTGCATTCTGGATATTCACTAATCACGACCGGACTTTCCGTCACTAAGGGTGATAAAACCTCTATATCGGAGATCAGCCGATGTAGAGTAACTCGACGGTAATCCTTCCGTTTTCACAAATATCCGGTCTTCAACACCGGTCATCAAATGCAATCCATAACGACGTATCACATATTCGGAATGGGTTATACGACCCCAAGGTCCTTTCCCGGCTAACCCGAATATTGAGCGCTTATATTAAAAATATGTGTGGCATTCAAATTCAAGCAATTCACAAAAAATACCTATTTAAAGGTAAATATTGATAGTCGGATTATTTAACTATCAATAGGCGTGTTCAACATCACCAAATCCAAATAATTTTCCAAATTATTTTTTTTCAAAAATATCTTTACTAGATATATATTTTCCACACTTCAACCATTTGAAAACAATTTTTTTTTCAAATCACTTTTCACCTTTACCACTTTTGAAAACAAATTTCAAAGATTTTCCTTACGCGGAATACTTTCATTTCAACATGGTTCATTTAAACCAATTAAATAAATCCTTAACGATTTACTTTATATTTACGTTCCAAAATATTTATGAATATACGATTTCAATTATTCATTTTCAATTTATCTTCAAAAAGATAAATTCTCAAAACATTTCATTTCACATTGGAAAAACATTTCCATACTTATTTATTAATAAGTAATTCACAAATCCATTTATTTTCAATACTTAGAAAATATTCCATATACTTAATATCGAATTAAGTATATATTTCATTCTTTAAGGAAAACATTCACTTAACACATTTATTTGGGCTAAAACAAATGTTGCGTAAAACATCGTTACGACGACCCAAAATCACTAGTATAGGGATTTGAAATTTAGATAGATATATAAATCCCAATACTATATAAAACATTTCCTTTCGGAAATCATTTACTATAACAACAGTGTTATAGTCCACCATTTCCTTCTTTCTCGAAAACGTCTATTTCAACAACAATGTTGAAAACTATGTTTTCGATGGTTAATACATTTTAAAACACCGTTAAAACGTTTAACTTCATTTATAATATTCATTTTCCCAAGCGTATCCATTTTATCTGATAATAATATATTCACTGTCCAATATCGTGAATATACTTCCTCAACCAATTTTCAACATTCAATTTATCAAATTCCATTGATTTGGAAGTTATAAACAATGTCTATAAATTCTATTTCTATTTATAAGCTTTGATTTAAAAATCTCCTTTATAAATCAATTCTATTTATATTCCATCTACATGTCGAAATCCGGTTTATAAGTAAATTACTTATGATTCATTTATTCACAAATCTATTCTTTTATATCAACACTAATTTATAAATCAAAAATTCTTATTTACTTATGAATCTAGGTTCAAACTTTATTTTAACACTTATAAAAGCTCATTTTATAATTCCAATATCTTTAACTTATTAAATATAAATTTTATAAATCTTTTATATAAATTGTTTATAATAATTCAAAAATCCCAATTTAACTAAATTTATTCTTTTAATAATTTAAAGATCGTTATTCAAAGCTTATATACTTCAAAACATACTTAAGCATTATTTTCCAAAAATCATAACTTTTATGAAAATAAAATTTTAACGTTTATTTATTTTAACAATTCAAAATTTAATAAAACGTATACTTTTGAAAATCACTTTAAAATTCCTTTTTAAACCAAAAATTATTATTTTAAAACTTCAGAAATGGATCCGATGATGCAGCAGCACCAAATAGTCAATCACGACATCCAAATATCATATATCGATATGATAATCAACAAATATCAAAATATTTGTAAATAAATCAATACAGTTGAGGAATCCAGTTGGATCCCTCCAACCTGTTTCCCTGCATCCAAAGATGTTAGCACAATACCAATTCCGTTCCAGTACGGAATTATCGCGGTATATGGGATTTATAAAATATTATCCGCTTAATAGACGGCGCAATAGGGTCTCATCCGCTATATAATACGGAAAATCAACAACTGCAATATACACATATGCCAATATATATATATTGCTATTATATATAATACCAATTTCACTGTTTATGAAATATTCGCGGTATATGTTTTTAATAAATAACATCCGCTTACTAACGGCGCATAATGTCTATTTTAACAATCAGTAGATAACAATCATCCTTCAAACATTCATTCAAATATTTTAAATATAACTATTTAAAATAAAAATCGAAACCGATTCGATTGAGTGAGAAGTTCTCACCTTGATTTCAATTTCGTTTTAGCGATTTATTTCGAATAAAATTAAACAGACGTTTAATTACCCGAAATTTTCACTAACTCCAAATGACTCCAATCCAATTGCATCGCGTAGTGCTCGTCCATACGATTCCAATGCAACTAGTTTCGCGCGTTTTCGACCTCGTATGAAAAAATACAACATTTTGAATATTACACGATTTAAACTATAATTATTTTACAATTTCTTTTCTAATATTAAACCTTAACAGATCTCGGCCCTTGATTTTCCACTATCTTCCCATCAGGCCGCACGTCCCCCCCTTCATCATCTTCCTCACGCGATCTTCTACAGGGTAGTATACGCGACTTGAACCCAACGTTCACGAACTAGGGTTCGTCGTCGTCCCCTCCACGTTCACTTGCAACTCGATCAGAAAGTGCCATTCCACTTGCCTAACCCAGCCCCATCCACGGCCACAACAGTTCCAAGCTCGGCCCCCAATCTCTCTCGTATTTCGTGCACGAACCGGCCCCAAACGCGGCCATATCCCCACCTCCACGCGACGCTAAACCCCATCTCGACCGTATGGATCGATAGTCCTTCCAATGCTCTACGTTTTTGTAGTTGGAAATTTCTTGTAATTATCAACGGATTTGGAGATTTTAAGGAGAAAAGAATCATGCATTTCTGGCCTTCGGTTTCATTGGAGGCGGCTAGGGTTTTAAACCCTAATTTTTTTTTTGAAGAGAATGGGCCTATTTATAGAAGTTTGAACGACACTATTCATTTGGTTTTTCCAAACTCCGATTTACGCATGGTAACCGACGTTATTAGGGTTTATCCCGCATTCCGGACACAATGGAACAGGTTTCGGGAGCTAATTCGGTCATCTGTGCGAGTTATGGCAATAAACGGTCAATTTAAAATTAACCCGATTAAACGATTTTCTAGGCGTTTTAGCTTGCACCGGACAAACGGTAAATCCGATCGACATGAAATTTGAAACCATACAATAATATTACATTACGGATCCGATGAAACTGGTTTCGTCGAAATCCAAGACTTTTTTGAAAAATGACTATTTTAACTCGCCAAATTAATATTAAAACAATTTCGATGCGTTTCGAGCTGCCACGGTCAAACGATAACTCCAATTGCTATGAAAATTGAAATCCGATAATAACTAACTATTACGGATCCAATGAAACTAGTTTCGTCCAATTCTGAGACTGTTCAAAAATTGGCTATTTTACAGTCGAAAATTAAATATTAAAATATTCAATTTTCACAAATTAACTTTTAATTTGATTTTAAAAGTTCTAAAATATCGTTCTAACTCCAACATGATAAAATAAAATTTTACAAATCATTTTCAATCATATTTAACCCAATTTTCAATTATTTCTGTATTTTCAACTATTAAATTATCGATTTAATTATCCAATTAAATCCAATTATTCGAAATAAAATTTATTTGACTCATAAATTTCACTTATTAATATTTAAATTCAATTAAATATTCAAATTTAAATTAATAAAAATTCTGGGTCGTTACAGACTCCCCCCCTTAAAAGAATTTCGTCCTCGAAATTACCAAGTAAGAAAAGTTACAGAATCCATTAACTTTCCAAAACAAGTTTAAACTTCTTATAAAATCTTTACTAAGTTTTCAAATCATACTTAGTTATCTTTTCAAAACCAACCTATATCGTTTAATTTCCAATTCCAAAACGAAAATTATAGTTTTCAAAAATTTCCCAATTTTCTTAAAAAAAATTTCTAACGCCTTAAATTTCCGGAAAAATTCGCCATAGTCTCCTTTGCGCGGCTCGATCCGAAAAAAAAATGGCAGTATATATATCACAAATATACATCTCATCAAGTGATGAGGCATCCCGCAGGGAAAAAAGTGTAAAAGTACGGTATGTAATCCGAGATATGTACCTTATTTTTTTATTAGCGAGCATATACGGCTAATATAGCGCGAAAGCGAGCTCCAAATGCGAAGCAAGCGCCATCCGCACCTACTAAACACTCAACAATAACATGAGAATCATGCATATATGTAAATAGTATCAATATACAACATATAGCAACATAACAACTACATAATATAGCAAATGCAACTAAAGCAACAAATGCAACCATCAACCAACTCAATATTCATTCATATTCTCATTAATATTCATTGAATTGGTTTTCAATTTAAATCACATTTGATTTATTTACATTGGATTTACTAACATTCATTCATATTCAATTTTAATTAGTTTGCATTCACTAATTTAAATCCAATTCACCTTCAATTCTATTCAAATTTATTTACTTCCAAGTTGGATTCAATTACTTTAGCTTCTAATTTCGCTAATTCAATTTCATTAATACTTAATGAATTATATACAATCAATCAACAATCAAATAACAACCAATGTTTATTCAATACAACCAAATTTATTCACTTTACATTCAATTTGGTTCAACACTTTTAATTCCAATTGGATCATATTAATTTGACTTCCATTCAATTTACTCAACTTCAAATAACATTAGTTTTAATGAATTTATACTTACATCCATTATTTCATATCAATTATTTACATTTAATTGATTAACATTTAATCTATTTATCAATTCAATTGCTAATTCCTTTAACAATATAAAGTTGAATTTCATTCATATAACTCAAGTTCAAATTCTTAATGACTTCACTTCATCATTATTAATTTACTTATTAATTCACTTATTAATTTACTTCGGTACCAAAATTAACTTTATTCAACTTCACTTAAGTTACATTCCATTTCTAACATCTTATCAAATCCAAATCAATTTATTTAACTTTCCTTTTGTTAAATTTCAAATCACATGTCTTTGATGACAACACAAATTTATTTCAACTTGGATTTTATTGATTTACTTATACTCCCTTTAATTTAACTTCATCCTTTAAGTTAAATTTATTCTATCAAAATTCAATCTGTATAAGTTATCAACTCTTTTATCATTCCCATAAATATTTTAAATAGGATTCCAGAGTCTTTTCAACCTTTCAAAACCATTTTTGAAATCAATTCAAATTATCATTTGAATTTCAAAACCCAAATCCAAATTTTCCAATCAACTTTCTTTTAAACCATTTGGCAGCAATCCCTCTTTTGGAAACCCGAATATGAACACCAATGATGCCGCGGTCATCATCGAAATTATTTTCCAGTGACCGAAAAGAGTTTAGAGCTTTAATTTATCCAAAACAATTTTCCAAAATATCAAGTCATTTCAAAATACTTCTTTGGAATTTCATTTCAGATTATAAATCACATTTACAAACCTTTTACTTATATAATTTCACTTCTTATATATAAGGTTATTTTACAATTGTAAATCATTTCAATTATAACATCATACTTATAATTCATTTGCTTATACAATTCATTCTTTTACAATAAGTTTTATTTAACTTATTCAAACAACCAAACAATCAACTTATATACACTTTAATAATTCTGAAAAATTGTTTCCTTTATATATAAAATATAATCAAGGTAAAATTATTTCATTTACCCTATTAAAACAATACTGTGTCGAATTGTTCTATTCAAGTGTTTAGAGATCCCTATCAACAACGTTAATTACTCGTGTTGACCAAAATCCATATACAACTCAACAAACCAATCATCACAATATAAAACAATTTATATTCACTAACAAATACGCACTCGTATCTATTATTACACTCAAACTCATTCTAGAGTACTGCTGACTCTTTCTCTAATGAGTAATACCCAACAGAGCCATGGTTGTCGCTTAACCATAAGCTCTGATACCAAATGTAAACGACCTCATTTCCGTCAGCAGCGACCGGTAGGCTTTGCAACCATCCCAGACCCACCGTGGCTTACACTGATATCCCAAACTTGCTTTTGCGGCCAGCCTCTCGACTGTCTCAGCTTACGCCTAACCAACCCCGTAAAGAGGACGTGTGGGGGAAGAGTCTCCCGTTCGCCACCTAACCGCGAAGCGAGAACCCCCCATCACGTTTCACCTAGACAAAGCAAGACTGGTGTGAAAACTCAAAACAGTTTATTTATCTTAAAAATCAAAATAGAGGAATATTTTTAAAGTCAATTCGCAATGCTTTTAAAAATGAGACTACCATAAGGCCTCCCACACACACACAATGCAAACGCAGAATCGGAGGAGATTTCTCCTTATGATAGCCAAAGATGCTTGATGCGCATTAAAAAGAAACATTTGATATTATTACTAGTGCATAGTGTAGAAAAAATTATTTCGAAAGTAGAATATAAATCTAAGCCAGCATAGACATTTCGCACTTATGCCTACTATAGCTACCATGTTCAATAGCAGGCTACCGCCACATTCCATGGCAGGTTATACAACTAAAACCGTACAAGATCGTATTGTTTCTTTGGATTTTCAACAAATGGTTAGGCCAAGGAACTTCCCATTGCCACATGGAAATCCCTCTGGCATGACGTCCCGAGAACCAAAACGGATCTCTGCCAACACAAGGCCGGGTTACCCCTAACTGGGTAACTACTGACACGAATATGTCATCCCCCGATCGTAACCGATCTATCCGAGGATCCTTGATTTCCAACAACCACAAAATTTGCAGCAACAACATAGGTTAAATATCTGGGCTCCATACCATGATACCACCTCTATCCAGAAGGAATGACATACACTAAAGGGGTGCTACCCCCTAATAACCTTGCCGCATCCTTCCTATTTTGACCATTTCCGGGGTGTGAGGTCCGACGAAGTCTCGTCCACAAAGCCACACTTTATACAAAAGCCGTGCTTTGGGTCAATCAAATGATCATAGAAATGATCACCAAGATAAATGATCAAATAAATGATCCTATCACAAATGATCAAACAATGATCTTTTCACAGCAACACTCAGCATGCCACACTACCAAATTGGGAGTATATCACTAATAACCTTCAACTATATAACCTCTAAGCTCGTACGTCTCAGAGAAGGGTGTTAAGCTAAGAGAATAAATTCTCCGCCACCAACAGAAATATATTTGAAAGAAATCAGCTTTATATCTCAATTTGTAATGTCAGACATACAATCCATACAAGTTTGTTCCGGGCTCGAACAGAACCGAAGGCACTTCCAAAGAAGTCCTTGCATTCCGGATATTCACTAATCACGACCGGACTTCCCGTCACTAAGGGTGATAAAACCTCTATCTCGGAGATCAGCCGATGTAGAGTAACTCGACGGTAATCCTTCCGTTTTCACAAATATCCGGTCTTCAACACCGGTCATCAAATGCAATCCATAACAATGTACCACATATTCGGAATGGGTTATACGACCCCAAGGTCCTTTCCCGGCTAACCCGAATAGTGAGCGCTTATATTAAAAATAAGTGTGGCATTCAAATTCAAGCAATTCGCAACAAATACCTATTTAAGCGTAAATATTGATAGTCGGATTATTTAACTATCAATAGGCGTGTTCAACATCACCAAATCCAAATAATTTTTCAAATTATTTATTTTCAAAAATATCTTTACTAGATATATATTTTCCACACTTCAACCATTTGAAAACAATTATTTTTCAAATCACTTTTCACCTTTACCACTTTTGAAAACAAATTTCAAACATTTTCCTTACGCGGAATACTTTCATTTCAACATGGTTCATTTAAACCAATTAAATAAATCCTTAACGATTTACTTTATATTTACGTTCCAAAATATTTATGAATATACGATTTCAATTATTCATTTTCAATTTATCTTCAAAAGGATAAATTCTCAAAACATTTCATTTCACATTGGAAAAACATTTCCATACTTATTTATTAATAAGTAATTCACAAATCCATTTATTTTCAATACTTAGAAAATATTCCATATACTTAATATCGAATTAAGTATATATTTCATTCTTTAAGGAAAACATTCACTTAACACATTTATTTGGGCTAAAACGAATGTTGCGTAAAACATCGTTACGACGACCCAAAATCACTAGTATAGGGATTTGAAATTTAGATAGATATATAAATCCCAATACTATATAAAACATTTCCTTTCGGAAATCATTTACTATAACAACAGTGTTATAGTCCACCATTTCCTTCTTTCTCGAAAACGTCTATTTCAACAACAATGTTGAAATCTATGTTTTCGATGGTTAATACATTTTAAAACACCGTTAAAACGTTTAACTTCATTTATAATATTCATTTTTCCAAGCGTATCCATTTTATCTGATAATAATATATTCACTGTTCAATATCGTGAATATACTTCCTCAACCAATTTTCAACATTCAATTTATCAAATTCCATTGATTTGGAAGTTATAAACAATGTCTATAAATTCTATTTCTATTTATAAGCTTTGATTTAAAAATCTCCTTTATAAATCAATTCTATTTATATTCCATCTACATGTCGAAATCCGGTTTATAAGTAAATTACTTATGATTCATTTATTCACAAATCTATTCTTTTATATCAACACTAATTTATAAATCAAAAATTCTTATTTACTTATGAATCTAGGTTCAAACTTTATTTTAACACTTATAAAAGCTCATTTTATAATTCCAATATCTTTAACTTATTAAATATAAATTTTATAAATCTTTTATATAAATTGTTTATAATAATTCAAAAATCCCAATTTAACTAAATTTATTCTTTTAATAATTTAAAAATCGTTATTCAAAGCTTATATACTTCAAAATCATACTTAAGCAATATTTTCCAAAAATCATAACTTTTATGAAAATAAAATTTTAACGTTTATTTATTTTAACAATTCAAAATTTAATAAAACGTATACTTTTGAAAATCACTTTAAAATTCCTTTTAAAACCAAAAATTATTATTTTAAAACTTCAGAAATGGATCCGATGATGCAGCAGCACCAAATAGTCAATCACGACATCCAAATATCATATATCGATATGATAATCAACAAATATCAAAATATCTGTAAATAAATCAATACAGTTGAGGAATCCAGTTGGATCCCTCCAACCTGTTTCCCTGCATCTAAAGATGTTAGCACAATACCAATTCCGTTCCAGTACGGAATTATCGCGGTATATGGGATTTATAAAATATTATCCGCTTAATAGACGGTGCAATAGGGTCTCATCCGCTATATAATGCGGGAAATCAACAACTGCAATATATACATATGCCAATATATATATATATATATATATATATTGCTATTATATATAATACCAATTTCACTGTTTATGAAATATTCGCGGTATATGTTTTTAATAAATAATATCCGCTTACTAACGGCGCATAATGTCTATTTTAACAATCAGTAGATAACAATCATCATTCAAACATGCATTCAAATATTTTAAATATAACTATTTAAAATAAAAATCGAAACCGATTCAATTGAGTGAGAAGTTCTCACCTTGATTTCAATTTCGTTTTAGCAATTTATTTCGAATAAAATTAAATGGGCGTTTGATTTTACCCGAAATGTTCACTAACTCCAAACGACTCCAATCCAATTGCATCGCGTAGTGCTCGTCCATACGATTCCAACGCGACTGGTTTCGCGCGTTTTCGACCTCGTATGAAAAAGATACAACATTTTGAATATTACACGATTTAAACTATAATTATTTTACAATTTCTTTTCTAATATTAAACCTTAACAGATCTCGGCCCTTGATTTTCCACTATCTTCCCATCAGGCCGCACGTCCCCCCCTTCATCATCTTCCTCACGCGATATTCTACAGGGTAGTATACGCGACTTGAACCCAACGTTCACGAACTAGGGTTCGTCGCCGTCCCCTCCACGTTCACTTGCAACTCGATCAGAAAGTGCCATTCCACTTGCCTAACCCAGCCCCATCCACGGCCACAACAGTTCCAAGCTCGGCCCCCAATCTCTCTCGTATTTCGTGCACGAACCGGCCCCAAACGCGGCCATATCCCCACCTCCACGCGACGCTAAACCCCATCTCGACCGTATGGATCGATAGTCCTTCCAATGCTCTACGTTTTTGTAGTTGGAAATTTCTTGTAATTATCAACGGATTTGGAGATTTTAAGGAGAAAAGAATCATGCATTTCTGGCCTTCGGTTTCATTGGAGGCGGCTAGGGTTTTAAACCCTAATTTTTTTATTTTTTTGTGAAGAGAATGGGCCTATTTATAGAAGTTTGAACGACACTATTCATTCGGCAAACTCCGATTTACGCGCGGTAACCGGCGTTTCTAGGGTTTATCCCGTGTTCCGGACACAATGGAACAGGTTTCTTGAGCTAATTCGGTCATCTGTGCGAGTTATGGCAATAAACGATCAATTTAAAATTAACCCGATTAAACGATTTTCTAGGCGTTTTAGCTTGCACCGGACAAACGGTAAATCCGATTGACATGAAATTTGAAACCATACAATAATATCACATTACGGATCCGATGAAACTAGTTTCATCGAAATCCGAGACTTTTTTGAAAAATGACTATTTTAACTCGCCAAATTAATATTAAAACAATTTCGATGCGTTTCGAGCTGCCACAGTAAAACGATAACTCCGATTGCTACGAAAATTGAAATCCGATAATAACTAACTATTACGGATCCAATGAAACTAGTTTCGTCCAATTCTGAGACTGTTCAAAAATTGGCTATTTTACAGTCGAAAATTAAATATTAAAATATTCAATTTTCACAAATTAACTTTTAATTCGATTTTAAAAGTTCTAAAATATCGTTCTAACTCCAACATGATAAAATAAAATTTTACAAATCATTTTCAATCATATTTAACCCAATTTTCAATTATTTCTGTATTTTCAACTATTAAATTATCGATTTAATTATCCAATTAAATCCAATTATTCGAAATAAAATTTATTTGACTCATAAATTTCACTTATTAATATTTAAATTCAATTAAATATTCAAATTTAAATTAATAAAAATTCTGGGTCGTTACATCCCACCTTTGAATCTTTTCGTCCCCGAAAAGGAACGAAGCCAGAATTTACTAAAATGCTTGTAATCAGATAAATTTTTCTTTGATTATTTTTTTAAAGTACTTTTAAAATCCATATAATATTATAAAAAACTTTTTATAAAAAATACTTTTTATAACTCGATGTCTCGACCCACTTTTAAAATCCATCTGAAACTGCCTCGACGAGGCGATTCCGACCACCGGAATTACCAAGATTTTGCCAGCGTCATCGCTAGACCCCACGCCATCTCTTCCTCTAACAATGTGCAGCTCGATGCACTAAAGAAACCATAATGACCAATTTCCTAAGCCTCGACAAAACTAGGGTTTAAAAACCAATTGGTCAATTGCCGACGCCACAACGACCGTGTACCCCTTCCACCATTTTTGCCCACTTCTACGATCTCCAATCTGTCTCCAGCCAATTCCCCGACCTCCAATACTACACCGGTCGTCGGAACTTACTCGAAATCTAAAAACTGAACATTCCTAAAATGCTATTCCAAAATCGAACTAAAATTCGTGATTTTAGTTTTAAAAATCCAGTCTTTCAGAGGCAATTCAAGTTGCATGCTTGATTCTTCAAAATAAAATGTTTGATTTTAACATCTTCATTAAAATCTCATTGTATTTACTTAGTTTCAAAAGATTTGCAAAGTAAAAGTACTTAAACATGTTTTTAAAACTTGAATTATGATTTCACAAACTTATATTGTTTGAAACTCTAGATCTACCGGTGACTAGATAGAAATATATTGATTTTTTTAGGTTTAACTTCCACTCTGTAACCAAGAATCAAAGAAGAAAAGGTATATTCAATTTACATAGAACAACACATATATATACACCGAGATGCATACTTAAAATAGACATGCGAAGCAAAATTTATCCAAGAATCATATGCACATATCTTAGTTTACTGAAAATTTTAAATAATGTGTTTACTCACCTGTCTGGCCTTGAACAGAGGAGCAAATTCACTTGAAAATATGTAACAACCCGCATATTTATCGGTTGTATATTTAAATATTTTATTTAAATATAGCGTCGTTAGTCGGATTTTGAGTCCGAAATGTTACTTTTTGCAAACGGTCGAATTGGGACTCAAGACCACTTCCATTGAGTTCAAAATGTTATTTGCGATCTTTTTGAGTATAATCTTTGATATGTTTGGAGTAAGTTGAATTTCGCTACTTTTTCTAGGGTTTAGGGTTTGGGTTCAGCCCACTAGCTTAACTAATACCCTAACTCAGCCCTCTCCTCTCCATTCACTCATTACCACTCCTCAAACTCAAGCTCCAACTGAAAATGGTGGAAAGGAAAGGGAATTAGAAACTCCAAGCCCTAGTTTCTTCTTTGCAAACTTGATTCTTGCTCCAATATCAAAGAGAAGACATAGGTAAGCTCTTCTTCATCTTCTCTATCTCTTTCTCTCTTCAATCTCAAAAATTCCTAAACCTAAACTTAGGAAATATTTGTTTGATCTTAGATTGAAACTAGTAGAGTTGAAGTAGAGAGTGGTTGGCCTTGTTCCTTTGCATTTGAGCTTCTTCTTCTTGTTCTTGAGTTAAAAAGGTGAGCTTTGAACTCACATCTACTTCTCTTGATTTCTTTGATGTTGGGTATGAATTTCCTAGCACTTGTTCATATGCTCTTGCTTTTGGTTTGGATTGAATTGGTGAATATCCAAATTTTTAGTGTTTGGGTTCAATTCTTTAAAGATCCTAACTTTGATGTTTGAATATGTTTTTGGTTGCGGATCAGAGAGCTAATGGAGCTGGGGTATCTATTGGCTAAGGCTCCTTAACTCCATTGCTCAAACGGTCGCATTTTGGAAGAACTTGCATTTCATTGGAAAAAAAGGGCAGAAACTGTAAATTTATGCAGTTCGGCCGACTGAGCCCCGTAGCCGGTCGACCGACCTGCTCATGTCGAGTTTTTTTTATTTCTTGCATCTGGCCAGCCGACCGAGCCCTGCAACCGGTCGATCGACCTGCTCCTATTTTGCTGTTTTGCCTATTTTTGCATATTTTGATTTGTTTTCCAAATTTTATCGATTCAAGTTGCTTTTTAATGGTTATCATTGCATCTTTGGCTTTGATAACTTAATATTTAAAATGCACATACACAATTTCGCACTTCGAGCGAAGTGGAAGGGTGATTAAATGGTTGGGCAAAACACGGACCATGAATCTGTGCGTTTATCCTTCTGATTAATCCCCGACCTATTCAATTGATCGTTTTGACCTTCGGGTTTGGTTTATCGATGATATGAGGTAAACTTTGTACTGCTTTGAGTGTGAAAGTGACTGACGGATAGTAAACCGTTCAGTGCGAACGAGTGGTTATGGGACGCACGTTAACACTTTTCGGATTCCTTTTCGAGAGTTGTGACACATTCCGCCAGTTAGTGGTGTCCAGTACTGGGCCTCCGGACCTTCACCACTACGGCTTGTCGCCCTATAGTATCGCTTTCTATGTTGGTCGTTATGAGCCGCATGGGTGATATTGGGTTTGTTGCCTTCAGTATCGCTTTTGGAGTTGGTCATTTGCCCCAGCTCGGGAGATATTTGGGATTGTCTGTTGCCTTTGGGATAGTGTCTTCGGACTGTCTCCTTCTGGCTTGGTGCTTTTAGTAGCGCTTTCGTAGTGGTTTCTTCACCACCGCTCAAGAGATATTGGAGTGGTTTCTTCACCACCGCTCATGAGATATTTAGGTTTGTTGCAATTGGAATTTTCTGATGTTTCACTGATATGATTATATTCCCTTGGTATCGTCCATCGGTGTTGGTCTTTTTGAGCCGCACGATATATAGCGATTACCTTGTGGAACTTGTATACCTTATGGGTAATTGTTATTTGCCCTTTGGCTTGCTTTGGGATATTCTTATCCTTTGTTTATCTATGTTGCCGATGATATGAGGCTTGTTTTATTATGTTCATCTTTTGTTAGATGATTGTGTTATCTCCCTTAGAGATATTTGTTATACTATATGATCTTGCAGGTTCATTATCGTTCAGTTTATCTAACTGATTTGTTTAGCTAGACTGACCCGTGTATTTTATACTCGGGTCAGACCGAGATGTTTCAGGTTAGGTGCTTTTGGACTTAGCCTCTTTTGCTTCCGCATGGACTATTCCGCTAGTTTCTTGTTTGTCCTAGCTTTTGTGTAGTCCTCTTCTATTGTAACTCTGATATGTATTATTGACTCGTCTGTATATTGTGGTTTGCTATACCACTTGACATGTATTATTTTGTATACTCTGTTATGTATCAGTATATGTGTATATGATGGTTTACTGTTCTGTGATGTATATTGCATTTGAGTTGTTATATTCTGTTCTGATAGATCCTCTAGCCACCTATGGTTTTGTTTTAAGTATTCATTGGATATGTCGATCTGCTTGGTAAGGCAATTGTCGATGTATTCAATAGATAATTAAGGCAAGGCTATAGATGGTCGCTCCTAAACAGCCTTATTCTCCGTGTTAGCAGACGGTATTATCTATTAATACTCTTTGCTAGCGTGGGTATAGAGGTGGGGCGTTACAGCTTGGTATCAGAGCGAGGTTCAGAACAAAATATGATAAACACAGAATAGAAGCACATATCAGGATACATTAGAGTGTAACAAGTGTTACAAATCCTTGAATCTTCGCGTCTCTATTCCTTCCGTGTTTTTGGGTAGATAGAATTTGGGAATACGTCTAGGAATGTATTCTATTCCGTAGTATTCTGTATTGAAATATCTACCTTGTGGTTAATCCTTATCTTCTTTAACTTTCAGCTTATGGCTGGAAGAGGCAGAGGACGACGTTCGGATGCTGGGCAATCCAGTACCTCACATCCGGATGGCGTTTATATGTCCGCTGATCAGTTTATGGAGTTGTTTAGGAGCATTCAGCCTCCAGCTCCTACTTGTGTATCTCCACCTCGCAAGTCTACCTTTGCACGCCTATGCAGTGATTTTTCTCATCTTGGAGGAAAGCCGTTTAAAGGCTCCGAGTCTGTTCTTGAAGTCCAAGCTTGGATTCGCACGTGCGAACGTATCTTCTCTAGAATGGATATTTCTGATCATGATAGAGTTCTTGTAACTTCTAGCTTATTGCAAGAGCGTGCCCTTGATTGGTATGAGCTTCTTGTAGCCGAAATTGATGAGTCTGCTCTTTCTTGGACTCAGTTTCGGGAGCGATTCGAACTCAAGTTCGTTCCTGAATCTGAGAAAGCTTTGTTGTCCCGGCGCTTTCTTGAATTAAAGCAAGGGGAGTCTTCCATTTCTGAATATGTTGCATCCTTCGAGGCCTTATCTAAGTATGGTCTTGAATTCATTAGTACTTCTTATAAGAAGAATTCGAAGTTTGTTTCTGGTCTTAAGAAATATCTTAAGAAATCGTTGATGCTTGAGCTTAAGCTTTCTTTTGAGGAGTTAGTTGATTTTGCACTGCATCTCGAAACCATCGAGAGGGAGTGTGATAGTGATGATGATGTTGAGGTTCGCAAGAACCCCGACAAAAAGCAGTCTCCATTGGATGAGCCGGAATTTTTCCCTTCCAAGAAGAAAAAGCCCGATGAATCTGATTCTCAGTCTCAGTCTGCTGGAACACCTTCCATTCGGAAGTGTTCAATTGTGGTTCTCCTGATCATATGATTCGAGCTTGTCCTAAGCCTCTCTTCTGCCGTTATTGCAAGAAGGAAGGTCATCGTAGTTCCACTTGTCCCATTGCTCCGAATAATTCTCCATCTGGCAAGTTAAATGTAGCAGATACTTCTGGAGGTTCTTCTCGGGGATAAGGTATGTCTCCATCTATTTTGGCAGGTTTCTACTTTTCTTTGTGATTCGATTTCCCATTTGATGGCATCATTTTATTTCTTTAATCCCTCATGATGAGGAAAGTGTTGTTTCTCTCATTCTTGTAGTTTGAGAATTTTTCGGTATTTTGGATCTTGTCTTAGGATTATCACCTAAGCAATCCTTTGGATGGTATTAAGGTCTTTTCAGCTCGACCTTGCCACCGGTTTTGATTTGGTTGCGAGTTGCGGAAGTTAGCACTCCAATTACCGAATTCCGCACTCATTGTGATTCTTATGTATGATTTATTGTGTCATTCAGTTTGTCCAACTCATTTCATCCATTTACGAGTCGAGTATTCTATGAATATCTCGATGATTCCATTTTTGTATTTATTGATTTTGGTTGGAAAATAGCAATTTAAATTTTTTGCAAATCTTTTTCATAAGAGTTATTTATAAGTATAAATGGGATTTTGTTTTTAAAACGAACAAAGAGAATTTTCGAAAGTTTTTAGAAACATGTTTATCATATAGAAGATTGTTTTGTGATTGTATTGCCCATTAAGTGCTTTAAGAATTCTGGTCGATGCGCTTGATCAACGTTATCGATAGGAATCTCCTAAACGCTTTGATGAGACAATCAGACACAGTGAATTGATTTGAAATAAGAAAATTTTCTAGAAAAAAATATATATATATAATTACATGAAGATAATTGTGGTTTTGAAAGTTTTAGCTTTCGGGAAAGTTGATTATTTAAAAGAACTCTTTTCCGATACTCTCATACTTTCTATTCCCGAAAGGGGGATCGTGTTGCCAATGCAATTAGTTGTAAGCAACAAGTGATTGTTTCTTTGTTGATGTCCGTATGGAATGATCTTTTTACCAGGTTCATCGGACGTTTTGTTGTACTTCATTTTGTTGAGCCTTGGTTCATTTGACGTATTGTTTATACCACGTCAGTGTTCCGAATTATTTTGAGCTTAAGAATCCATAGAATTCTCTGAGCAAGCAAGTTCAGGCTTATCTTTTCGTGCACTTTATGGTGAACTTCTTATTCTGTTATTCTTATGTGTTGATATGTTTTTGGTTGTTACTCTTTATTTTCTTCTTAAGAATTGAGAGGACGCAATTTTTTTAAGGAGGGGAGTCTGTAACAACCCGCATATTTATCGGTTGTATATTTAAATATTTTATTTAAATATAGCGTCGTTAGTCGGATTTTGAGTCCGAAATATTACTTTTTGCAAACGGTCGAATTGGGACTCAAGACCACTTCCATTGAGTTCAAAATGTCGTTTGCGATCTTTTTGAGTATAATCTTTGATATGTTTGGAGTAAGTTGAATTTTGCTACTTTTTCTATTGGGTTTAGGGTTTGGGTTCAGCCCACTAGCTTAACTAATACCCTAACTCAGCCCTCTCCTCTCCATTCACTCATTCCCACTCCTCAAACTCAAGCTCCAACTGAAAATGGTGGAAAGGAAAGGGAATTAGAAACTCCAAGCCCTAGTTTCTTCTTTGCAAACTTGATTCTTGCTCCAATATCAAAGAGAAGACATAGGTAAGCTCTTCTTCATCTTCTCTATCTCTTTCTCTCTTCAATCTCAGAAATTCCTAAACCTAAACTTAGGAAATATTTGTTTGATCTTAGATTGAAGCTAGTAGAGTTGAAGTAGAGAGTGGTTGGCCTTGTTCCTTTGCATTTGAGCTTCTTCTTCTTGTTCTTGAGTTAAAAAGGTGAGTTTTGAACTCACATCTACTTCTCTTGATTTCTTTGATGTTGGGTATGAATTTCCTAGCACTTGTTCATATGCTCTTGCTTTTGGTTTGGATTGAATTGGTGAATATCCAAATTTTTAGTGTTTGGGTTCAATTCTTTAAAGATCCTAACTTTGATGTTTGAATATGTTTTTGGTTGCGAATCGGATAGCTAATGGAGCTGGGGTATCTATTGGCTAAGGCTCCTTAACTCCATTGCTCGAACGGTCGCATTTTGGAAGAACTTGCATTTCATTGGAAAAAAAGGGCAAAAACTGCAAATTTATGCAGTTCGGCCGACCGAGCCCTGTAGCCGGTCGACCGACCTGCTCATGTCGAGTTTTTTTTTATTTCCTGCATCTGGGCAGCCTACCGAGCCCTGCAACTGGTCGACCGACGTGCTCCTATTTTGCTGTTTTGCCTATTTTTGCATATTTTGATTTGTTTTCCAAATTTTATCGATTCAAGTTGCTTTTTAATGGTTGTCATTGCATCTTTGGCTTTGATAACTTAATATTTAAAATGCACATACACAATTTCGCACTTCGAGCGAAGTGGAAGGGTGATTAAATGGTTGGGCAAAACACGGACCATGAATCTGTGCGTTTATCCTTCTGATTAATCCCCGACCTTTTCAATTGATCGTTTTGACCTTCGGGTTTGGTTTATCGATGATATGAGGTAAACTTTGTACTGCTTTGAGTGTGAAAGTGACCGACGGATAGTAAACCGTTTAGTGCGAACGAGTGGTTATGGGACGCACGTTAACACTTTTCGGATTCCTTTTCGAGAGTTGTGACACATTCCGCCAGTTAGTGGTGTCCAGTACTGGGCCTCCGGACCTTCACCACTACGGCTTGTCGCCCTATAGTATCGCTTTCTATGTTGGTCGTTATGAGCCGCATGGGTGATATTGGGTTTGTTGCCTTCAGTATCGCTTTTGGAGTTGGTCCTTTGCCCCAGCTCGGGAGATATTTGGGATTGTCTGTTGCCTTTGGGATAGTGTCTTCGGACTGTCTCCTTCTGGCTTGTTGCTTTTAGTAGCGCTTTCGTAGCGGTTTCTTCACCACCGCTCGAGAGATATTGGAGTGGTTTCTTCACCGCCGCTCATGAGATATTTAGGTTTGTTGCAATTGGAATTTTCTGATGTTTCACTGATATGATTATATTCCCTTGGTATCGTCCATCGGTGTTGGTCTTTTTGAGCCGCACGATATATAGCGATTACCTTGTGGAACTTGTATACCTTATGGGTAATTGTTATTTGCCCTTTGGCTTGCTTTGGGATATTCTTATCCTTTGTTTATCTATGTTGCCGATGATACGAGGCTTGTTTTATTATGTTCATCTTTTGTTAGATGATTGTGTTATCTCCCTTAGAGATATTTCTTATACTATATGATCTTACAAGTTCATTATCGTTCAGTTTATCTAACTGATTTGTTTAGCTAGACTGACCCGTGTATTTTATACTCGGGTCAGACCGAGATGTTTCAGGTTAGGTGCTTTTGGACTTAGCCTCTTTTGCTTCCGCATGGACTATTCTGCTAGTTTCTTGTTTGTCCTAGCTTTTGTGTAGTCCTCTTCTGTTGTAACTCTGATATGTATTATTGACTCGTTTGTATATTGTGGTTTGCTATACCACTTGACATGTATTATTTTGTATACTTTGTTATGTATCAGTATATGTGTATATGATGGTTTACTGTTCTGTGATGTATATTGCATTTGAGTTGTTATATTCTGTTCTGATAGATCCTCTAGCCACCTATGGTTTTGTTTTAAGTATTCATTGGATATGTCGATCTGCTTGGTAAGGCAATTGTCGATGTATTCAATAGATAATTAAGGCAAGGCTATAGATGATCGCTCCTAAACAGCCTTATTCTCCGTGTTAGCAGACGGTATTATCTATTAATACTCTTTGCTAGCGTGGGTATAGAGGTGGGGGGTTACAAAATAGGAAGTTGTCTGGATATAGAACTTTGATTTGTTTTGTTTGAGATGTTCTGATATTTGATTCTGAAGTTGATCCATTAGCTTCCAAGTTTGATTATGAACTGAACTTGTATTAAATCTGAGTTTGACTTGAACTTCCAGGTTTGAATTTTGAAAAAGTTGTTCGCTTTATTTTGATTTGTTTTCTAGGTTCAGATGATGTGCAGAATTTTGAAAACTGAGAAGAAATGCTCGATCTCATTGAAAACTTGAAGGTGATACAAATTGAAGAAGATCACAGGCTACAAATTGAAAATTGTTTTACAGCATTTAATTTCTGGTTTTAGTTTCCGATCTTGATTTCTTATATTTTGTTTTCAGGTTGTTTTCTTGTTTGAAATTGAGGACCAAAAGAAATGAGAAGATAGCAAAAAGAAGTAAAGATAGGAAATAGATGTTTATATAGATTAATTTGTGATTTAATAAAAATTTAAAGAAAATGAAAATATAAAGATGACACTTGTTGAAATTATTTACACATGTTTATCTCATATATTAAGATGGTTACACATATCTAATTTCATGATGAGATGATTACACTTGCCTTTATCTTCATGTATAAATGTGTAAATTTATTTTTATGTAATTTCCTACTTATAGTTTTATTCTATTTTCAATTGTAAATGAATACTTTTCCCTTTTATAAATATTTATAAAATCCTAAAGAAAATGATTTTAGAATTAATTATACATTAATAAGAAATCACATTTATTTGTTGTATATAAATTTAACTTAAAAATAGCCTTTTGAAATTTATTATGTCAATCTCAATTCACAACCTCCAAATATACACACATTAGAAAACAAATTTGTTTATTAACTTTAAAATATAGAGTTTTAAAATCTGATTTTTTTTATTTTTTATCTTTTGAATTTCAAATTTAAAATTCAAACTCAATTTAAAATCAACTCATTTAAATATATATATATAAACAACACATATTTAATTTGCTCAACTTATAAATTAGTGTTTTTCAATAGTTAAAATCAGATAACTATCCAATTAACTGATGCTCAAAAATCCGGGTTATCACAGAATCTCACCTTGTAACCTCTGTGTAACCTTATCCATCCCTAGGGAACAAATGTATGAGCTCAAAGCTGACCCTTCATGTAATCCTATGTTAATGGAAAAGTCACTGGTTTCACCTTCGCATGCTTGGACACTAGTCATAACATCATCGTACATATCCTTGATAAGGGTAACATACATTGTTGGGGCTCTCTTATTTTCCAGAGCTCACCACATAACCTTTCCCGGTACTTTGTTATAAGCTTTCTCAAAATCGATAAATATCATGCGTAGATCCTTCTTTTTCTTCCTAAACCTCTCCATAAGTTGTCTTATCAATAAAATTGCCTATATGATCGACCTCTCGGCATGAGAACATTATATATAATATTTTTATTATATTACCTATTTACACTTCAGTATTTAGAAATATATAAACCAAATTGGGTTTTTGAAACGCTTGCAATCCATCTTATATGATGTTCAATGTCTCTCTCCTAAAGCTTCATTGTATGACTCATTAGCTTAATTCCTACGTAGTTTGTGCAAATTTGAATATCTCCTTTATTCTTAAAAGTTGGAACTAATATGCTTGTCCTCCACTCATCTAACAACTTGTTTGATTTGAAAATATTATTGAACAACTTAGTTAGATAGGCTATCCTTACATCTTCAAGGCATCTCCATACCTCATTAGGGATGTCATCATGCCTCAATGCCTTACCCGCTTTCATTTATTTTAGCGCCTCCTTTACCTTCGACTCTTGAATTCTCTAGACAAAATGTCTACTGGTGCTATTAAAAGAGCCGTCCAACTCGATCGAAGTGCTGTCACCTTCTTCATTGAATAGCTTATCGAAGTAATCTCTCCATCTATTTTTTATCTCATCGTCCTTCAAAAAAAGTTTTATATTGTCATCTTTGATGCATTTAACTTGGTAGAAGTCTCTCGTCTTCCTTTCATAGAGTTTTCTATGCAGCCTGTCCCAAGCCAGGATAAAAGAGGAAGGTTGTGATAGGCTTGGCGAGTCAACATAAAAACCACGACCTCTCTTATGGAAATGGATCCTTATTATATTTCAAATATAACAAAAGTCAATTATACATACTAAAATGTATAGTACATATTACAACTTATAATTATAAATTACAAATACAAATATAAACCTTGATTTTTTTGGAACTTTGACCCATCTTTTAGATCCAAAGTAAGGTTTGGTGTTGATAACTTCCCAATCTTTATAATCCACTTTCACTTTGGAGTTCGAGTATTTTGGGGCATTGCTTTGAAGAATCATTTTATAAAAGTGAAAAGTTGGACTAGTAACTAATCCCTTGAAAAATTAAGTAACTTTTGAAATTCAAAAATTCTAGAAAACTGCCAATGTATGTCGACATACATAGGTGACTTATATCAAAATATATATAGTGATTTGAATGTTTCTTTTTTTTTAATTTTTTAATTTTATATTATTTTAACCTATTACTTCAAGAGCAAAAGAACATTATTGACAGTAGAAATAAAGTCTCCAAACAAATTAAATTAATAAACTAGAGAGAATAAACTTTATGAAAAATATATGAAAACAACATAAATAAAAGCTAGAAAACATGATAGCTAAGTAGATCAAGAATGATGTGGATGAACATGAAGAATTTCCACCAAGCTTTCTAATAATCTTTCCAAAGTATTTGTCTACTTTGTTCGAGTGGCTAGCGAACTTCTTACTAAAGGAACGTTTAAGCTTCTTTTGATTATTAAGAAACTTCTCTAGGTTTTTAAGAATTTCTTTGTTAGAATAGCAAGATGGTTTGTTAATGCTTTCTAGAGAAGTGTCCATTTCCTCCTCCTCTTCATGGATTTTAATATCTTCACTTTCTTCTTCTTGATGAATTTCTTGTTTTTCTTCTCTTGCCAATTTCTTTTCATTTTCGGTAAGAGGTTCATAGGGTTCAAATTCGAGAGAGATGTGCAAGAAAGAGAGATTTATTTTGTTGGAAACTTTATGAGACAAAATGTTTTCTTCTTTCAGATGAACACCAAGATAATTGAAAATTCTAGTGAGGTACACACCATGGAAAAGTGTGTTTTCATGTTTAGAAATTTCCTTTGATTAAAGTCATCTACAATCACTTGAATCCAATTTATATCATATATCCAAAAATAGCACAAAAAGCTTTGAAAGCTTTTGAGTAGGGTTGTTGCAAGTCCCCGTCCTCAGTGTAGTGCTTTACTATGAAATAAGACCCATTAGACTTGCTTTAGACCTAACGCTCTTGCCTTTAAAACCATACACTTCATTATTTGAAAATAAATCATGCACAACTTCTCTATTACCATAATCAATTTCAAAAGTGGAGATGTCATTTGCACTATTTTTACAATCAAAATTTGATCAAGAATTTAATAATCTAAAACAATAGTAGTATCTTTGACAGTACTTCAAATTTGACATTCTTCACAATTAAAAACTTTCCATTCATATTTGCATAAAACATCTTAACAAATCAAGATAGCAATCAAAATCAATTTGAGATAACTGGGATGAACGAAAAATACGATTTTCTAAAGCAAGATCTTGTAAACTATAAGAATTAAACTCATTAAAATTTACAAATCTTCCCAAAAAGACCTTTCCATAAGTAGAATATTCAATTAATATAGGTTTCAATGGACTTTTGATCATTGAAAAGTTAGCTTTTGATTCTTTTGGTAAGCCTAATGGCTTTGGATGAACAATGTGATTCGAGGAAGACATTACTTAGTTGTTTTGAAGGAAAGAGAATGAAGAATAAGTTTGAATCTTGAAATAAAGTGTATACGGAAGATGAGATAAGAACGAGTGAATAGATAGAAGTTAAATTGTCATGTGACAGGTGAAAAGGGGGCTTTTCAAAATTTGAAATTAATGCAGAAGAGAGGGAATTTCAAAAGTTTAAATTTTGAAGGAATTCTCTAAATTCTACTAAGTATTCAATATACCTATGTGACATATGTCGACATAAAGGTCAAAATTTCAATGTTCAAATAATAAAGAAATATACTTATATATATGTATATATATATATATATATATATATATATATTCATATACTTATTATTATTACCATAAATTTTATATATTAGTAATTTCCAAAAAAAAATACGAAATGTAAAATGTACCAATTTTGTTGTTTACTTTGTTTCATTTGATTAATCTTCCACCATCGTAAAACACATGTTAATATTTTCAGTATTTAATTTGTTATCATTGGATGTTGCATCAGAATCATCCAGTTATATTGTAAGCTCCTTTTCTCTTTTTGATTGATTTGGTGTTTGGTGAATTCTTCATTAGCTTTTGCTATGAGCAGTCTCTTCGTAGATGACCACATTCACCACAATCGTAACACTTAAAAATATTTCTGTTTTTGGAATTTTTATTTTCAGTTTTATGAAAGTTGTTCATCTTTCTACGTTCCTAAAATTTTTTGAAATTTCGAGGCATAAGGGCAATCTTCTCATCATTATCATCGTCATTTGAATCTTGATCATCTGTTGTAGCACTGAATGCAATTGATTTCTTTTTAATCGCCTTGTTTTCCTTTATTTGCAAATATGCTTCATAGGATATTAGATTACCAATTAACTCTTCGTTTTTAATAAACTAATATCCTCGGCTTTCTCTATTGCTAACGAATTTTTATCCCATTCATAAGAGTGGATCAAAAAATATTCTAACTTGATCATCTTCTAATTCTTTTACCAAATAATACTAATGAATGATGTATATCCTAAAATTTAGAATACGAGTTAGAAATGGAATCATTTGATTCGATTCTAAAAGGTTAAAATTGGTTGGTTATTATGGAAATTTTAATTTGTTTTGCTTTACTAGTACCTCATATGTAACTCGTAATGTTCTCCAAATTTTATAAGAAGTCATACAAATATAAACTCAATTAAATTCATTTTTATCTAAAGAGCAAAATAAAATATTCATGGTGCAACAACCCGCCATTCATAATATCCTGAAGTCAGCACCGTATGAAAACGTCCGACTTTTGAATACCACAAAAGACAAATTATCAGGAAAGAAAATTAAAACAAATACTACCGAAGGCATATTGACAGATCTCACGGTGGAATGATAATATATAATATACTAAATATACATGAATAGAATATGATGAACAGTATATAAAAGACTACATTAGCGGAAGTAGCTGCTAAGTAAACATTAATACATAGAGTCAGAATAGAAAATCTAATACATTAAGTCTTATATATAAATAACATATGTCATGTACTACTAATATATCAAGTATATGTATCTAAGACATAGCCTTCTCCACTAAAGGTCCAATTGCATTGCTCTAATAGCATATCCCCAAAAGCACCTAACTCTAAAACTACTCATTTGAGTACCCATGAGTTGTCATAACATAAATTGACAGAGACAAAATGCGAGTTAGACATAAAGCCTAGTGTGATAAGAACTATATGAAAATATTTTGTATTAAAATGATATACAAATAAATAGGAACTACAAATGCATAGCTGGCCCTCTCCACAATTATGGCACAGGGGTAATTTGAACTATCCGTAAACAAGCAAAGTAAACCCATTCAAAAGATAATAAATCATACCATAACCTGCTCTTCTCCGGTAATCAATAAGTCAACACAACTAATATAATGTGACTGAAACATAACAATCATACTTTGATAAAGGTAACCCAACATCCAAAAGTAAGGTGATCATAATATAAGTCCATTGCGAAGAATATAATAATAGCACATGTAATAACAATAATAGCCAACTAATAACGTGCAACATAACAATGAAAGACAACTAGGAAATATAAATCAATGGCCATCATTATTGAAGGGTGGAGTCGACTACATATATTTATTACGATCCAATTATTCCCTTCGAGAGTTCAAGATAAATAGAGTCAATACCTAATCATACCGTAGACCTCGAGCCACATCCTGAATGATGGATCTCGTGTAGATGTCACTGTACCCCTAACATGATCTTTTGGTTATATACGATTGATTCGAATGGATCTTCTATCGATTAGAAAACCATCGAATTATATTTTGATATAAACTGAAAGCATACGGCTATAACCATAGTAAGCATGCGAGTACAGATCGATCACATGAGGAAATCACTAATTTAAAAATACTCAATCAATTACCCTAAGAGTTTGAAAATGTGTTAACTAAAAATTATAAAAAATAAAGAAAAATTGAAATAAGAACTATGAGATTTACAGGAAATTTAGGGATAAATCAGCTTTCATTTTCATATAAATCAACACAAAATAAATTATAATCTCTCTTTTCTATCACATGTAGAATTAGTTTATGTATTTATTATAAGTGTGGTCTATTTGTAATAGTAACTAACACAACTTAAACCATCAAACTTTAATACATTATCCAAACCCACTTGTCAAATCAAATGAAATGATTATGAAATTAAAAATAAAATCTAATTTAACCATGAACTACTTACCTTTTTCAATCAAGTAACATAGAACATCAAATTTTGATTCTATTTTCACTTTCATTATCAAAATCAATTAGTTAGATGAAATTGTAACTTATTTTTATATTTGATTAAGTATAGCCTATTTGTAATTAACAACATAGGCTATCAAATTCACTGATAAAGATCAAACTTCCATTGTCATCAAACTTTACATTAAGCACCAAGGAAGAGATCATAAACGAAATCATCATGTTGATTTTACATTATTCATGAGAGCTTTATTAACCCTAAATTGAAGGAGTTTAGCTTCTCATACTTCAATTCATTTTAATGTTAAAAAGAAATCGAAAGGAAAACTAATAAAAAGGAAAGAGAGCTAATTAGAAAGAAGTATAGAGCTAAATAATTGCATAAAAGTACATCTACACTAATTGCATAAGATAAATCTAATCTACAATCATGAAGTAAAATAGCATGAAATAAGAAATAAAGGAGAAGACTAAGAAGCCATTAAAGATAAGATAACTTTTATTCTGTTTGGTGGCTACAACTATTCATCAAAGATGTGATCCATTACATAAAGCATAAGAGGGTATTTATACATGTTTCAAACCCCAAACTCTTTTTAGGGAGCTACCAAAATTGTCCTTGAATTTGTCTAGCCTTCAAGTCATCGTTAATATTTAATTATTCTCCCACTAATAAGTGCTTTTGCATTTAAATGTGGTCCATTAGTAAGTAGGTAAATGTGCTCTTCCATGTTGATTAAATTCCTTCTTTTCTTCATTCTTTTGGCTTCCACTACTTGTGCATGCATATATCCGTGAATCCTCTTCTAATATTCACTAAATTTCCTAAAAATTAAATTAAATTGTGCAAAGAAATTTTCTCAAAATAAATGCATATACAAATTGACCGTTTTATCAAAATTTAGATGAGTTAATGATGATTTGATAACACTTTTTTTTGTGGTTAAAACATGTAAAAATACCCTAATATATGTTTTATTTAATTAAAGAAGATTAAGTGTGAGCATAAAAATACGCATTTTTACATGCACATCAAATACCTCCACACTTATCTTTTTATTCATCCTCGAATAAACAAAAACTAAGATAAATCCACTTTTGTAGGAAACACGATTGCATTGAGCGTATGCAATAAGCTGTTAAGCCTCTAGGCATCCCAAGTAGGACGAGTGTTGTCTCATGAGGGTTTTTAACTAATATTACCGACAAAATCCATATGATATGCAAAGTTCCTAATGCACATTTTATTTACAAAAGTATGAATGCAAGTTTTATTTTCGAAATGAAGAACTTACTTTTTAAATGAACATGAAATAGTAATATACAAGTCTTGGTCAGCATCAAGAAATTTCAGCCTTTTACTAATCAAAACATCCAATAGAAATTAAGTTACCATCACAATTGGACTCTAGCTTGACTAACTGTTTCGGTGATCACATAGTGCAACTATGAAATAAATTTTCTAGCTGATTATCAAAGTTTGCAAAGTGGTATCTTCATTTCCTTTTGTAAAACAAGTCAAATTGGTAGAGTCGGGATAATGCTTAGGTTTCAATTGCTTACTCTCTCTTTATTTAAAAAGACTATCAACGTTATTATTATTTACATACACCTAACTCGGAAAATCGAGGCAAGTTATACCATCCATGCACTTCCTTTTAGGCTTATGTGAGAAGATTACAAAGCGCGACGACTGCACAGACTTGTGTGTGAAAGCCTGACTCTAGGTGCATGTTTATTATTATTATTATTATTATTCGTATATATATATACACATATGCCTAACTGATAAAATTAAGGCCGAATATACAATTCATGCATTGCCTTCTGGACTTACGTGATAAGAGCATAGAAGGTGTTCGGTGTACGCGCTTATGTGTGTGTATTGACTCTAGGTGTTTTTTTGAAATTTTTTTTAAAGTGAAGAGAGAGTTATGCAAAATCATCTTAGCACCACTTAACTTTAAAGGTTAAAATTGTTAATGCGTGTACTTTAGATCAACTGCTTTTTAAATGAAGACCACAATTTAGAATAACTTCATAATCATCATATATGAATCTCCCTATATACTAATTACTCCCATAGTTGCTTGTCATTTGAACTTTTCTTTTTATTATTCGTTTGAGTTAGGTAATTTTCCAAAAATTTCAATCTCTTGACCAAAATTGTATGCTTACTTTATCTGCCTGTTCAAAAGTAAATTATGATACAATTTTTTATTTCGGATTTTTTTAGTAAAATTAAAATGCAATTTTTTTGAGTTTTTTTTAGAAAAAGGAAAGAAAAAATGCAAAATTCAAAGCATGTAAAATCAGTAAACATGAAGCTCCCCCACACTTGATTTTGACATATAAATATTTACAAGAGAGGGTTAAAATTTCTTACTAGACGTAGTGTGGCTAATGAAGAACCATGAGCTCCTCCTTTCAGTTACTTGGCAATTTCAAGTAATGCATTAAACGATGACCTTTGACTTAAAAATTGATTCATCCTTAGAGTTTTCTATTTTTATGGCACCGTGTGGAAAAAAAGTATGTATCACGTCACGTAGGGTCCTATTCGACTCGATTTTAATTTTCCAGGTAAAAAATTAAGTCGTGAGTCATACAAAAGAACTTTCTGATTTGGAAAAAATATTTTTGTAGGATTAACTTGTCAAAAACTTTTTTCTTTGTAAATTTTCATATTTTCATACGCATTATCTCTAATCTCTTCTACTTCATTGAGTTGCAATTTTCTATTTTCGACAGCCTTCTCAAGATCAATGTTTATGTTCTTTATTATCCATAACGCTTTGTGTTCAATCTCAACTGGTAAGTAACACTCTTTTCCATATACTAATCGGAAAGGATACATCCCAATTTTAGTTTTAAAAGAAGTTCTATAAGCCCAAAGGGCATCTATCAATTTTTGAGACCAATCTTTCCTATTTTTATTAACAGTTTTCTCCAAAAAAAATTGATTTATCGACTTGAAACTTCGATTTAACCACGGGTTTTAGGAAGATAAAGGGTGGATAACTTGCGGGTTATCAATTATCTCATCATTAAAGGTCAGAAAGATTGATTACAAAAATGGGTTCCGTTGTCACTTATTATCGTGCAAGGTGAGCCAAACCTAGCAAAGATGTTTTCTTTTATGAATTTCATAACTACTTTATGGTCATTTTTATACACGAAATGACTTCAACCCATTTAGAAATGTAATCAACAACAATGAGAAAGTAAAGATATCCAAAAGAGTTAGGAAATGGTCCCATAAAGTCAATTCCTAAAACTTCAAAGCATACGATTATAAGGATCGAGGTTAAAGGCATCATGTTTTATTTTGTGATTTTTCCTAATATTTGGCAACGATCACATGTTTTACAAAACTTGCACGCATCTTTGAAAAGTATAAGCCAATAAAAGCCACATTGAAGCACCTTTTCTGCAGTTTTCTTAAGATCGAGATGCCCACAACACACTTAGTCATGATAAAACAAAAGAACACTCTTGATTCTGCTATATGGGACACATCGTCGAATGATTTGGTCGGAACATCCCTAAAAAGTGTGGATCTTCTCAATAGAAGTATTTCACTTAGGAAAGAAATTTATATTTTTCCTGTTTGGACCAAAATGAAGGAGTTTCTTTAGTGACTAAATAGTTCACTATATCGGCAAACCGTGGATTGATAAAAATCAAAAAGATTATTCATCGCGAAAGTTCTCATTGATAGGTAAAGAAAATGGTGTATTTGGAAGATGAGACAAGTGATCAGCTATGATATTATCAGATCTTTTTTATCATTGATTGTAAGATCGAATTCTTAAAGTAATAGGATCCAATGAATCAAGCGAGACTTGGCATCCATTTAGCAAAATGGTACCTAAGAGCGTAGTGGTCGGTGTAGACCGTGATGTGTGAGCCTATCATATAAGATCAAAACTTTTCTATTGCAAAAACCACGGCTATAATTTCTTTTTCGGTGGTTGTGTAGTTGAGTTGAGCATCATTCAAAGTCATACTAGCGCAATAGATGATGTGGAGGATTTGTTCATACATTATCGTAGGATAGCACCAACCATATAGTTAGAAGCATCACCATTATTTCAAAAGGAAGATCCCAATTGGGTGAGCAAATGATTGGAGCATAAATGAGTTCATTTTTAAGGCGTTCAAAAGAAGAGATACACTCAAAATTAAAATCGAAGGAACATCTTTTCCCAAAAGAGTGGTCAAAGGTCAAGCAATTTTGCTAAAGTCTACATAAAGCATCGATAAAAGCCAGTGTGTCCTAGAAATAATCGAATGTCCTTAAAAGATTCAGAAATGGGTAGATTTGAAATGACATAAATTTTGCGATATCTACCTCAATGCTCTTATTTGAAATGACATGTCTAAGGACTATGCCTTGTTTGACCATAAATTGACATTTTTACCAATTCGAAGTTAAATATTTCTCTTTATATCAATTTAGAACCAGCTTGAGATGATGTAAGCATTGAGAAAAAGAATCTCCAAAGATAGGGAATCGTCCATGAAAACTTTTAGAAAGCGTTCGATCATATCAGAAAATACACCAACCGTGCATCGTTGGAAAGTCATTGGAAAGCCCGAATAGCATACGTCGAGAAGCAAAGATTTCAAAAGGACATTTGAAAGTTGATTTTTCTTGATCTTCGGGAGTGATTAGAATTTTGTTATAACCAGAATAACCAAGAAAATAATAGAATTTGTGACCGGCTAATCATTCAAGCATTTGGTCGATGAAAGGAAGAGAATGATCTTTATGTGCTGTAGAATTTAATTTTTGATAATCAATGCAAACACGCCAACTCGTTTAAGTACGAGTAGGAAAAGGTTTGTTAGCGTCATTCGTAATAACGACGAGTCCAAATTTTTTAGGCACGATATAAATTGGGATAACCCATGAAGGAGATGAGACATATGATACAGTTATTGAGGAGTTTTAGAATTTCTTCTCGAACCACATCTTTCATTTTAGGATTAAGCCTTCATTGTGCATCACTATTAGGTTTGGCTTCATCAATTAAGTGAATACGATGTTGAACAACTATAGGGCTAATTCCCTTAATATCGATGATGGACCACCCAATCGCATCTTTATTTTTCAAAAGAATTGGAAGAAGAGATGCTTCTTGGTCAAGAGAAAGATTATAAGAAATTATGATAGGAAACTTTTCATTCTTACTTAGAACTCAATCGTGAGAGAGTCGAAAGGAAGAGTGTCTTGCATCTTGTTTGGCATGTCATGAAACAATTGTTCATACTTGGCCTCACGTTCATCATTAAGGTCAGTAGTTAATAGTTTTATTTTTGATTTTTTCTTGAACAACGCTAACTTCCAAAGTGTGCTCGAATGATTTGTGTGATTGATTTTCTAAATTGAAGATGTTAAGATCTAAGGCCATGTTACCAAAGGAAATTTTCATCGAAACATTTTGAAAATTGATCAAGGCATTCGAGGTGGCCAAGAAACGTCTTCCTAAAATTAAAGGATTTGACTCATAGGATTTTTTACGGGCTGTGTTTCAGGGAAGATGAAATCGATTGGAAATATGAATTGCCCAACTTTAATGAATACGTCCTCAATTTATCCTACTGGGTTCTTTACAAAATGATCGACAAATTGAAGGGTAACATTTGTCGGTTTAAGCTCACATAAGCCTAGTTGTTGATAAATAGGCTATGGAATCAAGTTTCCACTTGCACCTTAGTCCAACAAGCATTTATTAATTGTCTTATCTCCTACCGTTCACAACATTGTGAGGGCAACCAGGATCTTTGTATTTTGCAGGAATGGAGGAGACAAAAATTCACTTAGACCGGCCGCTAAGAAGATCCTCATTTTTCACAAGTCCTTTAAAAATTTAGCACAAGTTGGGACCTATTGAATTATGTCTAAAATAGGAATGTTGACCTTGACTTGGTTAAAAATTTCTTACACCTTTTCCATTTGTTTCGAATGTTTCTTAGCAAGAAATCTATGGGGAAATGGAGCTCACAACTCAGTAGGTCGGTCAACTTAAGTTGGTGAAGGATGAGATTCAAAATTGGATTTGATGTTTAGGTTTGACTCGGTCGAGTGTTTTGGAGATTCAGAAGAAATTTCTGATATGTCATTAGGATTGACAATTTATTTATTGATTTGCTTACCGAAACACAAAGAGGTGATAACGTTCATTTGATTAAAATTGCTATCTTGAATGACATGAGCTTGGTTTGATTTTATGTTTTGATTCCTAGGGTTTGGAATAGTTTGACCTGGGAACGTACCTCCTTTTCATTCACTCATAGACGTGGCTAATTGACTCATTTGCATTTTGAGTTTAGCGATCGACTAACTCGTATTTTGCATGTCCTAGGTTAACAAATTTTGTAAATTGTTGTTCAATTGAAGATTTTGAGTGGTCGCTTTAGACAAAGTTTTCAAACTTTTTTCGAGTGATATCATTCGTTTGTCATCTTGAGAAACGACATATTATGGTGCTTAGTTTTGAGAAGGTGGCGCAAAGTTTTGTATAAATTGATTTGGTTAAAAGGAGGATTTGAAGCATTGTTTGGAAATGGTTGAAAAGATGGTCGAACCACATTCGTGTTTGAATTGTTTT
This sequence comes from Allium cepa, assembly GCA_030765085.1. Lineage (NCBI taxonomy): Eukaryota > Viridiplantae > Streptophyta > Magnoliopsida > Asparagales > Amaryllidaceae > Allium > Allium cepa. The sequence continues at coordinate 258,900,016 of CM060938.1, read as the reverse complement.
AGTTCCAAGTGAAGTTTGGATGATTTCTCCAACTGGGATTGTACGTTGGAAGAAAGGATTATTCATAACTTTGTTAAAAGCGTTGATTTGTTCTAATGAGTGAGGATACTGATCGACAATGTGATTTGAATCATTACAGTTATAACATTATATTCGAGAAGCTTGGTTCATTTGATTAGATGAACAAATATTATGAAATTTGTTTATCATTACGTCGATTTTTGCTTCTAAGACTAATGATGATCCTATTGAATATGCGCTCGATCTTGAATAGATTGATCTCTTGTTAGATCCTTCCTATTGAAATGATTATTGATTGGATTTTCAAGAAACTGCCAAGCGACAATATGATGTTGTGCTAAAATGTTTCCTTGGCTTATTGATTCAAGCGTCGTTCTAGAGCTATTTTCAAGTCCGTCGTATGAAATTTGACAAAGGGTCTATTTTTTTTAATTGTGATGTTGAATTTTATTAAAATTTCCTTAAATCTTTCAAAGTATTTTCCAAAATATTCACCCCAAAGTTGATGAAATTTGTAATTGCATTTTGAATTTTGGTTGTTTTATCCAAGGGGTAAAATTTCTTTAAAAAAACTTTTAAGAATTCATCCCACGTTTTAATCGAATTTGAAGACAGGCTATAAAACCATTTCTCGGGGTTATCGGTAAGTACGAATGGAATTAACCTAAGTTTTATTCCATCGTCACATAATTGTTGATATTTTATGGTTGCACAAACTTGTTCAAATTTCATTAAAAAGATATAAGAACCATCATTTTCAAAATTGCCAAATTTTGAAAGCGCGTTGATATAACTTGAATGGATTTCAAAGTGATTACCCATTGGGGCAGTTAAGGTAATGCAAGAAGGGACAGAAACTCAATCAGGGAAACTTCTGTCTATGAGAGTATGAGGAGGATTTTCATTTGCTAATGTGAAAAGATTGTTTGTTCTAGTTAAACGGTTTGTTGACATGTCACGAGTCCAAACACTCATGCACAAGGGAAAAGATTAAGGAGAGAAAAATATAAAAAATAAGGATAAAAGAGTAAAAGTAAAGTAAATTTTTTTCCTTTGTTCTTTTTTTTACCAAAAAATGTTTTTTTGGTTTTTATTTTTAACGAGGAAAATTGTTTTTTACTAAAAAAAATATGTTAGAAAGAAAATGTATTTTCTTGTTTTTTATATATCCATGAAACTAATTCAATTAAATGAATGCAAGGACTTAATTAAAAAATTTCTATCCTTAGTAGCTCCTACCCCAAAGTTGTATCATGACACTTGACTTAATTCAACTAAACAATTCTTAGCCAGATAAGGGACATGATTTATCAGTGCACCATGAATCACCATAGCAATGCAGTTAAAGGTTTAAGTACCTTTAAAGAAACAATCAATACAATATCTTACGAATCACAAAAATAATTATAAATGATTGTTGCTCTACCGTTTCCTTAGTCACCAAGAAATTATTTGTTAAAAGAAATCAACTTGTCAAAATACAAGTTTCCCCTAAATGAGCCCGTTACAAAGTTAAGTCCAACGTCTAATCTTTATTTTTATTCAATTTATACAATAAAATGTAATTTATGGGCCAAAGAAGGGGTAATGAAATCACCACCTTATGTGAAGTTTGGTGGTGCCTATAGAAAAGAAAAATAAAATGAAATGATGCAAAACTGAAAGTAATGCATTAATAATGCAACTACAAATGAAAATTTTATTTTGTTTTATTTTATAAATGCAAGTAACCACAATGCAAGAAAATAAAAATAAGAGATAAGAATACGATATCAGAACATATAGAATTATTAATAAATTTATTTAAAAGCAGTGTTTTTTTAGCGCAAGCAAAGCAGAGCATTTTTTAGCAAGTAATTCTTCTCCTTTTCCAACCTGGTAGTGATTGTAGATGAAATGTAATAGAATTTTCTTGTAAATGAAATGCAGTTTTGAGTTGAGATAGTTTTAAGTTATGGTAGTTCTTGTTAAATAAAATAGGAATATAACAGAAAATATATGCACAAAGAAAATGAAAAACAATTAGAATCGATGCATAGAAAATAGAACTGTAAAATGCAATGCAACAAATTGAAAATGCAATGTGGATTTATTTTTTAAAAAACAACTCAAAACAAAAATATAATAAATGCAAAATAAATCAAAGAGTAAAATTAAAATTAAATTGTTATTCCCTGGTAATGGCGCCAAAAACTTGTTTCGAATGGATCTTCTATTGATTAGAAAACCATCGAAGTATATTACAATAAAAAATTCAAGCGTATAACATACAATCATAGTATGTATGCAAGTACGGATCAATCCCATGAGGAAAACACTAATTTCAAAATTACTCTATCAAATTATCCTAAGAGTTTGAAAATGTTTTAACAAAAAAGTATAAGAAAAATGAGGAAAATTGAATAAAAAAACTATGAGATTAAAAGGCAATTTAGATGTAAATTCACTTTCACTTTCATATAAATCAACACAAAATAAATTATAATATCTTTTTTCTATCACATGTAGAATTAGTCGATGTATTTATTATAAGCATGGTCTACTTGTGATATTAACTAACACAACTTAAACCATTAAGGTTTAATATATCATCAAAGTCCACTTGTCAAATATAATGAAAATGATTGCGAAACTAAAAAAAAATCTAATTTAAGCATGATCTATTTACCTTTTCTGATCAAGTAAGATAGAACATCAAATTTGGATTCTATTTTCACTTTCATAATCAAAATCAATTAGTCAGATGAAAATGTAACTTATGTTTATATTTTATTAAGTATAGCCTATTTGTAATTAACAACACAAGCTATCAAATTCACTAATAAAAAAAACTTCCATTAACATCTAAATTTACATTAAGCACCAAAGAAGAGATCAAAAACGAAATCATATTTTACACGATTCATGAGGGCATCATTACCCCTAAATTTAAAGGGTTTAGCTTCTCATACTTATAAATTGATTTCAACACTAAAAAGAAAATGAAAGGAAAAAACTAATAAAAGGAAGGAAAGCTAATCAAAAAGAAGTAGAGAGCTAACTAATTGTATAAAAATAAATCAATACTGATTGCAAAAGATAAATCTAATCTATTAACATGAAATAAAAAAAGACATGAAATAAAATAGTATAGAAAAAAGCATAAAATAAGAGTGCATAAAATAAAAGCGAAGGCTAAGAAGCTATTGAAGATGAGATAACTTTTATTTTTATTTGGTGGCTACAACTATACATCAAAGTTGAGATCCTTTACATAAAATATAAGAGGGCACTCATATAAGTCTAAAACCCTAATATATTTTTAAGGAGCTACCAAAAAAGCCCTTGACTTTATGTGGCATCCAAGCCATAATTAATGTTTAATTAATCTCCACTGACAAGTGCTTTTGCTTTTAAATGCGGTCCATTAGTAAGTGAATAATGTGCTCTTCCATGTTGATTTAATTCCTTTTCTTCATTCTTTGGCTTCCACTACTTTTGCATGCATGTATCCATGAATCCTCTTCGAATTCGCACTCAATTTCCTTTAGAATAAAACTAAAACGTTCAGATAAATTTTCTCAAAATAAATGTGCATACAAAATGAAAGTTTTGCTAAAATGTAGATGAGTGGATGATGATTTGAACATATTTTGTATTTTGGTTAAAACATGTAAAAGTACCCTAATTTGTCCTTTATTTTAATAAAAGAAGATTAAGCATGAGAGTAAAAATATATATATTTGTACATGCATGCCAATGATTTACTCTAAATACTTAAAAAATATTCCCATAGTAAATAGAGTCAGTACTTGAATGTACCTCAAACCCCAAGCCACGTCCTGAATGATGGGTCTCGTGCAGATCCATTGTACCCCTAAAATGAGCTTTGGTGATATATGATCTACTTTAAATACTTGGGACCTTTATGGATCACACCGTACCTCCATAATGACCTTTGGTGATATTAGATCCCGTAGTAGATAATTTTCATCATCCCCCTCTAGGACATCAAGGATTTTTCGAAAAACTCATGTATGCCTTTTCTTAAAAAGAGAACGATGGTCGTGTTTCGTGTAATACACTATCGGGATCCTAAAGGAACATTGATGCTGTATAAATATACGTATACATCAAATATAACATCGCTAGTCAAGTATGCCTATCACTAATACTGACCGATATCATTCTTCAAACATGTCTACCCTAAAGTGAAGGCCAAGGGGCACGGACTAGCTCCACTCTATCGTATACGCTCATTAAATGTGACCATGTAATCAATCATTGCATTGATATCATGTCCAATCAACATTGACCATGCACGTAGCACCATACATTACATTTGATTCTCAAGATTTGACTTCCATTTCGCTTTCCTAAGTACATGACGCCTTCCTAAAGTCATGCTGAAGTCTCAAGCCGCTCGACATCCAGATCGGGGAAGAAACCCCATCAAATTACACTTTCAGTCGATTGGGAACCTTCCCAGTCGACTGGCCTTAGTCGATTGGTGGAACACACTAATCGAATAAGACTGGACATTCCTAGGCAGTAAGCCCAGGATAACAAGTCAACCGACTACCGCTTGCCTATTTGAGCCCATTTTTTCCAACGCTTTGCTCGATGAGCCGCTTAACACTCCAAACAGGTCCTGCCCTATTGAACTTTAAAGTTGATTGATTGGTATTTTGGAAGTGGTATCTTATGTATTTAAAAAACCAGTTTCAATACAAAAGTTCACTCTTTGCACGTATAGAGTTCTACAAGTGAATATAATGACCCAGCCTTCTCTAGCACACCAAAACAAACTTAATTGACCCATCACTTCACGTGATGCTCATATATGTGTCGACGCACCTGTGCACGCATAGGCACACTCCTGTACACTAGCACACAAAAATTTCACAGATCACGCTTCAACCTTTACCAGAGTGATTATTCGACTCAGTATTATCACATGCAACTTAGCACACTCGATGGTCGCTATGGCTATGAGAGATTGACCGTAGAATGATGATATACTTGTATGGATATTTTTATACATGCATACTCATATTTAAATAAACAATTCAATCATTTAACAATCAAATCCTATGTTTATTTACAAACTCTTTTGAATAAAACTCGAATCTTTTTTCTATTGTTTTATAAAATCATTTCATTATTTTATAAAATATAAAACTAGCTTACAAATCATTTTTAGCCCTTTAAACCATTTTAAAAGTCATACTCTTATCTTCGATTAGCAGTAAAATATATAATAATAACACTAATATAACAATGAATTAGAGTTTAAGTAATTTACAATCATGCTATAAATTAATACCATCGCTATTTAGTTCTATTCAATACAAATAAAACATAATATAGATGTACGAGATTTAAATCAGTTATCCTGGATATTCACTCAAACAAATCCAATCAAATGGAGAAACAATTTCACATATATATTTTTTCTACCTCTATTGGATAATATTTTTCTATATATAAACTATGGAGATTTATACTTAAATACAAATTCGGAGTTATAATTCCACTCACTTGAATTGTAATTTTTCAAGTGTTTGGATCCAGTCCAAACTTATACCATATCATAGATAATTTCACTACGAATGCAACGGTGAAGGCCGCGTCTCAATTGGACCTTGTATGCAGGAGATACGTATTTTATAAGAATTCAAATTATAACTGTAGATTAATTAACTTAATTAAATAATTAAGTACCATAATTAATCTCCTCCATCCCCAAATTACTTCCCTATGAATGAAATATGCACAAACCAAAACATGTCACACCTTTTCTCCTCGATTTCTAGCATCCTAGTTCATGAATCACGTCTTCACCAAGGGACACAAAAATGGTGAAGTTCGGTCCCTCCAACACAAACACTATCTGATGTCATCCCCCTAAGCCAATATCGTGTTTCATCCAAGGGCACCGGAGCTCAGGCGACTGGCATAGATTGATGCTCCCCGCGAGGAGTGAAACAATGGCGCTTCCCATTTTGTTCAACGTCCCTCTAGCTCCTCCATCATGCAACCATAGTCGCAGCCCTTTAACGTCAACCATTGACTAGCACCATTACACTTGCTTATGGTCACACGGATTCGAAGCCCCCTCCATTTCGTGTCTAATAGATCCTACCTCAACATCTATCGATGTCAAAAGCTTCTGATTTAAATCGTGGAAGAAGGGGAAGCTTTTCATGACTTACTAAAGAAGGAGAAATGAAAAAGTGAAAAGAGGGGAAAAGGTGTTGTGTGTGGAGGGTTATATATTAAATTATATATATTTTATTTGATTTCCCAGATAAATCCCCACATGTTTTAAGCTCATATGATCACACAGCACATCAGATCGCAACGAAACTTATCAGTGCACAATATCTCATTATTTCAATTCCGATGACACTAATTTCATCACAATGCGAAACAATACCCCGGAATGATAATTTAACACATTTCGAGGTCGTTTTGGTGACCGGATACCCAATTCTAAAAATTCCTCAACTGCACATCTCATAATAAAATTCTTATTTCAAAAACACAAACCGTCAATCGAAATCCCACTAGACTCGAATATGCATGTATTATTGTAAGTCCGTATTACAATACATAAATCGCAAAAATACCATGATTCCAAATATCACAATATTTAAACTTATTTTGATTCATAATGTCGATCCGGGCTCAACGGAGGTGGTCTTGAGTCCTAATTCCATCGTATGCGAAAATTAGATTTTAAACCTTCAATTCATTAGCAATTCAATATTTATATTAATTATTTAAATATCCAGGCGTTATAAATACGGGTTGTTACATTCTTCAATCTCTAAAAAGATTCATCATCGAAATTTCCAAAATAAGGAAAATGTCTCATAATGCTTAGGCTTTCAAAGCCATTCTTGTTTTGGAAAAATTCAACAGCACCTCCTTTGCGTAGCTAGCTCTGAAAAATCGCAAAGTAACATTGATATATATACATCTCATATTCGAGTTATCTCACATCTGAGGCAACTCATTGCTGAGGACATACAAGCGTATATATCCAAATCTATACTGCAGATCTTAAATACCTCTTTTATAACAAGAACTTGCCACTTAGAAGCGAATACATGCAAATAAGTATCCAAATAGCCAACACTTGCTTCCATGTACCAAAATATGTGCTCAACAAAGAGAATGAAAAAAAATTGCAATATCGTATCACGTATTTAGCGTGATAAATCATATATAGAAATCATCTTAAATAAATATGCTATATCAAACTATGTAACTAGCATTTCTCATGCAATAAACATTTCAAATAAACATGCTACACGAGTCTATGCAATAGGCATCCCTATCATAATAACATGCTATTAAAACATGTACGGTCAAGCGTAGTAACTAATACCACCACAATCGTACATGACTGCCAATTATAGGGTAAGCTCAAATAAGTTAGTATACAAATATATGTTCGACTACGAGTCATGTTAAATGCAATAGATTCATATAGATCTCATCTCGTCCTCTGCCATAGCCTTGGATAGCATGATCTATTCTAGATAGCTATCGTCATCTATGTTTTCAAACATACTTTAACATGAAATTTTAATTAAGAAACAAGCAACAAAAGCAATAATGATCAATAACAATCAGACAACAACAAGCAACAATTGGTAATGAAAAGTAGCAATTAGAAATCAACAATGAGAAACATCAACCAATCAACAAGAGACTATAACTAGCATACAAACTACAAATCATACAAACAAGCAACAATAATGAATAAAAAATCAAAATCAGTCAACAACAAACAATAGTGATCAATAGCAAACAATAATCAAATAACAACAAGCAATGAAAAAAAATAACAACAAGCATGTAAAGCAATGAAATAAACTAATGAGTCTATACTAACACGCACAATGACTAACAACGGTTGAAACGTGCATGGCAAATTATAAGCTCCAATGAGTCTATCCGACATCCAAGATGGATGAATGCTTGGTGTAACTCCTTTTGAGAGGACAACCGACCAAAGACTATCACACTACTCATTACAAAATGGAAAACTTACATGATAAGCAGGATCATCGAGTCTCAAAATTCTCAGATAAACCCAACGAACTAAGTCTTAATATTTTATTCCCTTTCGAATAGAGCTCATTTTCCAAAAGAGAAAATTCTATTGATTAATTTATTATTTAATGACGATCCATAAATGCCTGGGTTCGCTCGGGTTCAAACTCATCTCAATCGTACAATGTTGATATGGATTATATACTAAGTATACTACGATGCTTGCGTAGGCAAGTGTCATTTCGCCACTTAGAAGATTATCCGAATCATCTCAAAATTAGACGATAAGTCCTTCCTCGAGTTGTCACAAGCATTCCAAACTATACTATACTATAAATAATTTTACAATTAATAAAGATCATCCAAAATAATAGACGATACCCGATCCAATCCTTTGTTCGCTCGCATGATATCTTATTAGACTAGGGTCGGCTACTTGACTCCTCTCATGAAATTAGGATATAGTTTCTAGGTTGGACCACTGATATTTCCTCGCATGATTGGAGTCACGCTTCGAAAATATCATGGCCACCTCAAGAATCCAACTTAAGTGCTCGCCATTAAGAATCAAGTGAAAAGCCCTCGCCTACTAGTGCAAATCACCTAGAAACCCTAGACTCAAATTAGTGATTAAGAACTAGTACGTGAATGTATCAATCTTTAGAAAATATTCTTTTTAGCACATGGGATTATTCCTATCACCTAAGGTTTGCTAACATAACTAAACACACTTTTTAAGTGAACGACTTCTAGGGAAATGCCCACAAGTCAATTGCTCGTTATTGGGCATCCACCAAAATCTAGTTGGATGAAAATCCAAGCCACACTTCATCGACCATCCCCACTCTATTTGAAAGCTCATGTATCGAGTTTGAATGGTAGTACTCTTGGTCGCTTCACCTTAGCTTTGCAACTAAGGTTACTCATACAAGTTTTTTTCTTTACTAAAGAATTTACCTACTATGAACGGTGTCGAGTTTACCCTATCTACCAAGTAACCAGCAATAGATAAATATATTGCTCAAATATCAGAAGGAATAGAAGTGAATTCCCCAAAAATAAAGCATATCTCACTACATAAGCTCCTTCTATTTTTCCTGAGCAGTAGGCTTGCCAAGACCCGGTAATGCTAATAAGGCATGAGTTATCATCACTTACTCACCCTTCAAAAGTGTAGGACAACCTTCTTCAAGTGATCAAGCCAATCACATTGAAGCACTTATGCTTCGTTTTAGCTAGATGACATTTATAGCAAAATGCCCCCTATATGTCATAGGAGTGACATTCTAGTCAGCTTCTTCTTCGCCTAATCTCGATCTTCCTTATATTTTGGCCTTTGCGGTTTAGCTAGATCTTTGGTTTTCTTTCCACTCTCACTATCCATAATAGTATCTCGCGGGTGCTCTCATTGAGAAGAACCATCCCAATGAAAATTTCTAGCATGTCCCCTAATAGGGATAAGACTAAGTGATGAATACTCCACTGATGCTTTAAAACCCATGTTAAACTCCTTTGGCTACACCAACGGAGTACCGACCATCCCAATCCCCAAACACAAAGGATTGAATTAGTCAACATACTCCTTCATTGACAAGGTGCCCTGCTTTTAATGGATGTAACATTTAAATCGCATGCCTCTCTCGGTCTTAGAAATGAACCAAGGCTCATGGCAATGCTCAAAATTAATCCAAGGCATGGTTTGTTCGTAAGCTTCCTCCCTATTATATTCCACCAATCTGAAACCTTCCCCTTAAGATGATAAAAGACAATCCTCTATAAGAGAATATTGCTTAAATCATATTGGTGGGAATCATATCACAAACATTTGTCTTAGCTAGTGTCACAGCATAGCTTTAGTACTCAGAAATGGCTTTTCGCCAAAGCTAAAGGAATCCTGGCATAACTTCGGGGAGTTAAAAGTTGGTGGAGCTAGAAATATTGATGCCCCTAAGTCTATACCACCTTCATCACATACCACAAATACTGGAATGTTCACAAGTGGTGGAACATCTCGTATGATTGTCAAATAGTCTCTAGAAAAATCAGGCATCCCATACTACCTGCCTGTAATCGCTCTTGTACTCCATCTGCTCGTAATGATAATCGAAATGAAGGTATTCTAGCAACTAGCGGATCAATAAATCAAAGTCTAGAAGTCAAATGGTGTATGCAATATTATACAGTAGAAAAATAGAAATACGCTCACTTAACATATTTACTTCTACTGGATTGTTAAACACAATCTGGTTCACTTGGTCCAGAGTGTTGAGCCTATGCTTTGATACCAACTATAACAACCCGCCTTTCATAATATCCTAAAGTGAACATCAAATAAAAAAAATCAACTTTCGAATACTACAAAAGACAGATTGTCGGGAAAGAAAATTAAAACAAACACTATACGAAGACATATTAATGGATCTCATAGCGGAATGATAATATATAATATACTGAATATGCATGAACGGAATATGATGAACGATATATAAGTGACTACACTAGCGAAAGTAACTGAGAAGTAAATGTCAATACATAGCGTCAGAATAGAACATCTAATACAATAAGTCTTATATATAAATAACATATGTCATGTACTAGTGCAATATAAAGTATATATATCCAAGATATCGTCTTTGCCTCCAAAGCTCCACCTGCACTGCTTTGATAGCGTATCCCCAAAAGTACTTGACTTCCAGACTACTCAATCGAGTACCCGAGGTTTGTCATGACATAAACAGACAAAGATAAAATTCAAATTAGACCTAGTGTAACGAGAACAATCTCAAGATATTATTATTAGAACTATATATAAATAAACAAGAACTACTGAAGCACTGCTGGCCCACTCCACAACAGTGGCTTAGGAGTAATCTGAACTATCCATAAACAAGCAAAGTAAGCCTATCCAAAAGATAGGAAATCATACCATAACCTACTCTATTCTTGTAATCAACGAGTCAGCACAACTAATATAATGTGACTAAAACGTAAAAATCACACTATGATAAAGGTAACTTAACAACCAAAAGTATGGTGATCATAATATATTTCTATCGTGAAGTACATAATAATAGTAGATGTAAAACCAATAACAACAACCAACTAAAAAATATAAATCAATACCCATCATTGCTGATGGGTAGAGTAAACTGTTAGTTTCTGAGATAATGGTTTGATGACAACAACCTTAGGACTTGTTATAAAATATAAATACTAATATTCTTGTCTAGATATATATGTATATGCATGATATATATATATATATGCAAGTACTAAGAATGAAGACTGTACAGTATAGAGGTTCAAGACGGACGAATTCAAGATTAAAGAAACCAACAACGAAGACTCATGGGTATCAAGAGTCCAAGATATCAAGAGTTCAAGATTTAAAGATTTCAAGAGTTTAAAATATCAAGATAAGTAATAATGTCTAGATTAATGTTAAAACTTCATAATAGCAATAAAATCTTTATTGGAATTTTAATTGTGGAATGGAATCCACCTTCTCGCTTTAATAATAGGGTGGAACCCACGACCACTTTAGTGGGATGGAACCCATGACCTTCTCTAGTGGGATGGAATCCATGAAATTTTGAAAATGATTTATTTTTAAGATTTTCTCAAAATCATCCTTTTAAAAGATAACTCTCTTGGTTTAATTATTTAGCCTTAGATATTTTTTACTTTCAAAATCATTTCTTTTTTTAAAACTATCTCCTGGTTTAAATGGTTTTAGCTTAAATCTTAAAATATTTATATTGAGCTTTTGTTACTTTTATATTATAGATTATATATTTCTTAAGATTACTTTTTAAATATCTTTTATAAGTTTAAACTGTATTCAAAACAGTTTACAAAGGTTAGAAATTGTTTTGACAAATTTTAAAATAGAAATCATTTTAAAGCAAAATTAATTTTCAAAATTCACATAGGCATGTCGACACCCTCATCCCCCCATGTCAACATGGTGATCGTAGAATTCAAATTTTAGAATTTCAATTGAAGTGCCTATTCGTCATAACCTTTCACGAATGGACATGACTGTTGTTCTCCTATAAATACCAGTTGTTTTCAACGAATTTTAAGTTAGTTTTTCTTCATTTCTTCACTCCTTCTCCACTCAAATATTCTCTTATATTTCAAAAGCTTTTACAAAACTCTGCCAAAATTCTAAATGAATCAAACTCGATCATCTCTAGTTTGATTCTCTGCTACTCTCTTTTAAAGATCTTAGTGCTATTCAGAGTTATAGGACCATTTGTAATCAAAGATCGAAAGATCGAAGTGCATCGAGTCTCTCTCTATCAAAGTGCGATTGAAAATGGTGTGATTGTGGCCCTAAATCAATTGGGTCAGATTGTAGCCCATAAATCAATTAGGTGATCTCGTAGCCTGGTTAAATTAAGAGAGTTTGCCCTAGACTCAACGACAGAAGGGTGTATCTCATGGCCTTGAATCCGAGGTTGTAATATTGACATTATATTTGAAAAGAAATCCGCACAATAAATTGTGTGGAACTGGTTATAAGGTAATTCCAAACCAGTATAAAATTTTGGTGTGTTCTTTCCTTTACTTCTTTTTATTTACTAGTTGCATCTGTGTCTGATTCTGTGATTGTCTCTATGTTTGTGAATTGCATCCGTCTGTGTTTAATTTCACAAATTTCATAAATTCCATAAAATCTACTAAACACTATTCATCCCTTAATGTTAATCTAGCCTTAAGATCCGTAATCCGCATTTCGTACATTTGGTATTAGAGCATTGGTTTTCAAAGTTTTCATAATCTGATTTTTGAAAAGTTTTCAAATGGCAGCCAACACTGGTAATGTCAACACTATCACTAGTTCATTTGTAAAGGGTCGGTATACTACCAGGCCACCACTTTTTAATGGTAGTAACTATGCATATTGCGCGTGTAGGATGAAAATCTATTTACAATCAATAGGATTAGATGCTTGGAGTATCACAGAAACTGAGTACATTGAACCCACAATTAATTTTGCACAATGGACTGCTGAGCAAAAGACTTTTGCGTAAAAAAATTCCAAAGCCATGAATATTCTATTTTGTTCACCTGGTATGAATAAGTTTAATAGAGTGTCTATATATAAGTATGCGTATGAGATCTGGAAAACCTTGCAAGTTACTCGTGAAGGAACAAGAAAAGTTAAACGGACCAAAATATTCATCTTGACCAATCAGTTTCAATTATTCAAGATGAATCCAAATTAGTCCATTTCAGACATGTACAGTCAGTTTCAAGACATTGTGCATTCACTAATTGCATTAGGAAAGAACTTTTCTAAAGAAGATCAAGTTAGGAAAATTCTAAATTCACCCACTTCGGAATGGGATTAAAGACTCTAGCAATTGAAGAGGCTAATGATATCAGTACACTGAAAATTGAAGAATTAATTGGGAATTTGATGTCGTTTGAAGTACAAATGCAAGGAAGAAGAGAAAGCAAGGCCTCAAGAAAGAAGTCAATAGCGTTTAATGCAATAGTAGTGGTTCATACTCAAGCAGCGACGACGATTAAGAAATTGCCTTAATGACAAGGAATTTTAGAATTCTTTTGAAATACAGAAAGATAAACAACTACAAGAGAAATGATCACAAGAATACTGGAAATAATAATGAGACTCTCAACAATGTCAGATGCTACATTTGTGATGAGCCAAGCCACTTAAAAAGAGATTGTCTACATCTGGATAAGCAGACTTTTCCTCCAAGTAATGATTCATCAAAGAAAAGGAAGAGAGCGTATACTGCTACACCAGACGATTCGGGCTCATCCTCCAGTGATGAAGATCAAGAGATGGAAAATTCAAATATGTGCTTTATTTCTATTCACAAATCTGATGATCTCGAGAATATGAATTTAAAAATGGGTCTGCATTTAAATTATATTGGTTGAAATTACTTGTTTGAATGCTTAAATGTTTGCATGTTTTGAAATTGCTTGCTGTTTGAACTTAGAATTTTGATTTTCAGAATAATATTATTTTAGCAATATTTGAAATATTAAAATATTAATATTAAAGTGTTATTATATTTAATATTATTTTAGATAAAATATAAATTAGATTATAAGATATATATTTATATATATAGTTATTAAATAAAATAAGAAAAATTAGTCACATGTATTATATGACCCATGTCGACAAGGCCCTACCACCGATGTCGACTTCCCCCATAGAATTTTGAAATTCAAATTTGAATTCAAAACTTTGAATTTCCCTCCACCTCTTCACCAACTCCAAGGTCTGAAAAGGTGTCCCTCGACCAAAGAACATGAGTATTGAATATCTATTTATCTCCTTAATTTTATCCTATCTTTTAATTTTCATTTCAAAATTCAAACTCTCTTTCAAACTTTCTAGCTCTTTACTCTCTTCAAAAATGTCTTCCTTAAGCACTCCCTTCACTATTAGGCTGTCTAAAGCCATCAAAGAATTCCTCTACAATGACCCGGAAGCTATCAAATCTTACATAAGCTATGCAAACTTTGGAAAAGTGCATACGGGAAAATTTGCAATCTTTAATGATTTTCCTTCTTATGAACTCAATATTATTTTCGAAGAGAATCAAATTCTTAGTTTAATTAATGATTCTCAAAATGATTTCGTTTGTTACCCTAATCTTGTTAAAATATTTTATGAAAATTTGAATCATGGTTTTTATGAAGGAAATGAAGGGAAATCATGGAGTAGCGTTAAAGGAACGCGCATTGTTTTAAATAGTGAGATTTTAGGTAACATTCTTGGTTGTAAGTATATGGGAATGGATCTTTCGGATTATCAAATTGATGAACATGATCGTGAGACATTTCATCACATTTTTGAAGGAGATGATAACTTTGAATTTATAAATTGAAATTTCCGTCCTATAGCTAGAATTGTAAACCTTCTTTTGCAACATATCATAACTTCAAGATTGGGAAATTTCAATCACCCTACTTTGAAAGTTCATAAGGCTCTTTTTGCTATTTATGGGCACTATGATATTAATTGAGCGCACGTGATTTTGGATGAACTTTGTCCTAAAAAATTTACCTTAGGAGAAAACACTTTGTACCATGGGATTCATCTCACTCGGATTTTTAATTATTTTGGGGTTGATTATAAAAGAGAGAAGTTTGTTTCTCGAAAAGTGTTTAATCTTGCAAATATCTCTTTTATGAAAATCCCACTTGTGTTTCAATCATACACTTGCAGAAAAAGATGAAAGGTTGGCTCATGAAGAAATGAAAGAAGAAGACGGGGATGAGGAAGAAGGGGAGGAAATGAAGATTGAAGAAGAAGGAGAGGAGGAGGAAGAGACTTCATTGGAAATTATTGAATACTCTATCACTCCTAACAATCCATCCAACAAAACACTTCTCAAAAACCAAAAGATTATCGTGGAGAACCAACAGATTCTCAAAAGATCCATTAGTAAAAAGTTGGACAAAATTTCCACCAAAATGAACAAGTTCTTTGGGAAAGTGAGTCGCAAACTTGGATTATCCTCATCTTCATCATCCTCTAACTAATACTAGTTTCGTTATTAGTTTATATCTCTCTTTAGTTAATGTTATGTATCGTTTATGTAATGAAAATCCTTTATTTTCTGTATATTATCTCTAAAATATCTCTGGAATGCTTGTTATTATATTATATAAGTTTTTATGCATAAAATTGTACATAATATAAAGAAACGAAGCAAATTGCTAAAATAAACAGGGGCATGTCGACATCCCCTTATCCCCCATGTCGACATGCAACGGCCATAATTTTTTTTTATTTTGAAATTGAAATTGACATAACTACCTTGTGTTTTTTTCATTTCAAACGAATTTCTAACTATTTAAATACCCGTTTCTTCTAGAAAAATGCATATTTTCATTTCTCCTTATTTTCTATTGAATTTCTTCATATTTTATCAAAAAATGACCTCTCCTATATATAATCTGAGAATCTTGAAAAAACTCTCAAATCCTTCAAGAACATGCTTACTTTTATCCTTCACAATCAACGATACTTAGAATTAAGCCAAATGCAGATGATAAAAGAACAAGAAAGGCACTTTGATGCCGTTAGATGGACGGTCTCAACCCTCAACAAAGAAGAACTCGAAGTGCATCCAAATGGAACTCTGAACATAGATAATAAAGAATAGGAGGCTATAAAAGCAGATCCTATCTTTGGTGAAGAAGGATGGGATGAAGTTCCAAGAAATGTTTGATTTGACATATATGGTTTAATTTACTTTGATTTGGTTTGATGTGATTTGAATTGTTTGGTTTGATTTGACTTGATTTGACTTGATTTGAATTGTTTGAATTGATTTTAACATGGTATTTAATATATGATTGACATGGTATGGTTGGATAAATATATTGATTGATTATGTTTGAAATTTTTATATCTCTCACATTTACCTTACTATATTATTATATGTCTCATTTATATTCTACTATACTGTATTATTATCCTACATAGTGCTATAGTATAAGATTTAGGGAGTGTTATGTAGTTTAGGATTAGTTTTTTGTTGATGATAAAGGGGGAGAATTATAAAATAGGTTAGTTATGCTTAGATTAAGGGGGAGATAATAAATTAAGGGGGGTTGTTGGAATAACAGGGTGTCAGAGTAGAATCAGAATTTGATGGAGTATATTTTATAAACATCGGTTGTCATCGTAAAAAAGGGAGAGATTGTTAGTTCCTGAGATGATGGTTTTGATGACAACAACCTCAGGAATTGCTATAAAATATAAATACTAATATTCTTGTCTAGATATATATGTATATGAAAGATATATGTGCAGGTACTAAGAATGAAGACTGTACAGTATAGAGAGTCAACACTGACGAATTCAAGATCGAAGAAACCAAGACTCATGAGTATCAAGAATTCAAGACATCAAGAGTTCAAGATTTCAAGATTTCAAGATTTTAAGAGTTCAAGATATCAAGATAAGTAATAGTGTCTAGATTTATGTTAAACTTCATAATAACACTAAAATCTTTATTCGAAATTTAAATTATGGAATGGAATCCACCATCTCTCTTTAATAGTGGGATGGAACCCACGACCTCTTTAGTGTGATGGAACCAACAACCTTCTCCAATGGAATGGAATCCACGAAATTTTCAAAATGATTTATTTTAAATATTTTTTTCAAAACCATCCTTTTAAAAGATATCTCTCTAGGTTTAAAAATTTTAGCCTTAACTATATTTTAATTTCAAAATCATTTCTTGTTTTTAAACTACCTCCTGGTTTTATTAGTTTTAGTTTTAATCTCATAATATTTATATTGAGCTTTTATTACTTTTATATTATAGATTATATATTTTTTAAGATTACTTTTTAAATTTCTTTTATAAGTTTAAACTATATTCAAATGGTTTACAAAGATTAGAAATTATTTTGACAAGTTTTAGAATAGAAATCATTATAAAAGCAAAATTAATTCTCAATATTCACATAGGCATGTCGACATCCCTCATCCCTCTATGTCAACATGGTGACCATAAAATTCAAATTTCAAATTTTCAAATGAAGTGTCTATTTGTCATAACCTTTCATGAATGGACATGACTGTTGTTCTCCTACCTCCTGTCTTAGTTATAGGATCATTTGTAATCAAAGATTGAAAGATCGAAGTGTATCGAATCTCTCTTTATCAAAGTGTGATTGGAAATGGTGTGATTATGGCCCGTAAATCAATTAAGTGTGATTGTAGCCCGTAAATTAATTATGTAATCTCGTAACCTAGTCAAATCAAGAGAGTATGCCCTGGATTCGAAGACAGGAGGGTGTATCTCGTGGCCTTGAAATCAAGGTTGTTATATCGACATTATATTTGAAATGAAATCTGCACGAGAAATTGTGTGGGACTAGATGTAGGGTAACTCCGAACCAATAAAAAGTTCTATGTATTCTTTCCTTTATTTCTTTTTATTTACTAGTTGCATCTGTGTCCGATTCTGTGATTGTTTCTGTGTTTGTGAATTGCATCTGTTTGTGTTTAATTTCAAAAGATTTCAAAAATTCCATAAAATCCATTAAACACTATTTATCCCCCCTCTGGTATTAATCCAGCCTTAAGGTCCATGATCTGTATTTCATACATCAACTACAGACATTTACCTACTTCTTGTGAAGTGAGAAATGATGGTGCTCTTAGTTTTAGTCAATGTCACTTCAAACTACTCCGGCACGCAACCCTAGTTGTGGCTCCTTGACGTCGACCTTTGCATAACACCCCGCATCCCTTTGCGGTTACATAGATTTGAAGCCCTCTCTATCCCGAGTCTAATAGATCTAACGTTGACCTCTATCAATGTCTGAAGCTTCAAATTTAAATCATGAAAGGAAGGGAAGCTTTTCGTGACTTATTGAAGGACAAGTGAAGAGCTCAAAAAAAGGAAAAAGGTATTGTGTGTGGGGGTTATGTGTATTAAATTATATATATTTTCTATGATTTCTCAGTTAAATCCCCACACATTTCGAACTCGTATGATCACACAACACATTGGATCGCAACGAAGCTCGTCGGTGCACATCACCTCATTGTTCCAATCCCGATAATAATAGTTTCATCACAATCCAAAACAGTGTCCTCGGATGATGATTTCAAGCATCTCGAGGTTGTTTTGGCCATCTGATAGTACGATTCTACAAATTCCTCAACTTTACGTCTCATAATGAAATTCTCATCCTAGAAATACAAACTGTCAATTGACATTCCACTGGACATGACTAAGCACATATTTTTATAAAGTACGTATTACAGTATGTAAATCGTCCAAATATTATGATATTTATACTCATTTTGATTTGCAATGTCAATTCGGACTCAATGGATGTGTGCTCGAGTCTTAGTTCAATCGTATGTGAAAAATCATATTTTATACCTTACATTCATTAAGAACTCAATATTTAAATTATTTATTTAAATATCTAGTCCTTATGAATGAAGGTTGTAACACAAAGCCTTAGAGTTATTGAGTACTTATGTCATTTGGTATGGTGTTCATGTTATTGAGTACTAATGTCAATTGGTCTGGTGTTCATGTTGAGTATCCATTTTGGGGTTTAGTGTACTCACTCTGTGTAATGTTCCAAATATCTAAACCATTGGATTGTAAATAAATTTTCATCCATATGACTAATAAGTATAATTGCTACCATTAAATAGTATGGGGGGTTTAGTAGTTGATTTTCCTTCAAAAAAAGTGTTAAAAAGTGTATTACCAGTGTTACTATACATTTATACTTTTAAAATTAAATAACAAGTTTTAAAAAACCCAATGCTCAGTGTCAAATGTGGAAAACGTTGTAGTACTAATGTGAGCGGATCTTAAGGCTACTTTAGTACTAGAGCGAGGTAAATAATGTTTTATAACTTATATGAATCTTTTCTATATTATTTCAAGATTTAAATCCAGACACAGATAATCAACATGGATATATATATATAAATAGGCAGTCATATATATGTGTGTGTGTGTGTGCGCGCGCGCGCTTGTGTGTGTGTGCGCGTGCGTGTTTGTGCGCGCATGCCTGTGTGTGTATGCAGTAAAAGTAAAAGAGTTGACACCAAAAGTTTTATACTAGTTTGGATTAACCAATCCTATGTCCAGTCATGTACAATGTATGTATAGATTTCCTTTCCAACTCCTACTTTAAACAGGTAGAAAGCAAACCAGAATACAGTCTCGATTTCAGGGCAGTGAGATGCGCCCATGTGATTTTTTGAGTTTAGGTTAAACTCTCTTGACATAGTCAGACAACAAGATCACTCACTTGATTTAAACGGGAAACGAGCGCACCCGCTTGATTTGAACAGATAACAAGTACACCCACTTGATTTGAATGGGCAACAAGCATACCCATTTGATTTGAACGGGCAATAAGCACACCCAAACAAATAATAGTAGAGAGTTGTTAATTCCAAATACAAATAGTTGTTCTTTGGATATAGGTTATGCTATAATCCTTTTGATAGCACTTTGAAATTGATGAGAGAATACTTTCAAATTATTGAGTATATTATAAAGAATGAATGTAGTAAGGTAAAGATTATATTTGAGTAAATTTGAAGAGTATAGAAAATGGATTTTATGAATTATATACTGAGAATTTGGAGTAGGTAGAAAAAGTAGTTCGTTAAAATTGGTTTTTTAGTCCTCTTTATACAGTGTATGAAGGGACGTGTCTATTCGCGAAGAGTTGCAACCAAAAATCACAACTATTCTAATTCAAAAAACACCTCTTCAACGTCACATATGTCTTTAATTATCTTAATCAACTATGAATCTTGATCTCTAGTCTTTTTATGTTTCAGTCATCAAACTCAATTACCCTAACTTGCGTAAATTTGCATAATATTCTACAAAATATTCTATACAACTTGGAAAAATGGAAAAAAATATCAATACCTATATCTATATGGTTATTATCATCAAAATCAATATCCGTAGTATTAACATCCATTTCTTGTGCCTCTACTTGTGTATTGGTTTCTTGAGTCCTTCCACCTGTAGTTACCAATGGTCTCGACGGTCGATGTAAATTGTCTCTACCTAAAATTAAATTGAGAAAACGTCGTTCTTCGGCTCAAAATGATTATCTTGAATATCATCAACCACTTCTTAAGCACTATATATCCCACTTATCTATAAAATAAATAAATTTAACAATTCATATGGTATAGAAAAATGCAAATTATCAAATATTGTAAATTAAAGTACCAATTACATCACGCTCTGATGGAACTCCACTACAAGAAAAGCAGTCTTTTATAGCGGCATATAACCGCTATTAAACATAACTATAGCGGTTTTGATAAATGATGTATATCGACATGTTATAAAAAAAACTTGTACATTTACAACACAAAAAACCGTTTAAAAGAGCATGGTTTTATAGTATAAATAAGCCGTTATGTTACATAAAGACGATAGCTCACTATTACCGCTATAAAACATCTCAATCTTAAGGAAAATAATAGAATCTTTATAGCAAAGTATAGCTGCTATAAAATAGTTATTCTATAACGCCTATTTCGCGCTATATATCAGGATGTTTGTAGTAT
The DNA here is from genome assembly GCA_030765085.1 of Allium cepa. Classification (NCBI taxonomy): domain Eukaryota; kingdom Viridiplantae; phylum Streptophyta; class Magnoliopsida; order Asparagales; family Amaryllidaceae; genus Allium; species Allium cepa. The sequence goes on along the minus strand of CM060938.1, from coordinate 258,878,853 downwards.
ATTCTATATCCATTTATAGCATATACATGTACCACTATAAAATGTGTATACAATAACACCTATTTACTGCTATCCTTTGAGAGTAACCTCATACATTGCATTATCGTTTTATAGCACTTATGTCTTATAGTTACAATGCTTTTTAGGAGCTATGCTTTATTTTACTATATATCTGATACACCCCACTATTATAGTTTAATAATAACAGTCAAAATGATTCTTCTTTAAGTAGATAACAATTTGAACAATGTGTGAACGAAAAAATATGATAATCAACAAATAAAATGCATATTCATGATAACAAAATAAAGTACCAACTAACAAATAATAAGTTCAATACATGAGTTACCAAATTCAATACATATTCATGATAACAAAAGACAATGTAGTTCAAAGTTAACGTCTATAAATACCAAATCAAAGTTAACAATCGGTCATGATAATATTTACTTTTCCTCGACTCCTCCTTATGCCCCATGCCAAAAATACAAAAATAACAACTACTCCATAGGGGTAAAATCATACCATGCATTATAAATAGACGAGGACATTTGACAAGAGCCGGTTCTTTGCAATCTGCACAAAGACAAAAGAAGCAGCAGGGTTAACAAAAGATACAATCAATGGATTAGTTTACAAACAAATGAGATAATACACAGACATTCAACCAAAGATGACACATATATAAGAGACAATTAATAAAATTTTAGGGATGGCTATTAAGAATATTTTAGTTACATTTATTGATTAATAAAGGGATAAGGTGTAGACTGAAGAGTCTCCATAGCGGGAATCCATATATCTTGCTTTTACGTATGCTATTGACTAAAATACATAATATGTCAAAGTGGCGTTTAATGTTGGGGATTCAATATGTCAAAGTGGCGTTTAATGTTGGGGATTCACTTGAATTCCTAAAATATATTATGCATACTTATTCAGGATATATGTAGGTACATTCAAGGATGTCTTAAAAAACTGTAAAAAAAATTAGATAGATGCGTGAATATGATACAAGGAATTTGTTCAGGTTGCTTGTCTAAATTTATTAGGGTCGTCATCAAGTAATTTGTATAATGTGATATAGCCATAATATCAAATAAATAAATTTAAGTTTCAATTTAAAAATCCCATGGTTTTTGTATGACCATGAGCTGTTTAATCAAAGTCTTTCCCAAATGAAGAAAATCTAGCACATGAAAAGAAATTATATTACCGATTTAATCTTATAAATGTATGTAAAATTGCTGCATTCTTCTTAATTAATTCATTATCTCATTTTTCTTGGGATGAAACTTCATGGTTAACATATTAGCTTCCGCTTTGGGCCTATATTCTTTGGAAGAGTAACATGTTTATGATATAAAAATTGTCAAATCAGAATGATGCATCGTCATTTGTAATGGTTTTGCTAGGAAGAAAATGTATAGGATGACTCCACACAATCAAAATCTAATTGTCAATTGAGTTTGTCACATAGAATTTAATACTAGGATATCAGATACACTAAAAGGAATTTACCAGCATTGGATTTCTTAATCAATAGTGAGCTCTGGTCCAACAGGCATAAATCCAAATTATAACATCTGGACGGTCTATAATCAAAAGGGACGGTCTATAATCAAAAGGAAAAGAAGTTGTCACGTATGAAAAAAAGAGTACTTACTTCATAGATTATTAGATATAAGAATAAAATCAACTGAATTAATAGTTTTTGGAAGCAAAAATTAAGCATCAGATGTAGAATCAGTTAATCAATACAGAAAATAAAGTAGTAATATGATAACAGGGAATGCATTTCTATTAGTATGAATTATCACACGTGCATGACACCATGTACCCTTGATACTAAATCAGTAAATATATAAACTTACATATATCAAAACTTTGTTTTACTAAAAAGCTCATCTAGAAACAAAATGGTACACATATTTCTAAAAGGTTCGTATATTCCAACTATTTTACTTTTCAAAAAATAGCACACATAAATGTTAGAAACTTCATTTAAAACATAATCAAATATTCCTCATTTAGGAAACTATTATCACAAAATGGATAAAGAATCTTCATTCCAGTTTCCACCATATAGAACCTAAAATATAATTGTTAAATGCAATTACAAAAATTTCACTCCTATTAAAAAAAGGTAATATGGTAATCACAGAAAAGTAGTAGAACATAAATGTGTTCTCCCTCATCCTTTTTGTTAACCCCACAATACATAAGGACGTGATAAATAGAAAAGGTTATATTACATTTACAACACCAGTGGACATTCATTTAGTCAAAACAATAAAATATTATATAGAATGAAACCTCATGTACTATCTTATCTTTGAAACTTACAAAATTTGATTAGACACACAAGATTGATCTATAAAATCCATATATACAAAATGCCTATGCTTTAAGAGTCTATATATACTCCGGAATTTGGTGCACATGAATATTTGAATCTTTCGGCTATATATTTAAAGAAAAACTATCATGAAATTCAATACTTTCCAAAATTAAAAAGTATGGAAAGATCATTTATCCTAATACTTGAATCTTACATACAAGTATATTGAGCTCCCTTTTTATTTTCAGAAACCATTATACGTACGATAGCTCATAATCAGGTGAAATCTTTGACGTCTTCGAAATTACTTATTTTTATAACCATCAACAAAATTTAATGCATCTTGGAAAACTTAAATGAAACTCAGTAGCTCGAAAATCAGATAAGCATCAAATATCCTTTAATAATTGTTCTCCATTTCAAGGGGAGGCATGTTATGAAACGTAAACTGAATGCACTTCTATAAAAATGTATGTACATGTCGCATTTTAAGTTTTAACCCTTCTTCTCTTCCTCATGTATCAATTGTTACTCATTCTCATTTGAAGATAAACTAACGCTCAAACTCAAAACTTGTTATTTTATTTCAACTTCTTAATAAAAAGTTTATCATTTTATAAATCAAACACCAAGCGCATTATTTTAAGCAATGTAGTTGGGACAATTGATATTAATATTAGGCATTTCAATGTGGAGAGATTTTCCAACATTCATCGTCGTTATGTAAATTAAGTTTGTGGGAATTTATCTGGGTTAAGAACCTTCCAACATTCATCATCGTGTAAACTAACCAAAAAAATGAAACGGTAAAGACTTACTCTTCATTCCATTACAACATGCATAGTAGGCCAAGCTATAACAGTAGAGAGTGCATCTTCCATGTACTGTAATTCAGATGTTTGTCTCCAAAGCTCTTCGTTCGACTCTTTTGTAGTCTCTATCCAACCTTCAACTGCATTATTTCCTAATGGTTTGAAATGGACCCTTGCATTAGGATCGTTTGACCCCACACGTCCTAAAGCAACAACTTTCCCTTTTCCCGATAAATCTATCAACTTGCATTTATCGTTTGTTCTAGGATTTGCAGTCTGTAAGTAGAAAAAAGAGAAAAATAATGAAATTGCTTCCTTAAAAAATAGAAATACAGTATAAAAATCAAGCACCATGAATGTTTTCAGTATAGTCATAGGCGTAGTAGGAGTTGTAGCATCAACCTTCTCAAAAACTACTTGCGATTCAGGCCACACAACCTTCTTACCAACAACATCCGCAATTCGGATCAAATTAGGGACTGGCCTCCACAAAAAGCATCTAGTTTAGTGGAATATCTATCCAAACAATCATGGCTGATGGTCCAAGAGGAACATGTTAACAATTTCCTCTAGGATGCTCGAATGTAATCGTCCTAAAGCCCCTAATTGTTTGCTCCCTCCTCAATCAAAAATCTTGCATTTGCTTTCTAGGTTGCTAGTTCTACTCTATTAGAGGTAAGAATATTTATTTAGTAAAAATTGTGTATATTGAAATTGCGTGTTCGTTTTGAAGAAAAATACTTACAATGTCCACTTCTTCTTCAATGAGATCACTTGAACTTAAAACAATTCTATTCGTTAGCCATGCCACAATATTATCCTTTGTTTCCTTAATAAATGTGAATGTACTCATAGGCCTCCATAGAAAGCATTCAGCTTTTTCAAACAGTCAACAAAAATTATCCTTGCATCCGACCCGAAGGAACATCATTGATAAGCTTGTTAGGATCGTCCGACACAACTCGTCCTTCAGCAACATCTCTTCAACCCCTCGCCAATTAAATAAATCACACTTCTTCATATGTTCATCATAGTTGCACTACAATTGAACATAGGAATATTATATTAATTATTAAATAAAAAGTTAAAATACAAATAATGTCAAACCAATGAAAAAAAATTAATTACTTGAGGTTTGTTTACTTCTATCCAACTATGCCTACTCTGCAAAACCAAAGAAATTTTAACGTTAGTTTTACATTTAGTAGTCAACCATAATAACATGGAATACAATCATATAACAACTAGCAAATATAGAATTCAAACTCAACAGATAAGAGATGTGCCTTATCTGATATTTCCCCAGCTATAGTAATTTCTACTCTAATTCTAACATTTTGTTTTCAAGTTGCAATGTTTGTTTATCACTAACTTGCGCTAAAGCTGTTCTACTAAGACTCATTCCCTTTCCCATCGCTCGTAGTCAACCCAGTCTTTCTTGCCCGTGCAAGTGCATCTTCTTTGTAGTTTATTAGTGAGGTCAATTGTGAAACACCTTCAATTTGTTTAATATTTTCCTACAAAACATGATTAATAACAGATTATTGATATATTTCTATATATACACTCACACATATACATACATACATACATACATACATACATACATACATACATACATATATATATATATTATGGCATCAAAAGAAACAGAGAAAATTGTTACAGAAGCAGGAAACACACATATATTTCTGTGAATGATAATTTCAGCTTTGGTAAATGCTAAATCTGTCATCAAACTTCACTAAGTAACACTATATATAATCAGTAAAAGTACTTATCCATCCACCATGTATGTGTCTAGAGGTGATGTTATCGGACACCATAAACCGTAAAGAAATTTTAGTTTTTGTTTTAAATAATCATTCATCAAATTCAGATTAATCAACCTCGATTTGTTTCAGTATGATACAAAATTCAAACAGCTTAATTGGTCATTGTAAAATAAAATTAATGGTTGAAATGAAGCAACTAGGGGTGGAAACTGTAAAATCAAATTCTTATTTGATTATGAAGGTTGAATGTTGATGCTACATGCTTAGTGAGAAGTTAAAAGAAATGAACTCCCTTGATTGTTTTATCATCCATGTTCATCCTATGAGTCAAACTTAATATATCATTAGCTCCCTAGTATCTACGTCCTTGAATCCCTAATTTCTAAAACTATTGTTTCTTTTGTTCTCAGAATTGTGGAGAGTGTTGGAGGAGTGACTGATCTAGTAACATGAGACCATGTTCTCCCAGTTTTCACCGGCGAATGCAAAGATTGTAGGCATGAAAAATTAGAAGAAAGAAACATATGCGATCTTTAAAGGATCAACACTGATAGAGGAGTTAAGATCAATGATCAGACGTCAAGGTTTTCTATAAAAGGAAAGCACGTCTATCATTTTGTTGGAACTTCCACTTTCAGCGAATAGACAGTTGTGCATATTGGATATGTAGCTAAGATCAACCCAAAAGACCCTCTTGATAAAGTTTGTGTGCTCACTTGTGGAATCTCAACTGGTAAATAAAAACATAACATAGTGCGTGTACTTTCTTCAACTTTGTCTGCATAAATTATATTAGAAATTGATTTTGTTCATATCGTTTAGGTCTTGGGGCTACATTGAATGTTACTAAGCCTACAAAAGGGTCAACTATTGCTGTTTTTGGATTAGGGGCAGTTGGTCTTGCTGTAAGTATCCATTTTTATAGGATGTTTTTTAACATTTCAAGTCACTTTGAAAACTTATTTCAATTTTAAACCAGCTTCAAAACTATTTTCAAATACAAATTACTTTCTGACTAGACGGTTGAAAGTAATTCGACTTAAAAAAAAATTAAAGTGCCTTGATGCTATTTGAAATTAAGCTAATAAATGCATAGAAATAGAATAGAAGTGCACTTTCCTATCTAAAATAGCTTCAGTGTATTATTGTCTCTTTCAACCATATGGTGTGGAAAATAGTTTTGAAATTGTTAAAGAACTGAAATGAATTTTCAAAAGTAGCCTATTTATTGATATATTTAATTTAATGTTCATGTGATTAGGCTGTTGAGGGAGCTAGAACTACTAGGGATTCAAGAATTATTAGGGTTAATGTAAATTCTTCAAGGTTCGAAGATGGTAATATTTATTAACCCACCTTTAGTCTAGGTCATGAACAGGCAGATTCAACCCAACAAACTTCACGATTATTGAGGCTGGAATAGGATGGATTCGGTTTAAAAGAAAGAGGTTCACTTGGATATGTCATTTGGTCAAGAAATGGGGGGTTGCACGGCTCGGTCTGGAAGACTCACCTCGCTCGTCGTACCTCACCTCGCTTGGCGTACCTCACCTCGCTCGGCGTATTCGGCATAGCTTACCTCGTTCCGCGTACCTCACCTCGTTTGGCGTACCTCACCTCTCTCGGCTTACCTCACCGCGCTCAGCATACCTCACCTCGTTCGGCATACCTCACCTCGTTCGGCATACCTCACCTCGCTCCGCATACCTCGCATACCTCACCTCGCTCCGCATACCTCGCGTACCTCACCTCGCTCCGCATACCTCACCTAGCTCGGCGTAGCTCACCTCCCTCGGCGTACCTCACCCCGCTCAGCATACCTCACATCGCTCGGCGTACCTCACCTCGCTCGACGTACCTCACCTCGCTTTGCATACCTCACCTCGCTCGGCGTACCTCACCTCGCTCGGCGTACCTCACCTCCCTCGGCGTACCTCACCTCTTTTGGCGTACCTTACCTCGTTCGGCATACCTCACCTCGCATCTCGCTCGGCATACCTCACCTCGTTCGGCGTACCTTACCTCACTCGGCGGCGTACCTCACCTCGCTCGGAATACCTCCCCTCGTTCGGTGTACCTCATCTCGCTCGGCGTATCTCACCTCGCTTGGCATACCTCCCCTCGTTCGACGTACCAACTACTCACGGTTGGTCGGCATAATGAAGTAGGGTTCGGCTATGGCTTTGGTGGGCCCAAACTACTCAGGAGACCCAACAACCTGGTTTTGCCTATAAATATAACATGTGGGTCTCCAGATGGGGGATCTTCTTCTCTCCGCTCTCTAACTTTATATTTTCTAAGGCTAAAGGTTAATCTATCAGTTTGTAACTATAATTGATTCGAACATCAATAAAAAGGAAACTTCTGGAGTGGACGCAGGCCGGAGTTAGCCGAACCACTATAAAATCTGTGTTCTTTACTGCTTTTGTTTTAATTTTGACTCTTCTTCATATTATTGTTCTCTGCATATATTCTACTGTTATCTGTGACCGTTAGTTAGTGCTTTCATTTACATTAGGGTGTTAGTGACCAACTTTGGCGCTAACATTTTGGTACTTTCACTGAGAACGCTAACACTCGGTAATTTTGGAGCTTGGATTTTGGATTGAAAAACTTAGGAACTTGGATTTCGAAAAGCAATGGCTAGACCACCAACAAGGAAGCAAGAGGCGGAAAGGAGCAATCAGGGGGGAAGTCAAGAGGCTTCCTCTAGAGCTGGAGCAGGTCAAGCATCCATCTACATCACTAGAGATGAGATGGAAGCAATGTTGAAAAAACAAGAGGAGATGATGCAGGCTCTTCCCTGACAATTTACATAAGTAGGAAATGCAGGACCTCGGATCCATGGTGCTGGCTCAGAAGCACTCAACTAGCAAGCAGAGGGAATGGGTCAGCAGGGGAAACCCCCAATCAGCAGACGGCTAACAATCTAGATAGCCCTAGACTGGGGGGGCACACCACCAGGAAATGCTGGACCAATCCATGGAGTGATACCAGATGACGCTGTGCAACCCAACACCAACAGGAGTGCAGGAGTATGAGATGAGGAGTATGTGCCTGAATTTCCTCATGAACTCGAGGGGAAAAGCGGAGGCAACGGACAAGGATTACAGCTTAGCGACAACGCCAGACTAGCGGTGATGGTTAGACAAGCTATGAGAGGTGGACTGGTAAACAAAGACTCGGAGGATGTGAATAGGAGTCCCTTTACTCATACTATCAGGCGAGCTAGGAACCCACCGGATTTTAAGCTGCCATCATTGGAGATGTATAATGGAAGGACGGATCCTACAGTTCATCTAACAAAGTATATGAGGCATATGGAAGTGTTGGATGCATCAAAGGAACTCATGACCCGATGCTTCCCATTGTATCTGACAGACATAGCAGCACTTTGGTTTAGACAATTGGAGAGCGGTTCCATTGGAACGTGGACCGAGTTGACTGGAATGTTTATGAGGCAGTTCAGAGATCACATTTCGAGACCTAAAAATGTGATGAGTTTGGCGGCGGTAAAGCAGAGGACTGGGGAATCTTTGAGAAGCTTTCTGACGCGATTCAATGCAGTGGAAACATCAGTGGATCGACCAGATCCATCCATGATCTTAATGGCAGTTGTATTTGCATAGCTAATGGAATAGGGTTCAAAAATTCACTGACAAGGGATCCACCTATGGATCTAGGGGAGTTTTATCATGAAGCCGAAGGATTTCTACGGTTAGAGGATGCAAATGCTAAGAGAGAGGAAGGAGAAGGAGATGATATTTATGCAGTCAAGGGTGAAAATCCTTCTAAAAAATATTCAGAAACTGATAAAGGGAAACGGAAGGCTAGGGATAACGATGATAGACCAATGCGGCCACGAAAGGAACCGAGGTTCACCTCTTATTCAAAGCTGAATGAGACTTTGAAACGAATTTACCAAGACACTAGGGGCAGATTCTCTATCGAAGGCCAATGAGAAGGGATCCGACCAGCAATGAAAGAAGATCGGACAAGTATTGTTTGTTCCATGAACTGAACGGTCACAGTACAAATGATTGTAGGCACTTGAAGGATGAAGTTGAGGGGCATATCCGGAATGGTCTGCTATCCCAATATGTGAGAAGGAGGGCCACGATGGTGGAACAGAAACGACCACCACATGCACCTATCGGCTTGGGATCGGGGCATCAACTTGTCATCTATTGATTGAAATAATGACGAATAAGTGGCAAACTCTATAACAAAGCGATTAAGTCAATTACACATGTACAGGACCTCGAATGATCCTCAGACATGCTCTGATACGACTGTAAATCGCATCAATGTAGGTGTTTGCACTTGGACGTCCCTGTTTTTCTTTTATTTCCCATTTCTCGTGTTTGGACTTGACTTAGCTTGACATTTCCGTTGAAAGACTCATCTTGAATGAAAATCTGCTATTTGTGATTCCATGTCGGCTAAGCCGCTTACACATGTACGGGGTCGCGAACGGTCCTTAGACATGCTCTGAGATGGCGATGAACCGCCCCAATAAACAGTTCAGAAACTCACTCGAACATGAAATCTGACATTAATGATACTAAGTCCCCCCGGACACTCACAACTCGCCTCGAACGGCATCCGACCGCGAACGGTCACAACTCGCCTCGAACGGCACCAGAACGCGAACGATCACAATTCGCCTCGAACGACACCCAACCACGAACGGTCACAACTCGCCTCAAACGGCACCCGATCGTGAACGATCAAAAAATTGCCTCGAACGGTCCCAACTCGCCTTGAACGGCACCCGATCGTGAACGATCACAAATCACCTCGAACGGTACCCGATCGGAACGATCACCATTCAACGCGAACGGCACCCAACCTCGAACGGTCACATACTACCCCGAATGACATACGACTGCGAACGATCATCATTCGCGGTCAGATAAGACTATCAATTTCTTTGCAGGTCATTAACAAGATATGAACATTCATCTTATTGAGCTACAAAACACACCTTTCAATAGCAAGGCATGTTTCGAGAGGCAAAGTGTTAACCTGCCTTTAGTCAAGGCCATGAACAGGCGGATTCAACCCAACCAACTTCACAATTATCGAGGCTGGAATAGGATGGATTCGGTTTAAAAGAATGAGGTTCACTTGAATATGTCATTTGGTCAAGAAATGAGGGGTTGCACGGCTCGGTCTGGAAGACTCACCTCGCTCGGCGTACCTCACCTCGCTCGGCGTATTCGGCGTACCTTACCTCGTTCGGCGTACCTCACCTCGCTCGGCGTACCTCACCTCGCTCTGCTTACCTCACCTCGCTCAACGTGCCTCACCTCGCGCGGCGGGCCTCACCTCTCTCGACGTGCCTCACTCGCTCCGCGTGCCTCACCTCGCTCGGCGTTCCTCACCTCGCTCCACGTACCGCACCTCGCTTGGGGTACCAACTGCTCACGGTCGGTCGGAATAATGAAGTAGGGTTCAGCTATGGCCTTGGTGGTCCCAAACTACTCAGGAGGCTCAACAACCTAGTTTTGCCTATAAATACAGCATGTGGGTCTCCAGATGGGGGATCTTCTTCTCTCTGCTCTCTAACTTTCTATTTTCTAAGGCTAAAGGTTAAGCTATCAGTTTGTAACTATAATTGATTCGAACATCAATAAAAAGGAAACTTCTGAAGTGGACATAGGTCGTTAGCCGAACCACTATAAAATCTAAGTTCTTTACTGCTTTCATTTTAATTTCGACTCTTCTTCATATTATTGTTCTCTCATATATTCTATCTATTATCTGTGACCGTTAGTTGGTACTTTCATTTACATTAGGGCGTTAGTGACCAACTTTGGCGCTAACAATATTTTTTCCATATATCACATAATTTGTGCAAATCGTTTTGAAAAATAAATTCCTAGATTGCCAGTATGAAAACATCAATGAATATAAATTAAATCAAACGGTGATATAGAAATAATCATACTTGTGCCCAATATCGAAATGAGTTAAGATGTTATACATAAATGAGGTAAAATGAGTTAAGTTAACCAATATTGAACTTGACAAATTTAAGATTATCTATAAAGTATGGACTTATTATAGCATTTGCAGCAATCATATTCACCGGTTCACCATTTTTCTTAGTGCGATATTTGATCCAAACTACAATCTAGAGATGGAGGAGTGACCGCTACTTTCGCTTTACTACATTCTAAAGAAAAATATTCAATTTTTCTAGAAAAAAGGAACCAACATGTCGTTTTTGTCAACATAGTCAGGAAAATGACAGGGAACAATTAAGATGGTAGTTCTTTGCTATGAATACTGGTTGCATATGCATGTATGTTAGATCACCATGTTAAAAGGACCAAATAGGAAATTTCAAACATATAGGAATATAAAATAGACTTTGACAATTCTACCAATAAAATTTTATTCAAAGGACCTAATCAGTTGTCATAGGAACCATAAATATATTGGAACAAAATAAGAAAGAATATTTAGTGTCATTTAATATTAATAAATGTATATTTGTTTGTTCATGTATATATTAAGGGAGCTCATTCATAAATATTTTAGTTATTCAGCATCAGTAGACAGTTGGTTGGACGTTTTGAACAATTAATATAGTTGTCTGCAACCTTTTTCTTAAGATATACTACCAAATAGTGCCTAAATTAATATAGTTAGTAGTACAAATAATTTGCATAAAGTATTACACTGAGATTTTTATAGTTGTTACTACTTTATCCCACTGTTTTTTGATATCATTTTTAGTCCATGAATTTCTAATTTAGTCAACTAAAATATCACTATAAACTGAAGCAAGCCAACAAAATTTGCAATTAAAAATACATAAATATTACATCAAATAAACTACTCTTTTCTTACCAAATCTTCAGCTAGTCGAGCCATTCCTTTACGACTACATGTGTGTGGCAACTACTTTTGTCTAATAGCTTCGTACTTTTCACTCAAATCCTAAAATAAGAGATTTTAAAATATTATCCATAATTTTAATGTAATAGTATCCCTTCGATATGATACATAAACGAGTGTTGTTTATAAAAAATACCCTAAATTCCAAACTTGTTTTCAACTTGATAGATTTCTTCCACTCGTTCATACATTCGATGTTAACTGGCTTTAACTGAAGCCCTTCATCCATAGACTTTGCTTGTACCAGTTGTCGAACTAATCTACATTTCGATGCCCGCCAAATGGTATTTGTTAAAAAAACTAATGTTATGTACCAATCCAAATCCAATTTAAACCTCGCCTACAACAATCAAAATTCAGCGTAAAGAGTGTTTGAGGTAAGCAATCAATAAAAGATTTGATCTTAAAGCAAAAGAGTGAGTGTCACCTGGATGCTTTCCCGTAAAACACCTTCCAATTAAGTACTAAGTTGTCTCCAATCATTTAGTGTAACCGAAACAATTTCTTGTCCAAGCGGTCCTAAATAAGAAGATAATTTGATCGTCGCCAGTCCTATTGGTTCACCTGCACTATTAAATTCAACTTCTATTTGCTTCAAAGAATTGAATGGAAGTCCTTTAACTTTAGTTGGCCCTCTAGGTTTTCTTCTCGAGTTTATATTTGCATTGGTTTTTTTGCATATGTCTCTCACTATCTATTGGACCTATAGAATCTCTTTCCAACCGAACTACATTGTCTTCGATTGTTTGTGGGTTGTCTTGTATTTCAGCATTGTTTTCGCTTCGATTTGTAATTGATTTTTTTTAAAGCCCGCGGGTTGTCTTCACTATGAACCTCGCCTTCTACTTGATTGTCTTCAAACAGCTCTTCTCTTGCACGTTTCTTCTATGATCGTCGATTTATTTTTTCATGCACCTTCTCTTTTTCACATCCTTACTTTTCTTACCCATTTTCTGTATAATATTTTTTAATATTCGTTGAATGATACAAAAAACTTTATAGTAATACATAAGTATAAATGAAAATTGAAGTGTAAAGTTTGTACTTGATTTTTTTCTAATGCTTGTGGGTTGTCTTCAATATGAATCTAATCATCTACTTGATTGTCTTCAAGTTACCTCTTTCTTACACAACACTTTTTTGTTCGTCGATTTCTTTTTGCATGTGTGCTCTCGTTTTCACATTCCCACTCTTGCTAATTTTCTTAAAAATAAGTGCAAAAAATACATATATTCGGTACTTTCTTGTGAATATTGCTGGTCCTTTTACTTTATGCTATTTAACTACTGGTATTTTTTTCACTTCTATTAAGAAAAAAAAGATCTACTTATAACACTGCCTTTTGTTGTCAGAATGTTTAGATAGAAAGTAATGCACGTTATGTATTATTCACAAGCACACAAAATTGGGAAAAAAATAAAATCAGTCTTATAAATTGTGGAAGGCGAACAATTTATAAATAGTTGCAAATTTGACATTGAGGTTAGAGGAATCTTTGTAGGGATCTGGCAATGAACAAACTCTGAAACGAATTTCAGTTTTCTGCTAAATAAGTTGGCTATGAATATATGTAATGAGGATATACAAGCCTTGACCTATAAATATTTTTCATGATTACTCTTGAATGTGGGAACACTGTAGGAACTGTTAATGAACTTTGCTTAAGAGATATACTACTCGACTTCAAGGAGTACAAAACGCTAAGGTTTATAATTATTTTTTAAAGAAAATAGAATCATAATTGAGGTAGGCAATATGATTTACTGTCATTTGAGAGAGAGAGAGAAAATGACATTTGTTAAATCACGGTGAATTAGTTTGATTTAATATAATTATGTCAGTATTTTAAGATGCAAGGAAGGAGAAAAATTATTTAAATATATATAGCACTACATTTTTAACTTTAGAAGTGCTACAGATGGAGAAGATATTTTATTGTTGAAACATCTGTTGTCTAGCAGAAAAATATAATCTATGACCATTGAACTTTAATTGTCAACTCCGATATATTGCCACGCACTCGCATAATAGTACAATACAGCGTTTCAAGTTATAAAACTTGGTAAATAATAAGATAAAAAGCAAAGTCTCTAAATATAGATATAGATAGAGTTATGAAACGATGTTGAAGTAGCCAATGCATATACAAGCATGCATAATGAAATTAAATGAAATGGTGAATACGTTTATCAGGAGTGCATTTCCATCTTGCTTTGTTGTTTCCATGCTATGTGATATGCCTTTATGTACACATGCATGTGTTTCTTATTGAGTATATTTTGATGTTTTAGTTATTGTGCATATTAATATATATTTGTATATGTGTGTTATGTGCAGCAGATGAGCATACGTGTGAGTATCAAGGAATTAATGTATGCATGGGCTGTTGTTTCTGAGTGCGTGGCGTGCGCTTGGATCTGTTAAGTTAGGACCACAACATGTTATCATGTCGTTAAAGTCTATATCACTTCTACTTCCAACCAGAACCGCAATTTTCCACTAAGATTTCTACCAAAATGTCGTTGAACGCTTGGATCTAGAAAGGCAATTTATTTAATTTAGTGGAAATTAACCACAAAGGCCTCTTTAGCAAATGCAATTAGTTTTTAGGACAAACAACTGAAATAATTACTTTTAAGGACAAAATGAAAAATAATTAGTTTCTAAGGTATAAAAACCTATGAAATTATGTCCTTGAAAGTAATTGGACTGCTGACTTTGTCCTTAAAAGTAATTATTCTACTGACATTAGCCTTGAAATTAATTTCGGTAGATGTGTGTCCAAGAAACTAATTGAACGGCAAAGTTTGTCCTTCTAGTGAAATGCTCCATTTATTTATTTAGAAATGGTACTTTATACACAACATGTAATTGAGACAACACATCACATGTCAATAAACGTTCAAATCAACTTGTGACATCTAGCATCAAAGCCGAATCACTTAACCACTTGGACAATGGTGCTTGTCATTCAAACCAAAAATACTTGGACTACATCCGGAACATCAAATATGGACGCAACATTTGTTTTTTCTTTTTCTTTTTCTTTTTTCAAAGCAAATCCGCAAAAGTCTAAGAACGAACTGAGAATTCAACTAAGCTAACTACAAAGTTGAAAATTATAAAACTAAAGTACTTTATAGTAAATAGTAGCTTTTTGGTTGACACCTGAAAGCTCATGCTGATCTCAGTACTTTACAGTTCATAGTAAACTATCAAATCAGCATGGATCGTAAAACTAATGGAATGTTAATTAAACTCGGCTTTTATAAATATCACAGTAAATGGTAAAAACATCGCAGTAAACAACAGTTTTAAGTTTTTAGCTGACTATCAAAAATAGCTAATCTGGCGAAAGCACTGAGGTAGAATTATACCTGAATTTCTGAAGTCAACTTTCTCCCTCTCCTTCCTAGACCTTTACTTAATCAACATAAAGCATGGAAATAAATTTTCATTTACCTGCATAGTTAAAACAAGCTAACAGATGCTAATAATCAAGTATCTGCACAAATTGATGCAAATCATGAAGACATAAGCTTAAATGAAACATGATGCAAATTTACTTAGAATTAATAAATAAGTTAAACTGCAACATGAACAACTGATGCAAAAAAAAGCCTGCAGGAGGGAGAAACAAATTCAAAATTCTTACGTATCATTTACCATGGCTAATTAAAATCAGATATATTTGATATAAATTTTCCAAATACTTGTCTATTTATAGAACACTCGTGGATTATTTACCAGATAAAAGAACACTAAAAATTCACTTCATAATTTCTACAAACCAAGATTTTTGGTCTTAAACTACTAATAAAAGCTTATGCATGCTGAATTGAAAATGTAGAAAAAATATAGAAGCGCACACAATTTCACTATGATTATGTACTTGAATGCACCAAACTAATTAATTTATAGGATCTTCGAAAATAAAGAATTAAATGTTTTTTGTAAATGGTTTGAACAACAATTTAAGCACTTCAAATGCGTGTATGTATATAGGATGTTTCTGAATTCTAAATTAGACAAACAAACCTCACAAGCAAATAAGAATGGAAATCTACTCAAATATGCCTTCACAATCTTCTCCAACATTGGTAACATTCTCCATGGAATCAATATCCATATCGGTTTCTTCACAATCTTTCCTAACAAAGCAAACTTCCATAACAAGATCATCTGTCTCTAAGTCATGATAACCTCTTGATAGTGCTTTCATTAAAACATACCAATTAGAGCGATCATTCTCTCTTGAATAAAAACTTGTTTCGCTTGAGGTGCAAGGATATATGGATCTTTTACAAATAAAGATTGATTTTGTTGTAAATTGACAAGAGTGAATCCATCTTCGACCTTCACTCCATTTTCTATATTTTTCCAATGACATTTAAATACGGGAATATAAAAACATGATAGTATAGTAAGTGACCACATCAACTCTTTGAGAAATATCTCTTGCACTTACCCTACACATGGTAGCCGCATCATAAGTAACACCGTAGTTTTGAGTGTCTCTTTCAATATCTTCTGTATGAAAATGTTGTCCGTTAATTATATATCATTTATAGGACAATGCATTACTACTTGGGCCAAGGGAAATCCATTTTAGTATTTCATCACTTGTTGATTGAATAGGTATCTGCAAACAAATCATTTTACGTAAATTTTGAAGAAAAAAGAAATCTTTTTTCATAAAAGAGAGGATAAATTAAAATTAAACTAACCTTCTTTCTAATCCAATCTAAGAAATTATCTGTATGTTTTTTCCATAGTAATTTCGCATTTTTTCCAAACGCTTATCAAAATTTTGTAACTCCTCCAAATGCATACTGGTGTTTAAATAATTTTACCCAAGTTATATTCAACGTTAAAATTTTATTAAAAAAGTATAAACAAAATATAATATGTACTTACTCTAAATATGTTCCACCATAGCCATATTCATTAGCATGGCCAAATAAGCAATGTCTTTTTTATTCGATGACAATATAATTGTCTTCGGTTTTAAAATTGGACGTCCTTCGAGTGTCATATTATTTTCATAATCTTCGTTTCAGACTTCTTTCTCCTCCATTTGTACTTTCCTTTATAAAAATTCATTAAAAATCTCATTGATTTTTTTGCATGACAAGGTTCTGCAATACACCCTTCAAGTCGTGCATAATTCCTTATATAGTTTTTACGTGTTTTCATATACCTTTCAAATGGGTACATCTAACAAAAATGAACAGGACCACACAATTGTACTTCTCTTCCAAGATGAATTGTCACCATTATATCAAAAAAGAAAGGTGGAAAATATCTTTCGAATCCACACAAAATTTCAACAATCACAGCATTAAGTTGTCTCAACGTCTCTCTTTCAAGAATACGTTGACATGATTTATTGAAAAATAAACATAAACGAATTATTGTTATTCTAACTTTCATTGGCAATAATCCTCTAACCGCAACAAATAACAATTACTGCATTAGGACATGATAATCATGCGACTTGAAACCACTAAATTTACAATCTTCTAATGATACAAATCTTTTAAAATTTGAACAATAACCATCAAGACCCTTAAAATCATGTAACCTCTTGCAAAATATATTTTTTCCGAACAATGACAACGTATATGGAGTCGGTGGTCGATACGTTCTATTCCCACTAGGTTGTGCATAAAGACTTTGTCGAATCCCCCAATCCTCCAAATCCTTTCTAGAATTAATTCTATCTTTTTATTTACTGTCATGCAACATCGAGCTTAGTAGGCTTTCAGCAACATTTTTCTCAACATGCATCACATCTAAATTATGTCGTAAGGGAAGTTCCTACAGATACCAATAGTATAACACTTTATTAACTTTTTATTTTTTGGTCAATGAAGGAAAATATAATTTTAATACTAACCTCCCAATATGGAAAATCAAAGAAGATTGATCTTTTTTTCCACCTTATTAGCTCTTTTTTTCCATCATCTTCATCTTTTCTGCTGTGGTTACTCTTCTTCTTTTTACTTTTTATCATCTTACTCAACTATGTCTTTAACTTCTTCTTACACTTTCTCCTTTTTGTTTCTTCATTCCAATCTTTTCCAAAATCATTGGGAAAATCCTTCAAAATAATAGAAATATTTCTTCTCGTTAGAATTCTAGGTTTATTACCTTCGTCTACAGTGTTATCAAACCAAGCCTTTTGTTTTCTCCATGGAAGTGAAGGATCTAGAAACCTTCTATGTCCCATATAAACACTTTTCCGACAATTATTCAACCATCGCTGATGAGTGTTGACATCGCATAATGGAGAAGATTTTTCACCTTTTACACAACTTCCTGCAAGATTTCCATAGGCCAGAAAGTCATTTATTTTCCACAGTGAAATTGCTCTTAAATTAAAAACTGATCTACTGAATGCATCATATATACCAATTCCATCATTCCATAAATAATTTAAGTCTTCTGCCAATGGCGCTAAATATACGTCAATATCATTTCTAGGTTGCATTGGACTAGAAACTATTAATGTTTGCATAATATTTTTTTTCATACATAACATAGGTGAGAGATTACATGTCACAAACATTACTGGCCAACAACTATATTTGAAGCTCATCATAGCAAATGAATTGACACCATCTATAGCAAAACCAAGCCTGGGATTGCTCAGCTCAGATGAAAATGATTTTCAACTCTCATCCACTGCATTCTATGTTACAGAATCTACAGGATGTCGAATTTTTCCATCACTGCTTTTATTGTTGAAATGCCATCTTAGGTCTTCTGCCATCTTTTGAGATCTATACATTCTCCTAAATCTTGGAATGATTGGAAAGTATCTCAACACTTTAGCTAAAACACCTCGTATAATCTCCTTAGTGTACTCATTTATCTTCCATTCCGAAGAATAACATTTCGAACAAATTTCTAAATCTTGAAACTCTTTTCTAAAAGGACAACAATCATTCTTACAAGCATGAATCTTTTCAAACCCCAATTCAAATACTTTGAGAAATTTTTTTACAACATGCAAGTCTTAGGAAGTACATTATTCTTCGGTAGTAACAACTGTAGCAAATTCAAGAGCTTATCAAAACCATTATCGGATAATCCAACCTCACATATAAGATTATACAATGCAGTGGTGGTGGATAGTTTAGTTTGATCTGCACAATCAGGATACAAGGGGGTTTCTATATCTTCCAAATTCTGAAGTAAATCATCCTCCCGTTTTCGAACATCTTCATTTTCTTTAACATCAGTAAAAGAAGTATGATTTAAAAAATCTTCATCTTCAAAATGAATAGCTTTAAGTAGGTCAAATGTATTGTCCAACTTCATTTCTACGCCTATATTTAATTGTTCGCCGTGATGATACCACTTATTGCTGCTCGTGTACTTAGGATCCACCCCCCTTATAATCAAATGTTCAACGATAATGTCACCATGTTGTCGACTAAGATTTCGGTAATTTAAACAGGGGCATAAAAGCTTCTCTGCATTTCTTATATTTCTCTTTGCAGCATCTATGAAACATCTTGCCCCTTGGGCGTACTCCTTCGAAGTTCTATAATGAAAAAAATTCAACATAATAGTTGAATTTTAGCATCAAATATTTTTGTTTTCTAAAATTAAACATGGTTGAGAATATTGGATTATCTATTTACCTGTGTAAATGAATCCAATCTTTTCTATCAACATATAATTAAGGAGAAACATGGGAAGAAAGAATAATCAAGCTCCAAACCTAAAAAGAAAAAGGATTACTAAAGCACAAACCGTATAATAAATTTGTACTCACTCTATTAACAAAAGACAAATTCATCAGTAAATATTGACGAAAAAATATCAAATAATAAAATGAAATACACTTCCAACGAATTGAATCTGTAAATACATTTCAACGTAAATCTCAAGTGACACTGTGATAAATGCATAAACGGGTGTCATAGATATCAACTACCTAGAAATGCATGTAATATTTTTGAATTAGGTAAAGGACTTGAGTGAAGAGTTGAAAACATGCTTACATGATATATATGCTGAATGAACAGCTTACCTATGAGCTGAACTAACAATCAGGTTCCGCAAGAGTCTTTTCTGTCTCAACAATATAAATAAGCAAAGATGCAAGTTTTAAGACGTTAAAGATGCAAAAAAGGAAAGGAGATCATTTCTTATTTGAATTTAACTAACAGTCAGGTTCCACAAGAGTCTTTTCTTTCTCAACAGTATAAATACATTAATGCACTAAATGTGCCTAGGCTATACAAGAGCAACGCCGCCGGTAGAGTTAAAATGAAATTTGCAACCTAAAAATAAGATTTATACAAACAAAATATTGATCTAAATAGTTTCTCCGTTGTAACTATCAACTACTTAACATTCAAGAGTGATTACTATCTTCTTTTGATTAAGAAATTTTTTCATAAGTCCATACTAACTCAAAAATGATGAATTTAATTATATGCCATCGAAATCTACGATTTGGGACCTGAAAATAATTTTGTTCCTTCTTGCTTACAAAACTTTTGTTTATTAGATATTTTAGTAAGCAATTGCATTTAGCGGGTCTTAATTTTGAAGATAATTATAGTAACAAATAAAATAAACGAATCTAAAATCAATTAAATTAACTTTAAAAATCATTGGTTCTATTTTTAATAGAACCAAGGAATATAAATACTTTTTGATGAACCACTAACTACTCATTGGAATGCAAAAAATGAATATATAAAAATCCAGATCCTATATTATATAATAAACTCCAGCATGTAGATGACATTACATAAACCTTGTAGTTTTAAAATTTTGATACTGAAATTAGGCTTGAGTGTTTGTCTAAAGTTGAGCACAACCTTTCCAATATCAAATCATTATTTTGTGGAACATTAGAGTAAATGAGGAAAAAAAACAGAAAACAAAAGGAACATGGAAATGCATTGGAAGTATAAGTATATAAAAAGTTGCATGCCTTAATTAAATTTGTGCTTTGCAATTGGAAAGCACATATATAAAGTTGCATGCAGTAATTAAAAAGGTACTTTGAATAGTGGAGCAAGCCTTTAGTAATCTAACTCTGATGTACTTATAATTTAAGGGATTGTTAGGAAAAACTCTAGTTTTTGATAAAAGATGATACAAATCTTTGAGTGGCTTCATTCTACATTAAAATTCAATGGAATCAAGAAATTTATTCAGTTACCCTTGATCAAAGAAAATACGAGGTTACCTTTGATCAAAGAAATTACAATGCTCTATCGACTTTGATAAATAATACCAAGGCGGACCTTGATAAATAAAAGAGAATCATACGGCGGTAACGCAAACAAGAAAGCCAACATTTTAATATAAATCTCAGCAGAACCTTGTTATTGCAACCAAGAAAATCATATTGTTATTACTCGCTGATTCTATAAACATTATAGCTTAAGATCACAATCCTTATTCAACAACTCGCTGAAAATCCTTTAAATTCCAAATATAGGATATAATTCATCAAACCAAGCATAAGGATAACCATTTAATAAATACAATAGCAAAACAACCATTCTCATGCGATCAATGAATGCAAATCAAGTTGATACAAAGAAAAGCTTGTATAATGTGAAACAAACTAAGCATTGAAAGATAAAGGCTTACAAAGTCAACTCATGGCAGTAGATGGTAAATCATAAGCAGATACTCATATGGCTAATGGAATATTATATTATCTACCTCATAAAAGAATACAGGTGAAATGCAAAAAAATTCCTCTCAAAATTTGATTGGGAAATCCATACTACTGTAAATATTTTTAGTTTTTCATAAATTAATCAATAGAAAAATACATTTTCCGTTAATTTTGTGTAGAAAATAGTCTTTTTGGAGAACTTTCTTCTTACTTTGCAAGTGCATATTGCCATATTTCAAGACAAGCAAATTAAGTCAGCTTCTCGTTGTAACGTTGGATCCGAGATTTGGTTAGAACAATATAAGAATGAAAACGAAGCAATAAAGCATGAGAAGCATCCTTACTTAAGAAATGTCAGTTTCTTATATTACTCATAGATGTTGCACACAACCACATACACACACATTAAATCTTAAGAAGTACGATGAACTCAGGGTACCATTTACATCTGACAAGTCCATATTTTGGAAATTGGCTTGATTTACTTGTTATTTTTGAAAGCAGATATATATTATAAAAAACACCTTTTATTAGCACTTGAGATACATTAATTAACTAAATGAAATGCTTGTGGCGATCAAATATCTCCAGAAGAAAGATAATTATGACATCAAACTTATTTATTATGGAAGCACTTTTTATCACTGGCACTTGAGATGTAATAATTAAAATAGAACCAACATGGTTATTGGGATCAAAGCTTGTTGCAAATTCAAATTATTATGAATTCAAAACTTCTTCAGTCCAAATCTGAATTAAATTGTTCTCATATGGTTACCTATTTGCTTATCTACTTAATAAGCCTGCTACGTTTAAGACGTATCTGGGCAAAAAAAAAGCATAACCCGTTACCTATTTTTGTTCATTGAATTTATGTTGAAAATGTTTGACCTTTAAATGGTGGTTACAAAGGAAATGATTTTGAATCAAGGGTTGAAAACAATTTCATGGTCCCTAAGGTAACATCTGTTTTTCCATAATTCATGATGATTCACTTCTTAAATCAAGTTATATATGGAGTGAGCATGGAATCTATTGGTAGTCTATGTTGCTGCATTCTCATCAAAATATGAATTGTTCATTTAGCCATCTTGAGAATTGACTTCCTTATGTCATTTATTAGAATCTGTGGATGGATGGCATATATAAACGTTCTTATTATATTGAATTGTGCATCTTTAAGCCTAAAGAAGCACATAATGAATTGATTACAAGACGAGAGTTTAAATTATGGTTGTCATGTATGCGTCTTTTCTAATTCATTTGATATTCTTTAGAGCCATTAGTCAATCTGCTCACTCTATCTCAGGACACTCATTACATAAGCAGAAAAACTCTTATGCATATCTAAAAGCGGACATAAGTTATGCATATCTAAAAGCAGACATAAGTTATGCAATTTTTGGTGCTTAGTTGTATTCATCCTCCTAAATTATACATTCATAACTTTTCCCACTAAATTATCCATATCTAAAAGCACACATAATCAAACTTATACCACAATCAATTAGAAAATCACTCACTATTGTTGCAACAAATATCCATTTAAATATATTGAAATACAATTATTATTTTTATCACTTTTCCTACTAAACCATTTAAGCAAGTCAAACAAAAA
Source organism: Allium cepa (assembly GCA_030765085.1). Classification (NCBI taxonomy): domain Eukaryota; kingdom Viridiplantae; phylum Streptophyta; class Magnoliopsida; order Asparagales; family Amaryllidaceae; genus Allium; species Allium cepa. Next base: position 258,855,740 of record CM060938.1, on the reverse strand, counting down.
TATCAATTCTAGTTACCTATTCGCATAGAATCCATCTAAAATAAATTATTAGACTGGAAAAAAGAACATGCAATTCATAAATAAAAATATCAAATGAATTTTTCTACACTATGATCAGAGACTGATAACGGGCAAAATCATTTATAGGTTTTCGTGTTTTATAATATATATTTGAATATATGCTTTTAGATTTCCAATCTGGAAAATATTGATGAACGGCGAAATCGAAGATCGGAGATTAGGGTTCCTGACGCTGTCGAGTTGACTACTGAGGAGCGAACTATTGAAGTGGAGGAGAACAGCTGTGAAGATCCGAGATGGAGGGAACAGTTTCGATTAGGGTTATTTCGTTGGAGATGAAAATTAACAGTGTTATTTTCGGAAGGATATTAAAATGGATAAGTACTTTTGGAAGGGAGATTAAACTGGTTAATTGTTTTTCTAGAGGGCAGACGAAAATTTCGAAGCCAAAACTGTCACACAACATGATACAAAACAAAATAGTTGTATTTTGGATATAGGTACACGAAAATTTTGTTTCATTTGGCTCCTTTATGGAAATTGATGTATTCCCAAAAACAAAAATTAGATCCATAACATCTATGTTAGCTTTTCTTATTAAAGATACCCAAAGCCACTCTCTTTCTAGATGATCCGTCTAGAGAAAGGGGATTCTATTATACCAAATCCATCTAATCTAGTTACTTCGTTCCCTATTTCCACTCGAGGGATCTTGAGGAAAAGAATTTTATTTAGTTTCCACCGAGCTCAAATAATATGCTGATGGTTCTAGTAAACCAAAACTACCATTTCTAGTTATTTGGCTTTATTCTTAGCTTATACAAGACAAAAATTTAAGATCTAATTATGATTGGAAATCCACCGCGCAAGCAGGTGTGGACGAAGAGGAAGCGAGAATGTCGGCTTGAGTAACACAAACATTTGTGAGAATCCAATGCCCTGAAAACCTAAGGGTTCCTTCGCAAGGTTCATATTCGAAGGGTGAGTTAGGGCCTAAGATCGGGCCTAAAGCGTAGTCGATGTACAACATGTGAATATTCCTGTACTACCTCTTGTTGGTCCCGAGGGACGGAGGAGGCTAGGTTAGCCGAAAGATGGTTATCGGTTCAAGGACGCAAGGTGACTTTGCTTTTGTAGTGCAGCCATGGTTGTTGATTCTGTAGAGCATACCAAAAGGTTCAGGCAGGATTGTAGGAAGTGAGTTATACGTTTTTGTATTTCTATGAGAAGCTCTACGACACCCACGATTCCTAGTAGTAAGTCGTCGGCATATCACGCATAACAAATCCTTATTAATATTAATAAGTCATGGGTTTTTAAAGGGGCCAGGGCCAGGCATCTCTCTGACCTGATAACTAGTATCACCTCTCCGCCCATCTCTATTAGCAGGCTCCTTCTTTTGCAGCGTAGCGAAACTATTGACACAGTTATTAATTTGATTGATTTTCCATCCCCCTAATTCCATTATTTCAACTACATCGATTGATCTTTCGAATTGGTCAAGGCTCTCCAGTTTAGGGCCTATTCTCTATGGTGCCAGTTGGTGTTAGCATCACTAACCGAGATTCATAGGGCTTTCGAACGAACCCGGTCTCTATCTCGCTAACTTTTCCTAGAATCCGTTATCCTATAGTCCTTTTGATAAAACTTTAATCTTTGAATTGATGAGAGAATACTTTCAAATTAGTGAGTATATTATAGAGAATGAATGTAGTAAATTAAGATTAAATTTGAGCGAATTTGAAGAGTACAGAAAGTGGATTTGTGAAATATATAACGAGAATTTGGAGTAAGAAAAAAGTAGAGAAAGTAGTTCTTTAAACTTCTTCTTTTTAGTCCTCTTTATACAATGTATGAAAGGACGTGACTAGCGAAGAGATGCAACCAAAAGTCACAACTATTCAAATTCAAAAAACACCTCTTCAACGTTGCATATGTCTTCAATTATCTTAATCAACTCTGAATCTTGATCTCTAGTTGTTTTTATTGATTAGTCTTCAACTCGATTACCCTGCACTTGTTTAAACCTGCATAATATCTTGCAAAATATTATGTATAACTTGGAAAAATGAAAAAAATATCAATATCTATGTTTATATGGTTATTTATCATCAAAATCAATATCTGTAGTATTAATATCCATTTCTTATGCCTCCACTCGTGTATTGGTCTCTTTCCACCTATAGTTACCAATAGTCTCACGGTTGAGTTAAATTACCTCTACAGAAAATTGAATTGAGCAAACGTCCTTCTCCGGCTCAAAATGATTATCTTAAATATCATCAACCACTTCTAAAGTACTATATATCTCACTTATCTATAAAAAAAAATTAACAACTCATATGGTATAAAAAGTACAAATTATCAAATACTGTAAATTAAAATACTAATTACATCAAGGCGAGTTGCAGCCTGCAATTCGAACTGAGGACGGATTTTTGGAGGCCTCGTGGGATCGCAACCCTTTTTCCCGCCCATTGTAGCACGTGTGTCACCCCGGGCATAAGGGGAATGATGACTTGATGTCATCCTCACCTTCCTTCGGCTTATCACCGGCATTCTGTTCAGGGTTCCACACTCAATGATGGCAACTAAACACGAGGGTTGCGTCCGTTGCGAGACTTAACCCAACACCTTACGGCATGAGCTGACGACAGCCATGCACCATCTGTGTCCGTGCTCTAATGGAACTTGGAGAGTGTAAGCAATTAATGTCCTAGACGGTTGTCTAAAGATATAATGATGATTTATTTGACAAGACTAATATTCTTATGTTAAAATTGTACAATAAGGCTCCTTGACGTCTTCGGGCGCCTCGACCCAATCTCTATGGCGCACTGATGCCTAGAAGAAGGACTAGGCTGCTTCACGTGCTACTGCTTTCTTTGCGCTTTTTTGTATTCCCTTCACTTCTTGAGGATGTTGCATTCTTCATAATAATAGTCCTGTACCATTCTCAATGGGAAGGAGGAACTCGTTCATCGTCATCATATTAGGAAATAAGGCATGAAGAATAGGGCACTATATGATGTGACGGAATAGCCCCCTGCTCACAAAAGATGGAAGCAGCCGGTTAAGGTACCGAGATTGCCCAGGAGACGCAGTCAAAAGGCGGCCAGGTCTGTGATGACCCACATTTCGGAAGGTTTAAACCGACAATAATCCACACATGTCCGACTTAAACAATCCAGAATGTAGATAATCAATGAGGTTAAATAAGAAAAAAAGATGTGATAACCCAGATTTTTGGACATCTGGCAATTAGATAACTTACCAATTTTACCATTGAGATATTTATTTTATTTAGTTGAGCAAAATAAATTTCTATTTCAAAGCAAAATAAAATATGATTGTTACCATTCATATATAAGATATTTACAAAATTGTCTGATTTGGAATTTTTATAATCTTCTAATAAGATATGATGGCCAAATTAAATAAATATTGTAGTAACTAAAAGTTGGATTTGAAACTCAATTGTAAACATCATAGAATAAATTGGATTTAAAAGTTTTGACTTTTAGAAACTAATATATATATATATATATATATGTATATATTTAATTATTAATGTATAGTTAGTTTTATGTCATCTTCTTTAAGATTGTATGAAATATAAGAGGCCTAATATATTTTTCTTTTATACTTATAATTAGTAACAGGTATATTTAAATATAAAACCTATATATATATATATATATATCTTAAGTTGAGATGTGAATATAAAAAATAAGATTTAATAAAGGATTCAAAATTCTTTTCTTGTATATACTTGGAAATGAACAAAGTAGTGTATATATATATAAATATAATAGGTGAATTAATAAAGGGTTAAAAATAAATTTAAATTTTACAAGTGTAATATAATAAACACATGCAAATTGACATTTTTTAAATTAAAGAATATATGTATTAACATGTGTAAGGATTAATATAACATAGTATACAAGGGTCAACTTATTTTCTCTTCATTTTTCTAAAAGGCTGTACATTTTTATTCGTTCATCTCAATTCTTTCATATCTTAAAAAAAGAAACAAAGAGAAACCAAAATCCTGTAACAAATCCAGATTCAATCAAGCAAAACAAAATTTCCATTCCAAGAAGAACAATTTTTGATTTCAAGTTGCAATTCAAATCAAAATATCAAGCAAGCCCAAAACAATTCAAGATCCAGACCAAACAATAAACCTGAAAGCAAACTAAAATCAAAACACAAGTTCAAGTTCAATTTAAGCAAGGATTAAAGCTTCAGTTTTCAAAGAGAACATCATGGCATTTTCAAGCATCTCAATTATACCTTCTCTGTTTCCAGCATTTAAGGTGAGTAAACACCTCCTTTTTAAAATTTAAATAAGTTTAAAATCTTGATGCTTGTGAATAATATTTGTAACAATGTTGTGATAGATGTTACATGAATGTGTATGATTCTTGCATGCATATGAATATGATTGGATTAAGTGTGCATGTCTGTATATTCATATACAGGTATCTCTGTTGGTTTTACAGTATAAAAACAAGATTTCAAAAATCAAAATCTCATCATATATTCTCCTATAGACCATGATGTTTAAATGAAACATGTTTGAATCTTCAGGATCTAAGTGTTAACAGTTTTTTTAAGTTAAATCTGAAGGAAGTTGTTTTATTGGAAGAAGAATTACAAAAAAAAGAAAAACTCAAACCTACCAAAAATTCGACTTCCATAATTCTGAGATATTCATATATAAACTGATTTGTCTTTGAAAGCCATGATTTTTAATGTTTATATTTTGATTTTTAACTTGGTGATTTGTGGGAAGTTTTGGGTTGAACGGTAATGGGAAAGTCGTCAATTCTCGTCGATCGGAAGAGTAATGATCATCGAGGCCTTAACTGAAGATGGTTTGGGAATCGGGGGTCACGGAAAATTTGGCAGAAAATTTATTATCAAGCATGGAGTCGGAACGAAGTGATAGTGGGGTTATAGGTGCTCACGTGGTTGATGTCAAGGTCGGGTAATTCATGACGTCCTAGATGATCTAGGGACTATCGGAGGTTGGGGAAAATTAAAAGGTGAGTGAGGGTAAGGTCTGGATGGAGTTGAGGGTTCTCCGATGGTCAGAGGTGAAGGTACGACGAGGATTTCTGATGACTGATTTTGTTTCAGGTTAGGGTCGATGGTTCGATTTTGATTTTCGAGGAGGCTTGTATTTCTGGGTGGCTGATAGGTTAGAGAGGGTCGTAGCTGACAGGTTGATGGTCAGAGTGATGATCGATAGCGAATGGGTTGGTGTGCACGGTGCATGGGTATCTTTGGTGTCAGGCTGCTTATGTGACGAGGAGATGGTTGTGGCTCGAAGTCAAACACGGGAGATTTGGGTCGTTGGCTCATGTAAGAAGTCGGGGGTAGGTTCGTATGTTATGTCTATTTTAAACTTAAACAAAAAAAAAAGAGAAAAGATTCGGGTTTGAGTGTGGTATTGCTCGGGTTTTACTCGAGTTAACTTATAAGAGATTTTCAAGTTTAATGGTTAACCAAAATCAAGTTTAAATTTCCTTAACTATTATTCTAAATAGTAATTGTTTAAAATTGGGTAATTTATTTTAAATTTAATTAATAAAGTTAATTCTTAAGTTTTTTGAAAACATAATTAATAATTTAATTAAGAAGTAATTAAGGAAATAAAATGTTTTATCATTAATTTAACTTAAGATCTTGAGTGATTCAAGTTAATTAACCAAAGTAATTAAGTAAGGATAAAATTAATAAGTTATTAAAGAGTAATTAATTAATTAATGATTGAGAATTAATTAATTAATTAAAGGAAAATATAAACTAATTAATTAAAGGTTAATTACTTGGTAATTAGAGTTAATTACTTAAATGATAAATTACTTAATGGAAGTAGTTGAGAATTAATTACTTTGTGTAATTAATTAAAGTATGGATTAAATAACAAAATTTATTAAGGGCTAATAAATTAATAAGTGTGATTAATTAAAGGATAACTAATCAATGTAAGAGATTAAAGGATAATTAAATTTGAGTAATTAATTAAGGATTAATGTGAATGGGTGAAGGTTAATTAATTTTTGTAATTAATTAAGAGTTAATTACTTATCGTAATTAAAGGATAATTAGTTAAGGGTGATTAATTAAAATGGATGATTAAAGGATGATTAATTAATTGGTTTGTAATTAATTAAGGATTAATGCAAAGGTAATCGAAGTGATTAAAGTTAGTAATTAATTTAGTTAGAGATAAATTAAATTAATTTTGGAAGTGATCAATCTTCCTTAGGAATGATTGAATTATGTTAAATCCCTTGAACTGGCTAATATATCTGATATGAAATGTTTTATGATATGATATGTTTGAGTGGACAATGATAATGTGGTTATCTGTCGATGATGAATTGCTGTGTAAAAGTGACATCCTGTATATAAAGTTGAATTGTATTTTACTTGAATAACTTGGGTTAAAATGGTATTGAAATTCGAAGAGATCGAGGTCGGGTATCAGTAAATACCCGAACCCACTTCGATTTGTAATCTAAAATAATTCTATATAGATTTAATTTGTGAAATTAATAGGCTGGAAAGGAATAATATGGACCTCTGAAACTAAGTATGGGTACACAGAGATCGATTTGTGAAATAAGTGTTGAGCATAACAAGTAATGAACTCGTAGTGAAGTACGAGTTACCCCGGCTTTTTCTTTTATGGTTTGAAGTTAGTATTTCAAATTATATGGGTTTACTCACGCTGGTTTCTAGCCTGACTCGGGTGTTACTTTGTTGTAATGCTCGGGTCAGACCGAGTATTACAAATTTTCAGGCAAGGACGTTCTGGAGTTCAGGAGGCGAGCTGGATGGCAGGAACATATGGAGTGTATTTCGCTGTGATATATGGTAGTTTGTCTGGGACATGTTGATTGTATCTGCCCGGTGTTTGTGTATATGTTGTAACTCTGATGTATTAAAGTGTAATTTGACAAGTACAGTTTTCCTTGTACAACTGATATTATCTGATATTTTATTTTATCTGCTGTGAATGTGAGAATCTATGACTTGTTTTTGTTTCTTCTTCTATCTCTTTTCTTCTTTACCCTAACTATCTGGGATTTTCGGGATTGAAAATTCCGAATCGTTACATTTGGTATTAGAGCTGAAGGTTAAGCGAGAACCTTGGCTCTGGAGGATTTACACATTAAGGATAGGGTAAGTAGTACCCTAGAATGAGTTGAGAGAGAGAGTGTGTGTGTGTGTGTGTGTGTGAGTGTGTGAGTGTACTTGTTATTTTTTATATAATGGTTTTAAAAGTAAATGATTTTTATATAAGTTTATATATAAAACAATGATTCTTCTAACCATTATATATTAAGGTAATTGGTTATTGTATTATTTGAAAATTTAATAATGAGAATTAAGCGGTAATAGTAATACAACCAAATTGAAATTAAATGAAGACAAGTTTGAAATATATCCAAACTGGACATAAAATCCTGAATTTGTAGAAGTAAGAATAAGATAAAAATGAATTGGTATCTAGATATGATAATCTTGGGTATTATCATAAATATTTATTGTGTTTAATAATGATATATTTGTTAATAAGTAAGCCAAATGAAATAAACTTTTAAGATGAGTATAACTTCTAAATTGACATAGGTTTTGAATTGTGAAGTTTTAAAACCTAAGTCTAGAAACATTTGAATTGTTTCAAAGTGTTAAAGGAAATAATAAATAATATAATTCAAACTGTTTTGAATATAGTCTTATTTTAAAATAAGAAGTTGTTCGAAAACTTTAAAGGAATTTGTTTTGAATTAAAACTAAGGGTGGTTTAAATTTTAAAATTTGGCTTGGTGGACCAAGAAGTAAATATGTATATATGTGTGGATATACATAATATCAAAGATAAATTGAAATAAACTCTAAAGTGATGAGTTTTGATTTTCCTTAAAGTGTGATATAAAAACCCAAAATGATATAAGTTTTGAACTTATAAGTGGGAAAGAATTTTGAAATTTGAAATGGAGAATTCAAATTTGAGTAAGGTTAACAGGATTAAATTGAATTTAACTTGGAGGAAGTTAAATAAGTTTGAATAAACAACCTGATTTGGAAATTTCAAGATGAAATTGAGATTTAACTTGGGAAGTTAAATGGTTAATTTGAGTTGGGAGTTTATGTGATCTCAAAATGGGTTTGAGATCTAGAAATTGAAAATGGATGAACGTTTTAAAATAAATTAGATGATATCATCCTATTGTTATTAATAATCTTTAAGCTGTGAATTGGCTTGTTTAAAATAAATTAAGAAGTGGATTGTGATATTTTATATCCCTTGCAGAAATTTAATGGAAATAAAACTTCAAATTGAAATTATTTAAGTAATTTTGATTTTTTAAGATAAAATTTAACTTGAGGAAGTGATATCACTTTGAACTTAAGTTTTGGATGTTTAAAGGAACTTGGAAATTCAAATTGTTAAGGATTGATTTCAAAATTGAAATTTGGTAGTAAATTGAATTTCAAAGATTGAGTGATTAAAAAAGGATTTGAACTTAGAAATAAGTTCATGAAGAAGTAAAGGTGATTTAAATTGGAATATGTGAAATTTGGACTTAGAATTAAGTATTTAAAAACTTTAAAAGTAAAGGTTAATTTGATTTGAAGAAGTTAAATCAACATTTGAAAATTTAACTCGAATTATATAATTCGAGATGATTTAAAAAGTGGAGATTGGAATTGGGACTAATTCAAATAGAAATTGAAATGATTTGAAATTGAAGTGGGTTCAATTTGAAATTAGTCCAAATTGATTTGAATAATTTGGAATTGTGATTAAAGTTGAATAGCTTTAAAATTCAAATGGAATTTGATTTGAATTTGGAAAGAAATTGAGGTTAATTCAACTTGAATTGGGGTTAAATCAAATTGAAGTTATTTAATTGGGAATTGAGTCAATTTAAATGGAAGTGGAAATTTAAATTGAATTGATGGAATGGAGATTGGAATTAAACAGTTTTGGCTCTAGACTAATTTCAAATAAATTGTTTTAATACAAACCAATTTTTCCAAGCTATTACTATACAACCTTTCTTTTCAAAATCAAACTATCTTATACTTATTTTATAACTACTTTTAGAACTATTTAACTATTTTACAACTGTTTTATAACTAATTACTATTTTACAACTATTTTGCAATTATTTAAAATTTCTATAACTATTTAACTACTTTTCAACTATTTTACAATTACTTAACTATTTTACAGCTATTTTACAATTAATAATTATTTTTCAACTATTTATATAATTTGAACTTTTTAAGCTATTTTCTAAATTTAAGCTGGTCAGAGTGCAAACTGTTTATGATTAAATATCCAATTGAGATAAGAATTAAAGTGTTAACGGAAATGTAAATTGGGAGCAATTGTGAATAAGTGAATGAAAATTAAAGTGAATGTGAATCGAAAGAGAATTGATTTGGCAATAATCAATGAGGATAGATACGTAAGATGTACGTATGTTATTCTATTCGCATAATGATTTGATCCAGATTCGAGCACAGAATTTCGAGATAGTATATCGATCCGAGTTGGGATTTTCCACTCGATTTTGGACGGCGAACCTGGATATGGATTATTGATTGGTTCTGGAAATTCTCTATCATAGTTATGACTATGCAAGGAGAATGACGGTTTCTGATCAAGAAACCAGATCTGGGTCCGCACTAGGAAGTCGGGTGGACGATACTAGTTCGGAAGTGAAATTGTGTGATCGAGTGAGTGATCAAATTGATATAGCGTACAGATGATATGTGTCGTATGGGTTTGAATGAAATTGATATTGGGGAATTTGTGGATAAGAACTGTAAAATTATTTTTGAAATGAAAAGTATATTTTATGAAATATATGATGAAGTAAAGTGGAAATTGGATATTTATATGGTAGAAATTTACTTTATGGAAGTAAGTAATTTGTTAAGCGACTTTATAGAGTAATCAAATTTGAATATTTGATTTGGAATAAACAAAGTTATATATCTTTGTTACATATATGATAAAACTCCTCATGTTGAATCTAGGCAGAATAAAAAGGGTTTTTGAAAGTATTTGAAGTATAAAAAGGGAATTTATACAAGTATGAAGTGATCCAAAGATTTTTCAAGATTATATATATATCTATGTATATATATATAAAGGATCTTATGAGAATAATTTTGGAGAAAAGGTTTTTGGAACCTATGGATTTTGGAAAGGCTTTTGATTTTTGGGTAAAATCAATTTTGGAATTTGGAAAGCCTAGTTTGAGGATTATCGATTTGGAAATCGATCTTGTGTAAAGGAGATTTTGATGAAAATCATAAAGGGTGTGATTTGAAAGATACTGTAAGAGTATAGTATAAAGTGTTTAGAGATTGGCCCTGGGGGAAAAGGCGCTCCCTTGAAATAAACTTCTCGGAAGTGCCACGAGGTGGTACCGCCTTGAACCCTAAGGGAGGGTTCTAAATTTGATCCTGTGAGGAGTCCGAACAAAGTAGTTCCTGAGGATTATGTGTAGTGGGTAGCGAAATTCGAGGGCGCTGATGCCTATAGAGACATTGGGTTATGCTGTGATGACAGTGTAAGTCGATGTCACTGCGATCCACTGCAGACCATAGCGAAAGTCGTGTGTGCTGCTGAGATCCAACAGTCTACGTTTGATTTTATATCGGTAGACTACGACCTATGGTGACATAACGAAAGACGAAAGGCCGTGAGAGCCTAAGGCTGCATTAGGATTTGACTGATGTAGTCTGCTACCTATGTGGGAGTGGTGAAGTTTCATTTGGCAGCGAAAATCGAGGGCGCTGATTCCTACAGTTACATAGACTTTTGCTGTGATGGCAACGTAACTCAGGATGTAACTGCGATCTGTGGCGGGTTCCATGGCGTAATCGAGGGGAGCGGAGTGCCTACAGTTATATGGACTTTTGTTGTGATGGCAACGTGACCCAGGATGTAACTGCGACCATGGATGGGGGTGATGATTTCTAGAGCATTCTCACTAAAGATATTTCCTCTATTTTCAAAATGTTTTCTATATTTTCAATAAAATTATTTTTCTAGTATTTTCACTGGGTGTTGAAAACGTGTTTACCAAGTACTTATAGATTTTCAGTCGTACACCTAATCAACATATGACCGAATTTCTATGAGAACATGATAGACTGGTTGAGACATCGAGTTATAAAGTATTTTTATAAAAACTATTTTGGTAATATTATATAGATTTTAAAGTGTTTTAAAAAAAGGTTCAAAGAGAAATTTAATTGATATTAAGTATTTTAACAAATTCTGGTTTCGTTCCTTTTCGAGGACGAAAAGATTCTAAAGAGGGAGGAATGTGATAATCCAGATTTTTGGACATCTGGCAATTGGGTAATTTACTGATTTTACCATTGAGATATTTATTTTATTTAGTTGAGCAAAATAAATTTCTATTTCAAAGCAAAATAAAATATGATTGCTACCATTCATATATGAGATATTTATAGAATTGCGTGATATGGAATTTTTATAATCTTCTAATAAGATATGATGGCCTAATTAAATAAATATTGTAGTACATAAAAGTTGGATTTGAAATTCAATTGTAAACATCGTAGAATAAATTGGATATAAAAGTTTTGACATTTAGAAACTAATATATATATATATATAATTATTAATGTATAGTTAGTTTTAAGTCATCTTCTTTAAGATTGTATGAAATATAAGAGGCCTAATACATTTTTCAAACCTATATATATATATCTTAAGTTGGGATGTGAATATACAAAATAAGATTTAATAAAGGATTAAAAATTATTTTCTTGTATATACTTGGAAATGAACATAGTGGTATATATATAAATATAATAGATGAATTAATAAAGGGTTAAAAATAAATTTAAATTTTACAAGTGTAATATAATAACCACATGCAAATTGACATTTGTTAATTAAAGAATATATGTATTAACATGCGTAAGGATTAATATAACATAGTATACAAGTGTCAACTTATTTTCTCTTCATTTTTCTAAAAGGCTGTACATTTTTATTTGTTCATCTCTAGTCTTTCATATCTAAAAAAAGAAACAAAGAGAAACCAAAATCCTGTAACAAATCCAGATTCAATCAAGCAAAACATAATTTTCGTTTCAAGAAGAACAAGTTTCAGTTTCAAGTTGCAATGCAAATCAAAATATCAAGCAAGCCCAAAACAATTCAAGGTCCAAACCAAACAATAAACCTGAAAGCAAACTAAAATCAAAACACAAGTTCAAGTTCAATTTAAGCAAGGATTAAAGCTTCAGTTTTCAAAGAGAACATCATAGCATTTTTAAGCATCTCAGTTATACCTTCTCTGTTTCCAGCATTTAAGGTGAGTAAACACCCCCTTTTCAAAAATTAAACCAGTTTAAAATCTTGATGCTTGTGAATAATATTTGTAACAATGTTGTGATCGATGTTACATGAATGTGTATGATTCTTGCATGCATATGAATATGATTGGATTAAGTGCGCATGTCTATATATTCATATACAGGGGTCTCTGTTGGTTTTACTGATCAAAAACAAGATTTCAAAAATCAAAATCTCATCATATGTTCTCCTATAGACCATGATGTTTAAATAAAACATGTTTGAATCTTCAGGATCTAAGTGTTAACAGTGTTTTTGAGTTAAATTTGAAGGAAGTTTTTTTATTGGAAGAAGAATTACAAAAAAAAGAGAAAAACTCGAACCTATTAAAAATTCGACTTCCATAATTTTGAGATCTTCATATATAAACTGATTTGTCTTTAAAAGCCATGATTTTTAATGGTTATATTTTGATTTTTAAGTTGGTGATTTGTGGGAAGTTTTGGGATGAACGGTAATGGGAAAGTCGTCAATTCTTGTTGATCGGAAGAGTAATGATCATAGGCCTTAACTGAAGATGGTATAGGAATCGGGGGTCACGGGAAAAAAATTCGAAAAATTTATTATCAAGCATGGATTCGGAACGAAGTGATAGTAGGGTTTTAGGTGCTCATGTTGTCGATGTCAAGATCGGGTAATTCGCGACGTCGTAGATGATCTAGGGACTATCGGAGGTTGGGGAAAAGTAAGAGGTGAGTGAGGGGAAGGTCTGGACGGAGTTGAGGGTTCTCCAATGGTCAGAATTGAAGCTACGGCGAGGATTTCTGGTGACTGATTTTGTTTCAGGTTGGGGTCGATGGTTCGATTTTGATTTTCGAGGAGGCTTGTATTTCTGGGTGGCTGATAGGTTAGAGAGGGTCGTAGCTGACAGGTTGATGGTCGGAGTGATGATCGGTAGCGAATGGGTTGGTGTGCACGGTGCACGGGTATCTTTGATGTCAAGCTATTTATGTGATGAGGAGATGGTTGTAGCTCGAAGTCAAACACAGGAGATTTGGGTTGTTGGCTCGTGTAAGAACTCGGGGTGGGTTCGTGTGTTATGTCTATTTTAAACTTAAGCAAAAAAAAAGAGAGAAAAGACTCGGGTTTGAGTGTGGGATTGCTCGGGTTTTACTCGAGTTAAATGATAAGAGATTTTCAAGTTTAATGGTTAACCAAAATCAAGTTTAAATTTCCTTAACTATTATTCTAAATAGTAGTTGTTTAAAATTGGGTAATTTATTTTAACTTTAATTATAAATTTAATTCTTAAGTTGTTTTAAAACTTAATTAATAATGTAATTAAGAAGTAATTAAGGAAATAAAATATTTTATCATTAATTAAACTTAAGATCTTAAGTAATTAAAGTTAATTAACCAAAGTAATTAAGTAAGGATAAAATTAATAAGTTATTAAAGAGGAATTAATTAATTAATGATTGAGAATTAATTAGTTAATTAAAGGAATATAAATTAATTAATTAAAGGTTAATTACTTGGTAATTAGAGATTAGTTAATTACTTAAATGATAAATTACTTAATGGAAATAGTTGAGAATTAATTACTTTGTGTAATTAATTAAAGTATGGATTAAATAACAAAATTTATTATGGGTTAATAAGTGTGATTAATTAAAGGATAATTAATCAATGTAAGAGATTAAAGGATAATTATATTTGAGTAATAAATTAAGTATTAATGTGAATGGGTGAAGGTTAATTAATTTTTGTAACTAATTAAGAGTTAATTACTTATCGTAATAAAGGATAATTAGTCAAGGGTGATTAATTAAGATGGATAATTAAAGGATGATTAATTAATTGGTTTGTAATTAATTAATGCTAAGTAAAGGTAATCGAAGTGATTAAAGTTAGTAATTAATTTAGCTAGAGATAAATTAAATTAATTTTGGAAGTGATCAATCTTGCTTAGGAATGATTGAATGATGTTAAATCCCTTGAATTGGTTGATATATCTGATGTGAAATGTTTTATGATATGATATGTTTGAGTGGACAATGATAATGTGGTTATCTATTGATGATGAATTGCTATGTAAAAGTGACATCATGTATATAAAGTTGAATTGTATTTCACTTGAATAACTTGGGTTAAGATGGTATTGAAATTCGAAGAGACCGGGGTCGGGTACCAGTAAATACCCGAACCCACTTCGATTTGTAATCTACAATAATTCTATAGAGATTTATTTGTTAAATCAATAAACTGGAATGGAATAATATGGACCTTTGAAACTAAGTACGGGTACTTAGAGATCAATTTGTGAAATAAGTGTTGAGCATAACAAGTAATGAACTCGTAGTAAAGTACGAGTTACCCCGGGTTTTTCTTTTATGGTTTGAACTTAGTATTTCAAATTATATAGGTTTACTCACGCTGGCTTTTAGCCTGACCCGGGTGTTACTTTGTTGTAATGCTCGGGTCAGACCGAGTATTACAGATTTTCAGGTAAGGACGTTCTGGAGTTTATGAGGCGAGCTAGATGGCAGGAACGTATGGAGTGTATTCCGCTGTGATATATGGTAGTTTGTCTGGGACATGTTGATTGTATCTGTCTAGTGTTTGTGTATATGTTGTAACTCTGATGTATTAAAGTGTTATTTGATAAGTACAATTTTCCTTTGTATAACTGATATTATTTGATATTATATTTTATCCGCTGCGAATCTATGACTTGTTTCTGTTTTTTCTTTTATCTCTTTTCTTCTTTACCCTAACTATCTGAGATTTTCGGGATCGAAAATTCCGGGTCGTTACATTAGAAGAGTAGAAGAAAATAAACACAGAATCTCACAGCGTAAACGATAAAATATAACAATCAAATAAACAATTCATGAAGTTGTTTACTATACATTTGATTATAATCTACACACATTATCAGAGTTATATATACACATCAGGGATAAATAACCAATACAGCAGAATAGTGATGCAGGGATAATAATAATATTAATATACCAAAACTCCATCTTCGTCTTCCAGAGAAAAGTCTTCAATACGCTGGAAAAAAACTCAGGAATGACCTGATCGTAATGAAAAGACAAAAGACACTCAGTCAGGGATTAAAATACTCTTATGTAAGTCAAATCAGTGTCACAAATATGAGTGCAATAACTTAAGAGATGTTACGGGATTTTCCATCTCCTAAGGATCTGTTTAAACTATTTATATATAATAGCATACGCTATAATAGATAATGTCTATTCGCAAAATAAATATCAAAATAGCTTTACATTGATCCACCTTATAAATATGATAAGGCATGTGAGGCAATGCTCAAGGTAGGATTCTACCAGTTTACCCTTTCTGGCTAATCGTAACCCATCTGTGGCCAACCGCGACAATCAATCCAAACGACAAAAAGGTGCACCCATCAAATCTGAAACCACAATAGTAACATAGGCTCAAGTTTTAGTCATTTTAATTATGACACGAATATCAAAGCTATCCATCATCGTTCTCTTACTTCATTCCAGTAAACGTCGCCAATTCAACCACTACATTCTGGATATCATCCACCGCGTATGCGGTTGTCAACGTGGTTCTAATATTGAAAGAGAGTATTTCAATAAGAGGCCCCGGTCTCTTTAACAATCAATTGTCATTTTACACACCGGTTGGTTCTTTTAAATAGTTTAAAGTTAAAAATAGTTTAATAGAAAATATTTAAATAGTCAAATCGAAAATAATTTAAACATAAAAAGGGTTTATATAGTAAAATAGTTTGGAAGACTCATATCTGACCCGGAGTTTATTTTCTGTTTTCTTAAACTCTTGGGTACTTAAATTTTGACGAGTAGCCAAAGGTACTCGAATTATCAATTTTGTCTGATAAATCATTGCACTTCCAAAATTTGATTTGAATTCAATTTAGGTTATATTCTTCACTTTAACCTAGTCCATATTTAAATCATTTACTAAAGTGTAATTTCATTTTATAACTCCATTTAGTTCTACAACGCTAAGCCAATTATTTTATTTGTATCTCAAATTCAAATTTTACTTTCTTCCATTGTTTTTTTTTTCAATTTTATTAACATTCAACAATTTTGATTTTTATTCATTCTTTTCTTTTAATCAATATAAATGTTCCAAGTAACTTATGACACAATGTAAAATAATCATACTCCATATATCCTCGTTTTTTTCTTATAATTGTTTCCGATTCACCAATTTTTAATCAATATAAATGTTCCAAGTAACTTATGACACGATGTAAAATAATCATACTCCATATATCCTCATTTTTTTCTTATAATCGTTTCCGATTCACCAATTTTTATTGCTTTTCAAGAAAGCAATAAAAAAATGAAAAAAAAAAGATATGAAATCTTAAATATTCTTATTTTACATTTTTCTTAATAGAAGAATACCTACATAAGCAAATGATTTTTACTTTAAAAACATCCAATAAAATTATTTAAAGCTGATTCATGGATTAAATTAAAATTTGGAAGATAAAATAGGTCAGAGTAGGGAATGAGTTAGAGATTTGTAAAATAGAGAAGGAAAAAAGAGAAGGATGAAGAATATGTAGACATGCGCATTCTCAACAAAAAAAAATTCTTTTTAAATAGCTTGCTAGTTGCATTCCACAAGCTATAGAATGAGGACTAGAAGTATTATAAAATATGATAGTTTTTTTCTGCAAGCTTTGTATCAAAAATTTTATAAGAATTAGTATTAAAATATTTATTGCAATATATTACATTCTCCCCCTAAAAATGAAATACTTAAAAATTACATTATCAATAATGTCTTTAATGTCTATTACGGGGACGAAGATGATAAGGTCTAGAGGACGAAGATGCTTCATTCATCTCTAACAAAATGGGACAGTAATTAGGATCTTCGTCAATATCTTCATCTTCTGGCAGTTCCTTTTCAATCCAAGAACAATCGCTGAAACTGTCTTCATCGTAATCATGCTCATATTGCAGGTACCTGTTTGCTGCATTTACATCAAAAACATATTAGTTTTATTAATTTGATTTATTCACGTAAATACAGAAGAATATACACTTAGAGGAATCTTTAATGTTACCTGCAACATTTTGTTCCGATATGCACATTTTTTCGATAACTATGTGTAGAAACTGATTGGTATCCATGTCTCTGCAAATAAGTTGAATGCGTAAATTAAAGGACAATTAGAGCTTTAAAAATGTAGTTGAATATCATGTTGAATTAATACCTGAATGTATACATAGAGTACATAATCCCTATGAGTCCAGAAGCAACGAAAATGTATCTTGTAAGCCATATCATACTAACTGTGTCATCAATTTGTGCGACTTTAACGATTGCCAACTCAAGCAGGAAAAGTACAATAAGAGCTGCAAAAAATAACAAAAATCATTTATGTTAAAAAAAAATTCATGGTAGATAAAAAATTTAACACCTTGCTTTACATACCTAAATAAAGATAAACTCTGATTCGAAGTGTCTGTTTTGCACTAGTGAGCATATGCAGCAAAAAACTCACACAAGCGTAGAAAAAGAATGATTTGATTAACCGAGACTCGTCCACTATAGCTTTGTATAGTGAATATAACTTTTCAATCATGCTGAATGTGTCTGATTGCTTCATTTCAAACTCTCTCTACATTCACAACAAATGACAAAAGCATGTTAGACCTTCAGAGTACTCAGATGTGTATATAAAAATGAACTATAAAGAAAAATTTGTGGTTGATGATTACCTGAGCTTTCAATATTGCTTGCGAATTTTCGTGAAGATGGTCATGCATCTTTTGTATTTCTGCTTGTCTTTGAAGAAGTTCTTCATGTTGTTTAAGACCGTATTCTGAAAATCTCTCCAAAGTTTCCCTGGAAAGATAAAACCATATATTTATTTTAGTAAATTGTATTGATAGTTTTAGGGAGGAATCGTTCTGTTCTTGTTTGTAGGAATTCATCCATTGATCCGGAATTTATCAAGAAAAATTCACCGACTTTTTTTTGTAATTTTGACCCAATTTTGTTTGGTATAGTTGTGCTTTTGATACCGCATTTTCAATTTCTGTACAAAATTAATGAAGGATTCATACCTGCTTTCTTTAAGTGCTTCAGAGTAAGTTTTTCTAAGAGAATCAAGTCCTTCGATGGCAACAACTTGTCCATCAAGAAGCTCCATTTGCTTTTCCAGCGATGAACCCGTAACATTCTCAATATTGTCAGCAGTAATTTGCAAATCAAGCATTTTATTAACCATAGTCTCACCTACGAACATAACCTCTTTCTCAATTTCTTCTGCTTCCTTCATCAAACCATCCATTCCCTTACTTAAACTCTCATAAGAGTCATGCAATTGAATCATACTAGTCTTCACTGCATCACTCATCCCAATTTGCGCTTCTTTTAACTCTAATTGAGACTTTGCTATGTCTTTTGACTGTTGAAAAATTGCAAGGGTGCTCTGTATTACATATTGTATTTGAGATTCTACTTCCTTTGATACTTGGCTTATATGGCTTGTTTCTACTTGTAGCGAGAAGAGTGAGTCGTGTATTTGGTTCGAATCTTGGATTAGTTGGTTCGATTTTTGATTGATTGCTTCCAATTTGTTTTCTGCCAAATGTGCTGTTTCGGATAGGTCATTGATCAATCTTTCCGTTTCATGTTTGAATGCCTCACTCCTGCAATTGTTAAACCGAAAAAACTTCAGAGGTTTTCTAGTTTATATTCATGAAGAAGAAAATGAAAGGAAATCATTATCCTTTTATTTATAACTGTATAAACTACGTCTGTAACAAAATAAAAAATTCCTGTGAAGGAAATTTTATATCTATCATTAGATTATAGCCATTAAAAACTTTCCTTTCAGCTGATGATACATGAATTCACTTACTATAAATTGAAATGTTATTCTGTAAATAAATAGGTGCAACGTATTTTCAAGAAAATATTACTGTTATCTAGAATGCAGCGTGGCATTTCCTTCAAGACGATGATACATGAACCCACATAAGACATATTTCCAAAACATGACACATACATGCATGTACATAACTGATTTGGCAACTAAAATGCAAAAGAAAGTAAGAACTTACTGCAGCTGATGGCAAATGTTATTAGTCTGTGTAAAGAATTCTAAAAACACTAGATGTTCTTCTTCACTCAACCTCCTCGAGCATGACTTCATTGAACTGCTTTCATGGCAGGTAGGAAGCCTGTTTCTACCGGTATCAATCTGAAAACAATCAGTTAACATCCAGGCCAATCTGCTCTTCTTTTCATCATCTCTCACTATCTCTGAGCAACTGTGAAAGAGAGCACTGTAAGCGTTGTGCCAGCAAGTGTTTGGCCTTGACATTTTTTTCTTGGCTTCCAGTAGAGCTTCATTTGAGGTGGCATAAGTTTGTAATGAGAATTCGGCGTTTGTTGCTTTTTCGTTGTTTGATTCCGGAGAAGATGAAGAAGAAGAAGACGACCATAGCCATGAAGTTGAGGGCTTGAGAGAGAAACAGAAGATGATGACGGCTATCAGTTGTAATTTGAGATCGCCCATGAAAGTTCGGATGAAAGATTTTGTTGCGAAGGGAAGATTGGTATGCAAACTTTGGAAAAAGCGAGAAACTGGTGATTTAGTGATCCATTATATAGAAAGATTTGACAGTGGAAGGCTTTGAGTGAAAAGGCGCTGCTGTTGGAAGAAAGACATGGTTGTTTTTACACTAGTCGTCGCGTCAGTTTATATATCGGTTGGTTACAGGCCCATTGGATTTTGCATCTTTTTAAAATTTGTCAGGTCACACAACTAATTGGGATAATGTTAAAAAGATCTGGCCTAGTCTATGAGGCCTCGAATTGACATTTGTTCGATAAGAGGTATTAAACATTTGGCCCAACAGTGTTATGGCTCCAATACCAATAGTGTTATGGCCAATTGAACCCCGTGTCTGTTTGATTCCCTGTTATAGAATCACGATTGAACCCAATAGCGTTACGGCTATGATACCAATTGAAAGCTTGGGGAATCGAACATAACCAATAAATATGATTAAATCACCAAATCAACATGTTAATGCGACGAAAAATGAAGAATCTTGAAATTTATTGGGTTCAAACTCTGGTCTATCCTTAACGATGAACATGTTGTCCTCACTTCCAAACCCGAACCAAACCGACCAAAGAATACATGAAGCCGGTACAAACCTAATGGATCTTGGATTGGGTCTGTGTGACTAAAAATACCATAAGAGCTGATCGATTCCATCTCAAAAGAACCAAACAAAAAACATAAATATATGTATTATTAATGTTATCACCCCATCAGACTCGAACCAACTCAACTTCGAACTAAACCGAACATCGGGTCGTGTCGAATCTAAGTTTCAAAACAAATAGTCTGAACCCGACAAAACCCAATCCGCCACGTCAAGTTGGAGTCTAACTCGACGGGTTTAATTTTCACCCCTAACTTAAAAGAATAAATTTACACAACAACAATGTCTAACACAACCATGATTTCCAAACATTTGATAAAAGTAGTATTTTCTCCATCCTACAAAAGACTTCACTAAGCCATAGAAGGATGCATGCAACAAGGACGGATTCAACTATACCACATAAGGACGTCAGTTACAATATCAAATAACGTAGGTTTAACAAGATGTGTATCTTTGATTGTTGATTTGGCACTTTGGGTGAAAATGTCCTATGACCGTCAGAAAATAGTTTTAGAGAATGCTTTTGTAGAGGTTAAGGATCAAATCAGATAGTAAACAACTCACAGATACAAAAATATTTATTCTCAAACATCATTTTTCCTACGCAATACCTACGAAGCGTGGGCGGGTGTACGATCAGAATAACTATGATGGTCAACGAGGCGTGAGAAAGGTGTAGAAAGTTCCTACGATTTTCATACACCTTATCTGTTTCACTAATAGGATATCGTAGGAATAACGTAGGAAAATTTCTACGTACCCCATATAAAATTATCTCGGTATTGAGATGATTATAGTTGATATCAACCGTAATTGAAGTGCTCCAGTTTGGTTCAAACTTCTTGTGCCTATCATTCCAACTAACCCCGTAAGTTCTTGGTTCATTTTATCTTTGTGTTGAAGTCCAGATCCATTGAGAATTTGCTCGGTTCAGGTGCTAGATAACATTTTCCTCCAAAGTATGCTTTCATGAAAAAAACACATATGTTGGATCAAGATAAGCGACATAGAGTTGACCGCACAAGATTTTTTGGCCCATCAACCATTATATTTAAAGCATCGCATCTATTCCAAGAACATCCGTTCATCACTTTAAATAGTCAGCGTATCATTCCTTTTCGCAGCAAAGCTGGAACCTTTAACTTTCTAGAAGCTATGTCCTATCTCGATATGATAGGCCTTCTTTTTTCCTTTCTCTTTTCTTTATTTTTTTACAGTGAACATAACATGCCGATATCGACCATAATCATATTGGTATCGACCATAATCATATTGGTACCGACATCATTCTTGGATGTTATTACAAATATCAACAATTAGCAGTTTTTCACTTCACTTCAATTCGTTTTCATGCATATCTTTTTCTTGCAAATCTGATTTTCTAGCCATCGATGCCTCTTTGCCATCGCTGCCAATGTCGTCGCCACTTTGACCACTGCCTTTCCAGACTTAGCATCATGGTGATTGGATCTATCCCATAAATTCGACACTGACCTAACCAAGGCAACCACCTTCCCATATCTCAAACTTTTCACTTTGCTGGGTTTTCAACCTTGAATCCAATGTTGCCACCATGTTGTCACCCATGATGCCTTCTTATGGTCATGGGTTCATGGTCAACCCAAAATTCATGACTTTTACTTAGCCATGGCCGATTAAATCTATTAGTCGTGGAACTTCACCTAACCCTAAGTCGACCTCAATCCTCCAAAGGATTTGCCCTTATTTTTCCTTACTTTTCATGATAGGTGTTCACTTGGTGTTAATAAGGTTTCATCCAATTCTTTCCTTAAGTTCGCCTAAATCTTTTACATGTGATAATTCCTTATGCTATGGGAAAAGCACTCAACTTTCGTCGAGTTTCTGTTGGAATTGGATCGACAACTTAGATTTGGTGGGACAATTACTAGAAATGGCCGCATTGAATGCGCTTCGGTGTCTAACTTGAACAATGTTACACTTCAAATCGAACATCATAATCATACGTTCCTATAAAGATACCATGTGTTGCTTCGGACAATGGTTTCGCTATTGCATGCTCTATAATAACGGGTAATATGACACAAAGTTCCATAGTGTGACGAAACTTGTTTGTGAGCACAAAGGGGGCTGTCTACACAGAGTATTCATGTACAACGTGCTTTACACACAGGACATACACTTGATATATAAATACTTTACACTACCCTCGATCAATGTGAAAAATCCGATTGGTCAATACACGTCGACATCTGTTGGATTCTACACATCGGCTACATGGGTTTTGATTAAACTAATTCATTACAATAAAACATACCTGACCACGTTCACCATCAAGCTTTTTGGTTCCAAAATGACCAAGTAATCTCCATATCTTAGAGTATGCACTAGCTCTTCTACCCCTCCAGAGGCGGGCTCTTCAATTGCTCAAGCTTCTACGTCTTCTCCATATGGAGTGGGACATTCTACAACTCGAGAACTTCAACTCCAAGCTCTTCCAGCTACATGGTCTTATGGTCTATCTCCTCAAATTGACGAACGACTTGTTCTAATGGTCTTAAATAATTCCTGAGATCACACACCATTTAATTTGACCGTAAAGAAGCTCCAATCAATCTATTTTGAACATGAGATTCCTAAGGATGAGGTCCTTTAACTAAAACTTGACAAACGGGCTCATATCCCGCATCTAGGCTACACGACATGCAATATGTATATATGCTTGTCTTTAGCCATGCCACCATTCAATGACTTTCTCAATTTTTTCCTTCAAGAGATTGGGTCGGATCCTACTCAAGTTAATCCTAATGGATATGACATGTTCAACTCATTGCACATTCTTTCCATGATGTAATTAGTTCATCCTCCAACTTCGAAAACTCACTTATCTGAGCTTTAAGAAGAGGCAAGATTCACCTTTTCTACTAATAGTTGAAGCTTACAACCGTTGTAAGGTTATAGAGATGCTCCATAACAAGCGTAGTTATTTCAAAAGAGAATATTTTTTGTTTGCTGTGCCGAAGGCTTCAACCACTTCTAGTTGTCTGACCATAAGTCTTCTTATCTATTGTCTCCTTCATACTTGGGTTTTTCTTCATCCAAGCATTTAATATTCTCTTTGTATCCTTCAGAGATCCCCCGAATGAGAAATCTCCAACACTCGTACCTAAACTTTGGAGTTCTTGAAGGTGACTGAGTTTAATCATTGCAAAATTTCTATCTTCTAGTGAATGCTCGGATGCACCAATATCACCTTTTATACAACCGTAGAAGCGTTGTTTCGAATAGGCCTCCCACTAAGAGAGCATGAGCTGTTGCCGATCTTTATGCCTCATCCCATGATTCCAATGACGAAGACCAAATGGATGAAGAGGGTCAAGGCGACAAAGTGAACCTAAGAGAAGAGGAGAAGAGAGACGAAGAAAATATGATAAAAAGAAGGAGATGAAGGGAGAGTGGAAAGAGGAGGCGAAGAGGGAAAAGTGGAAGACAAGGAAAATAACAATTAAGACTGTGGTCTCGGCGGGGATGAATCGTATGGAGAGACATCTCCTAAGGGAACTATAGTCATAGCACCTCCCTGACCTAAGTGACTAATCATCATGTCTCATAACTTGCACCCAGACCATGCCTCGAACCAATAGAAGAACCAACTACTCCTGTAGACTCCTCCAATAACGTCTTTGGTTCCCTAGGCAATCTTGGGAACTTGTCCACTTTTGGTTCCAAAGGAATAAACTAAAGACTAAATACTATTCCTCGTGAATTCATCTTCCCTTCAAGGGATATTCTTGTGGCCATAGACGGCAATGAAACTCCATCTTTAGACCCTTCTCCTTTTCAAGTACAATGGCGAGATAATGTTTCAGCCAACTCCGTGCAGGTGTAGATCAAACCATTCTTCAGCTCCCAAAGCCTATTATCGACACCCCACTTCTTACCAAGAATCAAATTCTGAGAGGAGGAAAAGAAAGGTTCAAGAGTGACGGGACGTAGAAAAAGGAAGCATCATCATAATGAATAAGAGCGACACAACGTTGTGAGAAAATAACGCCGTCAAGATGGACAATATGGAACCCATGACCATGTTGGGTACAACCTTAATCCCCAACGGCACTCTCGCTCCCATTCTTCCTAGCAACAACCGTTTTCTCATCAAGAACTTCCTCCATCATCACAACCTCTCACTGCTACTATTTCCCTCCTCTAACAATCCAAAGCCACTCTTCTCCAATTCTTTGAAATATTATAGAAGAGTAAAAAATAAAATGGCTTGGAAATAGCTATCTGATAACACTGGACGATGCTTGGGGAAAAATCTTACATCGGGCCCATAAATTTGGTCATGGTGTTGACAAAGTGTAATGACCTACAAATTTATCACTTCGATAAATTATATTTATATTTGAAATATTCAAATACAAGATTTTATAACACAAATTATAATGTTTTGAACCATAAACAATGATGTAAACTTGTTTTAAAGGTATGTTAACAAATATGAATATTTGGGGGATTTCATTAGAAAAACGAGGGAAATCAGTTTTCGGTAAATTTGAGATTTTCCCAATATTAGCATGCACGAAACTAGGGTGTCATCAATTTTATATATTTTCTGTAATTTCAAAATTAAGTTTAAGTAATCAAATAATTGTTTCAAAATGATAATAATTCATTTTATTATGTTGTATAGTGATGATAAATCATTTATAATAGTTTTATAAAGATATATACTTGTTTTAAAAATATGAGAAAATTCATAATATTTTATCGATACGACAACACTTTTTGTAAACACTTGTTTAATATTGATTGATATAGTTTTATAATCAAATGTGATCAATTTAATTAATTATTAATGATGAAAGATTAGTTTTCAAATTTTGTTTACATTTATATGTAATTTAATTAATAAGTGAAAATGTGACCAGGAATCGGCTTTTAGTTTTTTAACAGTTTAATGAACAGAAGTTGTTAAAAGTTATTGCAACGTTATATGTTTTCTTGTGCATATCCATACACATGTATATACATGTTATACACCTACACATATACATATATACATTTACTTTTACTATATAAATTTACATAAGATAAAAGCATAAATATCTTAGATATTTATAGACAAAATCCAACCAAACCTTCACTTAAGTCAACGCTCCCATGCTAAAGGACAAGAAGTAACGGCACGAAGGAAGGGGGAGTGGACCGCAAGTGATGGAAAAGGGGAGTGGGTTGGCACATAGTGAAAGGAGATGTGATGGAAGATATTTTTCATATTTTTTTCCCTATAAATACATGCCTCCTCTTCTCATATATCCTCACATCAAAACTACCTTCTCTCTTCTTATTAAGCTTTCTAATGGCCTCTCTAGTCTTTTCTATCATAGCAAAGCTTTACTAAAATAAAATCTACCATATATGAAGAAACACCGCCTTAAAGTCAAGATACGAGTTCGTACTCCCACCTCTGTTTCTTCTTCTTCGTTGTGCACTATAAGGAGTCACCACCATCTCAAAATCAAGTTTCTACCTCCTCCAAGCCTAGTTCAAGCTCATCCTAGGATCCCAGGACAGGATTCATAAGCTTCGGTGAAATGGTAGCGAAGCTATAGTCAAATTTAGAAAATATAGAAACCAATGAACGTGAAAAAATATACTATTAAATTTCTAAATTATATGATGATATGACATGTCTAATATGGATGTTTTCTTTGTTTGATCATCATGTTTTAGATGTTGATGTTATGTTTGTTTTATGTGGAAATGATTCAAGGTAAATACATGTCGAATTTACACAAAGGAAATCACTTTCCTATATAAATTATAAAAGTATTACGGAATGGTTAAACCTCTTTAAATTTATTTAAAATATTTATAAATGTTTTATAAACGTTTAAATTCAATTCAGAGAAGTTTTGGCAAGATATGGAATTGGAGTCAAAAATAGACGCATCGCGTAACAGTAGTTCGCGTTTTCGCACCATAAAAGTTAAATCATTGTGTAAAGTGGAATATAGCTCGGAATGATTCAAACTAAGAATTTTCCAAACTTTTATAACTATTGTTTCCAAATAAAGTAGAAAAATCAAGATTTCATTTAGTAAAATTTGAGATATCTCCAAGTCAAGTTTTCAAAAACGTCGCGTTTTGATAGTTCGAAAACTAAAGTGGTAAAATCTTAAAAATAGATATTTTTAAATTTTAGAAATAGATATTTTTTAATTTAATTGATAGATATTTTAAATTTTAAAAATATGAAATAAATTCCCTAAATATATTAATTTTTTAAAAAAAGGATTAGATTTATTAAAATGGACATATGTGGAACGACATTTTGATCAAAGAAGCTTTAAAAACACCATACGCATCACTTTTTGGTAACTTTTGAAATTAAGATTTAAACTTGGGATTTTCTTCCTAAATCTTTTGCAAATGTTTATCAAATAATAAATCAAGAATTTAAAGAATTTAGAGTTGATCAAATAACCTGACCGCCTTATGGATGACAGAGAGATAGTCTCTAGGCTTGAGTTTGTGAAACAAGTTGCCTGCTCTCCCTAGCTATTTGGACTAGCTCGACGGAAAGGATAGTAAATTTGATTTACTCAACACATCTTCATAAGATAAAAGTAGCTTTGGAGCTTTCTAAAAGATAAGTAAGATTTAAAATAGGATTTGGTTGTTAAAGAAAACATTCTACATAAACTTTGTATTAAATTTTACAGAGAGAACCATATAATCCGTATGAATTTAAAAGATGATTTCATCGTTATTCGACAGACAGTAAAAGTTGATACAGAAAATATTATTGGGTATAATCAGTTTAAAATTTATGGATCCCTTTTATTCAATACTAACTGGTTTGGGTTTATAATAAAAAAATGTCTTAAATAACATTGTTTTTGACCCAGTAAAGATATGTATTGAAAATGTTAAATCTTCATTAAGTTTGAATTATACATTTACTAAGTAATTAAAGATGCAATGTTTTTGTATTTCTAAAGTTAAAAAAGGGTTTTAATTAGCCAAAGAATTTGATAAAAGAGGTTTAATTATCCCGTATATGCTGAAACATAAAATGATTTAAAGATGTATATCTCTAAAAGATATTTTACTAGGATAAAAGGTATTGACTAATTGAATAATAATCATCTATATACTTACATCTTTTATTGATAATTGGTTATGAGAAATAGGGGTTGGATTTGGATGATTCCTATTCGAAAATCACTTCAAACCAATATACGTTCGAAAGTGAAAAAAATGTTGAAGACGATAAATTTGAAGATGGAGATCTTCATAATATAGGGCTGGTGGCCACTAACCTCTAGGGTAATTCCCTTATCATATATATGGTGGCAGTGGTTTCTACGATTTGAAATCTTTAATGCAAGGACTACTCGCTACTAATCCTAAGGTGATTCCCAATAGGATGTAGTAGGAGAAGTGCCTTTGGTTTTTCCTTTGCATGGACAACTTGTATGGACGAGTGTCTGACATCGCATTTCTAAGACCACGTACATTGGTTTTTACAAACGTACGTCTTTTTGGTGGTGTAGGAGGTAACCCCTCTTATACCTAAGACATACGAGCTTAGAGGTTGTACTTTATGGAAATTAATTAGTGTGTTGTTAGAAATGGCAATGTAGCATTTAAACTGGGATTTGTTATGTGAATGGTAAAATGTTACCTTAGGCCTCGCACATCGGTGATGACGAAAATAGAGTAGATGTGGCAGGGCTAAATCGCTTGCTTCATTAGGATATAGTCATTACTTTCTAGATTACCCTCTATATTTTGGTTTGTTGTTTATGATGTGGCCAGGGATAGGTCGGGAACGACTAAGGTGATGGCGTATTCGGTACTATCTATGGTAGAGGTGGGTTGGTTCTATATTGGTAGAGGTCAGAGCCTCAAGTGCATCCCTCTAGAAACGTACTATCGGAAGGTAGTCTCTTACCTTGTCATTGTATAGAACATTCTCCAGTACGAGCCTTTACGGTTTTAGTTGTAGAATCTAGCGTGTTGGAATTTAATTAATGTAAAATTTCAGCTAAGATTATATATATTTATTTGAAATAATTTCAAAGATGTCATTAAAATATATCTCTTATTTTGCATAACAAATGGTTTGGTTATCATAAGGTAAAAACTTGTTCTTATTTATATGCGACGTGGTCTTTGTTTTAAAAAATATCCATGTTTCGAATTTTCTTACACTAGTTCCATGACTGACCTGAAGTTTCTTTTCTTTTCCCATAAACTCTGGGTGCCATATTTTCCCAAGCAACCAAGTAGTTCAGGTCTAGCTTGGAACATTTTGGAGGAGCTTGGAGCAGGAGCTGGAGTTTTCACTATAGATGGTTTTCCATTTCCATTTCCACTGCATTTGTTTATTGTTTGAATTCAACAATAGTAGGGACAGAGATTTATAACTATCTAGGCTGAGATTAAGATAGATTATGATGTATGTATTTAAAATTTCTGCTATAAAGATTATATATTGAAATAATATATGTTATTCCATTCATTCAAGATCCTATTCTGTCTTTATTATTCTTCTTACCCTTCACGATCGGTCTTTCCGGCACTTAAATGTTCGGCACACAATACATTGGACATATTAGTGTCGATTTCGAAGGGTCAGGAAGGCAGGTCATCACATTTGGTATCAAAGCTTAGTTTGAGCGAACACCTAAGGTTGATAAGGGTAAAGTCTCAATAGAGATAGGGTTAGTAATACCCTAGGATGTGTAATTCATTAGAGATAGAGTAAGTAACACCATGGAATGAGTTGAGAGTATTATATATGAGCACGTATTTGATAGTATCATATAAAAATGATTTTTCTTTTAGAAAATTTGGTAAATAACGTAATTTTACCTAGGTATATATTTTGAATATAAAGAAATATCTTCCAAATGATATAGTTATTTATGCAGTGTTTGGTTGTTAAAGGAATGATAATATTCAGTTATTATCATTGATTGATTAGTTGTTTGATTTACAAGTTTAAATACAAACATCTTGTGAATTAAGTTTCACGATTGGACAATAAGGTGTTTGACAAAAGTGTTGGGTTAAGGATAATGAATTTATATAAGATAATAAATGAGCATGTTGTATAAAAGTGTGTTTAACAAAAATAAAATGTTTCCATAAAAGTTGGATTTAGAAGATATGATTTATAAAAAGAGATTTTAATCGGTATTTTGGAAAAGCTTTGAATTTTTTTAAATGATTTCATAGAAGTTATAATTTTAGGAGTAGAGTTGTTTGAAATAGAATTGAAGTAAGGTAAAGAATCTTGCAAATTTTCTAAGTTATAAGGCTTTGTATCTAGTTCTAAGGTTTCTATTTTGTTTTGTTTTAGAAACCAAAGAAGGCAGAGCGCCTTGAGCAGAGAGAGAGAGTGAGAGATTTAAGAAAGCCCTAGGAAAGTATGATGATTTAGAGGTTCTAGAAATGCCCATCGCTAGCTATGAGGAAAAAGAGGATGTTTAGGTAGGAGAGCCCTTTGGGGTTAGGCATAGAGCATTGGATGATCCGATAGTCATATCAAATTAGGAGGACAAGGAGATAATTATGATTTCGGATGACGAAGTAGAGGCAAAGGACCCAGACTTGTGGATAGAGGATCCCTTGAGTGAGGAGAATCCTGAGGAGGATTTTGATCAGGAGGAGCCTATTGTGGAGGAACCAAATAGGAGTCATGAATATATGATGCCTAGATGCATAACATTTCATCGGAGGATGATGAAAAGGTCATTTGGGAAATAGGCTCTCCCATTTTAAAGTTAGGGTCACCGATCCAGGAGCAGATTTAGGATCTAGGATTAGAAGAAATCAAGGAGGTTATTGGTGAGGAGGTTCTAGCAGGGCCTAATCATCTTCCATGGATCTCGACAAGACAACCATGACACCTACTTGGATGGGAGTTGATGGATCAGGATGAGGGCATCGGAGATGAGCCAGAAGAAGAGGAGATACCAAATTTCATAGACCTAGATAGTCCGTCGAACACAGAGTCCGACGATTAGTGATGTTCTATTTAGATGGTAGTTTTTTGGGAGCTCCTTCTTTAGTATTTTTAAGACGACCTTTTTAGTATTGTAGTCTATTAGGCAGTTTATGTATTATATGATCGTGTATGATATGGCCTCAAGTACGTAGTATGTACTAAGGCCATGATTTGGCATCTGTATATGTATGTTATGCATCTAGGGTTATGATTATATAGCTTTTTAGTACTTAGTGAATCTCTCTCGTTTTACCTTTTCCTATCCTTTAAGAAATAAGTTAAGAATAACATCCATTCAATATATGAGAGGTAATGATACCCCAACTTGATCGGCTTCATTGTTAACTAATAAATAGTTTAAGTTCGACATCGAAAATTAATATTAAGTATAATTTATCAGATCTCTATACCAGTGTTTTTGGGTTGTCGTAATGATATTTCACACAACATTCATTTTGACCCGATAAAGTATGTTTTGGAAATATGAAGCTTTCCTCAAAGATTTTTACGGATTTAAGTATATAGAAGTATTTTCTAAGTGTTGAAATTGAAATAGTTTCTTTGGAAAGAAGATAGTAACTTTTTATTCAATAAAATATTTAAAGTGATTATATATAAAAGCATCTTTATAAAAATGTTTGGATAAACTGATTTTATGAAAGATTTTCATAATTTTTCTAGAAAAGTTAATAAGTACATATAAGTTACATAGATCATTTCGTTGCACAATTCGAGTACATGACTTTGAGCTATTTACATTGGTTCGAAAAACGATTTATCACTCGATTATTGGCGATGAACATTAATGAGGGTTTGTGGTTGGGTATTTGCGTTTTCTGTCATAGTTAAGAACTATGTAAGAGAAACGAAGGTTTTTGATCAAGAAGCCTGATCAGAGTCCACACTAGAAAATCGGAGGATCAATACAAATTCAGGAGCAAAGTTGTGTATTTAAATAGAAGATCGAATCAGATAGTGCAGACAGATAATCTATGAGCATAACACGAGTTCTTATTTGAAATTTAAAATAATATTTTTACCGAGCTTTGGTTAGGTGTAATTTCGGGTACAAAATTATTTAAAAGGGAAGTCTGTAAAGTCCCACAAATTTATCACTTCGATAAATTATATTTATATTTGAAATATTCAAATACAAAATTTTATAACATAAATTATAATGTTTTAAACCATAAATAATGATGGTAAACTTGTTTTAATGGTATATTAACAAATATAGTTATTTACAGGTTTTCATTAGAAAAATGACGGAAATCGGTTTTCAATAAATTTGAGACTTTCTCAATATTAGCATCCATGAAGCTAGATACATACACTTATTTATCCATTTAAGCAAGAATATGAAATAAAATTTATTTATTTTATTTTTGGAAATAAAATATATATATGACATCATAAGGATGTCATCGTTTTATATATTTTCTGCAATTTTATAATTAGTTTAAATAATTAAATAATTGTTTTAATATGATAATAATTCATTTTAATAATTATTACAGTGATGATAAATCATTTATAATAGTTTTATAAAGATACATACTTGTTTTAAAAATATAAGAAAATTCCTAACATTTTGTCGATACGACGGCATTTTTGCAAACACTTGTTTAATATTGATTTATATGGTTTTATAAATAAAATGTGATTATTTGAATTAATTATTAACGATGAGAAATTAGTTTTCAGTTTTTTCACATTTATATGTAATTTAATTAATATTTGAAAATATGATCGGTAATCGGCTTTCAAATTTTCATTGGTTTAACGAACGGAAGTTGTTCAAAGTTGTTGCAACATTATTTGTTGCCTTATGCATATCCGTACACATGTATATACATGTCATACACCCACATATATACATATATACATTTAATTTTCTATATAAATTTACATAAGATAAAAACATGAATATCTTAGATATTTACATACAAAATCCAACCAAACCTTCACTTAAGCCAAAGCACCCATGCCAAAGGACAAGAAGTGATGGCATGGAGGACGGGGGAGTGGGCCGTGAGTGATGGCAAGAAGTGATGGAACTCATTTCCAAACTCTTATAACTATTATTTTCAAATAAAGAAGAAAAATCAAGATTTCATTAAGTAAAATGTGAGATGTGTTCTCAAAAAACGTTGTGTTTTGGCTGTTTGAAAACAAAAGTGGTAAAATCTTGAAAATAGATAGTTTTAAATCTTTAAAAACATGAAATAAATTCCATAAGCATGTTAAAATGTTTTAAAAGGATTTGAGTTATTAAAATGGACATATCTGGAATAAAATTAGCATTTTGATCAAAGAAGCTTTAAAAACACTATTCGTAGGACTTCTTGCAGCACTTTTTGGTAACTTTTGAAATTAAGATTTAAACTTGAGATTTTATTCCTAAATATTTTGCAAATGTTTTTCGAACAACAAATCAATAATTTTAAAGAGGTTGGAGTTGATCAAATAACTTGACCGCCTTAGGGGTGACAAAGAAATAACCTTTAGGATTGAGTTTGGAAACTAGTTGCTTGCTCTTCCTTGCTATCCGGACTGAACCGACGGAGGGGATAGTAAATTTGATTTACTCAGCCCACATCTTCCAAGATAAAAATAGATATGGAGCTTTCCAAAAGTTAAGCTAGATTTAAAATAGTACTTTGGTTGTTAAAGAAAACATTCTAGTTAAACTTCGTATTAAATTCTAAGAAGAGGACTCGTACTATCCACATGAATTTAAAAGGTGATTTCACCATTATTTGAAAAATAATAAAGGCTGATTGTGGAAAGTAGTATTGGTTATAATCATTATAAAATTTACGAATCTCTTTGATTCGATACTAACTGGTTTGGGTTTACATTAAACAATGTCTTAAATAACATTGTTTGTGACCCATTAAAGATATTTTTGGAAATGTGAAACCTTCATTAAGATTTGAATTATACCTTTTCTAAGTAATTAAATATGAAATGCTTTGGTATATCCAAAGTTAAAAAGGATTTTAATTAACCAAAGGATTTGATAAAAGAGGTTTAATTATCCTGTATATGCTGAGACATAATATGATTTAAAGATGTATGTCTCTAAAGAGATATTTTACTTGGATAAAAGATATTGATTAATTGAATAATAATCACCTATATACTTAACATCGTTTATCAATAATTGGTTTGGAGAAATCGGAGTTAGATTTGGGTGATTCTTATCCAAAAACCACTTCGAATCAATATACGTTCAAAGGTGAAAACATGTTAAGGACAATGATTTTGAAGATGGAAATCTTTATAATATAGGTTTGTTAGCCACTAACCTTTGGGGTAATTCCCATATCATATATATGGTGGTAGTGGTTCTTTCGATTTGAAATCTTCAATGCAAGGACTACTCGTTACTAATCCTAGGGGTCATTCCCAATAGGATGTAGTAAGAGAAGTGCCTTCGGTTTGTCCTGTGTTCGGACAACCTGAATGGACGAGTGTCTGACATTGCATTTATAAGACCACGTACATTGTTTTTTACAAACGTACATCTGTTTAATGGTGTAGGAGGTAACCCTCTTATATTTAACACCCTTCTCTGAGATGTACGAGCTCACATGTTGTACTTTTATGGAGATCAGTTGGTGTGTTGTTAGAAATGCCAATGTAGCATTTAAAGTGGGATTTTTATGTGAAAGGTAAAATGTTACCTTAGGCCTCGCATATTAAGAGGGCTAAGTGGGTCGCTCCCTTTAGGATATAGTCATCACCTTTCTAGATTACCCTCTATATTTCTGGTTTGTTGTGTGTGCTATGGCCACGGATAGGTCGAGAACAATTGGGGTGATGGCGTATTCGGTACTATTTAGGTAGAAGTTGGTCGATTCTATGTTTATAGAGGTTGGAGCCTGAAGTGCATCCCTCTAGAGATGTATTATCAAAAGAAAATCCCTTACCTTGTCATTTTATGGAATCCATTCTCCAATACGAGCCTTTATGGTTTTAGTTGTAGAATCTAGTATGTTAGAATTTAATTAATGTAACAATTTCAGCTAAGATTATATATATTTATTTGAAAGAGTTTCCAAAGAATGTCATTAAAAATAATATCTCTAATTTTTCATAGCAAATGATTTGGTTATCATAAGGTAAAAACCCGTCCCCTTTTATGTGCGACATGGTCTTATAAGATACTCTTTATTTTCAAAAATATCTATGTTTTGAGCTTTCTCACACTAGTTCCATGGTTGACCTAGAGTTTATTTTCTTTTCCTTTAAACTCTAGGTGCTTTATTTTTTTAGGCAGCCAAGTAGTTCATGTCTACTAGAGGAGCTTGGAGTTGGAGCTGGAGCTGGAGCTAGATTTTCCTCTATAGGTGGTTGACCATTCCATTTCCGCTGCATTTGTTTACTGCTTGTATTTAGCACTAGTAGGGACGGAGATTTATAACTATCCAGGCTGAGATTAATAAAGACTCTGATGTATGTATTTAAAATTTCTGCTGCAAAGATTATATATTGAAATAATATATTTTATTCCATTAGTGTAAGATTATTTTCTGTCTTTATTTGTCTTCTTACCCTTAGCGATCGGTCTTTCCGGCACTTGAATGTTCGCACGCAATACAATGGACATATTAGTGTCAATTTTCGAGGGTCGGGAAGATGGGTCGTCACACAAAGAATAAATAAAATCAATATTTTTGGATGAAGACGATAATGGACTTGGAGAAGGGAAAGGAAATCTAGGTAGTAGACATTGCAGCTAATGGGTAAATACTTACCGAGGCTCTCGCTATTCCCTATGATCAGATCATATGGAAACTTCCATAATAGCATCGAGTTCAATTGTAATTCCATAACACAGGGTTCAATTGTGATAGCACAAATGAGCCTTCAATGACTATGCATTGAAACCAATAGTGTTATGGCTCTGATACCAATTGAAAGTTTAAGGAATTGAATACAGCCAATAAGTATGATTAAATCTCCAAATCTACAAGTAAATATGACGAATAATAATGAATATTGAATTTTATTGCATTCAATTGTAATTGCATAGTCTATGCAGGCACTATTATGGAATTACAATTGAATCCAATAGTTTTATGGCTCTGATACCAATCGAAAGTTTAGGAAATCGAATATATCCAATAAATATGATTAAGTCACCAAATCAACAAGTAAATGCAATGAAAAAAGAAGAATATCGAAACTTATCAGGTTCAAACTTAATCTAGTCCTATTGATCATGTAATCACCTAGGATTTTCATTTATCAATGGTCCTCACTTGACCCAGAGTAGGAATGGCAATCACCGAGGCTCGCAAACCCAAACCGAACCGACCAAACCCAATGGGTCTCGGGTCTGGTTTAGATGACAAAAAATACCGTAAGGCCCTATCAAATCAATCCCAAAAGAACTGAACAAAACATAAATATATACAATTATAATTTTATTACCCAACCAGACTCGAATCGACCCAACTTCAAACCTAACCGAGCATCGTGTCGGATCTAAGTTTTTATAACATATAATTTGGACTCGATAAAACCTAATCCGCCACATCTTGCTCAAGTCTAAACTGACAGATTTAATTATCATCTCTAACTCAAAAAAAATACTTACACAAAAACAATGCTTAATACAACCATGAATTACAAACATTTGAAAGCAGTGGTATTACAACAACCCGTAATTTATGGTTAATTTAATTAATTAAAAGGCTAAGATAGGCTAAATAAGGAGAAAAGGGAAAATAAATTAATTAAATGAGTATGAGGGCCAAAACCCAAGTTATTATGGGATAATACATGTCACTCTTTCCATTCATTCACTTTATTCTACTAAAAGAAAGCTTAAGAGGAATATTAACGATGATAGCCTAAAGAAATCAAATAAAGGGAAGTTAAGGAAACATAAGCTAAAGAAGGATTAAGTAGACTAAAGCAAGATATTTCAAAGGTCTAGGTGAATAATATTAGTCCTATAATACTGTATCCAATTATTTAGGTGCGGTATGATTTTTTACTTGTACATATTATTGGATTTCATATGGATTTATATTGAAAAGGTAAAAAAAATTAATGGATGTTTTGAGAAAAATAGATGAACATGTGATATTTAGATATATTTCAATACTCTAATGGTATCTAAATGCTACAGAAGTTTATATAAAGTTTCAACAATGATTTTAGATATGGTTTTTGTCTGAAAGTTTTCCGCTGTCAAAATAATTTACTATTAGTTATTAAAGGAGAATACTAGAAAATAAATAAGCTAAATACATGTACAAATCTAAATCAAGAGTAAAGTATATTAGAATAGCTGTCCATGACTTTTCTAAGATTTTATTAAGATTTCTATGAAGAAAATAAGCCAATATAGGATGGATACTGTCATGGGAAAAGGGAACTGTGCAGATGTTAGTAATAAATTTATGTGGTAAAACAAGTGTTATGACCCTATGAAGTTCGATATCCTACTTATGACTTGTCAATATCAAAGCCAAAAGACTATTGGGTTCAATTGTAATTGCATAGTTTATGAAAGCGCTATTGTGGAATTACAATTGAACCTTGTGTTATGGAAATACAAGTGAACTCAATAGTCTTCTGGCTCTGATAACAATTGGAAGTTTGGAGAATCAAATATAGCCAATAAATATGATCAAATCACCAAATCAATAAGTAAATGTAATGGAAAATTAAGAATATTAAAATTTATCAGGTTCAAACTCCGGTCTAGTCCTAACGATCGTGTAGTCTCCTATGATTTTCATATACCAACAGTCCTCACTTGAGCTAGAGTGGGGATGGCCATCATTAAGGCTCGCAAACCCAAACCAACCAAAGGATACTTGAAGCCGATTCGAACCCAATGCGTCCTAAATTCGGTTTGGATGAAAAAATACCATAAGACCCAATCGTATCCATCCTATAAGAACCAAACAAAAACATAAATATATGCATTTTTAATGTTATTACCTAACCAGACTTAAGCTAATCCAACTTTGAACCAAACCAAACATCGATCTTATCGGACCTAAGTTTAAAACATATAGTTTAGACCAAATAAAACCCAATCCACCGCATCAAGTCCGAATCTAACCAGACAGGTTTAATTATCACCCCTAACTCGAAAGAATAGATTTACACAATAATAATGCCAAACACAACCATGACTTCCAAACATTTGACAGAAGTAGTATTGTAACAACTCGTAATTTATGATTAATTTAATCAATTTATTAAAATGCTAAGATAAACTAAATAAGAAGAAAAGAGGTAATGAATTAATGAAAGAAGTATGAGGGCCTAAGCCCAAATTAATTTAAGACAATAAAAAAAATACTATTTCCATTCATTCATTTCACTGTAGTAAAAAAAGCTTGAGAGGAACAGTAATGGTGATAGCCTAAAGAGATCAAATAAAGGGAAGAAAAGGAAACGTAAGATAAAGAAGGATTAACTAGACTAAAGCAAGATACTTCAAAGATCTAAATGAGTAATACTAATCCTATTTTACCAGTACCCAATTGTTTGGTTGTGGTATGATTTTGAATACTTGTATATAATGGGATTTCATATGGATTTATATTGAACAAGTAAAATGTTTAACAGATGTTAAAGGAAAAATAGATGAACATTGAATGTTTAGATATGTTTCCCTACTCTAATGATTTCTAAATGGTACAAAAGTTTTAACCATGATTGAAAATGGATTTCTGGTTTGAAAGGTTTCCGAGGTTAAAATAATTTTTTTATGAATTATTAAAGGAGAGTACCTAAAAAATGAGTAAGTTAAATACTTATAAAAATCTAGATTAAGAATAAAGTATATCTTTATTAAGGTTTCTATGAAGAAAATAAGCTAATATAAGTTAGGTACTGCATTGGGAAAAGGGAACTGTGTGGACGCTAGTAATAAATTTATATGGTAAAACATGTGTTAGTTAAATAGGAAACAAGATTCCTATAAAAGATAAAAAGGAAAATAAAGGACACTGTCAATAACAGAAAATGAAATCGTGACGAGTTAGGTAGTAAAACGTGTAATGACGATGTCAAAAATGTCAGACTTTGTTTAGCATAGAGCTGAGGCAGCGACCTAACATCGCATAAGCAAACTGCTTTTACAGGGATGGGATAGTTATTTGCCAAGGGCATCAAGGGACTTTTAGGGGAAAGTAGATCTATGCCATAATATGTAGAAGACATGGTGCGCCATATAACTTTAAAGTTGGAAGAGACAGAACTGCACCGCCATATGTAGAAGGCATACTACGCTGCAATTCGGAAGCATCATCTTATTAAGGAATGGATGTATTGTGTAAGCAGGTTAGGCCAAGGTGGTTCTGCGCCAGGAAATGGTAGGAAAAAACCTAATATAAGACAATTTGGCAAGACTCGGGGAGAGCCCAGAGATATTAAGGGGAAAACTCCTGCGTTAGAGGTAAGGTTGGAAGAGCTATTAATGTCGAGTTAGGGATGCTCACATGAATGCACAGCCAAGAAAGGTGAGGAGAGGCATTCAAATTCCAAGAGACTGCGGCGGGCAGATTCTATGCAGTTTCAAACAAAAAAATGTTTGGGGACTTCGGTTGCCTGTTTCACAGAAATCCAGAATTCAAGAAAGCAGGTACTGCAAGGGGCTAATTCTAGGCAGTATCAGACTAAAGACTAATCTCAAATGGGAACTGCGATGGGACAGCGCTGGGGTGCAGTAGCAAAAGGAAATCACATAAGAGCGCATAAGATGTAGAACTATTAGAAAATCAAATAAGAGCATATAAAGTGCATTAGTAAATGGGAACTATGTAAACTATGATTGTTTCATTTATGAGGTTGTGAAAAATGAGGGGAAAACCTGTTCTATGTTGTACAACGTGATCTTGATATTTATATTTGTTTTGAGGTAAGTATTATTCACACCAGACTTTACGTCTAGATTGTGTTTTGTTTTTCCTATAAACTCATGGGTGCTCATTTGACTAGGTTGAGTTTATGGGATTAGATAAGTTTTATAATAGGAGCCACAGTACTAGATTGAAGATGGAGCTGGCGGCTTTATTAGCAGATAAAGATGTTATTTTCGATGTTTTAAGGAGTTCTGGCACCATCGTTGTTGACTTAACTCTTTAATATGTTATTTTCCTGTTGTTATTTGACCCTCTACGTTAGGATTAATTTAATGGAAAAATGTATACACTAAATATTAAGACAATTTCTATGTAATGAAAATATTTAGTTGCACTATTTACTTTAGCTGTATTTGAATATACTGAACTAAATTTCCTTAGTGAAAGATAATTCTGATAATAACCGCAGCATCATCAACAATCATCTTCGTGTCTCGAAGTGGGGGATGATATAGTTGGTGTCAGAGCTTATATAATGGGACACTTAAGTAAAATAGAGCTAGAAAATAAGAGCAGTACTTAGAATAAAATAAATACCCTGGGAGCAGATGCACTACTATATGTACATATATACTATACTAGTATGTTGCTATATAGATATACAGGAAGATATATCTACCCTTCTACTTTCATTTCACTCTCTTTCTCCTTGTTTCTAATGAAGACTTGCTTAATAGTAAAAAGCAAGATGGAACTGAGAAGTGGGCGAGCTAAGATAAGAGGGGCAAGTGCAAGGAGGGAGGCTGAAAGTACACAGACTGATGGAGAGAATACGAGGGACGTTCCCAGAGCAGTAGTGAAGGGAGTTACACATATCAAAAATTTCGTCGACATGGATGTGAATGATTTGTTTAGAGATATTATCCAACTTCTAATCGAATAGCATCTAGACAGACTAGATGAATAAAACCCAGAAGCTATCAAGGAAAGAGTCCCTGAGAGATAGCCATAAAGTCTGGAAACCAAGTACAACCAAGATCATGAGATGAAAACAAGGCCATCCCAAGAATCCCAAGCCAGTATCCATCAAAGTGATAGATCGGTACCGATCCATGGTACTTCTCCAAAAAATCTCAAACTTGCTCCTACTACCAGGTTGTAATGCCAAAAGCTTATTTCAAGTTCTATAGATCGATCCCTTTTCATTTTCTATTGAACCCCTCAACCACTTGAAATTTGCAACTTCATTCCTCAACTGATCCACCTCGTTGGCCTAGAAACAAGCTCACAACCATACAAACAAGTTGGAAATCATGAAGCCAATGACAAGTCACTTCATCCTAAAATAATAAGAATAATCCATTAGTGAATCTTATGGATCGATACCGACCCATGCCCATGGATTAGTACCGACCCATAGCCACCTGCTGACCTGGCCATGTTTTCTCAAGAGCAACAATTGCTAGATAGTGGAGAACATAGAGGAAGACGTGGTGGAGAATTTCCTGCCAACCTATAGCTATAAATAAAAGGCAACAGGCTCATTTTCAGAAATATTTTTCCTTCCTTGCAATTTTTACATATTTTCTCGTAATTGCCAATAGAGTGGAACCAAACCGTAAGATCTGTACTTGTAAACAACAAGATAATCAATAGAAATCTTAAGTGGATGTAGGCAATGACTTAGTCAAACCAATATAAACGTTTTTGTTTATTACTTATTTTCATTTACTTTTCTTCAATTTCATTCTTTATTGACTTCTTAGGTGTTTGTGCCACAATTTGATGCTTTCATTAAGTTCTCAGTCTATTTGGATCCATCATCTACTATTGGATTACCTAAAACCAAGAGATAGATCCAGTTTTCTTTGTTTTTGGAATTTTTAACTGCTCAGATTATTAAAAAATCTACACAAGTTCTTCCTATGATGGCTCCTAGAAGAGATCGATCCACCACTTCATGTGCTATTGAGAATGCTAATTCCTAACATGTTAAGGAGGTTGCATAGCCCACCACTAACGAAGGTGAGAATCCAACAGATGTGATTACTAGGATTGAGATAACTGTATGACGAAGAAAATGGAAGACAGGCTCTAGAAAAGCCACAATGAATTGAATCAATAGAGCTTGGATATGTTGAATCAACTGACAAACAACCGCAGGAAAAGCAAAATGGATAGGACACCCATTGGTTCAGAATTTAACAGTTCCTTGTCGTTGGAGAAAACGTAGAGGAACATGAAACAAAAGACGATTCAAAAGGAGACTTGAGCATTGAAGCAAAGGCTCGGACCAAGTCATGTCAAAGAGCTATGGATCGGTACTGGTCCATAGAGAGGGATCGGTACCAAAAAAATCCAATTATGGTTCCAGTGCTT
The DNA here is from genome assembly GCA_030765085.1 of Allium cepa. Taxonomy (NCBI): domain Eukaryota; kingdom Viridiplantae; phylum Streptophyta; class Magnoliopsida; order Asparagales; family Amaryllidaceae; genus Allium; species Allium cepa. Next base: position 258,813,884 of record CM060938.1, on the reverse strand, counting down.
GATTTTTGGATGACAGTGTTGACTTGGCTTTCGGTCATGCTACAGATGACCAGAATACTGGAAATCAAGCGGTTGCTACAGATCCTCTTCGAAGAAGTCATCAAACTGCTTAACGAATAGTTCTTCCGAAATAAGGGGAGACCAAGTATTGTGAAACAAACCAAGAGCATTTAACGAACTAAACACTTGGGGTGGATCATGGTTACTACCATCTGGTAAATCCACTTGAACCGAATTTGGATGAAATGGTCAAGAGAGTTACAAGTGAGTGACAACATTCGGACTAATGATGAGTGGAGTTCCTCCCCAAGCTGGGATCTATTCATCTAAGGTATCGTATGCGAGGAATACCATGGAGGTTTGTGATGCCGACGATGTCGTTATATAATGGGAAGACAAATCCAAGGCAACACTTGATGAAGTACGACTGGCACATGGATTCTGCCAGAGGTACCAATCCTGTGAACTGTCCTTTAAGCAATTGGATTGGAACTTCATTAACCAGTTTCATATGCACACAAACTATCGATAGGATGTCATGTCACATTCCAACCTCTTCCAAGGAGTGGGAGAAGCTTTGAAGGATATTTTGCATAGGTTTAACACCGTAGCGACTGAAATGAGCAACGCTCAAGTGGATATCATGTTGATAGCACTGATTAAGGGGATTCATCCCGAGACAGATTTCAAAAGGTGTTTGAAGATGAAATCCCTACCGACAATGGACGTGTTCTATAGAAAGGTGAATCATTCCTTAACTTGAAGGAGGAAAGTGCAAACATTGGAAAGATCTTTGCTGAACAGTCGACAGAGGTAATACAATGTAATGTTGCTATGAAATAGTCCAGAGGGAATTCTGGCAGTGCTGATGTCAATGTGGAGTACAGAAGTGGTGGACAGAGCAAAAAAATAATATGGCTAAAGATAAGAAGTTAGATTCAAGGAGACATCCAAGAATCCTAAAGTTTGACAGCTATACTCCATTGAACAACTCGATTGAGAATATATATTTAGCTACCCAAGGCAAAGAGCAATACAATAAGCCGGCTCTTAGGCAGTCGAATGAGAAGGAAAAGAAAACTAGTAAGTTTTGCAGATTTCATGCGACACATGGTCGCAACACCAACAGATGTAGACATTTTCATGATGTGATCGAAGAATTGATTTCTAAGGAGAAATTACAATAGTTCGTGCAAGCCTTGTAGATGGCGGGCAAGGAACTTCAAACCCTCAGCCGGGGTAAGCCAGGACTGGTGTTGATGAGCCCAGGTGGCTTGAGAAGCGATTACTAATCAATAATATTATCGAAGGGCCACATCTAGTTAAGAAGAGCTAGAACGAGAGGAATGACATATGAGAGTGTGTGAAACATATAGTGAATGAGAGTTATTTTTCAGTCAAAGACAGTGTTTCGATAAAGCAAGTCAGAACTATGATAGACAGTTTTGCGTTCTGAAACAGAGATGATGATGGTGTAGAGGTCCTGATGAATTATACGCTTGTGATATCGGTCATGATTATCCCTGTTATTATGAGGAAAGTGTTGGTTAACTGTGGGAGTTTAGTAAACATTCCATTCAAGAAAGCCTACAACCTATTGCTTCTTGAGGACAAGGACTTAAAGCCTTGTAAATCTCATATCCATAGATTTAACGGGACTGCTAGAGCCTGTGGGATGCATGTATCTATCGATGGTACTTGGAGAGGGTGATCATAAGGGAGTGCAAGTCATGCCTTTTGTTGTATTGGACATTTATTTTGTCTCCAACCTTTTTTTCGGCCGATTGGCCCTTGCTGAATTTAGAGCGGTCGTTGCTCTATGGTGCTTAACGACGAAGTTCTCGATCGAGAATGGTGTGGAAATTGTCCAAGGAGATCAGAGGCTTGGCCATGAATGTTACATCATTGCGCTAAAACAGGCAGAATCAAAGCTCTGGACGCAAAGCTATCACCACCTGAGCCCTGGCTCGGGAAGCACAGCCGGTTCCATAAGGATATAGATCCGCGGAAAGAGCCGAAAGATGGAAGAGCTATACTAGTGAGTTGACAATCAACATCCCGATCGACTGGGATGATCCTACACGGGTCCTAAAGGTCGGATCGCAACATGACGTGAAAATGATGAAAGAGTTAGTTGGTACTTTCTAGGAAAACCTGGATGTGTTTGCCTGGACACACTCAGACTCATGTGGACTATTATCAAAGATAGTGAGCCTTGCAATGAATATAAATCCAAAATGTGTTCCTATGAAACAGTAATGCTTCAGCCTAAGTCTAGAGAGATCCGCTACACTCAAAGAAGAAGTGGAGAAGCACATAGATAATGGCTTCATTCGTGACACCCTGTGCTCGTAGTGGCTATCAAATCATGTCTTGGTGAAAAGTCAAATGGGAAGTGGAGGATATACGTCGGCTATTATGACCTGAATAAATCATATCCAAAGGATATATTTCCACCCAAGAGGATTGATCAGCTGGTAGACTTGACTGTTGGACATGAATTAACTCTTGTTCATGGATGCACATTATGGATACAATTAGATTTCGATGCACGTCCCAGGCCAGGAACACACTAGCTTTATAACCGATTCGAGACTATATTGCTATCTTGTCATGTCTTTTGGATTGAAGAACGCTAAAGGACTTACCAAAGGTTGGTGAGCAAGATGTTTAAAGATCATATCAAGTGCTCAATAGAGGTCTATATGAATAATATGCTTGTGAAGTCAAGGCGATCGAAGAACCACATTGATGATTTAACAAAGATGTTCAACATTATCCAGAAGCATGGGATGAAGTTTAAACCCTTGAAATGCTCATTCGGTGTTACATCGAGGAAATTCTTAGGCTTCATCATGAACTCCCGTGGAATCGAAACTAATCCGAAGAAGATCGAACATTAAGGAACATCAAAGCACTGAAAATGATCAGACGTTCATAGCTTGAATGGGAATGCTTTAAGTCGATTCACCTCCAGAGCCACTGATAAATGCATCCATTCTTTGATGTGATCAATAAGGGAAGAGGAATTTTGCTTAGATGTAAGAATGTATAAACGCATTACATGCTCTGGTGGATCACTTGGATCGACCCCCATTCTATCAAAGCCACTAGATGATGAGGACTTGTTTACTTATCCAGCTGTTAAGAGGAAAATTATCAACACCTCAAATTTCATGTCGGAGTATGAGTAATGATTTTGGAACCTCCTTTCAAATGATTGGAGATTGCTAAAGCTTTCCCGATAGGTAAAAGTGATCAAACATTCGCCTTTGGTACCTTTTGACACAGTCGAAAGAGTATTTTCCCTCTTGGTAAATCCTTTCGAATAGGTTGACTAAGAATTCTGTCGAAACAACCTTACGACATGGATAAGGAAGCTTGGGTTAGGGACCTAACAGGCTCAGGAAATGGCCAGTTTGAAAAGGTTTTGAATCTATTGAGAGGGTAGCGCTTGCAATCCAGTTGATTTGAGTTAAGGTTTTTGGGAAATTAGAAAACTTAGGGTTTTGACTTGGTCGAATGGGCCTCTTTCGATCAAGTCGACTGTAGGTTCTCATATTAATGAAAAATAAGGAAACCTTAGCCACTAAGTAAGAAAGATTATCAAAATCCTCTTTTCATTGAATTCAACTGCACAAATTGACCAAATCTTCAGTTTGATTTGAGAATTAGGGTTTTCAAGTTTAAGAAAAATACAAGTGAGAAGTGGAAGAAATCAGATCCCTTACAATTGACCCCTAGGGTCATATTTATAGGTGTGGGTTGGTGCCTTTCGACCCCAAGCTTTCGACGCCGTCGAAAGGTTAACCCCTCTGCTCTCGTGAATGTCCACTGAACCATACCTTTCGACCTTGTCGAAAGGGTTTTAGTCATTTTTCTATTGCCGCTAGAGTCTGGGCTTCTCTCTTGCCTTGCTTCCTTTTGACTTCGTCAAAAGGTTGCTGGAGAGCTTCCGACCTCATTGAAAGGTCTATTGATGCGCTTTTGTCTTGAATGTTGATGAGCCACATAAGTTAACTTGGGCACTAGCCTTCGATGCTATCGAAACATGTCTTCTTTTGGCTTCGAGTGAGTTGAAACTCATAAAAGGTTTTGTTGTACATAGACTCATTCGAAAGCCTTTACCACATCTGATTCGGAACCTTATGCCTCTATGGTAATGGATGTGTAGTTCTTCTTTCTCAGATGACAGTGGCCTTAACCATTTCAAAAGGCTATTTAAGCTTTCAAAAGGGTCGAATTGGTTGAATACTTTTCTAGCGGAAGTGAATGAAGGCGATACCAAGACATTTCAAATGGCTTGGCGTAAAATATAAAGTGTCTATTATCCATTATCTTCGATAGGTCTCTTTTTTAGTACTCTAGATGCTGTTAGCATGTTTTCTATTGCCTTCGAAAGGTAGCCTTCGACCTTGTCGAAGGCTTCATGTTGACACGTTTGAGATACCCTTCTAACTTTGTCAAAAGGTATTGCTGGCGCTATCGCCTTCTTGTCGGAATCTATGTTTAACAAGTGCTTTCAGATCTATATCAACGCTCTCGTGTTCCTTCTTTCATATTTTTATTCCTACGAATATTTTATGGATAACATTTAGCCTCCCTATATGAAAGAAGCTTTTGTTCTTTAGGACAAAAACTCCAAGGAACTTCTTTCTCTATTTCCTGCGAAATAAATAATAACATCTATTAAGATTGTAACCTTGTTATGAGACCTTAATGAGTAATCTTAATCTTATGAAGTCAATTTTCAAGATGTTATTTGGTAATATTTTTAGATAGGATACTTTGAAATGTACATAATTAAACTTCCTTAAGAATGTGGAATAATATCACCTGATTTGTAGACGTTGGCTCAAATAAATGAACCTTTGGAGAAAGTCTACTATATACTCTAGATATTCCTACCTTGATTTAAACCTCCTTCAACCTGTAAATATCAATTTTGTGCTTTCGGTGACCTTAACTCATCCCTTTTAGTTAAACTTACTTTCATCCTTATGTCATTAGTTAGTAATCCTCATTTAGTGAAAAAGTAGTCAGTAGTTTAGTGCCGATGCCATTGGCATTATGAAGATTTTGTACTGGAACCAAATTTTGATCTCAATGAAAAATTCACAAATCAGCATAAAATTCAATAGTAGAAAATAGAATTCACAAAATTAGGATTCCCGTAAGAGACCCATAAGGAAATCACAAATTAGAAATCCATGAATGACCATCAAAATCTATAAGGAAATTCAAAATCCATAAAATTTAGAAACTAACAAGATATCATTCAAAATCTAATGAGGAAATCATGCACATAAAATCCATAAATCATCATTGAAATCCTCAAGGAGACTTTAGAACTCACTAAAGCAGAAAATCAATAAGTGTTCATCAAAAATTTCAATTTGAAAACCAGGAATATGAAATTCAAGAATCATCATGAAAATGAATAAGGACATTCAGGATTCACAAAATCAAAAATCCAAAGATTTTGTTGAATATACGATTATATGATTTTTTTTTTGATGATAATAAACATATATATATATATATATATATATATATATTCGTGTAGATGTATTTGTTAATGTACTATTTTATTTTTCATAGGCTAAATAAATATTTGTTGAATAAAAATAAATAACACAGAATTTGAATTCAAACAGAAATTTTATTCAAACAAATATTTATTACAATTTTTGAATAGTACAAAGTTCAAGCTCTCACTATACATTGAATATTCAATTACAGTACAACTTCAATTACATCACAATTTCACATTTATAGTTGACCTCACTACATATCACTCACACTCGTAGTTTATCTTCAACTTCACTTCAAATTGAATCCAGCATCTAAGCAATCTGCAAAAATAAATATTGACGCAGTAAAATAGAAAAGGAAATATTTTTGCAGTATTAAACAAAATGTGGATTTTGAAAATAATATTTGCCTCAGTTATTTGGGTTGTTCGTCATTATTTAATTTTCAATTCATCATACACGAACAGCTTGTGACATACACAGTGTATCACTGTATATGCCACAAGGTCGTACACACCGATACATACACTAGATAAATTTACAGGGACAGGTGAGCACAGGTCAAACCCAAAATACCGGATTCAACTCAAGTGCAATAAAATAATGTCACAACTTTCAGCACAAGGTCAAATCCGAGCTACAAGCTGGATTCAACTCAGGTGTAATGCACAGTCCAACTAAAAGTCAACATGTTCACAAAAGACTACACAATTCAAGAAGGCACCAAACCACGAACAAAATGCAAAGGTCAAGTCACTACAACCATAACAGCAACCAAAACATACTTGAACCAATGGCCAGATTCAAGCAACAACGCACAAGGGCAGTTGTACCAAAACAAGTCGATGCAAACATTCATGAACACACATATATGGCCTGGAACTCCAAGACAGCTAGTCAAGTGCAAATGCACAACATACATATGAATTAAGCTCAAATGCAACAACCATAACAAGTAAAATTGCTCATATACACAACAGACTCGAGTGCTAGCCAGAAGGAAATGCATCAGCAGAACCATGACATGAACAATGCAACTGATCAAAGAGTATGCAACCTGACTCGAAGCAGTGCAGTGATATGCACAATGCACAGAAGACTCAAACACAGCAGAAAGCAGAATGACATGAACAATGTAGGCCGATATTGTTATGCAGATATGTACACAAACACATATCAGCCCATATGTCAACAGTCAATAGTGAAAACGAAGACAGTGCACATGTGAACCAGACAAGGCACGACCAAATTATATCTGGGATAGATTGGAGCATGAGGTCCAACAAAATAGTCACGGTTTCACATGATCGAAATTCATATGTATGGAATAAAGAAGCATCATAATGGTTGGTAGTGGTCAGAAGAGAGTTTGTACCTATTATTTTACAACAGTAGGGAACATGGATATGACTCAAGACCACACAACAAACATCAAGTGAAGAAAGCTGCATGAACAACAGTGAAAAGCAACAAATTCGGCAATGACAACAGTGATGATACAAGTATACTAAACAGAAGCATGCAGTTCAAATTAGTATGACCAAATACAATAAAACATGGGAATATGACTGTAAGCAATGCCACAAGACCACCAAGCAAAACCAGGCAGCAAGCATACATCCAACTTGAACTTCTAAATGAACATATGGAACCAACACAGTGACACGGCAACAATGAAACATTGAAACTGACTCGAGCCAATACAGTGACAACATACAATGATGACCAGAGCAATCAAGCCAAGTTGAATCAGAGACTTCAAAACCATAATCATGCTACAGACAGATGTATCAAGCCAGAAGCAACAGAATAACCAAAGTCAGAGTCAAGCCTAGTTGGGATGAACAGATATCGATTAAACATACAGGTCAATGAAGTTTCAAGTCAAGGCCGAAGCCATCAGAAATTTACGAAACAAAAAAAATGACAGAAATCAAAGCCGTGGCTATCAAGAAATGGATCAATTCAAAATTGAAACCGTGTCAACCAAGTATACGAATTTGATTAAGTCAAAGAAATCATCAACATCTAAACGAAATCGAACGGCCGAGCAAATCAATTGACAAATTCAAACAAATATATACGAACGCAAATAAAGGAGATCGAACGCATATAAAACCCACAATCATCATCGGCAATTAATCATCGAGTTCAATCAAGCATAACAGAAAAACAAAAAAAGGAATAAATTACATACCGAAGCCATCTCGAACTCAATCAATTCGAAGCAGTCGAAGTAATTAACAGAGAACCATCAATTGACAGAAAAGGGACACTAAATCATTTATTCAATCGAGCAACAAGAATCGGCTTCTTGAATTTTCGAAAAGCCCTAATTTTTTAAGGAAGAGGAACGAATAACAGAGAGCCGCCATTATCACAAAGGAACAGGCCGAAGGAAAATAAAAGGAATAATTATTGGGTCGGCCGTTGTATTAGTTTTGGGGTTTTAAAATTATATAAGGCTTAAAATTAGGGTTTACCTTTAGTTTCCTTTAAATTGTTTTTAAAAATTGTATTTTCTTTTTTAAACCGTTGTAATTTCTAGTCGTGTGACTAGGGGACAAACTACGTGGCGTAGTTTGAGAATTCGCAACTCAGTGGCTGAGTTGTAGCAGGGTTTTGAGCATAGAATTAGGTTAGTCTGTAGCGGGTGTCGCGAGTTTACGTGTGTAAGCATGTGACTACTTAATTTCTAGTAGAAACCTTGGGGGCAGCACGTAGGCAGGGTTTTGCCGAAGCTAGGTAAATTCTGTGTCGTTATATTTCTGCATTTTTTATTCTGCTATGACCTGTGCTGCTATTATTCTGTGATCTGTGTTGAAATTATTTTATAATCCGTAATTAATTTTTATAATTAATAGTATCACCCTATTCACCCCCCTCTAGGGTGAAATCATTCCTACAAGTGGTATCAGAGCTAGGAATAGAAGTCAACTTTTGTTTTAAAATTTTCGTTTTTCAAAAACAAATTTTTGTTTTAAAAATTGGAATTTTTAAAATGGCTTCTTTTAATAATGCTTTTGTTGAGGGTCAGTCTATAGTTAGACCACCAATGTTCAATGGTGAATATGCTTACTGGAAAAATAAGATGGAAATTTTTCTGAAAACCATTGATGCTGGTAGTATTGTTGAGACAAGTTATAGAGCACCGACTATAATTATAGATAATCAGGAAATAGACAAACCAAAGGAACAATGGACAGAACTAGAAAATAAATTACAAAATACTAATGCTAAAGCTATGAATTCTCTTATTTGTTCATTGGATCAATTTGAATTTAATCGTGTCTCACATTGTCTAACTGTGCAGGAAATATGGCACACACCAGAAGTGACTCACGAAAGAACATCTCAAGTCAAAGAATCTCGCATTGCCATGCTAAGCAGCGAATACGAGAACTTCACAATGGCGAAGGAAGAAAATGTCAAAGAGATGTATGAACGACTTTCCAATATTGTATATAAATAAAAAGCTCTCGGAAAATCATACACAGAGTTGGAGATAGTCCGAAAAATCCTCAGAATCCTTCCATGAAAATTTGAAGCAAAAGTGACTGCCATTCAAGAATCGAAAGACTTAAAACAAATGAAAGTTGAAGAACTCATCGGAAATCTCACCACTTATGAGCTAGAAATGAAATTTAAGGAAGAGTGAAGGAAGTGACACTGGAAAGAAATCAATAGCTCTTAAAGAAACAATAGAAAGTGATAGTGATGATGATGATGAATGCAGCAGCAGAATTGGAGTATTAATAAAGAAATTCAAAATGTGGAATTACAAATACGGAAATCCAGCTCGAATTTAAAAAGTGAAAAGCAGAATAGCCAAAGCACTAGACTACTCTGAAAAACGAAAGATCATCTGTCATAAGTGCAACCAACCCGGACACATCAAGCCCAGTTGTCCTCAAAATCGACGTGACTTTAAAAAGAAATCAAAAAGGAAAAGTTTTGCAGCCACATGGAATACAAGTGATGAAGATAATCAAAGTACTAGCAGTAAGAGTGAGAAAGCAGATATGTGCCTTCAAGGGAATATAACTGATAGCGACGATGACGAGCCAAGTGAGGTATCAAAACTTACTCACTCTGAATTACTTATTTATTTCCACGAAGTAAATGGATGTTTTGAACGACTTAGGGAGAAGTATGCCAAACTTGAATCACAAAAAGACACTTTGATAGAATTAAATGAACAACTTGACCAATTAGTTGAAAACTATCAAATTAGGATCCCTAAGTGTGATAAGTGTCCAACATTCAAAGAAGAAATTAAAAAATCAGAAATTAATATAAAATCACTTGAAAATGAAATTCTGATTTTAAAAGAGAATGAAAATACTAGAAGAGAGAATTCTATTAAAAAGTGCACACAATTGTTAAATGAAAATGAATCTCTCAAAACACAAGTCCAACAATTGTCAACGACTTTAGATAAATTTTCAAAAAGTGAAAAATCATTGAATATGCTATTAGGAAAGCAAACTGTTAATACGGTTAGACAAGGACTTGGATAAAATCAATATGAAAATATTGAAAGCAAGATTAATCAAGAAAATTCAATGTGCACAATTTGTAGAAAATTTGGACACAATCAAAATAGTTGTTGGTATAAATCCAAACACGAGAAAACTATACCGATTTGGGTTCCAAACGGCACAAATATAAAATCTCTCAAAGTTAAACAAATCTGGGTGCCAAAAGGAACATATATAAATAGTTATGGGTCTTCACAAAAATACTTTTCGAAATATTCTGCTACCAACGATCATGGACCTATAAAAACAAATAGGTCATAAAAATCTTTTTCCGTGTAGGTGCGGTGGCAGGCTAAGGAACAACAATAGTGCCACTTGGATTCTGGCTGTTCCAAGGGCACACCGAGCGACAAAGCAAAGTTCCTTAGCCTAGTATAAAGGTGACAGAATCACAGTGGACAAAAACGAAAAATATCGTAAAGGTAAAACAGGTAATGGTGTATCTATTTGAACGATATATTAAATGTGATAATCTGCACCGTAATTTAAGTAAAATTAGTCAATAATGAAGATGATGAAATAATGATGTTTTTGATTCTGACTTATTCAAAATTGTTGGCCAGTTATATTCTTATGCCAAAAACACTATAAAAATCTCTAGATTCTTTGAATTACTTCATATATATTAGCTTGGATTAAAAATAATGTTTTGTTGGATGATAATACATTTGGTTATAATACGACTAACTCTATATTCACGGTTTCTGATTATTTACACGGCTTCAATTCAAATTCAAGAGAATGTTGTTTAAAATGCTGTTAAAATTGAGTTTGAAATTTTTGTTGCACACTTCATGATCTGGCCTATCAAATTCAATTAATGATAATTTTGAGTGAAAGAAAATTTCCGATGTAGATTACACTGGTAATCTAATTGATTGAAAACTTACTAGTTGAACGTGATTTTTGTAGAAACATTTAGTAACTGCATCGTTTTTCAAAGAAAATATCTCTGCATATTTTTCGTTTCAAATAGTTTTCAAATAGGAGAAAATTTTCTTATAAACCCCCTTCTAGAAAATCATTTTTGACCTTGTTTTCAGATTGGTCATTTTTAGAAAAATTGATTTTATAATTATTTTTGAATTTGATTTTAAATGATTACATTGACTAATCTGACTCCCTAATGATTATCGAAAAGATGAATAGTGATTGAAAAAGTGATGAGTGTTAATATTAATCATACATTATAACTCGAGACGGTATAATTAGTAAATTTCTTTAGAAATTTAAACAAGAGTTATAAAACTTTTTGTTGGTAAAAATTCCATGACCATCTCTATTTCTATCATATTTCTAACGACCATCACTCATCAAAATTCTATATAGTTTGTCGATATATGGTACTTTAAACAGGAATCATTCGTTTTATATTTCTTTTTAAAAATAAATAAATAAATATCAAAGTATTCACTCTCATTTAAAAGTCCTCACGGTTATGCATGGGCGAATTACTTGGAATTTGTTATGTGCTTCCATGCTCATTTAAAAGTCCTCACGGTTATGCATGTATGGAACACATATCAAAAATTGATTTTTAAAATAAACAAGTTGATTATAATCCCATTTAAAAGTCCTCACAGTTATGCGTGGTTAGAAGATACTTGAATCCAATTTTATTTAAAATAAAATTGGAATACTACTAATCTCATTTAAAAGTCCTAACGGGTTATGCATGGTTAGTAGATATTCAAATTCCTGATATAAATATACCACAAATAGACACATCTGTATGGTTTTATATGATGACATCATTCCCATCATTCTAAAAGTGGAATATGCGCCTAACAAAGTATTTATGATTTTTGTTTGATTTTTTATTGAAATTTAGTATTTATATTCAATTGAGTTTTAATGTTGGATTAATATCGATCACTTTATCTCTATTTTCTCTAATACTATTACTCTTTTGCTGATAACAAAAGGGGGTGAGAAAAGTTAAGATTTTGTCAAATACAATCAAGCAAAAGGTCAAATATTTTCCATTTGCATCTAGGCACATTTGCATATTTTTAATTATATGCATATTTGCAGGGGGAGCTTTGTGTAGAGAGGAAGCATTTAAATAGGGGGAGCAGTTAGAGCATATCAATGATCAAATACATTTAACATATTCGAAATCTTAAATATATGTTTGTTATCATCAAAGGGGGAGATTGTTGAATATGCGATTATATGATTTTTGTTTGATGATAATAAACATATATATATATATTCGTGTAAATGTATTTGTTAATGTACTATTTTATTTTTCATAGACTAAATAAATATTTGCTGAATAAAAATAAATAACACAGAATTTGAATTCAAACAGTATTTTTATTCAAACAAATATTTATTACAATTTTTGAATAGTACAAAGTTCAAGCTCTCACTATACATTGAATATTCAATTACAGTACAACTTCAATTACATCACAATTTCACATTTATAGTTGACCTTAATACATATCACTCACACTCGTACTTTATCTTCAACTTCACTTCAAATTGAATCCAGCATCTGAGCAATCTGCAAAAATAAATATTGACGCAGTAAAATAAAAAAGGAAATATTTTTGCACTATTAAACAAATGTGGATTTTGAAAATAATATTTGCCTCAGTTATTTGGGTTGTTCATCATCATTTAATTTTCAATTCATCATACACGAACAGCTTATGACATACACAGTGTATCACTGTATATGCCGCAAGGCCGTGCACACCGATATATACACTTGATAAATTAACAGGGACAGGTGAGCACAGGTCAAACCCAAAATACCGTATTCAACTCAAGTGCAATAAAATAATGTCACAACTTTCAGCACATGGTCAAATCCGAGCTACAAGCTGTATTCAACTCAGGTGCACAGTCTAACTAAAAGTCAACATGCTCACAAAAGACTGCACAATTCAAGAAGGCACCAAACCATAAACAAAATGTAAAGGTCAAGTCACTGCAACCATAACAGCAACCAAAACGTACTTGAACCAATGGCCAGATTCAAGCAACAGTGCACAAGGGCAGTTGTACCAAAACAAGTCGATGCAAACATTTATGAACACACATATATGGTCTGAAACTCCAAGACAGCTAGTCAAGTACAAATGCACAACATACATATGAATTAAGCTCAAATGAAACAACCAAAACAAGTAAAACTTCTCATATACACAACAGACTCGAGTGCTAGCCAGAAGGAAATGCATCATAAGAACCATGACATGAACAATGCAACTGATCAGAGAGTATGCAACCTGACTCGAAGCAGTGCAGTGATATGCACAGTGAACAGAAGACTCAAACACAGCAGAAAGCAGAATGACATGAACAATGTAGGCCGATATTGTTATGCAGATATGTACACAAACACATATCAGCCCATATGTCAACAGTCAATAGTGAAAACGAAGGTAGTGCACATGTGAACCAGACAAGGCACGACCAAATTATATCTGGGATAGATTGGAGCATGAGGTCCAACAAAATAGTCACGGTTTCACATGATCGAAATTCATATGTATGGAATGAAGAAGCATCATAATGGTTGGTAGTGGTCAGAAGAGAGTTTGTATCTGTTATTTTACAACAGTAAGGAACATGGATATGACTCAAGACCACACAACAAATATCAAGTGAAGAAAGCTGCATGAACAATAGTGAAAAGCAACAAACTCAGCAATGACAACAGTGATGATACAAGTATACTAAACAGAAGCATGCAGTTCAAATTAATATGACCAAATACAATAAAACATGGGAATATGACTGTAAGCAGTGCCACAGGACCACCAAGCAAAATCAGGCAGCAAGCATACATGCAACTTGATCTTCTAAATGAATATATGAAACCAACACAGTGACACAACAACAATGAAACATTGAAACTGACTCGAGCCAATACAGTGACAACATACAATGATGACCAGAGCAATCAAGCCAAGTTGAATCAGAGACTTCAAAACCACGACCATGCTACAGGCATGTGTATCAAGAAGAAGCAACAGAATAACCAAAGTCAGAGTCAAGCCAAGTCGGGATGAACAGACATCGATTAAACATACAGGTCAATGAAGTTTCAAGTCAAGGCCGAAGCCATCAGAAATTCACGAAACTAAAAAAAATGACAGAAATCAAAGCCATGGCTGTCAAGAAATGGATCAATTCAAAATTGAAATCGTGTCAACCAAGTATACGAATTTTACTAAGTCAAAGAAATCAACATCTAAACGAAATCGAACGGCCGAGCAAATCAATTGACAAATTCAAACAATATACGAATGCAAATAAAGGAGATCCAACGCATATAAAACCCACAATCATCATCGGCAATTAATCATCAAGTTCAATCAAGCATAACAGAAAAGCAAAAAAAGGAATAAATTACATACCGAAGCCATCTCGAACTTGATCAATTCGAAGCAGTCGAAGTAATTAACAGAGAACCATCGATTGACAAAAAAGGGACACTAAATCATCAATTCAATCGAGCAATAAGAATCGGCTTCTTCGAATTTTCGAAAAGCCCTAATTTTTGAAGGAAGAGGAACGAATAACAGAGAGCCGCAATTATCACAAAGGAACGGGCCGAAGGAAAATAAAAGGAATAATTATTGGATGACCGTTGTATTAGTTTTTGGGGTTTTAAAATATATAAGGCTCAAAATTAGGGTTTACCTCTAGTTTCCTTTAAATTGTTTTTAAAAATTGTATCTTCTTTTTTAAACCGTTGTAATTTCTAGTCGTGTGATCAGGGGACAAACTATGTGGCGTAGTTTGAGAATTCGCAACTCAGTGGCTGAGTTGTGGCAGGGTTTTGAGCGTATAGTTAGGTTAGTCAGTAGCGGGTGTCACGAGTTTACGTGTGTAAGCGTGTGACTACTTAATTTCTAGTAGAAACCTTGGGGGCAGCACGTAAGCAGGGTTTTGCCGAAGCTGGGTAAATTCTGTGTCGTTCTATTTCTGCATTTATTATTCTGCTATTATTCTATGATCTGTGTTGAAATTATTTTATAAGTTTCCGCAATTAATTTTTATAATTAATAGTATCACCTTTTTCAACCCCCTCCCCCCCCACCCTCTAGGGTGAAATCGATCATATAGATTTAATAAGGCGATCAGGAATATAAACATCATAAATCTTCGTCGAAATTCATAAGGAAGTGTAGGGTTCATCAAGTCAGAAAAACAACAAGAGATCATCAAAATCCTAACCAAGAAAATCCATGAATGATTATAAATCTAGCAAGAAAACTTAAAATTCATTATACCTGAAATCTCATAAGAGAATAGAAAACCAATAAGATATCATCAAATACTCATTGAGTAAATTAAGAATACAAAATTCATCAATCATCATCAAAATCCATAAGGAAATTTGGAATCCACTAAATCGGAAACCTCATAAGGAATTACCACGCATCCAATAAGGAAATCGAAAATTCACAAATCATCATGAAAATCAACAGCAATTTTTGTGTTCATCAAGTCAAAAATTCAATAAAAGATCATGAAAAACCCAAATAGGAAAATTAGGAATGTGAAATTCATCAATCACCACAGAAACCAGCAAGGAAACTTAGATTTCATCAAAACGGAAGATTGTTATAAATAGGAACCCAAAAGTTTAAGAATTCAAGAATGTAATGGGCATTACACAAGAAAAGGACTTTCGTAGCATTGAAAAAACGCTACCAAAACTTTTAGTTGCGTTTCGATAAACGCTGTGATACGACATGCAACTAAAAGTTTGAAACTTTTTGTACCGTTGTAGTAAACGCTACCCAAACTTGACATATTGTAGGGATTTAGAAACGCTACAAAAAGTTTCATACTTTTAGTAGCAGGTCGTATCAGAGCGTTTGGTAGCGTTATTTCAACGCTACCAAAGTCGTATCGCAGCTGTTTACATCGATTTCCATAACATTTTTAAAATGCTACTAAAGAATATTAACTGTGTTGCATCATACTTTTCATGCTACCGTTTTCTGTTAATGGCTTGCACCATTTCCAGCCATCACTCACATAATAATCTTATTAAAACCAACAATCAATGACATAATCATTACATTTAAACCAACAACCAATCAATCAATCACTTAATCATTGTATTCACACAATTGAAAAAACACGTTAATCACATAATCAAATATGATATCCATAACCATTCGATAAAGTTTTTGACAAAATAAGCAAACTCACATAACATCCAAAACCATTTATAAATAAGTTT
The DNA here is from genome assembly GCA_030765085.1 of Allium cepa. Taxonomy (NCBI): domain Eukaryota; kingdom Viridiplantae; phylum Streptophyta; class Magnoliopsida; order Asparagales; family Amaryllidaceae; genus Allium; species Allium cepa. Next base: position 258,797,592 of record CM060938.1, on the reverse strand, counting down.
ACACAATAAGTACTAACAAAATGTTACAATATATATATAACAATTAAAGTCATGTTCATTACTTGATAACCCATAATTCTTTGCTGGAGTTGGTCTTTACTTCTAAAAAGCTAATTACCTGTAGACAAATTTAACAATCAACAAATGATTATAAAACCTTTTGCATATTTAAAGTTTATCAAACATCCTTAGTTAAACTTTTATTAAATTTAAATAATTTTTATAAAACTTAGTTAATTTAGTTGAATTCTTACAAACTTGGTTAATTTTTATAATAAACTTGTTTAATTTTTAAAAACTTATTAACTTAGTTAAATTCTAATAAAATTTAGTTGATTTGTATAAAAAAATTAATTTTTTTGTAAAACTTAGTTAATTTTAAAAAATTTAGTAAATTTTAAAAAATTTAGTTAATTTTAAAAAAATTAGTTAATTTTTTTAATATTAGTTTAATTTTAATAAAAATCGGTTAACTTATTATCAAATAATTATATCAAACTTGATTTATTATTATTATTATTATTATTATTATTATTATTATTATTATTATTATTATAAACTTGTTAGTATTTATAATACTTAATTAATTATTATAAACGTATTTATTTTTTATAAAACTTAGTTAATTTATTCAAACTATTGTTTATTACTATTATTATTAAACTTATAAATTATCTCAATTGCTAAAACTGAAGATGTCATAACTTATATTTTAATTAACTTAAACTTATAAATTATCTCAAACTTAAATTTTTTTAACTTAGTTATTTTGTATAAATTATCAAACTTATAAATTTTTCATAAACTTAGTGAATTTATTATTATTATTGTAAATTTAGTTAATTTATTATTATTAATGTATATAAAACTTAGTTAACTGGGTTAATTTTTATAAACTTGGTTTTTGTAATCTTGCCAATCTAATATAAAATAAGCTATATGAAGCATATGCACCAATGTTGAAACGCTTGCATTTACCATTGCGTACTAAAAAAATAAAAGGAGCCATATTTATATTTATTGATAAAAAACTCACATGCATATTATAGAAGGTTTATCCAATAATAAGGTTGAAAATGATGTGCATTTGATAACAGAAGATGAAAGTCATGATGCAGGGCAACAACCAGGGATTAATAGTGAACAACTCTTAAATCACAATCATAATGTATAGGTCCATAATTTTAATCATAGCAAAAGAAGAGAACTAGATAAAAGTTACCAACAACAAAGAGCCGTCAGAACCAAAAGCCCCACATAATGAGCAAAACTCGGATCCCAATTCAGAATTAGACCAATCCACCATTTATAGAAAAATAAAATAAAAAAAGACAATCCCCTCTTACACACTTAGTAAGTGGAAGCAGACCGATGAGGAAGTAAGAGGACTGACCTTGTATATAAAAGAAGATTGACATGGATTAGTATGTAAAAGAAATGAGGTAGTTGTCATATACTGAAGGTTGCTTTCACTTCCTTTGTGTAGAAGCCCTCCTGTAATATCAATATTTTTATTGATATTGTAGTGTAATCACTTTTAAGTTTGATGTATATAATTGGATGAGTTAGTTGTAAAATAGCCGGTGGATGATTTTGAACTTACATTGTAACAAGAATAGGAATAGTACAAAGGACGGACAACAGAGCTTAAAGAATCACTATAACTTCCTCGGTGCTTATCAGCAATATCAAATACCTGCATAACAAAAGTGTCTTCTAATCCAGTGTGCCATCTGGTTTCATGGACAAAAGATTTGCTTACTGTTCGAGTTCCTGAAAACAATAGAAAAACTTCCAATACTGAACAAACAGAGTTATATAATTGGTATGCAAACTTCACGTACTTTCCAACATAAATATTAAATACATACTCAATCGATACAAAATAAACAAAATTTAGTATATCGGCTATGCTATGTGTGGTGAATACTTGTTAATTAAACTTTCAGTACTAAAATAAGATAAATATAATTTAAGTTGCAATATTCTAAGTAAATATAACTGGGTAAAAACATGCAATTCTAATAAGTCCCTTACTACCGTTAAGATTATAAAATTAGTAAAGTATCTAAATAACTTAAAGAAGTAATTACTACCTCTGATTATAACAAATAACAAAGATGGTTCCAACACCTTATTACTCTTAAGGTTAACTCTATAAACTCGAAATAAGAATAATGACTTTCTCATAACAGCTGATGTTGCTAGAGAAACAAGAACTGAAGTAAATAAGTACAGAAGTAAATGTCAATAACTTTCTCAAAACAGCTGATGTTGCTAGGGAAATTACTCTCACGTGATATTTGAGCAGCAAGCATGACCAAGGCAGCATGCAATAACAACAAAGGCATAGAAAAACAAAGAAACAACACCAGTTTATTTCAACACGGTACCATTAGATATAGCTATTGAAAGTTTGAAATAAATACTCTAAAAACTACTAGAGAAACATGTCTATAACAGCCATAAACGATTCAAAAAGCCAATTTAATATAGCACTCATAGCACAAAAACCGATCAATGTAATTTTTTGTGAATTAATCCATTTTCTCTTAATCGCAAGTTATAATTTTTCCTAAAAAACAACTATTTAAAAAAGCTTGAATAACAATGATGCATAAAAAGGAAGAGATCCTTGAATATCAATGATAAAAAAACACACACTCCAACATTCATTCATTATATTATAGAATAATATACTTACAAAGAAAATGATAATAAAAACTGACTCTAACATAACAAACAACCATTAAATAAAAACAATAATTCACATAATTAGGAAAAAATTAAGAAAGATCAGTTTAGTTTTAACCTAACCTTCCAATCTTCATCAACAAATTAAGACAACGAGCACCTTACTTTTAACTAAAATCTGAACTAATAATCAATATTACTCTTTAATAGAATAAAGGCAACCATATAATATAATATTACTTACTTCTGGAGAACCCATAACCGAAGCCCAAGATTCATATAATGATTGTGAGGAATTATCTAGATTGTAAAAATTCATTGTAGAGAATAAAAATAAACAAATTTTCATAAAATTCTTGAAGTAAAGGAAATTTTATATACCTATTTAGATGCTTGCTTAATTGGTTTGTAAAGTTGTGGGGTTGCTCCTACATGAAATCCAAGACCAGAAACTGCAGAATCAATATTCAGATAATCAACACACAGTCCTGGAATATAACATTTCCCTTTTTTCTTTGACCTGTTTATTTGATCCTACTTCTGAAACTCATAAGCCAACAAATAAAAGTACAGTGCACGATGTATGTGTTTACATATGTGTGAGCATGTGTGTGCATGCATTTGTGTAGAGAAGGAGACGTACTAAGCCATACTCTTCAGCATCCCAATTACATAAATTAATAGTTCTTCTAGGCTTCTATCCTCTCTATTGCAGCTTTCCGAATCTTGCAGCAAGCTGCGTTGCACAATGGAAATTTGAAATGCAAAGGTAATTTGTAAGCTATGCTCAAAAGTAAACCAAAGTCTAAGGAATATTGTTAGCATGATCTCATCTCCCATAATAAATAACTATACTTAATTCTGGTCGAGTTATGTTAAACCTCTCTCTATACATATCCATAAGAAGATCTAATTGGAGAAAATAAAAAAGTAAAAGGCCTGAAATGGAAGTAAATATGGATATACTAATTGACAATGGCTTCAACTACAAATACGATTAATGTTCTGGATGTAGCTCCAATCCACAATCGAAGACAAACACAACGATGGCTACACTTACTTGACTGAGTGGCACCCTGCAATCAACTGGGATCCTTTACGCAGCAAAACAGATATCTTCCATGGCCTAATCGATTCACTAATGATGTGTGATTATAACACAACAGACGACATCAAACATCAAGACCAATCCTCCTTTAGCACAACCACTAGTGAGGGATCACCTTCGTCTGTCACCGAAGGTGACAATAGAAAGCAATGTTATAACAGAATCTAAAATGGCGAACATTGGTTCACCATGCACTATTTTTAAAATAATTAAAGAAAACTTTAGTTATAAGATAAACCAAAACAATTACAGGGATTATATTACTTTTAAAGATGTCAATGGTTTGATATTATGTAGATGAGTGGTAAGATGGCAGTCAGCTTTAACATCTTAAAATAAATTATTTATCAAGATACCTCGAAACCTCATAGAAGCCACAAACAGTAAGAAGCACCTTTAAGATTTGTAGGACAGTAATTAAATCTGCATTTTTATCAGTTTTGGTCTAGGAATTAAATGACTAACTTTCATCACTATGAACCAATTATTTTAGTACAAGCATGTCTGATGAAGAATTATCAAACATCCACAAATCATATTCATAGTTTGTGAACAATTAAATGCACATACCTCCTACTGGACCAGGATCACCTTCTAAGTGGTCATATGCAGTGAGTTTTTAATACCAGTACATCAAAATCAAAATCAAAATCATACTGCCATTAAATCAAATTACTACAATGCGCTATGGAATTTGAATGGAAACATATAGTGCACTAGATTGTAGAATGTAAGTGCAATGCAGCTAGCTCGATAGGACCGAAGAAAAGATGGGTAGACTTTACGTATTTCCATATAACTAGTTCAAGTCATAAACTTGGAGTAATTTATAGGGTAGACTAACACACATATACAAAAGAATCCCTTTTAAAGAGTAGTTTGAAACATACACATCACCAATTTGTATTGCTGACACCAAATCCCTTTTTTGCAGCTTATAATAGTCTCCTAGTTCGATAAAAGTATAAAGCCACCAAAAATAGATAGGTGAAACAGGTAGAAGTAATTTAACTATTCTATGTATATTAATAAATCTAAGCATATAATGATTTTGTGTTTATGAAAAAGACAAGAATTTAACAAAATAAAATTTGTGACATAATGTGTAGTACTTAAAATATTGTGAGTTATTGGTTTATGTAATCAACTTTTTACTACATATATATAATCTACATATTTGAGTTAAAAAAATGAAGAAACATCATATTTTTATACCATATCAGAATTTTGTTGAAAATAAATTTGCCAAACTAAGATAAAAAGCATTAGTAGTCATATTCTATGCAGTTTCAAAATCTTAACTAATTATTTGCATAGTCATTCACAATAGAGAGAGAACAATAACAAATTAGATGTAGTGATTAACCGTTTAAAATATTTTATTTCCATAATTACGTATTAATCTTCTTAATCAAAATTAATAAATAGCGACTGTGAACTTATTCAGCTAGGAAACTACTTCTACTCTTAAGAATCATTAAACCCAAAAAATCACATAACTTATGTCGATCACAATCAGAAACAGTTCACAAAATTCAAAACTTATAGTTAACCTAAGTAAAAGATAGAAATGAATAAAAACACACCATACATGGTATGCTAAAAAACACATAATTAGCATAACATACCACTGAATCACAAAATCATAGCTAACAAATCTTGCCTTGGGATGAGAAGAGATAAACATTTGAACTAATAATATTCTGGTAAGCGATTGCTTATGATCACGTATAGCTGCAAAAACAGGACAAATACAAAACCTTGTGCAAGATTATGTAACAATACAAATGTTGAAAAATATTGTAAAATCATATTTCAATATAGGTAGATCAAATTGAAAAATTATTTCTCCTATTTTCTAATGCAATCTCTAAACTTTCAAGCTGAGACCAAAACAGAATAACGATAATAACAAAGCCTTCAGTAGAAAACCTTATCTCTCATTTATCTCTATTAGTAAAAATCGTAGATTTAGTGCATGCATATAAATATTGAATTCGTTACCTTTATTCAAGCTAAAAAGCAAAAAAATGGATGAAGTTGTCAGTTACTAGATGTAAAAATTGATTAACAATTGTCGATCCGGTGGAACGGTAGGTCCCAAATGATGTTGATTAACAGAGCTAGCAATGGAAGACATATTGCTTCTTCTTAGCCATTCAGCACTAAGAATACAAAGCTGAATTAAGAGGAAAACTACCTGAATTTGGTATCTACGTAAAACCACAATAAAATGCAGTTAAAATTTGATAAAAATAATAATGTAACAACAAGCTTTTACCGAAATATCAATGCATATGTACAAACGACAAATCAAATAGTGTTATAAGAACATATTATGTGCCTTATTATCACTGGAAACAATCATAACGACAAACATGTTACTTCAATTGGCATTTCAAAATCAGTATAATAATTAAGCCTGTTAGTTAGGCTGCTTGAATAAGATATTTATTCTAGTTTCTAAGTATTTCAAGAGCAAAAGCTAGCCAAACTCCCTTGAGTTATCACATACAAAAAATATAGAAAATTGAATTAATTTTCCAACCAGTCTTCCCATCATTATTCAATGGGTTGGCTGAGCTTGTTAAGAAAGCAAATTTTATGTCATTACACACACGCACACGCACGCGCACGTGCGCGCGCGCGCGCACACACACACACATCGTAGATGACTGGCATAAGCTTAAATTCCCACATTCTTAATCTCTGCTAACCAACTATATTGCTCATAAGTGTGTATGCGCATGCACACATACATAGCATGCTACCACTTCCTGCTTAAACCTTAAATACACGGATATATATATATATATGTGTGTGTGTGTACAAATTTATTGCAGATTTTATATTTACTTTTAAAATGTGAGAAGAATTCAAAGCAAGTTATCTCACACCTAGGTCTCTGATTCAATTGATTCCCAATAAATGCACAACAAATACCAGCTGCACGTTTTAATTGATGGTAGTATAGACCTGCCATATAAATATCCATGAGAATATGCCATATAAATATCAATTAGTATACTGTGCTTAATCACATCTGTCACATATGCAAAACCACTGTGTTTTTTGATAAGAACCGAGATTGTTAAAAGGGATAATGTATAGATACATACATACGTAAATATGATTCTAACTGTAAAATATTTAATCCCAACTATCCATACAGCTAAAGGATGCAGTAAAGAATTTTGTGTGTTTATTGTTAAGGTAAATGATGAGGCCATGTTCTATACTACCTCAATTACTAATGACAGCATCTCCAATTTTGTTCTAGCCATTTTGGGATACTGTATATATTTAGCTAGCACAAAAGTTGTGATATTTTCTCATTTTTGACATAAAAACTCCACTTTATGTTTGTGTATTGGATTCAACAGTATACTTTTTCAAATGTGTTCCAGTACCAACTTTTGTATAGGAGATATAGTCAACTTTGCCATGGTTAGTTCACTTATAAATTATAAACTGGATCACAATCAATGAAAAACTCTAAATGATTTCAAGTTGTTTAATCAAATTCTATTTCCACACTATCCAAGATGCAATACATAAAACTATTTTGTTGAATCATACGAAATTTCTTTTCAATCAAGTACATTGATAGAGAGACTGAAAAAGCAAGGTGGAATATGTTTTAGACTAGTCAAATGATAGAATAATACATTATTTAGAGATTAACTGTATACTATCCCACTTGCATAAAAAGAGATAAAGCAAAAGTTAAATTTACATAATTCATTGAAACCATATTGTTATCCCATTTTTTGGACAAAACTGGAATATCAATGTTGTGTGCATTTCCACCACGACCGGAACAAGAAGAAGCTGCCAGCAAGCCATACGAGAGCTCATTCGGCATACCTTGGTTCATCCGGCATCTCCAACATTCAAGCCCCTTTCGGCATCTACAACGTAAAGTCCATTCGGTATCAAAGGATTAAAGTTTCATTCGGCATTCAAGGCGCTTTGTTTCATCCGGCGTTCCCAATACAAGAAGCATTCGGCAGAAGCATTCGGCACCTCATTCGGCAGAAGCATTCGGCACTCCCCTTTCCACCGAATCAACTACAACCGAAGCTCCATCCTTCTCCATCACCTACCTATCACTACCGAGCCATGCTATCACCGGACCAAACCCACCATCACTGGTCCAAAATCCACCGAACCATCTCATCCTCCATCCTCCTACCAAACCCAAGCTCCACCGGACCATACTCCTACCACCGAACGAGCTCCACTCAACCTACCACCGGACCAACCTACCACCGGTCCAACCATCCTTCTCTCCAAGCACCGCCGAACCGAAGAACGCCGAACCAAAGTTGCCAGTCCAGATTGCTTCGGCCCAAGCCCACCAGCAGCTATAAACATACAAGACCTCTGCCCCCAGCCTCACTCTATAAATAGAGGGGCAGGGGTACAACAAGGGGGGACGAGTTGGAGAGACAAGTTTGGGAGCTCAAGCCTGAAAGGAACTCTCAAACAACTTTCAGTTACTTGTAATCAAAGCTTTGTACTTGTAATCTGAAGAGAAAAGGAGAATAACATATAAAGTGGACGTAGGCACGTTCGGGCCGAACCACTATAAATCCGTGTGTCTTTTGCAGTTTAGTCCCTGCTTTTTACATATTTGCATAAATCACCCAAATTACTAAATACAACATAAAATCAACCAACTCATACGACTTTGGGTGTTTGCGACCATTTTTTACGCAAACATTTTGGTGCTTTCACTGAGAAGAACCAGCTCCCGCTACATCGGATAGAAGTTGAATTTGAAAATCTAAGAGTTCAGATCTAAGAGTTATGACGAGACAAACAAGTAGAAGGCAAAGGCCAGAGAGAAGTGAACACCAAGGAAGTCAAGAGGCTTTCTCAGGAGGGAATCAAGCGTCGATCTTCATCACTTGGGATGAGATGGAGGCCATGATGAGAAGACAAGAAGAGATGATCCAGAACTTACTTCAACAAATTGGGCAAATTGGAGCACAAATCCAAGGAGCAACTGGGGTTCAGAATGGGGCAGGACCATCTGGCGTAGCACCAGAGCTAGGGGGCACCCACACTTGGAGCATGTTGATCCAATCCTAGAGAGAGAGATAGGGGCCTCTGAGCAACCTGGTAAGGAATGAACGCTCATCCAGGGGGCAGGTAAAATTCCCTCCTGAACTCGGAGGGCAGGTCGAAAGCGATGAACAAGTCGCAAACCTCTCACTAGCACGGTTAGATCATTTACACATGTAAGCGATCGCGCACGATCCATAGGCATGCTCTGAATGACTACAGACCGCACCATAGTGAGAGTTTACGCTTTGACATCCTCGTCTTGCTTTGATCTTGACTTGAACATTCCTGCTGTAAGATTCTTGCTTTAACATTTACAATTCTATGAAAAAATTATTTACTTGTATGCCCGTTGGATCGCGAACGGTCCACGAGCACCTATTGCATGGCAACGAACTACCGAAGTCTTTGATTCGAAAAATTCCCCCAAAACAATGACTCCAGCACTGATATTATTAACTCCCCCCCGGGCACACACAACTCGCCCCGAACGGCACCCGACTTCGAACAGTCACAATTCGCCTCGAACGGCACCCGATCGCGAACGGTCACAATTCGCCTCGAACGGCACCCGATCGCGAACGGTCACAAATCGCCTCGAACGGCACATGATCGCGAACGGTCACAACTCGCCCCGAACGGCACAACTCCTCTCACCTCAAACGGCTGATCGCGAACGGTCGTCATTTAGGGTCCCCTACTTGACCGCGAACTGTCGCACTTTACCTCGAATAACTCGATCCCGAACGGTCGTCATTTGAAGTTGAGCGCTTGACCTTGAACGGTCACATTTCACCACAGATGACTCGATCCCGAACGATCGATACATGGATTTACGCACTTGACCGCGCACTGTCGCACTTTACCTCGAATGACTCGATCCCAAACGGTCGTCATTTGAAGTTGAGCGCTTGACCTTGAACGGTCACATTTCACCGAAGATGACTCGATCCCGAACGATCGACGCATGGATTTACACGCTTGACCGCGCACGGTCGCACTTCACCTCAAACGACTCGATCACGAACGATCGTCATTTGAAGTTAGGCGCTTGACCATGAACGACCGCGCTTCATCCCAAATAGCTCGATCCCGAGTGATCGTCATTTGAGGACATGTGAAACTATCAAGCTCTTTACAGGTTCTCAACAGGATACGAACATCCAGCTCATGGCATTACAAAACACGCCTTCCTACCGCAAGGCATATTTTGGGGGGCAAAGTGTTATCCCATTTTTTGGACAAAACTGGAATATCAATGTTGTGTGCATTTCCACCAAAACCGGAACAAGAAGAAAAAGCCAACAAGCCATACGAGAGCTCATTCGGCATACCTTGGTTCATCCGGCATCTCCAACATTCAAGCCCCTTTCGGCATCTACAACGTAAAGTCCATTCGGTATCAAAGGATTAAAGTTTCATTCGGCATTCAAGGCGCTTTGTTTCATCCGGCGTTCCCAATACAAGAAGCATTCGGCAGAAGCATTCGGCACCTCATTCGGCAGAAGCATTCGGCACTCCCCTTCCCACCGAATCAACTACAACCGAAGCTTCATCCTTCTCCATCACCTACCTATCACTACCGAGCCATGCTATCACCGGACCAAACCCACCATCTCTGGTCCAAAATCCACCGAACCATCTCATCCTCCATCCTCCTACCGAACCCAAGCTCCACCGGACCATACTCCTACCACCGAACGAGCTCCACTCAACCTACCACCGGACCAACCTACCACCGGTCCAACCATCCTTCTCTCCAAGCACCGCCGAACCGAAGAACGCCGAACCAAAGTTGCCAGTCCAGATTGCTTCGGCCCAAGCCCACCAGCAGCTATAAACATACAAGACCCCTGCCCCCAGCCTCACTCTATAAATAGAGGGGCAGGGGTACAACAAGGGGGGACGAGTTGGAGAGACAAGTTTGGGAGCTCAAGCCTGGAAGGAACTCTCAAACAACTTTCAGTTACTTGTAATCAAAGCTTTGTACTTGTAATCTGAAGAGAAAATGAGAATAACATATAAAGTGGACGTAGGCACGTTCGGGCCGAACCACTATAAATCCGTGTGTCTTTTGCAGTTTAGTCCCTGCTTTTTACATATTTGCATAAATCACCCAAATCACTAAATACAACATAAAATCAACCAACTCATACGACTTTGGGTGTTTGCGACCATTTTTTACGCAAACATTTTGGTGCTTTCACTGAGAAGAACCAGCTCCCGCTACATCAGATAGAAGTTGAATTTGAAAATCTAAGAGTTCAGATCTAAGAGTTTTGACGAGACAAACAAGTAGAAGGCAAAGGCCAGAGAGAAGTGAACACCAAGGAAGTCAAGAGGCTTTCTCAGGAGGGAATCAAGCGTCGATCTTCATCACTAGGGATGAGATGGAGGCCATGATGAGAAGACAAGAAGAGATGATCCAGAACTTACTTCAACAAATTGGGCAAATTGGAGCACAAATCTAAGGAGCAACTGGGGTTCAGAATGGGGCAGGACCATCTGGCGTAGCACCAGAGCTAGGGGGCACCCACACTTGGAGCATGTTGATCCAATCCTAGAGAGAGAGATAGGGGCCTCTGAGCAACCTGGTAAGCAATGAACGCTCATCCAGGGGGCAGGTAAAATTCCCTCCTGAACTCGGAGGGCAGGTCGAAAGCGATGAACAAGTCGCAAACCTCTTACTAGCACGGTTAGATCATTTACACATGTAAGCGATCGCGCACGATCCATAGGCATGCTCTTAATGACTACAGACCGCGCCATAGTGAGAGTTTACGCTTTGACATCCTCGTCTTGCTTTGATCTTGACTTGAACATTCCTGCTGTAAGATTCTTGCTTTAACATTTACAATTCTATGAAAAAATTATTTACTTGTATGCCCGTTGGATCGCGAACGGTCCACGAGCACCTATTGCATGGCAACGAACTACCGAAGTCTTTGATTCGAAAAATTCCCCCAAAACAATGACTCCAGCACTGATATTATTAAGTCCCCCCCGGGCACACACAACTCGCCCCGAACGGCACCCGACTTCGAACAGTCACAATTCGCCTCGAACGGCATCCGATCGCGAACGGTCACAATTCGCCTCGAACGGCACCCGATCGCGAACGGTCACAAATCGCCTCGAACGGCACATGATCGCGAACGGTCACAACTCGCCCCGAACGGCACAACTCCTCTCACCTCAAACGGCTGATCGCGAACGGTCGTCATTTGGGGTCCCCTACTTGACCGCGAACTGTCGCACTTTACCTCGAATGACTCGATCCCGAACGGTCGTCATTTGAAGTTGAGCGCTTGACCTTGAACGGTCACATTTCACCACAGATGACTCGATCCCGAACGATCGATACATGGATTTACGCACTTGACCGCGCACTGTCGCACTTTACCTCGAACGACTCGATCCCGAACGGTCGTCATTTGAAGTTGAGCGCTTGACCTTGAACGGTCACATTTCACCGAAGATGACTCGATCCCGAACGATCGACGCATGGATTTACACGCTTGACCGCGCACGGTCGCACTTCACCTCAAACGACTCGATCACGAACGATCGTCATTTGAAGTTAGGCGCTTGACCATGAACGGCCGCGCTTCATCCCAAATAGCTCAATCCCGAGTGATCGTCATTTGAGGACATGTGAAACTATCAAGCTCTTTACAGGTTGTCAACATGATACGAACATCCAGCTCATGGCATTACAAAACACGCCTTCCTACCGCAAGGCATATTTTGGGGGGCAAAGTGTTATCCCATTTTTTGGACAAAACTGGAATATCAATGTTGTGTGCATTTCCACCACGACCGGAACAAGAAGAAACAGCCAGCAAGCCATACGAGAGCTCATTCGGCATACCTTGGTTCATCCGGCATCTCCAACATTCAAGCCCCTTTCGGCATCTACAACGTAAAGTCCATTCGGTATCAAAGGATTAAAGTTTCATTCGGCATTCAAGGCGCTTTGTTTCATCCGGTGTTCCCAATACAAGAAGCATTCGGCAGAAGCATTCGGCACCTCATTCGGCAGAAGCATTCGGCACTCCCATTCCCACCGAATCAACTACAACCGAAGCTCCATCCTTCTCCATCACCTACCTATCACTACCGAGCCATGCTATCACCGGACCAAACCCACCATCTCTGGTCCAAAATCCACCGAACCATCTCATCCTCCATCCTCCTACCGAACCCAAGCTCCACCGGACCATACTCCTACCACCGAACGAGCTCCACTCAACCTACCACCGGACCAACCTACCACCGGTCCATCCATCCTTCTCTCCAAGCACCGCCGAACCGAAGAACGCCGAACCAAAGTTGCCAGTCCAGATTGCTTCGGCCCAAGCCCACCAGCAGCTATAAACATACAAGACCCCTGCCCCCAGCCTCACTCTATAAATAGAGGGGCAGGGGTACAACAAGGGGGGACGAGTTGGAGAGATAAGTTTGGGAGCTCAAGCCTGGAAGGAACTCTCAAACAACTTTCAGTTACTTGTAATCAAAGCTTTGTACTTGTAATCTGAAGAGAAAAGAAGAATAACATATAAAGTGGACGTAGGCACGTTCGGGCCGAACCATTATAAATCCGTGTGTCTTTTGCAGTTTAGTCCCTGCTTTTTACATATTTGCATAAATCACCCAAATCACTAAATACAACATAAAATCAACCAACTCATACGACTTTGGGTGTTTGCGACCATTTTTTACGCAAACACAGATGTCAAAAACCATACTTACTAGCTTTATAATAGCTCCATGTAATTTTGTTCCAAAAGATAGCCTGGTAGAAGATGCATCGCAACTAGAGTTTAAGTCAAGTAAGTGCATTTCTTCCCTAGCACCATCCTTCAACCTCAACACTACATTCTTAACAATGACAAATACCCCTGCCATTCCTCTTCACAATATCATCGCATCCATTACAAGCCAAAACCTGTTGCATGATCCAACAGTCATCTTTCATCTGCCTAACCTCCCCTACCTCATATTCTACCCCAATTCAACTCCCTCCATCAACTGCTTCAACCCATCCGCTGTTACAAAACCTAGGTTACGACATCAACCCAATCGCCAACAAACCACCACACAACACTAGAATTCAAACGGCTAAACCACACAACATCCTCATTTAAATTTCACGTCGCTACGTACACCTGCTCAGCCAACAAAATAATCAATTTTTATGTAAAACGCCTCATCCAAATTAGGGTCTTTGCAATTACATAGATTTGTTAATTTAGGGCTTGTGAACAAATCTCAAGGAAGTAAACGGGAGCAGATTGAAAGAAGAGCGGATTGACCAAATAGAGGGGAGCAGATTGACAATAAGAAGTAGAGCCAAATGGAGGAAAAGTGATAGCTGAAGCAAGAGGAGTTTTTTTTGAATGAAGGCAGAAACGTAACAATGATTAGGTAGGAGATGGGAAATCATGAGTTTTTTGGTATTGGTGGGGAAGGCTGCAAAATTTGGCGGAGTTGAAAAAAAATAAAAACACGGAGAAAGGAAATTGTAAAGACAATATTAGTTGTGCGGGCTACAAACACCGCTAATAATGCAACCAAAGATAGGCTTATAAGTGTATATATGTTAATTAATTAACGAGCATGTTGAGAAAATTGCCACACACCTCTTATACACAGCTACACCATCTACTCATGTTTCATTTTAACATTTATGTTCATTTTGCAAAAACTCTCAAACCTAAAACCTAAAGAAAAGTCAACTATTACTTTGAAGGAAAAGAAGAGAAATAAAATATAAAGCTAAGGAATTAAAGCAATGGGATTAATCTCAATTAAATTTCAAAGTTCTTATCCTAATCAAGGTGAATAATAATCTAAATCAACTCTATTTTGTTTTTATGATCATTTGATTTTTGGGTTTAAGATTAAATCCATTATGATGATTTTTGATGATGATATGCTAGGATTTTATAACATGTTTGACTTAAATAAGATTGTTTGAATATAGATTACATAGTTTTAAGGGTAAAACCAATTATAATGAATTTTGAATGCCATAAGGAAATTATATGTTATATAAAACTTGATTTTGGAGATGGGTTTTAATTTTTATAATTTTTCAAGCTATGGAGAATTTATTATGAATTTTCAAAGGAAAATATGAAGAAATGGGTTTTGAAATTAATTTCGGTTATTTTATGAAGAAAATGGGTCTGAAATTTTTATATGTTAGATAACATATTGAAAGTAAATTTTCCAATTTTTGGAAATTTTTCCTAAGTGATTTACTATGGAAATTAATTATTTTAGAAGAAGGATTAAATTGCATTATTGGTTTTGCTTAATGGAAGGGGTTATTTGTTAAAGTATCCTTGATTAAGATCTGAAAATATGCGATAATTATTGTGAGAAAGAATTTGAAAAGATGAAGGCAACCAATTATATGTTTACGAATAGGAAAGTTAGTTATAAAGTTATTACTTTAAATAGCATTAATTCAGCCTTTACCCAGAAAAAGTTATTTCCGCCTCTTTCAAAAGCTCCTTTCGACCCTATGCTTCCACTTCTACTCAGTCAACCAACCAAATCGAAACAAGTATAACCGAAACGAATGCACAAGGTATCACAAGTATGGTACCTAGTGGATTGGAGAAAGGCTGAAGGCATGGTGTTGAAACTTTTGCTTCTAATGTGGCGAAACCTTTGCTTTACTTTCAAATGATAAACGCCTGCCTTGTTTTAATTAAAACTTTTGAAGGATTCAAAACATAAGCTTTCCAAATGGTCTTCTAAAGCTTTCGAATGAGTTCCTTTATTTATAAAACAATGCTTTTGAAAAGGGTGGTTTCGACTTAGTCGAAACCTTGCTGCCAATTTTATGCATTTCGAAGGTATTGAAGTCATCAATGCTTTCAAAAGGTACCTTTTGTTTTAAAATTTTACTAGTCCACTTATAAAAGATTTCAAATAGGTCCATGGGTTTCAAAGGCAATGGCTTCGAAAGGGGGTTTCGATGCTATCCTTCAATGTTTTATTTAAATGATTTAAGCTATCGAATGGATGGTATTGAAGCCATCAACTTTTCCCCAAACAATTTTATATAAAGATTAATAGTTTCAAAAGAGATACTTTCATAAGGTTTTGAAAGGGGTATTTTCATTGGTTTCGAAGCTATGCTTCTAAGAGTTGATAAGTAATGTTTTAGTACTTTCGAAAGGTGTGTTTTGAGGGTTTCGAAAAAGATGTTACAAAGTGTTTCGAAAGGTATATGCTGGTGTTTTGAAAAGAAGATTGAATGCTTTCGAAGGAGGTTATCCAATGGTTTCAAAAGTAGAGTTTTAAGGTTTTGAAAGCCTTAGTTTTCAAAAAAAAAAAACTAATCTCATTTTAATGAAAAACCATGGCATAATAAAAGAGTTTTGAAATGATTTTAAGTATGGAGTTTTTGAAGAACTTTTCCTTAATTATTAGGTTAAAGGGATTAATCAATTTTTACATAAAATGATTTCAAGGATATTAAACCACAGGTGTTGGTATTATTATGTTAATATGTTTGCTTCTTCTAGTTTACATATTCACTTTAATATGGACCCGTAAGTCATAACTATAATTTAGCGAAAAGGGGCAGAATAACCAGCTAAGTTGACCTAGTAGTGAATATAAAATAAGTTAACTCCTGAATGAGTAGAATTGCATCCAGGAGGTCAGAAAGACCCGAATATAGAATGCCCAAACACTGATTAAAGAAGTTGTCTGGTAGACAGGTTCATAGTAAACCCATGAAAACTATGCTTAGAAGAAGTAATTGGCAGGTGTCAATAGGTTCATAGTAAACCCATGAAAACTATGATTAGAAAGAGTTATTGGAAAGGGCTAATAGGTTTGTAGTGAACCTATGAAAACTATATCCATATTAAGTTATTGATAGAAGTCAACAGGTTCCTAGTCGACCCATGAAACTAGGATAAGAGGGAATTTATTGGGGATACTAATAGGTTCAGGAAGAACCCATGAAATGATAATGTTATTGGTAGGGGCCAATAGGTTCTTAGTAATTCCATGAAAACTATGAAACCGGGCAGGGAGTCCACAATCGTTAACTGGTTATTAGTAAGCATATGAAAACTAATAGAATAATAGTGACCCTAGAAACTATAACTATGATAGTTAGTCAAAATGAATGGGGATGGGAAATCCAGAATTGTTTTACTTGTTTGCATATCATCATATTATTTTGAACTACTATGTTTTAATCATTGTGGATGCAGGAGCATAGTATATGGTTTCATAAAGTTTTAGGATACTAGTAAGGGGAAAATCAATTCCACTAAGCGGTGTGGTCTTACTAAATATCAAAATGTCTTGAGATGATAGATTATTATTCATACCTGGCTTTATGTCTGACTTGAAGTTTATGTTTTTCCCTTAAACTCTCGGGTGCTCAACTAATTTTGAGTATTTTAAGAGTTAAGGCTTTTAGGTTCTTCTTAGACGGATAAGCTTTTAGAGACGTGCAAGAGGTAATCTAGCTAGTAGGAGTTTCTTTCAGTTACCATTCCACTGTGTTATTGTTGTAAAGGCAAATAGGTTTTAGTGCCTAGTCATATACTCTGATCATCCAAAGGTGCATCTGCATATGTCGCTCTTGGCGTATGTTGTAAATATTTTATTTTATCCAAACAAGGTTATTGTGTTGGGATTATGTTAAGGACTTGAAATGTTTTGATTTGGAATGTGAAAGTTGTTTGATGATTTTATATTTTTTACATATCCATGTGTTTCTATTATATCAATGTATCTAACATTACCGTATTTGGTTGCCAATGATCAATAACTATGGATGACTGCAGCATCCATAGGCGTTAGTTTTGGGCCTCCAATTGGGGGATGTTACAAGTTGGTATCAGGGCCTAGGTTTATGAAAAGTTAAAAGAAATTTAAACGTAAAGATTTTTCAAAACATAATCCAATGAACTAGAAAATAAGATTGCGGTTTGAGTTAACGCTATAGTAATGTACTTGAATTTGATATGTATATATATATATATATATATAAGTATGTATTCCCCTCTCTCTTAGACCGTTCTTTTGTATCTTACTAAAACTCATATGCAGATTTACAAGAAAAAGATATGGAGGCAGGAAACGGAAGAGGAAATCTCGGTGGAGGAAGCACCACAACCAACGGAAATGTTCGACGCACTAAAAGGAACCCGGGTCGATAGGCTAATGCTAGCCAAAATGCTTATGCCAACTTGGGTGCTGGATATCCACTAGTAGATATAGGGACGATGTATCAGTTCTTCATCAATCTGATGCAAGTAGGAGCTGCTGCTGGTGTTGCTGGGAAGGTTGGTGGAGAAAATCCTATGGCTCCAGTTGGGAATAACTATGCTAAGCTGAGCAGAGATTACACCAGTCTTGGTGGGAAGCCATTTATGGGAATGGAGGATGCTATAGGTAGAGAATTGGTTGTTGCATTGCGAGAGACTATTTGCTGATTTAGGTTTGGATGATGAGCGGAAGAGGAAGCCGATCTCTAGACAGTTGCAAGGGGCAGCGCTTCATTGGTGGAATAGTGTTATTGCTGGGGTTCCAGAGGAGGATTTAACTTAGGTAGAGTTTAGATGAAGATTTGAACAAAGGTTTTTGTCGGAAGTTTCCAAGTAGGCGTTGCTTAGGAAGTTCATGGATCTGTTGTTGGGAGATATGTCGGTTATTGAGTATGCCACTAAATTTGATGAGTTGTCCCGTTATGGGTATGCTACTATAGACGCCGTCATAAGAAGCAATAAGAAGTTTATTAGGGGACTATGGCCAGGGATTGCAAGGGAAACCTTGCCACATCTCTGTGATCCTAGTAATGTAGTTGTAGAGATGGCAATCCTCCATGAGGAGATGCTTGCTATTTGTGCTAGAGAAAAGCCAATTGAAATCCAGGTTCTCAGGGAAAGAGGAGAAAGTTCTTTAAGGAGAAGGGAGACGCTGCCAAGAAGGCAAAAGTCGATTTAGTCTGTTTCAAGTGTGACAAGAAAGGTCATTATGTCCATGAGTGCCAGTCAGGTAAGGGTAAGAAGGCTGCAGATAAGTAGAGTGTGAAATGCTTCAACTATGATCAGGTAAGGCATCATAAGAATCAGTATCTAGAGCTAGTCAGGGCTGACAGGGGGAATTGTTCGCTATTGGGCCATCATCTGCTAGGCCAACTACATCTGAAAAAGGGAAGACTATAATGAAAGGTACGCTTTAGATTCAGAGTATACCAGTTAGGGTACTATTTGATACTGATGCATCACATTCATTTATATCTCAGTGTTTAATTGATAGGTTTTTCTTAGAACCACATACCTTATTACTTCCTTAAGGGTTGTGAATTCAATAGGAGGGTCTACAACTCTACGGATAAGATGCGACCAGTTAGAACATGACTTGTTAGGTCATAAGTTTGCATGCAGTCTATAGGTTTTCAATTTCCTAGGTTTCGAAATCATTTTGGGTATGGATTGGATGGGTAAGTATGAGACTAGGATATTTTGCCAGGATTAGGGAGATATCACTAAGACATCCTGATAGCCATAACTGATTATATTATCAGTGGAGAATTCTAATCGGAGTAGTTGTGCTTTGTTAAGTGCTATGGAAGTAGTAGAAGAGTTAAGTCAGGTTCATGTAGAAAGAGAGTTTTTAGATATCTTTAAGCCGGTTATAGGATTACTACCGAAACAAGCTACTGAGTTTCGGATAGATCTTATGCCAGGAGCTGGAACTATGAGTAAACCACTTAGCAGGACGACACCAACCGAGATGAAGGAACTGAAGGTGCAGCTAGTGGATCTTGAAGGAAGGAATTTTATTAGACCAAGCAATTCACCTTAGACAGCGGCTGCGGTGCTCGTAAAGAAACCAGATGTGTCGTTAAGGATGTGTATCGACTATCATAAGCTGAACGAGAGGACGATCAATAAGTATCCTTTGCCAAAAATAGATGATTTATTTGATCAGTAGTGTGGAGTCAGAATGTTTTTCCATTTGGATTTGGTGATAGGTTTCCATCAGTTAAGAGTGGCGGATGACAGTATTCCATTGACAACATTTCGAACTAGCTATGGTTCATATGAGTGGTTAGTGATGCCATTCGAGTTAACGAATGCACCTTGTTTCTTCGTGGATTTGATGAACTGGATTTTCCAAGGGTACTTGGATAGATTTGTGTTTGTAATTATAGATGACATTTTTGTATAATCTAAGGATGAGAAAGAGCATGAGGATCATCTTAGAGTGGTGCTTGAGGTGCTAAGGCAGCATCAGTTCAAGACGAAGTTTTTTCAAGTGTCATTTTCTGGAAGGAGGTTAAGTTTCTTGGTCACGTGGTTTTAGAGAAAGGATTGTCAGTCGATCTAGATAAGATCAAAGCTGTGAATAATTGGAAGAGAACAGAGACGATGAATGTGATTAGGAGTTTTTTGGACTTGCTGGCTATTACCAGAGATTCATCAAGGATTTCTCATGGATAGCAACACTTTTGACTAAGTTAACTAGGAAGGATGTGAAGTTTGTCTGGGTGATGAATTTGAGGAAGCATTCATTAAGTTAAAGCATTTGTTGACCAACACACCGGTGTTAGTAGTTCTAGACAGAAACCAAGGGTTGGTAGTGTATACTGATGCATGTGGAACTGGATTGGAAGCTGTGTTGATGTAGAAGGGTAAAGTTACTGCCTAGGCTTCACGATAGCTTAGATCGTACGAAGTGAGGTATCGTACTCATGTTTGAAGTTGGGTACGGTGATCTTTGCATTGAAGATGTGGAGATACTATCTCTTAGGGGAGAGATTTGAGCTATACATAGATCATAAGTCATTAAGTTAGTTATTCTCTGAGAAGGAGTTGAATATGAGATAGCAGAGGTGGCTGGAGTTTTTAGCAGCTTATTAATTTGGTATAGAATATACACCTGGAAAAGGTAATAAAGTAGCGGATGCTCTTAGCAGAAGACATCAGAATGTGGTGTTAGCTATATTGGTAGAATGGAAGGATTTAGAAGCTTTGTCTGCATGTAGTATGCAGTTATGGTCGACTGATAGTTTTAGTTAAAGTACTGCCATGTTGTCATATTTAGAAGTTTGAACAGAATTGATTGAGAGGATTGCTTCTAAGCAGAAAGAGGATCCAGTATTAGCCCAGAGGATTAAAAGACTAAAGGTGGGATCAGAGGTCGATGATTTAAAGGATTTTAGTCTGCACTGGAGGGGGCGGTTGAGAAAGGATGGTTGTGTGTTCTGAATGTTGAGGACTTGAGGAAAGAAGTTCTTAGAGTTTGTCCTCGGTCAAAATTTATAATTCATCTTGGAGGGACCAAAATGTATCAAGATATAAAGTGGTGCTTCTATTGGGAAGGTATAAAGAGGGATGTTGGCTTGTGGGTTAGACAGTGTGAAAACTGTCAACAAGTGAAAGCCGAATATCAGAAGCCGAGTAGGTTGCTTCAGCCTTTAGAAATTCTAGTTTGAAAATGGGATTCAATATCCATGGATTTTACAGACGGATTGCCAAGGTCAAATAAAGGAAATGAAAGAATATGGGTCATAGTGGATAGGCTAACCAAGAGTGCCCATTTCATTCGGTTAATTCAACCAGAGCGACACTTGTTTTATCTAAGTTGTTCATGAAGAAAATAGTTAGACTGCATGGGATTCCTAATAGTATAGTCAGCGACGGTGATGCTTTGTTTACTACCGAATTCTGAAAGAGTCTACAGGATATGTTAGGGACCAAGCTTAAGATGACTACTACATATCACCCATAGACGGATGGGCAGACAGAGAGAGTCAATAAGATAATCGAGGATTTATTGAGAGCTTGTGTATTAGACTTTGGTGGATCCTGGGTAGATCACCCACATTTTGTTGAGTTTTCCTATAATAATAGTTATTAGACTAGTGTGGGAACGGCGCCTTTTGAAGCTTTGTATGGAAGGCCATACAAATCAGCAGAATGTTTGTCGGAGATTGAAGACAGATTAGTCTTAGGTCCAAATCTAGTTAGAGTGGCATAGAGAAGATTGTGTTAATCCGAGAAAGGATAAAGGAAGCTCAGTCTAGACAGAAGAGTTACACAGATAATGGGCATATATTTAGTCCTTACTTAATTTCGAGGATAAAATTATTTAAGGGAAGGAGTCTGTTACACCCTTAATTTTTAATAACATTATTTAGGAGATTTAATTAGATAAATTAAATAGAATAATTTAAGAATTAGAGTGATAAGGGGATTGAGATGAATAAATAATTAGAGGTCGTGCTTAACAAGATAACGGGCTTAAAAATGGTTATATATATATTAATTAATTAATGCAAAGGCATATTGGAAAAATTACCACACACCTTTTATACACGGCTATAGCATATACTCACGTTTCATTTTCACATTTAAATTCATTTTGCAAAAATTCTAAAACCTAAAACCTAAAGTAAAGCCAACTATTACTTTGAAGGAAAAGAAGTGAAATTAAATCTAAAGCTAAGGAATTAAAACAAAGGAATTAATCTCAATCAAATCTCAAAGTCCTTATCCTAATCAAGGTGAATAATAATCTAAATCATCTCTATTTTGTTTTTATGATCATTTTATTTTTGGATTTAGGATTAAATCCATTATGATGATTTTTGATGATTATATGCTTGGATTTTATAACAGGTTTGATTTAAATAAGATTGTTTGAATATAGTTTTATATTGTTTTAAGGTAAAACCAATTATAATGAATTTCAAATGCCATGAGGAAATTATATGTTATATAAAACAAGATTTTGGACATGGGTTTTAATTTTTATAATTTTCCAAGCTATGGAGAATTTATTGTGAATTTTAAAGGAAAATATGAAGAAATGGGTTTTGAAATTAATTTCGATTACTTTATGAAGAAATTAGGTCTGAAACTTTTATATGCTAGACAACATATTGAAAGTGAATTTCTGTAATTTTTGTGGATTTTTCCTAAACGATTTACTATGGAAATTAAATTATTTTAGAAGAAGGATTTAATTGCATTATTAATTTTGCTTAATGGAAGGGCTTATTTGTTAAATTATCCTTGATTTAGATCTGAAAATATGCGGCAGTTATTTTGAGAAATAATCTGAAAAGATTAAGGCAATATAACACCCCGTATTTTATAACATTATTTAGGATATTTAATTAGCTAAAATTAAATAAAATAATATGGAGATTGATGGATTGAGATTTGTTTTAGCTAAGGGTAGTGTCATGATAGTGTGTTAATTAATATAAAATAATCTAAACAAAGGTGTTAGGAAATGACAAGGTTAATATGAGAAATAAGTGGAGCTTATACCCCAAACCCTTAGGAGATAGAATGATCACATTCATTCTCATTTCTATCAAACTAAAAATACTAAGGTCAACCACCATTTTACTCTCAAGAAGAGGACTAAAGCTAGGATTCAAGAGAAGGGAAATAATCAACTAAATCAACATCAAATCTCACTTCCATAATCTCAAAGCTAAGGTTAATAATTACTACATGCCATATTCTTTTGGTTTTCGATTTTAAGACTAAGATCCGAAATATTTTTGCAAGCAATTGCTATAATTTTAGGATTAAAGTAATATGTATGTTTGCTGGTGAATTATGCATGTTCATACTTGTTTTAAATGATATGTTTGAAATGAAAACCTAAATTGATGACATCCAAATACCTTGAAAATTTAATTATAGGTCGAAAATGACATTTTAGAGATGGCTTTCTATTTTCATAATTTTTCAAATTAAGGTGGATTTTATATTGATTTTCTAATGAAGGAAATTATTTATTGGAATATAAATTATTTTCGACTAATATAATTATTATTTGGGGTTGAAATTTTTATATGTTAGGCAACATATTAAAATATATTTTCTGGTATTTTTTCAGATTTTTCCTAAGTGTTTTGATGAGTATATAAAATTATTTAAGGTATGCGACTTAAATGTTTTATATATTTAATTAAGGAGAATGTGCATTTTGTAAAATAAAATGATTATTAATTTTGAAAATAATGGCAGCACATTTCTGAAAAGAATTTATTAACCAATGAAAATTTTACAAACAAAGGTACGTTGGTTGAAAAGTTATCCTTTTTATGCTAAAAACAAAGAG
Organism: Allium cepa; assembly: GCA_030765085.1. Classification (NCBI taxonomy): domain Eukaryota; kingdom Viridiplantae; phylum Streptophyta; class Magnoliopsida; order Asparagales; family Amaryllidaceae; genus Allium; species Allium cepa. The sequence goes on along the minus strand of CM060938.1, from coordinate 258,773,585 downwards.
ATCCTACTTTTAGCATATTTCAGCCTATTACGGCAATAAACCTTCTAACCCAGACCTTCTAACAATGTCGAAAGGTTCTAAACTTTCGACAAGGTCAAACCAATGCATATGGTATCAAGCTACTTGGTACGTAATGAATTGGACAGAGTTGAAGGGTTCTTAGTTGAAAGGTTAATGGCGAGACAGGTTGGGGTATGGTTGTTTTATAAACCAAAAGCTTTTACTTGCTTTGCTTTTTAATTTGAGCTTTCGACTTGGTTGCTTTCGACTAGGTCAAAATATTTAAAAGAAAGGTTTTAAACCTTTTAACATTATCGAAAGGTTACTGATGCTACTTTGTTTTGAAACCTTCCAACATAGTCGAAAGGTTACTGCCGCTTTATATAAATGTTGTGTTTTGTTAGATTTTCCGCTGTGTTGTTTTGTATTTGGTCTATTATGACCATATGACTCTGATCAACCAAGGGAGTATCTTCATATACCGCTCTTGGCGTATTTTGTAATAATTTTATTTGATCCACGCCTGGGAACGATTTGAGGATTATGTGTTGTGAATGTGAAACAATTGGTTTTGAAATGTAATGAAGTAAAAATTTGTTTTGGAATTTGCATTTTGTTTCATATTCAAGTGCTTCTAATATTATCGATACCGTTAACATAGCCGTATTCAATCGCCGGAAGCTAATACTATAGATGATTGCATCATCTGTAGCGCTTAGTTTTGGACCTCTAGATAGGGGACATTATAACTTAGTATCTGAGCGTGGTCTATAAAATAGTTTAACTAAAAATGATTTTTGAAAACATAATCCTTAGAAGTTAGAGTTAAGATCGGGGTATGGGATAACGCTATAGGAACGTACTTGTATTTGCTGTATATATAATTATACGCTATATCTCTAGACTCCTATCTTAGTTAGGCTATTCATCTGTATCTCACGAGGTTTGAATACAGATATGGAAGGAAGAAGAGGCAGAGTAAACCTTGGAGGAGATAGCACCACTACTAATGGAAATGGCCGACCAAATGCTAGAAGAGGTTCCGGTTAGGCTCAACTGAAAATGTGGGTGCAGGTGTTCCTCAAGTGGATGTGGGAGCCTTGTATCAATTGTTGGCAAACCTTTTGCAAGCAGGAGCTTCTAGAAATATTGGTAGGGCAAATCCTGTAGTTCTGGTTGTATATAACTATGCTAAACTGAGTAGAGACTATATCAGTCTGGGAGGAAAGCTGTTTGCTGGAACAGAAGATGTCGTTGAAGTAGAGAATTGGTTGTTGAACTATGAAAGGATCTTTACAGATCTAGGCTTGAATGATGGGGACAAGAGAAGGCTATCCACAAGACAATTACAAGGGCTAGCGCTTCATTGGTGGAACAGTGTGACGGCTGGAGTGCTAGAGGAAGAGTTGACTTGGGCTGACTTCAGGAGGAGGATTGAGCAGAGGTTCTTGTCTGAGGTGGCCAAGTCGGCGTTAATGAGGAAGTTTATGGATCATATCCAAGGCCAAATGTCTGTGAGCGAGTATGCTGCTAGGTTTGATGAGCTATCTCGACATGGTTATGCTTTGGTTGACACGGATGTCAGAAGGAATGAGAGATTCATTAAAGGATTGAGGCCGGAGCTTGGCAGAATGACTATGGCCTATATCCAAGATCCTTCTAATGTGGTAGTGGAAATGGCCATTCGCCATGAGGATATGCTTGCTGTTTTGGCTAGGGAGATGCCCGTTGAATTCAATGATCCTTAGGGGAAGAAGAGGAAGTTCTTCAAGAAGAAGGGCGCTTAGAAGAAGGAGCCTCCAAGAAAGGGAAAGCAGATATAGTTTGCTACAAGTGTGATAAGAAGGGTCACTATGCTAATGAGTGCCATTGGGAGATGGAAATTTGGTTGTGGGGAAGTAGAACGTGCAATGCTATAATTGCAATCAGACGGGGCATTACAAGAAAAAATGTCCTGAAGCCGCCTAGGCAGGAAAAAGAATGGTCTTTGCTTTGGAGCCATCATCCTCTAAACCAACTGCTGTTGAGAAAGGACAGTCTATAATGGAAGGTATGCTTTTGATCCATGGCATACCAGTTAGGGTATTGTTTGATACCGGGGTGTTTTATTCTTTTATTTCTTGATGTTTGGTAGATAAGCTTAACCTAAGTCCCTCATATCTAGTTACTTCCTTAAAGGTTGCAAATCCAATAGAAGGATATGCAATTCTTGGGATAAGGTGTGACCATTTAGAGTTTGATTTGCTAGGCTATAATTTTGAATGCTATTTTCATGTGTTTGACTTTGGAGGATTTGGGATTATCTTTAGGATGGATTGGTTAAGTAAATATGATACTAAGATATCTTGCCATGATAGGAAAATATCACTTAGTCACCCCGATTGTAGTGATCAGATAGTTTATACCGTAGAGAACCCTAGTTGTGAAATGAATGTTTATTGGGTATTATGAGTTAGAGGATGAGTTGCATTGAGTCTTTGTAGTTAGAGAATTGACAGATGTGTTTGAGCCGGTAACTGGGTTGCCACCGAAACGAGTCATTCAGTTTCAAATTGATTTAGTGCTTGGAACAAAATCGGTGTGTAGACCGCTAAGTGGAATAAATCCCACTGAGATAAGAGAGTTGAAGATGCAGTTGGTGGATTTGGAAGGTAAGAGTTTTATCTGAGCAAGTAGTTTGCCATGGGAAGCTGCCACTGTATTTGCTTAGAAGCCGGACGGATTGTTAAGGATATGTATCGATTATTGTAAGTTGAATGAGAAGACGATAAAGAACCGATATCCGTTGTCGAGAATTGACGATTTGTTCGATCAGTTAAGTAGAGCCAAGGTATTTTATTAGCAGGATTCGGTAACCAGATTTTATCATCTTAGAGTGGCAGAGGATAGCATTCCTTTGACGACGTTTAGGATAAGACATGGATCATATGAATGGTTAGTTATGCCATTCAGACTAACTAATGCATCGGCATTTTTTGTGGATCTGATGAATAGGATTTTTCGAGAGCACTTGGATAGAGTTTTATTGGTCTTCATTGATGACATTTTGATATACTCTAAGGATGATAAGGAGCATGAAGTTCATCTTAGAGTTGTGCCCGAAATGTTGAGGGAGCATCAGTTGAAGGCTAAGTTTTTGAAGTCTCGTTTGTGGAAGAAGAAAGTGAAGTTCCTTGGTCATGTCATCTCAGAGAAAGGATTGCCTGTAGATTGAACTAAGATTGAGGCGGTGAATAATTGGAAGAGACCCGAGACGGTGACCGAGATAAAGAGTTTTCTTCGATTGGTTGGGTATTACCGGAGTTTTACAAAGGATTTTTCATGGATATCTGCACCGATGACTAAGATTACGTCAAAAGATGTGAAATTCATATGGACTGATAGGTGTGAGGAAGCATTCCAGACCTTGAAACACTTATTGACCCATGAGCCGGTGTTAGTGGTTTCGAAAGGGAATCAAGATTTGGTTGTTTATACTGATGTGTGTGGAACTGGATTGGGAGCTGTGTTGATGCAAAGAGATAAAGTGATTGGTTATGCTTCTAGACTGCTCAGACCACATGAAGTTAGGTATCCAAAGCATGTCTTGGAGTTAGCTACCGTTATATTTTCTTTGAAGGTGTGGAGGCACTGTCTTTTGGTAGAGTGATTTGAGCTTTATACTTATCACAAGTCGTTGAGGTACTTGTTCTTCTCAGAAGGAGTTGAATATGAAACAATAAAGACGGCTGGATTTTATTGTTGTTTATGATTTTGGAATTGAGTACACACCTGGAAAAGGAAATAAGGTGGCGGATGCACTTAGCCAGAAACAACAGAATGCAGTATTGGCTAGGACTGCTGAGTGGAAAGATTTAGAAGCATTATCAGCTTGTAGAGTGCAGTTAGATCCGGGGAAGGTTCTATTACCGAAAATGTTGTGTTATGTTGTTTAGAAGTTAGACTGGTAATGATTGAGATGATAGCTTCTAAGCACGGGGAGGATCCTATTTTGGATGAACGGATCAAAAGGTTGAGAGCAGGAGCGAAGAGCGATGACCTAAATGATTTCAGTCTTAACCAAAATGGGTGTTTGAGAAAGAAAGGAAGGTTGCGTGTTTTGAATGTAGAAAACATGAGGAAGGAAGTTTTGGATGAGTGACATCGATCGAAGTTCACTATCAATCCAAGAGGAACGAAGATGTATCAGGATATGAAGAGAAGTTTCTTCTGGTAAGGTATGAAACAGGACAGTGGTTTGTGTGTTAAGCAGTGTTTGAATTGCCAACAGACAAAGGTTTCACACCAGAAACCAAGCGGATTGCTTCAACCGTTGGAAGTTCCGTTGTGGAGGCGGGATTCTATCTCTATGGATTTTATTGATGGGTTCCAAGATCTAATAGAGGGAATGAAAGTACATGGGTCATAGTAGATTGATTGGCTAAGAGTCCCGATTTCATTCCAGCAAATTCAACTAGGACAACACCTATTTTGGCGAAGTTATTTACGAATAATGTAGTTAGACTGCACGGGATTCCTAGTAGTATTGTCAGTGATAGAGATTCTCTGTTTACTAGTGAGTTCTGGAAAAATCTACAGGAAGCATTAGGAACCAAGCTTAACATGAGTACCGCTTACCATCCGCAGACTGATTGGCAAACGAAAAGAGTTAACAAAATCTTGGAAGATTTGTTAAGAGCTTGTGTATTGGATTTCGGGGGATCATGGGAGGACCATCTTCATCCTGTCGAGTTCTTGTATAACAATAGTCATCATACTGGTCTTGGGATGACACCGTTTGAAGCTTTGTATGGAAGACCATGCAAGTCTCCCGTATGTTGGTTAGAGACTGGGGATAGGTTGGTTCTTGGCCTGGATTTGTTGAAGGAAGATGCGGAGAAGATTGAGTTAATCCGAGCTAGGATGAAGGAAGCTCAATCTAGGCAGAAAAGTTATGCTAATAGAAGAAGGAAACATTTGGAATTTTCTATCGGAGACTATGTCTTTATTAAGGTTTCACCAATGAAGGGTGTGATTAGATTCAGGAAGTCAAGAAAGTAAGCACCCAGATTCATTGGTCCTTTTTATTGTTGAGAGAATCAAGAAACTCGCTTATAGAGTAGAGTTACCGGGCAGTTTGGTTGGAGTCTATGATGTTTTCCATGTTTCTCATCTTAGGAAATGTGTTAGAAACCCAGTGACTACTATAGCACCTACAGTTTTAGAAGATTTATTAGTAGAATCGGATTTGACCATAGTAAGAAAGCCGGTTCAGATTGTGGCCAGAGATGAGAAGAAGTTGAAGAACAAGGTAGTCAAGTTAGTAAAGGTTCAGTGGAGTGGTGATGCTAGAGACTTTACATGGAAAATGGAGAGCATGATTAGAGACACTTATCCTGACATGTTTGATGGTTTGTGTTACCTTTGATTGTTTTGATGTTGTACCTTATCGTAATTTCGAGAATGAAAATTTTTAAGGTGGGAAGTCTGTAACACCTTATATTTTTATAACATTATTTGTTTTACCTTTGATATGTTTAATTATGAAATTTGTGTTTTGTTTCATATTCAAGTGCTTTTGATTTTATTAATACCATTAACATAGCTGTATTTAGTCACCGGAAGCAAATACTATAGATGACTGCAACATCTATAGCGCTGAGTTTTGGGCCTCTAGATAGTGGATGTTATAGGTAACCAATTAAATGTTTACAAATAGGCAGGTTAGCTATAAAGTTTTTACTTTAAATAACATTAATTCAACCTTTGCCTAGAAAAAGTTGGTTCCACCTCTTTCAGAAGCTCCTTTTAACTCTATGCTTCCGCTTCGACTCAGTCAAAGCCAACCATATTGAAAAAAAATATGGTTGAAACCAATGCACAAGGTATCACAAGTATGGAACGTAATAGATTAGAGAAAGGTGGAAGGCATGGTGTCGAAACCTCTGCTTCTGATGGGGTCGAAACCTTTGTTTTACATTCAAATGATAAGCGCCTGCCTTGTTTTAATAAAAAATAATTGAAGGAGTCGAAACATATGCTTTCGAAAGGGTCTTCTAAAATCTTTTTGAATGAGTTCCTTTATTTATAAAAATTGCTTTCGGAAAGGGTGGTTTCAACCTAGTTGCTGCCATTTTTATGCACCACAGCAAAGGACCCTACGATAGCACCAAAAACACTATTAAAGCCTATAATAGCGGTTTAATAAACACTGTATAACAACAAGTTATTGAAAATAGTGAACAATTTATAGCGCATAATAAGCGCTATAAAAAGTATTGATATAATAGCGCAAAATTGCTATTTTAAACATTTTTATAGCGGCATATTATTTGTTTTTTATTACTATAATGCGTTGTTTGTCCGCTATGAAATTCGTTATTAGCCATAAAATACTTTTTGTTTTTTCTAAGATAGCACTAATAATTTGCTATAAAAGCATTAATAGCAGATTATGAGCGCTGTACATGGACAAGATATTGTAGATATTGACCTGTCACAACACCAATATGCCGCTATAAGATTCTACTACAACAGCACTTATACCCTATTATGATATGTTCTTTTATAGTGCTTATGGACCTATTATTCATCATTCTTTATAGCGCTTTTTCTGTTATGCATCTGTAATACTGACAGATTTAATAGCGATCATTTGGTGCTACTAAATATTTATAGCGGTTTTCAAATGATACGGTTTAGTTTCATAATTCAAAATTTTTCTTCGTCTATTCATAAACTATAGTATTAAATACCAACATCAAAATGCACACTAATAATCATTTTAAACATAAAATCATTTAAATAACGCAAGAATAATAAAAGATAATAAATATAGAGATGTAACACATTACATTAAACATAACAAATATTCATACACATAATATCTTATAGCTTAAACCACAAAAATAAGACATAGTAGCAAATGTTTTAAGCACACCCTAAAAATAGTAGCAAAATTTAATAACAAAATAAGTACATATTTCATTGTTTGCATTAAAAAGAAGAACACAACTTTCACATCCTTCTTCTTTCACACACCTGCAAATAGGATAAATATTTACATTAGAAACGAATATGAATAAAACACCGACAAAATTTGATTTTTAGATAGCACAGTGCAGTATGTGCGCATAAAGAGCTAATAAGTTGAAACTAAGGCATTTTTTAACCTGACTACAAAATACATCCAAGCCACAGAATAAATGTTGTTCCAACTTATTTATAATTCTAGTAGTTTTCCAAGAACAAAGGGCCAATTTTATTCCAGGTTCTATTTCTCGTTGCCATATTAAACTTTTTGTATGTTTTTAGTCGACCCTTTGTGGTTTTGATGAATCAAATAGCAATAAGAGACAAATGATCTATTGCAACTGTGATTTCCTCCTATGCATTCTTTATTAACTAGTTCAAATTTCATACAAATTCTTATGACTATGAATTTAATCACCATTAAAACTCCGTTTTATTAATCTACAAATATATTTTTTAATTTTCTGAAAGTTCAAAAGTTGACACTCCATTCGAAGCATTAAAGTCAATTGGATTATTTATAAATAATAAAAAATAGTGCTTTTACGGATTATTTAAAATAACTAAAAAATAAATTAGATTTATCCATTTTTGTCAGGTTCTCAAGCAATTCTGTAACATTCCGTCTTTTTGTACGCTTTAAATCGACGATAAACCATACACGTCAGACTCAAACCATACAAAAGAGTGGATTGATATTGGGGTGAATAAGAAAACCAGAGAAAGAAATAAAACAAAACAGAATCTCACAGCAGAATGACAAAATATAATAATCAAATAATATTTCATGAAGCTGTTTTACAAAACATTTAGTTATACTTATACAACACAGAATCAGAGTTACAAATACCAAAGAATAATAAATGACAATGCAGCGGAACAATCTGATGCAGTGAAATAATAATAAATAGTAATAAGACAATCTTCATCTTCGTCCTCCAGAAATAAGATCTTCAAGCTCTGAAATGCTCAGACTGACCCGAGCGAATTGAAAAGACAAAACACTCGAGTCAGAACTAAAAGATCTTATGTAAGTTATATCAACGGTAAATAAATACGAGTGTAAACAACGTCGGAGATATTTACGGGATTTGACATCTCCTATCCAGTGTCTAACATGAGTGCAATAACTTAAGAGATGTTCGGGATTCACATCTCCTAAGGATCCGTTAAACTATTTACTATGTAGTAATATTTCGCTATTATAATAATGTCTATAGTAAAATAAACTTACTTTTAAATAACGTTAAGGAGTTATGCAATCTCCCCCTTAACACGTAATAGTCCCAGTAGTCCATCCAGTATCATAGTTCCTCCTGATCGGGAAGCCACCTGAGGATACTCTACGGGATACGGGAGAAAACCAAACTCGTACAAGGTGCTCTAGGGTAGGTGACACGGCACACAAGGCAATGCTAAGGTAGATATACCAATTACGCATCCGGACTGATGGTGACGCATAGCGCGCAGCTACCGTCCATCTCGAGTCACACCTCCAAAAAAAATGAAAGGCCCCCAGTCAATCACAAAGTAATAGAATGGTATCGAAGGAGTGTGTCCGATAAGAGGGGCTATCTCACTGGCCCGTAAGCGCTCTTGTTTTAGCCACCTTATGCCAACTCACGGTAGTTGGGTCCACGTATATACCTCAAGGGAACGCCGCCACCATCCTACTTCATTCTGGAATCTTCGTCGCGTACACAGTTGTTAAAGTGGTTTTCGGAGTTGGCAGAGAGTATGACAACTTCCGATCCCAGTCTCTTCAATAACCAAACGTTATTATAACACCGCGATCATTTCAAAATAATTTATACTTCAAAATAGAATACAATATCATTTCAAAACCATATAAATACGATTTCATTTTCATTTCGAAAAAACCAAACCAATACGATATCATTCTATTAAAACCCAAATCAATATAACATCATTTTTATTTCAAATATATCCTTTCCAAAAATCATAGCACTTTCAACGTTATAACACTTCGAAATCAAAACACTTGAAATATAATACTTTCAAATCATAATACTTTGAAACATAACTTCCACCACTTAAACGGTTTAAATAACTTTATATAATAAACTAGCTTCTTCAATTTCACAAATAATTCCAAAACAACTCGAATTTCTAAATTTTAAATTCAATCAAATCCCAAATCATAAATTTCAATATGATTCAATTTCCAAATAAACTATTCCAAATTTTATCGATTCCAAAACAGATTTGATCCACAAAATAAACCATTTCAAATTCCGTATATTTCAAACTTTAAGTATTCAAAATTTCAAAACAAAGTTTGGAAATTTCATATATATATATATGTATGTATGTATGTATGTATGTATGTATCAAACTAAATTTTCTATTATTTAGTTTGAAATATTTTACTTAATAAATCCATTATCTTTTAAATAAATCCCAAATTACAAATACTAAAAATTTCTTTCAATTTATTTATACTTGAAATGCTCCTTTAATTCGCCTTACCCACAATCAAGATATAAAAATCATACCTTTTAAAATTTCCAATTTAATAAATTTCACATCAAACTTATTTGAGTTTAATTCTTAAATAAATTCAATTACAAATAAATTTCCAATTTATCTTCCAACCTTAATTTATTTAAGTCATTATAAATTCTATATTAAAATATAATTTAAATACTTAACCATATTATCTTCAATAAAAGTCAAACTCATTATTAAGCTTATTCTATATTAAAACAAATTATACATAGATTAAAATCAAGGATAAAATAACATTTATACAATATCTGAAATCAATATTTATATAAAACCATATATTCTTTACAAAACCATAGAAATCATTTCAATACACACACACACACACACACACACACACACACCACGGTGTCTGTATAAAATTTTCTATTCTATAGTCAAGTGATACAGATATTTATCATTTCAATCCGTAATTTAAAATATAAATACGTTATATATCATTTCAAATTGCAATCCCGAATGAAATAAAAAATCCGTAACAACTTGTAGTTTATAACAATATAAAATACAACATCCATTCATCCATATCAATCATCAAACATTTATCACAATCATTATCCAATTTAATCAATAACATCAATATAGAGCAGATAATAAATAACAGGTATTTACTGGCAGTTTATATTAAACAATAAATTAAATAACTATTTTATCCAAATAAGTTCAAATAAACCGAGATGACGATTCAAAATATGCCAAAAAGTCATAAATAAATTTCTAATCGCATCATAAATCAATTTAACAAATATAAGAAATTTTATAAGTTGTGAGTGGGTTAAAACACTTACCTTTTTGAATTTAAATTGAATTTAAATCCAATTTAAACCCAAAATTTGAACAGTTTCCAAATTCATCCACACTAAGGTCAAAAGTTTTGGAATTTCAATACGATCCTAGTGGAGAAAACCGCGCATGAATTGGACCTAGTAAGCAAAAGTTATGAGATTTAGAACATTTAACAATTTATATTTAAATAAATAAAATAAAAAAATAGCCCAGACAAAACTCACCACGTCAGCTACCATCTTTCCCTCTCTACACGATCACGCTACCGATACTGTTGCTCTAGCCGCCACTACTCGGTCAAAATCACATCGCCTAAGTTGACTAATGCCTCGATCAAGGCTCATCACCACGACACCCACTTCAAGCCGCCCCATACTGTCCCCGTGCGCGACGCCAGCCTCACCGGAAAACAACCTGCCGCTGCTACATTTAACGCTCCACCACAGCGAATCTCACGACTTACGATGCAAATGAACCGCATGGATGGACATGATTTGACTCCCTCTACGAGGCCATACCCCCTGATCATCGCCACGTCGCAGATCCGCCCCCCAAATCCACTAGCCCTTAACGAAAGGCCGAGGCAAAATCGCAGATTCTAGGACAAACGATGCTTCGAATAGGAAAACGAATATCAAATCTAAGATGCACTCATCGAGAGCTTTAGATCGATATATAATTTGATGTTATTTGAGGAGTTTGAGCTTTTGAAGTTGAAATTGAATTGAAATTGGATTGGGAAGATTAGGGTTTTCAGCCGTTGAGGAAGAGGAACAACCGAAATTTCTGTACGTACAGAAATAAGAAATAGAAAGGATGCTAGGATTTATACCAGGGTATTTATAGTCAAAGATGAAAATAGAATAAATGGACAAGATTGATTTACACGTTGAACGATAAATGGCCCGAAAAGCCCGTTTCGACTCCGAAACGAAAAAGGGCCAACCCATATATCAAAATATATATTTTTGAATATTTAAAAATCAACGGAATATGTTTCACATCCAAATTCCATTGTATGAAGAAGTTATGCTAAAATCAAGTTATTTCAAATTGATTTCAATTGATTTCAATTTTATTGATTTATAGGCGTTTCAAACCCGTACGATCAAACGACAAGTCCGATCGATACGAAATTTGAAATCCTACACTAATTCACCGTTACGGATCTGATGAAAGTAGTTTCGTCGAAATCTGAGTCAGTGAGCAAAATGACTATTTTCACATTAATTAAATAAATTAAAAATTAATTAATTAAATCCCTTTTCATTCAAATCTTATATATTTCAATTTCTATCAATTTTGTTTACTTAGAAATTTTCAGTCCTTCATAACAATTTCCATATAGATTAAATGTTGCATATTACATAAATCTCAAAGCTTCAAATTTCAATTTCAGTTATTTATAGATTATAAATCAAATTCCAATAATTCAATGTAATTAACTCTCCATTTATAATTCACTAAATTTCACCATATGGTATAATTATTACGATTCATATCTATCACATTAGTATTTTCCAGTTTCAATTAGTATAGTATTTAATTTCAATTTCTTACAATAACCCATTTTTTATAATTTGAATTCCAATTAATTAGTTTCAAATAAATTGATTGATTCAATTCAAATCTTTTATTAAGTCTATTATTAATCTATAAACTTAGTTACTTTTTGTTTTATATTCCATTACACTATATACTCCTATTTATATTTTAATTTGTATTAATGGCTATATTTCAAAGTGTGAAATCTTGTTAATTACACACATTAATTAAGGTTTTAAAACCAATAAAATAAATTTACCTTAGTTCCATTCTTTTTAATTTATTACTTATAAATAACTTTACGTTTCTATTTAATTATACATTCCGTTACTGCATTAATTTTTCCTCAACGACATTAAAGATTTCCTATTTTAATTTAGTAGACCAATTAATTATACCAATTGATTTATTTAAACAGCACTTACCTTAATTTATTTATATTCAAATTTATACTCAAATATAACAGTTAGAACTAAATAAATAGGCCAATTAAATAGCAACTTACGACCGTTACTATTACTTTAATTCACATTAATGAATTCATTATTATTATTCACAAATCAAATGTTACAGTTACTTAATTAACACTGATTTACTTCAATTTACATTAATCATATATCACTTCATTAATGATTCAACCTTCAGTTATCATTTCATTCTCAAATTATGAATTTTTATTTCTTCCATATTTAATTACCAAAATCATATTAAATTAACAAATTTAAAACATTGAAAGTTACGGATCGTTACACTCTCCCCTACTCAAAACTTTTTGTCCTCGAAAAGGAAAACGAAGGGGAAAGAAGGAATTAAGAAAACAATACATCTCATTCCAAAATATTAACTTTATAAACAAATAAATTTAAAAATTAATTAAAATATACCAATTTATAACATTAAATGTTTTTATTCTCAAATTAATAAAGTTTGGAAATCATTTTTCTAAAGTTTTCTAAGTCCAAAATCTTTAGGAAATTTCGGCAGAGTCTCCTTTGTACGGAGAGGCTCGGGAAAAAAATATAATATCAAATATAATAAATATTACAATATTTCAAAATAATATATACCAACGATGGGAAAATGTATATAATACCGCTAGAAAACTGAAATCTCAAAATATACCTATTTATCGGGCAACAACGCTTATTTTATGAAACCAAAAGCAGTAGCAATTGCTTCCATAAACCTATATTTCACTTATATAATCCAAGGATGTTAATGATTATATAAAATGAAATATTTAAAGTTGTTTCAACCACTAACAAACATATCAATACAAAACATCACTTGCAACCAACATACAATCATCATATAAATCAAAACAAACCAATTATCCATCCATATTAGCCAAAACAAACAGTTTGTGTGGGCTTAGACACTTTAAATTGCATGGAATGACAAATAAGTATTAAGTGCACCATTTACTCAACAGTCTTAGATAAAACTCAATAGATTATTCATACATCCAAACAATTAGAATTATCATTACCCAAATAATCCAAACAACAGCATATTCTAACATTATTCAAGTTTATTCTTATAAATTCTCTTTCACAACATTTGTTGTTCATTTTTTTCATTCATTCAGTGATTACTTCATTTATTTTCATTTATTACTTACAATATTCATTATCATTTATTCATGTCATGTCAGTTTCTTTTTACTGCATTATATTGATTCATTCATTTATTATTGCATGACTTCATTTATTTACATTCATTTATTTATAGTATTTATATTCAATTCAATTTCTTAGCATATCAATTCAACTACTTAAGTTTTTAATTACTTTCTTATAATACTTACTTTCTTTCACACTTTATTATAGTAATATTTCAATTATAACCTAAGTTTATAGCAACTACAACATCAAATTCTTATTTATAAAAGAAATCTATTGAACCTTTATATTACATAAGCTTTACTTGTAAATTTTTCCATTACATTTTCTTATTAGACATTTCAACTTTTAAATCTTTTGGTAAGTTATATATATGCTTTTTAAGAATGTAATTGAAAATTATACGAGTTTATCTTATTTCCTTTAATAAATTAAACGTTCAATAATCATATCTTTTGTTTTTATAGGTTACATATTTCAACTTTCTAGAAATTTCATTTATAATCTAGCATTTTATCTCTTATTTTAATTAGATGTTCTAATTATTAATTAGTTACATTCCATTTCACTATAATAATTGAACAATTAATTAACGGAAACTCAAGAACTAAATACCAGGTTAAATTTCAAATCATTTAAAACAATAGATAGATGTATACACTTACAATTTATATATCTAATTATATTTAAAACAATTTCAAATTTATATTTTTTATCAAAATAAATCTGTAGTGAAACTACTATAGTAGCCTTCCCATTAAGAAACACGAAAATGAATGTCGATGATGCGTGCACTCATCACCGAAATTAATTTCCAACGACAGAGAGGGGAGTACATAACTTATTTCTTCCAAAATCTCTTTAAAACAATTCTTTCAAATTATACTGAAATATTATATCAGAAAGTACTTTTAAATAATATTGTTATTACATTCCGAAATCGTTTGAAAGAAATTTTCAAAACCCAGAACTTAAGTTCTAAAATTTCCAATTTTCATTTATTTTATTTTCTTCGAATTTTGTTTCCAATCAATATTTATAAATTTCACTGCCTAACAACCAATATATTACAACCAATATAACCTTTATAAAAAAATTATTATACATATATAGAAAATATAATAGGAAAAATTATTTCATTCACCTATATTCAAAACAAATATTGTGTTGGTCTGTCTTATTAAGTGTTTAGAAATCCCTATTGATGTCATAGCGTCCTATGCACCAACCAGAATTTATAAATACAAAACGGAACAGATTAACACAATATCAAAAACTTTTTATAACACTACAAATACGCTCTCTCATATATATACACTCAACGACTCATCGTAGAGTATTACAACCCTATTAGTAAAGAGTCAGACCCCACAAAGCTAAGGTTTATCGCAAAACCAAAGCTCTGATACCCAATGTAACATCCCGCCTTTTTGTACCCTTTAAATCGACGATAAACCATACACGTCAGACTCAAACTAAACAAAAGAGTGGATTGTTATTGGGGTGAATAAGAAAAGCAGAGAAAGAAATAAAACAAAACAGAATCTCACAGCGGAATGACAAAATATAATAATTAAATAATAGTTCATGAAGCCGTTTTACAAAACGTTTGATTATATTAATACAACACAAAATCAGAGTTACACATACCAAAGAATAATAAACGACAATGCAGCTACCGCCCACCTCGAGCCACACCTCCAAAAAAGTTCAAAGGGCCCCAATCAATCACAAAGTAATAGAATGGTATCGAAGGAGTGTGTTACATAAGAGGGGCTACCTCACTGGCCCGTAAGCCACCGTATTTTAGCCACCTTATGCCAACTCATGGGAGTCCGGTCCATGTATATACCTCAAGGAAACGCCGCCGCCATCCTACTTCATTCTGAAATCTCCACCGCGTATACAGTTGTTAAAGTGGTTTTCGAAGTTGGCAGAAAGTATGACAACTTTCGATCCCGGTCTCTTCAACAACCAAACTTTATTATAACACCGCGGTCATTTCAAAATAATTTATACTTCAAAACAAAATATAATATCATTTCAAAACCATATAAATACGATTACATTTCCATTTCCAAAAAACCAAACCAATATGATATCATTTTATTAAAACCCAAATCAATGTAATATCATTTTTATTTCAAATATATCCTTTCCAAAAATCATAGCACTTTCAACGTTATAACACTTCGAAATCAAAACACTTGAAATATAACACTTTCAAATCATAATACTTTGAAACATAACTTCCACTATTTAAACGGTTTAAATACTTTATATAATAAACCAGCTTCTTCAATTTCACGAATCAATTCCAAAAAAAACTCGAATTTCGAAATTTTAAATTCAACCAAATCCCAAATCATAAATTTCAATACGATTCAGTTTCCGAATAAATATTCCAAATTTTATCGATTCCAAAACAGATTTGATCCACAAAATAAACCATTTCAAATTCCATATATTTCAAACTTTAAGTATTCAACAATTTCAAAACAAAGTTTGGTAATTTCATATATATGTATATATATATAAATCAAACTAAAATTTCTATTATTTAGTTTGAAATATTTTACTTAATAAATCCATTATCTTTTAAATAAATCCCAAATTTCAAATACTAAATATTTCTTTCAATTTATTTATACTTGAAATGCTCCTTTAGTTCACATTAACCCGCAATCAAGCTATAAAAATCATACCTTTTAAAATTTCCAATTTAATAAATTTCACATCAAACTTATTTGAGTTTAATTCTTAAATAAATTCATTTACAAATAAATTTCCAATTTATCGTCCAACCTTAATTTATTTAAATCATTATAAATTTTATATTAAAATAGAATTTAAATACTTAACCATATTATCTTCAATAAAAATCAAACTCATTATTAAGCTTATTTTTTATTAAAACAAATTATACATAGCTTAAAATCAAGGATAAAATAACATTAATACAATATCTAGTCAATATTTATCTAAAACCATATATTCTTTACAAAACCATAGAAATCATTTCAAAATATTTTTATATATATACCACGATGTTTGTATAAAATTTTCTATCCTATGGTCAAGTGATACAGATATTTATCATTTCAATTCGTAATTTAAAATATATATACGGTTATATATCATTTCAAACCGCAATCCCGAATGAAATAAAAAATCCATAACAACTTGCAGTTTATAACAATATAAAATAGAACATCCATTCATCCAATATCAATCATCAAACATTTATCACAAGCATCATCCAATTCAATCAATAACATCAATATAGAACAGATAATAAATAACAGGTATTTACTGGCAGTTTGTATTAAATAATAAATTAAATAACTATTTTATCCAAATAAATTCAAATAAACCGAGAGATGATTCAAAATATGCCAACAACCATAAATAAATTTTTAATCACACCATAAATCAATTTAACAAACATAAGAAATTTTAGAAGTTGTGAGTGGGTTAAAACACTCACCTTTTTGAATTTAAATTGAATTTAAATCCAATTTAATCCCAAAATTTGAACAGTTTTCAAACTCATCCAAACCAGCATCGAAATGTCCGAAATTTCAATACGATCCTAGCGAAGAAAATCGCGCATGAATTGGACCTCGTAAGCAAAAGTTATGAGATTTAGAACATTTAACGATTTAGATTTAAATAAAAAATAAAAAAAGCAGTCGAGACTAAACTCACACGTCAGCTACCATCTTTCCCCCTCTACACGATCACGCGACCGATAATGTTGCCCTAGCCACCACTACTCGGTCAAAATCGCGTCGCCTACATTGACGAATGCCTCGATCAAGGCTCGCCACCACGACACCCACTTCAGACCGCCCCCTATTGTCCCCGTGCGTGACGCCAGCCTCACTGGAAAATGATCCGCCGCCGCTACATTCAACGCTCCACCATGATGAATCCCACGACCTACGATGCAAATGAACCGCATGGATGAACATGATTTGACTCCCTCTACGCAACCATACCCCCTGATCGTCGCCACATCGCAAATCCGCCATCTAAATCCGATAGCCCTCAACGAACGGCCGAGTCAAATTCGCTGATTCCAGGACAAACGATGCTTCGAATCAGAAAACGAATATCAAATCTGAGATGCGCTCGCTGAGAGCTTCAGATTGATATATAATTTGATGTTATTTGAGGAGTTTGAGTTTTTGAAGTTGAAATTAAATTGAAATTGAATTGGGAAGATTAGGGTTTTCGGCCGTTGAGGAAGAGGAGCAACAAAATTTTTTGTACGTACAGAAATGAGAAATAGAAAGGCTGCTAGGGTTTATACCAGGGTATTTATAGACAAAGCTGAAAATAGAATAAATGAACAAGATTGATTTAAACGTTGAACGATAAATGGCCCAAAAGGCCCGTTTCGACCCCGGAACGAAAATGGGCCAACCCAAATATCAAAATATATGTTTTTGAATATTTAAAAATCAACGTAATAGGTTTCAGTCCAAATTCCATTGTATGAAGAAGTTATGCTAAAATCAAGTTATTTCAAATTAATTTCAATTGATTTCAATTTCATTGATTTCTAGCGTTTCAAGCCCGTACGATCAAACGACAAGTCCGATTGATACGAAACTTGAAATCATATATTAATTCACTGTTACGGATCCGATGAAACTGGTTTCGTCGAAATTCGAGTCAGTGGCCAAAATGACTATTTTCACATTAATTAAATAAATTAAAAATTAATTAATTAAATCCCTTTTCATTCAAATCTTATATATTTCAATCTCTATCAATTTTTTTTACTTAGAAATTTTCAGTCCTTCATAACAATTTCCATATAGATTAAATGTTGCATATTACATAAATCTCAAAGCTTCAAATTTCAATTCAATTATTTACAGATTATAAATCAAATTCCAATAATTCAATGTAATTAACTCTCCATTTGTAATTCGCTAAATTTCACCATATGGTATAATTATTACGATTCATATCTATTACATTAGTATTTCCCCGTTTCAATTAGTGCAGTATTTAATTTCAATTTCTTACAATAACCCATTTATTATAATTTGAATTCCAATTAATTAGTTTCAAATAAATTGATTGATTCAATTCAAATCTTTTATTAAGTCTATTATTAATCTATAAACTTAGTTACTATTTTTTTTATTCCATTACACTATATACCCCTATTTATATCTTAATTTGTATTAATGGCTATATTCCAAAATGTGAAATCTTGTCAATTACACACATTAATTAAGGTTTTAAAACCAATAAAATAAATTTACCTAGTTCCATTCTTTTTTCTATTTATTACTTATAAATAACTTCGCGTTTCTATTTAATTATATATTCACGCCTTCCGTTACTGCATTAATTTTTCCTCAATGACATTAAAGATTTCCTATTTTAATTTAGTAGACCAATTAATTATACCAATTCATTATTTAAACGGCACTTACCTTTATTTATTTATATTCAAATTTATACTCAAATATAACAGTTACAACTAAATAAATAGGCCAATTAAATAACAACTTATGAACATTACTATTGCTTTAATTCACATTAATGAATTCATTATTATTATTGACAAATCAAATGTGATAATTACTTAATTAACACTGATTTATTTCAATTTACATTAATCATATATTACTTCATTAACGATTCAACCTTTAGTTATCATTTCATTCTCAAATTATGAATTTTTATTTCTTCCAGATTTAATTACCAAAATCATATTAAATTAACAAATTTAAAACATCAAAAGTTACGGGTCGTTAAAAATTCGGCAAACAATTAGCAAGCATGATGTTGAAGGATGATCATAATATATCAACCAACCACCGTAATTGCTGACTATTGGCATTGAAATGATATAGGAGGAGAAATGTACAAGATGCAGCACTCGGTCATGCTGTTAGAAGACTGATTTGCATGTCCACGTGCACAATTGTGCACGTGAACATGAACATGAACAAGTCAAAACTATTATAACAGTTAGGTTCTGTTCTTCAAATACAAGGAATTATCATATTTTCACTCATTGATTTGTGTGATTTAATAGAATTTATTTCTTTTTATTTGAAATTATGTTACTTGACTACAGTGGGGGAAGCAGAGATTGATATTCAGCCAATAGTTACGGCCAGTTTGACATTTGAAGATTCAAATGTTCCTAAATATTTCACCAAAGACTGTCACAAATCGGTATCCTAATCCAATAGCTCATAATGTTCTTCACAAGCCTGTTTGTGCTTGTTTGTATCCTAATGCACATTTCCAATAGCACTATGCATATCAACACATCCAACTACGCGATTTGCCTTATCTACCAATATATCATCCCTATCATCCAAACTACCTGCCACCACATCTGAACTTTCAAAATATTCATCATTAATCTCAGAAACATCAATCACTGATCGTAAATAAACAATATCCTCACCATCACTTGAAGCGGGTTCATCGTCTTCAAAACTGTCATTTACCTGAAACTATAATAACCTTCACAACCTACTCCATCTCCAAAAGCTCTTATACAACCAAACCCCATTATTTCACCTTCATTCACCAACTACGGCAACTCCCTGTACATAAACATCACCTCCCCCTTTTACCTTACCTCAATAACACAACCGCACGCAACCACCAAACACCATCCCTATCCAAAACATTGCATACTCTTCCTTCAAATCACCATCACTGCTCCACCACCCACCTAGTCTCCTCCACTCGTTCGCAACTTCCGACATCACCAGACCTTCCACCCACAATAGCTTCAAAACCATTGCTTTGGTCAAGCAACAACCCCAAACCCGCTACCTCAGTTCCCTCATGACAACCATCATGCAAACTCCATCGCCAAGCCTACAACACATCAGTCAAACACCCGATGCCTCCGACCTCAGCAGAAATGTAAACACCTAAAAACTGCATATTCCCCCTATCACATCCTCATTGGAACTCTTCATCACAACAAACCAAACCGCAATTTCAACTTCCTTTAACTCCTTATTCTCCAAACAGCAAATTTCCAAAAAATTGCATCACTCTGCAACCCTCCCCTCATCAATTTCATTAAACGTCACAAAACTGCAATTCAACCCATCTCCTTCAAATCCCCAAACTGCTACAAATCTACAATCAACAGCTGACCATCAAGCTACCGATTGACAAACCCAACAACTCAACACTTGAACAAACTACTCCATCATCCAACCTCCATCAGTCTCTTCCCTCACCTTCAACCAAACCCAAAATCTAATTCGTCACCACTCGACTTCCAAACAACCTCATTGCGACATCACCTATCAATCACCAAACTTCAAATCTGAATAGAATCAACCTTCACTACCCAATCGAAATCGTATTCCTCAAACCAACCTCAACATGCAAATCACCTCAATCCAAAGCCTGCCACTCTCAACGAACCATCTACATCACAATACTGAACTTCAATCACCACGCACACAAACCATCTCCTACGTCGCCAAACCATCTTCAACCATCGAAACCAAAATTCCAAGCTCTAACCCATAACTCTCCATCACAACCACAACTTTAACATGTAATTTAATAAGTGATATTTACTGTAATTTAATAAGTGATATTTACTATATATTTTTAATCACATGCAATTAAGATCCCATGTGTGTATATTAACTAAATGGTTATACTTATCCAAGACAGATATATATGTTTATAAACAAAGTAGATTATACTTACTGAAAATTCATGTCATTACAATGTGCGCAGCAGGCCAAGCTATTATAGAACCAATGACGTCTTCCATGTATTGTAATTCAGATGTTTGTCTCCATGGCACCGTAGTTGGCTCTTTGAAAACCTCCATCCAAACTTTAACTACATTTGCTTCTAGTGGTGACCAGTTTTTTTGGATCAGTTGACTCTACAGTCCTACAACAACTATTTTTCTTTTCTATTAAATCCATCAGCTTGCATCTGTTGTTCATTCTTGAATATGTTGTTTATAAATTAACAAAAGGATATGTTGTAGTTGGTTTATCTTGATAAAATATATTGATTAATCATTGTAAAATCATAATTTAAAAGATATGCCAGTGCATAAAAATCAAGTACCATAAATGTTTGCACTATGGTCTGAGGCATATGAGATGTTGGAATATTAACCATCTCAATAACTACTTGGGACTCAGGCCATGCTACCTTCCTACCGACAGCTTCTTCAACACGTATCACAACAGGGGTTGGCCTCCACAAAAAAGCATCTTTTTTATCGGATTATCTATCTAAACAATCATGGCGTATGGTCCAAATGGAAGATCGTTAATAATTTCATTTGAGTCACTCGAGTGTAATCACCCTTCAGCCACTAATTCTTTGCTCCCTCCCCAGTCATAAATCTTGTATTTGCATTCTAAGTTGCCACTTTTACTATATTCGAGAAGAAAAAATATTTATTTAGTAAAAGTTAAATATTTTAAAGTAGTATGTCAATTACAAAAGATAAATGTTTACCACGTCCTCTTCTTCTTCAAGTTGATCACTTGGATGTAAACCAACTCTATTCACCGGCCATGCCACTAGATCATCCATTGCTTCCTCAATAAGTGTGAAGCTAGATGTAGGCCATCACAAAAAAACATCTGGCTTTTTTGGTAAGTCTATTAGAATTACCATTGCATCTAATCCTAAAGGAATACTATTGACAAGCTTGTTTGGATCCTTCGACACAACTCTTCCATCGGCAACAATTTCTTCATTCCCTCGCCAATCCAATAAATCACATTTTGGAGGTTTTTATCATACTTTCACTAGAATTAATCAAAGGAATAATATACTAATTAATAGAAAAAATAAAAATAAAAATGATGTAAAACCAATAATACAACGTACATGAGGTATGTTTACTTTTGTCCAACTAACTCTACCCTGCAAAACTACCAAAATAAATTGTTGTAACATTAGTTTACCCTTCAACGCTCAGTTATAATAGCATGAATACAATTATGAGAACAACTAGCAAATATTGGCATCGATCCTCGATAGACAATAGATATTTTATCTGATTTTTCATCATCCTGAGAAATTTTTTCTCTAACTCTAAAACTTTTCTTTTAATTTGCATTGTTTGCTTATCCTTAACTTGTGCTAAAGTTTCCCTAGTGATGTATTGCTCTTAATCGACCCGGTTTATCTTGTACCAGTACTTGAGAAAGTGCATCTTCTTTGTAATTGATTGCCGAGCTTGATTGTCGAACACTTTCAATTTATTTTATCTTTATTTATAAAAGTTAATGCACATAGTTTATATGATGATAATTTTTTATACTAAGAAAGTGATATATCTGGAATTGGAAGAAGTAAAATGCCACACTTGTGAGAAATGCAGTTGATACTTTGCATAAGTCAAAGCGAATATACTGAATTTGAAGTCAAAATAAGTTGATAATTGTGTCATGTTTAACCACTGAATCGGCAAAATCCAAGAAATGGGCTAAAATAATATACAAGCTTTTTAATCTGCAATACCCAATTATATCACATTACATAGCTGTTTATTTAGTTATAGCTGAAGCAATTTAAACCATAAACAAAGAGATGAGGTTGAAAAATATAGAAATTGTTAGGTCATGTTGCTTATCTAGAAAGTTAGTGTAATTGACCAACATAAGGCTAACATCAATTTGTAAATCGGTCTTAATATTCAATTTGATTTTTTTTAGCTATAGTTAGTAAAGTTAAGTGTATTAAGCAGGCACCCACTTAACAAAAATGACAAAGAGACTCTTTTCCCTCTATAAAAAAACAATAGTAAAAAAACTTAGAATGTTTCAAAATATGTCAAAGTAAGAATCAATGTAATTATAAAGTCAGTTTCTTTATTGGCACCTATTATATAGTTTAATTTTGCTGGCTAAATTATGCTTTAAATGATTTAAAGTGCATTATGATAACCAGTATAAAATGAGGATAAAATTTTAAATCAAAGCAGACTAGTTTTAAAATTAATTTTGTATATATTGTGAGTTTTAGAAAGCATGCTCCAAAAAAAATACATCATTTGATACAAGGAACAGTCAGCAACTGCAGCCAGAGAAGCTAAGCTGATACTAAAATGCAATTGATAATTATACTAAGATATAGATGTGCATTAAATTTTCTAATAACTTGGGTGATAATTAAAAAGATGATACTAAAATGCAATTGTAACTGTGAAGGGATCATTCCTTTTCAGCTTGCAGATACTTTTGCACAAGTCAAAGTGAAACAGCTCAATAGAAAACCAACAAGGAGCTAAGTATAGCTAGAAGAGTGAGAAAAAGACACAAATTTATAGACCATAGAAGAACAGCTGAACGGGTTTCGCTTTATTTCAATTCAGGGAGAGCACTGATTTAAAACATTAGTTTAACCTGACCGCTTGATCATTTTCACAGTAGTATTCATATTATAATTTTGAGTCTTATAATAGTTTTATTGTTTTATGATGTCATTTCAAGTTAAAAAATATATTTTGCCATTCATTCATTTTAAGGGATCCTTTTTGAGATACATAAAATCTAATTATATACCAGTATGCATTTGTATGAATAGACATTCAAACTATAAATGTACATATCAAATGTCTGCTCAAAGACATAATTTAAAATGCATGTTCGTAGAATAGGAAAACAAGGCATATGGCTATGTGCATGCACACATATATAATAAGTTGAGATCTGAATATAAAGAATAGAACTTTGAAGCATAGTTCTTGACATTTTAAGTGGACATTAGTAATAATAAAAAAAATGTTAAAGGATAATTAAATATATACAATGAGTATTAAAGTTAAAAAGTTTTTATCAACTCAATAAATATTTTAATGGTCAAAGTTTATATTGACATTTATTTTACAAACTAATGTAAGTAAGATAATTTTGAGTTTGAAAAATTATTTGCTTTAGAAAATGCCTTGATAGTTGAATAAGGATGAAAACAGTAACATGTTAGACGTAGAGCATTCATAGCTTATATTTTCCCTAGTTCTTAAATAATGTATTGTGTTGTATCTATGGTGTTATTTGGTTTTAACGATATGCAATTGCAAATAAACATATGTTAAAACATCTTTAGTATTTTGAGGACATACCTAGCATTGGACAATGCAAACTTATCAGTTATTCATCACCAAATTAATCAAGAAGGTTCCTTTTCTAATGCACATAACAACAGCAGTCTACTTGTTGTGATGCCAATTTTTCCTTTTACTTGAGTTTGTTTTTTTTCTTTCAAAAGGATTAAGATGTGCGAATAGCACTGCCTTAAAATTTATGTTATGAATCATCTTACCATATGTTTTCAAAGTACTTGGATGATTAGGATGTGCTATTTTCTAATTGAACTTGTGAACTACCTTACCACATATTGGTCAAAATCAATTTACTGTCATTTCAAAAGGAAAAACAAACTTTGATCAACTTGCTATAGTATCTGCAACTGTCATATTCACTAGTTCACCATTTTTCCATGTGCGAGATTTGATCCAAACTTGACTTCTAGTGACGGAAGAGCAATCACCATTTTGCTTTTTCTACATTCCAAAGAACATAAAATAACAAAATGTATTAAGTAATAAGTTCATAAATATTATAGTAGATAAAATTACTCTTTTTCTTACCATATCTTCAGCCAGTCGAGCTATTCCTTTAGGACTGCATGTATGTGGCAACTATTCGTCTCTAATAGCTTTGTTCTTCAGGCTTAATACCTAAAATAAGAGATTTAAATACATTATTTATATCCTTTATGTTCTTATATTTCATACAAAGAAATAAACAACGATAATAAAAAATTACTTGAAATTCCTAATTTGTTTTTGACTTTATAAATTTCTTTCACTCATTTATACTTTTGAAGTCACTTGGCTTCAACTGAAGCTTTTCCTCCATGGACTTTGGTTTAACTATTTGCGAACTAGTCTACATTTTGACGCCCACCAAATACCTATTATTTGCTTAAACATTAGTGTTTTTTGCCAATCTGCATCCAGCATAAACCTCGCCTGCAACATTTTTCATAGCAAATGTCAATATTCTTAGACATAAGAACACAATATTATATTATTTGTTGATATCTTTAAGAAAATGTAACGTTAACGACAAATTTAGATGGTGCAATGAAATTTTTAAAATTCAATCATGGAATAATTTTTAATTCGC
Source organism: Allium cepa (assembly GCA_030765085.1). NCBI lineage: Eukaryota > Viridiplantae > Streptophyta > Magnoliopsida > Asparagales > Amaryllidaceae > Allium > Allium cepa. The sequence goes on along the minus strand of CM060938.1, from coordinate 258,747,910 downwards.
AAGTAATCAGGCTCAAGATCCTCAGCTAGAAACGCATAAACTGCAAATTTAGATCGCCTGCTAAGCAGATATTAATGATATTAATGATATTCGAATTTAGATGATATTCAAATTTAGATGATATTAATGATATTGATGGCCTCCTAAGCAGATATTAATGATATCGAATGATATTAATGATATTCAAATTTAGATGACCTCCTAAGCATAAACTGCAAGTAATTTTTAAATCTTATTTGCCTACCCAGATCGCGACCAAATTAATGACATTCAAATAAATAAAAGTGCAAAAGAAGATTACTGGTTCTGAATTCTAAATTCGAAGGGGGGTGTTTTCCTTTAAATCGGCTTGGGAGAATATAAGGACTAATCATAGTGAATGGGAGTGGTGCAAACATGTGGAATAACAAGTGCTCCAGAAACGTCTCTATGTTCTCTGCAAACTAGAGTAAAGAAATTGAACACAAAAGACAAAATCATACATTGAACCAAGCAATAAATCCTACTTGTAACGAATGCTAACAAAATGAAGACATAGATCACTTATTTTTCAATTGTGCTTACTCAAATAATTTGTGGAAAACAATCCAAAACAAGCTTCATCTAATTATTATATCAGACAGTAACCTAGCAGTTATCTTTGAACAACTTTTTTTTCCTAGTTCCAATCTACACCCATGAATCACCTTATTAACATTGCTATTACTAATCTAATATGACATACATGGTGTGCATGTAACTCAAGAGAGTTCAGTGGTATTCGACTACCTGAGAGTGCTCAAAATACTTTACTCATTCAAGACTATTATCTCAGCTGAAACAAGCAAACATAAAAAAAGAGAAGAAACATGGGGAACAGAGCATATTTTTAGGGACAATCTATAGCATTTCCAAATAATTTAGACAATCTACCTAGAAATCTGGACCTCTATTAACTTACAGCATATATAAAAAGCAAAGAATTACATTAAATAAAATGGAATATATGATACGACCCGACTTTTTCTTCACAAAAAGTCGTATCATCCTTAAGAAAGAAAGGGATAGAAAAGAGAAGAGAAAGAAGAGAAAGAAGAAACAACACAAGAATCTCAACAGCGGAACGAATAAATTATATAAGTAACATAAGTATTACATAGTATTACAACAGATATCAGAGTTACACAGATATTACAACACGTACTAGACAGTTATAAACACCTGTCTAATTATTACAACTCAATACACTACAGATAAACACTCAGAGATACCAACACAACGGAAAACTATATAACTATACACAGAAGCCTCATGCTCCATTGCTCCTCCACAATTCCTCAAAGCTAACCTGAATCCTAACCTGAATCCCTTGGCTACTCGTAAAAATTGAGTACCCAAGAGTTAAAGAAAAACAGAAATAACTCCGGGTCAGACATGGGTCTGGTGTGAGTAACAGGTTAAAGTTGCTTAACTTTGAAAAACCTTTTGAAAATAAAAGGTATCACGTAAGACTTCCCACACATAAACATGGAAAAGTTTTTACCTTACGCTAACCAAAACATTTGATAGGAAATCCAGTGATATTATAATAGCATCTACGGTTTTCAAGTAAATATGAAATAGCCGAAATTGTTACATCTATTAAATTCCAGCTACTAGCCACAAAAGTGGGTAATACAATCAAAACCGTTGGCACTTATTGGGTTTTGGATTCCATCAATGGCTGGGCTACTGGGGTACCGCCCGCCACAGTACGTGACCTAGATCACCGTACCGAGTAGCCACCCTAACTCCCCTGCAACACAAGGCCGGAACCATTCCTTACTGAACAGTTTCGAACAAGACCACCCCACAGTTGTGATCAACAACCGCACCACTAAGCCGAAATAAAGGGACATCTAGACAGGGGTAAATCTCGCTCTCAAGTGGGGGCTACCCACGAAGCCTTGCTGCACCTCCCCTGTTTTAGCCATTCCCAATTGATGAGGCTTGAGGCTACGATTACCTTTATAGGACATATCACTTAGAATGCTCATCGTCCACCTGACGATGTTCTGAAAGCATTCAATCCATACAAGGTCGTTCCGGGTTCGAACGAAACCGAAGGCATTATCTCGTTACACTCGTTTTGGAATCACCCTCAGAGTTAACGATGATAACCCTTGCACTCTGAATCTTCATCTTCACTTCAGATTCACGTCCTAACGTAAATTTGGATCGATGTGGTTTTCAGATATCCAAATATGGAAACCCGATCCCGGTCTCATCGAAATCCAAAACGTGTCTTTTAAGGCCAATTTGTTTTAGAGTTTAAAACAATTCAATTTATTATCTATATACACACAGATAGATAATTCACAACACAATAGATAATCAACATTATCATTACGAACAGATAATTCATATCAAAATCAGATAATACATATTATCATCCAAGAGCAACCAATGCATCCATACATGCATTTCCCATCTCATGGGTGAGATTACAAACCATACCAGGCAACCAATATCATCCATCAAACATAAGCAATGATCTAATGATCACACCATTTATAATTAATTTAAAATGAATTAAATTAATTGCCTGATCTCTAATTAATTTAAAATGAATTAAATTAATCACTTCATCATTAAAATCCTGCTTAACTTAACCATCAATTGATTACAAATCAATTTATAAATCATTATCTCATTATTCTTCTAATTAATCATTTCAGATTAACAATTCCCTAATTACAATAAGTAATTAGCTTATAAGTTAATTACACAAGTTAATTATTTTTAACAATTTACAATAATTAACTTGTAATTACTTAATCAATTAATTAACTAAAGTTAATTATAATAATCTTTTATTCATTATCAATTATTCCTTAATTAATCAATCTTAAATTACATCATTAATTAATTAATTAATTCTAATTACAATGTAATTAATCTCTCTATTTAAATTAATTACATAAGTAATTATTCTGCAATTAAACCACATATATTAATCACCTTTGATTAATAACACTCAATAATTAATATCCCTTAATTACTCATTCCATAAATTAATTACTCTTAATTAATTATTTCCATTTATCCCTTGATTAATTTCAAAGTAATTTAAATCCAAATTACTTCTATAATAAATATCCTTAATTACATTCAGTAATTATTAATTAATTACTCCCTTAAGTAATTACGAATCCATAAATTACATAAAGTAATAATCAAACAATCCACAAATGTTTAAATTAATTTAACTTAATTAATCTAAACTAATCACATTAATCAAATTAATTACACCAAGTAATTAATTCATTAATTACATTTATTAAGTAATTAAACTTAAACAAATGATTATTATTAATTAATTAATTTAATTAATTATCAAAAATTAATCACATTAATTAATTGTTTTAAATAATCTTAAGTTAATGATCTTCATTAACATTTCTTAATTACTTAATTAAGAATTAACTTAAATTAATCATTATTAATTATCAATTAATTAATATTTAATTACAATTTAATTAATCTCTAATTATTAATTAACTAAGTGTTAATTAAAATCTTAATTTTCCTAAATCACTTGATTAAATAAATCTTAATCATTAATTAAAATTTAATTAACCATCCTTAATTATAGATTAATTAACCTTGATTAATTAATCTTAAGTTTTGATTAATTAACTTAAAAAATATTAATTACTTAATTAAACATCCACATTATTCATTAATTAAATAATTAATATTCCATTTAAATTAATTTAATAATTTAAATGAAACCAATTTCTTAAGTTCTAAATTAAGAAACATTCTTTTTATATAAAGTATTCTAAACAATTTGTTCCAAATAAATTTTAAACATCACTTTAAATTTCATTTTAAAATTTTAAGATTTTAAAATGAATACAATTTTATTTAAACAAGGTTTTAAACAAATTTAAAAACCCTTTTTATCTAACATGTTTAAGAACATACCTTTTATAAAATAAAGGTTTAAAAGATTACAAAACAAATTTATTTCAATTCAATTTTAAAAAAATTCTTTTAAATTTAAAACTGAAATGCAATTTAAATTTTTATTCCAGATTCAAACTTAAAAATTTAAAACTTTACTTACATCTCCATCTTCATTTTCAAATTATTTAACCTTTTCTAAAATAGTTAAAACAAATTTAAATTTGTACATTTATTTTAAAAATTGACATTAAAATAAAAATTCAGGTTTTAAAACTGAATTTAAACTTATTTTAAATTCTTATTCCATAAATTAAAACTCATAGTTTTAATTCAAAACCAATGTTCCTTTATACTTTAAAAAGTTTAAAATCTAAATTTAAATTCCCTGATTTAAATTAAATTCAAACTCAGGTTCATCTACTCTAAATTTCTTATTTCAGTTTTCAGATTTAAACTTTTTTTAAATTCCCAGTTACATTTTTTTTTTAAATTTTGCCTTTAAATTTAAAAACAGAAAACAGTTTTCTGTTTTGGTTTAAACAACTTGAATTTCTGAATTCAAAAATATTTCAAAATCCAAGAATTAAACTATTGATTACATATTTAAATTTCAGGTTTAAAAATCTCAGTTTGAACTTTAACTTACAATTTTAAACTTTACTTTTAAATTTAAAAACAGAAAACAGTTTCCAAACTTAAATTTTTTTCTAAATTTAAATTATTTCAAAAAAACAAAATTCAAACTTATTTGAATTCATATTTTAGATTCAGGTTCTAAAACCCAAGTTCAAATTAAGTTTACATTTTAAATTTTAACTTTTAAAATTAAAAAAAAAAACTGTAAACAGATTTCCAGATTATTCTAAGACCAAACTAAAGTTTTAAAATTTAAATTATTTCAAAACCTAAGGTTTAAACTGATTGAATTCAAATTCAAATTCAGTTTTTAAATCTTAGGTTTTAAATTTTAGTTAGCATCAAGACCTTTGTTTAAATTTAAAAAAACTAGAAAACAGGTTCTGCTTTTTCTAAAACCTGAAACACAAATATAATGCACGAGCAACCCAAAGATTTACTTCGAGTCAAAGACCTTCCTTCTTCGAGTCACCCTCCAATTTACCCGAGACCATCACGAGAAACCAAACCCTGTAACCCACTAATCATCACCAACATACACACACTTCACTGTGCACCCATATATCAACTCCGGCCACCTCTGACCATCATCAATGGCCATCTCCCATCGGCCAGTAACCCCACATCACCCTTCAAACCTCAGATCCCCCAGAATTCAACTCGAATTTGTATTCAAGTTTAAGACCAAATCCTGGAACTGCAGACAGCATACACATCCCCAACCTGTCAACATCATTCCCCTACGAAACTCCGACCACCATCACCTTCCATACCCCGGCGAAGACTTTCTCAAACCACCATCTACCAATACGCAAATCATGGTTGAACTCGATCAACCGAGGAGATCACATTTGAACAAAAACAGTGACCCAATAAAACTAGGGTTCACAACTGAAAATCCCAAATTACAACCTCAAAAAATGAATTTCAATTCAAACCAATAATTTTCACAACATCCCAGATAACTACATTCCTTCCAGAAGAAATGCCAACACATACAACCCTAAAGATCATCATAACTTAGCCAATTTCCATTTTCAGTGCAAATATAAACTGCACTTCCAATTCCTTTCTAAAAATTGATATTTTGATCTTAGAAATCATGTTTTAGTATAGGTTTTCAATTTATATTACTGATTTTTTAAATCTTCATACTTGAATTTTCACTAATTTAATGTTTGCTCAACTGTTAATAAAATCCAGAGATGATACTGGGTTATTTTAACCTAAGTAAAATTCTAAACTAAGGTTTATAATTAAACTAACAATTTTCATTTGAATCTCAAATTTAAATGGTGTTTAGATCAAGAGGTTTAAATTTGAATAGTTCAAGAACTGGGAAGTATAACAGAGTAGACTCTGTTGAAAACAAACAGACATGCATCATACATCCAGAGATACAATCATGTATATACATAAACAAACATATTTCAGACATCTATCATGCAACTAAATTTACCTACTTAAATTTAAAAAAATGTAGTTACTCGCCTGAATTAAAATGCAGACAGAGCTCTGTTTTTGAAAGCTTCTAAATTTTCTTTCTAAATCTTGCTTGAACTTCCTATGCAAATGTTTGAATGCCTTTAAACTTGAGCTTCAGTTATTTGATGCTTTTAAACTTGTTTTAAAAAAATGCTTCCAGATTTAAAGAATTGAATGCCTATTTGCTCCTTAATCCACAACCTTGCAGGCATGCTTCAGTAAACAAGAACATGCAGGCCTTGAAAGCAGATTGAAGGAAAAAAAATGCAGGTTTCTTGCTTGATTGGAATGCAGATTTTTCATGCAGATTTGAGGAGATGAACTTTGCAGATTTTACAATTTGTTTGAAAATGAACTTTGAGTTAGAAAATGGTTACTGATTTGAGGAATGTAGAATGCAGATTTTTTTTAAAGAGATGGAAAAAAAATTCTCAACTGAAAGAAATTTTGATTTAGAATGAAAAATGAGAAAGAGGAAAAGAAAATGAGTAAATGCAAGTTTTTATATAGCTTGTTTATAATTTATTTAAAATCAAGGAAAAATTAAAATTAAACATTGACACTTGGCTTAAGCTATTAACACTTGTAAATATCTTGCTTAAATACTTAACACATGTTAACTTGTGTCTTAAATTATTTACACATGTCATTTTAAATGATTTGCTATTTTAATTATGTGTTAAAGAAAATTAAACTTAATTAATTAGTTTCTTTAACACCTAGTTATGTATATGATTAATTTCTAAAGAATAAAGCAAAGTGTTCTTATAAATAAATAAAAAACAGTATACAAATAAATCATTTGACAAAGATACTTTTAAACAATTAAAATAAATTTATAAAAGAGGTTGTAACTTAAATGAATACATGTTTCATATTTTAAATTGTATTTTAAATTTCATATTAAATTAACAAATCACATTTTATAAATCAATATTTTAAAAATAATAAAACAAACATTTTAGAACCTTATTTTAAATATTCAAACTTAAATCAAAATATTTTAAACCAATAAAACATTTATCATATATTTAAAATCATTTAGTTATTTTATTAAATATTTTTGAAAATCTTAAATCAAAAATAAATCACAATTCCCAATTTCAAAATATTAAAATTATGCTATACTAATTTAACAACTTATCTTATTTAAAATATATATAGGTATATATACATTATTAAATAGAAAACAGATTTATTAGTTTATTAAAAATAAATTTAAAAATTAAATATTTAAATAAAGAAGATTATTAAATCAAATCAAATTTATTAACATAAATTATCAAATTAATTTAAATTTTAAACAGAGATTATTAAATTTAAATTGCCATAAATTCCGGGATATTACAATCCTCCCCCCTTAAAAGAATTTCGTCCCCGAAATTTAAAACAAAGGTAATTTAATAATCTATTAATAGATTTTATTTTAAAATACAGCATATGTTAATCATATGCTGACAATCAAAGCAGCCAATTCACACAATTAGAACAAATCTAATTATCCAAAAGAATTTTGGATAAAACTTTCACGAGTTTCCGCGGTATATATGTATATCGGGATACTCGCTCTATAAAATTCAAACAATCAAAACTACTAAGCTATGGAGCTCCTATCAACAACTCTAAACAGGATATCAGACTACAGACGAGTCTGACTCAACAACCAAACCTCCTGAACTGCTGGTCCTACAACTAGAAATATCAAACACGTACTTCTTCCGAGATACGTGAAAACACATTGAATCCCAGTTATCCAAACTGGAAATTCAACTCTAGAAAACCAAACACCCATCTTACCAATCACAGAAGAAATCCAAATGACCTGGGAGCTAGCTTCACAGACTTGCCAAACTTATAGCTCCATGGATCAGAGAAAAACTTATCTCAAAAAAAAAATCTCTGACTCCAGAATCCAAATTTCTCTGCCTCTTATCTATAAATACTCTTCGGACGATCCTGGGCTGCCAAAATCCTTCCTGATCAGCTCTACTCTACGCTGATGCCTCTAGAAACAAACTGGATCAAAACAATCCAACGATCTCCTCAAGATCACTCAAAAACCAAGAACACAAACCCTGCTTCTCAACAACAGAAGACTGAACAAACTTTTTCTTTTCCGGAAAAGACAAAACAGAAACACCCCCAAACTGCTTCCGCTGCACAACTTTGATCCGAAGTAGAAGAAAATGCTGACGAAGAGCACGAGCACAGACTAGACAACCCAGCACAGAAATATGGTTCTATAGATCCATAAAAGAAAACTCAGATGTTCCTCCGAAACCTGAGTTGCTTCACCAACTTCTATCTCAAGGAACCATCTATCTACTAATTGAACCACCAGTTCCATTCCTGGAAAGGAAACTCAATCTCCAGATGCAGACAAACTTCTGACTTCCTAGAAGACATCCGGACAATCTCCAACAACTCAAGAGAATACTCAACTATCGCAAGTCACTTTTGCGATCCACCCAGCCTAAATCCAAAGAAACTGCTTATTCTTTACCAATCAGAACAGCTTATGCTGGCCTAGCCAATTCTTCGAAGAAAAAGATCCATACAACTGCTTCTGAACTCCACCTTCAGAAAAACTACCCAGCCAGAAGACTTCCTGCTAAAACAGAACACTCCGAACTGCACCGCTAACACCAAAGCCAAAGAATTCTCAATCCAAACTCTTCGAGAAACCTGGACCTCAAAGCAAACAGAACACTCTCTGCTAGACTCAGCCACAACACCAAGCAGATTCATTTTTTTCCTCTTGTTCCAAAGAAACATCTTTGGAAATATCCATAGTCACTGCATCTCATCACGCAGCTACTACTTCTTGAGATATCAAGATACCATCACTCACTTGCTTCTGCCCAACCGACAGATCCAATAATCAACTCAGCACTTCAAAGATGAACTCCGAACCTTCAGAAGGTTTCCTTCAGAGATCGATGAAGTACTTACACCAAGCAAAAACTCACTCGAGACGGTATTAGGTCTACAGTCTCGACAAATACACTTCCAACCTCATCCATTCAAACTCCAACCATCGGTGGTAGTCGTGTTCACACACCACTACCTTATCTACCTTTATAACTTACATTAGAAAACCCGAACAGGTAAACCAACAAATAGGGAGAACCATAAATATATATATATATATATATATATATATTAAAAATACAAATACGCTCTCTCAAGATAGACACCACTACAGAGCCTAGGTATTCACTCAACCTAACGCTCTGATACCAACTGAGATAGTCTAGGCTTTGCAACCATCAACAGCGGCTCACCGACTGGTAGGCTTTTCAAATATCCCAGCCCCGCCGTGGCTCCCAGTGGTACCTCGGGTTTGCTTTTACGGCCAGCCTCTCGACAGTAAGCACCTGGCAAACTAACCCCGTAAAGAGGACGTGTGGGGGTAAGAGTCTCCCGTTCGCCACCTAACGCAAAGCGAGAACCCCCCATCACATTTCACTAAGACAAGCAAACTCGATCCCGGTCTCATCGAAATCCAAAACATGTCTTTTAAGGCCAAGTTGTTTTAGAGTTTAAAACAATTCAATTTATTATCTATATACACACAGATAGATAATCAACATTATCATTACGAACAGATAATTCATATCAAAATCAGATAATCCATATTATCATCCAAGAGTAACCAATGCATCCATATTACATACATTTCCTATCTCATAGCTGAGATTACAAACCATACCAGGCAACCAATATCATCCATCAAACATAAGCAATGATCTAATGATCACACCATTTATAATTAATTTGAAATGAATTAAATTAATTACCTAATCTCTAATTAATTTAAAACTAATTAAATTAATTACTTCATCATTAAAATCCTGCTTAACTTAACCATCAATTGATTACAAATCAATTTATAAATCATCATCTCATTATTCTTCTAATTAATCATTTCAGATTAACAATTCCCTAATTACAATAAGTAATTAGCTTATAAGTTAATTACACAAGTTAATTATTTTTAACAATTTACAATAATTAACTTGTAATTACTAAATCAATTAATTAACTAAAGTTAATTATAATAATCTTTTATTCATTATCAATTACTCCTTAATTAATCAATCCTAAATTACATCATTAATTAATTAATTAATTAATTCTAATTACAATTTAATTAATCTCTCTATTTAAATTAATTACATAAGTAATTATTCTGCAATTAAACCACATATATTAATCACCTTTGATTAATAACACTCAATAATTAATATCCCTTAATTACTCATTCCATTAATTAATTACTCTTAATTAATTATTTCCATTTATCCCTTGATTAATTTCAAAGTAATTTAAATCCAAATTACTTCTATAATAAATATCCTTAATTACATTCAGTAATTATTAATTAATTACTCCCTTAAGTAATTACGAATCCATAAATTACATAAACTAATAATCAAATAATCCACAAATGTTTAAATTAATTTAACTTAATTAATCTAAACTAATCACGTTAATCAAATTAATTACACCAAGTAATTAATTCATTAATTACTTTTATTAAGTAATTAAACTTAAACAATTGATTATTATAATTAATTACTTAATTTAATTAATTATCAAAAATTAATCACATTAATTAATTGTTTTAAATAATCTTAAGTTAATGATCTTCATTAACATTTCTTAATTACTTAATTAAGAATTAACTTAAATTAATCATTATTAATTATCAATTAATTAATATTTAATTACAATTTAATTAATCTCTAATTATTAATTAATTAAGTGTTAATTAAAATCTTAATTTTCTTTAATCACTTGATTAAATAAATCTTAATCATTAACTAAAATTTAATTAACCATCCTTAATTATAGATTAATTAACCTTGATTAATTAATCTCAAGTCTTGATTAATTAACTTAAAAATTATTAATTACTTAATTAAACATCCACATTATTCATTAATTAAATAATTAATATTCCATTTAAATTAATTTCATAATTTAAATGAAACCAATTTCTTAAGTTCTAAATTAAGAAACATTCTTCTTATATAAAGTATTCTAAGCAATTTGTTCCAAATAAATTTTAAACATCACTTTAAATTTCATTTTAAAATTTTAAGATTTTAAAATGAATACAATTTTATTTAAAGAAGGTTTTAAACAAATTTAAAAACCCTTTTCATCTAACATGTTTAAGAACATACTTTTTATAAAATAAAGGTTTAAAAGATTATAAAACAAATTTATCTCAATTCAATTTTTAAAAAAAATCTTTTAAATTTAAAATTGAAATGCAATTTATATTTTCATTCCAGATTCAAACTTAAAAATTTAAAACTTTACTTACATCTCCATCTTCATTTTCAAATTATTTAACCTTTTCTAAAATAGTTAAAACAAATTTAAATTTAAAAACTTACATTAAAATAAAAATTCAGGTTTTAAAACTGAATTTAAACTTATTTTAAATTCTTATTTCATAAATTAAAACTCATAGTTTTAAATTCAAAACCAATGTTCCTTTATACTTTAAAAAGTTTAAAATCTAAATCTAAATTCCCAGAGTTAAATTAAATTCAAACTCAGGTTCATCTACTCTAAATTTCTTATTTCAGTTTTCAGATTTAAACTTTTTTTAAATTTCCAGTTACATTTTTTTTAAAATTTTTCCTTTAAATTTAAAAACAGAAAACAGTTTTCTGTTTTGGTTTAAACAACTTGAATTCTGAATTCAAAAATATTTCAAAATCCAAGAATTAAACTATTGATTACATATTTAAATTTCAGGTTTAAAAATCTCAGTTTGAACTTTAACTTACAATTTTAAACTTTACTTTTAAATTTAAAAACAGAAAACAGTTTCCAAACTTAATTTTTTTTTCTAAATTTAAATTATTTCAAAAAAACAAAATTCAAACTTATTTGAATTCATATTTTAGATTCAGGTTCTAAAACCCAAGTTCAAATTAAGTTTACATTTTAAATTTTAACTTTTAAAATTTAAAAGAAAACTGTAAACAAATTTCCAGATTATGTTAAGACCAAACTAAAGTTACAAAATTTAAATTATTTCAAAACCTAAGGTTTAAACTGATTGAATTCAAATTTAAATTCAGTTTTTAAATCTTGGGTTTTAAATTTTAGTTAGCATCAAGACCTTTGTTTAATTTTAAAAAAAACTGGAAAACAGGTTCTACTTTTTCTAAAACCTGAAACACAAAAATAATGCACGAGCAACCCAAAGATTTACTTCGAGTCAAAGACCTTCCTGCTTCGAGTCACCCTCCAATTTACCCGAGACCATCACGAGAAACCACACCATGTAACCCACTAATCATCACCAACATACGCACACTTCACTGTGCAACCATACATCAACTCCGGCCACCTCTGACCATCATCAATGGCCATCTCCCATTGGCCAGTAACCCCACATCACCCTTCAAACCTCAAATTCCCCCGAATTCAACTCGAATTTGTATTCAAGTTTAAGACCAAATCCTGGAACTGCAGACAACATACACATCCCCAACCTGTCAACATCATTCCCCCACGAAACTCCGACCACCATCACCTTCCATACCTTGGCGAAGACTTCCTCAAACCACCATCTACCAATACGCAAATCATGGTTGAACTCGATCAACCGAGGAGATCACATTCGAACAAAAACAGTGACCCAATAAAACTAGGGTTCACAACTGAAAATCCCAAATTACAACCTCAAAAAATGAATTTCAATTCAAACCAATAATTTCACAACATCCCAGATAACTACATCCGGAAACAACATCCCAGATAACTACATCCCTTCCAGAAGAAATGCCAACACATACAACCCTAAAGATCATCATAACTTCCCCAATTTCCATTTTCAGTGCAAATATAAACTGCACTTCCAATTCCTTTCTAAAAATTGATATTTTGATCTTAGAAATCATGTTTTAGTATAGGGTTTCAATTTATATTACTGATTTGTTAAATCTTCATACTTGAATTTTCACTTCTTTAATGTTTGCTCAACTGTTAATAAAATCCAGAGATGATACTGGGTTATTTTAACCTAAGTAAAATTCTAAACTAAAGTTTATAATTAAACTAACAATTTTCATTTGAATCTCAAATTTAAATGGTGTTTAGATCAAGAGGTTTAAATTTGAATAGTTCAAGAACTGGGAAGTATAACAGAGTAGACTCTGTTGAAAACAAACAGACATGCATCATACATCCAGAGATACAATCATGTATATACATAAACATACATATTTCAGACATCTATCATGCAACTAAATTTACTTACTTAAATTTAAAAAAAATGTAGTTACTCACCTGAATTAAAAAGCAGACAGAGCTCTGTTTTTGAAAGCTTCTAAATTTTCTTTCTAAATCCTGCTTGAACTTCCTATGCAAATGTTTGAATGCCTTTAAACTTGAGCTTCAGTTGTTTGATGCTTTTAAACTTGTTTTAAAAAAAATGCTTCCAGATTTAAAGAATTGAATGCCTATTTGCTCCTTAATCCACAACCTTGCAGGCATGCTTCAGTAAACAAGAACATGCAGGCCTTGAAAGAAGATTGAAGGAAACAAAATGCAGGTTTCTTACTTGATTGGAATGCAGATTTTTCATGCAGATTTGAGGAGATGAACTTTGCAGATTTTACAATTTGTTTGAAAATGAACTTTGAGTTAGAAAACGGTTACTGATTTGAGGAATGTAGAATGCAGATTTTTTTGAAGAGATGGGACAAAAAAATTACTCAACTGAAAGAAATTTTGATTTAGAATGAAAAATGAGAAAGAGGAAAAGAAAATGAGTAAATGCAAGTTTTTGTATAGCTTGTTTATGATTTATTTAAAATCAAGGAAAAATTAAAATTAAACATTGACACTTGGCTTAAGCTATTAACACTTGTAAATATCTTGCTCTTAAATTATTTACACATGTCATTTTAAATGATTTGCTATTTTAATTATGTGTTAAAGAAAATTAAACTTAATTAATTAGTTTCATTAACACCTAGTTATGCATATAATTAATTTCTAAAGAATAAAGCAAAGTGTTCTTATAAATTAAAAAAAAACAATATACAAATAAATCATTTGACAAAGATACTTTTAAACAATTAAAATAAATTTATAAAAGAGGTTGTAACTTAAATGAATACATGTTTCATATTTTAAATTGTATTTTAAATTTCATATTAAATTAACAAATCACATTTTATAAATCAATATTTTAAAAATAATAAAACAAACATTTTATAACCTTATTTTAAATATTCAAACTTAAATCAAAATATTTTAAACCAATAAAACATTTATCTTATATTTAAAATCATTTAGTTATTTTATTAAATATTTTTGAAAAGCTTAAGTCAAAAATAAATCACAATTCCCAATTTCAAAATATTAAAATTATGCTATACTAATTTAACAACTTATCTTATTTAAAATATATATAAGTATATATACATTATTAAATAGAAAACATATTTATTAGTTTATTAAAAATAAATTTACAAATTAAATATTTAAATAAAGAAGATTATTAAATCAAATCAAATTTATTAACAAAAATTATCAAATTAATTTAAATTTTAAACAGAGATTATTAAATTTAAATTGCCATAAATTCCGGGATATTACAATATCCCTTCAACTGAATTTTTTTGGGTCAACTTTGTAAAAAAGGAAAAATTTATAGTATCTCTTGTGACTACCAAATTTCAAACCGATCACCTTGTCCTTGACTATTTAATTCAGAAATATATGACTATTTAAAATAATCTTGATAGATTAGCTGAAACGTATAAAAAACATAGAAGCACATAAAATGAAATGTTAAAAAAAGATATGTCACCAGAATGCTTTCCCATTAAATATCTCTCAAATCATCACTAAGGTGCCTCCAATCATTTAATGTGACCGAAACCACTTCTCGTACAAGCGGCCCTAAAAAGGAAGATAACTTGACCGGCCCATCTCCTATTGTTTCACCGTCACTATTAAATTCAACTTCGATTACCTCCAGAGAGTTGAATGGAAGCCTTCTAGCTTTAGTTGGTCCTCTACTTTTTTTCCCACATTTAGATATGCACTGCCACCATGCATATGTCTCTTGCCATTCATCGCACCTTCAGAATTTTCTTTCAATTGAAGTGCATTATCTTTGTCTATTTGTGAGCTGTCTTATAGTTGAGAATTATTGTTTTGTTCGTTTTGTAATGGATATTTTTCTAATTCTTGTGGGTTTTGTTCGTTATGAATCTCATCGTCTACCTAAAACTGCTCATCTCTTGCAATGTGTTTATTGGGTGTAGATTTGGGCTCTTTGACATCTTTTTTCATGTCAGTGTGCTTTCCTTTTTTTAATGGTCCTGCCTATTTTCTATTACAAACATTGATCATGTTACAAAAAAGTGTGATATTAGATGAAGTAAGAATAGGTAAGCATATAGCAATGAGAGAAACTCATGCATGTTGCTTTCTAATTCTGTAGTTAAATGTATAAAGTCATCCGCATAAAAAAACGGAGAAGCAGTTCATCAACTTAATTAAAAATACATACCAAAAATTTGCATTTAATTATATAAATGTCAATTTTGGTGAGTGCAGTTTTAGGAGCATACCTGTGAAACCGTCGGCACATAATTATTCTAACAAATATTAGATTGGCTTTCATATAATCCACAGTTATGCAACAATAAAATAATTTAATAGTACACATGTGCAATAAGTTTCTTAATTGACTGTACTAATTCATTAGCCAAAGAACATAAATGCTTTAACATTATTTTGCATTAAAAAGCCACAGGTTCCAAAGAAGATGCACGTCAAAATATCAATTTCACAAAATGAAGTTGTTAGGTGACAAACTAAATAAAGCAAGATCTTACTATAATAAGCTCTTATCCAAAATCTAACTTTAATAGGACAAACACAAAACATTATTCCAATGGATACATTATCGCTATGAGGAAATAACCTTTACATTTACAAAGATTAACACCATATTATGAATAAATCATCTAACCATAGAACAAGACAAAACTAAAGGGAAAAGGTTGATGTTCAATTAAATATATTTTCTTAGAAACACTTAGCATGATCAAACAAACTAAGCATCCATTATTGCTAACCAAGAAACAGCTGCAATTACCAAAGACATGATAAAACAAAAGGAAAAAAGTTGATATTTTGCCAAATGGATTGATCTCAGAAACACTTAGCAAGATCAAAGGAACATCAGGATCCATTACAGTTGAATAAGCATAGCCTCACTTATAAAAAATAAAAGAAAACTGGTATTTTACTTAGCTTTAGCTGTCTGCATAATGTATCATGATGCATATACTTAACAAAAAAGCATAAACAGAACAAACATCTGTTGCAGGTCAACAAATTCAAAATGATGTAGACAATCAACTTAATAAAGAAGTTAGAGAAGTTGAAAATCTACTCATAACAAGAATAAATAAGCCAAACACTCATAGCAAGCCTCACAAGCAAATAAGGTTGAAAATCTAGTCTAATATGCCTTTACAATCTTCTTTAACATAATTCATATTCTCCATGGAATCAATATCTGTATCATTTTCTTCATAATCTATCGTAACAAAGCTAACTTCCATAACATGATCATCTATCTCTAATTCATGAAAACCTCTTGGTGGTGCCTTCATTAGAATATACAAGTTAGAATGATCATTCTCTCTTGAATAAAAAACTTGCTTTGCTTAAGATGCAAGAATATATGGATCTTTTACAAATGAAGCTTGATTTGATGTAAATTGACAAGAGTGAATCCGTCTTCGACCTTTACCTCGTTTCCTTTATTAGCCCAATGGAACTTAAATACGAGAATATAATGAACATGATAGTCTAACAAGATTATGTCAGTCACTGTCCCATAATAAGTGAGTACATCAACTCTTTGAGAAATATCTTTTGCACTAGCCCTACACATGGTAGTTGCATCATAAGTCACCCCATAATTTTGAGTTTCCCTCTCAACGTATTTTGTGTGAAAACGTTGTCTGCTAATTACATACCCTTTATAGGACAATGCATTACAACTCGGACCAAAGGCAATCCATTTTAACATTTCACCATTCGTTGAGCGAACAGATATCTACGAAAAAAATTATACATAAATTTTGAAGAAATGAATTCTTGCCAATGAAAGGATAAATTATAATTAAACCAACCTTCTTTTTAATCCAATCATAGAAATTATCTGTATGTTTTTTCCAAAGCAACGTTGCATTTTTTCCAAGCACCTATCTAAATTTTGTAACTCCTCCAATTGCGTACTGGTTTTCAAAAAAATTGTCAAGCAATATTTAATGATGCAATTTCACCAAAAAATAGAATCAAATATAATATGTACTTACTCTAAATATGGTTCCACCATAGCCATATTCATTAACACGGCTAAATGAGCAATATCTTTTTCATTGGATGACAATTCAATTGTCTTCGGCTTCAAAATTGGACGTCCTTTGATTTTCACATTGTTCTCATAATCTTCGTTTCGAACATGTATCTCCTCCATTTGTACTTTCTTTTTTATAAATTCATTGAAAAATCTCACTGACTCTTCTATAAGATTAGATTCTACAATACACCCTTTAGGTCGTGCATAATTTCTCATGTAATCTTTAAGTGTTTTCATGTATTTATTGAATGAGTACATCCAACGAAAATGAGTCGGACCACACAATTGCACTTCTCTTCCAAGATGAATTGTCAAATGTGTCATTATAACAAAAAAAGATTGTGGAAAATATCTTTCAAGCTCGCACAAAATTCCAATAATCTCATCATTAAGTTGCCGCAACTTCTCTCGTTCAAGAACATATTGACATATTTTATTGAAAAAAGAACTTAGACAAATTATTGTTGTTTCGACCTTCTTTGGCAGTAATCCTCTAACTACAGTGGATAACAATTGTTGCATTAGAACATGATAATCATCAGACTTCAAACCACTAACTTTGCAGTCTTCTAAAAATAAATATCTTTTGAAATTTGAGCAATAACCATCAGGACCCTTAAAATCATATAATCTTTTACAAAATAAGACAATGTATACGGAGCAGGTGGAAGATATGTTATATTACCACGAGGTTGCCCATAAAGACTTTGTCGATCCATCTTTCGATTTATTATCATGCAATGCCTAATAGTCTTTCAGCAACATTTTTCTCCACATGCATTACATCTAAATTATGCCACAAAGGAATTTCCTACAAATATCACCAATATAATGATTCAATGAGATAAAAAAATTTATTGTTAGGCTAATGAGAAAAAAGTATAATTTAAATACTAACCTCCCAATATGACAAATCAAAGAAGATTGATATTTTTTCCACCATAACAACTCATTTTGCTCATCATCTTCATCTTTTTTATTGTGTTTACTCTTCCTCTTTTTACTTGTTATCTTCGTACTCAACTTCATATTTAACTTCTCCTTGATCTCCCACTTTTTGGTTTCTTTATCCTTATTTTTTCCAAAAACATTTGGGGAGCCTTCCAAAATTATAGAAATGTTTCTTCTGGTTAAAATTCTAGGCTTATTACCTTTATCAATTGTGTTATTAAACCAAGTTTTCTGTTTCCTCCATGGATGTGAAGGATCTAGAAATCTTCTATGTCCATATAAAAAAAATCTTTCGACTATGTTTTAACCATCGATGATGCGTTTTGACACCATATAATGGACAAGCTTTTTCGCCTTTCACCCAACATCCTGCAAGATTTTCGTAGGCCGAAAAATCATTTATTATCCATAGTAAAATTGCTCTTAAATTGAAAATGGTTCTACTAAATGCATCATAAATATCAATTCCATATTTCACAAATGATTTAAGTCTTCTATCAGTGGCGCCAAATATACGTCAATATCGTTTTTGAGTTGCTTTGGACCAAGAATGTGACGACCCAGAATTTTTAACAATTCAAATTGGAATAATAAATTGATTTTAAATATTTAAAAGTTAATTTTAAACTTGAATTCCGGATGTTAATATTTACTTGATAATTAATTGGATTTTATAATTTGAAGTTGGATAAAATATTGAATCTGGAGTTTTGAACCTGTTAAAAATTAATTTGAAGGCTTGTAAAATTTATAATGATGATACTGAAGATAATAGAATGGTTGAAATTTAATACAAAGGTGATTTGTTCAGTTTTAATAATATATCGTTTAAATCAATATTTAAAAATAACCTTCTGAGGCACAGTCTCGGAATTCGACAAAACTAGTTCCATTGGATCCGTAATAGTTAGTTATTACTTGATTTTAATTTTCATAGTGTTTGTAGTTGTTGTGGGAGCGTACGATATGTGAACACGCTAAAATTTATATCGAAGTATTTTGGACACTTATTTATTTATCTGCGTATTGACCGAGTCAACTTTAGTTCCTTCTCGAATACGCCTGTCTCTTCCTTTAAGCACGCAAATCTTCTTTTCAAAGCTACATTTGCTTTTACCAATCACCTCGTCCTTCTTTTTAAATATCTCATTACCCTTCTGCCTTTCAAAATCGAATAGCATCTGAAAGGAAATTATTGGCAGGCGAAAATCAAAAAAATAAATAAAAAAAATAAAAAAGACAGACGCGAAATCGCGCAAGGAAGAAGGGAACGTGGAGGCTTATGGCACGGTGGGTGATGGAGTGGCGTCGATGAGAAGACGGCGCGAGCTAGGGTTTCGCGAGCTCGAGTGAGAGGCAGAGGCAAATCAAGTCGCGACTTCAGGAGAGGCGACGTGGGTTTTGGGCTGCTCAACATTCGTTGGAGCTTCACGAGCAAGGGCGGCGATCTGGGGCGAGTCGCGCAAGGCACGAGCGATTCGCGGAGGTCGCAAGGTCACCGGAAGGTCACGGCAAAGGCACAGAGATCGACGAGGCTAGGATCGACTTGTGTTCGATGGTTTGGCATCTGCAGTTGTAATTTCTTTAGGGTATGGCTTCTTTTCCTTCGTTTATCCATTCGAATTTGAAAAAAAAAGAACAGTAGAAATATTTATGTTGTTTACTGAAAAAAATAAATATATGCATGTTTTGAAATTGGCAATTACATTTGGAATAATGTATTGGTGATAAGCAGTTTAAGTAACCCATTTAATTATTTTTAGATTGTTAAAAAAAGAAAAATTAGTTTACAAATTTTTAGATTTATTTGGTTAAATTAAACCATTAGTTAAAATTTAAACTATTAAACAGTGGTTAATTGTTTGATTAAATCGAATATTGATAAATGTATAAATATTACACAAGGTCCAAAAATTGGAGGAATGGTCGAGACAGAAATGGATTGCCAAACAATGAAAAATCAAAGGTGAGTAATCTCACGCTTCTGGACTTTTATTTAAAAGGTTAAATTCAAATGATTGGTCAAGTGGTTGAAATTGAATTGATATGCTATATTATATAGTAATATATAGTCTATATTGGAATGGGTGATATTCTGTGATGAATATTTTTGGTAATTGGAAGATTGAATGATGTGGTTTGCTTGGATATTTCGGTACCCTGAGTTATCGAAATATATAAAATTGGATTTTGAAAGAAATTAAATGGTGAAAATTGAAAGCGAAATAATTATAGAATAAAATAAAAATGAATTGGAAAGAAATAGAAGTGATATTTAAAGACTGGAGTTAAATTGTAAAGTAGAGATTTAAAACAAGTTCTAAATCCAAGTTAAATCTAACAAATAAAGTTTTAAAATATTAAGTGTATTAATAACTTGAATGTCAAAGTGCAATTGTAAACCGAACTGAATTTAAAAATAAATTTGGTTTTAAATTCCTTTAAGCTTCCATTATAAAAAGAGAAATTAAATCAGATTAGAATAAATTGAAATGTAAATGAGAAATCATTAATTTATATAATTAATGATGTAAATAGAGATTGATTAGTTAAGAAAATACATCAATATAAGTGACTTATGAGAAGTTAATTAATATAAGTAATTAAGGATTAATGTAATTAATATTGTTAATTAATTCATGAAGTAATTAGGATTACTTATTGATTGGGATTAAGGATAATTAATAACGTGAAATTAATTAAAGATAATTACTTGAATTTAATTGAAAAATAATTAATCCAGGGTGATTAATTAAGGTGAATAATGAAGGGTTGACTAATTGATTGATTTGTAATTAATTAATTAATGGTAAATGAAGGAATCTAAGTGATTGAGGTTAGAAATTCAATAGAATCAATTGAATTAATTTGGATGTGATTAAGCTTTGCTTATGAATGATTGAATGGTATTGGACGCTTTGAATGAGTTGATATTTCTGATATAAAATGTTGTGTATTTCATTTGGATAACTTCGGTTAGGATGACACGAGACTCGAAGAGACCAGGGTCGGGTATTAGGAAATACCCGAAACCACTTCGAATTTTTATAAATTGATTTGTGAAATCAATAGGCAGGAATGAAATGATTTAAGTGAATTGGATTATTTTATCTAAGTTTGGTACTTAGAAATTTATATGTGAAATAAGTGTTGTCTATAGCAAATTGTGAATTGGTTAAATTGATATAAGTTACCCCGAGTTTTATATAAGCTGTATGCTTTGTATTCCATGTTGGATGGGTTTACTCACGCTGGTTTCCAGCCTGACCCGGGTGTTAGTTTGGTGTAATGCTCGGGTCAGACCGAGTATTACATATTTTCAGGTAGGGACGTTCTAGAGCTCAGGAGTCGAGCTGGATGGCAGGAACGTGTAGAGTAATTCCGCAGTATTATAATATTGTAAATCTGAGACATGTTGATTTGTATATGTCCAGTGTTGAATATATGTGAAACTCTGATGTACTATAAATGTAATTTACAGATACAGAACGCTTGGTAACTGTTATTATTTATTATTATATTTTATCCGCTGCGAATGGGAGATGTTGATGTCCTGATCTTCTTCTATCTCTTTCTTCTTTTTCATAACTATCTGGAATTTTCGGGTTCGAAAATTTCAGGTCGTTACAAAGAATTAGTAACGTTAGCATAATATTTTCCTTCTTCATACACAACATATGTGAGAGATTATACGTCACAAGCATGACGGGCCAACAATTATATTTGGAGCTCATTAAACCAAATGGATTAACACCACCTTTAGCAAGACCAAGTCTGAGATTGCATGGATCAGATGAAAATGATTTCCACCTCTCATCCACTACATTCCATGTTACTTTTATTATTGAAATGCCACCTTAGATGTTCGCCATTTTTTGAGTTCTATACATTCTTCTAAATCTTGGAATGATTGGAATGTATCTCAACACTTTAGCTGGAACTCCTTGCATAATCTCCTTTGAGTCTTCATTTATCTTCAATCTTGAAGAGTTACGTTTTGGACAACAATTTAAACCTTGGTATTCATTTCTAAAAAGACAACAATCATTCTTCCAAGCATGAATCTTTTTGAATCCGATGTCGAATAATTTAAAGAATTTATTTACATCATATAAATTCTTAGGAAGTACATTATTCTTTGGCAACAACAACTGTGGTAAGGCCAAAAGCTTACCAAAACCATTATTGGATAATCCAGCCTCACATTTTAGATTGTACAAAGCAGTTATGGAAGATAGCTTAGTTTGATCAATACAATCAGGATACAAGGGGGTTTCTGCATCTTCCAATTTTTTAACTAAATCCTCCTCTCGCGTTTTCAAATCCTCCTTTTCTTTATCATCGGAAAAAAGGTAGTGTTCAAAAAATCTTCATCTTTATAATGAATGGCTTTAAGTAAGTCATATGTATTATCCAACTTGATTTCGTTGCCTATATTGATTTGTTCGCCGTGATTATACCATTTACTTCACTTGTACTTAAGATCCATCCCTCTTATAATCAAATGTTCAACGATAATGTCATCACGATGTCGACAACGATTCCGAGAATCTACACAAGGGTATAAAAGTTTCTCTACATTTCTTAACTTTCTCTTTACAGCATCAACAAAACACCTAGCCCCTTGCTCATACTCCTCAGTTGCTCTTTAATGAAAAAAATAAAAACGGCATAAATATTAATATTTACTATCAATATTTTTAAACATGATTTAAAATATTGTATTATCTATTTACCTGTGTAAATGAACCTAGTCTTTTTCCGTCGGCGTATATAATATAGAAAGAAGCAAATTTCTAGAATACAAAGCATATGCATTAATAATTAAACATAAATTTAGAATAAGACATTCAAAATAACACATCTTGATAAAGAAGATCAAGGAATTACTTGGTAGGAATTTGTCATCAATAATGATTCATATGTATAACCACCTCGGCGTATACTTTAAAAGGTAAAATGAAATTCACATACTTACATTAGACACAAAATGATTCGCTAATTTATTTTTAACATCAATTTGCATGTGCCGTTATCCAACATTGTTGGTCTTTATATATTGAATATTAAAATTTGCATTTCCTGTAATCCTATAATAGTGCAATATGTTGCTAATGCAACTTAGGTAAAGTTCATCACATAATAAATGATTAAGATCGACATCACCATCCATAAGCACATTGCTGTTTAAAAACATACAATAGATTTATGCATTTATTGATGTAATAAAAGATTATTATTTTTAAGAACATAAATTAGCAACAAGAAATTTTTTTGTTACTTTTACAACTTTCAAGCAATAAAAAAGTTCCAATGCTATTATCAGTAGTATTTAGCAAACACTATCAATACCTATCTGGCAATGATGATTTAAATAGTTTTCTTTTAACATTACTACTTGGAAACTAAATTTTTAAACAAATTGTAGATTGAATATGTCTAATTCATTTCAGATAAGAATCATGCATGGATTGGAAATATCTTAACAATATTCTATAGGATATTTGTTAAGTAAATGTAAACAAACTTCGTTAAATTTATATTGTTGTAGAAGAATATATTTACACCTTCATTGAATATACAAAATCATATAATACATAGAATAATTTAGGATTCAAACCAAATATACAATTATGAATTATGTGTTTCGTCTATCGATCAACAAAATAATAAGTTAAGTTGGTTGAAGAAGATAATATATATTTATTATATACATGAAATTATCATTGGGCATGGTGTAAATAAAACCAAAAATAAAACGGTCTGGATAAGGAAAAATAAAAAACTAAAGAAAGATTCAACTAAAATTGAAATGAACACATATACTATAATACTTTCGGAACTATATACTACAAGAAAGTTTTCATTGGTTTCGAAGCTATGCTTCTAAGAGTTAATAAGTAATTCTATAATACTTTCGAAAGGTATGTTTTGAGGGTTTCGAAAGAGATGTTTTAAAGTATTTCAAAAGTATATGTTAGTGTTTTGAAAGATTGAATGCTTTCAAGGGAAGTTATCCAATGGTTTCGAAAGTAAAGTCTTAAAATTTCGAAAGTCTTAACTTCCAAAGCAAATAAAGCAATCTCATTGTAAAGGAAAACCATGGCATAATAAAAGAGTTTTGAAATGATTTTAAGTATGGAGTTTTTGAAGAAGTTTTCCTTGGTTATTAGGTTAAAGGGATTAACCAATTTTTATACAAAATGATTTCAAGGATATTAAACCATAGGTGTACATATTCACTTTAATATGGACCCATAACTATAATTCGAGAAAAAAAAGGCAGAATAAACAGCTAGGTTGACCCGGTAGTGAATATAAATTGAGTTAACTCCTAAATGAGTAGAATTGCTTCTAGAAGGTCAGAAAGTCTAGAATGTAGGATGCCCAAACACTTATTAAATAAGTTGTCATGTGGATAGGTTCATAGTAAACCCATAAAAACTATGTTTAGAAGAAGTTATTGGCAGGAACCAATAGCTTCATAGTAAACCCATGAAAACTATGATCAGAAAGAGTTATTGGTAGCGGCCAATAGGTTTGTAGTGAACCCATAAAAACTATATCCGGATTAAGTTATTGCAGAAGTCAATAGGTTCCTAGTTAACCCATGAAAACTAGGATAAGAGGGAAGTTATTGGAGATACTAATAGGTTCAGAGAGAACCCATGAAACGATAATGTTATTGTCAGGGGTTAATAGGTTGTTAGTGGTCCCATGAAAACTATGAAACCGGACATGGAGTCCATAATCTTTAACAGGTTAATAGTAAGCCCATGAAAACTAATATGATAATAGTGACCCTAGATACTATTATTCATACCAGGATTTATGTCTGACTTGAAGTTTATGTTTTTCCCTTAAACTCTCAAGTGCTTAATTAATTTTGAGTAGTTTGAGAGTTAAGGCTTTTAGGTTCTCCTTAGATGAATAAGCTTCCAGAGATGTGCAAGAGGCAATCTAGCCAGTAAGAGTTTCTTTCAATTATCATTCTGTTGTGTTTTTGTTGTAAAGGAAAAATATGTTTTAGTGCCTAGTCATATGCTCTAATCATCCAAGGGGGAATCTGCATACATTGCTCTTGGCGTATGTTGTAATAGTTATATTTTATCTGAACATGGTTATCGTGTTGGGATTATGTAATGAACTTGAAATGTTTTTAATTGGAATGTGAAAGTTGTTTGATGATTTTAATTTTTTTTATATATCTATGTGTTTCTGTTATATCAATGTATCTTACATTATCATATTTGATCGCCGAGGATTAATAATTATGGATGACTATAACATCCATAGCCATTAGTTTTAGGCCTCTAAGTGGGGGATGTTGCACTTATGATGCCTATGTGCTAAACTTTTTTGGGTATGATTTGATTTTGGGGTTGGATTGGATCTCTTATTATGGGGTAGTATTGGATTGTGATAAGAGGATGGTTTGATTAAGGAATGACGATGGACTTGATTTGATTCTTTGTCGTGAACTCGGTATTTCTGATATAGAGATGTGTTTGTATTCACTTAATCTGACATAGAAAGAATTATCGTGTATACCGATAGTGAAGGACTATCTCGACGTGTTCGATTAAGTTTCTAGCCTCCTTCCCTGAAGAGAAATTGAATTTTGTATTAACCTTGAGAAAGACATAAGGTCGATTGTGATGCCTCTTAGGCATTTATCTTAGAGAGTTGGAAAAGAAAGTTTTATAATTATTGTAGAAGGGCATTATTCGAAGAACTATAAGGAATGTGGGCACTTGTCCTTTTGCTACTATGGAAAACGGTTCCCTTAGGATATGGATTGACTAATGAGAACTGAATAAGTCAACAAAGAAAAACCAATATCCAATGTCTTGCACTAACAATCTCTTCAATCAATTAGTTGGGGAATTTTTTTTTCTTCCAGCTTGATTTGGGGATCAGGTTTAATTAGTTGGGAGTAGCTGAAGATAATATCCAGAAGACCACTTTGCATACACTTGATGGATTGTTTGAGTGGTTGGTCATGGCGTTTGGGCTGAAAATGCTCCAGCTTATTTTATGGATTTGATGAGTAGAGTATTCCAGGAGCAGTTAACCAAGTGTGTTCTAGTCTTTGTGGATGATATTTTAATTCCACGAGCAAAACATGGCATGAGGTTCATTTAAGGGTAGTAAAAAATGTATTGAGGAGAAAATAACTGAAAGAAAAATTTCAAAGTGTCACTTCTGGAGAAATTTAGTTCATTTCCTTGGGAATGTACTATCGTATATGGATTAGCCGTAAACCTAATGAGAATAGCTGAAGGCACGGATTGGAAAACACTAAAGAATGCTTCAAAGGTCCGTAGCTTTTTGGGTTTGGTCGGATTCAGTTAGAAGTTTGTTAAGGATTTTGTGAAGATGTAGGCACCCTTGAACCGTTTGATGAAGAAGAACCTAATTTATAAGTGGAATTTGGAGTGTAAAGCAACATTTATTCAATTGAAGGAGTTGTTAACGATTGCTCCTGTTTTGGTGTGAAGTATACTAATACATTTACTGTGTATACCAATGTTTACGATACTGGTCTTGGTGATGTTCTAATGCAGAAAGGAAGGGTTGTAGCATATGCGAGTAGATAGTCGAAGAACCACAAGAGGAATTTTCCAACATACGAAATGGAATTAGCTGCTATCGTAATTGCATGAAGTCGTGGAGACGTTATCTGTTGGGAAAAAGATTTAAGTTATTTACAGACCATAAGTCTCTTATGTATTTGTTTCCTCAGAAGGACCTGAATCTAAGGCAACAGTGGTGGGTGGTGTTCTTAGTATCAAACGACCCTAGGGTTTCTTATACTGTAGGAAAGGAAATGTAATTGCAGATGCTTTGAGTAGGAAGCATGCAGAGGCGAATGATATTTTGTTAGAGTAGATAAATTTAGAGTTCATATCGAGATTTAATTTCCGACTTCGATCAGAGTATATTTCTAGATTATTGGCAGCAATGGAAGTTAGGCCCACGTTGATGGACCTTATTGGGCTGAGTCAAGGGCAAGACATATTGTTGGTAAGTATTATGGAGCAATTAGGATGAGGTAAACAATCAAGCCATTTGGATTGTTACTCCAAGGATCAGAAGGGTTATTTAGAGGAGAGATTGAAGTTTTGTACACTGCAGGTTAAGGAGTTTATAGAGGAGGTCTTAGGTGAGTATCATCGCTCTAGGATGACTATTCATCCAGGAGGAGATAAGACGTATCGGGATGTGAAAAGGATATTCTATTGGTCGGGGATGAAGAAACAGGTGGCTGAGTATGTGGCAAAGTGTATGACTTGCCAGAGGGAGAAGGTGGGATAGAAGAAGCTTAGTAGGATATTACTTCCTTTGGTCATGCCACGGTTGAAGTGGGAGTGCATAACTATGGATTTTGTGGACGGGTTAGCCTATATTAAAAGAGGCAATGAGAGAATATGGATTATAATGGATTGTTTTACAAAGAGAACACATTTTATTCCAGTGAAAAGCACGAGAATCACAACGACTTTAGCAATGCAGTATATTAAAGAAGTGGTAGACTACATGGATTTCCAACTAGTATAGTGAGCGATCGGGATCAACTTTTCATAAGTGAACTCTAGTGGAGTCTACAAGAGGTGTTGGGAACGGAATTGAATTCAAGTATGGCATATCGCACATAAATCTATGGACAGATGGAGAGAGTAAACATGATGTTTGAGGATTTGTGAAGAGCTTGTATATTGGACTTTCGAGGATCTTGGGAAGACCATCTACATTTAGTGGAGTTTGTGTATAATAATGGTTATGAGGCCATTATAGGCATAGCACCATTTGAAGCATTATACAGAAGGCCATGTAAGTCGCCATTGTGTTGGTGGGAGTCTACAAATAAGATTATTTTTGATCGGAAGATGGTTAAAGATACAGTGGAGAAGGTGGAACTTATAAGAAGGAGGATGAAGACTACATATGACTGACATAAATCATATGTAGATAGAAGGAGAAAAGATCTGGAATTTAAGGTGGGAGATTTGGTCTTTGTTAATGTTTCTCTATTGAAAAGGGTGGTAAGATTCGGGAGTTCGATGGAGTTAACACCCAGATTTGTCGACCTGTTTCTAGTATTGGAGTGGATAGGGAATTTCGCATATAGAGTAGAGCTTCCAGAGAAGATGGTGGGAGTCCATAATTTTTTCCATGTGTCACATTTTCGAAAATGTATACACGATCCTGCAACTGCAATTGCACCTAGTCAATTGGAGGAGATAGAGTTAAAATCTGAGCCGCATTCATCTCGTGGTCCGACCCGTATTATAGAACATGGGTCGAAACGACTTAAAAATAAGATGGTGAAATTGGTTAGATTGCAATGAGGAAATAACCGATCAAGAGCACATAGGAGCCTAAAGAGAAAATGGGGGCTACACACCCTAAGCTCTTTTTCGGTATGTTTTCCTAACTTTGATTTAATTTCCTCAATTAGATTATTCTGTGTTTAGGATTTAGATGCTTTGGGTGAATTGATTTTTAGATTTTATATATGTGATTGAATTTGTATTCATATAGAAATATATATGCTTATATTAAGGTGTTGTGCATAATGCCAAATATGTCATCTTATCGCATTAATATAGGATGCGTTAGCTGCATTTAGCATTTTAGGGGTATAAATTACAAGTTCATGACATGCGTGACAATATGCTATTAATATCATTCACATATACTATTTTTTACATTAATTTGGACGTTATGTTTATGACTTGGCTGATATAAGTTCGATGAGCGAACATTGTATTATACTTTTCGTTCCTTATGAATTGTGGGAATGAAATTCTTTTAAAAGGGAGAATGTAATACCCTAAATTTTTTATAAATATTTTAGTATATGTTAAAAATAGAATAATTTGAAAATAATTGAATTATGAACTAATTAAATAAAATCAAAATAAGGAGGGGCAAAACATTCATTTTACAAACATTGGAATTTGACAATGAAATAAGCTCCATTGCGGCCGCCTCATTTATCCAAGTCACACGGTATTTTTATTTCCTCCTTTGGAGTCTTTATGTAGAAATTTTAATCGAAATAGCGCTGAGTCGCCTGGGCACCAAAGAGTTTGGATTTGAATTTTGGTGTATTAATGGTTTCCCTCCATTTATTTAAATTAAAAATACGTACACTTTGTTTTCAATTGAGAAAACTGTCTATTTCTTCATCCTCTATCTTCTTCTTAACCAACTAAGAATCAAAACCTATCATCTCTCTCAAAGCTCCACTGAATCGAATGAGACCAAAGCGTTGCGAAGCTATCAAACAAGACTACATGCTAGCAGCAACTTGGAGGTGAAAATCTAAAGTGAGGAGATGCTATAGGCCATACGGTGAGGATTTGGATAGAAATAGGCTTTTTTTGAGTGATTCATGTTCTCTTTTTCATATAATGTAATCATGATCCTTTAATGATGATACGTAAGCTATAATACTATAGAATAATGCAATTAAACATATAAATTCAAATTTCAATGGGAATTTGGAGGGATTGTATAGAACAATGAGATAGAATTAGGTATTCACATGAATATGTCTAATTCGATGAATTACACTTAAATCAATGAAATAAGTAATCAAACTAGACTTAGAAACTTAGAGTTAGGTTCTAGGCACATTCTCAAATGATCAGAGGTGACTGGAGGTGGAAACGATAAAGAAAACACAATTTTCCCCAAGTCTGGAAACTATACGAAATACGGACATCGTCCCCCAGTGGGCTTGGACTGGTGCACCGGTGGCGTGCCTAGGTATAGGCTGAACCTGAACCCAGAATAGCTTATACAAATAAATAACGAACGATTCAAGTCTTTTTTCTCTTGTATTCTGGAGGATGATTAGAGGCTAGTGAAAAGGTGAATGATGGTGCTACGAAGTAATAGAATGTGGGTGGTAATTGGTTGTTATTTGTCGTGTACACACACACACACACACACACATATATTTGTGAGTCGAGAATGTGATACGATGATGGATGCTAACAAGAACGAGCCTAGGCATTCGTAAACAGCCTAGAGTGCGTGTGCGGGTACAAATACTGTCCGGCGACACTAGTATGTGGTCCAAGTGTGATGTTGCTTACCTGTAGTGCTTCGGCGGACTCGGTGTAGGAGTGGATGTAAGTGACCCTTTAAGGCATGAGGTAAGCCCAGGGCATAGATTCTATACGCGATTAACATGACATCGGTAGTAGACCATATAGCACATAAGGCGACTCTAGGGGAATGAGTTTGCATGGACATGGTGCGATATGATTAGATGTACATGACTATTAGGTATGACGTGATGATGGAACATGTGGTGGTCAAGTGATGGACTCATATCATGTTATAATATTATTTCTGTAATATATATAAAGTAGAGTAAGTCTCATTTAGCATACTTATGTCTAACCCACTCCTATTTTCTTATATATATACACACCTGCATACACACACACAAAATACATATACACATATATCTCCAGATTGATGAAATCTAGAGATGAGATGGTATCAGGGATGGAGATTTATTCAAATATTGTATCTTTGATGTATATAGGTCTGTACCTGAATTTAACTATATATGTGGTTTGTGTTTATCTATATTTATTCAGACATAGGTATCAAACATTATGGACCTGTTGTAGTGATGTGACTATGGTATCTGTTTATATATTGTATTTTATTTCCTTATGTTACAAGAGTGTAAAAGTAGTTATTAGATAGAGTTAGTTAGAATTGTATCTGATGTCTATCAGTGCATGTAACTATGTATATAATCTCACCCTAACAACTCAATCCATTCGATTCTTAGGTTATCACCATCGATTTAGTTATCGGATCTGTGGATCGAAGGGTCAGGTTATTACATAGGTACTGATGAACTCCTCTGATTCATGATCTGGTTGAAGGCGTAAAATTTTGCTGGCATTAATTAGACAGCCGCCCTTACACATTTGATCTTTAATGAGTGCCTGGAGATAGGTTTCCAAGACACCAATTCCCAGAGATAGGAATTGGTGTATAGTCGAATCGTTTGTAGTTATATCCATATTTCAGCCCAAAGCGATATGTTCGAATAATGATAAACGGCGTTGATGATAAGATGGCTTTGATTATCACTCGTAGATAAATCAAGGGTGGATGTATAGATATAGATATCCAAAAAAAAATCCCTAGAGACGGGAAATGGTGTAAAGTAGATAGCTTTCGTATATACAACCTTGTTTATGACCGAACGGAATACGTCCAGACGAAGAAAAACAAAGTTGACCACTGAGTTGGCCAAAGTAATGAAGCCCTATTTAGAGTTGAGCAAGATATACTTAGCTAAAGATAAGTAGAGTTACTCAAAGAACTACAGCTTTTTAGCCAAATAAGAAATATATTGGCGATGATAAACAAAAATAAGTGATGAAATAATACTAAGCAATTGAAGATATTTAATTATATGTACATAGATAAAATAGATAATAGTGTTGCATAGACATAGACATGTATAATATAAATGTAACTAATTTAAAGATGATTAATACGTGCGGGTAGGTATACGGGCAAATGAAACAAAAGAAACACTAATGTAACTACGTTAAACATTAAAAATACAGTCTTTTATTTAAAGGCCTTTGGTATAGAAGTTTCGGAATCAATCCCGCACAAAGACAGGCTATATAGAGGAAATGCCAAAAATAACAAAATTCGAAAAAGGAAATGTTTACGCCAAAATTGGTCACAAACACCCAATTGCCAATGAAAGCACCAGTTCACAATCACAGATCTCAGAAAATAAGTATGTTGAGAATAAAAAATGAAGAACACTTAGAAAATTTAGAAGATAGCAGTAGAAAACACAAAATTTATAGTGGTTCGGCAATCTGGCCTATGTCCACTTTGAAGTTGATGACTTTATTGATATTCACTTGCTATTTACAACTAATTTTGATGGATTACAGCAGATTAAAGTGTTGAAATTCGAGTACAACACCAATTATGGAGTACAAAGTTGAATTCGGCAGCGTCTGGACGTTTGAAAGCCAAAAAAGATCCCCCTTCAGTAGGCTCTATGGGGCTATATATAGGCGCTCCATGAAAACATCCTGCTCAAACTTTGGGAGACTCCTTCTGGCACGTGAGTGGGACCACGCGATCGATTCCATGAAGTTTCAGCTCGATCTGTGATCGATACGAACGAATTTGGTATCGATTAGCATTTGACCCAATCGAGTTGAAACTTGGCATAAACCTTTCTTAGCTTTTACGTAAGCTCCTGTGAAAATTTCATAGCATTTGGACTTGTAGATTGTGAGATATGATCGATGCGAGTTCATGTTCATCGGTTGGCTGTTGCTTTCGTATTGCTCCTCTTCACGTCGCTCTTGTTGTATCGATACATTTCGCATCAATCCATTCGACTCGATCTTGAGTACGTGCGCGCAAGGTGACATGGCGCGAAATCCCTGGATCGATCCATTTTTTGTGTTAAGTTGACCGAGTTATTCGTACCCAATATCGAAGCTTCGTTTGTGTCGACAATTGAAGTTGTATCTCACATCCATCCATTTCAGCCTTATTCGTACCGATAACTGATGGTGTACTTCGTATCGATCGTTGCGGATACGATCGATCAAAATGACTTCGCTTGAGGGGTTTTCCGATGGACACGAACCCATGATGGATATGAACAAGGAACAAAGGCCCTCAGATGCTATCGATTCGAATATCCATGAACTGGATGGATACGAAGGAGGTCTACAGAGTGGACGGATACGAACTAAGCTTACCTGTGATCGATACGAACTGGGTCGGTCGTCGATCGATATGAAGTAGTATGAACACGAGGTAGACTGATGGATTCGAACTTGATGGGCGTGAATGGATACAAACAACAAACATCTGATGGATACAAACTAAAGCGATACGAAAGTATCGAATTTTCTTAGTTTGCATCGATCATATCTTGAGCATATGAACTCCGATTAACTTGAATTTAAAAGCTGGCTTCTACGACTTTGCTTGTTGTGTCATGCCAATTGTAGCTTGATCTGGACTCAGACAAAATTCATTGATATTCATAGCGAGCCTGCGTACAACCAATCTTTGGGACGAACTGTCTTGGATTTTCAATTGATCTTTGGTATCATGACCTTGCTAATCGGCGGGATAACACTTGCCCTCCAAAACATGCCTTACGGTAGGAATGTGTGTTTTGTAATGCCATAAGATGGATGTTTATATCCTGTTGATGACCTGCAAAGAGATTGATAGTCTTACCTGACTGTGAATGACGATCGCCCGAGATCGTATGTCATTTGAGGTGATATGTGACCGTTCATGGTCGGATGCCATTCACGGTGAATGGTGACCGTTCGCGGTCAGGGTGCCGTTTGAGCCCATTTATGACTGTTCGCGGTTGGGAATCGTTTGGGGCGAATTATGACCGTTCGCGGTCAGGTGCCGTTCGAGGCGAATTGGGACTGTTCGCGGTCGGGTGCCATTTGAGGCGAATTATGACCGTCCGCGGTCGGGTGCTGTTGAGGCGAACTGTGACCGTTCGCGGTCGGGTGTCGTTCGAGGCGAATTATGTGTGCCTGGGGGCGGGGGGACTTAGTATCATTAATGTCATATTTCATGTTCGGGTGAGTTCCTGACCTGTTTTTTAGGGCAGTTTATTGCCATCTCAGAGCATGCCTAAGGACCGTTCGCAACTCTGTGCATGTGTAAGTGGATTTGCCGTTGTAGAATTATTAAAACCAAATACCTGTTCAACTGAGTTTTTTAACAAATACGTTCAACAAAATCATGTTCCAACACGAGAAATAGAAAGCAAAAGAAAAATAGAGACGTTAAAGTGCAAACACATACACCGACGCGATTGGTAGTCGTATCAGAGCATGCCTGAGGATCGTTCGCGGTCTTGTACATGTGTAAATGACTTAGTCGCGTTGGTATGGAGTTTGCCACTTATTCATCATTATTTCCATCAATTGATGACAAGCTGACGCCCCGATCCAGAGCAGTTCCCATTTGATGCAGGTGGTGGCCGCTCTCGTTCCACCGTGGTTTCTCCCCTTCTCAAGTACCACGATAGCAGGCCATTTTGAATATGCCCTTCAACCTCGTCTTTCAAGTGCCTACAATCATTTGTGCTATGACCATTCAGCTTGTGGAATAAGCAAGATTTGTCTGATCTTCTCTCATTGCTGGTCGGATCCCTCCTCATTAGCTTTCGATAAGGAATCTGTCCCTTGGTATTCTGGAGATTCGCTCCAAAGTCTCCTTCAGTTCTATATGTGAGGTGAATCTTGGTTCTTTTCATGGTCGCATTGAGTCATCACCATTATCCTCATCCTTTCCTTTCCGTTGACCAGTTCCTACACCTCTTTCAGGAGGATTTTTGCCCTTGACTTAATAAACATTAATTCCTTCTCCTTCCTCTCTTTCAGCATTTGCATTCTCTAATCGTAAAAATCCTTCGGCCTCATGATAAAATTACCCTAGATCCATAGGGGGATCCCTTGTCAACGAATTCTTAAATTTTGTGCCGTCAGCTACGCCAAATACACCTGCCATCAGAACCATGGATGGATCTGGCTGATCCACCGATGCATCCGGTGCATTGAATCGCGTTAGAAAGCTCCTCAAAGATTCCTCGGTTCTTTGCTTCAGTGCTGCCAAACTCATCACATTCTTGGGTCTCGAAATGTGAACCCTGAATTACCACATAAACCTTTCAGTCAAATTGGTCCATGTTCCAATGGATCCACTCTCCAGTTTTCTAAACCATAGCGCTGAAATGTCTACCATGTACAAAAGGAATCATTGGGTCATGACCTCCTCTAATGCCCCCAGCACCTCCATACGCCTCATATTCTTTGTCAAATGAACCGCAGGATCCGTCCTTCCATTATTCGTTTCCAATGTCGGTAACTTGAATTCTTGTGGATTCCTAGCTTGCCTAATCGCGGGAGCAAAGGGACTCCTATTCACATCCTCCATATCTCTATTCACTAGTCCGCCTCTCATGGCACGTCTGACCATCTCTGTCAATCTGTCACTGCCGTCAAGCTGTAGCCCTTGTCTGTTGCTTCTGGTTTTCCCCCTTGAGTTCACGAGGGATCCCTGAGATCTTCCCCCCTGAATGAGCATTCATTTCTCTGTCAATGCCGTGTTGCACAGTTCCTCCTGTTATTCTGCCTGGGATTGGGTTAACATGCTCTGGGTAAGTGCACCCTTGTTCTAGGGCTGTGCTTGATGGTCCTAATCCATTCTGAATTCTAGTTGCTCCGTATTCTCAATCCCTATCTCCAGCATCTCTTGTGGTCGCGTTAGCTTGATTCTGCACCCTGGTTTGTCCAGTTCCTCGAAGTAAATTATGTATCGTCTCTTCCTCTCTTTTCAGAAGCTCTTCGTGCATAGCTCTCATCATCATCTCAATCTCATCTGTGGTGATGAAGACCGAGGCTTGGTTTTCTCCTAAGGAAGCCTCTTGACTCCCCTCATGCTGAATCCTTTCCGCTCTTTGCCTTCTACTTGATTGCCTTGTCATAGCTCTTCAGATCTGAATCCTTAAGCCTTCAAATTCAACTTCCAAGCGATAGAATCCCTGATTAGCCTTCTCAGTGAAAACACTGAAATGTTTGCGCCAAAATTGGTCACAAACACCCAATCGCCAATGAAAGCACCAGTTCACAATCAATGATCTCAGAAAATAAGTATGTTGAGAACAAAAAATGATGAACACTTAGAAAATTCAAAAGAAAGCAGTATAAAACACAGAATTTAAAGTGGTTCGGCAATCTGTCTTACTCCACTTTGAAGTTGATGAATTTATTGATATTCACTTGCTGTTTACAATCGATTTTGATGGATTACAGCGGAATAAAGTGTTGAAATTCGAGTACAACAGCAGCTTTGGAGTACAAAGTTGAATTCGACAGAGTCTGAATGTCTGAAAGCCGAAAAAGATCCCCCTTCTTTAGGCTCTAGGAGGCTATTTATAGGCGCTCCATGCAAATATCTCGCTCAAACTTTAGAAGGCTCCTTCTGGCACGTGAGTGGGCCCACGTGGTCGATTCCATGAAGTTTCGGCTCGATCCATGATTGATACGAATGAATTTCGTGTCGATTGGGATCTGACCCAATCGAGTCGAAACTTGGCATGAACCTTCCTTAGCTTGTACGTAAGCTCCTATGAAAATTTCATAGCATTTAGGCTTGTATATTATGAGATATGATCGATGCGAGCTCGTGTTCATCGGTTGGTTGTTGCTTTCATATTGCTTCTCTTCGCGTCGCTCTTGTTCGTATCATACATTTCGCATCAATCCATTCGACTCGATCTCGAGCACGTGCACGCAAGGTGACGTGGCACGAAATCTCTGGATCGATCCATTTTTTGTGTCGAGTTGACCGAGTTATTCGTACCCAATATCCAAGCTTCGTTCGTATCGACAATTGAAGGTGTATCTCGCATCCATCCATTTCGGCCCTTATTCATATCAATAACTGATGATGTACTTCATATCGATCGTTGCAGATACAACCGATACGAAATGACTTCGCTTGAGGGGTTTTCCGATGGACACGAACCCATGATGGATACGAACAAGGAGAAAAGGCCCTCGGATGCTATCGATTAGAATAACCATGAATTGGATGGATACGAAGGAGGTCTGCAGAGTGGACGGATACGAACTAAGCTTACCTGTGATCGATACGAACTGGGTCGTCCTCGATTGATATGAAGTAGAATGAACACGAGGTAGACTTATGGATTTGAACTTGATGGGCATGATGGATACGAACAATAAACCTTTTGTCTTTGTCGAAAGCAGCGACTTTAAAAGGTTGGAAAAAGTGGCTATAACCCTTCGACTGTGTCGGAAGATTAAAAATAAAACAGTGATAGGTGGCGTGACCTTTCGACTGTATAGAAAGGTTTCAAAATGAAATAGTGGTAAAGCAATAGTAAACTTTCGACTTTGTCGGTAGGTTTAAAACCTTTCTTTTAAACATTATATCTAGTTTAAAGCAACCAAGTCGAAAACTCTAATTCGAAAGCAAAGCAGGTGAAAGCTTAGTGTATAAAACAAACATACCCCAACCTCTTTGGCCATCAACCTTTCGACTAGGAATCCTTTGACTCAGTCCAATTCATTATGTACCATGTAACCTGATACCATATGCATTGGTTTAACCTTGTCGAAAGCTATAATCTTTCGACTTAGTCGAAAGGTATGGGTCGGAAGGTTTACTTCCGTAAAAGGATGAAACGTGCTAAAAGTATGATTTAAACTTTTCAATTAACCTGCCTTTGTTTGTCAAATTCTCATTGGTTAACAATTTCTCTTCAGAAAAATGTTGCCACCAATTTTCAGAACTAAATAATGATTTTATTTTATAAAATGCCTCTTCTCCTTAATTTAATGTATAAAACATTTGTGTCCCATATTTTAAATAATTTTATATATTCATCAAAACACTTAGAAGAAATCCGAAAAAATCCCAGAAAATCTATTTTAATATGTTTTCCAACATATAAAATTTCAAACCCAAATAATCTTTATTTTTGCCGTAAATAATTTATAACCCAATAAATCATTTTCTTCATTATAAAATTTATACAAAATCCATATAAGCTCAGGAAATTATGAGAATTGAAACCCATCTCCAAAATCATGTTTTCTATAACATAAAATTTTCCCATGGCATTTAAAAATCATTTCATCTCGGATTTACCCTAAAACCATGTATATCTAACTTTTTAAAAAACCTTGTTTAATTCATATAAATCATAAATCAAGCATATCATATCCAATATCATAAAAATAGATTTATCATTAAATCCGAAACCATTTTATGGAAAAATCAAAATAGAGATATAGAAACTATTATTCACCTTAGATTGGATAAGGAAATTGAAATTTTGACTGAGATTGATTTCTCTAGTTTGAATCCTAGGCTTTTAAGTTGATTTTCTATTATCTTCTAATGCCAGCCTTGCTTTCTCACGATTATAATTTTTTTGCTGTAAATGAACATATAGGTCGAAGAAAGCTAGTATAAGGGTGGGAAATGTGGGTGGCTATTTACCCTAATGCCCTCGTGTTTAATTTCCTTACAATTTATATAAGTTCATTAGATTTAAAATAAGCACGCCCACCTAATTTATTAATCAACCTCAATCTCATTATCTACATTATTCTATTTAACGTATTCTAATTAAATCTCCTAAATAATGTCAATAAAATAGGAGTGTTACAGGCTCCCATGCTTAAAGAATTTTGTCCTCGAAATTCAGTAAGGACTAACTAGCACACGCATTAATCATCTGTAACATCTCCTAACAACCATACTAGCCAATCATACTAGCAACCAATCTATATAAATCTAATATAGACATACCATCAAAGAAGATCAGGATTAGCCTCTCGAATCCTATCCTCAGTCTCTCAAGTACAGTATTTCTCATTATCGCTCCACTGGACCTTTACCAACTTGACTGACTTGGTTCTCAATCTCTTCTCATCTCTTGCTACAACCCGAGTTGGTTGTCTAACAAAATTCAAATCAGACTCTACTACCAAATCCTCCAACTCTGTATGTGGAATAGTCGCCTTTGGATCATGCACAAACTTACGAAGATGAGACACATGGAATACATTTGGACACCTGCCAAACTTCTCGGAAACTCTACTCGGTATGTGAACTTTCCAACCCTTTCTATAATCTGAAATGGACTAACATACCTCGAGGCCAACTTTCCCCGCTTTCCAAATTATGCCATACTCTTCATCGGTGATACTTTAATGAAAACTCTATTTCCCACTGAGAACTCTGGATCTATACGCCTTTTATCTGTGTAACTCTTCTGTATGGATTGAGCTTTCTTCATTCATTCTCGGATTAACTCAACCTTCTTCGATGCCTCTCTAAAAAAACATGGACCTAAGACCAACTGTCTTCAGTCTTCAACCAACATGCCGGCGATTGCATCGCCTTTCATACAAAGCCTCAAAAGGCTCATTCCTATACTAGTCTGATAATTATTATTACAGTAAAACTCAACCAAATGTAGGTGATCTTCCCATGATCCACCAAAGTCCAATACACAAGCTCTCAACAAATCTTCGAGTACCTTATTGACCCTCTCTATCTATCCATCCGTCTGTGTGTGATATGTTGTACTCATCTTGAGCTTGGTACCTAATACCTCTTATAGACTCCTCCAAAATTTACTAGTGAATAATGCATCTCTGTTGCTAACTATGCTACTAGGAATCCCATGAAGTCTAACTATGTTCTTCATGAACAACTTTGCTAAAACAAGTGCCATTCTGGTTGACTTTACCGAAATGAAATAGGAACTCTTGGTCAACCTGTCCACAATAACCCATACATTTGCATTTCCTCTATTTGACCTTGGCAGCCCATCTATAAAATCCATCAATATCGAATCCCACTTCCAAACCGGAATATCTAAAGGCTGAAGTAACTCACTTGGTTTCTGATGTTCAGCCTTCACTTGTTGATAGTTAATACACTACCTAAACCACAAGCCAATATCCCTCTTCATGAATTCCCAATAAAAGCTCATCTTCGTATCTTGATACATCATGGTTCCTCCAGGACGAATCGTAAACTTCGACCGATGACATTCTTCTAGAACTTCCCTCATTAAGTTCTCTACATCTGGAACACATAACCATCCTTTCTTCCTCAACCGTCTTCTTTGGTCAAGACTAAAATTTTTAGGTCATCAATCTCTGATCCTCCCTCAAGTCTTCTGATCCTTTCAGGTAAAATTGGATCTTCTCTTTGTTAGAAGCTATCCTTTCGATAAGCACTGGTCCAACTCCTAAACATTATAACATGGCAATACCCTGAATAGAACTAGCCGTAGATCTCAACTGCACACCACAACTTGCTAAAGCTTCTAGATCCTTCCATTCTGCCAACATTGCTAATACCATGTTTTGATGTTTTCTATTGTGAGCATTTGCTACCTTATTTCCTTTCCTAGGAGTATACTCTACACCAAAGTCATAAGCAGCCAAAAACTATAGCCATCTCTGTTTCCTCATATTCAACTCCTTCTGAGAGAATAAATATTTTAAGGACTTATGGTCGGTATACAACTCAAATCTCTCTGCCAACAGATAATGCCTCCAAATCTTCACGGCAAAAATCACCGCAGCCAACTCTAAGTCATGAGTAGGATATCTAACTTCATGCGGTCTATGCTGACTAGATGCATAAGAAATAACTCTGCCCTTCTGCATCAATACTGCTCCCAATCCAGTGCCACATGCATCAGTATATACTACCAACCCTTGGTTACCATCTGCGACTACTAACACTGGTGCATTGGTTAACAAATGTTTTAACTTAAAGAATGCTTCCTCACATTTGCCGGACCTAACAAACCTCACGTCCTTCCTGGTCAACTTAGTCAAAGGCGTTGCTATCCGTGAGAAATCCTTGATGAATCTCCGGTAATAGCCAACAAGTCCAAGAAAACTCCTGACCTCGGTTACCATCTCTGGTCTCTTCCAATTATTGACTGCCTCGATCTTAACTATGTCAACTGACAATCCTTCCTCCAATACCACATGAACAAGAAACTTAACTTCACTCTTCCAGAAATGACACTTGGAAAACTTCGCCATCAGTTGATTCTGCCTCAGCATCTCCACCACCACTCTATGATGAATCTCATGCTCTCTTTCATCTTTAGAGTACACCAAAATGTCATCTATAAACACCAACACAAACCCTATCCCACTGCTCTTGGAAAACTCGATTCATCAAATCAACGACGAAAACAGGTGCATTCATTCGAATGGCATTACTAACCATTCATGCGAACCATATTTAGTCCAAAATACCATCAAAGGAATACTATCCTCTACCGCTCTCAACTGATGGAACCCCACCGCCAAATCTAATTGAAAAAATACTCTAGCTCCACTCAACTGATCAAACAGATCATCTATCCTTGGCAAAGGGTACGTATTCTTGATCGTCCTTTCGTTCAACTTACGGTAATCGATGCACATCCTTAACAACCCATCTGGTTTCTTCACAAACACCGCAGTTTCTCCCTAAGGTGAACTGCTTGGTCAAATAAAATTCCTTTCCTCAAGATCCACTAACTGCACCCTTCAATTCCTTCATCTCTATCAGTGTCATTCTGCTAGGTGGTCTACTAACAAGTTCAGCTCCCGGTACAAGGTCTATCTGAAACTCAACAGCTTGTTTCGAAGGTAATCCAGTAACCAGCTCAAAGACATCTGCAAACTCTCTGACCACACGAACCTGACTAAGCTCTTCTCCA
Source organism: Allium cepa (assembly GCA_030765085.1). Taxonomy (NCBI): domain Eukaryota; kingdom Viridiplantae; phylum Streptophyta; class Magnoliopsida; order Asparagales; family Amaryllidaceae; genus Allium; species Allium cepa. The sequence continues at coordinate 258,706,139 of CM060938.1, read as the reverse complement.
ACCTCCATGGCACTCAACAAAGCATAAATACTCTTACTAGAGTTTTCTACCGAGAGAATGATTCAGTTATGACTATCCGGGTGCCTCAATGGTATTTCCCGATCCTGAAAATATATCCTAGCCTCAAACTTACCCAACCAATCCATACCAAAGATGATCCCAGAATCTACGAAATCAAAAAAATACAAACTGCATGTAAACTTATGACCTAACAAATCAAGTTCTAACTGGTCATATGTCATCCCAAGAGTTGCTTACCCTCTTATTGGATTCACAACCCTTAAGGAAGTAACAATGTATGTGGGTTCTATACATAACCCATCAACCAAATACTGTGATATAAAAGATTGTGATGCACTGGTATAAAAAGGTGTTATAATTGGTATACTCTATATCAAAAGTGTATCTTCCATCACAATCTGTCCTTTATCTAGTGCAGTAGGTCTAGAAGAAGACGACGGTCCAATAGAAAATACCTTGCCTATGTCTGCCCTGACTGGCTCTGGACACTGGTTCTTGTAATGCCCAAGTTGGTCACAATTGAAGCATTTCACATTCTTCTTCTCCGCAGGCTTCTTTCCTTTACCAGTTCTGGGCATAATGGCCCTTCTTATCACACTTATAACACACCAAATCAGCCTTTGTCTTCTTAAAAACCTCCCCTTTCTTAAAGAATTTTATTTTTCTTCCTCGAAAACCCTGAGACTCAACTGGCTTCTCCCTAGCTGAAACAGCTAGCATCTCCTCATGGCAGACGATCATCTCCAACAGTACATGACAAAGTTTCTAGTATGAGCCATAGCCATCCTGCCTAGCTCTAGTCTCCAACCTCTAATGAATCTCTCATTCCTTCAGACACCAGTGTCAACTAAAGCATAACCATCGAGATAGCTCATTAAATTTAGCAGCATACTCGATCACAAACACCTGTCCTTGGACAAGATCCATGAACTTCCTCATTAATTCCGATTTGGCAACCTCAGAGAAGAACCTCTGCTTAAACCTCCTTCTGAAGTCAGCCCATGTCAACTCTTCCTCCGGCACTTCGGTTGTCACACTGCTCTATAAAGATCATTTCACAGTTCAACAGCCAATTCTCTACTTCAACAACATCTTCCGTTCCAACAAACAGCTTTCTTCCCAGACCGAAATAGTCTATACTCAGCTTAGCATAGTTATAACCAACTGGAACTATAGGATTAACTCCACCAACATTCCCAGCAGCTCCTGCTTACAACAGATTAGCCAACAATTGATACACCATCCCCACATGTATTGGCAGATTTCCATCACCTATATTGGCTTCAGCATTTTGTTTAGCATTTTCCTATCGACCTTGGTTTCTCTGAGTATCAGGTCGAGCATTTCCATTGGTAGTGGTACTTCCTCCACCTAGATTTTCTCTTCTGTTTCCTACTTCCGTATCTTATTTCTCGTATGTCTGCATATGAGCCTTAGTAAGATAAAGAAGAACGGTTTAAGAGAGAGGGGAATACGTACTTAGATATATACATATATACCAAATATAAGTATAATAATATAGCGTTAACTCAAACCCTGATCATATTTGTAGATTTGTTGGATTATGTTTGAAAAAGCTTTTAGGTTTTACTTTCCTATTAAAGTCTCATAAAACTATGCTCAGATACCAACTTGTAACATGCAACTATTTGGAGGCCCAAAACTAAGGGCAACGGATGCTGCAGTCATCCATAGTTATTAATCTTCGGCGATCAAATATGGCGGTGCAAGATACATTGATACACAGATCATAGAAACATGGAAAAAATTTAACAATTCAAAAACACATTTCCACATTCAAATTAAAACATTTCATGTTCATTACATAATCCCCTCAAATTAAATTAACCACGTTCAGCAAAATATAACTATTACAAATACGCCAAGAGCGGCTTGAAGATCCCCCCTTGGTTGATCAGAGAATATGGTAAGCTAATAAATCTGCCTTTACAACAAAACACACAACGGAAAGAAAAACTCTAAATACCTATCTGCCTCCTGCACGCCTCCAAAAGCTTTATTCGTCAGAGAAGAAACCCTTAAATCTCAACCTACTCATAATAAATTGAGTAAAACCGAGAATTTAAGAGGAAAACAAAAACTTTGAATCAAACGTAAGCTTGGTTTGAATAATAATCTAACATCTCAATCCTTTTAGATATCTAGTGAGACCACGCCGCTTAGCGGAACGGGTTTTCCCCTCATTAATATCCTAAAACCTTTATAAAACCAAATTCTGTGCTCCTGCATCCACAATGGTTAAAACATAAGATATGCATACTTGAAAATAATTAGGATTTACCATTCCTAGTTTAATTTGACACCCTGTCATAATTATAGTTTCTAGGGTCACTATTAACCTTTTTAGTTTTCATGGGTTTACTAGTAACCTTGTTATAATTAATAGAAACCCTGTCTTATTTATAGTTTTCAAGGGATCACTAGAAACCTATAGCCTCCTACCAGTTAACTTAACTAATTCATGGGTCTTCCTGAACCTACTAGTCATTCCAATAAGTAATCACCTTATCCTAGTTTTCATAGGTTAACTAGGAACCTATGGACTTATAAAGTAACTCACTTCTTATCCTAGTTTTCATGGGTTAACTAGGAACCTATTGACTGATGTCAATTCTTGATCCCGATATAGTTTTCATGGGTTCTATACAAACCAATTAGCCCCTGCCAACTGTCCTTATGCATAGTTTTCATGGGTTTACTATAAACCTCTTGGTATGCATCAATAACTACGATATCATAGTTTTCATCGGTTTACTATAAACCTCTTGGTATGCACCAATAACTACCTTATCATAGTTTTCATGGGTTTATTATGAACCTTTTGGTTTACCTCCAATAACTACAATGTTTAGGCATCCTATATTTTTGGTCACCATGACTCCATGGATGTAATTCTACTCATTCCGGGGTTTAAGCAATTTATATTCACTAATGAGTTAATCTAATGGTTCTTCTACCCTTTTTCTCAAAATACAATTATGGCTAACATGTGAACATTTTCCTATTTGAAGAAGTAAAACAACAATTTAACATTTCCACTCCTATGGGTTTAAGGTCCTTGAAATAAATATCATAGAACATTGTTAGCACCTTTAACTTATTTTTTGTCTAGGCAATACTTCTTCAAAACTACATACTTAAAACCATTACAAAACTCCTTTATATAAGGTATGGGTTTCCTTTAAAAATTAGAGTTACGGGTTTTCAAACCTTTCAGAACCAAACCTTTCAACCTTGTCGAAAGGTTTTCAAAACAACCTTTCAAAACCATTAAAACCATTCAGCAATTCAAACCTTTCGAAAGCATTCAACTCTTAAAATATAAACCTTTTGAAGACTTATTGGGTTCAAGTTAAAACATGCGAAAGATCCTCATTTAAAACCTTTCGACTACAATGGAAGCAACCTTGCGACCTTGTCGGAAGGTCTACTTCGAAAGCTTTAAAACATTTCATTTAAAACAATAGGCCTCCTTCTTTTAAAACAACTCCTTCAAAAGCTTGGGTTATACTTCAATTATAGAACAAGGGTAAATCATCTAAGTCGAACGCTTTGAAACCTTTCGAAAGCAATGGGAGAAGCGGCTGGTTTTTAAAACAAGTAAACCTTCTGTCTTTGTCGAAAGTAATGACTTCGAAAGTTTGAAAAAAAGCGACTATAAACTTTCGACTATGTTCGAAGGTTCAAAATAAAACAATGATAAGTGGAAGTGATCTTTCTACTGTGTCAAAAGGTTTCAAAACAAAATAGTGGTAAAGCAGCAGTAATCTTTCGACTTTGTCGAAAGGTTTAAAACCTTTCTTTTTAAACATTTGACCTGGTTGAAAGCAACCAATTTGAAAGCTCTAATTCAGAAGCAAAGCAGGTGAAAGCTTTAGTTTTTTAAACAAACATACCCTAACCTCTTTAGCCATTAACCTTTCGATTAAGAACCCTTCTGTTAGTCCGTAAGATGATGGTTTTGATGACAACAACCTTAGAATAGATTATAAAATATAAATACTAACATTATAAGTTTAGATATATATGTATATGCAGGATTTAACCATGCAGGTACTAAGAAAGAAGACTGTACAGTATGGAGATTCAAGATATCAAGATAAAAGACTCATGAGTATCAAGATTATCAAGAGTTCAAGATTTCAAAGTTAAGTATTTTTTATTATTAGGAATTTTGTTAAAACTCATAGAAAAGAACTGGCATCTTAAAATCCAATTTATTCGTGGAAGGGGAATCCACTTCGAGCCTGTTAAAGGGATGGAACCCTAAGTAGGATGGAACCTACGAAAAATCTAGTGGAACATTGTTTTGTATCCACTAACTTTTATTCAAAATGATTTTTCAAAATTATATCCTGTTTTCAAAATGTTTTCGAAACTTTCCTTTTAAAAGATTCAAAACCCTCTATCGTGATTTTAAATAATTTTAGCTTCAAAATTATCTTTAATTTTAAAGTCAAATTACTCCTGATTTTAACTATCTTTTAATATAATATATTTAACTTTTAAATATTTATACTTAGATTTAAAATATAAAATTAGAGTTAAATTCTATATATATTATTCTCTATATTACTTATGAATTTTAACTATATTCGAGTATATTTATAAAGTTTAAATTAGTTTTAATATAAGATAAATGTTATTTTCAATGAAAATCAAAACATCAAAAAATACTTTGGGATGTCGACATGCCTATATACCCCATGTTGACATGGTGTCAGTTGAGTTCAAAATTTAAATTTCGAAAGAAGTGTCTATTCCCCATAATTCTTCACGAATGGACATGGCTGTTGTTCTTCTATAAATAGGGGTTAGTTTCAACGAATTTTATATCAGATTTTCTGGTTTTTCACTCCTCTTCTTCTTCCACTTTTCTTAATACCTATTCTTATCATTACTCTGTCGAAATCAACATTGAATCGAACTCGATTACTTCTAGTTTCATTCTCTATCACTCTCTCTACAAGATTCTCAGTGCTATTCAGAGTTATAGACTTCTTTGTAATCTATTAAGCGAGAAAAGGTGTGATTGTAGCCTTGAAAATCAATCAAGAAAGAAAAGGTGTGATTGTAGCCTTGGTAAATCAATTGGGTAAACTTGTGGCCTGAAAATCAAGTATCTCTACCCAGAGGATCGAAATTCTGAAGGGTGTACCTCGTAGCCTTGAAATCGAGGGTGTAATTGTATAATTGCTTTTGAAAGGAAGTCCATACTTGTTTTGCGGGACTGGATGTAGGGTAACTCTGAACCAGTATAAAATCCGGTGTTTTCTTTCCTTTACTGCTTTTATTTTATTTCTACATCTGTGTTTGTTTCTGTGACCATATCCGTGTTTGTATATTGCGTACATCGGTGTCTAAATTAACATAAATAAAAAAAGATTTAGTAATTCTTTATTAACACTATTCACCCCCCTCTAGTGTTAATCCTAGCCTTAAGATCCGTAATCTGCATTTCTCACAATTGGTACAGAGGAAGGTTTTCAAAGTTTCATAATCTGATTTTTGAAAAAATTTCAAAATGGCTACCAACACTGGTATTGTTATTAACATCAGTATCCCTGTCATTAGTTCATTTGTAGAGGGTACGTCTACTGTCAGACCACCACTTTTTAATGGCTGTAACTATGCATATTGGGCATGTATGATGAAAATATATTTATAATCTATAGGATTAGACACTTGGAATATCACACAAACTGAATATTCTGAACCCACAACTAATTTTGCACAGTGGACTACTGAGCAAAAGACTATTGCACAAAATAATTCTAAGGCAATGAATATTCTGTTTTGTTCACTAGATAGAAATGAATTCAATAGAGTGTCAGTTTGTAAGTCTGCATATGAAATCTGGAAAACTTTGCAAGTCACTCACGAAGGAACAAGCAAAGTTAAACAGACCAAAATTTCCATGCTCACAAATCAGTTTCAATTATTTAAAATGAATCCTAATGAGTCTATTTCAAATATGTATAGTAGATTTCAGGATATTGTGCATTCTCTAATATCTTTGGGAAAGGAATTTTCTGAAGAAGATCAAGTCAGAAAAATTTTAAATTCTCTAACTCCAGAATGGGATCAAAAGACACTTGCGATCGAAGAGGCAAATGACATCAGTACTTTAAAGATAGAAGAATTAATTGGAAATCTAATGTCGTATGAAGTTCAAATGATCGGGAGAAGAGAAAGTAAAGCATCTGAAAAGAAATCAATGGCATTCAATGTATTAACCGATGGATCAGACTCAAACAGCGATAATGATGAAGAGATAACCTTTATGACCAGAAATTTTAGGAAATTCCTGAAATACAGAAAGATGAATAATCTCAAGAGAAACAACTATAAGAATTCTGGAAATCAGAATGTAGTGCAAATAATGACAAATGTTGTAGCTGTGATAAACCAGGCCATTTCAAAAGAGACTGTCCGTAACCAAATAGGCAAAATTCTCCTATGAACAATGATCCAACAAAGAAATGGAAGTGTGCATTTACCGCTACTCTAGATGACTCAGACTCATCCTCAAGTAGTGATGATCAGAAAACAGATAATTCGAATTTGTGTTTCACAGCTGTTCATGACTCAGACGAATTCAAAGAAATGGACTCAGAATAAGGTACAGGTTTACAATACAACTGGTTGAAATTGCTTGCTTAGAATTAGTTGCTTGATTGTTTGATTGATTGGTTTTGAATTGGTGTGTTGTTTGAATTTTAAAATTTATTTTCTATATTTTATTATTATTTCATTATTTCATTATTTTATTATTATTTTTTAATAGTATAATAATATTTTCTGTAATATACTTGAGGTTTAATAATATTTCAGATATATATATATATAGGCATTAATTATAATAATATTTATATATATTAGAGAACTTAGGAAAAATCAATTCATGAAAATTCAAAGGCACATGTCGACATGGTCCCTACCATGATGTCGACATGGGTACCTGAATTTGAATTCAAATATTTGAATTTTCCTCCACCTTTTCATTTCATTCAATTCTATGAAAACTACTTTTTGACCAGAGAATATGTTCTTTGAGAATATATTTATTCACTATCTTTTATCATATCTTTTCACTCTCATTTTCAAATTCAAACTCTCTTTTCATAACTTCAAACTCTCTACTCTCAACTTTAATGGCTTCTTCAAGCAACCCCTCCACCATGAGAATTTCCAAAAAAATCGTAGAGCAATTATTCAATGATCCGGAGGCAATAAAAGCATACATCAATTAAGCTAACTATGCCAAAGTCCATCCCGAAAAATTTGCTATTTTCAAGATTTTTCTTCTTATGAACTTGATTCTCTTTTCGCAAACAATGGAGTTCTTAGTCTTATTGATGCTTCTCAAGATGATTTTGTTTGCTATCCAAATCTTGTCAAAATTTTCTATGCTAATTTAAACCGTGGATTTTATTATGGAAATGAGGGTGAAATTTAGAGTAGTGCCAAAGGCACTAGAATTGTTTTGAATTGTGATCTTTTGGGTACCATACTCAATTGCAAGTGTACGAGAATGGATCTTTCTAATTTTAAAATCGATGAAAATGATTGTGAGACATTTCATCACATTTTCGAAGGGATTAATAATTTTGAATTCAAAAATCGAAATTTTCGACCAAAGGTAAGAATTGTCAATCTTCTTTTGCAACATACTTTGACCCCAAGATCGGGGAATTTTAACAATCCTACTTCAAAAGTTTGCAAAGCTCTTTTTGCTATTTTCGGAAATTATGACATAAATTGGGCGCAAGTTATTTTGGATGAACTTCGTCCTAAAAATCTTGAAATGGGTGAGAATACCATATACATGGAATTTATCTCACTCGGATTTTTAACTATTTTGGAGTGGATTTCAAAGGCGAAGAATTTGTTTCTAGAAAAGTTTTCAACCATTCCAACATTTCTCTTATGAAAATTCCTTTTGTTTTTCAACCATATGAGACCCTTGCCGAAAAAGAAGAGCGTTTGGCTCATGAGGAAATGGAAGAAGAGGAAGAGGAAGAAGAAGAAGGGGATGAAATGGAAATTGAAGAAGAAGAAGGTGAAACCTCTTTGGAAAGCATTGACTATCCTGCTAATCCATCCACCAAAACCCTTCTCAAAAACCAAAAGACGATTGTTGAGAATCAACGGATTCTTAAAAGATCCATTAGTAAGAAGTTGGACAAATTTTCATCCAAGATGAACAAGTTCATTTTCAAAGTCAGCAAGAAACTTGGACTATCTTCATCTTCATCATCCTCTAACTAGTCTTATCTTTTCATATCTTGTTGTATTGTTTTAGCTTGCTTTATTTCAAATGTTCATGTAGTTTGTTGTGTGCTTAATCGTTGTGTTATTGTAGTATGCAATGAAATGAAATTTCTTTTCTGTTATCTATCTTATCTTATCTCCAGAATAAATGTTAGTATAGTATATAAATTTATATATATACACACAGTTATTCACAAAATCAAATTAATCATAATTTTTCACCGACCCATGTTGACATCCCCTATATGACCATGTTGACATGTACTGGTCAGAAATGACAATTGATTTTGAATTTGAAATTTGAATAACTACCAAATGTCTATTCATTTCAAACGAATTTCTACACCTATAAATACCTGTTTCTTCCAGAATTCTTCACTGAAATTCATTTCTTATCATCTATATCCTTTATTTCTTTCATAAATTCAACTATAGCTAATCCTATTCACAATCTATTCGAAAAATCTTGAAGAAACTCTTAATTCGTTCAAGAATATTCTCTCGTTTACTTTACGAAGCCAGCGTCACTTAGAATTGAGTCAAATGTAGATGATCATGGAACAAGAAAGGCACTTCGATGTGATACGATGGATGATCTCCTCTCTGCACAAGGATGATAACGAAGCACATTCTCCTGTCTCTCTCACCGATGACAATGATAATTGGGATGTTATTAAGGCAGACCCAATCTTTGGAGAAGTAGGATGGGTGGAAGTTCCACGTAACGTTTGATTTTTATTTGTGTGCTTTGTTTGAATTGATTTTGTTTGGATTGATACTCTGTATGGATTGATTTCTTGATATTGGTTTGAAATTTGTTGTATAAAACATATATATACATTGAAATGTATATAGACTTTGATTAGTTATCATGTTCATAAGTATAGTTATTTCTTAATCTATATATTATGTTGTATCGTTTATCAATGTAGGTACTTAAGTATGAGGGGGAGTGAATTTTTTTCGTTGATGACAGAGGGGGAGAAATATAAAATAGGGTCGTTAGGCATAGATTAAGGGGGAGTTATTAGTTTTAGGGGGAGTTATTAGGATAGAAGTAAAATTTTATAAACAAAGGTTGTCATCATCAAAAAGGGGGAGATTGTTAGTTCGTAAGATGATGGTTTTGATGACAACAACCTTAGAATAGATTACAAAATATAAATACTAACATTATATGTTTAGATATATATATATATGTATATGTAGGATTTAACCATGTAGGTACTAAGAAAGAAGACTGTACAGTATAGAGATTCATGATATCAAGATAGAAGACTCATGAGTATCAAGATTATCAAGAGTTCAAGATTTCAAAGTTAAGTATTTTTTATTATTAGTAACTTTGTTAAAACTCATAGAAAATCACTGGCATCTTAAAATCCATTTTATTCATGGAATGGAATCCACTTCGAGCCTGTTAAAGGGATGGAACCCTAAGTAGGATGGAACCTACGAAAAATCTAGTGGAACATTGTTTTGTATCCACTAACTTTTTATTCAAAATGATTTTTCAAAATTATATCCTGTTTTCAAAACTTTCCTTTTAACAGATTCAAAACCCTATATCCTGATTTTAAATAATTTTAGCTTCAAAATTATCTTTAATTTCAAAGTCAAATTACTCCTGATTTTAAACTATCGTTTAATATAATATATTTAACTTTTAAATATTTATACTTAGATTTAAAATATAAAATTAGAGTTAAATTATATATATATATTATTCTCTATATTTACTTATGAATTTTAACTATATTCGAGTATATTTATAAAGTTTAAATTAGTTTTAATATAAGATAAAAGGTTATTTTCAAAGAAAATCAAAACATCAAAAAATGGTTTGGGACGTCGACATGCCTATATACCCCATGTCGACATGGTGTCAGTTGTGTTCAAAATTTAAATTTCAAAAGAAGTGTCTATTCGCCATCACTCTTTACGAATGGACATGGCTGTTGTTCTTCTATAAATAGGGGTTAGTTTCAATGAATTTTATATCAGATTTTTTGGTTTTTCACTCCTCTTCTTCTTCCACTTTTCTTAATACATATTCTTATCATTACTCTACTGAAATCAACATTGAATCGAACTTGATTACTTCTTGTTTGATTCTCTATCACTCTCTCTACAAGATTCTCAACGCTATTTAGAGTTATAGACTTCTTTGTAATCTATTAAGCGAGAAAAGGTGTGATTGTAGGCTTGAAAATCAATCAAGAAAGAAAAGGTGTGATTGTAGCTTTGGTAAATCAATTGGGTAAACTTGTGGCCCGGAAATCAAGTATCTCTACCCAGAGGATCGAAATTCTGAAGGGTGTACCTCGTAGCCTTGAAACCGAGGATGTAATTGTACAATTGCTTTTGAAAGGAAATTCGTACTTGTGTTGCGGGACTGGATGTAGGGTAACTCCGAACCAGTATAAAATCCGGTGTGTTCTTTCCTTTACTGCTTTTATTTCATTTCTGCATCTGTGTTTCTTTCTGTGATCATATCTGTGTTTGTATATTGCATACATCGGTGTCTAAATTAACATAAATCTAAAAGATTTAATAATTCTTTATTAACACTATTCACCCCCTCTCTAGTGTTAATCCTAGCCTTAAGATCCGTAATCCGCATTTCTCACACCTTCGACTCTGTCCAATTCATTATGTACCAAGTAACTTGATACCATATGCATTGGTTTGACCTTGTCGAAAGGTCTGGGTGAGAAGGTTTACTACCATAAAAGGCTGAAACATGCTAAAAGTATGATTTCTTTGTTTTTAACTTAAAAAGTATAACTTTTCGACTAACCTGGCTTTGTTTGTCAAATTCTCATTGGATAACAATTTCTTTTCAAAAAAATTCCACCACTAATTTTCAGAAATAAATAATAATTTTATTTTATAAAACGTCCCTTCTCCTTAATTAAATATATAAAACATTTAAGTCTCATACCTTAATTAATTTTATATATTCATCAAAACACTTAGAAAACATCTAGAAAATCCCTAAAAATCTATTTTGATAATTTTTTCCAACATATAAAAATTTCAAAACCAAATAATCTTTATTTTTGCCGTAAAAAATTTATAACCCAATAAATCATTTCCTTCATTAGAAAATTTATATAAAATCCATATAAGCTCAAGAAAATATTCTATTGTACTCAAACTAACTTAATTATTTTATTGTGGAGTCTCCTAGAAACATATTCGATAATTTCTATGGTGACATGAGGCACTATCGGCTCCTTCTCAAAATCCCCCAACTGATCGGGCTCTACTCTGCTAGCGGTGTCATGAAGGTATTTCCTAAGGTGAGGAACATGGTAAACATTGTGGACTCTTGCCAATTTGTCAAGAGGCTCCATATGATACGGCAACTTTCCTATTCTTTTTAGAATTCTGATTGGCCTAATAAATCTAGGTGCAAACTTTCCAGGCTTGCCAAATCTAACAACTTTTCTAGAGGGGAGATTTTAACAAATACCATATCTCTGACCTCAAATTCAAGCTCTTTCCTTCTTTTATCCACATAAAATTTCTATTGATCTTGCGCTAACTTCATCATCTTCCTGATTAACTCCACTTTTTTCCATGGTATCACGGATCAAATAGGGTCCGAGTAATACTTTGTCGGTATTTTCACACCAACAACTGGGTGATTTGCATGGCCGACCATAAAGTGCTTCAAAAAAATCCATACAATTTATAGTTTGATAGCTATTATTATACGCAAACTCAACCAGAGGTTGACGCTGCTCCCAATTTCCTCCGAATCCAAGACACAAGCTCTCAACAAGTCTTCCAAAATTCTATTCATCCTCTCTGTTTGTCCATTGGATCATGGGTAATACGCCATGCTAAGGTTCAAAGAAGTTCCCAAAGTTATATGTAGGCTCCTCCAAAACTCGCTAGTGAACAAGGGGTCCCTATCACTAACTATGCTTATAGGAGTTCCATGAAGATGAACTACCTTTTTAATATAAATCAAGGTGAAAGAGAGGCACGAGTCCTAATTTTCCTAACGGAACAAAATAAGCACTCTTGGTGAGTCTATTTACAATAACCCAAATAGCTTCATTGCCCTTTTGACTTTTAGGCAATCCATCCACAAAATCCATCAAAATACGCTCCAACTTCCAAGTTGGAATTTCCAAGGTAATAATAATCCACCAGGCTTCCCTTGCTCAACTTTTATCTTTTGACATGTCAAATGCCTAGCAACAAACACTGCTATGCTCCTCTTCATTCCATTCTAAAAGAAAATTCTCTTCAAATCCTTGTCATCTTATCTTCTTCGGGATGAATGGTCATCCTTGAGTGGTGACACTCCATAAGAACATCTCTCATCAAGTCATCATTCATTGGGATGTAAAGACGTCCATCTCTTTCCAAATATCCCATCTCATTAACTGAGTACCTCCTAACATGGAGAAAACGCTCTCTTTTTCTTAATTTTTCCAAAATCTCTACTAACTCCTCGTCTTCTACTTGCCGGTGCCGTATATGATCCATTAAGGCTAGTCTAACCTCCATAACTGATAAGAAAAACTTGGGTGTGTTCTATTGATAGTTGGAGGTTAAAATCCGAGAGAAACTCCAACTGTCTCTATTCATATATTGCACCTAGGGTAGCGTGTCTCCTACTAAGGGCATCGACGACAACATTCCCTTTTTCAAGGGTATATTGAATACCAAAGTCGAAGGATGTTATATACTCCATCCACCTCTGCTGCCTAAGATTCAAATCTTTTTAGGAAAATAGGTATTTGAGTGATTTATGATCAGTGAATTGCTCAAACCTTTCCCCCAAGAGATAATGCCTCCACATCTTCAAGCCAAAAACAATGGCTGTTAATTCTAAATCATGCAATGGATACCTCTTCTCATGAACTTTTAGTTGTCTACTAGCATTAGCAACTACCTTCCCTACTTGTGTAAGAACTGCTCCTAATCCTATTCACATGCATCCATGAAAACCATAAACGACTTGGTTCCATCTACAATAGTGAGCATGGGTATGCTAGTTAATGACTCCTTAAGCTTCTCAAATGCCTTGGTGCACCTAACATCCCAAACAAAGACTAAATACTTCTTAACAATCGGATTAAAGGGGCTGCTATTTGTGCAAAGCTCTTGATGAACTTCCTATAATAGCCTCCCAACCCTAGAAAACTTCTACCTCTGATGCATTACTGGGAACCTTCCATCCTTGGACAACTTCTACTTTAGTAGGGTCCATCACCAATCCTTTCTCCGAAACAATATGCCCAAGGAGCCTAACTTCATTTTTCCAAAAGTGGCATTTAAAAATTTTGGTTTTGAGTTGGTTTCTTCTCAAGGTCTCCAGTACCTCCCTAAGGTGGTCCTCGTGCTCCTTCTTGCCTTTGGAGAAAACCAAGATATCTTCAAAAAACACCTTGATAAATTTATTAAGTTGCCCTATAAATATTCTACTAATCAAATCCTAAAGTATGCTAGGCATTTCTCAGTCCAAAAGGCGTTACTTCCCACTCATAGAGTCCATCTGGCATTTTTGAATATGGTCTTTGGCTTGCTTTCTCTGCAATTTTCAACTAATGGAATCATGTTGCTAAGTGTAATTGGGAAAGCCTTTAGCTCCTACAAGTTGGTCAAACAAGTCATCTATTCTAGGTAGCGGGTACCTATTTTTCCTTGTCAACTTTTTCAACTCCCTACAGTCTACGCAAAGTCTGAAAGAACCATTTGCCTTAGTAGCAAAAACGACTGGGACTCCCTACTCAGAAGTATTCCTACAAATGAATCCTTTCTTCAAAAAGATCTGAGATTTGCTTATCAGCTCTCATCTTTCTTTGGGGGCCATATATCTCAAAGGTAGTGAGATGGGTCTTGCGCCCTTCTTCCAAACAATTAGGAACTCAATCTCTCTATGGGGTAGGAGACCCGAGACCTCTTCGAAGACATCAAGAAATTCATAAACTATAGGTACAGATAGTGGCTCTCGATCAACTGATATATTTAGTGAGTATAAATGGCTTAACTTAACTAAAGTTTTAGGTGTAAAAATAACTTCTAGGTCATAGCCTCGATGACTCCTTAATTGTACTACCCTTTTGTTATAGTCAAGAATGACTCCATAACAGGACCACCAATCCATACCTAAGATAAGTCCATACCCCTCCAAATTTAGAACGTATGCATCACATATGAAATCAATGTCGCATATGTCCAACACTAGGTCTTTGCAAGTAAGAGAAAGATGGGTAAAACCCTCAATGAGGTTGAAACCTCTATTAGGCGGTTGATCGCCAGGGTTTTAAGGTTTAAGGAATTTACAACAATCCCTAGTTATAAAGGAATATGATGGCCCTGAGTCAAATAGGGTAAGAATATTAGTCCCAAAAATAAGAGTTATACCTTCTAGATCTGATTTTACTTGGTCTTTGGGTGGCTTACTGGCAATAGGGACAACTTCAATAGCATTGGCTTGTCTGCTTGGTCCTTCCTTAGCCATCTGGGGACATTAATTCTTGTGATGCCCTTTTTCATGGCAGTTAAAGCACTTTCCTTTAAAGGCTTCCTTCATCAGACTCACCTTATAATCTTTAGCTTCATGACCCCTCCTTTGGCATCTCTTACACACCTTTAATTCCTTCTTAAACTTCCCTTTCGACTTCTTGCTATCCCAAATGCTCCCCTTCTTAGACCTTCTTTTCTTTTGGATCGGTACAGATTGCTCTTTCTCTCTCTCTCTCTCTTATTTTCCTTATTGGCCACATGCAGCATTGCTATTTCTACCATCATCTCATATGTGGCCTCCCTAGGTACTTGTGTCAATATTTCTCTTAGCGGAGAATTTAAGCCCTTCACGAACTTCGTGGCCTTTTTCATAGGTGTGTCTGAGCCGGTTCAGTGAACTTAGCTATGTACTCCTTAAGGGTAGAATCTCCTTGTCTTGGATGAATGAAGTTTTCCAATTGGAAAGCTAACCTCAACTCTAGATATGAATCTCATATTGAATCGGTCCTTGAATTCATCCCAAGAGAATATCCTATCCGGGTGCACAGCAGTCACAAAGTTCTACAAATTTGAAGCTTCTTCCTTAAGGTGTCAATCTACCATTCTTCATCTTAACTGATCATCCCAACCTGGCTGTCGAAATATATTCTCATAGTTACCAATCCATGCTTTAGCTTTCGTATATCCTTCAGTTTCAAAGTGTGTCTTCCCTCCCATATGAGAAAGTCCTTACATAGCTTAGGAAATTCAATAAGATGGGGTATTGCATCAGTGGATGAGGCAGTGGGTGATATCGTTGTAGTTGGAGGAATAGGAATATGTCGGACAATCCTAAGATATTGTTAAACCACTTGGGCATTCCATGAATGGGTGGTCTTCCATGTGTAGTGTTCCCTTTTTCGAAAGAAGATTGCTTATCAACCATATCAACTATCTATAGGTTAAACCTTTAGTGACGATTTCTTAAGATAGTATTTACATGCTAAAAGAAAAGTTTGCCTAGTGTATGTGCATATGTTCAAGAAGAAGGGGTATATATATAGTAAGAATTCTTTTTGATTTTTTTCAAAATAACAAATACGTCTCTCATACGCATAGTTTTTTCCCGTTGATCGGGTAACCAAGAGCTTTGATACCAAATGTAACAACCTACCCTGGAACATGCCTAAACGTCGACCTAGAAAAGACCCATTGAAACTTAGATCCATTCTAAGGTAAGCTGTTGGAAGTAAAAAAGAAATAAAATGGCGGACCCATAAATAAACTTTCAGAACTCATAGCGGATGGAAAAAATTTGTAACATCCCATATTTTAGTAACCTTATTTAGAATATTTACTTAGATAAATTTAATAAAATATGTAAGATGATTGATAGATTGAGATTTGATTTAACCAAGTGTAGCCATGTCTACATGTAGAATGAACTAAAGAAATAAGATTGAAATAAGTGTTAGGAAACAAGGAAGGGCAAAATAGGAAAATAATATATATACAACAAACGTTCATTTCATTCTTAAGTAAAAAAATTTACGGATGCCACCATTTTTAATCTCAAGAGAAGATAAAGCTAGGATTTTGAAAAGGAAGAAGTAAATCAACTTATTCAACATCAAGTCTCACATCTTTAATGATAAAGCTAAGGTGAACGATAACTACATCCCATTTTTCTTATAGTTTTCAGTTTTAAGGTTAACTCGAAATGATTTTGCACAATAATTCTATGTTTTGGATGATTAAATGTTCAAATATACTTGTTGGTGATTTATGCATGTTCATATTGATTTTTATGATTTTTTTGATGTGAAAACCCTATTTATTGACATCCAAATGCCTTGCGATTTTTAATATAGACTAGAAATGTTATTATAGAGATGGACTTCAATGTTCATAATTTATTGAACTAATGTAGATTTCATATTAATTTTTTAGTGAAGAAAATGCTTTATTGGGTTATAAGTCGGCATAATAAATAATTATTTGGGTCTGAAATTTTTATATGTTAGAAAACATATTGAAAAGGTTTTTTTGGAATTTTTGTAGAATTTTCTAAAGTGTTTTGATGAATATATAAAATTATTTAAGGTATGGGACTAAAATATTTTATATATTTAATTAAGGAGGAGGTGTATTTTGCAAATGATTTAAATATATTAATTCTGAAATTATGGTAGTACTTTTAGACAGGAAAACTGAGCAACCAATAAGAGTTTAACAAACAAGGTAGGTTAGTTAAAAAGTTTTACTTAAAAGAGTTTAAATCGGAAATTCATGCTAAAAGCATGTTTCGCCTCTTTTGGTTTCACCCAGGTTGCTTTCGACTAAGACCCTCCGCCACCTTCCTTAAACCAATGCACACAGTACCAATTTCGGTACATAGTGAATTGGACAAAGGAAAAAAGTAAGAGTCAAAACCAAGGGGTTCCGAAAGGTTTGAAGCACCTTTTTGTTTTAAAAGAGAAAAGTGTCTGCTTGTTTTCGACCAAGTAGCTTTCGACTTAGTTGGCTTCCGACTAGATCAATTAATTTAAAGAAAGGTTTTTAAGGTTGCACCTTTGTTTTAAATAATAGCTTTCTACTTAGCGCTTTCGACTAAGAATAGTTTTAAAGGTTGGTTTCGAAATAGTTGCACCCTTGTTTTTAAATAATAGCTTCAAATTATGTTAAAGCTATTACTGTCATCATTTTCCTTTCGAAACAGAGCATTCGAAGGGGTTGTTTTATTTTATGAAAACCCTGCCACTTCTCTAATGCTTTTGGAAGGGGTGCTTTGATGCCATTACTTCCTAACTTAGTAATAGCTTTCGAAAGGGTAAGATTTCGACCGTGTTGCTAGTGACCCTTAGTGATTTTTAAAGAATAACCCATTGGTTTCGATAGTGAATGGTTTCGACTTAAATGATTTTGAAAGGAATTTTTCCACATGATCTGAATTGAATTCCAAATGCTTTCAAAAGTTTTAAGGTTTTAATGCCTTCGACAGTTTTAAAGAAGGCTTCGAAGGGGTGGTTCCCTTATGTTTTCGAAAGGTCTAAAGGAAAGGTTTTTCCAACGGTTTTGAATGGTTCAAAGGAAATGTTTTTCCTATGGTTTCGAAAGGCCATGTTTATTTTTTTCAAACAGGGATGTCTAAAGTTTCTACTTTCGAAGGAAAGGAAATTTCAATGGTTTTGAAAGGTTTATATGAATGGTTTCCAAAGGGGTACTTTCAATAAGATCGAAAGGGGTACTTTCAAATGTTTAAAGGTTTTCATCAACAAAAAATTGAGTAAAGTATATATATAACATGGCAAGGTAATTTTAAGTAAAGCATAGAATATAACTGTTTTCCTTATTTGAGTTTGGTTGAAAAGGTTTTAATCAATTTCAGATGAAAAGGTTTTCAAAGAAAATTATGGGAAGGTATCCCTAAGCGAAAATAAATCGGATATTAAAATACCAGATGGGTCTGTATAGGGTCGCACCCTATACATTAGCTATTGGCCCCAGCTAATTTATTCCATAAATCCAGTGTGTAGGGCTTTATCATGGGTAAGACTAAAATTATGATTACACACAGAAGGAAAATATATGTTCGTATACAAATAGGTTATTGGTGAGCCTGCAAAACCATTAAGATCAGGTGACCTTGGGAGATGTTAAGTTAGAGACAGACCGTCCAGAAGACAATAATTTAACAGATAGTTAAGGACGGACCGTCTAGAAGAGGTGTGTCTAACATATGTTAGATAAATTTTGTTATTTTGTCTGGTAGGCCCGAGTCAGCCAAAGATTACTAGTAAGCTAAACAAAACTATAATGTTCGGACAAATAGTCTATTTTTTACCTAATATGTATGTTTACATAATAATGCTTTACATTTTTTACCAGTTTTGGTTGCAGGATAAAGGTTTGTCTTAAAAAAATGTTAGTGAGGGTAAACCCGTTCCGCTAAGCGGCGTGGTCTCACTTAACATCAATAACTTGGATATACAGTATTATTCACACTAGGCTTTATGTCTGACTCAAAGTTTATGTTTTCTCCATAAACTCTTGAGTTCTCAAAATTGATTTGAGTAGGCTGAGGGTTGAGGTTCTTTCAGGTTTTAGTAGGAGGACAAATAAAGCTACCTGAGAAAAGCAGGAGGCTAACATATAGCTATTTAGGAGTCGTAGTTCTTTGTTTGTGTTTATTTCCGTCGTGTATGTATTAAGTCAATTATGACTATATGACTCTGGTCATCCAAGAGGGCATCTTCATATACCGCTCTTAGCATATTTGTAATACGTACATTTTATCATTGCCTGGGAAACTTTTTGGGGTTATGTAATCTGAACATGGAACATCTGTTTTGAAATGTAATGGAAAAAATATTGTTTTGAAATCTATGTTGTGTTTCATATTCAAGTGCTTCTGATATTATAGATACCATTAATATAGCCATATTTAATTGTTAGAATTTAACACTATGACTGCAACATTTATAGGGCTTAGCTTTGGGCCTCTAGATAGAGGATGTTACAGCTTGGTATCAGAGCATAGGTTTATGAAATATTTTAACTAAGAATGAATTTTGAAAACATAATCCTCAGGAAGAGTTAGGATTGAGAAATGAGATAACATTTTAGTAATATACTTGTATTTGTTATATATATGTATACGCTTTATCTTTAGACTCCTATCTTTGTTAGGCTATTCTTCTGTATTTCACGAGGCTTGAATAGAAATATGGACGAAAGAAGAGGAAAAGTCAATCTAGGAGGAGACAGCACCATTACAAGTGAAAATGCCCAACCAAATGCTAGAAGAGGTCAGGCTCAGGCTGAGAATGTTGGTGCTAGGGTTCCCAAAGTAGACATGGGAGCCATGTATCAGTTTTTCGTAAACATGATGCAGGTTGGAATCGCAGCTGGAGTTGTCAGAGGTAATGCTGTTGGAGGAGGAGTTCAGGAAGCTTTGATGGTCAATTAGTATGCCAACTTGAACAGAGACTATACTAGGCTTTGAGGAAAATCATTTATCGGAATGGAGGATGCTATTGAAGTAGAAAACTAGCTACTATATTGCGAGAGGATTTTTGTTGATCAAGGGCTCAATCACGAGCAAAAAAGAAGACTTGCTTTAAGGTAGCTTCAAGGAGCTGCTTTGTTTTGGTAGAATACTGTAACTGCTAGCCTGGATGAAGAGGCTATGACATGGGCATAGTTCAGGAGGAGGTTTCAAGAAAGGTTCATGTTAGTAAAGGTGCAGTCTGTCTTGGTCAAGAAGTTTGCTGAGTTGGAACAAGGAGAAATGTCAGTTCTGGAATATGCTAGTGGATTCGAGGAGTTAGCATGGTATGGGTATGCCACTGTTAACAAAGTGTTGAAAAGAAATGAATAGTTTATTACAAATTTGAAGCCAGAATTGGCTAGAGCTACTTTACCGCACATCAGAGATCTGTGTGATGTGGTAGTGGAAATGGCACTGAGACATGAAGAGGTGTTAGCTTGCTTAGAGAAGAAGAAGGAGAAAGAGGTCCAGGTTGGACAGGGCCAAAAGAGAAAGTTTTCCACGAAAAGAATTCTCAGAAAGGAGGTGCGATAAAGAAAGGAAAGTTTAAGGTGGCCTTCTATAAGTGCGACAAGAAAGGCCATTATCCCCATGAGTGCCAGATCGGCAAAGGAAAGAAGGCCGTTGAGAAGAAAGGGATCAGTTGTTTTAACTTTAATCAAATTGGGCACTACAAGAACCAGTGCAAAGAGCCAGCAAAAGGGGATAAAGATCAAGTGTTTGCATTGGAACCTGCTACGTTAAAGCCGACAATGCAGGAGAAGGGAAAGGTCGTGTTAGGAGGTACACTTCAGATGCATAATACATCTTTTAGCGTTTTATTTAATACTGTTGTGTCTCATTCTTTTATATCTAGATGTTTGGTAGATAAACTTAACCTGGAACCCACATATTTAGTTACTTCCTTAAGAGTTGTAAATCCGATAGGAGGGTATGCGACGCTTGGGATGAAGTGTGATCACTTAGAGTTTGACTTGCTAGGTTACACCTTTGTTTGTAGTTTGCATGTATTGGATTTTTTGGGTTATGATGCTAGGATATGTTGCCTTGATAGGAAAATATCACTTAGACACTCCGATTGTAATGATCGGATAATTTATACCGTTGAGAACCTTAGTTATGAGATGAGTTGAATCAAGTTTTCATTGTTAGAGAATTCGCGGATGAGTTTGAGCTTGTAGTTGGATTGCCGCCGAAACGAGCCATTGAGTTTCGGATTAATTTAGTGCTAGGTATGGAACTAGTGAGTAGGCCAGCAAGCAGGATGACTCCAGTAGAGATAAAGGAGTTGAAGGCTCGGTTGGTAGATTTGGAAGGAAAGAGTTTTATTAGAACAAGTAGCTCACCTTAGGGAGCAACCGCTGTATTTGCTACGAAGCCGGATGGATCGTTATGGCTATATATCGATTATCGTAATCTCAATGAGAAGATGATAAAGAATCGACATCCACTGCCATGGATTGAAGATTTGTTTGATCAGTTAAGTGGAGCTAAGATATTATCTCAGTTGGATCTGGCGATAGGATTTCATCAGCTTAGAGTAGCGGAATATAGTATATCTTTAATGGCATTTGGAATGAGATATAGGCCATATGAATGGTTAGTTATGCCGTTCTGACTCACTAATGCGCTGGTATTCTATGTACATTTGATGAATCGAATCTTCTAAGAGCACTTGGATAGATTCGTGTTGGTTTTTATAGATAATATTTTTATATACTCTAAGGATGAGACGGAGTATGAAGTCCATCTTAGAGTTGTGCTTGAGACGCTGAGGCAGCATCGGCTAAAAGCAAAGTTTTCAAAGTGCCATTTTTGGAAGAGAGAAGTAAGGTTTCTTGGTCACGTGGTTTTGAAGAAAGGAATGTCAGTTGATCCATAAAAGATTGAAGTCGTTAATAATTGAAAAAGACCAGAAACGACTACTGAGATAAGAAGTTCCTTGGATTAGAAGGATATTATCAAAAATTTATAAAGGATTTCTCGTAGATTGTAGCGCTGATGACTAAGCTGACATGAAAGGATGTTAAGTTTGTATGGACCGATAAGTGTGAGGAAGCATTTCAGAGCTTGAAGCACTTATTGACCCATGCACTTGTGTTTGCGGTTCCAAAGGGAAATCAAGATTTAGTTATTTATACTGATGTGCGTGGTACTAGGTTGGGAGCTGTACTAATGCAGAGGGGTAAAGTGATTGCCAATGCTTCTAGACATCTTAGACCACATGGGGTAAGGTATCCAACACATGACTTGGACTTAGATGATGTTATATTTGCATTGAAGGTGTAGGGGCATTATCTTTTGGGAGAGAGGTTTGAGCTTTATACCAATTATAAGTCGTTGGAGTACTTGTTCTCTCAGAAGGAGCTGAACATGAGACAACAAAGATGGTTGGAGTTTCTAGCCGCTTATGATTTTGGAATAGAATGTACACCCGAAAAGGAAATAAAGTTGCAGATGCGCTCAGTAGGAAGCATCAAGATGTAATGTTAGATACGATAGCAGAATGGAAAGACTTAGAATTATTGTCAGCTTGTAGAATATTGTGGAGATCCAAAGCCGAGTCTGGTAGAAGGTATGCTAGGTAGTCTTGTTTAGAAGACCGACTGGTTACGATTGAGAAGATAGCTTCTAAACAGGAGGAGGTTCTAGTTTTGGATGAACGGATTAGAAATTTAAGGGAAGGAACGGAGAGCGATGACTTACAAGAGTTCTGTCTTGACCAAAACGGATGGTTGAGAAAGAAGGGCAGATTATGTATTCCCAATGTGGGAGACGTCAGGAATGAGATTTTGGAGGAATACCATCATTTACATTTCACTATCCATCCGGGAGGAACGAAGATGTAACAAGATATGAAGAGAAGTTTCTTCTAGGAAGGCATGAAGAGGAACGTTGGCTTATGGTTGTACTGTCAGCAGGTAAAAGCCGAACATCAAAAGCCGAGTGGATTACTTCAACCATTGGACATTCTAGTATGGAAGTAGAACCCCATATCTATGGATATTATTGATGGGTTTTCGAGGACTAATAGAGGGAATGAAAGTATATGGGTCATAGTAGACAGATTGACCAAGAATACCCATTTCATTCCAGTTAAGGCGAACAGGACGTTACCTATATTGGCTAAGTTATTATGAAGAATGTAGTTAGACTACACGGAATTCCTAGTAGTTTTTTTAGTGATAGAGATTCTTTGTTTACTAGCGAGTTATGGAAAAGTCTTCAGGAAAGCTTAGGAACCAAGCTCAAGATGAGTACCGCTTACCATCCACAGACAGATAGATAGACGGAAAGAGTTAATAAGATTTTGGAGGACTTGTTGGGAGCTTTTGTACTGGACTTTGAGGGATCATGGGAAAACCACCTACATCTAGTTGAGTTTTCGTATAACAATAGTTACCGGACTAGTATAGGAATGACACCATTTGAGGCTTTGTATGGAAGACCATGCAAATCCCCTGCATGTTAGTTAAAAACCAGGAATGGATTAATTCGTGGACCTGGTTTAGTAAAAGAAGCACCAGAAAAGATTGAGCTGATAAAGGCAAGAATTAAGGAAGCTCGATCCAGGCAGAAAAGCAACGCATATAGAAGACGAAAAGATTTAGAGTTCTCAGTTAGAGATCATGATTTCGTTAAAGTATCGCCGATAAAAGGTGTTATCAGGTTCGGGAAGACGGAGAAGTTAGCACCGAAGTTCTTTGTACCATTTCCTACTTTAGAAAGGATCGGAAAACTCGCGTATAGAGTAGAGTTATTGAGTAGTTTGGAGGGAGTCCACAATGTTTTTTTATGTATCTCATCTGAGAAAATGTGTTTGGGATCTAGACACTACTATAACACCGACCGTGTTAGAAGATTTAGTAGTGGAACCAGATACGACTATAGTTAGGAAGCCTATCCGGATAGTTACAAGAGATGAGAAGAAGTTGATGAACAAGACAGTCAGTGGAGTAACGACGCTAGAGACTATACTTGGGAGACTAAGAACACGGTTAGGGACACCTATCCTGATTTGTTTTTATGGTATGTTTTAACTTTGATTGTTTGATGTGTTCCTTATTGTAATTTCGAGGACGAAATTCTTTAAGGAGAGGAGATTGTAACACCCCATATTTTTAGTAAAATCATGTACAATATTTAATTAGCTAAATTTAATGAAATAATGTAAGATGATTGACAGATTAAGATTTGATTTAACCAAGGGTAGCCATGCCTACATGTAGAATGAACTAAAGAAATAAGATGGAAATAAGTGTTAGGGAATAAGGGAGGGCAAAACTGGAAAATGATAGAACTTATACCCTAAACCCTTAGGAAATTAAGCACATGTTCATTTCATTCTCAAGTAAAATATTTTAAGGTCGGCCACCATTTCAATCTCAAGAGAAGATAAAGCTAGGATTTTCAAGAGGAAAAAGTAAATCAACTTATTCAACATCAAATCTCACATCTTTAGTCACAAAGCTAAGGTGAATGAAAACTACATCCCATTTTTCTTATAGTTTTCGATTTTAAGGTGAACGCGAAATGATTTTGCATGATAATGCCAAGTTTTCGATGATTAAATATATATATATATTTGTTGGTGATTTATACATGTTTATATTGATTTTTATGATATGTTTTGATGTGAACACCATATTTATTGACACCCAAATGTCTTGCGATTTTAGATATAGACCAGAAATGTTGTTTAAGCGATGGGTTTTAAGTTTCATAATTTTTTGAATTTATGTGGATTTTATATAAATTTTCTAGTAAAGAAAATGATTTATTGGATTATAAATTATTTACAACATAGTAAATAATTATTTGGGTTTGAAATTTTTATATGTTAGATAACATATTGAAAAGGATTTTCTGGAATTTTTGTAGAATTTTCCAAAGTGTTTTGATGAATATATAAAATTATCTAAGGCAAGGGACTAAATGTTTTATATATTTAATTAGGGAGAATGGTGTATTTTGCAAATGATTTAAATAAATTAATTCTAAAATTATGGCAGTACTTTTAGAAAGGAAAAATCAGCAACCAATAAGACAAGGCAGGTTAGTTAAAAAAATTTACTTAAAAAAGGTTTAAATCATAATTCATGCTAAAAGCATGTTTCGCCTCTTTTGGTTTCGTCCAGGTTGCTTTCGGCTAAGACCCTCCGCCTCCTTCCTTAAACTATCAATTTTTGGTACACGGTGAATTGGACAAAAGTAGAAGGTAAGAGTCGAAACCAAGGGGTTCATAAAGGGTTAAAGCGCCCTTTTTTTTAAAAAGAAAAGCGCCTGCTTGCTGTCGGCCAAGTAGCTTTCGACTAGGTCAATTGATTTGAAGAAAGGTTTTAAGCTTGCATCTTTGTTTTAAATAATAGCCTTTGACTTAGTGCTTTCAACTAAGAATAGTTTTAAAGATCGGTTTAATAAAAGTTGCATCCTTGTTTTAAAATAATAGCTTCAAACTATGTTGAAGCCTTTACTGTCGCCTTTTCCCTTTTAAAACAGAGCATTCGTAGGGGTTGTTTTGTTTTACGAAAACCCTGCCGCTTCTCTAATGCTTTCGAAAGGGGTGTTTTGACACCGTCACTTCCTAACTTAGTAATAGCATTCGGAAGGGAAAGCTTTCGACCCTGTTTCTTGTGACCCTTAGTGATTTTAAAAGAATAGGCCAATGGTTTCGAAAGAGAACGGTTACGACTTAAATGATTTCAAATGGAATTTTTCTACATGCTTTGAATTGAATCCCAAATTCTTTTGAAGGGTTTAAGGTTTTAATGCCATCGACAGGTTTCGAAGGGGTGGTTCCCTTATGTTTTCGGAAGGTCTAAAGGAAATGTTTTTCTAACGGTTTTGAATGGTTTAAAGGAAATGTTTTTCCTATAGTTTCGAAAGGCTATATTTATTTGTTTTAAAGAGGGATGTCTAAGGTTTCTAGCTTTTGAAGGAAAGGGAATTTCAATGGTTTTGAAAGGTTTATATGAATGGTTTCAAAAGGGGTACTTTCAATAAGATCGAAAGGGGTACTTTCAAATGTTTAAAGGTTTTCATCAACAAAAATTTGAGTAAAGTATATATATAACATGGCAAGGTGATTTTGAGTAAAGCATAGAGTATAAATTTTTTCCTTGTTTGAGTTTGGTTTAAAAGGTTTTAAATCAATTTCAGATGAAAAGGTTTTCAAGGAACATTATAGGAAAATATCCCTAAGTGAAAATGACTCAGATATTACAATACCAGATGGGAGTGATATAGGGTCGCGCCTTATACATTAGCTATTGGCCCCAGCTAATTTAGTCCAAAGTTCCAGTATGTAGGTCTTTGTCATAGGTAGGACAAAAATTATGATTACACACAAAAGGGAATGTATGTTTTTATACAGATAGGTTATTGGTGATCCCACAACGCCGTTAGGATCAGGTGACCCTGGGAGATGTTAAGTTGGGGATAGACCGTCTAAAAGAGAAGTATTTAACAGATAGTTAAGGATAGGCCATCTAGAAAAGGTGTGTCTAACAGATGTTAGATAAAATTTGTTATTTTGTCTGGCAGGCCCGAGTCAGCCAAAGGTTAATAGTAAGCCAAACAAAACTATAATGTTCGGACAGACAATCCATTTGTTCCTGATATGTATGTTTACATAATAATGCTTTTCGGTTTTATCCTGTTTTGGTTGTAGGATAAAGTTTGCAAAAGATATGTTTTAAAAGATTGTTAGTGAGGAAAAACTCATACCGCTATGCGGCATGGTCTCACTTAACATCAATAACCGGGATGTATAGTATTATTCACACTAGGCTTTATGCCTGATTCGAAGTTTATGTTTTCTCCTTAAACTCTCTGGTGCTCAAAATTGATTTGAGTAGGCTGAGGGTTCATGTTTTTTTCAGGCTTTAGTAGGATAAAGAATAAAGCTACCAAAGGATAGCAGGATGTTAACAGATAGTTATTTAGGAGTTGCAGTTCTTTGTTTGTGTTTATTTCCACTGTGTATGTATTAAGTCAATTATGACTATATGACTCTGATCATCCAAGGGGGCACTTTATATGCCGTTCTTGGCGTATTTTGCAATAAGTATATTTTATCATTGCCTATAAATTTTTTGGGATTATGTAATATGAATATGCAACATCTGTTTTGAAATGTAATGGAAAAAATGTTATTTTGAAATCTGTGCTTTGTTTTCATATTCAAGTGCTTATGATATTATAGATATCATTAAAATAGCCGTATTTAGTCGCCGAAAGTTAATACTATAGATGACTGCAGCATTTATAATGCTTAGGTTTGGGCCTCTAGATGGGGATGTTACAAAAATATAATAGTAAAGTGTACCATTTATTTCAAACCAGAAAATGTTGTAACACAAAATCCCATAAAACCATAATATAATATCCGTTACAACAATTATTTGAATCCATGGGTACACATGAAAGAAAATTAAAATAAATATAGCCATTTGCCAAGCTTTCTCATCTTTATGCATCGTCACTACCATCACTCTGCCCTTAACCTGTATTATAATGAGGTAGGAGTCAGAACAACAAGTGCTTGGTTAATAAAAACCTCGAGTCTTACCTTTTCAATACTTGGGCAATATATTTCAAAATAAGAATATGTCTACGAACATAAAATCAGTAAAATCATTTAATACTTCTTTATAAGGAAAGGATGCGGGTCCAACCACTCAATGCCTTCCATTCCAAAAGTAGATCCCATATCCCAATCATACGTCATAAATAGCTAATAGTGTAAGAGATGGTACCCAAGACACTTAATACTTCCCAGTGGAAAATGGGCAGACCCCATCATTTAAGGCCTAATTCGAAAAGCCTGCTTTTCAATGGTACTATCCACCTGGCATCATATGGAATCTCATGGTCCACTTAATACTTCCAAGTGAAAAAATGGCAGACCCCATCTTTTAAGGCCTAATTCCAGAAGCGGACTCCTATAGAGATACCACCTAGCATGACCCCTTGTTCATTTAATAATTCATTTGGGGAAAAGGAAGGTCCAACCACTTGATACCTCAAACCCCAAACATGCCATTCGTCTTATGGCCCATACCCATAATGACATCTCACATTAGTCCTATATTTGTAAGAACTGGCAGCCAGATTAACTGAGAGATTTCCCCTATAGAATTTGGAATTAACCTTGTGTCATTACAAATATTTATCATAAGGATATCTCACATCAATAAAAGTTTACACAACTACTAGTAGCCTCAAATTGAATGGCAGACTTATGTCATGTAGCTTTATTAACCTTGCATCCCTATGACTTAGCCATAAATTAATTACTTTACACACACACTCATCTCACCATTTCATAAATAAGGCCTTACAAGGAATCTTCCTTATTATTCTTTAAATTAGTAACTAGGCTATATAAGCGTTTCCTCTTATTTTTGCCTCAAAATCAATTATCTTTCTAATATGGGAACATAAATGTAAACAAATGTTTAATTAACTACGCCATATATGGAATGGTTATAGGTTAATTACGTAAATAGAAATAAATAAATATCCATGCTTAATTAGTTATAAACGCATGGATTTTATGCCCTGTACTTGCGTTAAATGTCAATTCTCTAACCAATTAGTATTACAAATCCTTTTTCTTCAATTTCCCACGGTTTTGTGGAATTCTAATGTCCAAAATAGGGAATAAACATTCATAATCAAAACTGCAACAACAGGTTTGTAAATAAAATAGAAACTTAACTTATTACACTAATTCAATGGAATATCTTAAACAATATGAATTTGAATCTAAACCCTGTATTCTATTCAACTCCTCTTTAACAAAGAAATAGATAAGAATAATGGTTTAAACTACAAATAGAATTCGTAATCTAAACTTCTTATTTTATTGAAGGATCGCAATTTGACCCAAAGAAGAAGAAGAAGTGGAATAGACTATGAAATTATCAAAAATTGCATAAAACGAAACAAATTCAATCAAATTAATGTAAATAATTAAGAATCCCAACATATAATTGATATTAGAAATAAAAAGGAATTTTAGGGTATTTTATCTATCATATTTTTGAAATCCAAAAACCCCTAAAGCATATTCAAATCCGAAAGAAATACACTAAACAGTTGTTGAAAAGAAATACTAATGTTTCCACTCATCGGTTAGCCTTGGCTTTGCTCAAATGGATATGTAGCCTTCTAATCTCTTCTAGAATCTCTCTCTTTTGATACACACACACACACATACATACACACAGTAGGGAAGAGGTATATATATTCATTAGATTTAGAAAAATTGGAGAAGAGTAGGATAAGTTTAGATTGGAGGAGGAAGAAATAATAAGAAATAGGTTGAATCTTTACCTGAATTTTCTACGGAGTTCCTGAATCTTATTAGAAGGATAGTAATGGCAGAGTTTCATCATATTCCCCAAATAGTATGAATAAAAGTAGAGAGGATATGGTTCTATTTATAGAAGTTGAAATGCACCAGAATTGTAGCATGGAAGTAGATATGAAATAGGCAAATATGGAGCGCACAACCGACTAGAACATGGCATTAAACCCTAGCCTCCATTGGCAACTGCTATTGCTAAGCGGCCGCCCCTTCTTAGGCGGCCGGTCGACCGCTATGATTGACGAGTTGACCTATTCAGGTCGACCGCTCTTGGGCAACCGGTCGACCGCTATGGTTGACTGGTTAACCTTTTCAGGTCGACCGCTCTTTTATTTAGGGGCATTTATTTTTATTTTCGTTGCCGTATTATTTTATTTCCTAAAACTTTTAAGTTAAGCCTTAATTAATCATTTACATAGCCCCTAAGCTAATTTTCAAAATTTAAATCCTAAATTTGATTTCTCATTTGAATTTGAATTAAAATTAAATAATTTAAATCCAAGAACTTCAAATGCTCGTAACTTCTTTGTTTGAGCTCCTTTTAGTGAAACATAAAAAAGAAGATGAAACATAAATTTCCTATGTTATTTCAATGCTATCCTGGTAGTGAAACATAAAAAAGAAGGTGTATAAAAGTCATAGGAACTTCCTACACCTTTCTCACACCCCATTAACTTTCATATTTATTCTGATGCCTACACCCGTCTATGATTCATAGGTATGGTGTAGAAAAAATAATGTTTACAACCTAATTTGATCCTTAACCTCTACAAAATCATTCTCTAAAGCTCTATTTTTAGGGTTATGGGACATTTGTTCTTAATGTTCCAAACCAATATTCAAAGATACACATCTTATCAGAATTACATTACTTGATGTTGTTATTGATGTCCTTGTATGGTATAGTTGTATCCATCCTTGTACAATGTGTTTGTATGCATCCTTCTATGGCTTGGAGAAGGCTTTTGTCGGATGGAGATAATACTTATAAGATCCCTCACTTCGAAACTCGAAGAATGAACGTCGATGATGCTACAGTCATCTCCAAAATTATCTTCCAGCGATAGAATTTAGTTCAGTATATTCAAATACAACTTAAGTAAACAGAACGACTGAATATTTCATTACATAGAAATTGTCTTAATATTTATTATATACATTTTTCATTAAATTAACCCCAAAGTTCTATCCATGCAAGGGTCAAATAACAAAAGAAAATTAACATAGTAGAGAGTCAAGTCAACGTATGATGATGCCACTTAAACTCCTTAAAGCAGCAAAAACAACATCTTTATTTGCTAATAAAGCTTCTTGCTCCATCTTCGATCTGCATTTTGCAGCTCCTAATATAAACATATGTAATGCCATAAGCTCAACCTACTCAAATGTGTACCTGTGAGTTTATAGGAAAAGAAATAACAGAAACATTGGTCAGACATAAAATCTAGTGAGAATAATACTTACTCCAAAACAAACATATATAGTGAGACCATGCCACACAACACGGAATGGGTTGTCCTCTCACTATCTACAACATCATAAATAAAATAATCATAGTTTACATAGTTCCCATTTACTATTGCGCCTTGTGCACTCTTATTCGATTTCCTCATACTTCCACGCCTTATGCGCTCTTATGTGATTTCCTTTTACTACTGCACCCCTTGCGCGATCCCCTTATAGTTCCCATTTTAGATTAGTCTTTAGTCCGATACCGCCTAGAATCAGCCCCTTGCAATATCGTTTAGATTCATTCATTCAAAATTAAATTGCATAGACTCAGGTCCTTGCAGTATTCTTTAGATTCATTCATTTAAATTAAAATGCATAGATTCAAGCCCCTGTAGTATTCTTTAGATTCATTCATTAAATTTAAACTGCATAGTCTCAGCCAATAGTATTCTTTTAAATTTACTTATTGGTTAAGCTCTGGACCACAAAGAAATAGCCACATGCAGTCCCTACTGACTTAAATTCTGGACTTCTATGAAATAGCCACTCGAAGTCCCCAAACATTTTTTTTGTTTGAAACTGAATAGAAACATCCCACAACAGCCTCTTGGAAGTTGAATGCCTCTCCTCACTCACCATGTGCGTGCATTCGAGTGAGCGTCCCCACCCCGATGTCAACAGCCCTTCCAACCCTACCTCTAGCGCAGGAGTTCTTCCCCTTAATATCTTTGGTCACTCTCTGACTCCTACCTAGTTATCTTATATTAGGTTTTTTACCTTCCCTTAGCACAGAACCACCCTTCCTCAACCTGTTTATGCAATACACCCTTTACTTATTAAGGGAATGCTTACAAATTGTGGCGTAATATGCCTTTTACATATGGCATCACATTTCACTCTCTTCCAACTTTATAATTTTATGGTGCAACATGTCATCTACATATTGCGGCATAGATCTACCTTCCCCTAAAAGTCCCTAGATCCCCTTGGCAAATCAATACTCGGTCCCTGTAAGCACAGTTTCTTATACAATGTTAGGTCATCTCCATAGCTCGATGTTTGACAATGTATAACATATTTGACATATTATATACATATGTCACAACCTAATTCGTCACGATTGCATTTTCTATTATTAACAATGTCCTTTATTTTCCTTTTCATCTTTTATAGGGATATTGTCTCTTATTTATATAACACTTGTTTTACCATATAAGTTTATTCCTAGAGTCCGCATATTTCCCTTTTTCCAAGCACAACATCCATCTTATATTAGCTTATTTTCTTTATAGAAATTTTAATAAAATCCTTATAAATTCATGGATAACTGTTTTAACATACTTTATTCTTGATCTACATTTTTATAGGTATTTACTTTATTTGTTTCTAGATATTCTCCTTTAATAATTCATAACAAATTATTTTAACATCAGAACTTTTCAAATTGAAAACTCATTGCTAAAATCATGCTTAAACTTCATATAAAACTTTCATAGCATTTGGAAATCATTAGAGCAGGGAAGTATATCTAAACATCCCATGTTCTTCTATTTTTTAGAAAACAACTATTAAATATTTTGCTTCTTCAATATAAATCCATATGAAATCACATAATATATACAAGTATACAAAACCATACAGTAACCAAATAATTAGGTACAGTAAAACAGGATTAGTTTACTCACCTAGATCTTTGAAATATCATGCTTTAGCCTTCTTAATCCCTCTTTAGGTTGCATTTCGTTATCTTCCCTTTATTTGCTCTCTTTAGGCTATCACTATTAATGTTCCTCTCAAGCATTTTTCATGGTAGAATGAAATGAATGGAAAGAGTAATTTTTTGTCCCACAATATTTAGGCTTAGGCCCTCATATTCTTTTTATTAATTCATTCCTCTTTTTCTTCTTATTTAGTTCATCTTGGCCTTTTAATCAATTACTTAATTAAATTAATCATAATTACCGGTTGTTATAATACTAATTCTGTCAATTGTTTGGAATTCATGGTTATGTTAGGCATTATTACTATGTAAATCTATTTTTTGAGTTAGGGATGATAATTAAACCCATCGGGTTAGACTCAAAATTGATGCGGTGGATTTGGTTTTATGGAGTCCAAACTATATGTTTTAAAACTTAGATTCGACCTAACCCGCTGCTCGGTTTGGTTGGTTCGAAGTTGGGTTGGTTCAAGTATAGTTGGTAATAACATTAAAAATGTATATATTTATGTTTTTGTTCGGTTCCTCTAGGATGGATTCAATCAAGTCTTATGGTATTTTTTTTGTCATCCAAACAGATCCTGAGACCCATTGGGTTTGGGTCGGCTTCGGTTATTCTTTAGTAGGTTTGATTCGGGTTTGCGAGCCTTAACGATTGCCATCCCTACTCTGGGTCAAATGAGGACTATTGATAAATGAAAATCCTAGACGACTACTTGATCGTTAGGACTATACCGGATTTAGAACCTAAAAAGTTTCTATATTCTTCATTTTTCGTCACATTTACTAGTTGATTTGGTGATTTAATCATATTTATTGGTTATATTTGATTCCTGAAACTTTTAATTGGCATCAGAACCATAAGACTATTGGGTTTAATTATAATTTCGTAACACTTCCTTCAATTGTAATTCCATAATAGCGCTTGCATATACTATGTAATTGCAGTTGTACCCAATAGTTTTGTTGCCCTGATATCGACAGGTCATAAGTAGGATATCGAACTTCACGGGGTCATAACTCTTGTTTTACCATATAAATTTATTACTAGCATCCACGCATTCCCAACATAGTACTCATCTTATACTAACTTATTTTTTTCATAGAAACCATAATAACATGCTAGAAAATTCGTGGACAACTGTTCTATTATACTATTCTTGATCTAAATTTTTATAGGTATTTACCTTACTTATTTTCTAGGTATTCTCCTTTAATAATTCATAATAAATTATTTTGACATCAGAAACCTTTCAAACCAAAAACCCATTTCTAAAATCATGGTTAAAACTTCATATAAAACTTTCATAGAATTTAGATATCATTGGAGTAGGAAAATATATACGAACATCCCATGTTCATCTATTTTTTCCAAAACATCCATTAAACATTTTTCACGTTCAACATAAATCCATAGGAAATCCCTTCATACACATGTACAAAATCATACTACAACCAAATAATTAGGTACGGTAAAATAGGATTAGTAGTACCCACTTAGATCTTTGAAATATCTTGCTTTAGTCTTCTTAATCCTTCTTTAGCTTGTGTTTCCTTATCTTCCCTTTATTTGCTTTCTTTAGGCTATCGCCATTCATGTTCCTCTCAATCTTTCTTTTAGTAGAATAAAATGAATGAGTGAAAAGAGTAATATTTGTTATCCCACAATAATTTGGACTTGGGCTCTCGTACTCTTTTCATTAATTCATTACCGATTTTCTTCTTATTTAACTTATCTTGGCCTTTTATTTAAATAGTTAATTAATTGAATTAATCATAAATAATAGGTTTTTACAGTCTTTCCTCCTTAAAGGAATTTCACCCCTGAAATTCAATTGAGGCGCGATAGTGATTGCCAATCTCACACATGCTTACTTCTAGCATACCATGAATT
Source organism: Allium cepa (assembly GCA_030765085.1). Taxonomy (NCBI): domain Eukaryota; kingdom Viridiplantae; phylum Streptophyta; class Magnoliopsida; order Asparagales; family Amaryllidaceae; genus Allium; species Allium cepa. The sequence goes on along the minus strand of CM060938.1, from coordinate 258,671,863 downwards.
CTTAATTCGTGAAAATCTGCTGGTGATATCTACTAATACAACAATCAACCATAATATTCATACCTATATATAGCCTACAAAATACAATAATACATAGCTCATATGCTAATCTAAAATGAACAATTCTAGATAGGTTGTCCTAACCTTATCCTTTGTTTCCTACGTGCAGTCTTCCTGATTTAAGCTCCACTAGACATATACTAGCTTCACCACCTTGTTTATAAGCTGATTCTCATCTCGGTCACTATCTGCCTCGATCTGCGCATGTAGATCATATTTGGCTCTATGACCAGATCTTCTACCCTTTGATCAACCATGCATCCGGATGTCTAATGCATTTCCATAGATGTGATACGTGAAACACATTATGAATCCCTACATAAATGCTAGGCAGTTCTACTTTATATGCCACCTTCCTTATAGTTTCAATGAGGAAGTGGTCCTACATATCTGGGTGTAAACTTCCAGCCTTCCCAAAACACATCATACCTCTCATCGGAGATACCTTTAAAAACACCTGATCACCAATTATGAACTCCAGTTCCTTTATTCTAGTGTAAGCATAAGCCTTCTCCCTCGACTGCACTGCTCTTATCCTAGATCGGATCAGCTCTACCTTCTAAGTAGCATTCTTAACCACTTTAGGGCCCAACACGACTATCCCTTGCCTCCAACCAACGTATAGGTGATTACATGGTCTTCCGTACAACACCTCAAATAGGGCCATCCCAATATTGTTCTAGTAGCTGTTACTATCTCCACCAAATGTAAATAATCTTCCTAGGATCCGCCGAAGTCCAAAATTATAACAACCATGCTTTCTACACCGTAATAATAAATAGATTACATTAAATTAATTATTCAAATTCGATTTTTTCGATAATTATTGTTTTAAAAATAAATTCTTAGATATTTGAAGTTTAGTTAATAAAAAATTTGTCTTTAATAAATTAAATTAAATTAATAAATTCCTTTCAGATAAAATGCTGACATTGTATAAAATTGTGTAGTTATCAAATTATATTTCATAGAATAATGTGTAAATTAATTTACATTAGAATGGAAGTTTATTTATGAATAAAATATAAGGGTTATTCTAGAAAAGAGAAAAAATAAAAGAAAAATTAAAATTAGTCCCAATGAAAATAAACAAGCCTAAGTCTAATTGCACCTTTTCTTAGTTTATTTGAAAACCTAATCCCCTATTCCTTCTAGATTTTTCCCAAGTCTCGAAACTCCAAATGTATTTCACAAGAGAAAAATATAAAATAAACTACACACGAAGCATAAGCCATAGAGCATCCATAATGCTTGAAGTGATCGACGAATCGATGCAGGCTGGGGTAGAGAAAGCGATGTTGAAGCATATGTTGGTAGGGTAGTTGAGCATGTTGTTTAGGGATGATATCAATGGCAGTGAATGGGAGAAGTAGTGGCGTAATAGCGGCTGGTGATGGATAATGGTTGTGATGTAGTATCACTATTGGAGGAGACGTGTGCGACATTGCACGTGGTAACAAATAATATGGATTAAGAGAGGTGGCTGATGGAAACAGTGTGTGCATGCATAGGCAAGCCAATAGAAGGAGATGATGGAGGCATTTTGGACAGTGTAGGTAATGTTTGAGGAGATACCGGCATTGGCGATGGCAATGCTCATGTTTAGCTAAGGGTAATCGCTGATTTGTTTGTGCAAGCATTTATTCAATGAGTTATTTCCTTAACTCACAACTATATTTTAGTGTCTATGCAAGTTATGAATATATATATATATATATATATATATCTTATTTAGTTTTCAGAGTTATTTGGTTGAATTGTTTATTTGAGGTTGATTATTGTATAAATTTTGGTTGACTAGGTTGATGGAAGTGTCAACTTGAAAATGAAACTTTGTCCAATTGCAAATTGAACTATATATGTTTGTATGTTGATATGTGTGTATTTTACGGAAGGCCGAAGTATAATGGAACTCGACTTGGGTCACGTGATGTACATATAGTAATGTTTGGTTGTTATGTTTGTATAGTAATTTTACTACCTGTACTTAGATATTTATCTACTTTATGTTATAAATGTTTTGAAAAATTATTCAAGAGCTTTGAAAATTTATTAAAAGTATTTACAAATATTTTACTAAATTTTTATCCAATTTAGTTATTTTCATATTTACAAATATATTTTATTTGTAAACACAGGTTTAGTTTTCATTTGGTGATAAAACTCTTTTAAAATCAATGTTATAATATATTATAAGTTTAGAATTGTTCTAAATGTAAAATAAAACATAAAGCTATTTTTATAAAATATATTATGAAAATTATAATATTACTTTTAAGTGATATGTTTATTATAAATGTTATTTAAATATTTTTGAAAGAGTTTTCAAACTTTAGGAAAATATAGAATTCTTTTTATGAGATAATTAAATGATGTTAGATATATTTTGAATAAATAAAATTCTCTTTTTATAATACGAGAATTATGAATACAGTATAATATAAAGGAAAAGTATTTTAACTCTAATTAGTTTGAATATAATGTGAAGACTTTGAATTATATTCTATGGGTTGAAATGAATGTAATTTATTTCGAAGTTTATATATTTTTATTTAAAAATAGTAATTAATTATAGAAAATTATGGAAAGACTTCTATAAATGATATTTGATTTGTAATGTGATCTTGAATGTTTTAAAATAATAAGTAAAGATTTGGAAATAAATTTTGGTGTTTAAATCTTTATATCGGAATCATATAAATAAAGTTAAAATACTATTCAATATATAATATATTTTAAAGATTATTATTAATATCAGAATATAAATTGATTTAAGAAGTTTTATCTAAATTTATTAATTTATTGAATAGAAATTTATAATTGGTTTTAAATAATAATTTTCTAATTAATATTTTATGTATTTCAAAGTGTGGTTTATAATTTACATCATTATTCATGAATTAGAGAAGTGCGCTTTATATGTATGTATATAAATATTTGATTTATATTTAATTTTTCAATAAAAGATCTTGTTGGACTTTATTATTATTCTATTTCTAAATCAAATGGGATTTATTTTGTGTAATCTCTACGTTTTATGATTTCTTATTTTCCTGTACTAACTTCGATGTTATGAGTGATATATTATTAAATATTGATTTATTCTTCAATACATATATACATATTTGATTAATTTATTTATTATACCTTTTCAATTTCTTTTTTTTATTGAATTGGATATTATGTATGATTCACCATTGATATTGATTTAATTTTTGATTTTGATACGATATGGCGATGAGCTCTTCTTTATGATTTCATGATAATTAATTCTATATGATGAGGAATCTAAATAAACGGAGTTATAATATCGTTTGGGAGTGGGCATTCGGTAATATTTCTCTAATTATTCTTTGGACTCATTATATAGAAGATTGTGCAGATTGAGTGTAATTTACGAGCAGTGAATAAAAAATTGAGTATCGGCACTGGTATGAGACGTTGTTGTGATATTTATTCGATTATTCATTATAAATAGATGGCACTCATATGACGAGAGTAGTATGATGATATTGTACTTACGTGAGGTGATGCTTATAGGTGTGAGCAAGGTAGGTACCCTTATATTTATTGATATTGTGTGCCACTTTAATTGTACTCTTATTATTGGTGTTGGAGAGAACCAGATGGCTAGGATCCACCCTAACGTCCTGATCGTGGGGTCGCGTTCCAAATCCACGACACCTTTATTGGATATTATATTTGATGCGCTTTGCAGGATTTGGGTTAGGTGACCCATAAGGTTAGTGCTCTACATCCTTTTGCGTCACATAGGCTAGCAGTCTATTTACATATATGGGCAAAGTAGGACTGTGACTGAGGCTACGCATTAACGGGCCACTGGTGGATATGTGTTACGATGTCCATTGAGGAAACTGAAGACTATATGAGTAGATCCACTTAGGTGACCTTGGGCTTCTAACGTAGGCATACGACCATCAATCTCCCTTCTGGTTCTAACGGAGTACTAGATTGGCACATACTAGCGATACATCTTACTTAAGTATATATATGGGTTTAGCGACCCAGGGTTAGGTTATCGACATATTGATGTATATATGACTTTTCTTTGGACTTCTTGAATGTCGTACAGTCATTCCCTATCATGATATATTAAATTTATTATATATGAGAAGATGAGATTATATCTGGATAGGTGTCCAAAGTATAGTGGATTCTTATATATTTTATTGTATATGATTTCTTTGATAGACAGGCTATATTCTATATTGATATTGGCATTATATTAATCGAGAATGAGAGATATACTTAGGTGTTGCTATTTACTAGCCTAACTTTACTTGATGATAGCTCATATTTGATGATTTCTAGACTTTGATGATAATTTTAAATATGGATTATTCACCCATTTGATATTGTTCAGATTGGATAATAATTGGAGTGATTTTATATTGGCGATGACTTCTTTTTGCTTGGTTTGGTGATTATTGCTATTTTGTTATACTATTGTTTATATGTCATCATTATTATTCTATATCTGTATATATGTTGTCTCTAAATTTAGATATAGTTTGACCCATGTGTTATTTAGTAATACTTGAGTCGGTCTAAGACATTTTTGGTTCAGAGACGGTGAGACCAGCTTGTGTTGTTCTAAGCATAGGGGAGACTAGGATGTAGTATTATTGTATATCATATTATTAATATATAATTTAATGTATATATATTCTTGCATTGTATATTGGACATACCTTGTACATTCAATATTGTATATTATTGCTGCGATTCTGATTATGTGTTCACTAATATTCATTGTATATTGTGTATTGTTCTATTCTAGAGGCACACATATTTATTGCTTCGTGACAATATTGTGTACGTATAGGTAAATTATTTATTTGATGTTTACATATGTACCGGTGTTAGCCTAAGGGAATATTCATGTACGTGCCCCATACAGCCTCATTCTCCATATTATCTAACAATATTACTCTGTAGTACTCTTAGATATTATGGTATAAAGGTGGAGTATTTAAAAAAATGAAAGACTCAGCAAGTCTTCTAGGACCTTGTTGACCCTCTCAGTCTGTATATCTATATGTGGATGGCACGCAGTACTCATGCGCAACTCTATACCCAACACCTTTTAAAAGCTACACCAAAACTCACTGGAAAATAATGGATCTCGGTCACGAATAACAGTGCTTGGAACCTCGTGCAATCTCACTATTACCTTCATAATATCTCCGCTAACCTCAGTGCAGTTCTCATGGCCTTTACTAGAATAAAGTAGGCACACTTAGTTAGTTTATCAACCGTGACCCATATGTTTTCATTCCCAAGCCTGGACCTTGGTAACCCATCTACGAAGTCCATGAATATAGAATCTCATTTCCAAATTAGTATCTCCAAAGGCTGTAAGAACTCACTAGCTTCTAATGTTCTGCCTTCACCTCCTGGCATGTAAGACATCTCCTTACATACTCTCATACATATTTCTTCATTCCTTTCTGGAAGGAACTTCTCTTCATCTCTTGATACATCTTAGTACCTCCCAGGTGAATGGTGAACTTTGAATGATGGCATTCATCCAATACTTCCTTTCATGCTCCTTCTATACTTGAGCCATACAAACTTTTATTCTTCCACAGTCTGCCTTCTCTATCAACACTGAACCTCTTCAGCTTTACTGCCTCTATCCCTGAGTCTAAGCTTCTTATTATGTCGTTGCAAAACATATCTTCCTTCTATAGTTCAACAAACGTTTCTACCGACTCAGGCCTTAGTTCTTGGCATGATAGCATTCCACAAGTACTGTTCAAACTCACACTAGACCGAAACTGCACATTACATGCAAACAACGTTTCCAAGATGTTCCATTCTTCTATTATAACCAAAACATAGCTCTACTATTTTGGCTTAGGGCATTAACTACCAGTTCCCTTTCCCTGGGGTATACTACCCCAAAATCATATGATGCCAAAATCTCTAACCACCTCCACTACCTCATGTTCAGCTCCTTTTGAGAGAATATATATCTCAAGGAATTATGGTCAGTAAACAACTTGAATCTTTCTTCTAAAAAGATAATGTCTCTAGATCTTCAATGCATCAAGGCTGCTACCTCCAAGTCATGATTGGGAAATCGAACTTCATACAGTTGTCACTGCTTAGATGTATATGCAATCACTATGCCCTTCTCATCAATATTGCCCCTAACCCAATCCTGATACATCGGTATACGCGGTTATATCATCATTCCCTTTAGGTATCACTAACAAAGGAATGCTTCCCAACTGCTGCTTCAATTCATGGAATGACATTTCACACTCATGGCCTTGTATCTACTGCTAACCCTTCTTCTAAAACTACATGTCCCAGGAACTTCACTTCCTTTCTCCAAAAATGACACATAGAAAATTTCGGATTTGTTTCTCACGTCTCTAACACAAGCCTCAAGTGATCTGTGAGCTCCTTTGTCCTTCGAGTATACCAAGATGTCATCTATGAACACCAACACATATATATATCCAACTTGGGTTAAAAAATTCTATTCATCAATCTACAATGATGTAGGTTCATTGGTTAGTCCAGATGGCATTACAAGCGACGTACATAAACCATATCTCATTCTAAAGTAGGCAGAGGAGTGCTTTCTCGCGTAACTCTCAACTGATCGAACCTTGAAACCAAGTCTAACTATGAAAACATCTTAGCTTCACTCAACTGATCAAATCTATCATCAATCCTCCTCAAAGGATATTTACTCTTTACCGTCCTTTCATTCAGTTTCTGATAGGCTATGCAAAGTTTTAAAGACCCGTCAGAATTCTTCACAAATACTTCCCCCGCTCCCTAAGGTGAACTACTTGCCCTTAGAAGCTCTTTCCTTCTCACTCTACCAACTGCTTCTTCAGTTCATTCATCTCCTTCGAAGGCATTCTACTTGGGGGTCGACTAAATGGTTCGGTTTCGAGTAACAGCTCTATACGAAACTTTACCACTCTAGGGGGTGACGACCCCGAAACTGGTTAAAACACATTAGCAAGCTCTTGCGCCACTCGAACTACTCCTAGTTCTTCCTTCTTTGATGATAAAGCAAACAAAACACCTTTGCATCCAATTCTAGACTCCTTCAAAGCTACAAATACTCTTTCATTTCTATCTGGGTGGCTCAAATTTATTATCCTTTTGACGTTGTATATCCTAGCGCAGTAACACTCTGACTAATCCATCCCTAAAATAATTTCAATAACTATGAAGTTGAACATGTAGGGATCGCACAAAAAATTACATTTACCTAACTCGATACCCAAATTAGTGCAACTTAATCTGAGAGTGGCATATCCCCCTATTGGATTTACTACACGTATAGAAGTGACTAAATAGATAATTCCTAACTCCAATCAATCAACCAAGTCATTTGCTGTAAATGAGTATGTGGCACCAGTATCAAACAATACTTTAAATTCAATACTAGAAATTAAAACTGTAGCTTCTAAGACTTTCCCTTTGCATTTTTCCTTAGTAGATGTCCTTTCATTGGTCCCTCTAAATCATAAACCCATGCTTCAAGCTCTGGGCAGTCCTTTTTCGAATGTCCCATCTTGTCATACTGAAAGCACTTCGCTCTTCCAAGATTATTCGGAGTTAGACACTTTGTTGGCTAGTGTCCCTCCTGTCCGCATTTAAAATAAAGATCCTCTACAGTAGCAACCTCTCAACCTCTTCATTTTTGCACTCCCTTCATGCTCTTGGTATATAAAGTAAATTTCTTCTTTCACTCTGCCTTAGGCCTCATCTCTACTCTTCTATGCTCCTAGCACATCCCATCATACCTTAGAGCCATTTTAACTACAAACTCAAAAGGAGATGCTAAGTGAGCCATCACCTTATGGCTAAGACCCTGCTTCAAAGCCCCAATGAACTTCCCATTCTTCTTCACTGGAGTGTTAATGATCTTCCTACCATACTTATCCAAATATTTAAACTTTGGGTTATACCTCTCCACTGTAAGCTCACCTTTCTTCAGATCAATGAACTGCCATAGTAGCATACTCTGTTGAGACTTCGATATGAACTGAGCCTCGAACCTTTCTTTAAACAGCTTATAGGTAATCCCCACCTCTAGGCTTCGACAATTATTGCCTCCCACCAGTCTAGCGTGTCTTCTTGCAACTGCCTTGATGTCAGTCTTCTCTTCTACGCATCATTCAACCTTAAGTCTCCAAATATGCTCTCACAAATCCATAGCCAGTTCAACACTTCAACCGCCGGCTCCTTCCCCGTAGATGTAATCCCTTCCAAAATGTCTATAGTCTTTGTTCCTCTTTAGGAAGTCCTCTCTCACTACTGTAGGTCTTGGTCTAACTGCCTCCAGCCTATTATCCCTCATCATATGAAACATGAACTCCCTTATTAGTATCAAAATGTAGCACAAATACCCAAGAAATTAGTAGAGAATGAACTTGAAGAAAATTAAATGAAAATGAGTAAGAAACAAGGCACTACATGTTAATACTGGTTCGGCTAAGTCGTTGCCTACATCCACTAAGATTTCTATTGATTATCTTGTTGTTTACAAATATAGTTTTACTGTTTTCCACCAATCCATAGGAAATTACAAAAAAATATGTAAAAATTGCAAGGAAGCAAAAAGATCCAAAAAATGAGCCCCTAGTCTCCTATTTATAGCCGTTGGTTGGCGGAGAATGCTCCACCATGTCTTGCTCTACAATCTCCACTATCTAGCAGCAGTTGCCCTCAAGAAAATATGGTTAAGTCAACAGGCAACTACAGATCAGTACTAATCCATCAGGATGGATCAGTACCGATCCATATGATTCACTTATGGATCATTCTTGCTATTTTGGGATGAAACAAGTTGTTACCAGCTTCATGATTTCTAACTTGTTTGTATGGTTGTGAGCTTATTTTTGGGCCAATGAGATGGATTAGTGGAGGAATGGAGTTACTAATTTCAAGTGCATGAGGGATTCGATAGCAAATGACAAGTGATCGATCTATGAAACTTGGAATAATATTTTGGCATCGAGACTTGGTAGTACGAGGAAGTTGGAGCTTTTCTAGGGAATTACTATAGATCGTACCGATCCATCACTTTGATGGATAGTGGCTTGCGATTCTTGGGATGGCCTTATTTCATCTCATGATCTTGGTTAAACTTGGTTTTTAGACTTTATAGCTATCTCTCAAGGCTACTTTCCTTGATAGCTTTCAATTTTTATTTGTTAGGTTTGTCTAGATATTGTCTGATCAATAGTGTGGATAACACTTGTGCTCCAAAGTACATATTGTTTCAAACATGATGTGCTTTGAATCGAGGTAAGTTGAGATTTCCATATTGGAATCCAATCCCTACTACGAATAGTTGTTATCCTTTCCTCGGATCTTTTTAGAAAAATGTTGTGCTTCTATCTGTTCGTTGCGATGCTACACTGGCATTTGGCACTATAATGCTAGAGCATTCTCTTATGATCTGTCATTCCAAACTCGGTAATTTTGAACTGGTTCCTTTTATGGATATTCATGTTTGAATCTACTTTCTTTCCATTCCAGTTATTGAATACTGAGTATGTACCCACACAGGTGCTCTAATTTCCATCATGCTTTTTTTCTATATGCATGCACATTCTTGTAGGGGTTTCAAGTATTTAATATATGTACACATGCTATGTTTTTCATGAGAAATGCAGATTACGGATCTTAAGGTTGGAATAACTCTAGTGAGGGGTGGATAGTGTTATGTGGATTTTCTAAATCTTTTTGAATCTTATGTAATTTACTCACCAACAAATGCAATTCACAAACACAGATATAGTCACAGAATCAGACGGATGCAAATACTAAATAAAAGCTGTAAAGGAAAGAACATACTAGGATTTTATACTGGTTCGGAGTTACCCTACATCCAGTCCCGCACAATTGTAAAGATTTCTTTTCAAAATAATCTCCCAAACTACACCCTCAGTTTCAAGGCTATGAGGTACACCCTCCTGTATTCGAGTCCGGGGAAAACTCTCTTGATTTAAGCAGGCCACAAGATCGCCTAATCGATTTTTAGGGCAACTATCACACCCAATTGATTTCAAGGCTCAACCGCACCTTTTACTCAACAGTTTGATTTACAAATGATCCTATAACTTTGAATAGCACTGAGATCTTATGGAGATAGTTGCAGAGAATCAAACAAGAGATAATCAAGTTTGATTCACTTGGTATTTCAGCAGAGTATAGTTTCGGGTTCTTTAGAATAAATGAGGAAGATGAAGAGAAGAGAAAACAAGTGAAATCTGATAAAAAATTCGTTTAGAACTACTGGTATTTATAGAAGATCAATAGCCATATCTATTCATGAAAGGATACGACGAATAGACACTTCTTTTGAAAATTTGAATTTTGAATTTAACGGGAACCATGTCGACATAGAGGGTAGGGGTATGTTGCCATGCTCATGGCAAAATTAATATTTTGATTTTCTTATAAAAATTGGTTTCTATAATTTGTCAAAACAGTTTCTAAACTTTTGTAAATATATTTGAATAAAGTTTAAACATATAAAAGATTTTGGAAAGTAATTTTTAATATATATAATCTTAATCTATAAAGTGATTTAAAATCTAAGTATAAATATTTTAAAGCTAAATATTTTAAAACAAAAGATAGTTTAAAACCAAGGACAATTTTGAAATCAAAATAATAAGGATAATTTTGAGGCTAAAATATTTCAAACAAGAGAGATGTCTTTTTGAAAAGAAGTTTTTGAAAATAAAATAAGAGATATGCTTTTGAGAAAACTTTTTTATAAAATTAGTGGATATCAAAATAGGACCACTATATGTTCCACTAGATATTGTCGTGGGTTCCATCCTAATAGGGTTCCATCCCTTTAACAAGCTCGAAGTGGATTCCATTCCACGAATAAATTTCGAATAAAGATGTAGTGCTTTCAAGAAGTTTTAACATTATTCTAGACTCAATACTTATCTTGTACTCCTAAAATCTTGAACTTTTGATATCTTGATACTCATGAGTCTTCATTCTTAATGTCTTCGGTCTTGAATCTCTATACTGTACAATCTTCATTCTTGGTACCTGCATGGTTAAATCCTGCATACACATATATATCTAAACTATAATGTTAGTATTTATATTTTATAACAAGACATAAGGTTGTTGTCATCAAAACCATAATCTCAAGGACTAACATTTTTAAATGATTATTCGATACTGATCCATGGACATGAATCGGTACCGGTCCAAGCCTTAGAGATAGGCATGTTAAACGCTTATTATTTTGGATTAGGATGTATATTACCCAGTCCATCTCTTCTCCTTTTCACTTTATTCTTGCCATTTAATTTAAGTTGTCATCTGCCACTAAAGCATCTTGCTTCCAAAATCAAACTCCATACCGCTATCCCTTGACATACGAACTACCAGCACTTTCTCACTTGAAAACGATGTCGCTTGCCACGCCCAAATTGAACCCAAGCTACCATTTGCAATCGAACCATCGTTAAGTCCTCAAACTAGTTTCCAGATCCATGCTTTATTCTTGAATCTTAGAATAACATTCGATTTAGGCCTTCAATAGGTAGGTGGATGATCAGGACGAATTTCATGTTGATGGCTATGTCAAGGATTAGGAAAAGAGCCTAGGGTAGAAGTTCATGCCAAGGGTATGGATCGGTACCGATCCAACCCTTGGGCAAACTTCTGCCTTTGAGTTTATTGACAATAAAATGCATGGTACTTCCCAAATCCCGAGAAGTTTTGAATGCGTGGGCAATGATTTAAAGCCCTTTAGAGATGGTCAGCGATAACGGTTACTTCAGATATCATCTAAAATTTCAAATGAGCAGCATAGTATCGAAACTGACGATGCATGACACTGTATGACACTGCACTAGGTTTTCACTTTAGCATGGGGTACGACTTTTAGTCAATCTGAAATCAATTATGTGTTGAGTTTTTGTTATAGGTTAGACGTTCTGAGCCTCTCTTTGCTTAGGCTGTAGGCCTATCAGTTTCCATATACACTAAATCAGACACTAAGTCAAGCTAGACTCTGGTCCCATCCGCTTGACAAACTCCAGTGCAACATATGCCTTAACTTGAAAATCCATAAGTAGAACAACCTATTTCGAAAGTTCCAATAGAGCCTATGGAAGGCCCAATAATCGACGATTCTCCCAGCATACTTGACGATGCTGTTATACTAGATGATCTAGTGGATTCCGTATCATCTAAAATCGAGGAGGGATCACTCAAGAGGATCTGCGAGAGGCATGGTATCCCATTGAGGATGTGTTACTTCCTACATGCCACTATAGAGCACATCATTTGCTAGATGGTATATAACATGCAATAGTATATGCACTTGGCATGATGCATCCCACCATTAATCAGTTTATGCGATGAGTCTTGCATTTTATGAGACTTTCTCCAGTTCAACTCCATTTGAACAAATATGCATTACTCCATAGTTTGTTCATCATATTCGCTCACCATTTCCATCGAGTCTCCAACAATCAAGAGGTCCAATATCCATTCAGCTTCAAGAACCACAAGGAAAATCCTTTCCTCGTTTTCTTATTGTCGTCCAAGGGTTATCGAATAGTGGTTAGAACTTAGAATAAATTAAGTTATTTCAAGGATTCTTCATTTGCCATCCTCCTAGATTTGCACAGCGATGTTTATCTCCCCGTGAGTTCTACTATTGACCTCTCCGTACTAGTCAAGGTTCATGGTTTTGCTTATCATTGAACATCTTTTTTGTTCTTGACAAACATACCACGTTGGCCCAGTAGTTCAACTCTTACAGAAACCTTCTGACAACTTCATCAAATCCCAGAGGAAGAGAAAGAGGCTAAGAGGCTACTCATCGATGGGAATCTCAGAGTACACAACTTGTTGGACCCGGATCATAGCGTCTATCTTGCCCTAAAAATTACTGATAGTGATTAGGACGATTCCTTGTCCGAAAAAAACAGATACCACTCACTGGTGCCCCAAATCCAAAGTCCTGTAGTTGAGACCGATGATATACAAGATCACATTAAAGAAGGTGAAATTAAAGGAGAGGGTAAGGGAGAAGGAGTAGGCCATGCTAGATGTAGGCCATGATCCATTTGCTAATAAAGGTGAGGATGATGACCAACAACCCCTCTAGAGATGAAGTCTTAAGATTAAAATCGCCAATAGGTAGATTTTGACTTCGCCACCGGCGGCCATAACTACATTTGAAACTCTCATACAGACATCGAAAGATCCTTATGCTGGTCTTGAGCCAAGTCGGGATGATATCCCTTCATACAGTCTTCACGATATGAGCATTGGGGATGTTGGGTCCTCTATCCACTTCCAAGAAGATGTACCTTTGACTAAAGCAGGGGAGATTACCCCTTTCAGTGAAATTCAAACCCACGGTCTGGCAGGAGGACACTTGCATGCACACAAACATGCACCGCACATTGCTTAGCTCATGTTGTATTTTTGCATTATTAAAACTGATTTTTTTTTCTTTTATTCATAGGTTCCATTGAATGACATGGATTGTATAAGGACCTTTAAGATCAAATGGATACCAACTGAGGCACAAACTGAGCATGTGCCCATATAAGTCCAACCATGATTCTGGCTCTAGCCAACATTCAAGTCATGATCGAGGAAGTAGAGAGAAAAACCATAGGCAACATGACTCTTCATCTAAGTGTCAGTCTAGATCCAGGTCACCCCCATCTAGAGGTTCAGAAAAGCACTTTAGTTGCCACAATAATGTTCTTTATGATGATCCTTCTCGTGCTTCTTTCTTTACCAAACAAACAGTGCCATCTCATTCTTGTCACTCTCACCATCCATCAAAATCCATTACCTCCAATTCCTCTCGACATGGAACAGATAAAGCACCTATCAAGCAACCTATCAAATAGCCTGTTATCGAAACAGAGCAATCGATCGCTTTAAATCTTCAAATAGCTGAATTGCAACGTCGCTCCCTAAAGATCAATTTTAAAGGCATCAAATTTGTTTCGAATCTGAAAAATATTCCTTTGTGTATTAAGGATCATACAATAGCACACATTGGTAATGTGTACGATCGATACTTTATTTGGAGAAGGTTGGTTAAGCAGATCTTGGAATATGCCAAAATTTTAGAGACTGATATTGCCGAACTTCAATTGACAGCATGTTAGAATGTTGAGACTATTGCTTATCTTGATGTAGAAGTCACCGAGCTGAAGAAGGCATTAGAGGTCGTTGATCAAAAAGTCAAGGACTTAAATTCAATGATCAACCAAGAAAGAAAGAGTCATTAAAGTCAATTTGTGTTCGCTACCATAAAAATCATGAATTGGCCGAAGAGGTGAAGGAACTGAAGGCACAACTTGAAAAAGAAAGAGAAAGACGAGGCCCTCGAAGAAGCTCAAGAGTACTGTGAAGAACCCATCAAAACTTGTAAGCAGAGAAATGATGCGTTAGAGAAGGCCATGAAAGTGGATGGGTCGGTGGTAGCTATAGAGAATCAGGTTAAGGATAGTTTTGATCCACTCGTCACCAACTACAATGCCGACGTACTTAACTTTAAAGATTTGGCATGGCTTGGCAAAGGTTATCCCCATGCTCTAGCGATGGCATGGGAGAAGATTGTGTGGGAAGAGCGACAACATTCAACAAGAAGTGAAGTGGATCTACCAGAGCTAGAGAGCGAGACTCTAAGTGTAACGACCCGTAAATTTATCAGTTTGATATTTTTAAAAAAAATCCAAATATAACTTTTAAAAACATAGATTATGGTGTTTCGAACAATAAATAATAATGGTAATAAGTATTTACAAAAATATTTCCTTTGGAAATATACGAGAACCATTTTATCGATAAAGAGTTCTATAATCGTAAAATGCCGCGCATAGAGCTGAATATATACACTTATTTTTATAATTAAACACGAATACTATATAAAATTAATTAATTTATTTTTGGGAAATTAGAAGAATATATGACATCATTAGTGGTGCCTTTATATTTAGTAATTGAGTTACGAATTTGAATTGAGATTTAATGATTTAATAATTATTATAGTAGTTTCCCGAATTTAAGTGATAATAAATAATTTATAGTAGTTTTATAAAGATATATAATAAGTATGAAAACATGAGGAAATTTTTATAGCTTTATCGGTATAATAGCAATTTTTGTAAATAATTGTTAATATTGTTATGTATGATTTTATAATTCAAATAAGATCATTTTAATTAATTAATAATGATTACAAATTTATTTCCAAATCTTATTTACATATATATGTAACTTAAATTAGAAATGGAAATGTGACCGGGAATCAGTTTCCCGAATTTCAATGGTTTGACGAACAAAAGTTGTTCGAAAGTCGTTGCAACCTTTTTTATATGACATGTATACATATATAATACATAAATACAAACTCTAACATATACATATATCCATGTATGTATACATTACACATTTACACATTTATATATAAATAAAGTTAAAAATATCTAAGATATTTTCCAAATTTAACACTTAAGCCATCAAAAGTCAAATGTCCATGGGATGGAAGTGAATGAAGTCATGAAGCACATGAAGGAGGAGGCCTAATGTGTGGAAATTGTTGGAAAAGGAAGGGATGGATGCACATGGCGATGGTGATGGATAATGATGATGTTTTGGATATTTTTTCACTTCTTTTTGCCTATAAATATCACCCTCCATTCACTCATTTCTTCATCTCCTTCCTCTTCTTTCTTTAGATTTTTAATGGATTCCATCTTAGGAAAATTATGAAGAAACAATAACAAAGAAAACATAAAAATATATACACATATATATGTTATCATTCGACCTCAAAACCAAGTGCAAACACCTCCATATCTCCTCTAAAACTCATGCCACCCCTGTATTCCAAGCTAAGGCCGAGCACCACCCATCCAAGGTCAATGTCGAGAGCACCAAGGAGGAAGGAAGAAAATCGGGGAGCTTCAGAGAAAGGAAAAGAGGAGGAAGTGTTGCCGTAGTACTGTCGGAATCAATTCGAGAAGCTACATAAAAGATTGGTAGCGTGGAGCGATAATTGAGTATTCAATGCTTATTAAATGATAAATAATCTCTATAACTATTTTTAAGTATGATAATATGACCATTTAATCTCTTAATGATTTGCATGAATGTTTGATAACTTGATTGATTATATGCTTGATTGTATGGATGTCGATATGGTTGACAACTTGGTTGTGATAAATAATGAGAAATCATAATAAAAATGGTAAATTAATATAAAATGAATTCACAATATGTGTATGGAGTTTATTGAACTTCTTGATGGTTTTAAGAATATAAGAAGGTTGAAAATGAATACAATAATAATATAATATTATGACATGATTTAAAAGTGAAAAAAGAGATTTAATATGAAAAATATTGGTTCAAATTTTCAAAAATGGTTTATAAATATTCTATAAACATTAAATTTCAAATTGGAGAAGTTTTGTCAAACAATGAATATGGAGTCAAAAATAAGCACGTCGCGTTACGGTAGTTCACGATTTCGCGCTGTAAAAGTTAAATCTTTTTATAGGATGGAACCGGAGTCCGATTTCTTTGCAGTAAGAAATTTTCGGACTCTATGACTATTATTTTCAAATAAAAGAAAAGGATCAAGATTTTGTTTAGTAAATTTTTTGAAATATAAGCAAATCAAGTTTTCAAGGAAATCGTGCTTTGGTAGTTCGGTGGCTAAAGTCGAAATGTTTTAAATAAATACTTTTTAAATGTTTAAAAATATGGAATAAATCTATAAATGTTTTAAAAGTGATTTGAGTTATAAAAATGAATTTTTCAAATGATAAACAGTCGTTTGATCAATATAGCCTTAAAAAAGCACTTTCCACAACGCTTTTCTGCAATGCTTTTCAATAACTTTGAAATATGGTTTTAAACTTAACGATTCTTTTCCAAATCTTTTGAATTTTTTTTTAAATGATTAACAAAGTATTTTAACGGTGATTTGAAGGATTTATGGAGTGGTTAAATAAATAATTAAAAGTTAGTAATGCTAAATGATTTAGAGTTATCAAATTACTTGACCGCCTTATGTGTGTTAGAGACAGAGTGTCTAGACTTAGGTTTGGAAAACCAGTTTTCTACTCTCCCTGGCTACTCGGACTGGCCCGCCGAATAGGATAATAAATTTGGTTTACACGGATCGGAACTTCCCAATGTATAAAAGATAAAATTTTCCAAATTTAAATAACTTGGATTGCATAGAAATGATTTGGAAATGTTTTCCTAAATAAAAGGTGAAACAATTTGGAATTATTCCAAGATAAAAAGGTTTAAATTAACCAAAATGGCTTTAATAAATGAGGCATAACGATTTCATATACTGTTAAGAAGATAAATAAAATAATTTAAAATAATATGTCTCCTTGAGATATTTACGAATGAATACAGAAGATGAGTTAAATTGATTGATGATTGATAATCACATATGAACTTAACATCTTTTTAATCGATGATTGGTTCAGAGGAACTGGGGTTGAATTTTGGTAACTCCTATCCGAAAAATACTTTGAACCATTGTATACATTTGGACGTGAAGACAGGATGATGATGATTTTTGAAGATGGGGATCTTTCTGATAAAGGGCTGCTTGCCACTAGTCCCTTGGGGTGAAATTTACCATATCATATATGTATGGTGGCAGTAGTGCTTTGTTATGAAAATCATCGATTACAAGGGCTGATTGCTACTACTCCTAGGGATAATTCCCGATGGGAAATGGTAAGAGGGGTGCCTTCAGTTTTGTTCAGTCCTAGAATAAACTTGTATGGACGAATGTCTTACATTTCATTTCTGAGATCGAAACATTGACTTTTACAAAGGTACATATGTTTGGTGGAGGAAAAGGCAACTTCTCTTAGCTTAACACCCTTCTCTGAGACATACGAGCTCAAAGGTTGTATGTTCGTGAAAGTCAATAGTGATTGAAGGAATGGTAATGTGGCATTCAAAGTGGAACCTGTGATGATAAAAGCGTGGCTTTGCAAAAAGAAAAGCATGGCTTTGTGGAGCATAGCCTCATGAGCCTCACATCCCAGGAATGATGCAAGATACTATATGGTCTGAAGGACATATTTTAGGCTATTATTAAGGGAAGTTCCTGTAGGCACTTATTGCCGTATTGTATGAATGGAAAGGTATGGAGGCTAACAGAGACCAAGTAAAGCCACCGATCAATACTCTGTTCCATGGTAGTGTAGCAGTATTGTCCAAAGGCTGACGGAGACCGTGGAAAGCCACTGTTGTGAACTAGGATTGTTATTCATGGATTTTGGGTATGAATAGTCAATAGTTCCCTATCATGTTGGAAATCCAATTCCAATACATTGCCTTTATGGTTTTGATTATAGAACCTACCTTTAAAAGTAGCTAGTAAGCCGTCAAATTTAATCAATGTAACAATTTCAGCTATCTTTGATATATTATTTGAAAAGTGTTTTCAATAGAATGTCATTAAAAATAATATCAAATTATTTGGGTATAAAGGTGTTTGGTTATCATAATGTAAAAACCTTCTGTATTTATGTGTGTGCATGGTCTTATGAGATGCCCTTCTTTTCAAAGGTTTTTAAATGGAATTAATTTATAAATCGATTATCTCACGCTGATTTATCAAGCCTGATCCAGGTATTTTTAATACTCGGGTCAAATCCAATTAGTTTCAAGTTTAGTTGAAGAAGCTTGGAGTTACTAGAGGAGAGCTAGAGATCTTCATCTAAGTATGGACGTGTTCTACTATCCATTGCATCTATTGCATTTGTTTTTTCTTCAGCATTTGTAAGGACATAGGAATTATAACTATCCAGGCTGATCTAGATTAGACTCTGATATTGTATTCAAATTTTTCCACCATAAAGATTATTGTTGAAATAATATATGTTATTCTATTCATGTGAGATTATGTTCTATCTCCATTTTCTTTTCCCCTAACAATCAGGCTTTCCGGTACTTGGATTTGCGGCACGTGAATACCGAGGTTGTATTAGTGTCAATTTTCGAGGGTCGAAAATCCCCGATCGTTACATTTGGTACCAAAGTGCAAGGTTAAGCGAGAACCTTGGCTTTGGTGAAGTAAAACTAATTGTAGATAGGGTTAGTAATACCCTAGAATGAATGACTCATTAGAAATAGGGTTAGTAACATGCTAGAATGAGTTTTGAGAGTATTATACATATGAGGACGTATTTGTTATTTGATATAAAAATGTTTTGTGTTGATTTGTTTGTTGAGCAGTATATAGATTCTGGTCGATGCGCCTAATCACCGCTATTGATAGGGATTTCTAAACATTTAAATAAATCAAATTGACACACCATTTTAAAAGGAATATATTTTATATATACAAAAATATAGATATTTGTGTGATTTGGAAAAATTTATAAGATGTTGTCCCTTTGGAAACTTCCAAGAATAAGGTCTTGATCTATTTGGCGATGGTAGGAATAAACTTCTAAGTATTGATCATATATTGGCTTGGGCGAACTGTATCAAACACTTGGAAAATTATTCTCCTTATCATCATATGATCAAGGAAAGTTCAAATTCGAATAAGTTAAACTAAGTTATTTGGATAAAAGGTTTTAGGTCAAGAAATAAATCGTATAAACCTTCTAATGATTTCATGGTATATCACTTAGGTTAGGAAGTCTTACTTTTTGGGAAAATATTTTTGGATGACTCCAAAGCAAGCACGAAGAGCATGTGCAGCAAAAAAAGTCAGAAGAAAATTTAAAACTAGGATCTTATGCTGGCATATACTATTACAGATGCAGTAAAGAAGGACATTATGCAGTTTTACGTAAGAATAGGAAAGTAAAGGAAAGGGGTAAAAGGAAAGCAGAGAAAAAGAAGAAAGAAAAATGTTTAGGGTTGATATATTCTATTACAAGTGTAAAAGACAAGGACATTTTCTACCTGGGTGCCTTAAAACGAAGAAGAAACCCACAATTAGGTCAGGAAAGGTAAAGGGTTGTTACCGTTGTAAGAGATCGGGACATATGGCCAAAGAATGTCCACGACATGCAGTTGGTGCTACTAAGGGAAACACTTAATGAAAGACTATCCAAAAATTAAGGTGGATGACTTAAGGACTCAAAGGTAAAGTACCGTCTACCTCAAAAGGGATCCAAGAATAGTATGTATATAGAAGTTCAAGTATTTATATAGGCATGATGGTGGTGTGTGATAGGCTGTATTCCCTAAGAAGATATCCTTAAAAGTTTGCAATACGGCTAGGAATGGATGTATAAGTATGATGTTTATTAATAAACTTCTTTTTAGATTATTCTCTCGAAGCACTTCTTCTACCTTATATCCGATCAAATTTAATAGGATATTTTGAAATAAAAAGATTGTATAATAAAAGAAGTGTCTTTATAAAAGTGTAAATAGAAAAAATAAAATGATGTTTAAGAAAGACGGGTTTGAAAATTCATATCCTAAAGTTTTGAAAAAGTATAAAGGGGAAAGTTATGTAATGTAAAATAAGTTTGGAATAAAATTTAAAATGAGATTTATTGATAAAGAAATTTCAAAGGAATTTTGAAATAAGAATTATAATGGTATTATTCCAAATAAAGGACAATCGATTTCTTTTGGAAAATAGATAGAAATATTTTTGGGAATAAATAATTTAAAGAAAGGGTTTATGAAGGCATTTAAATGAAAAATAGAAGTATATGAGATGTTTTCATCAAGATTAGAAATGGTTAAATAAGTTGAAAGTAGATCATTTTGTCACACGATTTTGATCTAAGATTCGAGTACGGAACTTTGAGGTGTTTCACCAGTCCGAAAGGGGATTTATCGCTCGATTCTTAACGGTGAACATTGATGATGATTAAGTACTTGAGTTTTCAATCATAGTTGAGGGCTATGTAAGGGAAACAAAGTTTTTCGATCAAGAAGCCTGACCAAAGTCCGCATTAAAGGATCAGAGGGTCAATACTAGTTCGAAAGTAAAGTTGTGGATTCAAAAGGTATATCAAATACGATTATATGTATACATCATATGAATGTAAGTTTAAAAATAAATATTTTAGGCAAATACATTTAGTTTTTGTTTTGGTGTAATTTTGACGATGAAATCCTTTAAGGAGGAAAGTCTGTAACGACCTGCAAATTTATTAGTTTGACAAATTTTATTTACTTTTAAAGTATCCAAATATAAAATTAAAAAACATATATTGTGATGTTTTGAACAATAAGTAATAATGCTAATAAGTATTTACAAAAATATTTCCTTTGGAAATATATCGAAAAAATGCCAAAAACTATTTTATCGATAAACAGCTCTATAATACTAAAACATCACGCATAGAGCTAGATATATACACTTAATTTTACAACTGAACAAGAATGTGAAATAAAATTAAATTATTTATTTTTGGGAAATTAAAAGAATATATGGCATCATTAGTGATGCCCTTATATTTAATAGTTGATTTACGAATTTAAATTGAGTTTTAATGATTGAATAATTATTATAATTTTTCAAATAATTGTTTCTAAATGACTGTAATTTGTTTTAAATAGTTATAAACTGATAATAAATTATTTATAATAGTTTTATAAAGATATATAATAAGTTTGAAAATATGAGAAAATTTATGTCGCTTTATCGGTATAATAGCAATTTTTGTAAATAATTGTTAATATTATTTTATATGATTTTATAATTCAAATGAGATCATTTTAACTAATTAATAATGATTACAATTTTTTTTACATATATATGTAAATTAAATTAGAAGTGGAAATGTGACCGATAATCGGTTTCTCAAAATTTCAATGGTTTAACGAACGAAAATTGTTCGAAAGTCGTTGCAACCTTGTTTATATGTCATGTATACATATATAACACATAAATACACACCCTGACATATACATATATCCATATACGTATACACTGCACATTTACATATTTATTTATAAATAAAGTTAAAAATATCTAAGATATTTTCCAAAACCTAACCCTTAAGCCATCAAAAGTCAAATGCCCATGGCATGGAAGTGAATGAAGTGATGGAGCACAAGAAGGAGGGGGACTAACGTATGGAAATTGTTGGAAAAGGAGGTGATGCATGCACATGGTGGTGATGATGGATAATGATGATGTTTTGGATATTTTTTCACTTCGTTTTGCCTATAAATACCAGCACCCATTCACCCCTTCATTCACTCATTTCGTCATCTTCTTTCTCATCGTCATTTTGCTTTTTAATGGCTTCCATCTTAGGAAAATTATGAAGAAATAATATCAAAGAGAAAATAAAAATATATTATAACTCAAAACCAAGTGCAAACAACTCCCTATCTCCCCTACAACTCACGCCGCCCTTATATCCCGAGCTAAGGCCGAGCACCACTCATCCAAGGCCAAGGCCGAGAGCACCACGGAAGAAGGAAGCAATTTGAGGAGCTTCAGAGCAAGGAAAAGAGGAGGAAGTTGTAACATCCCCGTTTTTAAATCATATTTAAATTGATAATTAATTTATTTTTTTTGGAATTAAATTGAGAACAAACTTGATATTTCCTAAAACTAAACAAGATATGCGCTTGTTTATTTATATAATCAAATTATATTTCGAAATTTGAATTTGAAAAACATTCCAAAATAAATAATCTATGTTGTTTATTATATACATGTATACAAATTGATTTTTAATTGAATTTCGAATTCAAAACTTAAAAATAAATATATTGAAAAAAATAATTTGGATTTGAAAACACTATATTTTAAATTAATAAAAATTTGTCTTCTAATTTTGTATATATGATATTTATGTATAAATATATAAATGTTTTAGGAGTTATGATTTGAGATTAAATATAATAATTTTCAAAAGGCTATTTTAAGTCAAAATTATTATATATATAATACATATATGTATTAGATATGTGGTTACTTATTAAATGTATTATAAAATATAATGTAAAAACAAGAAATATAAACTTTTAATTTGTATTTATCTTTTGAAAGTAATCAGTACAAATAAAGATAGTTTAAATATAAACATTGAAAATATAACACACACACACACATATATTTAATATAAAAACATAATTCTTAAATATAAACATATGTAAATATAAAATTAAGTAATCCATAAAAAGAAAGGGTTTAAAATATAAATTAATTAAAGTAAAGGTCTAAACATAAATATGATTGTTTTTGACATTTGTTAAATTATAAGAACTTGCATTAACATGTTTTACATAATTAAAAAGTGTAATAATTTTGATATGCAAATTAAACAAGTGTCCATAATTTTCATTTATTTTTTAAAAATGATAAATGAAAGGATTTTATTCCTATATGTATATCTCTATTCTCTTTCTCATTTTCTTTCACAAGATCAAAACACAAATTTGAAAAAAAAACTCAGAAGAAATTAAAATCAGTAAAACCTGATCAAAGCAAACAATTTTCAGATTTAATCAAACTTGAAACAAAGATCATCTCCAGATTTTAAAACCTGAGAATGAAACCAGAACAAAATCAAAACCAAAGAAAATTTAAAAACCAGAAGAGATTCAAGCAACTAATCAAAGTTCTGATCAAAATCAAAACAACCTGAAGCATCTACTCTGAAACAATTAACCCAAACTAGCAAGATTCAAGATCAGGTTCAAGCTTCAGATCTAAAACCAGGGCAGTACAAATCAAATTCAAAATTTACGGATTTTTCAAAAATCATTTCCAGGAAAAACCTTTTTTCTGCTCTCAAACCAAAATAGGTGAGCAAACTATCCTCTTTGATCTCAACCGTGTTTATATTTTGATTGTGTACCTAATGCTTGTGATTAAAATCATGATATAAAGTATGTTGTATGGATGTGAATATATCTGCATGTGCATACATATATATATATATATATATATATATATATATATATATATATATATAGATTTGAGTATGCATGACCATATATATATATTTATACAGACATCCCTGTTTTGGAATCTCCAGGTTTAAATTGAGTTCAAAATTTGATTTCTTTTTATACAATCAATATTAAACTATGATTTTTGAAGAAAAATTGTCTGAAACAAGGCAGCATTATCTTTAAAAATAATATCAAGATTTTAAATTTGGTGATTATTTCAATAATAGAAAATTACAGAGGAAATCAAAGACAGGTCAAATATTCGATCATCCAGAAATTATGATCTAGTTATATAAGCAAAATCGTATCATAAAATGATGAATTTAGGTAAAGAAATTGTGATTTTTAGTATTGTATAAGTCGAGATATCCAGAGTTGATCAATTTTGGGTATTTCGTCGATTGCTGTTGAACGACTATGAATTGAAGCTTGGGATTGATGTCGAAGTTGGCTTGCGGGTTGTTGTTCATCAAAAAAATGATCACCTGATTTATAAATTGGTGAGGAGCTCGGGCGAAGTCGAACTAGGGTTGTAGGATGATTTTTGGTTAGGTTTGTTTACTAGGTGTTCGCGGAGACAAGATAGCGTCCGGGTGTACCGGTGGTGGAGGAAAAGGAAGGTGGAGGTCAAGCAAAGATTCTGGCAAGAGGGCGGAGTCTCCGGTGGTCGAAGATGGCAAGGCAGGTGGATGTCGACGATGGGTTCTGGAGCCTGCTGTTGTTCATTAGCTCAATTTTAAATTCGTGAAGAAAACGTTGATCTGGGCGGATGTTTCAGGTGAGGTGGTCAGTGGCGACATGTCGGAGGTCTCAACGACGATCAGATCGTCGTCGATCGATCGTACACGTGCACCTGTGCACATTTGTGCCGGTTGATCGAGGCATTTGGGAAGAAAAAGGAAATGCTCGGGAACGAACTCTAAGTAGTTTGTGGATTTGCTCGAAGGAAGGGAGGTACGCGAGTTTCTCGGGGGGATGCTCGGGAAGAACTCGGGTTGAGCTTGGGTCTAAGATTTGTATAAAAACGGTTTTTAACTTTTAAAACAAAATCAAGTTTTGTTTAAAACTATTTTGGTTAAAACCAGTTCTTTTGTAAATAATAAATGATTGTTCAAGTTTAAATTGGTTAAAAGGTTTTAAATAAAATTATTTTAAATTAACTAAGTTTAAAGGTATTTAAGATATGCATAACCTTTGTTTTAAAGTTTATTTTAAATAAACTGAGTAATGGAATTAAGTGGTTAATAAGATTTTAAGAAGATAGATGGTTTATCTTAAATAAATGTTTTGATTATTATTTAACTTAAAGGTTTTAAAATTTATTTATATATTATTGATAATTTATTTTATTTAATGAGATTTAAATGTTGTAATTAAGTGATCAATTAAGACAAAGAATTTATCTTGATTAATTAAGGTCTTAATTAAAGGATCATTATTGACTTATCAATGACAATTACTTATTGTAATTAATTTAAGGTTGATTTAATTAATGTAAGTAATTAATGGATGATTACTTAATAAAATTAATTACTTAATAAAATAAGAGTAATTACTTTGTGTAATTACATTAAAGGATAATTGATTTATGTGATAAATTAATTAAATACTTAAAAATAATTACTTAATTAAAAGTAATTAATTAGTGATCAAAGTTGATTAATCAAATGATTAAAATTAATTTGTGAATTATTAATATAAGTGATTAGGGATAATCACTTATTTTAATTGATTAAGGACGGTTAATTAAATGGTAATTAATTAAGGGTTAATTAATTGATGTAATTAAGAAAAATTAGTTAAAGGATAATTAAATAATCAAAGGTTAATTATTTAATGGTTGAAGGTTAATTGATTCATTAATTAAGGTTGATTAATTAATAATAAAAGGTTAGTTAATTTATAAAAGGTTAATTAATAAATGATTAATGGATAAATTAATTAAATGGTTTGTAATTAATTAATGTTAATTAACCAGGATTAGTAATTTATTCATAAGTAATTTAATCTGGTTTAAATTAATCAGGTGATTAGTTGATCTTACTTATGGATGTTTGGATTGTATGGAATGCCTTGAATTGTGTAATATCCTTGATGTGTGATGCTCTGTGATATGAATTGTTTTGATTTAAGTTGTGATGAATGTAATTTATTTATCTGTGATGAATTTATAATATTTATCTACGAATCTATGAATGAAGATAAGCGTTATAGGATTATACCGCTTATCAATATTATTGTATTTGGATTTTTGATGATTGATGATATTGTACTGTTGTGTAAAACCCCTGGACTACACTACACACACACAAATATGGATTTCACGAGGAAATCGGTTAAGTCACAGATATTTTTTTAATTTAATACTATTATTTTGTTAAAAGTTGAATTTCGAATCCAAATTGTTTTGGGAATGGAATTGGGTTGGACATGAAAGGCTTTTTGAAAAGGAAGTTTTGAAACTGAAATTTAGTTTAAATATAGTATGTCTTCGTTTAAGCTTTTGAAGTTATTTTGGAAATTATAGCTTGAAAGGGTGACACAAGTTATATATATATATATATATATATATATATAGTTAGATTTTTAAACCATCTTTAAAATATCTTAAAAGTATTATTTTGGGAATTTAAATTTAACCCAAGTTTCATACTTTTAAAAGCTATGACTTGTGTATATTTGATCGGATTTCACCGAGATAAAAAACATTTGTTTTCAAATGATAATAGCTTTTAAATAAAGAAAGGATTTCCATTTTTTGTTGAAAAGGGTTTCAAATTTGAAATGAAATTGTTTTGAAAGCTATAGATGAATCTTTGTTAAAGATTGTTGGACTTTTTTTTTCAAATTTAAGAGGATCTTAAAGGCGTATCTTTTATAAAAGATTTGAATTGTAAATAGTTTTAAAAACTATGAATGAATCACAATGAAAGATTGGTGAATCCTGGTTTTAAGTTTAGGTGGATTTTTAAAGAGTGGATCTTTTTGTTTAAAAGATTAAAAGTAGAAATTTGTTTAAACCATTTGAAGGAAAGGTTTTGGGCTAAAAACTTGTGACTTAACTAAGATCCCAATATCCATATGCTTTTTAGAAATAAGCGCTCATTATTCTGTTTAGCCAGGAGAGAATTTGTGTCATCTAACCCATTCCAAATAATGATACGATGAAATAGATAGCATTTGAAGACCAGTGGTGAAGAATGGGTATTTTCGAGAACCAAAGGATTACCCTTCGAATGACTTTGCACTGAGTAGCTACAGTATAGAGATCTCCATATGTGATGGGGAGTCTGATCGGGATTGTGAATACTCGGATTGCAGGGATTCTTTGAAATGCCTTCAGTTCTGTTCAAACCCGAAACAGACTTGTATGGATGTATGTCTGACATTACACTTTGTGATATAGAGCTGGTTTCTATCAAATACATTTTTGTTTGGTGGTGGAGAATTTATTCTCTTATCTTAACACCCTTCTCTGAGACATACGAGCTAAGAGGTTATGTATTTGATATTTACTAGTGATACATTCCCAATTTGGTAATGTGGTATGCTAAGTGCTGCCAATCATTTGTTGATTAAAGCATGACTTTTGTTAAAAGCGTAGCTTTGTGGGATGAGACTTCGTGGACCTTACAACCCGAAAATGGTCAAAACAGGAAGAATGCAGTAAGGTTATGAGGGTCACACCCTTTAGGGTATGTCCATTTCCTTCTGAAAAAGGCGGTATCATGGTATGTAGCCTAGATATTTAACCTATGTGGTTGTTGCAAATTTATTACTTTGTGGTTGTTGGTGTTGAGGATCCTCGGATAAAGGTCGGTAACAACCGAGGGATGGCATACTCGTGTAGTAGTCACCTAGTTACAGAGGTAACCCGACCTTGTGTTGGCAGAGATCCAGTTAGGTTCTTAGGGTGTCCCTCCAAAGGCATACCCATGTGGCCTAGGAAGTTCCTTAGCCTGACCATTTGTTGTAAATCCAAAAAAACAATACGCGCCCTGTACGGTTTTAGTTGTATAACTTGCCTTTTACTTACGGTTGTGACCTACTGTTTAATTGGTAGCTATAGTAGGCATAGTACGAAATGTATATGCTGGCTAAGATTAATATTATACTTGCAAATGTTTTCTGCACTATGAACTAATAATAATATAAAAGGAATTTGCGTATCAAGCATGTTTGACTATCATAAAGAGAAATCTCCTCCAATTGTGCGCTTGCATTGTGTGCGTGCGGGGATGCCTTACGGTAGTTTCATTTTTCAAAAAGCATTGTAGATTTCTTTTAATTTTTTTTTCTTTTGTTAAAGATAAACCGTTTTCGTTTGCTCACAATAGTCCATGACAGACCTAGAGTTTATTGTTCCCTTTCTAAACTCTGGGTGCATACAATTTTCCACACAAGCAGCCTAGAGTCGAATTTTCAGATAATCAGCTAGTAGATATAGATTCGGTAGCCTTCAGCTTTCTGTTTGGAATTCTTTGGAGTCTTTAGATTTTGGAAGTCGCGTTGTTACCTAGTTTGCTACAAGTTTAGCGTGATGGTGGTTCAAGTTTATTGCTTGGAGATCTTTGGAGCATTGAATTGGAATGCAGTTTCGGATTCTATCTTTCTTTCTATCCTTTAGAAGACCACATTAGAGATATCTTTCCACTGTTGTTCTCCACTGTTATCTTGTATCTTTGATATTGATAGTCATTTGTATTAGTGTGTTGTATCAAATATTGTGTATCAATAAAGTTATTCATTTTTCTTCCGCTGTGTTATTGTATTTAATGTGTTATAAGCTATG
Organism: Allium cepa; assembly: GCA_030765085.1. NCBI lineage: Eukaryota > Viridiplantae > Streptophyta > Magnoliopsida > Asparagales > Amaryllidaceae > Allium > Allium cepa. The sequence continues at coordinate 258,643,059 of CM060938.1, read as the reverse complement.
GCGAGCCATATTCGGTGTTTGAATCTACGGCATTCGAATATGGGTGATGTATTTGGGTGCCAATTTTCGAAGGTCGAATCAGGGTCATTTCAGAAGTGCTGCCGGAATCGATCCGAGAAGCTACGGAAAAGATTAGTGGAGTGGAGCGATAAGTGAGTACTCAATGCTTATTAAATGATAAATAATCTCTACAATAATTTTTAAGTATGATAATATGACCATTTAATCTCTTAATGATTTTTATGAATGTTTGATAATTTGGTTGATTATGTGGATGTTGATATGGTTGATAACTTTGTTGTGATTAATTGTGAGAAATCATAAAAAATGTTTAATTAATATAAAATGAATTCATATAATATGTATATGGAGTTCATTGAGCCTTTTAATGGTTTTAAGAATATAAGAAGGTTGAAAATGAATAGTATAATAATATAATCTTACGAAATGATTTAAAAGTGAAAAGAGATTTAATATGGAAAATATTGGTTCAAATGTTCGGAAATGGTTTATAAATGTTTTATAAACACTAAAATTCAATTTGGATAAGTTTTGTTAAATAATGAATTTAGAGTCAAAAATAAGTGCGTCATGTAACGGTGGTTTGTGATTTTGCGCCGTACAAGTTAAATCTTTCTGTAGGACGGAATTGGAGTCAGATTTCTTCGCAATAAGAATTTTTTAAACTCTTATGACTTTTATTTTCAAATAAAATAAAAGGATCAAAATTTCATTTAGTAAATTTTGAAATATGAGCAAATCAAGTTTTCAAGAAAATCGAGCTTTGGTAGTTCGACGGCCAAAGTTTCAAATGTTTTAAATAAATATTTTTAAAATGTTTAAAAATATGGAATAAATCTTCTAAATCTTTTAAAATGTTTTAAAAAGTGATTTGAGTTATAAGAATGAATTTCCAAATGATAAACAATTGTTTTGATCGGTATAGCTTAAAAAAGCACTTTGTGCAGCACTTTTCAATAACTTTTGAAATGTGGTTTTAAACTTAACGATTCTTTTTCAAATATTTTGATAAATGTTTTTAAATGATTGATAAAGTATTTTAAAGTTTATTTGAAGGATTTATGAAGTGGTTAAATAAATAAATAAATGTTCGTAGAGTATGATAAATGATTTAGAGTCGATCAAATTATTTGACCGTCTTATGGGTGTCAAAGAAGTAGTGTCTAGGCTTGGGCTTGGAAAATCAGTTTCTAGCTCTCCTTGCCTACCCGGACTGGCTCGATGGATGGGATAGTAAATTTGGTTTACTCCGATCGAAATTTCCCAAAGTATAAATGTTAACTTTTTTCAAATTTAAATTACTTGAATTGAATAGAAATGATTTGGAAATATTTTCTTAAATAAAAGGTGAAACAATTTGGAATTCTTCCAAGTAAAAAGGTTTAAATTAAGCAAAAGGACTTGATAAATGAGGCTTAATGATTTCATATACTGTTAAAAAGGTAAATAGAATAATTTAAAGTAATATGTCTCCCTGAGATATTTATGAATGAATACAAAAAATGAATTAAATTGAATGATGATTGATAATCACAGATGAACGTAGCATATTTTTAATCGATGATTGGTTCAGAGGATTCAGGGTCGGTTTGGGTAACTCCAATCCGAAAACCACTCTGGACCAATGTATATGTTCGAAAGTGAAGTCATGATGATGATTTTTGAAGATGGGGATATTCATGATGAAGGGCTGCTTGCTACTAATCCATCGAGGTGAAATTTACCATATCATATATTTACGGTGGCAGTAGTGCTCTATTATGAAAATATTCGATTACAAGAACAAACTTATATTTACGAATGTCCGATATTACATTCCAAAGATCACAACATTGGATTTTACAAATGCACATCTGTTTAGTGGTGGGGAAGGCAATTTATCTTATCTTAATACCTTTCTCTAAGATGTACGAGCTCAGAGGTTGTATGTTCGTGAAAGTCAATAGTGATTGAAGGAATGGCAGTGTGGCATTCAAAGTGGAACCTGTGATGATCAAAGCGTGGCTTTGCGAAAAGCAAAGCGTGGCTTTGTGGAGCATAGCCTCACGAGCCTCACATCCCAGGAATGATACGGGATACTATGTGGTTTGAAGGACATATTTTGGGCTATTATTGAGGGTAGTTCCCTGTAGGCACTTATTGCCATATTGTATGAATGGAAAGATATGGAGGTTGACGGAGACCGTGTAAAGCCACCGATTAATATTCTGTTCCATGTTAGCGTAGCAGTATAGTTCGAAGGCTAATGGAGACCGTGTAAAGCCACTGGGGTGAACTAGGATAGTTATACGTGGATTTTAGGGTCTGAATAGTCAGTAGTTCCCAATCATGTTGGAACTCTGATTCCACTACGTGTCCTTTATGGTTTTGATTGTATAATCTACTTTTAAAAAGTAGCTATTAAGCCGCAAATTTAATCAATGTAACAATTTCGGCAATCTTTGACATATTATTTGAAAAGTGTTTTCAATGGGATGTCATTAGAAATAATATCAAATTATATTGGTATAAAAGTGTTTGGTTATCATAAGGTAAAACCCCGTCCCTATTTATGTATAGGTGTTGTCCTATGAGATACCCTTCTTTACAAAGGTTTTTAAATGGCATCAGATTATAAATCGAGATTCTCATGCTGGTTTATCAAGCTTGATCCGAGTATTTTAAATACTCATCTCACATCAGGGTAGTTTCCAGTTTAGTTGAAGATGCTTAAAGTTTGCAAAGGAGTGCTGGAGATCTTCATCTACGTATGGACGTATCTATTACCCACTGCATCTACTACATTTGTTTTTTTACATTTTTAAAGACAGAGGATTTATAACTATCCAGACTAAATCTAGGTCAGACTTTAATATTGTATTCAAAATTTTCTGCTGCAAAGATTATAGTTGAAATAATATATGTTATTCCATTCATGTGAGATTCTGTTCTATCTTTATTTTCTTTTTCCCCTGACAATCAAGCTTCCTGACACTTGGATTTACGGCACATGAATACCGAGCTTGTATTAGTGTCGATTTTTGAGGGTCAAAAACCCCCGGTCGTTACACTAAGTTTAGAGGAAATTGAGCCGCTCAGAGCAGGTAAGCTTATTTTAAACCCGGAGTAGGCTGCCATAGTTCAGAAAGACTAAGCCGAAGGCTCCGGCACTACTCCTCAAGATATCACTACAGGCCTCACTTTCGAGCCTCCTGCTGCATCCATCACTCTGCCTATTCCTTCTTACAATCTGGATGCGCCACAACTGCCGAAGACGAGCATATTATCCCCCATTTAAGTAGGGAATTTGAAAGGTATGCTTGCCCATATGGAGCCTCAATCTGGCAGAGGTATTTTGTTGACCTAACCAATATTTAAGAAGGCACAAATGACACCAGTCAACATCGTTAATCTCTCTTTTCATCTTTCTCAATTTTAGGTCAGATTGCAATTTCTAATTTCCCAAGGGAGGGCTCCCAACCGAAACAACAAGCGACAACGACCGATTCAACGGTCGTGACTATTTTCAGGACAAAACTGAGCATTCCAGTTGATGACACATCGGGTTCGGCTTATAGATGATTCACGCTTTATAAGAAAGGGTACCTAATGAGCTCCAAGGTGTGCATGCTGACGATGGTGTTCAGATCACCGGGTCGACTGATCTTGCTTAAGGGATTTCAATGAGCGAGCTTTTTGAAGAACAGCTCAGATCCGCTTTAGAGATTAAGCAAGAGAAGGTCGACATTTTCCTCCTCTTTTGTCAATAGATTTGCCCGGCAAGACCATTTTTGCTTCGATCACCCTACCTATGACTGGAAGCACTCAAAGCATGTTTTCCATCTTGTTGCTTAGCTCGCCTTCGAAGGGAAAGGAAGTGGAGGAAGAATAAGGAAGAAACTAGAGGGGCTTATTGCAACATCTTCTATAGAGGAGAAGAAGAAATCCAAGAAGTGATCATCTATATCTTTAATGTTTTTGGTCGTATAGCCGTAGGTCTGTTTTGCTTTTGTTTTCAGGCCGACTTTGTATGGGTGTGGCCCTTGCTTTTGTTTTCAGATTACATGTCGATAACACTTGTACTTTTCTTCCAAGTCTTATTTCGACTGTGAATAATATAGGCTTTTTGTTTCACTCAATTCTTGTGTGAATTTGACTAAGTGTTTGAAAAATGCGCTTTATATTCAACATGTTTGCAATCTACTTCTCATCGTCGTTATCAGACTAAGTTTATAGTCCACTTTGTTCTTTAGGCAAATAAGGGATGATTAATAGAGCGCCTATCCACACATGGCCACGCACGACAATGACCAACTCTAGAACTTGGTTGAATTTTGATCGGCTGGAGTAGGCCTATCAACAAATACTTTCAGATGTGTATAACGTCATATCTATATCCGCACCCGAAATCATTTTTGGATATTGGTTATTTGCTTCCAAATAAACGGATGGATATTGAATAATTATCCTATCCGTTAACGATCGATAAATCAAGAAACATAAATATAAAAAATTAAATTAACATAAACTTTTTTTAATCACATTGATCATTAAAGTGTTGAAAATAAACAAATATGATTATATTAAATAATTTATGCAACTAATTTATTTGTATCTAATGCATATAATATAAACTTCTTATTTAATAAAAAATAAAAAAATCTTTTGTTGTATATACACATGATTTAAACTATAATCATCAAAAATACCAGATGGATAATTTTCGGATGCGGATGCCTTCGTATCCACATCCGCATCCATTTCTTCGGATATCGAATATTTATCTGCTTTTCGGATACAGACTGATTTTGGATTTTTCGGATATCCATTTACAGCCCTAGCCTGGAGTAAAGACTTAAATAATCATTTTGAGGATGTTTTGCATGCGATCGCACCCAGTTCGATTTTGGATAGCAATTTGGGAATCCTACTTCGGGTAGCATGCTTTCCCCGTCGAACTCAGGGCGTTGGTTGAGAGTCAGTCACTTACGATAGTTGTTTGGACATCCTTATTCAGAATGTTTCCTCTCGATCGTGCCCAACTCCAGGCATTGATCAACGTTTGTAACTAAGATCGTTCCTATCCCTAAACGTAGACCTTTTGTCTTGCCCATTCCGAAAAAGGTATAGATGCTCTGCCAAACTCTAAGCGTAGCAGTAGAGGCGAATTACCTCATTCAGCCTTTGAATGTTTATACTCCCGCTCCAAGTCACGGGTAATAGGATTTTTTTAGCATTTATCTTCAAACATTAAGTGTGGTTGAGCTTCGCGCATCTGATCGTGGACTGTAGAAGCTTAGTTGGCACCTATGACTGGGTACTTGTGCACTTACAGGTTTGACAAGCAGTACAATTAAACATATAACACTGATCCCAATGTGGAGTCAAGCACAGACCGATTCATAAGCTTTGAAAGTCATTTCTTTTATAAACATTGGAAAGTAAAAAAGAAAAACTTTGTTTGGTTACACAGCTTTGATTAGATATGTACAAATTTACATTTAAGTGAAATAGCGTCGCAAGTTTTTGCTACTTTATGCTTATGGGAGTGAAATCTTTTCCACCGTTGCTAGCTTGAATATGCCATCTCCAAGCTTCTGCTCAATTGCTACGGACCTGCTCAAGTCGGGTCCAAATTCCCAGGGCTAGGGAAGATTTTCTTGAGAATGAGATCATCGACTTTAAAGGTCCAAGTCCCGACCTTGGTATTTCAATATAGGGTGACTCGGTTATGGTGCGCAGTTCCTTTCAAGTCAGCTTCATAACGCTTCACACCGATCATATCGAGAGACTCTAACAGGAGTTCCTTATTCGTCCATGGGTCATAATGAGTCACTTGATGAGAAGATACTTCAAGTTCAACCAAGATTATAGCCTCTGATTCATAAGCCAAAATAAAAGAATGGAGAGTGGCAAATCGTAGACTTGTAGGTCGTTCGACAATCCTAAAGTGTTAACAGAATTTCATCAACCCACTTGTCTTTGGCCTTCTCCAAGATCTTCTTAAGAATGGACTTGATAATCTTGTTTGCTGCCTTGACCTGTCCATTCACTTAAGGATGTGCCGTCACCGCAGATCTCTACTCGATGTAGTGTCTATGATAGAAATCCTTGAATTGGGGCAATCGAGTTTGGTCCCGTTATCAGAAATGATCGTTTTCGAAACCCCAAAATGACAAATGATTTATGACCATGAATTGATTACTTTCTTTGTGGTAATTGTGGTTAACAGCTCTGCCTTAGCTTATTTAGTGAAGTAATCAACAACGATGATGGTGTACTTTGTGGTACCTTTAAACATCAGTAGCACACCAATGATATTGATTCCCCAAACTGCAAATGGTTAGGGACTGACCTTTTGAGTAATATCCATCGGCGGGGATCTTGGAACCTTAGAGAATCTTTGGCATTTATCACACTTTCTTGTGTAGTCAGTTGTGTCTCAGTTGACAATTGGCCAGAAATACTTGTAACCAAGGATCATCGTTGCTAGGGTTTGTCCCTCGGTGTGGTCGCTCTGGCTCCTTCATGTACTTCTCTTAATACTTGCTTAGCCTCATCATTGGCGGCATACCGAAGCGTAGGAATAGAGAAACCTTTCCCTTAAAGTACTCCCTTTTGCATGATGAATCTTAATTCTATACGAAGGAGTGACATCATTCGTTCTTTCTATCTGGAAGGATCCCTCTTTGAAGATAATTCTTTATCAAAGCCATCCAGGACTCCTTCTCACATTCAGCCTCCAATATCCAACCGACGTCCATCTGGTCGATGCTCGAAGCCGATAGCACTTCCACTGAAATAATGCATATGAGCTGCTTATCTCCAGAACTCGCTAACTTAGTCAGTGAGTTTACATTCGTATTTTTCTCTCTAGGAATATACGTTGTGGTGCAATATTCAATATTACTCGGCAGCTTAAGGGCTCGGTTGAGATAAGGAGATATCCTTGCTCCCTTCACCTGAAACTCTTTCCTCACTTGGCATACCACTAGTTGGGAATCATAAAAGATATGCAAAGTTCTAACTCCCGGTTCCTTGGCAATCTTGAGAACCACGATCAAGGCCTCATACTCTGCTTCATTGTTTGTTGGGGAAAAGTTTTGTTTTAGGGTTTAACAACCGAAAATTCCTCAGAAGTCATCAAACAACTCAACATAAGAGCAATGTTCATTAGATGCACCGTCTACGTATATCTTCCATCTAGAAATCTGCTCTCCACTGCTTTTTGGAGTATTATCTCGCATAGCATATTCAACAATGAAATCTACCAAGGCTTAACCCTAGATCGCTCTTTGGGGATGATAAGCTATGTCGTACTAGCTTAATTCGATGCTCCATTTCAATAGCTTCTAGAGGTCCTATGTCATTTGCAGGACCTATCTCAATGGCTGGTCGGTCATAACTTTGATCAGATGAACCAGAAAGTAGGGGCAGAGTTTCCTTGAAGCGATTAATAGGCTGTATGCGAGCTTTTTTGGCTTCGGGTAATTTCTTTTTCGCTTATCTCAAGCGCTTACTGATCTAATACACCGGTCTTTGGATTCTGGACTCCTCATGTTCGAGCGCGGAGCTCAAAGCATGGACTGACATTGTTGGTATTATCCATAAAATATTCTCAGGAATAAAGGTATGAAAGAAGGAACACGAGAGAATTGATATTGATCAGAAAGCTCCAAGGTGATTTAGTTAAACATAGATTCTAACAAGAAGGCGACAGCGCCAGCAATACCCTTCGAGAAGGTCGAAAGGATGTCTCGACTGTGTCAACAAGAAGCTTTCGACAAGGTTGAAGGCTACCTTTCAAAGGAAATAGCAAACATGTTAACAACATCCAGAGTACTCAAAAAGGCACCTCTCAAAGATAATGGATAGCACACACTCTACATTTTGCGCCAAGCCATTTGAAACGTCTTGGATTCACCTTCATTCACTTCCACCAGAGAAGTATTCAAACAATTCGACCCTTTCGAAAGCATAAATAGCCTTGCGAAATGGTTAAAGCTACTCTCACCTAAGAAAGAAGAACCACACATCCATTACCATGGAGGCAAAAGGTTCTGAATTAGATGGCGCAGAAGCTTTCGAAAGAGTCCATGTACAACAAAACCTTTTAGGAGTTTTGATTCACTCGAAGCCAAAAGAAAACTTGTTTCGACAACATCGAAGGCTAGGGACCAAGTCAACTTGTATAGCTCATCAACATTGAAGACAGAAGCGCATACCTTTTGATGAGGTTGAAAGCTTTCCAATAACACATTTTGACGAATTTGAAAGGAAGTAAGGCAAGAGAGAGAAGCCCACACTACAACGGATATAGAAAAATGACTAAAAACCTTTAGACTAGGTGGAGCGGTATGGTTCAGCAGACATTCACGAGATTAGAGGGGTTAACCTTTCGACCGCGTCGAAAGCTTGGGGTCAAAAGGCCCTAACCCGCACCTATAAATATGAACCCAAGGGTCAGTTACAAGGGATCCAATTTCTTCCACTTTTCACTTGTATTTTTCTTAAACTTGAACACCCTAATCTCAAATCAAATTGGGGATTTGGTCAATTTATGCAACTGAGTTCAATAAAAAGAGGACTATGACAATCTTCCTTACTTAGTTGCTTAGATTTCCTTATTTTTCATTAATATGAGAACCTACAGTCGACTTGAGAAAAAGGGGCCCATTCGACCAAGTCAAAACCCTAAGTCTTATAATTTCCTAAAAACCATTGCTCAAATCAACTAGATTGCAAGCATTACTGTGACATCCTTTCATTTTGGACCATTCAAATCGATAATAAAACCACATATGTCGGACTTGAATAATTCAAAACACCAGATTGTGAATAAAATTTGAGGAAAATAAAATCAATCACAGAATCATAGACACAGAATATCAGAATAACTTCCCAACGGAATAAATAGACATAGGAGTTCATGAAGCTTCCAGATACAAAGTCTCAAAACTAATACATAATACCAAGTTTGGAAACAAATGCACTTGGAAAGTCTAGATACATATGTTATCTACTACAGAAGAAAACGCTGAGTGGAAATAACTGGAATAAAATATCAAGTAGACTACTAAATCTCTGACGGATCTCTAGCTCAAAATGAGGATGAAACCAAAGCTGTGAAACTCAGGCTGACCCGAGCGTAAAGCTAAACATAAAACACTCGAGTTAGGATATACATACTTATAAAATGTAAATCAACACAAGTGAACTGCAAAAGAAATGCATCAGTAACTTAAAGGATGCTTGGGATTGCCCATCCTTTAAGGATCCGTTAAACTATCTACTATGTAGTAATATACGCTATTATAATAATGTCTAAAGTAAAGTAAACTATTAAAATAGCGTTAAGGCGTTACCCATACCCCCCTTAACACATTTTATATATTCCCATAGTCTATACAGTACCGTAATCCCTCCCGTACTGGATGCCATCAAAGGGCACTCCATAGGTATGGTAAGAAACAAACTCGTAGAAGGCACACTAGGGTAGGTGACGTGGCACAACTAGGCAATGTTATGGTAGATATACCAATTACACTTCCGGACTATTGGTAATGCATAGCCACAACTACCGTCCAACTCAATCCACCCTCCCGAACAAAGGTGTGCACCAAATCAATCACAATGTAATAGAATGGATAAGGATGAAGTGTGTCCGATCGGAGGAGCTATCTCACTTGGCCCGTCAATTGCTCCTGTTTTAGCCACCTTATGCTAATTCACGGGAGTTAGTTCATGTAAATATACCTTTAGGATCGTCGCCACCATCCTGCTTCATCCAGGAATTTCCACCGCGTACACAGTTGTTAAAGTGGTTTTTGGTATCGCAGCAGTTTTTATTTGTTACCTTAAGAAATTGCAGCAATTTTGAATCGTTACTGTAATACTTCCTACGACAATAGTTTATGTAATAAAATAGTACATATATTTGCAGTTTTATCATCATCGTTATATCATTCTTATTATATTACACTAATTTTAGCTATTTGTACATTAAGAAATCACCTTTAGTTAAATAGCTATGTTTCTATAATGTCAGATTTTAAAGTTAAAATCCTTATGCGAAGTTGAAAGTATTTTAACTTACATTTTATCATTACAGTAACTAACATTTATTATTTTAATTATCATTACATGAATTAAAACTCATAATTTATAGGTTAGAATAAAATATCCTTATTAAGTCAAATCGGATTATTAAATTTCAATTAACCATTATACTGTAAATTATATTCCAAAATTTACATTTCCAATTATTTATTTCTTATAAAAATATTATCCCATATAAACAAATTTACAGAAATCATTACATTAAATTTTAGTTGAGATTCATATATAAAAATCCAAAATACTTAATAATTTTTTTAGAAAAAAATCATTTTAAATCAACCACGAAGTTTGTATATAATTCTCTACCCTAGGGTCAAGTAAATACTAACATATATCATTTCAATCCGCAATTTATTAATTTTTTGTGTTTTATATCATTTCAAACCCGTAATCCCAAGTCAAATAAAATTGCTCGGGCCTATCATTTCAATCCATAACAATTTTCCTTAATCTACAGATCGTTGGGTATGTATCATTTCAACCCATAGTGAACGAACTTGCAGTGTGAGAACAGAATGTTAAATAAACATAAAAATATTCAACATATCATGGCATATGATCATAATATATAATATGATATGAAATAACATAACAAATTCATATGAAATAGCATAATAGAATCACATGAAATAACATAATATAAACATGGGTGAAATTTATAACTTGCATATACATATCCATACGATTCAATTATCATCAATTCACCAAAATACAAGTGTGTTTTCAAGAGTGATTACTCACCATCCTTTGGTTAGAAAAGTGATTCAAAGTGCAACCCAACGACTACAACAAGCACAACAAATTACGGACAAGCTTGAGTGAAAGGAGAATCCAAATCCGACGCTTTGAAAAATAAAATAGATTCCATACGTAAACAAATAATTCATATAGAAAAATATAAATAGAAATTTTATATATTTGCAAAATACATAAGAAGAGGGCTTGTCTAAGGGGTGTATAGGCTTGGTCTAGAGGTGGTTTGGGTTAGGGTTAGGCTCGGCCATAGGGGTTTGTATTAGGGTTAGGCTAGGCCTAGGGCTTTTGGACTAGGATTTTGTGGTGCAAAGGCTAGGGTTTTGGTGGAGAAGGCTCGGGTTAGAGTTAGGTTTGGCTAGTCTAGGGTTTTGGAGAGGTGGAGGCTCAGGTTTGGGTATGGTTTGTGATGGCAAGGCTCGGCTTTTATAGGGTTTTGGACAGGTGGTAGTCGAAAACAGAGAAGGGGAGATGGAGGCAGAAATTGGTGAAGAGAAAAGGGGAAAGGAAGGAAGAGAAGTGGGTTTTGGTTGGAGTTTGGTGATGGAAAGTTGATGGAATAGATGTGGTCGAAATTGTAAGGGAAGGAGGAGGAAAAATTTTAAAGGAGAAAAGGAAGAAGGTTTAGGGTTTTCAGAAGGAAGATGAAGAAGAAGAAAATTTACATTTTTCTATGGAGGCACAAATGAAGGGTGAGGAGGCTAACCAAAACCCTAGAATATTATATAGGCTATACAACAATTGGCTTCTCATCTGCTAAAGGAGTTCCTAGCCCATTAGTACAAGCCCAAAAATCAAAATGTAAATAAGATAAAAGTTAAGGGAAAATAACTGCATGCAATACGCCAAAAGTTGTAAAATTTGAGAAGTAGAAATCAAAATTTTACAAAACAAAAAAACAAAGAAAAAGTTAGAATTAAATTCATCTTCATAAAAAAATTAAAAGTTAAAAATTCAATTTTTTTTAAATTTTCGCAGAAAGTAATACTTTGACCTAAGTTGACCAAAATTTGAAATTTAAGAAAAATCTTTATTTTATTAAATTTGGAAGAAAAAGTTTCACATCAAATCCCAAAATTATACATTAAATTTCCAAATTTATCGATTTTAAAATAATTATACTCAAAGTTTCAAATGAATTTTTATTTAAAGTATGTTCAAAATTTATGGGCTGTTACACTCTCACCTACTCAAAACTTTTCGTCCTCGAAAAGGAACGAGACCCAGAAAACAAAGAAGGATAAAGTAGGATGACAAATAATACCTGGAACAAACAATTCCTGACTCGATGCACGAACGCTCTCTTTCGCTTCCCAAGTACAATCCCGATCATCAGTGCTCCATTGCACTTTGACTAGTTGATAGATTTTCTTCAAAGCCATCTCGTACCTCTATCGATAATACGAAGTGGCTTCCACTCGACAGTAAGAATTGGCTCAACATCCAAACTCTCGAGAGTAGAAGGATGGCCAATCAAAGATGAATCATGAAGATACCGACGAAGATGCGAAACATGGAACACATTATGCACTCCAGAAAGTTTCTAAGGCAAATCCAAGCGATAAGCTAAGGAACCTATTCTTTCTAAGATGCGAAAAGGATCAATAAATCAAGGAGCGAGCTTCCCTCTCCGACCAAAATGAATCAAATTTCTTAATGGAGAGACCATAAGGAAAAACCGATCACCAATTGAAAACTCCAAACTCCTCTTACGTCTGTCAGCATACTTATTCTGTCTATCCCGAGCAATCCTCATTTTTCTCCTAATCTCCTCAATCTTTTCAGATGCTTCTAGAATCATATCCGGACCAAGAACCAAATGATTACTGGATTCAATACCGCAAGATGGATATTTGTAAGGGGTCCATGACGTGCGATAAATGGAGCCAATTCGATACTAGCTTAAATTTTAAAAAAAATGGGATGAGATAGATAAATATTTAAGACAACCTTAAACAGATATTTGAGATCATACCAGATAACTATTGCTATAGGTGAATTCAATGAGATGGAGATGATCTTCTCGAGATCCTCCATAATCAAGAACACAGGCACGAAGAAGATCTTCCAGAATCTGGTTCACTCTTTCCGTTTGACCATCGGTCTACGGATGGTAAGCAGTGCTCAAATTCAGATGAGTACCTAAAGATTCTTGAAAAGCTTTCCAAAACTGACTGGTAAAAATAGGGTCACTATCGTAAACAATACTGACTGGAACACCATGAAGACGAACAATCTCTCTTGCATAAATCTCAGCCAAACTAGAAGCAGGACAGTTGGACCTAACCGGAATGAAATGAGTTGACTTGGCCAATCTATCCACAATAACCTAAATACTCTCATTATCTCTCCTAGTCCTTCGTAATCCTTCAACAAAATCCATAAAAATTTGTTCCCATTTCCAATTGGGAATGTCAAAGGGGTTGCAACAATCCACCTACTTTCTGATGATCAGCCTTAACCTGCTGACAAGTCGCACATCTACAAATAAAAATGGAGATATCAGGCTTCATACCACTCCACCAATACAGCTTTTTCATATCATGATACATCTTCGTCACACCTGAATGAATAGAAAGTCTATACCGATGTTTTTCCCAAAGTAATTCTTGCCCCAATCCATAGACATTCGGGACGCAAATCCGATTATTAACCCTCCAAGTATCATCAATCTGAGCTCTACTTCCATCTTGGCTGCTACCCCCAACTTCGTTATAAACATTCTCCTTAATAAGCCTAAGCATCTCATCCTCATCTTGCTTAGCAATAATACGATTCACAAGCGGAGAAGAAACAACAAGCTGACATAACATCGCCTTCTTTCGACTCTAAGCATTGGCTACAACATTTGCTTTTCCGGGGGTATAGTTGATGTTGAGGTCATAAGAAGCTAAAAACTCAAGCCACCTAACTTGCCTCAGATTCAAGTCCTTCTGGGTGAAAATATATTTCAAAGACTTATGATCCATAAAGTGCTCAAACTTAGTTCCCAGAAGATGATGTCTCCAAAGCATCAAAGCAAAAACTACTACAAGCAATTCCAAATCATGGGCTGCATAATTGGCTTCATGAGTCTTCAACTGACAACTGGTATAAGCGATAACCTTCCCATCCTGCATTAGAACGGCTCCCAATCCTTCACGACTGGCATCAGTGTATACCGTTAATCCCTCATTTCCATTTGAAATAGTAAGAACTGGTGCGGAAGTAAGCTTGCGCTTCAACTCGTTGAATGTAGCTTCACATTTATCATTCCATCTAACCTTAGCATTTTTACGAGTTAGAGCGGTGAGAGGTGCAGCAATTCGAGCAAAATTCTCGATGAATCTCCGATAATAACCGACAAGGCCCATAAAAGTACGAATATCACATGGAGTTCTATGAGTTTCCCAATTATAAAATAGAATAGGGAAAAATAAGAACTGAGAAAAAGATAGAATAATTAATGTACAAAGGAAAGAAGAAAAATAGACTTGCATTGATCGCAGCGATCTTAACTGGATTAACAGAAACTCTATTACCAGAAACAATATGTCCGAAAAATTGAACTTCATCTTTCCAAAAAATGCATTTAGAGAATTTGAATTTCAACTGATGACTTCTGAGGGTCTTCAGAACAAAGCTCAAATGAGATTCATGCTCCTCCTCTGACTTAGAAAAAACAAGGATATCATCGACGAAGACTAGAACAAACTTATTAAGAATATCACGAAGAACTTGGTTCATAAGGTCGACAAAGAAAGCTAGGGAATTAGTCAAAACAAAAAGCATATCTAACCATTCAAAGAAACCATCCTCAGAACAGAAAGTGGTTTTGGGAATACTTTCCTCGGTAATTCTGAGCTGGTGGAAACCAGTGGCAAGATCAAGCTGAGAGAATACAGTAGCACCATACAGCTGATCGAACATGTCGTTATTGCGAGGCATTAGATATCTGTTTTTCATAATGAGCTTGTTCAGCTCCCAATAATCAACACACATCCTCAAAGAACCATCAGACTTAGTGAAAAAAACCACTGCTACTCCCCATTTGGAATGACTGGGTGTGATCAAACCTTTGGAGAACAAGTCTTCAATTTGCTTCCTCAATTCAATCTTCTCACAGGGTGCTTTCTTCTGGGAGGAAGAACTACAGGTCAAGCTCTATAAATAAGATCAATACGGAATTCGATTTCCTGTTTAGGAGGTAAAGATGTAACTTCACCAATACATCGAAGTAGATTTTGACCATAGGAATGGAATCAAGATCACTAGGGAAGAATCAAGAGAATAGATAAAACTGCCTGCATAATCCTAAGGCATACAGTACTGAATCACTAAAGGTTTTCCAAAATCATCAATATTCTGGGTTTTACAAGATATAACAGTTTCATGCGTCTTCAGCCAATCTCCTCCAAGCAACATGTCAAAAGCATTGAAACCAAGAACATAAAAATCACTAGAAAAGCGATAGTTGGAAAAGAAGAGTTTCACATTGTTACAAATCCTCCTAAGGTTTGCGGGACCACCAATAGGATTAGTAACACACAATGGTTCAGATGCAAACTTAGGTGAAAGGATATATGCAAACTTATCATAAAGATCCACATAAATGAAACTATGCGAAGCTCTAGTGTCGAATAAAACACGAATAGGAAGATTAAACAAGGTAATGGTGCTCTGGAGAGTACATTGGGTATCACTAGGAGCAGGTGTTGTGGATGAAGTAACTGCAAAGATACCAGATGGCTTACCCTTCTACCGAGTAGGACAATCCTGCTTGAAGTGGCCAGGCTGCAAGCAAATATGGCAAAGATCACGCCTAGTCATCTGAGTTGAAGGAACAACAACTCTGGCTAAAGTAGGACAACTATTGGCATAGTGCCCCTTTTGGTCACACCAGAAGCAAGTGATGGAAGAAAGATCAATAGGCTGCTTTCGAAAAGAAGAAGATCCTATGCCTGGATTCTTAAGCCAATTCAGCTTTTGACATTGGAAATTAGACTTTCTCTTCTTAGAGTTGCCAAAAGACGGCTGAGATGAAGGTGCGTGACTAACAGCTGATTCCTTAGAAGTGAGGTACTCATATCTAATGGTTATATCTATTAATCCAGTAAAAGGATTGTGCACATGAGAAATCAGATGATCATAAAACTCTGGGTGAGCTTCAGCTATAAACTTCTCATTCTTCTTAAGAGGGATATCTATCAAGCTAGGACCAAATTTCAAAAGCTCGTCAAACTTCCGCTCATACTCAGCAAATGACATATCTCCTTGCTTATGATCCATAAACTCCCTCTATAGCTGAGACTTCCCTGCTTCTGGCATCCACTTTGTCACAAAATCCTCCCTAAACTGTTCCCAAGAAATATCTGCCTCAATAGTGTTGGCTGTAACAGACTCCCACCAATCCAGGGCTGCCTCTTTCAACTGCCAAGCTGCTAACTGGCGCTTTTGAGCGTCGGTGATTTCCAAACCAGCAAAAATCCTTTCCAAATCCCTCATCCACTGTTGAGCCTCAATGATAGTCTTTGATCTCGAAAACTTAGTACCTCCTAGCTGGGTGAACTCCTTACATATGGTGGTAAACCTAGTAGGTGCAACCGGTGCTAGAACTGGGGCAACACCACGACCCCTAGCATTCCTACGATTCATCCTGGAAATTCAAGAATGAATTTTAGGACAAAGATAAAGGAAAAGATAGAAGAAAATACCCAATCAGACTATAAATCCTAATCAAAGAATTCTACAAAATAAGGTGGATTCGAAAAGAAGAAAATTCTAAGAAAAGGAATTTTAAAACAAGAAAATTTCTATATCCAAAAATAATCTTTTAAAGATCATTTAAAAATCATTTTTAAAATCATTTTATACTTAAAAATATGTTCTCTCACAAATAATGATTCTAAGATTGATTTTACTCATTCTAGGGTATTTCTACCCTATCTCTATTGAGTTTTTTCCCCTTAGGATAAGGTTTGCCTAAAACCAAAGCTCTAATACCAACTGTAACATCCTGCCATTTTGGACCATTCAAATCGACGATAAAACCACACATGTCGGACTTGAATAATTCAAAACAATGGATTGTTAATAAAATTTGGGGCAAATAAAATCAATCATAGAATCACAGACACAGAATATCAGAATAACTTTGCAGCGGAATAAAATAAACTTAGGAGTTCATAAAGCTCCTAGATACAAAATTCTCAAAACTAATACACAATACCAAGTCTGGAAAACAAATACACTTGGAAAGTCTAGATACATAAGTTCTCTACTACAAAAGAAAAGGCTAAGTGGAAATAACTGGAATAAAACATCAAGTAGACTGCTAAATCTTCGGTGAATTTCTAGCTCAAAAAGAGGATGAAACCAAAGTTGTGAAACACAGGCTGACCCGAGCATAAAGAAAAATACAAAACACTCGAGTCAGAACATACATACTTATAAAATGTAAATCAACTCAAGTGAACTGCAAAAGAAATGCATTAGTAATTTAAAGGATGATTGGGATCGCCTATCCTCTAAGGATCCGTTAAACTATCTACCATGTAGTAATATACTATTATACTAATGCCTAAAGTAAAGTAAACTATTAAAATAACGTTAAGGCGTTACCCATATCCCCCTTAACACGTTTTATATATTTCCATAGTCTATACAGTACGGTAATCCCGTCCATACTAGATGCCATCAGAGGGCACTCCATGGGTATGGTACAAAACAAACTCGTAGAAGGTGCGCTACGGTAGGTGACATGGCACAACTAGGCAATGCCATGGTAGATATACCAATTACACTTCCGGATTGTTGGTAACGCATAGCCGCAACTACTGCCCAACTCGATCCACTCCACACTCTCGAATCAAAGGTGCGCATCAAATCAATCACAATGTAATAGAATGGCTAACGATGAAGTGTGTCCGATCGAATGGGCTATCTCACTTAGCCCGTCAATTGCTCCTGTTTTAGCCACCTTATTCTATCTCACGGGAGTTAGGTCTACGTAAATATACCTTTAGGATCGTCGCCACCATCCTACTTCATTCTGGAATCTCCACTGCTTACACAGTTGTTAAAGTGGTTTTCGGTATCGATAGAGAGTATTTCCATATCCGATCTCGGTCTCTTTAACAATCAATCGTTGTTATAAACCATGGTTATACAAATTTCAAATGGCTTATATTTCATATCAAACATATTCCTTTCAAAACCATATAAATTCCATGTCATTATTCTTTTAAAATAATATTCATTTTTTCAAAGTCATAACACTTCCAAATTCATTTAATTATAACCCCCTGAAACGTAATAATTTAGGAATCATAGCACTTTAAAAATGTAACCTTTGGAACCATAACATTTGGAACTAAAACCGTTTAGAAAATTTTGTAGCATTTTGGAAATACCACCTATAAGAAAACGCAGCAGTATAGAAGTGCTACTATAAGAATTCACAGCAGTGAAGAACTGTTATTGTAAGAATTCGCAACGGTCCAGAACTATTACTGTAAGAATCCACAGTAGTGCAGAACTGTTACTGTAAGAATCCACAGCAGTGCAGTATCGTTACAGTAAGGATCCGTAGCAATGCAGAATTGTTATAGTAGGATATCGCAACAGTTTTGAATTGTTACCGCAAGAAATCGCAGCAGTTCTGAATTGTTACTATAATACTTCCTACTATAATAGTTTATGTAATCAAATAGTACATATATTTGCAGTTTTTATCATTGTCTTTATATCATTCTTATTATATTACACTAATTTTAGCTATTTGTACATTAAGAAATCACCTTTAGTTAAATAGCTTTGTTGCTATAATGTCAAATTTTAAAGTTAAAATCCTTATGCTAAGTTAAAAGTATTTTAACTTACATTTTATCATTACTGTAACTAACATTTATTATTTTAGTCATTATTACATGAGTAAAAACTCACAATTTATAGGTTAAAATAAAATACCTTTATTAAGTCAAATCGAATTATTAAATTTCAATTAACCATCATACTATAAATTATATTCCAAAATTTACATTTCCAACTATTTATTTCTTATAAAAATCTTAACCCATATAATTTTTTTTACAGAAATCATTACATTAAATTTTAGTTGAGATTAATATATAAAAATCCAAAATACTTAATAATTTTTTATAAAAAAATCATTTTAAATCAACCACGGAGTTTGTATACAATTCTCTATCCTAGGGTCAAGTAAATAGGGACATATATCATTTCAATCCACAATTTATTAATGTTTCGGGTTTTATATCATTTCGAACCCGCAATCCCAATTCAAATAAAATTGCTCAGGCCTATCATTTCAGCCTATGACAATTTTCCTTAATCTAAAGATCGTGCGGGTTTGTATCATTTCAACCCATAGTGAAGTAACTTGCAGTGTGAGAACACAATATTAAATAAACATAACAATATTCAACATATCATGGCATATGATCATAACATGTATAATATGATATGAAATAACATATTAAAGTCAACCTAGCCATTTCCTGAGCATGTTAGGTCCCTAACCCAAGCTCCCTTGTCTATGTCGTAAGGTGGTTTCGATAGAGTTCTTAGTCAACCAGTTCGAAGGGATTTACTAGGAGGGAAAATACTCTTTTGACTGTGTTGAAAGGTACCAAAGGCAAATTTTTGATCACCTTTCTTATCAGGAAAGCTTTGGCAATCTCCACTCATTCGAAAGGAGGTTCCAAAAGCACTACTCATACTCCAACTCGAAATTTAAGGTGCTGACAAGATTTCTTGTTAACATTTTTGACGCTAGAAGGAGAGCTCGAACCTCCAATCCTTAACCACATTCATCGCAGATTAATAGAATAGAGTACTCCATCCAAAAGAAGGAAATAGAGGAAGCGGGAAATAACATAATATCTCAAATGAAGAAGCAATGCCACGATCCACTTTGGAAAATAACATAGTGCTGAATTGCAACTCAGAGAATATGGAAATTGGACAGCTGTTAACTTTAACAGGAATAGACAATAATGAAGTCACAGTCCAGAATCAACCATGACAAATAATGGCTATGTAAGGACTTCTTTAATTGGCTCCATCTCAAACATCATTAAGAACCATGGAAGGAGAGAATGAGGTGCAATCTTCAAATGGGGAAAAAGATCAAAAAGCTAAACCAAGAGAGTAGAGCAGAAAAATTCCTTGAGGAATCAAATAGTCTAGCCATGGAAGACAATGAAAGTCTCTCAACCAAATCACAAAGGATACAACAAAATATGTACTCCTTGAATGGGAGAAATATGTTATCCTGCAAAAGACTCCCTTCTAAGAAGTAATAAGGGTAGCTAGTCTCCCTCCTCACATCCAAATTCCTTCATTAAAATACGATGGGACAACGGATCCAGATGATCATCTTGTTGTCTTTAAAAACCGGATGAACCTGTATAATGTTCTAGGGCCCATTCACTGCAAACTCTTCCCAATCACTCTTCAAAGAACAGCTGTCAAATGGTTTAGACATTACAAAAGGGAAGTATCCATCATGGGAACAATTCTCTAATGAATTTATAACCCAATTTCATGCATTCAAAGATCCAACTGAGGATTTTAGCTTGTTAGCTACTATCAAACAAGAACCATAAGAGCTACTTGACGAGTGCCTAAGAAGGTTTAATACGGAGGCACTTAGAATAAAAGGAACAAGTGATAGAGAAAGCTTATGGTAGGTCAATCAGGATTGATTGAACAAACTCCTTTCTAGAAGGATCTTTGCATTAATGGATGTGAGGATCTACAACAATTCAATCTCCAAGCGGAAATTATTATTTGAATGGACAAAATGCACCATGCCATGAAGAAATCTCAGTAAGAACAAAAGAAATAAAAGCCTGATTTTAACCACACCACCAAAAAGCCTAGGTGGAAGAAAAACAAAAAAGACAGTCAGACGACAATACTTAAGAACTAACCAACGGAATCGAGCAAGTTTCTTTCCCAAATATTTGGATGATAAAAGATGATGAGAACTTTTCCATTTCATATAAGACAAGGACTCCAGCAGAACCCAGAAAAGAAAGGAATTACTGTACTTATCAAAAATGAATGGGCATGAAACTAACAATTGCAGTGTTTTGGAAAAAATAGTCCAAAACCTAATCAAGTCTAGATTCTTAAAAGAATCTACCAAAGAATATTAAAAGATCCTCAACCATAAAGGGAGCAATTGAATCGTTTAAAGCCCTAATAAGGAATTTCTCTCGCATCTTCATCTCCAAACCTTGATCAAGCTATGAAACTTAGTAGACTCAATCTTTTATTAATTTTCCTTGCTTATACCTTTTTAAATTCAATTGTACTCTGAATTAGTCATGTATTAGTGCAAAATTCAAGTGTCTTTACAGGTAAACACAAAATCAATCCATGGCACTCAATATACTATGAAGGTACAACAAACCTCTACCAACTTAAGATAGACCACTCAAATTCTACGAACAAGACAATTCATCCCCGTCTCAAAGTTTGAGTCAATGTTGTGTAAAGAACTACTTCCATGAAACCCTAGATAATAGTCAAATTTCAACTGCGGTATCAAGAGGGGTAAATATCTAAAACTCTCCCAAAATAAGGGATTCTTAGAAAAAGGCATGTCCATACTGATGGGAATTTATCAGACCATGAATCATGGCTTTGCGGACTCATGAGCAAAACATTTCTTTTGCTAAGAAAGACCCGAAGAAGCACTACCATATATGTGGTACACATCAACTCAAATTACTCTACCATTTGGAAACAATTTTCTCAGAAACGTTTTCAGGAAAGCTGATCTTTAAAGGTCAGAAAAGATTTTCTCAAATTACCTTATAAGTAAGGGGGATTAAGTATTTGTTTATTTCGAAAGACAAACTTGCACGATCTTTAAAATAATATTATTTAGTATTGATAAATACATGTCAAAGACCCCTAACAAAAAAATTTCAATGTTTTAAAGTTTTCTAAAAGATTATTGACAAGGAGAAGCCAATTCTTACCTTTTTCAAAGGAAAATTTTGAGTTATCGAAAGATCATTAACAAAACTCAGATTGGAGAATCCTATTCTTGATTAAAAGACTATTGGTTCATGACTCATGACCTCCCAGTCTCCTATTTGAAATCTGCATCTCTACAATAAGAATGATTTAAAAACCTTTACTAAAGGGAGCAATGCAAAAGGATGTTTTTATGATCAAAAGTCTCTTTTCGAAAAAATAATCCCTGATATATTAGAGGGGCTCATTCACAAAAATCATTTGGTATTCAAAAGGATATTCACAAATATTTTAATCAATCAAATATGATTTTTATGCAAAAGGTTTAGCCTACGGCCAATTCATAGCACCTCCTAAAAAGGGAGGGGGTTCCTATACCCACCAAAAGCCTACGAAAAATCTGTAGCACCTTTTGAAAGAGGGGGTTCGTGCCCACCAAAAGCCTATGGCCAATCCATAGCACCTCCTAAGATGGAGAGACAGAAGCCTACGGCCAATCCATAGCACCTCTTGGAGGAAGGGAAAATTCCCCAAACATCCATATCACCCCTTATGGGAGGGTCAGGATAAGCACCCATCAGCATGCTTTTGGAGGAAGGTCAATTCAGCATGCACAATCTACATCTGAGACAAGGGAAGCCCAAGAAGAGGCTCATCAAAAATTGGACTAAGATGTCCAAGCCCTAAAAGAGGCTCAACAAATAGTGGACTAAGATGTCCAAGCCCAAAGGAGGCACCAAACAAAAGAAGAAAGACAAAGATGTCTACAGCTTAAAGCAAAAGTGAGAACCCAAGAGAGTAGAGGGTTGAAGAAAGAAATCTATCTACTCAAAATAAAGATGAAATCCAAGAGAGGGAAATTAAAAAAGGCAAAAGGATAAAGGTGTCCAGTGCAAAAATCTGGAACATACAAAGAATTCCAAAATCATATCCAAAAGAAACATAATATGGAATAACAAATTTCAGCACATCCAATGCTTAAGAAACAATTTCCACAATAGAGGATTAAGAAACCTGAATCCTAAAAGGAAACATGAAATAAGAGAATGGATAAAATAAATCCATAACATGATACTGAGAACAAAGATCTATATAGGATCTAAAGGAATGGATTAGATAACAAATTTTGCAACAGAGATAAAAGTGACCTTATGTGAGGAATGGATTGTATACACCAATCTTGAATCCTCAAAAATAAGGAAATCCCATAGGATAGAAGAAACAATATATTATATGAAGAACCACTATTCCAAATTGTTACAAGGCTTTATATATACAGCCCAACTCTAATATAGCAAAAACACTACTGATCTATAGATCTTGAAATTTGTTGTTTGGATTTACTAAATTTACTATGGCCAGGAAAATTTCTAATTTTGGTATTGGATGAATTTCTAATAATTTATTTACCAGATAGGATCCTGACAAGATTTTGGTAAAATTCCTGATTCCATGGACTTTGATTCCTTTCTATTTTGAATTTAGTCAATCCTAAACTCCTACATTGACTTTATAATGATTTATTGATTTTGCACTCCTAATTCCATCGGCGAATTTCCATAGTGATTTCTTACTAAGTAAGTGGTTTTGTAAATTTTCAATTTCCTCGTTGACCTTTATGATGATTCATGAATTTTTGCAATTCCTTATATGATTTTCATAGTGGTTTCCTATTGACCATATGTTTTATGAATTCTTAATTTCTTAACTTCTTTATTGGGTTTACCTAATAATTTATGGATTTCCCGTTGATTTTCTGACTTTAAATCAGGGTGGACTGGATTCCACACTACAAGAAAACTTATCTTTGGTTACATTTTTTGTTAGCGCTTGTAGTCTGAATGCAACTAATATTGTCTTTACGGTTTCTTTTCTCCGCTTTTTTATTTTTTTTCAACTTCGTCAAATTTTGCAGCCTTCCCCGCCCAATACCAAAAAAATCATGTTTTCCCATATTCTACCTAATCCATTGTTACGTTTCTGCCTTCATTCAAATAAACTCCTCTCGCTTCCGCTATCATGTTTCCTCCATTGGGTTCTACTTCTCTTCATCAATCTACTCCCCTCCATTTGGTCCATCCACTCTTCTTTCAATCTGCTACCGTTTACTTCCGTGAGATTTATTCACAAGCCCTAAATTAACAGATCGAGGTAATTATAAAAATCCTAATTTGGATGAGGCGTTTTACATAAAAATTGATTTTTTTTGTTGGCTGAGCAGGTGTACTTAGCAACGTGAAATTTAAATGAGGATGTTGGGTGGTTTAGCTATTTGAATTCTCTCCTTGGCTTTTTCAGTCTAAAACATATTCCTCCTTGCCTTTTTCAATCTCTCTACTTGATTGAAAAGAAATTTCATATGATTCAACAAAATAGTTTTTTCTTGGCTAGTGTGGGAATATAATTTAATTGAGCAACTTGAAATCATTTTGAGTTTTTCATTGGTTATGATCTAGTGTATAATTTATAAGTGAACAAACCATGGTAAAGTTGACTATATCTCATATACAAAAGTTGGTACTGGAATTCATTTGAAAAAGTATATTGTCGAATCCAAGACATAAACATAAAGTGGAGTTTTATGTCAAAAATGTGAAAAAATCACAACTTTTGTGCTAGCTAAATATATACATTATCTCAAAATAGCCAGAACAAAATTGAAGATGTTCTCATTAGTTATTGAGGTAGTATAGAACATTGCCTCATCATTTACCTTAGCAATAAACACACAAAGTTCTTTATTGCGTCCTTTAATTGTATGGATAGTTGGGATTAAATATTTTACAGCTAGAATCGTATTTATGTATGTATGTATCAGTACATCCTCCCTTTTAACAATCTTGGTTTTTATCAAAAAACATAGTGGTTTTGCCCATGTGATAGATGTGATTAAGTACAATATACTAATTGATATTTATATGGCATATACTCATGGTATTTATATGGCAGGCGTATATTACCATTTATCAAAACGTGCAGCTGGTATTTGTTGTGTGTTTATTGCGAATCAATTGAATCAGAGACCTGGGTGTGGGATAACGTGCTTTGAATTCTTTTCACATTCTAAAAGTAAATATAAAATCTACAATAAATTTGTACACACACAAACATATATATCCGTATATTTAAGGTTTAAGCAGGAAGTGGTAGCGTGCTGTGTATGTGAGCATGCGCGTACACACTTGTGAGCAATATAGTTGGTTAGCGGAGATTAAGAATATGAGACTTTTAAGCTTATGCTAGCCGCCTATGATATATATAAGTTTAAAAGTGGTTAATGACATAAAATTTTCTTTCTTAACCAGCTCAGCTAACCCATTAAACAATGATGGGAAGATTAGTTGGAAAATTGATTCAATTTTCCAATTTTTTTGTATGTGATAACTCAAGGGAGTTTGGCTAGGCTTTTGCTTTTGACATTCTTAGAAACTAGAATAAATATCCTATTCAAGCAGCCTAACTAACAGGCTTAATCATTATACTGATTTGGAAATGCCAATAGAAGTAACTTTTGTTCATTATGATAGTTTCCAGGGATAATAAGGCACATAATATGTTTTATAGTACTATTTGATTTTTTTATTTTTACATAAGCATTGATATATCGGTAAAAGCTTATTGTTACATTGTTTGTTTCTCAAATTTTAACTGCATTTCATTGTGGTTCTACATAGATATCAAATTCTGGTAGTTTTCCTCTGAATTCAACTTTGTATTCTTAGTGCTAAATGGCTAGGAAGAAGCAATATGTCTTCTATTGCTAGCTCTGTTAATCAGACATCATTTGGGACCTACCGTTCCACCGGTTCAGCAATTGTTAATCAATTTTCACTTCTAGTAACTGATAGCATCATCCATTTTTTGCTTTTTAGCTTGAATCAAAGGTAATGAATTCAATGTTTATATGCCTGCACTAAATCTATGGTTTTTACTAATAGAGATAAATGAGAGAAAAGGTTTCCTACTGAAGGGTTTGTTATTATCATTATTCTGTTTTGGTCTCAGCTCGAAAGTTTAGAGATTCCATAGAAAATAACAGAAATAATCTTTCAATTTGGCCTATCTATATTGAAATATGATTTTACAATATTTTTCAACATTTGTATTGTTACATAATCTCACACAAGGTTTTGTATTTGTCTTGTTTTTGCAGCTATAAGTGACCACAAGCAATCGCTTACTTGAATTATTATTAGTTCAAGTGTTTATCTCTTCTCATCCCAAGGCAAGATTTGATGGTTAAAATTTTGTGATTTTGTGGTATGTTATGCTAATTATGTGTATTTTGGATAACAATGTATGGTACGTTTTTATTCATTTCTATCTATTACTTAGGTTAACTATAAGTGTTGAATGTTGTGAAATGTTTCTAATTGTGATCGACATAAATGTGATTCTTTGGATTTAACGATTCTTAAGATTAGAAGTTCTTTCCTATTTGAATAAGTTTACAGTCACTATCTATTAATTTTGATTAAGAAGGTTAATACATAGTTATGGAAATAAAATATTTCAAATGGTTGATCGCTACATCTAATTTGTTATTATTTTCTCTCTATTGTGAATGAGTATGCAAATAATTATTTAGGATTTTGAAATAGCATAGAATATGATTACTAATGCTTTTTATCTTAGCTTGGCAGATTTATTTTCAACAAAATTAGGATATGGTTTAAAAATCTGACGTTTCTTCATTTTTCTAACTCAAATAAGTAGATTATATATATGTAGTAAACAAGTTGATTACATAAACTGATGACTCGCAATATTTTAAGTACCACACATGATGTCACAAATTTTATTTTGTTAAATTCTTATAGATTATTCTTGTCTTTTTCATAAAAAAACATTACATGCTTAGATTTATTAATATACATAGAATGGTTAAATTACTTCTACTAATCTCACCTGTCTATTTTTAGTGGCTTTATACTTTTATTGAACTGGGAGATTATTATAAGCTACAAAAAATGGGGTTTGGTGTCAGCAATACAAATTGGTCATGTGTATGTTTCAAACTATTCTTTAAAAGGGATTCTTTTATAAATGTGTGTTAGTCTACCCTATAAATTACTCCAAGCGTATGATTTGAACTAGTTATATGGAAATATGTAAAGTTCGCCTATCTTTTCTTCGGTCCGGTCCAGCTAGCTGCATTGCACTTACATTCTGGGATCTAGTGCACCATATGTTTCCATTCAAATTCCGTAGCACATTGTTGTAATTTTATTTAATGGCAGCATTATTCTGATTTTGATGCATTAGTATTAGAAACTCACTTCATATGACCACTTAGAAGGTGATCCTGGTCTGGCAGGAGGTAGATGCATTCAATTGTTCACAAACTATGAATATGATTTGTGGATGTGTTGATAATTCTTCATCGTAGATGCTTGTTCTAAAATAATTGGTTCCTAGCCATCAAAGTTACTCATTTAATTCCTAAAATAAAACTGATAAAAACGTGGATTGAATTACTATCCTATAAATTGGTCATGTGTATGTTTCAAACTATTCTTTAAAAGGGATTCTTTTATAAATGTGTGTTAGTCTACCCTATAAATTACTCCAAGCGTATGATTTGAACTAGTTATATGGAAATATGTAAAGTTCGCCTATCTTTTCTTCGGTCCGGTCCAGCTAGTTGCATTGCACTTACATTCTGGGATCTAGTGCACCATATGTTTCCATTCAAATTCCATAGCGCATTGTTGTAATTTTATTTAATGACAGCATTATTCTGATTTTGATGCATTAGTATTAGAAACTCACTTCATATGACCACTTAGAAGACGATCCTGGTCTGGCAGGAGGTAGATGCATTTAATTGTTCACAAACTATGAATATGATTTGTGGATGTGTTGATAATTCTTCATCGTAGATGCTTGTTCTAAAATAATTGGTTCCTAGCCATCAAAGTTACTCATTTAATTCCTAAACTAAAACTGATAAAAACGTGGATTGAATTACTATCCTACAAATCTTAAAGGTGCTTCTTACTGTTGTGGCTTCTATGAGGTTTCGAGGTATCTTGACAAATAATCTATTTTAAGATGCTAAAGCTAATTGCCAACTTACCACTTATCTACATAATATCAAACCGTTGACATCTTTAAAAGAAACAGAATCGCTGCAATTGTTTTGGTTTATCTTATAACTAAAGTTTGCTATTAATTATTTTAAACATAGTGCATGGTGAACCATTATTTTCCATATTTAGAGTCTGTTATAACGTTGCTCTCTGTCGTCGCCTTCAGTGGCAGACAAAGGTGATCCCTCACTAGTGGTTGTGCTGAAGGAGGGCGGGCCTTGATGTTTCATCTGTTGTGTTATAATCAAGCATCATCAATGAATAGATTAGGCTATGGAAGATATCTGTGTTGCTGCATAATGGATCCTAGTTGATTGTAGGGTGCCACTCACTCAAATAAGTATAGCCATCATTGTGTTCGTCTTCGATTATGGATGTGGAGCTACGTCCAGAATGTTGATCGTATTTGTAGTTGAAGCCATTGTCAATTAGTATATCCATATTTCTATTTTAGGCTTTTTACTTTTTTATTTTCTCTAATTACATCTTCGTATGAATATGTATATACAAAGAGAGAGAGAGAGAGAGAGAGATTTAACATAACTCGACCAGAATTAAGTATAGTTATTTATTATGAGAGATGAGATCATGCTAACAATATTCCTTAGACTTTGTTCACTTTTGAGCATAGCTTACAAATTACTTTTGCATTTCAAATTTCCATTGTGCAATGCAGCTTGCTGCAAGACTTGGAAAGCTGAAATAGAGAGGATAGAAGCCTAGAAGAACTATCATTTTATGTAACTGAGATGCTAAAGAGTATGGCTTAGTATGTCTCCTTCTCTCCACAAATGCATGCACACACACGCTCACACATATGCACACACGTACATGGTTCATTGTATTTTTATTTGTTGGCTTACGAGTTTCACAGGTAGGATCAAATAAACGGGTTAAAGAAAAAGGGAAATGTTATATTCCACGACTTTGTGTTGATTATCTGAATATTGATTCTGCAAGTTTTATTTTTTAATTTCATGTAGGAGCAACCCTACAAGTTTAAAACCGATTAAGAAAGCAGTTAAACAGGTATATAAAATTTCCTTTACTTCAAGAAGTTTATGAAAATTTGTTTATGTTTATTCTATCTACAATGAAGGATTACATTCTAGATAATTCATCACAATCATTGTAAGAATCTTGAGCTTCAGCTATGGGTTCTCCAAAAGCAAGTAATATTATATTATGTGGCTGCCTTTATTCTTTTAAAGAGTAATATTGGAAATTAATTCATCTTTTAGTTAAAAGTAAGGTACTCGCAATGTTTGTCTTAATTTGTTGATGAAGATTGGAAGGTTAGGTTAAAACTAAACTAACCTTTCTTAATTTTTCCTAATTATGTGAATTATTGTTTTTATTTAGTGGTTGTCTACTATGGTAGAGTTGGTTTTTATTATCATTTTCTTCGTATGTATATTATTCTGTATTATAATGAATGAATGTTGGAGGGTGTTTTTTTATCATTGATATTCAAGGATCTCTTCCTTTTACACATCATTATTATTCAGGCTTTTTAAATAGTTGTTTTTCAGGAAAAAAAATTATAACTTGTGATTAAGAGAAAATGGACTTATTCACAAAAAATTACATTGATCAGTTTTTGTGCTATGAGAGCTATATTAAAATGGCTTTTTGAATCATTTCTGGCTGTTATAAACATGTTTCTCTAGTAGTTTTTAGAGTTTTTGTTTCAAACTGAGAATAGCTATATCTAATGGTACTGTGTTGTAATAAGCTGGTTTTTTTTTCTATGCCATAGTTGTTATTGCATGTTGCCTTGGTCATGCTTGCTGCTCAAATATCTTGTGAGAGTAATTTCCCTAGCAACATCAGCTATTTTGAGAAAGTTATTGACATTTTCTTCTTTACATATTTTCTTCAATTCTTGTTTCTCTAGCAACATCAACTGTTATGAGAAAGTCAATATTATTATTTTGAGTTTATAGAGTTAACCTTAACAATAATAAGGTGTTGGAACCATTGCTGTTATTTGTTACTATCGGAAGTAGTAAATACTTCTTCAAGTTATTTAGGTACTTTACTAATTTTATAATATTAACAGTAATAAGGTACTCACTAGAACTGCATGTTTTTACCTAGTTATATTTAGAATACTATAATTTAAATTATATTTATCTTATTTTAGTACTGATAGTTAATTAACAAGTAGTCACCACACATAGCACAACCGATATACTTAATTTTGTTTACTTTCTATCGATTGAGTATGTATTTAATATATTTATGTTGGAAAGTACGTGAAGTTTGCATATCAATTATATGACTTTGTTTGTTCTGTATTGGCAGTAGTTTCTATTGTTTTCAAGAACTCGGAAAGTAAGCACATCTTTTGTCCATGAAACTTGATGGCATATTGGATTAGAAGACACTTCTGCTATGCGGGTGTTTGAATTTGCTGGTAAGCACTGAGGAAGTTATAGTGATTCCTTAAGCTTTGTTGTCCATCCTTTGTACTGCTCCTATTCTTGTTACAATGTAAGTTCAAAATCATCCACGGTTGTTTTACAATTAACTCATCCAATTATCTACATCAATAAAATTGGTTACACCGCAATATCAATAAAGATATTGACACTGCAGGAGGGCTTCGATACAAAGGCAGTGAAAGCAGCCTTCAGTATACGACAACTACCTCATTTCTTCTACTTACCAATCCATGTCAATCTTCTTTTATATACAAGGTCAGTCCTCTTATTTCCTCATCATTCTTTCTCCACTTACTAAGTGTGTGAGAGGGGATTTTCCTTTTGTTTTATTTATTTTTCTACAGGTAGTGGATTGGTATGATTCTGAATTAGGATGCGAGTTTTGCTCATTATATGGGACTTATGGTTCGGACAGCTTTTTGTTGTTGGTAATTTTTATCTAGTTCTCTCCTTTTGCTATGATCAGAATTATGGACCTTTACATTATGATTGTGATTCAAGAGTTGTTCACCATTATTCCCTAGTTATTGCCCTGCATTGTGACTTTCATTTTCTGTTATCAGATGCACATCGTTTTCTACCTTAATATTGGATACACCTTCTGTAATTATGCATGTGTTTTTCATCAATAAATATGAAAATATGGCTCCTTTTATTTGTTTAGTAAGCAAGGGCAAATGCAAGCTTATTTAACATTGGTGCATATGCTTCGTATAGCTTATTTTCTATTAGACTGGCAAGATTACAAAAATTAAGTTTATAAAAATTAACCAAGTTAACTAAGTTTTACAAAAATTAAATAAGTTTATAAAAATTAACTAATGACATTAATAATAATAAATTAACAAAATTTACAATATAATAAATTCACTAAGTTTATGAAAAATTTATAAGTTTGATAATCTATAAAAATTAACTAAGTTAAAAAAATTTAAGTTTGAGATAATTTATAAGTTTAAGTTAATTAAAATATAAGTTATGACATCTTAAGTTTTAGCAATTGAGATAATTTATAAGTTTAATAATAATAATAAACAATAGTTTGAATAAATTAACTAAGTTTTATAAAAAATAAATGTTTTTATAATAATTAACTAAGTATTATAAATATTAACAAGTTTATAATAATAATAATAATAACAAAACCAAGTTTGATAAAATTAATTAAGTTTGATAAGAAGTTAACCGATTTTTATAAAAATTAAACTAATATTAAAAAAATTAACCAAAATTTTTAAATTAACTAAGTTTTATAAAAAAATTATACAAATTAATTAAATTTTATTAAAATTTAAATAAGTTAATAAGTTTTTAAAAATTAAACAAGTTTATTATAAAAATTAACCAAGTTTATAAAAATTTAACTAATTAACTAAGTTTTACAAAATTATTTAAATTTAATAAAGGTTAAACTAAGAATGTTTGATATACTTTAAATATGCAAAACAGTTTCATAATCATTTGTTGATTGTTAAATTTGTCTACAGGTAATTAGCTTTTTAGGAGTAAAGACCAACTCCAGCAAAGAATTGTCGGTAATCAAGTAATGAACATGACTTTAATTGTTATATATATTATAACATTTTGTTAACACTTGTTGTGTAAAATTATTTATAAATTGTTATGTGAATTTGCTTACTTTTTGGAAAAACTTTATTGAAATGGTTATGGATATCATATTTGATTATGTGATTAACGTTTTTTCAATCATTTGAATATGATGAGTATGTGATTGATTGATTGATTGTTGGTTTAAATATAACGATTATGTGATTGATTGTTGGTTTAAATAAGACTATTATACGAGTGATGGTTGGAAATGATACAGGCCATTGACAGAAAAATGTAGCATGTAAAGTGTGATGCAAAATAGTTAATAGTCTTTGGTAGCATTTTAAAAACCCTTTGGAAATAGATGTAAACAGCTACGATATGACTTTAGTAGAGCTGAAAAAACGCTACCTAAACTTTAATAGCGTTTCCGTAAACGCTGCGATACGACATGCTACTAAAAGTCTAAAACTTTTTGTAGCGTTTCTAAAACCCTACAACATGTCAAGTTTTTGTAGCGTTTGCTGCAACTCTACAAATATTTTCAGACTTTTAGTTGCATGTCGTATCGTGGAGTTTACCCAAGCGCTACTAAATGTTTTGGTAGCGTTTTTTCAATACTACGAAAGGCCTTTTCTGGTGTAGTGCATTTATCTTATTAAGCACGGCCTCTAATTATTTATTTAAATCTCAATCACATTATCACTCTAATTCTTACATAATTCTAATTGATTTATTTAATTAAATCTCTTGAATAATATTATTAAAAATTAAGGTGTTACATTAAGGGAACTCTACGGGTGACCAATTTAGATTATGACATAGCATCGATAAATGGGTCGATTCCCTAATAAGATTTGACACCATAACGGATTCGTGCATGGTGTCAGGTTTTAGTGACAAATTATCAACTAATGTACATGCTATGATTGAATGAGATGCACAGGTATCAAATAAAGTACGAACATGAGACCAGATAAAATCAATACGCCGTCCATTACAATATGTTTTCCTTTCTCCTAAGCTGTTGGTGGTACTTTACTAGAGGTTGGAACGATATCCAGACATATGCCTTTACAATCTGACCTTCATTCCTTAAAGCTAGACAGTCCATTTTCATATGTTCGAGCTGATTACGATTATAGCACTTTAGCTTCTTCTTAGCTAGGGCGGCCTTACTATCCTTAGCTATGTGTCCCACTTGGTTGCAGTTATAATATTTACCCTTTGAGAGGTTCGCCCTACAATTCTTTGCAATGTGTTTCATCTTATGACTTCTATTACAAGTAGTCACTTGTCTTTTTCCTTGACCTCCTTGTGGTCCATTTCCCTTACCTTGCTCTATTGTTGGCCTTCTCCTTCCTTAGCCCGATCCTTAACCATAATTCGATTCAAAGAATTCAGTATTGCTACTTCTACTAATCCTTCAAACGTTTCTCCAAATGGTTTTTGATTCAATCCCTTTGCAAACTTTAATGCCTTCTTTGTCGGAGTATTCACTAACTCGAATCCAAATCAAGCAACTCGTTAAATTGATGACACACTCCCTAACTATCATTTCCACTTGCTTCAAATAGATAAACTTCTCCAATAATAAATATTTTTTAGCACTAGAAAGAAACTTTGTTTCAATTCTTGACCTGAACATCCTCCAAGTAATATTATTCTCATCCACTTTAGCTATAACCACTTCCAACCAATATGTTGCTTCACCTTTCAAATGCCAAGTTGCTAATTGTCCCTTAATACCATCACTAGGTCCTATTGTTTAAAAATATTTTCACAATCATTAAGTCATGCTAGAGTCACCGAGTGAGGTGTTATACCAAGAAATGGCTTCCCATCAAGGCTGGAGTAATCCTTGCACAACTTAGAAAAAACAAAAATTGGTGGTGTTGGGCTAGAATCACACATTGATTAGCAGTGGTAGTAGTGGCTACGGGTTCGGTAAGGATGGCACTAGCTTGGCTTGTCTCGTATTGTCTGAAACATATTGGAATATTAACTTTAGGAATATCCAATATATCTGTATGGGTGCTAGTCCCTGCCCTAGTTTCTATCCTACCGGCATTGACTACGTTAGTCTCTATTCCAGTTTCAAATGAATTACTCATTTCAATTATCTGTAAAAATGGAATTCATTGGCAACTTCCCAATAGATAGTAAACAAAACTGGAAAAGTAAATGGGTGTGTGCATATGTGATTTGAATCTGTGCAGTTAAAGCGATTAGCAGTTCCATAGCGGTAGAGCTGCAAATAGGTATATCGATAATAAAGCAGGGATATTGGAAAAAATAACGGAGGTGCAAAAAGCTACATTAGATATAAAATCAAATATTTATAGTTGATTTATTTTCATTCTCACATCCTTTATGTAAGAAAAATAAATACTGTTTAAATTATGTAAAAGAACAAAAGGATATCGTGATTTATGTAGACTAGATTAGTGACTATACTAGATTTCTAACTTATATTGAGCATTAATGCCTTAAAATTAGATCTTTACCACAATTTTGTTGATTCTGCTTAAAAGAGAACTAGTCAAGTCGACATTTGTACATTAATGTTGCTAAAGCAGGTGCTAAAAAGCCTTGACTTGTTGGGTGTAACTGAAAATAGCAGGTTTAAAGTGGATTTACTGTTTAATCATGCTAAACTGAAATAGCATAACGGTTGAAGAGTGCTATGCGCTATAGTAGGGATTTAGCGGGGCTGTAACTACACAGCTTTGAGTTCCTATATTATATACATATATAATAGAAAATAAAAATATGCTCTCTCATTATGTTCCTAATTCCTATCATAGTTCCTAAAAATGTAACAACCCGTCTAGTGCTCGACCAACGGCGATAACTCGAGAACTGAAAGGATGAGTCGTTGGGATGATATTATATATATATACATACATATATATACATATACATACATACATATATATATATGTGTGTGTGTGTGTGTGTGTGTGTAGTTACATACATGGATTGATGTCAAATACAAATCTAACTAACTCTATCGAATAACTACTTTCATAGTGTCACAACAGAAGGAAATAAAATACAATACATAAACAAATACCATAGCCACATCATCACAACAAGTCCATAATGTTAGAGACCTATGTCTTAACAAATACGGATGTAACCCAAGCCATATATGTAGTCAGATCTAGGTACAACACCTATATACACCACAGATACAATGACAAATAAATGTCCATCCCTGATACCATTCATCTATAGACTTCATCAATATAAACACACACACACACAGATATATATATATATATATATATATATATATATAAGTAGTGGTGGGCTAGAGATAAGTCTGGTGAGTGAGCCATACTGTACTCTACATATACTACAAAAATAATACTATAAGATGATATGAGTCTATCGCTCGGCCACCACATGTTTCGTCGCCATGTCATACCTAAGTGTCATGGACATCTAGCCATATCACGCCATACTTATGTGGACTTACTTCCCTGGACTCGCCTCATGTGCTACAGGATAACCAATTGTCCATCATCACATTAATCGTGTATAGGGCTCATGCTACGGATTAGCCTCATGCCCTATAGAGTCACTTACATGCACTCCTCTACCTGGTCCATCGAAGTACTACAAGGGAGAAATGTCATGCCTTGACCACATACTTGTGTCATAGGATTGCATTCGTAACTGCATACACACTCTTGGCCATCTACCTATATCCAGACTCGTTCACGTCCACGCCCATCGTCATATCACAATCCCGATTCACAATTACACACACACACACACATATATATTAACTTCAAAACTAACCATTACATATATTTGTTTACTTTGTAGCACCATTATTTTCCTCATCACCAGCCTCTAATCATCCTCTAGAATAGAAGAGAAGTAAGGATGGAATTTTTCATTATTTGTTTATACAGGCCCTTCTAAGTCCAGGTTTGACTTGTTCCTAGACAGGGCCACCGGTGCACCGTCCACGACCACTGGGACACTGATGTATGTAATCCTATAGTTTCTAGACTTAAATAAATTTGTGCTTTATCATCATTTCTGCCTACAGCTACCCCTACTCTACCTCTCATCATCTGAGAATGTGCCTAGGACCTAGCTCTAATTTTCTACGTCTGGTTCTGTTATTTATTTCATTAATTTAATTGTAGTTTGTCGAATTAGACATACTCATATGAAAACCTAGTCCTATCTCCCAATTCCCATTTAAATCCGAATTTATGTGTTTATTATGTTATTCTAAAGTATTATGCCTAATTATCATCATTAGAGGATCAAGATTGCATTAGATGAAGAATAGATCACGAATCACTCACTGAAACTCCTATTTTGCCTGCTGCATCTCCTTACTTAAATTTTTGCCTCCAAATCACTATTCTTGTCTAATAGCTTTGGAACACTTTCGATCTCATTCAATTCGGTGGAGTTTTGAGAGAGATAATAGGTTTTGATTCTTGGTCGGTTGAAAGGAAGATGGAGGACAAAATGTCGGTTTTGCCAATTGAAACCACAATGTATATGTTTCTAAATTAAATGGAAGGAGAGAAACTGTCTATCAGCCAAAATCCAAATTCAAAGACTAAACCTTTGGTGGCCATTCAACTAATGAGTTGTTTCAATCACAATTTCTCCATATGGACTCTAAACAAGGCAAACAAAAATATCGTGCATTTATCCATCACAAAATTCGAACATGTATAATATGACGATTTTCCTCTTCTTATTTTTAATATTATTAATTAATTCATAAATTTCAATTATATTCACATAATTCTATTTTCAATACTCTATTGAAATATTTATAAAATTTTTGGGGTATTACAACTACTTTCGGGACCTAAACATATGGTTTTTCGAAACATATAATGTCCGACTTTACCGTTGATTACACGGCACAGTGTCAGACTTTTAAGAATATGGTTCTATTAATCCCAAAATCCAACATTATTTATAAATGAAAGAGTGATAGACTCTGTCTTATTACGTCTCTCCTATCAGTCAGGAATTCTTATTTGCAATAAATAAATCAAAAAGAAATAGCACTGTAGATGCTTGTCATTACATGCCCGCGAAATTGGGTTCCCATCAACAGTCGATAACTTGAAAGTTTCATTTCCGAACTTTTGCTCAATCGCATAAGGACCTTCCGATTTTTGACCAAGTGCCCTCATATTAGGAAGGACCTGTTTCAAAATAAGGCCACCCACTTCATAGGTATAGTTTTTGAACTTATCGTTAAATTGTTTTGCCAATCTTTTCTGGTGAGCAGCAACCCTTAGTTCAACCTCTTCTTGTTTTACGTTGACCAAGTCGAGGGTCCTAAGCAAGGGTTTCTCATTCATCTTAGGATCATAATGCATTCTTCAGTGAGAAGGGACTTCTAATTCAATCGAAATCATAGCCTAAGCTTTCTAGGCCAAAGAGAATCGAGTATGCCAAGTCATAGACTTATGCGTCGTCCTATAAGCCAATAATGCTACTGGTAACTAATCAACCCAGCTACCCTTGGATTTCCTTAATTTTTTCTTTAGGATGGATTTGATGATCTTATTCACCACCTCTACCTGTCCATTTGCTTGTAGGTATGCCACTATTGAAATGCTCTTCTTAATTTGGTAGCGGTTGTAGAAGTCTTTGAACTCGACACTCTCGGATTGAGTTCCATTATCAGTAATGTTCTTCTGCAGAACTTCAAAACTATATAGATATTATTTGCCATAAATTTGATCATTTTTTTATGGTGATCATGGCTAGCGGTTTTACTTTAACCTAATTATGAAGTATTCCACAGCTATGATAGCATATTTTGCTTTGCCTTTCAACATTGGTAGCACACTAATTATATGAATTCCCAAAACCACGAATGGTCACAGCTATCCATTTATCTAAACTTTATATACCGGGCTCTTAGTATCTTCGCAAACCTTTGGTATCAATCTCATCGTCTGGTGCAATCAACTGCATGTCAGCTGATTGTTGGCCAAAAGTATCTATAGCGAAGAAATCTTATTTACTGATGTCGCACTCCAATGTGATCACCACAGCTTTCTTCATGCACATCAGAAAAGAATCTTCTTAGCTTCATCTTTGTTGACATGCTGTAGTAAAGGGATCGAGAATCCTCTCTTATACAATGATCCTTCTTGCATAATAAATTCTAGAACTTTTTGCAGGGAGTTTCCTGCATATTTCTTCCACTCGGGAGAATTCCCTTATAGCAAGTACTCTTTTGTTGGGGTCATCAATGAGCCATTTTCTTCTTTAGCCTCCAAAATCCAATCAATATCTATCTGGTCAATGCTCGAAGCCGATAAAACCACTACTAAAATGAGTCCCATCAGCTGCGCATCCTCGGAGCTGGCCAGCTTGGCTAATGAATCGACTTGCATATTTTCTTCTTTGGGAATGTGTGTTATCATATCATGCTTTGTGTCATTCAACAGTTCTAGAAATTTTGTTAGGTAAAGGGCAAGTCTCACTCCCTTAGCTTGAAATTCCTTCTTAACTTGACAAATCACTAGCTAAAAGTCACTGAACACGTGCAGTGTATGGACTCCTAGTTCTCTTGCGATCTTGAGTCCCACAGTTGATACTTCATATATGGTTTTGTTGTTTATCGTCGAGAACTATAGCTTTAAACCGTAGCACATCCTCCATCCCTTTAGGGTTACCAGAATCACTCCTTTCCTGGAATTATGCTCATTAGAGGCTCCATCGATGTACAATTTCCATTGGGATAGTTGGACCACATCTTCCTCCACTTCCCCATCATCGATAGTGAACTTGGCAATGAAGTCAACCACTTCCTGTCCTTATATCACCCTCTGTAGGTTGGAACTAACCCTAGAGAGGGGTGAGTGGGTGTGATGACCGCCCAACACCATTGACACCCAATGTACATGTATAGTATGCTGAAGCAGTGCTTGGTCGATGTGGGGCAATCATTAGTGGTTGTAAAAAAGTAATGTAGAACCTGTCATGTATCTCACAGTGCATCAAATAAAATATAATAGTAAACATCTCAGATATAAAATAAATGAGATAGTAAATAATTGAATGATTCACAACATCAGAGTATATAGATCCATACAGTAAACATCATAAGTAATAGAGTTGTATGTCAAATAATAACTCATAAATTGTCTCTAAATGATCCCCTTGCACACATCGCCCATAGTAGAGTCCATCCTGATTGTCCTTATGACCTCCCGACTGAAGTCGTTATGGTTAGAAACTATTCTAGACAGCCATCCTTAGTTGTAGAATATCATCATTCCCCCCGTAACCTTCCTCTGACAGTTCCTTCAATCAGACTCATCGTCGCCTACTTTACATCTCGAAGTATAGCTATCCATTGTCGAAGTCGTCACTTCCTATTACGGAATCATCATCGTTGAACTTCGTGTCATGTCGATAATCACCACCGATCCGTCTTCAACGAGAATAACTCAGGCATACAATTTCCAAAAGGTCCAAAACTTGGAAGTAGCCTTATGGGGCCTTCCTTGTCACCCAATATCAATCTCATCAAGTTTGGAACAAAAATCTTGGATCCTCGTCGATGCATGACCATGGATCCCCACCAATCCATCACTTAACATCTTCAAACAACCACAACTTGGGTGTATGAAATCTTACTGACTTGAAATCTGGAAAATATGCTTATGGGGCCTTCCTTGCCACCCTATATCGATTTCATCGGGTTTGGAGAAAACTCATGGATCTCCACTGATCCATGACCACCGAACCATCCCTGCCGATCCATGGCCACCGATACACCGCCGCTGATCCCACACTTCACATATGAGATCCAACACACCTCCTTATGATATACCATGGATCACATGTTGATTAAGTCAACCCCCATGGATCTATACCGATCCATTGGGACCGATCGCACACTTGACCAAATTCTTACGAATTTGGCTCCACTTTGTTTCCACTACTCTCCTTGCTTCCATCTATAGCTCGCTTCTTGATTCCATACTCTGAGCTATTCCACCAATCCATGTTTTGATTCCCACTGATCCACGCTATGGACCCCTTCCGATCCATTCTAACTTTTGTTTTAAATGCCTATATCTTGACCATACGAACTCCAAATGACTTGAAAGTTAGTGTGCAGCCTCATGATGCCTTCGTTATTTCCCTATATAGATACACCAAGTTGGGGAAAAAATTAAGAAAAACTTCAAACAACCATAATTCTCAAATGGTAAGTCTGTTTTCTTAACATGACCACTCTTTAGAAAGGGAAACCATCATCCATGTCAAAGGAAGTGGTTTCAAATCCTAACTCGGCTCTTATCAAAATTTGTAGGGAATATAAAAATTTTAGAGTCAAAATGGTCACATAGAAATTCGCTAAAAATCATAGATATGAGAAATGTCCTTAAGAGACATCTTCCAAAATTATAGAACCGTACGATCTCATAAGAAAATGAAATAATTATTCTACAATCCTACTATGCGTAGAATACAGATAGTTACATTCTCCCTACCCCTCTAGGATTCCGCCCATGAAATTCCATGATCAAGCCAGTTGGATCATCCAGCATGCCTAATCATATACAAGCATAGGAAACCATCACACATCGAACACACATACATTGCAATAAATGAAAATGCAAGAATCTAAGCATATCCTAGCATGCAAGATAACATGCATGGTATATTACATGGTATCGTAAGTGAAAGTAAAGCGATAAATAAGAAATCTCACCAAGAGCATTAGATATGTTGTCCTCACGCTCTCCTCGGTCTTCCAAGTGCAATCGCCTTCACTACCACTCAATTGAAACTTTATCGGCTTCACTGTCTTCCTCTTACACTGCTTTGTATCAAGTCTGACGATAGGAATATGCCTACGAGGTCTCAAAGCCTCTAGTTCAATCTCAATATCATTTAGCTGATCTGGTATGATGACCACGCCTAAATCATGCATAAGTTTCCGTAAATGAGAAACATGACAGACATTGCGCACTCCAGCCACTCTTTGAGGTAAGTCAACTCTCTAAGCAAGGTTTCTAATCCTCCCTAATATTGAGAAAGGGCCAAAAAATCTCGATGCTAACTTCCCTTTGCTACCGAACTGAATGACATTCTCCAACATGAAGATCTTGACAAATACCATGCCGTCGGCAGAGAACTCTAAAGCTTGACGCTTATTATCGTTAGTTGCTATAGGATCTTTACTTAATGCAACTTATATATAAGAGTGTGGTGGATCGTATATAATATGACTTATGTGCATAATAAGTGTATATATACTAATCTAAGTAGAACTATATAACTGTGTATGATAATATAAAGAAAATAAGAGTAATTGCACTAGATATTTTATATTAGTTCGGACCTCCCATGCTACATCCAGTCCCAAAGCTCCCCTTTGATATTTCCTTTAACCAAATAACCCTCGCTTTTCTTGGAGGAATAGGCTAATACAAGAGAATTTCTTTGACAATTTTATGTTCCAAATAACACAGACATTGACTACTGGTACAATTCTTCCTATAATCTCCTTGGTAATGTGGAAATGTATAGTTTGTGATTATGGAAGTATTTTGAGTGAATATTGAGAATTGAATTGCAATGAGTACTAAGAGATTGAAAAATATAGAAATAGCAATTATGCAAGTTAAGTTTGGAAATTTAAATCAAAGAGGTATAGCATACGGTTGCAATCATTCGTAGACATTCATTAATGTTAGAAAGGTTGCAACTGTTCAAAGTGACTCTTCAATAAGTAGCCGTTATACAGTGCCAGTCAGATGAATATAAATTCAGCCTACTGAATATCAGTAGGAGAGTTCACACTAAAAAATTAATAAAAAAAACTTGAAGAACGCAAAAATAGTAAGGTTTAATTGACTAAGGTGAATCTCAGTTGACTACCCCCAATCGACTGAGAAAATACTCTGTCGACTGAACTGAGTAAACTCAAAAAACTATTAATTTTTTCTTTTTTTGAAATATAGATGTAAACATTCTCTTTATAACCAGTTGTGCAGGCATGTATATGTGTATATATGAGATACCAAGGAGATTTTACAAACAATTCTATGACCATATACATACTCTAGTTTGACGATCTTTGAATTTCTTGAATGTGATCAATCCTTCTTGGTGATAGTCATATTGTCTTTGTTGTAGCTCTTTCTCCTACAATATAGTTATATACTGGAAATATATGATGATATAGTTGTCATCATTAAAACATTAGGAACAGAGATTTGACAATCTCTCCCTTTTTAAAGATGAAACTATATATATATATAAGTAAAGAAAAATGAAACTTTCTCCTCCTACACGTATGCTCCCCCTATCACAAAGCTCTCCCCTTTGTCATTAACAAAAATAAACATTTTGACATTGAAATAGTACATACCCAAAGAAAAAATGAACTAGTACATAACGGAAGAGAGATTACATACACAAACACTAAAACAGAAACATAAGTTCACAAATACATAGGTTTAGACAAGTTCAACAACAACCAAACCAATATATAAAAAAATACCAAAAAGAGTTCTAAAGATCACATAGAAAACAAATACTTAGATATGCATAAAACATAGTAGTAGATAGTCTTACCTAAGTATCTAAGATTCTGGCTACGTACTTGATAGTGAAGAAGAACGAGAACACAAAGCAAGGTCGTTCCAATTCTTCTTCAAGAACCCGAGAGTAGTCTTTTCAAAAGTTTATGGCGTCTGATCAATTTCTCTTATTGATTGAAGATTACTTCTTGATTTTTGAAAATTGCATCCGAAGCGGTTACATTTCTAGATGATTTTAACAAAGTAACTCCTTGATCACTATCCATGCTCCATTGTGTTTCTTTTGGATTTTCTTGTTGAATATCCTCTTCTTATACTTGCTGAGTTGAAGATTGCTTATATTTTCATGAACAAGATGAGAAACATATTCTTGATATAGAGGAAGAGTCTCCATTTTAGACGGACATTAGAGAAATAAATTTATGGTCCATAATCTTTGGATGAAGCAAGTCTTGTAGCGTGTCAACGTTGATTCTAAAACGAGTGATGACCTTCGTTAGTTAAGCACCATAAAATATCATATGACGAGTATGGGTGAGAAAGCATTTGATTTCATTACGAATGATTCGAGCCCAATTCAACTTTTGCTTTGAGTAAATCGCATACAAAAATTTATAATTGCTATCATACATCTTTTCATAACTTCTAGTTTGAGGTGGAATAGTGTGAAGGATCATTTTGTTAATTACACATGCTTGAGATCGTAAGCTGACCGAAATGTTTTCGGTCTTTTCAATTCAGAAAAGTTAACTTACTTCATCATAAGCTATATAATGGTGATTGATATCCTCTAGGTTTGCACCAAAGTTATTATAATCAAGAATAACTCCCAAGTCATGGATATTTAAGACCACATCAACCCTTAAAACCCTACTCCATAATTTCCCATCTTTATTACCATACAGAGGTATGCAAGAACACCCTGAAGGTTTGCATAGAACATTCTTACTAAAAAGGGATAAATTCCCACCTTATTCTCCTTAGCATTGATTAGTGATAGAAATCCATGTTCTCGGCAAAAGCTTCAATGTTGAATTGGGAGAAATCAGACTTCTTGTAGAACATTTCTTGAAATATACACTTATCATTCAATTCACTGAAGTATTGGAGAGATTTTCTACTTCCATTCAACCATTGTGGCAATTTTACATACGGAGCAAATTCAGGATGAGATGAACTAGCCAGTTCTTTACCTTTGTGTGCTCTCTTCGTCGAAACGGGAATCTTTTGATGTGGAGCCACTGATTATAAGGAAAAAGAACTTAGGATTTTTGATTTAGGAAACATATTTAGAGAAAGTGATGAAGAGAAGTGACGATTTGGGTTTTTTA
Organism: Allium cepa; assembly: GCA_030765085.1. Taxonomy (NCBI): domain Eukaryota; kingdom Viridiplantae; phylum Streptophyta; class Magnoliopsida; order Asparagales; family Amaryllidaceae; genus Allium; species Allium cepa. The sequence goes on along the minus strand of CM060938.1, from coordinate 258,599,200 downwards.
AAAACCAGGTTGGCACAATTCAGTCGACTGACCTTTGATTTCATTCAACTGAAAAAGGGTAAAATTTGACACAGAGATTAGGGAAAGAAGTCGGTATGCTAATATTAAAAATTAGAAGACTGAGATGGTTAGTTAAGCTGACTGACCATTATATTCAGTCGATTGACCTATTGTCAGCTAGTTTTTCAATTTTTGAATGTTTCTAGAATATTATTGTTTGTATATTTTCAGAATTGGTTGTTTTTGAATATTTAAATAGGGAAACATTAAAAAATTAAAAAAATCAATTGATTCTTACAGACAACAATATATTTAAAAAAGAACATTATTTCACCAAACAAATATTTAAACGTAACGCCGTCATAGTTTTAGTTTCGTCGGAGGATTTGGCTTTCCAATTTCTTGTAAGTCCCACGATTTGAATCAACCTTTGTCTCTTCAACAAACGGCTTCAGTGGAGACCAACTTAGGGGAGCTAGAGTATTAATCCAGCCTTGGTTTGATGGTCCTGGCTTGCATAAATTTCTTAGGGTAATGCTATAAGCTTTTACAGGAGTTTCTGTTAACGAGGAGATTTTAATAAATGCGATTTTTTTGGTGAACGACCACAAATTTCTAGAATACATTTTCCAAGAAAGGTAAAATGAGATCATTGACGTCTTTGTTCATAATACATTTCTTGTTAAACTCCCATTTTGTCTCATTGATAGTGATATACTTCATCAACTTTGGTGTTGAGAGATGTCGATTTCAGATCAATTGCTCATTTGGCTTTCTTTTCCTTAGGACAAACGTCGGTGTGATACGTAGGTGATGCAATAATTTTTAGAGAGGCTGATCGAATTGATGGAGATATGGTTTTAGTTGGTGATACGTAGGTGTTATTCGATGAAGGTGAGCTAAAGTCAATAGTGGAATAAGTGGAGTTGTGATCAGAAGACATTTGAACAGAAGTGATTTAAGGTTTGACGGTTGGTAAAAAGGATATATGTATTTAGTACACAGAAGATCTTAATATAAGAGTTGTTTACTATTTTTGGAAGTTTATTTGTTAGGGTAGTAGAATTCTAACCATAGAATTTTAACAGAAGTTAGCTAGTTTTATATGGAAAAAAAATTGTAAACACTTCTACAAAATTATTTTATGCATTTTATTTGAGTTATATAAGTTCTATACTTTAGTTTATTAATTCATTTGAAGAAAAAAAATTCCTAGGTTTCATCTTAGTTTTGTAAAAGTTGGTCCGCTCAGTGGTTTGGTAAAAATATCCGTAATTTGATTTTCAGTATTCACAAATTCAAGTAATCTAATATCTTTTTCAACATTATCTCCTAAGAAATGGTGATGAATATCAATATGATTTGTTCGAGAATGATTAACAGGATTCTTTGATAAATTTAAAGCATTAGTATTATCACAATATATAGGAGAATCTGTTATGATTTTACCGAAATCTTGAAGAGTTTATTGCATATAAATTACGTGTACAAATGCTAAAGCTGCCGAGATGTATTTGGATTTACATGTCGAGAAAGAAACACAGTTTTGTTTTTTTCTAAACCATGAAACTAAAGATTGACCTATAAAATGGTATGTGCCACTTGCGATTTTTCTATTCGTTTTGCAACCACCGAAATCAGCATCACTACATGACACAAGTTCGAACGAGCTGCCTCATAGGTAGGAAAGACCGTAATCTTTGGTGCTGATTAAGTAACTTAAAATTCATTTAACCGCTCGATGATATGATTCCTTTAATTGTGCTTGAAGTCGTGCACATAAACATATGCTCATCATAATATCTGATCTAATTGTCGTTAGTATAACAGAGATCCTATCATACTTCGGTATAATTTTTGACCGAAATCTTTTCTATTTTCATCTTTATCTAAATTTAGACTAGTACTCATCGGAGTAAGCTTACTTGAGATATTTTCCATCCAAAGCATTTTAATAAATCTAGACAGTGTTTTTCTTGATTTATGAAAATTCCGTTTTTCTAGTTGTCTTATTTGCAAACCCAAAAAGTAGTTTAATTCACATATGCGTGCCATTTCAAATTCATTTTTCATAATGCCAGAAAATTTATTACATAATTTTTCATTAGTTGATCCAAATATAATATCGTCAACATATATTTGTACAACTAATAAATCTATGTTTTCACGTTCTATAAACAGAGTAGAGTCGATTTTACCAATTTGAAAACCAGAATTTTGTTGATGAATTTATAATCTTTCATTCCAAGCACGAGGTGCTTGTTTTAGTCCATAGAAAGCCTTTTTTAGTTTAAATACATGATCGAGATATTTCTTATGAATAAATAGCGGAGGTTGTTCAAGATAAACTTTTTCTTTTATAAATCCGTTTAAAAATGCACTTTTTACGTCCATTTGGAAAAGTTAAAAATTATGATGGCATGCGAAAGCAAGTAATATTCTTACTGCTTCGAGACGTGCTGCTAAAGCAAATGTCTCTTCATAATCAGTTCCTTCTTCTTGATTATATCCTTGAGCTACTAATCCTTCTTTATTTCGAACAATGTTTCCATTTTCATCTGCTTTATTTTTAGACATTTTGTTCCAATTACAGATTGATCGTTTGGTCTTGGTACAAGTTCTCATACATCATTTCTTTCAAATTGATTAAGTTCTTCTTGCACTGTAATAATCCAAAAATCATTTTTTGATGCTTCTTTATAATTTTTAGGTTCAAAATTTAACACAAATGCAACATGACTCACTTGATTTAACTATTTTCTGGTCGATACTTTTGTATTTAAATCACCCATAATATTATTAATTGGTTGGTTTTTTAATATCCTAGGTGATGACGTTATCGTATTATCAGTATTGTTGATGATATCATTATCATTATTTTCATGTATGGGTACATTGGTTTTAATATTATTTATAACTTCTTTATCATGATCATTATTTTTAAAGTTTTCATCAAACGAAACATGAAGACTATCTTCTATAATGTTTGTTCGTTTATCAAAAATTCTATACGCTTTACTTCGATCTGAATAGCTAACAAAAATTCTTTCATGAGCTTTAAGATCGAATTTTCCTAGATAGTCTTTTGTGTTTAAAATAAAAAATTTGATCCAAATACTCGAAAATACGATATTTTAGGTTCTTTTGAAAAACATTTCATAGCATGTGTTTTTAGTCATTGGTCTATGTGTTACAAGATTCAATACATAACATGAGGTAGCAACAACGTCAGCCCAAAAAAAAATGTTAGGTTACTACTGTTTAGTAAAGTTCGTGCACATTCTTGTAAAGTTTGATTTTTCCTTTCCACAACACCATTTTGTCATGTTGTACATGAAAATGAAAAATTATGACTAATTCCCTTTTGTTTCAAATTTTTTTAAATAGTTCATTTTCAAATTCACCTCCATGATCACTTTGTATACTTTTAATTTTTAAATTCATCAAAGTTTTAGTTCATTTAGCAAAAATTTTGAACACTTCAAAAGTATCACTTTTATATTTTAAAATAATGTTCAAATATATCTTGAAAAATCATCAGTAAATACAAAAACACATTTGTTATGATTTATTGAATGTAATAAAGTCGGTCCAAATAAATCTAGATGGAGTAGTTCGAGAGATTGTTTTGTGGAAATTTCCATTTTAGATTTAAAGGAACTTTTCTTTAATTTACCAAATTGACAAGCGTCATAAAGGTTTTAAACTTTATAGTTGATTTTTGGTAATCTTCTAACTAATTCAGTTTTATCTATTTATTGATATTCTTAAAAAATTTATGACAGAAACGTTTATGCCAAAACCATGGATCATCGTGATTTGCGGCTAAGCATAAATTAGTGCCATTTTTGACATTCACGTTTAAGACATATATGTTTCTATTTTTAAATCCTTCAAATTTTATATTTTTATTTTTGTCAAAGATATTGCATTTGTTTTTCTCGATATTAATTTTAAATCCTTTATTACATAATTGACTTATACTTAATAAGTTATATTTCAATTTTTCTACCAATAAAACATTAGTAATAATAGGAGAATTAGAAATATTGATATTGATGACTTATCCAATGCCGATGACAAATCTTTTTGAATTATCTCTAAATGTCATAGTGCCACCATTGATATATGTTAATTTGATAACATATGACATTTCCAGTCATGTGCTTGGAATAATCAATATTGAGTATCCACTTCTCTTTACTTTTCAGTTTAATTTTGGGTACTTGCAAAAAAGAAAATTTTAATTGGTACCCACATTCTTTGTTTAGGGTCCTACATGTTAGTAGAACAAGGTAGCCACAACCACAAGGATTTGGTTCCTTTAGAAATGTAATTATTGTTATATACTACTTCCTTTTAAAATTCATCAATATACTTTTGTCTAATTAGTTTATTATTTGTTTTAGGATTCCATATTTTGACCATACTTGTGTATGAATTCTTAATCTTAGCTTCTAACTTTGGCTTTTTGAATTTAGTTTATAATGTGTTATAATTCTTTGACTTTTGTTTGCTTTTAAAACCCAATCCATTTCGATTTCCAGATGGTTTAGTATTGTAATAACCCTAATTTTGAATAACTTTATTTAGTACATTTAACTGGATAAATAAAATAAAAGAATGTTAATAGTTAAGGGATTGAGATTTGTTAACTAGTAAGAGGTGTGCCTTAATAAATGAATAAGCAAAAGGGAATTGAAAATAAGTAAGTAGGAGGGATATATCAAGGGTAAAATGGGTCATCCTTCATTTGAATACCTTACACCCTTCCATTCTCCATTCCTTATTCATTTTAACATTCCCCAACAAAAACTAAAACCCCTAAGAGCTCGGCCGGCCACCATTAAGAGATTCAAGTAGAGGAAAAGCTAGGATTCAAGTAGAAAGCTTAAGAAAATCAATCAAAGGACAAATCTCAACCTTCTTAACACAAAGCCAAGGTGAATAATTGATTTTCTCTCACTTTTGATGATGATTTTGGTGTCATGATTATGTCTGAATTATTTGTAAGTAATATGCCATGTTATATTTTTTAAATGGATATATATATATATATATATATATATATATGCCCGTTGATGATTTATATAATTTCATACGGATTTATGATATGTTTGAATTAGAAAACCCATTAAAAGACATCCAAATGAGTTAAATTTTTTATCTATGGTCAAAAAAATTACTTTAGAAGTGTGTTTTTAGTTTCATAATTTTCTATGTAACTGTGGATTTATTATGAATTTTCTATGCAAGAAAATAGTTAATATTGGGTTTAAATTATTTAAAGCAATTATATAATGATTTCGATCTATAATTTATATATGTTAGAAAACATATTAAGAGTGAACTATTGTGATGCTTGGAGAATTTTCCTAGGTATTTTACTATGGTTATCAAATTATTTAAGTTGAGGAACTTAAATGTTTTATATATTTTGTTAAGGAGAAGGTCTTATTTGTTAAAATGTTTTTAATTATAAATTTCGAATTCGATGGCCTTTTTTGAAAAAGAATTTTGATAAAGAGTGGGCAACCAATCATATTGACAAATTGGGCAAGTTAGGTAAAAAGGAATTACTTTAAAAGGGAATTAACCATTTTGTTTCGAATTACAACTTCGCCACTTCCTTAACCAGCTTCCGTCACCATGCCCAATTAGCCCTTCGACCTATTCGAAACCAATATAAATGATATCAAGTAATTGGTATGTAGTGTATTAGAGAAAAGAAGAAGGAATGATGGTGTTGAAGTCATGTTTTGAAAGGGTTGAAGTCATTTTAATAAGCTTTCGAATCAATCAACTTACCTTTGTTTAAAAGAGGGATTCGAACAAGTTTCCACTTGCCTTTGTTTTTAGAAAGGAGCTTTCGAACAAGTTGCTGGTTGCATTTATTTCAAAGGAATCTTTCAAAAGGATAGCCGCTTTTAAACCTATTCCAAACCTAGTTGTCGCATTCATACCTTTCGAATGAGTAAGAGGCCGCTTTTATAGCCTCAAAGCAATGTATTTGAAAGGGGTGCTTTCGTCTTTTAATTTTTAAAGTTGCCTTCTCAATGCTTTCGAAAGGGTAGTATAGCCGCGTTCAAATGGTTTCGGAAGCAATGGTTTTGAAAGGGTGGGTTTCAAAATTATCCTCTTTCTTTTACTTGGGATAAGTGCTTTCAAAAGTAATACTTTCACCCCTGTTCTTTATGATCTTCTAATAATACCAAATGTTAAACCCAATGGTTTCGAAAGGAATAATTTTAAATGGTTTCAAAGCAATGTTTCCACAAATCTTTACTTGAAGCCAATGCTTTCGAAAGGTATATTATAATTGTTTCTAAAGATATATTATAAGTGTTTCAAAAGGTGTGTTTTAAGTGTTTCGAAAGGAAGGTTTCTAATGATTTCGAAAGATAAGTTTAAATGGTTTTGAAAGAGGATGTCTAAGGTTTTAAGTAAGGCTTTCGAAAGGATTATTTTCAATGATTTCAAAAGAGGTTGTTTAAGGTTTTGAACAACGTTTTTGAAGGTATGGCTTTGGCTTATGGCCTAAAGTTTCCTAAGTCGAAAAGGGTATATAACTTATCTAGAAGGGATGGATAATCCCGTTGATTTACCTTTCATCAACATTATTTTGGGTAAATCATACATCATGGCATAAGTTTTTTGAGTAAAGCAAAGAGCATATTTCTTTGTTTAGGTTAAATCATTTTAACAGTAAGGTTTCCAAGGAAAACCGGATGGGGTAGTTAACCCTAAGTATATGACTCGGATATTAGAAAACCAGGTGAGACTGGTGTAGGGTTGCGCCCTATAATTTAGCTATTATCCCTTAGCTAAAATAAGTCTGAAATTCCAGTGTGTAGGGCTTTGTAACAAATAGGACTAAAATGATGTTATACACAGATAGGAATATACAGAGATATGGTAGGTTATTGGTAAGCCCGAAAAACCATTAGGATCAGTTGACCCAAAAAAAAGAAAGTTAAGGACAGACAGCCCAGACGTGTGTTTAATAGAAGTTAGATTATTTATTATGTTTGGTAGGCTCGAGTCAGCCAATAGTTAATAGCCCAATAAAATTATAGTGTGAACAGATTGTCTGTTGATTACTTGATCTATATGCATATACGTTATTGTTCTTGCCATAATGATCAGTTTGATTGCAAGATTTTGATTTGCAAAATATATGCTTTTGAAAGAATATTAGTAAGGGGAAACCTGTTCCGCTAAGCGGCATGGTCTCACTTAATATCAGTAAATCAGGTTGTAATAGAATTATTCACACTATGCTTTATGTCTGACTCGAAGTTTATGTTTTTCCTCTTAAATTCTCAGGTGCTTAAAACTTGATTTGAGTAGATTGAGAGGTAAGGATTTTTTAGGTTTAGTAGGTTGGACGAATAGCTTCCAAAGACGTGCAGGAGGCAAAGCTAGTTATGTAAGAGTTATTTAGTATCATTTATGCTATGATGTGATATGTCTATCTATTTAGTACTTTGATCATCCAAGGGGGCATCTTCATTTATCGCTCTTGGCGTAATTTGTAATAATCATATTTGATCAAAACCTGGGAATCATTTTGTGATTATGTAATTGAGCATGAAATATTGAATTGAAATGTAGTAAGAAAAGTCATTTTTGAAATCTGTGATTTTATTTCATATTCATGTGTTTCTGATATCATGGATTCCATTAATATACCATATTTTGTTACCAAAAATTAGATACTGTAGATGATTGCAGCATCTGTAACACTTAGCTTTGGGGCTCGAGATAGGGGTGTTACAATTTGGTATCAGAGCATAGGTTTATAGAAACTTAAAATGATTTTGAAAAAATACAATCCTGAGGAATTAGAGAAAAGGTTGAGATATGGGATAACATTGTAGTAACGTACTTGTATTTGCTATATATATAAGTATATGCTCTATCTTTATTCTCTCATCTTTCTTAGGCTATTCTTTTATACCTTACAAAGGCTCGAATGCAGATTTTAAGGAAGTAAGATATGGATTCTAGGAGGGTAAGAGTTAACCTTGGTGGAGTATGCATCACAACTAATGGGAATGCTAGATCAAACACTAGAAGGAATCCTGGTCGGGCATAAGATGCTAATATGGGTGCTGGAGTGCAGCAAGTTGATATGGGAGCAATGAATTAGTTCTTTGTTAACATGATGTAAGCTGGAGCAGCTGCGGTATTACTTGGAGGAAACGTTAAAGGAGGAATTCAGGGAGCTCCAATGGTCAATAACTATGTAGTATTTAGAATAGAATGCTAGGCATGGAGGGAGATCGTTTATTGGGACTGAGGATGCAATTGAAGTAGAGGATTGGTTGCTTTACTGTGAAAGGATCTTTGCTAATTTGGGACTTAATGATAAGAAAAAGAGGAGACTTGCTTATAAACAGTTGCAAGGAGCAGCACTGTACTAGTGGAACAGTGTTACTATAGGAGTAAATGAGGAGGCTGTAACTTGGGTGGAATTCAGAAGGAGATTTGAGGAAATATTCATGTCAGAGATCGCGAAGTCAACTTTGCTCAGGAAATTTGCTGAGTTGGTGTAGGGAGACATGACAGTGCTTGATTATGCTACTAGATTTGAGAAGTAATCAAGATATGGGTATGCTACAGTCGATACGGTTACCAAAGAAATGAGAAGTTTATCCGCGGATTGGAACCCGAGCTTACTAAAGAAACTTTACCACATATTAGCGATCTGTGTGATGTAGTTTTTGAGATATCTTTGAGGCATGAGGACATGCTCAATTTCCGTGATAGTCACAAAACAAGGGAAGCTCAAGGTAGGCAGAACCAGAAGATAAAGTTATTCCATAAGAAAGGTCCTCAGAAAGGAGGAGCAAACAAGAAAGGAAGGCCAATGTAGTTTGCTATAAGTGCAACAAGAAGGGACATTTTGCTCACGAGTGTCGGATATGCAAATGAAGAAGATTGCTGACAAGAAAGAAGTGAGATGCTTCAACTATAATCAGATTTGACATTGTAAGAACCAATGCAAGGAACCAACCAGTGATGGAAAAGGCAAAATGTTTGCATTTGAAACGGTTACCTCAAGACCAACAGTAGTGGAGAAAGGAAAAACTATGTTGGGAGGTATGCTTTTGATTCATGGTGTATCAGTCAGAGTTCTATTTATTAATGGTGCATCGCATTCTTTTATATCTCATTGTTTGGTAGATAAGCTTAACTTACACTACAACAAACAGGACCTTTAACAGCATTTCAAAAACTCTATAAAAGCTACTAACAACGTTTTTACATACGTTGTATATTAACATGCAGTTATACGTCAGAGATATACCATGAAAAGGAATAAACACTGTTAAATGTCCTTTTTTACAGTGTTTTCCTAGTGTCATGAAATCATTTAAGAGCGTTTGGTCTAATTTAACGGCATTCTGAAAAAACGCTGTTAAAACAATTAAATGGCATTTTTAAAACGCTGTTAAAACATTCAACGGCGTTTAAAAAACGCTGTGGAATGTTTTAACAGCGTTTTAAAAACACCATTAAATTGTATACAAAGCTAAGTCAATTAGGCTTTTTCTACTTTTCTGTAAATTCCATTTCGGTAAACATCAGTCACAATGTGTATATATACCACATTTCAAAATTAACATATTATATCAATACCACATTTCTAAATCAACATATTGTATCAATACCACATTTTGGACACATATTTGATAACCAATGTATGAAATTTCATAATCAAAATACACAATATTCTTACACCAAACGTAAATAGTTCGTCATCAATAGTTCATAAACAAAATATAGAACAAGTATCAATAGCAAAAATAAAGCAAGTAGTACATACGTTAAAACCAAAAAACAGTTTTAGCAGCAAAAATAACTTCGATCCATAACTCATTGCAACTTTCTTTTGCATCACAGTCATCTATATACCTGTAAAGCAAAAGTAATGCTTGAGAATCAATTCATCAAAAAGTGCACACAAAGTTAAATCTGATTCATAATGCAAACACTAAATATTCATCACATTATTTCATTAGGCGATTGACTAATACAAAGTATGCAACATGCCATAAAATCAAGTAGCATTTACAAGTGAAGTACAGTAAAAAAAAAAAAAAACTAACTCGGTAATTCACTTGGAGTAAAATCAAGCTGCATATTATCGACGTATGAAGTGGTCTATTTACAAATCACGTAAACTAGTCGTCGATGTTGTTAACTATGTGGTCCTCTCAGTATACCAATATAGGTGTAGTCAGTTTTCAAAAATTAAACTCGGTTTTTAAGTTAGACTCGGTTCTTAATATTGAGACTCGGTTAAACCGAGTCTCAGTTTAACTGAGACTCGGTTAAACTAAGTCTCGGTTTAACTTATACTTAGTTAACTGAGTCTCCATTGAAATTGAGTTCAACTAAATCGTGTCTTAGTTTAACTGAGGCTCAACTAAGTTTAAGACACAGTTAGCAAATACTCAGTTAACTGTGTCTCAGTTAAACTGATACTTAACTGAGTTTGAGACTCAGTTAACCAAGTTTGCTTCTCTGAAAAAAATTGGTACCTAGATAAACTGATTCCCAAACACCTCAGCAAGACTGTGGTCCAAGCGTTCAGTAACAACCCTTGAATCTAGTGCAGCCACATATTGTATCGTATGATTACATGACTAACAAGTGAAGTACATATGTTCAACTTCATGCATCTAATTCTAACCATATGCACTTAGTTACTCAAGCCAATTTATCATGCGAAACTTCAAACAAAACAATGGCTCAGTCTTGCATTCTGGTGTTGCTAACACTAGATTTGGTGTTGCTGCCACCTATCTAACATAGTATAACTGTATGTAAAAATGGAGAAATATTATCTCCCAAGAATCAGTTGGAACATGATAAATGCTACGCTAATACCTTAAGCCCTTCATATAAAGCACGCAAACGACATGATCTTAGGCATGCATGATCATACTCTGACCGCACAAATTCACGAAGTAGTGTAATTTCTTTTTCCTGTGCCCCATTGTTGCCAAGATAATGCAAGAGGGTATATAGCATCAGAAAAGATATTTGTATATTAATCCTGCCTACCATTAATAACTAGCTAAGGCGTTGATTTCATTAATAAATCTATTATATGCATCTTCATACCTAACTGAACATATTATGTTGGAATGATATGCTTTTACAATGTATTTTCAATGTGGAGATGGTTTGACGCAGATGAAAATCAAGGATATATGGTGAAATCATACCCGTGACTTTCTAATTTGAAGAGGTCATCAAGATGCAAAAGATTATACGTTCAAGGGTATGTTGAAAATGGTTCGCACCTACAAAAGGGATATAATCAATCATGGTTAATTTATTTATAGAAATATAAATACTATGATATGTAATACAACTACAGAATTAACATATGATGATTGATCAAGGATTTGCTATGCATTTGGAACTTTGAAGTATGCCATGATACAGAGATACAACATCAACTACATGAATCAAAGTGCAACGTGTAAACTGATGACAGTGAAAGTTGTCAAAACAATGAACAGACGATAGATTCTACACTAGATGCATGAAAAAGTTAACCTATGCATTACCTAAAAGATACACTGAAACAAAACTAATGGTTTTATGATCTTGTATGTACAAACACACACTCAGTTACTTACCAATCTTGATAGGTATTGATTAAACCTCTATCGTAAACTGCGCCAAGCGAGTTTGGACAATATGAAGTACAACATTCATCACCTACAAAGGATCGTGGTCATGTTTTTTTGCAAACATAGTATAATAGGATGGTTAATTGGATGCAACCACAGAAAATTATGGCAACACATTCTTTCAATTGAAAAGTTATGTGTATGAATATTACAATCATGTATTTGCGTAAGGATAGAATTAACTAGTCAACTTTCTTATTCTTCTACTTTACCACTTATGAATTTTTTTATAATATAATAGTAAAAGATGTTTACCAAATTCAATATATGGGATGAGACACCTAGGGCAGTGAGCCATATCAAAAGAACTGGCTAGGAAAGGAAGACGGTGCATAGAAATGATGCCTAATATTGCTGGAATACCATGCTCTAACGTGAACTGCACTTGAGCCTCATGGTCGTCTCTAAGAGCAAGAGACACGGTTAGAATTCCCCTATCCAGCAGATCACCTCCCCAGCTTGCAACCTGTAAAACAACACCTCAGTTTAAATGCAAGCAACATTATAGATAAAAACAAGTACGTTCAGACTTTCTTCGTTCAAAATTATGTTGCACACTTGGAGTAGTAGACCATATTATAATTTCCAAAGCATAACACACTTTGTACTTTTTGAAAAGTGAAAAGGTACTTTATGAAAAGTGAGACACTACCTTTGTTGGACACCTGGAACAACTAATATAAGATCAATAAAATATCTCGGAATACACAAGCCACAGCCAGCTTAGTTGAATCACTATTTGGCAACCACACTCCAGCTACTTCGGCTTCATTCCTGAATGCAAAGACTGGGCCTTTACTTTATTTTATTCTCTTGATAATATTTTTTTTTTCAATTCATATCTTCATCTTTTGGTTTTGAAACAGTGAAATAGTGTGAAATTTAGTCAGAAACAGTGTGAAATTGTATCAAATTTAATTATAAACAGTATGAAATAGACATTGCTTTAAGCTATCATTTCTAGGGTTATTTCCTACAAGTTCAAACATGAAAACTCAATGAGTTAACAGTTGAATAAGTATATTTCACAAGATATAGAGGAGATCTAATCAGCAAATGAATCATCTCTTTGTTCTAAGACAGAGAGAAACACTTACAAAATTCATTACCCAAATTCTAAAAACACATCAAAGGGAAGAAAAGCTAAGACATATTAGAAAGCAATACATATATTATTATTATGAGACACCAGTAGCATTTTTCAAAAAGATAGAAGAATACCTGTAATTCTAACCTGAGTATTCTACAAATAAATTACCTCCTTAAATGCATATATAAATAAAAACAGAGACATATAAGTGCTCAAACACATGAAGAGCCTTTCTAAAAAAATCTAAGGAACAAATATGGATTATTCTAAATGAGCTACTGAATGTACAAGGTGGATTTCGTTGTAAATCTTGTCTTTTTTTAGTTTATATAATAATTCATTTAGGTTCCACTCTACTACTTGCCACTAGAGTTGGCATTATTCTGACGCAAGGTCAAGTATCTAAGCAACTTTGACTCATCGTTTGCACCCATGAACAACACATACATGTTATTACCAAACAACCGAAATAGAGTAATACTTACCTTGAAAGAAAAACTGTTAAATGGGTAATTTGACAGATGTTTCAGATTCAAGGTCTGAAAGATTCCATACTCATTTCCATGTTTTTAGCATAATGAAGTTACACATTTCTCATGTTAGAGAATGGGACCGCGAAAATAAAAAGATCCACGGGAATAGCATAGCTCATACCTGCTCCTCATCATGATAGCTGATGCAACTACTGCCCCCCTTCATGCTATGAATGTCATTAGAATTGTCATACTCACTTTCTTCATTTATATATTCATCGAAAGGATTCCAACTATATCTACAAGTAGCTGGTATCAAGTGCATCATTGGATGCGGGAATAAATGCAGCCTGCAGAGTCAGTAAGTAGCATGAAATAAAAATAAGCATTGTTTTCTTCATGAGAGAAATGTAATTCTATAGTATTTGCACCTTCTGCCTGGCAAATGTATTCTATTTAATGTTTTTAAAGAACCCATGCTACTTTACCTGGGAAATAGAGAATAATTAGAAAAAATCTATGAAGTGAAACTTTCAAGTTAATATAACCTAAAGAGGGGAAACAGAAAATTACTTTCAGAGATTCCTTAGCTCCAAGTCTTTGGTTTGGATCTTCTATCAATAATCTGGAAATTTGTAGGAACCTAAAATTTTAATGATCTTATGTCTTCGATTTAATAATATAATCAAGGATGGATTTTGGATTGATTATGTTAGCACGATATAACTTGTTATGATGGATAAAAAAACTTTTGCGCATAAAAAACATAAAAAGAATTAGCAACCAAGATGCCTCATCAACATTTTAGACTATAAATAATACCATAACGCCACTAATTGGTCGTGTTGTGTTAAACTCGGCGTTATTGATTCCACTTGAAGTTTTAGATCTTGGGCTTGAAATTCTACCTATTGACCAATAATATATATACTCAGTAGCTAATGCTCATATTATATCTTTCTAATAGCCAGGCTATACAAAACTAACAAATATTCATCCGATAAATTCACCAACTATAAACCTATTCATTCTCAACAAGATGTCAACTAGGGAAGAAAATATAATGACAAAGTATTTAGCGATAAACGTATTCAAAACGCATACTATGCATTGTCAATATATTAAAGATGGTGGATATTAAGCATGTTATTTCAATTGTTTTGATTGTTTTCTAACAGGACATTATGAAGCGGGTTTGGAATAATGCCCCGAGTGCCTGTACAAATTATGTGCATGGGCGATCGAGTCCACGGTCTTTATACTTCAGGTTTCAAGACTCTATAAGAATTATTCATAAGTGTATTCATTTAAGGCCAGATGTTTCTATGGTAAAAGTGAAGGATAAACCGACGGATTGCTATCTTTACATTATGAGATGTTATTTTGTAAGCACTTAATTTGTTCACCGAGTACACTAAAAATTTCCCATCACCATACCATATTAAAAGTGAAAATTAGATTTTTACTTTTTACATGATAAGATGCTTGCATTATGAAGTTTTTGACAAGGTTGACTAATATAAAGAGTCAAACAAAAATATGCAGCAAAGAATAGAATGTTAGAAACCCAACATATAACATAAATTATATAATAAACGGAAATTATTGGTGCTTGTACAAAGAATTTTGGAAATTCCAATTCATTTTCTAACATTATACTTCAAGTGCAAATTTGATGCAAAGAAATATTAAATAATGGTATGCCTAACGGTATGTGCATCAAACATACAAAATATAATAGTAGAAAGAATGAAATAAATGCTGACCTATGACATATAAAGAAATCGAGTTTCTAATGTCTCACTTGTCAATTAGATTATATGCTCATAGATCATTTCTTCAGGCATACGAGGCCATGGAAGTGCAAGTGACCTTGCCATCAAATGACCATCCATGGTACCACTGAGCTGGGAATAAAACATAGAATCAAAAGAATAAGCCAACTAATATGACGTTGAAATCAAATAGAATTCGGGAATGGAAATCAAACATGCATCAGCATCGACCATAATCGAGATGCATGAGTGAACAAAAGCAAACGGCATAATAAATGAACAGGAACAAGCTAGTCGAAATTGATGTAGGGGAGTTCATTTAGGGTTTTACTGATATTTCAAGGTAGTGGGAGAGTAATTTAGGTTTTCTTATGAAATCAACGAAGTGGAAAGGGAGTAATTTAGGGTTTTGGAAAGGAATATAGATAGGAGAATATGCGGCCTTAACCCACCAAGTAAAATACAGAGCCCGCCTTTAGCTAAAATTCATCTTACGGCATTGCAATTTGTTATTATTTTCCTTTTAAAATATTATTAATAGCAAGTAGACAATTATGCTATAAGGCAGTGCAATAGCTAACAAGTTTTCTTGTAGTGTTAGAACCTTCATACCTAGTTACATCCTTGAGGGTTTCAAATCTGATAGGAGCGTATGTGAACTTGGGATGAGATGTGACCAGTTAGAGTTTGAATTGTTAGGTCATGCATTTGCTTGCAGTTTGCATGTATTTTATTTCGTAGGGTTTGGGATTATTTTGGGTACGGATTGGTTAAGTAAGTATGATGCTAGGATATTTTGCCATGAAAGAAAAATATCACTTAGACACCCTAGTTATAGGGATCGGATTATATGCTCCATAGAAAACCCTAGTTATGAGGTTAATTCTTTGTTGGCTATTATAGAGGCAGAAGAAGAGTTGAATCGAGTTTTCATTGTTAGAGAATTCGTAAACGTCTTTGAGCCCGTAGTAGGACTACTGCTGAAACAAGCTATTAAGTTTCGAATAAATTTAGTACAAGGAGTTGAGCCTATAAGTAGACCGCAAGTAAAGTGACACCTATCGAGATGAATGATTTAAAGGTGCAGTTGGTGGATTTAGAAAGTAAGAACTTCAGCAGACCAAGCAGTTCACCTTGGGGAGCACCCGTAGTGTTTGCAAGGAAATTGGATGGACTATTAAGGTTGTGTATTGATTGTTGTAAGTTGAAAGAGAAGACGATAAAGAATCGATATCCGTTACCTAGAATTGACGATATGTTCGACCAGTAGAGTGGAGCTAAAATATTCTCTTAGTTGGATTTGGCAACAGGATTCCATCAGCTTAGAGTAGTAGAAGATAGTATTCCTTTGACGGCATTTAGAACTATGGATCGTACGAATGGTTGGTGATGCAATTCAGACTAACTAATGCGCCAGCATTCTTTATGGACTTGATGAATAAAATCTTCCAAGAACATCTAAACAAATTTGTACTAGTGTTCATAGATGGCATATTGATAGATTCCAATGATAAAAGCGACCATGAAGTTCATCTTAGAATAGTTCTTGAAACGATGAGGCAACATCAGTTGAGAGAAAAAAATTTAAAGTGTCGCTTTTGGAAGAAGGAAGTAAATTTTTTTGGTCATGTGTTCTCAGAGAAGCGTTTGTCAGTTGATCCGGGTAAGATCGAAGTGGTAAACAATTGGATGAGACCTGAGTAGGTGATCGAGATAAAGAGTTTTCTTGGGTTAGCTGGCTATTACCGGAGATTCATTAAGGATTTCTTGTAGATAGCAGCATCGATAACTAAGCTAACCTGAAAAGATGTGAAGTTTGTTTGGATCAATAAATATGAGGAGGCATTTCAAAAATTGAAATACTTATTGACCAATGCACCTATGTTAGTTGTTCCAAAGGGGAACTAGGACTCAGTAGTGTACACGGATGCATGTGGATAGGATTGAGAGATGTGTACATGCAGAGAGGTAAAGTGATTGTCTATGATTCTTGACAGCTCAGATCGCATGAAGTCAGATATCCAACCCATGATTCGGATTAGCTGCAGTGATTTTCATGTTGATGATATGGAGACATTACCTTTTGGGAGAAAGATTCGAGTTATATACGGATCATAAGTCACTAAGATATCTATTCTCTTAGAAAGAGTTGAATATGAGACAACAGAGATGGCTGAAGTTTTTAATCGCTTATGACTTTAGTATTGAGTACACACCAGGAAAAAGGAAATTAGGTTGTAGATGCACTTAGTAGAAAACATCAGAATACATTATTGGCAATGATAGCTGAGTGGAAAGATTTAGAAGCATTAACTACATGTAGAATAGAATGGAGATCTGAAGCTAGTTCTACTCAAGGGACCACCATGTTGTCATGTGTGGAAGTTCGACCGATGATGTTCAAAAATATTGCTTCTAAGCAAGGAGATGATCCATTATTAGCTGAACAAATCAGAAAGCTAAGGGAGGGAACAGAGACATATGACTTGAAAGATTTCAATATTGACCAAAATGGGTAGTTGAGGAAGAAAGGAAGATTATGTGTACCAAATATGGGAAACATTAAGAGGGAAGTTCTTAGGGAGTGCTATCGTTCAAAGTTCACAATTAATCCTGGAGGAACTAAGATGTACCAGGATATGAAAAGGAGTTTCTTCTGGGAAGGTATGAAGAGAGATGTAGGCTTATGGGTGAGGCAGTGCTTGAACTGTCAATAGGTAAAAGCTGGATATCAAAAACCAAGTGGGTTACATCAGTCTTTAGATATTCTAGTCTAGAAATAGGAATCTATCTCAATGGATTTTATAGATGGGTTGCCATGGTCGAATAGAGGAAATGAGAGTATCTGGATTATAGTGAGTAGGTTGACCAAGAGGGCCCATTTCATTCTACTTAAATCGACCAGAACAACAATAGATTTAGCTAATATATTTATGAAGAATATAGTTAGACTGCATGGAATTCCTAGTAGTATAGTAAGTGACGGAGATTCCTTATTCACTAGTGAGTTATGGAAGAGTCTACAGGAGACTTTATATGCCAAGCTCAAGATGAGTACCGCTTTCCATCCATAGACGGATGGGCATATTTAACAAAGTCTTAGAGGATTTGTTAAGAGTTGTGTGCTAGATTTCGAAGGATCATGGGAAGACCATCTACACCAAGTCGAGTTTACGAATAACAACAGTTATAGACTAGTATTGGGATGGCACCATTTGAAGCTGCGTATAATAGGCCAGGCAAATCTCACATTTGTTGGTTGGAGGCTGGGGATAGGTTGATTCTTGGTCCAGAGTTGGTCAAAGAAACTGCAGAAAAGATTAAGTTAATTTAGGCTAGAATAAAGGAAGCTCAGTCTAGGTAGAAGAGTTATGCTGATAAGAGACGGAAATACTTAGAGTTCTCAGTTGGAGATCATGTTTTCATCAAGGTATCACCAATGAAAGGTATAATTAGATTTGGAAAGTCTGGAAAATTGGTACCAAGATTCATTGGACCATTTCCTATTATAGAAAAGATCGGGAAACTCACGTATATAGTAGAGTTATCGAATAATTTGGCAAGGAGTCCACGATGTTTTTCATATTTATCATTTAAGAAAATATGTTCGAGATTCGGAGACTACCATTACACTGACTGTGTTAGAGGATCTTGTAGGGGACTGAATATGACTATAGTTAGAAAACCAATTCATAAAGTCATGAGAGATGAGAAGAGACTAAGGAATAAGAAAATGAGATTAGTCAAGGTCCAGTAGAGTGACGATGAGAGGGGCTTTACTTGGAAAACAAAGAGCAGGATTAGAGATACTTACCCTGACTTGTTTGATGGCATGTTTTACCTTTATATCTGATTACAAGCACCTTATCATAATTTCGAAGATGAAATTCTTTAAGGAGGGGAGACTGTAATGACCCTGATTTTGAATAACATTATTTAGAATATTTAATTGGATAAATAAAATAATGTTAATAGTTAAGGGATTGAGATTTGTTAACAAGCAAGAGGTTGTGCCTTAAAAAATGAATAAGCAAAAGAGTATTGAAAATAAGTAAGTAGGAGGTATATAGCATGGGTAAAATGGGAACATCCTTCATTCTAATACCCTAAACTCTTCCATTCTCCATTCCTTATTCATTTTAACATTCCCAAACCAAAACCAAAAGTAAACCTTTAAGAGCTCGGTCGGCTACCATTAAGAGATTTAAGAAGAAAAAAAGCTAGGATTTAAGTAGAAAGCCAAGTAAATCAATCATAGGACAAATCTCAACCTTCTTAGAACAAAGCCAAGGTGAATATCTCACTTTTGATGATGATTTCGGTCCCATGATTATGTCCATATTATTTTGCAAGTAATATGCCATGTTAAGTTTGTTTAAATGGATATATATGTGTGCTTGTTGATGATTTATATAATTTCATATGGATTTATGATATGTTTGAATTAGAAAACCCATTAAAAGACATCCAAATGAGTTGCATTCTTATATAAGGTCAAAAGCATTATTTTAGAAGTGGTTTCAAGTTTCATAATTTTCTAAGTAATTGTGGATTTATTATGATTTTTGTATGAATGAAAATAGTTAATATTTGGTTAAATTATTTAAAGCAATTATATAATGATTTTGGGTTGCAATTTATATATGTTGGAAAACATATTAAGAGTGTATTTGGGGAATTTTGCTAGGTATTTTACTATGGTTATAAAATTATTTAAGTTGAGGAATTTAAATGTGTTACATATTTTGTTCAGGAGAAAGGCTTATTTATTAAAATGTTTTTAATTATAATTTTTGAATTTGGTAGCCTTTTCGAAAAAGAATTTTGATGAAGAGTGGGAAACCAATCATATTTTGACAAATTGGGCAAGTTAGGTAAAAAGGAAATACTTTAAAAGGGAGTTAACAAGTTTTTTTCAAATTACAACTTTGCCACTTCCTTAATTAACTTCCGTTACCATGCCCAGTTAGCCTTTCGACCTATTCAAAACCAATATACATGATATCAAGTAATTGATACGTAGTGTATTGGAGAAAGGGGGAAGAAATGATGGTGTCGAAAGCTTGTTTCGAAGGGGTTGAAGTCATTCTAATAAGCTTTTTAATTAATCAACTTACCTTTGTTTGAAAAGAGGATGTCAAACAAGTTGCAATTAGCCTTTATTTTTAAAAGGAGCTTTCGAACGAGTTGTCGCTTGATTTTGTTTCAAAGGAAGCTTTCGAAAGGATAGCCGCTTTCAAATCTATTCGAAACCTAGCTGCCACATTAATACCCTTCGAATGAGTTAGATGCCCCTTTCATAGCTTCAAAGCAATGTATTCAAAGGGGTGCTTTCGTCTTTTAATTTTCAAAGCTAGCTTCTCAATGCTTTAAAAAGGGTGGTATAGTCACATTCAAATGGATTCGGAGCAATGATTTCGAAAGGTTGGGTTTCGAAACTATCCTCTTTCTTTTACTTAGGATTAGTGCTTTTGAAAGTAATACTTTCACCCCTGTACTTTATGACCCTTTAACAAGTTAAACCCAAAGGTTTCAAAAGGGATAATTTTAAATGGTTTCAAATCAATGCTTCCACAAACCTTTACTTGTACTCAATGCTTTTGAAAGATATATTATAAGCGTTTTGAAAGATATATTATAAGCGTTTCGAAAGTGTGTTTTAAATGTTTCGAAAGGAAGGTTTCTCATGCTTTTTAACGATAAGTTTAAATGATTTTGAAAGAGGATATCTAAGATTTTAAGTAATGCTTTCTAAAGGATTGTTTTCAATTATTTCAAAAGTGATTGTTTAATGTTTTAAACAAGGGTTTTGAAGGTATGGCTTTGGCTTATGGCTTAAAGTTTCCTAAGTTAAAAAAGGGTTTTTAACTTATTTGGAAGGAACAGATAATCTTATTGATTTTGATTTCATCAACATTTTTTTTGTGTAAAGCGTATATCATGGCATAAGTATTTTGAGTAAAACAAAGAGAATATTTTCCTTATTTAAGTATGATTTAAAAAGGGTTAAATCATTTTGAAAGAAAGTTTTTCAAGGAAAATTGGATGGGTAGTTAACCCTAAGTTTATGACTCGGATATTAGAAGACCAGATAGGATTAGTGTAGGGTCGCACCCTATGTTTTAGCTATGAGCCCCTAGCTAAAATAAGTCCAAAATTCCAATGTGTAGGTCTTTGTCATAGATAGGACTAAAATGATGTTACGCACAGAAATGAATATATAGATATATGATAGGTTATTGGTAAGCCTGCAAAACCACTAGGATCGGTTGACCCTAAAAGAAGAAAGTTAAGGACAGACCGTCCAGAAGTGTGTCCAACAGAAGTTAGATTATTTTTATATCTAGTAGGCCCGAGTTAGCCAATGATTGATAGTTAGGTACATAAAACTATAGCGTGGATGGATAGTCCATTGATTACTTGATTTATATGCATATATGCTATTGCTCTTGCCATTATAATCAATTTGATTATGGAATTTTGATTTGCAAAAGACATGATTTTGAAAGGATATTAGCGAGGAAAACCCGTTTTGCTAAGCGGCGTGGCCTCATTTAGTATCAGTAAATCGAGATGTAATAAATTATTCACACTAGGATTTATATCTAACTCGAAGTTTATGTTTTCCCCTTAAACTCTCAGGTGCTCAAAACCTGATTTGAGTTGGTTGAGAGTTAAGGATTTTTCAGGTTTAGTAGGTTGGACGAATAAGCTTATGAAGACGTGCAGGCGGCAAAGCTAGCTATGTAGGAGTTATTTAGTATCATTTCTGCTGTGATGTAATTATGACTGATATGACTATCTATTATTTAATTGAGCATAAATATTAAATTGAAATGTAATCAGAAAATTCGTTTTTGAAATTTGTGATTTTATTTTATAGTCATGTGTTTCTGATAGTATTGATACCATTAATACTACTGTATTTCATCATCGAAAGTTAAATACTATAAATGACTGCAGCACATGTTGCACTTAGATTTGGCCTCGAAATAGTGGTTGTTACATATATTTTAATCAAATTTTAAAAAAAATTCACTTTGTTGATTTTAGTCACATTATTTGTTATTTTATCTAAATTACTTTTAATGTCACAAATTTCAATATGGCTAGAATCTAAACTTGCTTGTAATTCTAGTTTTTATTTTTCAAGATTAGCTTTTTCTAACTTATAATTTTCTAAATCATGAAGTAGATGTCATTTTGAGATAATAACGTTGAATTTTTTTGAGTAATTTCTAATTCTTCTTCTAAGATTGCTTTTTCATCTTTTAATAATCCAATTTCTAATTCCTCTCTAGTTAGCTTTCCTATATATTCCTTATTTAATTTTTTTGATTCTCTATACTTACCATCTAATTCAATGCTAATTTCCATTATTTCATCATAAGTTAGTGCATAGCACACCTCATCAGTGTTAGCCAAAAAACACACATTTGCTTGTCCGAGTCGCTTTCACTATCACTGGTAGATGAAGAAGATGAATCTGAATCGTCCCATGTTACTTGAAAAGCTCTTTTCTTTTTCTTGAATTTCTCAAACTTGCTTTTCTTTTTATCACTATTGAGCTGCGAAAAATCCTTCTTCATATGACCAAATTTGTCGCAATCATGGCATTTAATCGATGTTTGATTTAAGGTGTTTGCTTTTCCGTAATTTTGAAATTTGGTCATCTTCTTGAGCTTCTTAAATTTGTTGTAGTTTTTAGCAATAAAAACAATCTCATCTTCGTATAAGTTAGAATCTTCATCACTTGGTTGAAATGCTATGTTTTTGTTTCATGATTCTGATCCTTTCTAGCCTGCAAGTTAGCTTCAGACGACATCAGATTTCTTGTTAGCACTTTGACTTTGAGTTGAGAAAGATCATAAGCTTCTTTGATGGCTAAAACTTTTCTTTCCCATTCATTTGTCAAACAGTTTAAAATTTGTGTGACCAAATCAAAATCTATGAGTTTGACTCCAAGTGCCATGAGATTGTGTTGAATGGTTTGAAATCTTGCATGCATATCAATAATTGTTTCATTTGATTTCATTTTGAAAGATGAAAATTGGTTTTGTAAAATCGAGATTTTAGTTTGCTTGATTTTAGTTGTGCCTTCATGTGTGATTTGTAAATTGCACCACATATCATATGCAGTGGTACAAAGCATGACACATGAAAACTCATTTTTGTCAAGTGACCAAAATAATACATTTATAGCTTTGGCATAAGTAGATGCCGCTACTTTTTATGCATCGGTCTAAGTGCTAATGTCGGTGTTAGGTGCTTCATATTTGTTTTGAGTTGCTAGCCATATTTTTAACCCATTTGCTTCCATAAAATTTCTTATACGAGCTGACTAGTAAGCATAGTTAGAACCGGTAAATAGTGGAAGATGAGCAATTGATTGACCTTAAAATTATTGTCATAATAATGGTTTTTCAACTAAATGTTACTGTAGATTGAAATGAACATGCTCCATTACCAATTGTTATTCGCTATAGGATCTTTATATAATGCAGCTTATATATAAGAGTGTGGTGGATCGTATATAATATGACTTATGTATATAATAAGTGTGTATATACTAATCTAAGCAGAACTATATAACTGTATATATTATTATATAAAGTAAATAAGAGTAATCACGCTAGATATTTTAACTGGTTCAGACCTCCCATCCTACGTCTGGTCATGAAGATCTCCTTCGGTATTTCCTTTAACTAAATAACCTTCGTCCAGAGTAATAGGCTAATACAAAAGAATTTTTGACAAAATTTGTGTGTTCTTCCTATAATCTCCTTGGTAATGTGGAAGTGTATAGTTTTTTATTATAGAAGTAGTTTGAGTGAATATTGAGAATTGGATTGCATTGAGTACTAAGAGATCAGAGAACACAGAAATAGCAAGTAAGCAATTTAAATTTGGAGTTCTGATCCTATGGTGTATTTATAGAAATTAAAGAGGTATAGCAAAGGTTGTAATCATTCGTGGATATTTACTACTATCGAAAAGGTTGCAACTTTTCAAAGCGACTCTTTAGAAAAGTAGCCGCTATACAGCATTCAGTCGGCTAAGTATAAAATTCAGTCTACTGAGTACGAGCAAAGAGTTCACACTAAAAAGATGAAGAATGGTAAAATAATAAGGTTCGGTCGACTGAGGTGTTATCTCAGTCAACTACCGCCAATCGACTGAGAAAATATCTCAGTCGACTGAACTGATTAAACCCAGAAAACTATTAGTTATTGCCTTTTTTGAAATATATATATATATATATAAGCAATCTCTTTGTAACTAGTTATGTAGGTGTGTATGTGTATATATGAACACCAAGGAGATTTTACATATAATTCTATGACCATAAATACCCTAGTTTGATGATTTTTGAATTTCTTGAATGTGATTAATCCTTCTTGGTGACAGTCATATTGTCTTTGTTGTAGCTCTTTCTTCTGCAATGTAGTTATATACTAGAAATATATTATGGTAAGTTGTCACCATTAAAACACTAGAAATAGAGATTTAACACTTATCAGCATTGCTTATTTGTCTAACTTAGGAAGGTTTCATCCATATTGCCGAATGATCTCAATCTTCTCGGATGTTTCCCAACCCTGGCCCGACTATCTGTTTCTTTCCCACTTCCTACCAACAAAAAAGAGTGTGGCACGATCGGTTATATAATGCCTCGAATGGTGCCATGCCGATGTTAGACCAATAACTTTTGTTGTATGACAATTCAACAAGATGTAAGTGATCATCCCGCAAGCCTCCAAAATTTAATATGTAAGCCTTCAAGAGATACTCTAAGATACGATTCACTCTCTCATTTTGGTCGTCAGTTTGAGGATGATAAGCTATGCTGAGGTGAAATACTGTCCCTAACGCCTCCTATAAGCTTTTCCATAACCAACTAGAGAATAACAGGTCTCGGTCATTCACAATGCTCTTCGAGATATCATCGAATCATATTATACATTCGCATACAGTTCATCCATTTTGGTTGACGTTCTACTTAACTTAACAGGTATAAATCTAGAACCCTTGGTCAGTCGATCAACTATGACCCAAATGTCATTGTACCCTGCCCAAAAGCTCGCAGTCCATCGATGAAACCCATCAACACTTGTTCCCACTTCCACTCAAGAACTTATAATGGTTGCATCAGACCACTAGGCTTCTTTTGCTCTACCTTAACAAACTGGCAATTCATGCATTTCGAGATGAATGTCCCATTGTCTTTCTTCATCCCTTCCCAATAAAAGGTATGCTGTATACCATGGTACATCTTATTACCATTAGGATAAATAGTCAATCTCGAATGATTGCACTCATGGAGCACCTCATCCCTCGACCCATCGACATCTGGAATAAACAATCTCCCATCTTCATGGAGCCAACCATCTTAGTCGAGTCTGTACTGTCTCATATCGTTAGACTCTACTTCTGCTTCAATCTGAGAAATGATCTCAGCTAATCTAGCATCGTGCCTCTGACTAATACCAATCCGCTCGATATGAGTAGGTCATATAGTCAAGCTCGTAAACATCTCTGGCTCCAGCTCATATCACGATCGAAAATCACAACCGGCAATATACTCTAACTGCGTTCAATCTAGGAACATAGCTCCTAAGCTGGCATGTTTTCTACTCAAGGGATTCACAACTGCATTACCTTTACCCGATGTGTATGCAATATCAAGGTAATAGGAGGCCAGAAACTCTAACCATCGCTGCTGGCGTAGGTTGAGATCCTTCTGCAAAATAGATACTTCAATGAGTTATAGTTGCTGAAGAGCTCGAACCTCTCTTCTAAAAGACAGTGCCTCCAAATTTTTAGTGCAAACACGCTCGCATACGCAACAACTTTATCCTTCTGCAAAATTGTCGACTCGCATACGCAACAACTTTATCCTTCTGCATTAGTACTGCTCCAAGTCCAGTACCACATGCATCGGTATAAACCACCATCTCATCATTCCCACTTGGAATAGTCAAAACAGGAGCACTTGTCAGTTGCTCTTTCAGGATTCCGAAAGCTTGTTCACACTTATCATCCCATTTGAACACTTGGTTCTTTTTCATCAATCCTGTTAACGGTGCAGCTATCATGGAAAAGTCTTTGATAAACCGACGATAGTATCCTGCTAATCCAAGAAAACTTCTCACATCAGATGCATTCTTAGGTCTAACCCAATCCTGGATTGCTGCCACCTTAGCGGGATCAACCGCTATTCCATTTCCAGAGATAACATGGCCTAAGAACCTCACTTCACTCTTCCAGAAGTGACACTTCGAAAACTTAGCCCTCAGCTGATGTTTTCGCAAAATTTCCAAAACAATCCGCAAGTGTGTCTTGTGTTCCTCTTCGGTTCTGGAATAAATCAAAATATCATCCACGAACACAAGTACAAACTTGTTCAACTGATCCCTGAACACTCTATTCATAAGATCCACAAAATATGCTGGTGCATTTGTCAATCCAAATGGCATTAGCAGCCACTCATAGAAACCAGACGGTGTTCTGAAAGCAGTATTTAGAACACTATCCTTGGCCACTCTCAACTGGTGAAATTCCATTGCCAAATCCATCTGAGAAAACACCTTAGCTTCGTGAAGCTGATCAAACAAGTCATCTATTCTCGGCAATGGATACTTGTTCTTCTTAGTCACTTTATTCAGCTCACGATAATCCACACACAACCTCAACGATCCATCCGCTTTGGTTGCGAACACAACTGGTGCACCCCATTCGGACACACTACGCCGAATGAATCCTTTCTGTAAAAGGTCATCAACTTGCACCTTCAACTCTTGCTGCTCCCTAGGCGCCATTCGCCTAAGAGGCATCACAACAAGTCTGGCTCCCTCAACTAGATCGATACGAAACTCAATCTCCCTATGCGGCGGTAATCCTTTGACCTCGTCAAAGACATCCTCAAATCCATTCAAAATAGGCACCGATGACAGTCCATCCCGTGGAACAACCAGCGAATACATGAAGCTCATGAATACGCCTTCCTCATGCTTACATCGTATCACAACCTTTCGCCTCTCCACATTCCCGACTGTCACCTCCAGCCTCTCACAATCAATCCTTGCCGCATACTTCCTAAGCCAGTCCATAACCAAAATAATTCCGAACCCCGCAAAGTTCAGAAAAAAACAATCACAAACAAAAGAGCAATCATGACTCGACACAACTAGACCACGGCATAACATACACAAACAAGACGAACCCCCAACTGGATTAGTCACAACCAATGGTCTATCAACAATATCCGGTTCCAAACCCAACCGGCCTACAAGTTCACTACAAACAAAAGAATGCGACGCTCCAGTATCAAACAACACTCTAACCGGAACACCACAAATGGAAAGAGTACCTTGAATCACCACACTCGTTCCTTTCTCTTCAGCAGTAGGAGCTTTCAAAGACGATGGCACATCCTCTAAAGCATAAGCTTGCACAATCTACTTGTCCTTCCTCGGTTCCGGACAATTCCTCTTGATATGCCCAGGTTTGTCACAGTTGTGAAACTTCACCGGCACTCTCGGATTCTTGCTATCTCTGGAGAGATGACCCTTCTGCCGACAGTTGTAGCAGATCACTTTGCCCTTCGGCTTCTTCTGGCCATCCTTGCCCTTCTGCTGCTGCTGCTTCCTCTTCTTGTTTCCATTTTGCTCCTTGGTCACAGCAACAACAGATCCTTCCTTAGGAAACAGATTCTCATGCCTGAGAGCTTTCTCCACAAGCTTCTCAAATGGATCGTCCAAATGATCCACCAACTGTCTCCCAAGATAAGTGTCCAAGCCTGCCACAAACTTCTCATTCTTCTGATAGGGAGATTCAATATACGACCGAGCATACTTGGACAAAGCTTCAAACTCAGAAACATACTCAAGAACTGGTCTTCCACCTTGCTTGAGTTCCACAAACTTCTTAAACAAAACAGATTTCTGAGCTGTAGAAATGAACTTAGCCTCAAATCTAGCTTGGAACTGCTCCCAAGTAATCTCTTCTTCCGGAGTATCAATGGTGATAGCATTCCACCAATCAGAAGCTCTCCCTTGAAGCTGTCTTGATGCAAGCTTCCTCTTAGTTGCATCCTCAATTCCCAAATTGCCAAAGATCCTTCTACAAGCATCAATCCATCTCTGAACTTCAATGGTTGATTCTGCTCCCAAGAAAACCTTTCCCCCAAGAGCAGTATAGTCTTTGCACAACTTAGCAAAATCCACTGGTTTTGGGGCTTGAACTTGAACTCCAACATCTACTGATGACCCCGGAACTGGCATCCTTCTCATGATCGAAGTCATCATGGCCTCAAACATAGCAGCATAATCAGCAACTCCCTCAGAAGCACGGCCTTCCCTAGCAGCTTGTCTCTCTCTTCGACTCATTCTTAATATCTATAAAAAGAATGATTAGAACACCTTGAGAAACAACTACATAAGGAGTTCAAATCCTTCTAAGCTACTATATTATATATAGTAATCATCCATCAAAATACAATTACGTCTCTCATACGTAGTTACGTCAGCGAGCGTTGGCTAAAATCGATTAACCTGGGCTCTGATACCAAATGTGACGACCGCCCATGACTCCCGCACCAAAACAAGGAGATAGTGCGCTGAAAGGCGTGCCAGGCAGCCATGGACGATAGTCAAGATAAGATTAAACAGCGGAATTTATCGTATTACTCACAGCGTATGGACAAAATACAATAGAAAATATACATAGTGAAGCTCCATATAACAGAATTTCATCATATAAACTCATAATAGTTTGATACAGCAATCAGCAAAGTCAATACATCAAGCCTCACTACATATCACTTAGAGAATATACAAACAGCGGAATATCCAGTACATATAGTAAGAAAACAATATGCAAAAGCCTCCAGCTCGTCTTCGTCATCAACAGCGTTGACCACTAAGAACAGCACCTGTCACCTGCTACCTAGTCTACCCATCCCAACATGGATGAACAGCCCAAGGTAATAAGAGTTAAACATAAAACCTTGAGTCAGACAAAAGTCTTAATGAGCAGTAAATCAACTATCAAACATACCAAAAGAGCATAAAGGGTAAAAGGAATTGGAACCCAACCATCCCACTCCACCTCTTTCTACAGTGATAGCCCCCAGACACACTAAGCAGAAGTAAACATAGCAATTCATACATTCAAAGCAAAGTAATTATCACTCGAGTCAAGGTCGGCGTTTTCCGAGTACAAACCCCCAAGGCCTAAACCAAGATCAGATAAGCACCTTGAAAACATCGCTCTTGACCCAAATGACGATACAACCAAACATCCAAACATCCATGACTCTGGCTATCACTGTTATCATTGCCTTGAATTCACCGTTAGTTGAATGACCACCTGTCAAGGGCTAATGGTAACCCCGGTTCTAGACATAGCTCCGCACGTCATCGTGACCCGTGCCTAGGACTATCGCATCTGCCCAGAGTACTAGCACGTCATCGTGACCCGTGCTTGGAACGTCATCGTGACCCGTCCCAACGTACTCTTGCTTTGAGCATGCTAGAACC
This sequence comes from Allium cepa, assembly GCA_030765085.1. Taxonomy (NCBI): domain Eukaryota; kingdom Viridiplantae; phylum Streptophyta; class Magnoliopsida; order Asparagales; family Amaryllidaceae; genus Allium; species Allium cepa. Next base: position 258,569,608 of record CM060938.1, on the reverse strand, counting down.
TTCAACAACGATAAAATCTCAGCCTTCTAGTCATCCTCCTCGACGACTATTCCCATACTAGCTCAAGCGCCTCTCAAACTAACCATTATCCACAAACTCGGACCGCATCACCGAGTTATCAACATGCTTGGGATGATCCCGTCTGGATTAAACCAAGGCTTTCACACATCATGCTTTGCTTCGTCGCATCGTAGCAAAGTCCCATCTCAACATCATCATCAAATCTATCCATATGAGCTTCAACATCCGCTTCATATGCCACAAGCAGCTTTCCTTATTCAAGAGCCTTTCCACTTAGCTTTTGAATCATCTTCGACCAACTTGTCCAAATCAAGTTATTAATCAACTAATCAATCAAATCAAACATTAATCCAAGTAATCAATTATTCAAACAAGATCTAAATAAACAATTACAACAATAATGGCAATTTCGTAAATAAAGAGTCCAAATCTAACATGCAATGAATTATGAACAATATCTCTACAACTTGATGAATGAACTTGCATAAGTGAACATGTAGTAAAATAGATGTCAAATCATCATGAACAATAGATCTACATGCAGACTTAAGAAAAATGCACGAAATCACTCTCTTTAACGCATAAACAAGCCACCGATCCAATATACTCCTTTGGGTCCGTGTGAGAGATAACCACCACTCACCAAAACACCTAAACACCTCAAAAACAACCAACTTCAGATCTGGACAGCAAGGAATCAAGCTTGATCCTCCAAAGCTCCGCTTCAAACGATGAAATCTCTCTTTGATGGATGAAGATCTTCAACTTTGGCTGTTGGATCTTCGATTTGAACTTCAATCTAGATGGAAGGAATCACTACATTAGAGTGGAGAAAAGAAGTGAAGAAGTGTTGTAGTCGAGCTCTCAAAATGGCAGCACTTCGTCGCTTCAAAATCCGGTGTCAAAAAGTGAGCCAAACCCTTCTATTTATAGGCTGAAACCTTAACTCGTATGCCCCCCCTTAAGTCGGTCACGACTTAACTCTTGCCGACCTAACAACCTACGACTTAACCCCTTAACGACCTAACCTATCTCCCTCTTAGGTCGTAACCCTTATACCGTTGGCTCCTAAGTCGCTAACTACTGGGCCATTAACTCGCTCAGCCGACCTAAGACTTATCTCGTCCACGACCTAACTCCTACACCACTATCCCTTAGGTCGGTCAACTCCTCAAGTCGGCCACCACTATAGGTCGGTCTCATCTATGAGTCGTTAACTACTAAGTCGGCCAAACCCCTAAGCCGTTTACCCTTAAGTCATCTAAGCCTTAAGTCGGCCATACCTTAAGTCGCTCTACCTCCTAAGTCGGTCACGACTCATGCCTCCATACGACTCAACTCTGGACAACTCATCTTATGGTAATCTAACTCTGAACGACTTAAGCTCCGAATGACTTAAATTCTCAACGACTTAACGGCACTAACAATCTAATAACAACAATTCTATGATCTTTCGATCCGTAAAAATACGGGTCATTACATTCTCTCCCCCTTAGAAATTTCGCCCCCGAAATTCCAAACAAACAAGAGCAATCAAAATTATTCTGCATGCATACCATCCATAGCAATCAACAAACCATGCATCCAATTACTAACCTAGCATGCAGAATTCTAAGATTAGAACAAGTTACAAATTCATGAGATGTCACGACACCTTAGGGCCATACCTCGAAGAGTTCAGGATGAGCTGCCTTCATCCTCTCTTCCTCCTCCCATATGCAGTCGTTAACATCATCACTCCGTTGTACCTTGAGCAACGTAATCGCATTCCTCCTAAGCTGTTTCGTATCGGTTTCCACAACACGAAGCGGCTTACGAGGTCTCGTAACAACTGGATCAACCTCTAAATCTTCACAGCTATCAGCAGAAACCACTGTATTCGAGTCGTGCACATACTTACATAGATACGATACATGAAAAACATTGTGCACACCCGCCATCTTTTCTGGTAACTCCAATTTATAGGCGAGCTTTCCAATTCGCTCGATGATCGGGAATGGTCCAACAAATCTCGGAGTTAACTTTCCTTTCTTCCCGAATCGAATCACATTCTTCAGTGGAGAAATCTTCACAAAAACCATATCTCCTACGTCGAATTCCAAATCCTTACGACGCTTATCGGCATAACTTTTCTGACGGTCTTGGGCTGCCTTCATTCGTCGTCGAATGATCGCTATACAATCAGAAGTCTGTCGAATCATTTCTGGCCCAAGTATCAATTTTTCTCCTGTTTCCAACCAACATGTCAGAGAGTTACACAGTCTTCCATACAATGCCTCATATGGTGCCATACCAATACTAGACTGATAACTGTTATTATACGCAAATTCCACCAAATGAAGATGGTCTTCCCATGATCCTCTGAAGTCCAAAACACATGCTCTGAGGAGATCTTCCAAAGCTCGGTTGACTCTCTCTGTCTGACCATCTGTTTGAGGGTGATAAGCTGTACTCAAACACAACTCAGTTCCCAAAATTTCTTGGAAGCTCTTCCAAAATCCACTAGTGAACAACGGGTCTCGATCGCTCACTATACTCTTCGGAATACCATGGAATCGAACTATCCACTTAACATACAACTCAGCCAATTTCGATGCAGTCCTTGTTGATCGAACATGAATAAATCTTGCACTCTTAGTCAATCGATCTACGATGACCCAAATCCCTTCATTTCCTGCTCTGGTTCTAGGTAGACCATCGATAAAATCCATCGATACTTTCTCCCACTTCCACGTAGGAACTTCCAATGGCTGAAGCAATCCACTGGGCTTCTTCTGCTCAGCTTTTACCAACTGGCAGTTCATACATTTGGAAATAAAATTTCCAACATCTTTCTTCATGCCTTCCCAGTAATAGGTTCTCTTCATATCCCGATACATCTTATTTCCACCTGGATGAATTGTCAACTTCGAGTGATGACTCTCCTTCAGAACTTCATCTCTCAATTCATCTATATCGGGAACAACTAGTCGTCCTTGCTTCCGAAGCCACCCCTCTCGATCGACTTCGAATCCTTTATCTTTCTCTGGATCCAATCCAGATTCCAAATCACGGATAATCTTGACAAGCTTATCGTCTCGCTTTTGGCTTTCACCAATCCTTTCCACAAGAGTAGGTCTTATCGATAAGTTTGCCAACATCTCAGGTTCCAATTCACATCTAGGCCTGAAGTCAAATCCAGCCAAATACTCAAGACTCTTCCATTCCGAAAACATGGCTCCCAAACCTGCATATCTTCGACTTAACGCATCTGCCACTGCGTTACCTTTTCTCGGAGTATAGGCTATACCAAAATCATATGATGCTAAAAACTCTAGCCACCGTTTCTGTCGAAGATTCAAATCCTTTTGGGAGAACAGATACTTCAACGACTTATGATCTGTAAACAACTAGAATCAAACTCCCAATAGGTAATGTCTCCACATCTTCAAAGCAAATATAATTGCCGCTAACTCCAAATCATGAGTCGGATAATTCCTTTCATGAGGCTTCAATTGTCGACTCGCATACGCAACAACTTTATCCTTCTGCATTAGCACTGCTCCAAGTCCAGTACCATATGCATCGGTATAAACCACCATCTCATCATTCCCACTTGGAATAGTCAAAACAGGAGCACTTGTCAGTTGCTCTTTCAGGATTCCGAAAGCTTGTTCACACTTATCATCCCATTTGAACACTTGGTTCTTTTTCGTCAATCCTGTTAACGGTGCAACTATCTTGGAAAAGTCTTTGATAAACCGACGATAGTATCCTGCTAATCCAAGAAAAATTCTCACATCAGATGCATTCTTAGGTCTAACCCAATCCTGGATTGCTGCCACCTTAGCGGGATCAACCGCTATTCCATTTCCAGAGATAACATGGCCTAAGAACCTCACTTCACTCTTCCAGAAGTGACACTTCGAAAACTTAGTCCTCGGCTGATGTTTCCGCAAGATTTCCAAAACAATCCGCAAGTGTGTCTTGTGTTCCTCTTCAGTTCTGGAATAAATCAAAATATCATCCACGAACACAAGTACAAACTTGTTCAACTGATCCCTGAAAACTCTATTCATAAGATCCACAAAATATGCTGGTGCATTTGTCAATCCAAACGGCATTAGCAGCCACTCATAGAAACCAGATGGTGTTCTGAAAGCAGTCTTTGGAACACTATCCTTTGCCACGCTCAACTGGTGAAATCCCGTTGCCAAATCCATCTGAGAAAACACCTTAGCTTCGTGAAGCTGATCAAACAAGTCATCTATTCTCGGCAATGGATACTTGTTCTTCTTAGTCACTTTATTCAGCTCACGATAATCCACACACAACCTCAACGATCCATCCGCTTTGGTTGCGAACACAACTGGTGCACCCCATTCGGACACGCTACGCCGAATGAATCCTTTCTGTAAAAGGTCATCAACTTGCACCTTCAACTCTTGCTGCTCCCTAGGCGCCATTCGCCTAAGAGGCATCACAACAGGTCTGGCTCCCTCAACTAGATCGATACGAAACTCGATCTCCCTATGCGGCAGTAATCCTTTGACCTCGTCAAAGACATCCTCAAATCCATTCACAATAGGCACCGATGACAGTCCATCCCGTGGAACAACCAGCGAATACATGAAGCTCATGAAGACGCCTTCCTCATGCTTACATCGTATCACAACCTTTCGCCTCTCCACATTCCCGACTGTCACCTCCAGCCTCTCACAATCAATCCTTGCCGCATACTTCCTAAGCCAGTCCGTACCCAAAATAATTCCGATCACCGCAAAATTCAGAACGAAACAATCACAAACAAAAGAGCAATCATGACTCGACACAACTAGACCACGGCATAAAATACACAAACAAGACGAACCCCCAACTGGATTAGTCACAACCAATGGTTTATCAACAATATCTTGTTCCAAACCCAACCGGCCTACAAGTTCACTACAAACAAAAGAATGCGATGCTCCAGTATCAAACAACACTCTAACCGGAACACCACAAATGGAAAGAGTACCTTGAACCACCACACTCTTTCCTTTCTCTTCAGCAGTAGGAGCTTTCAAAGACGACGGCACAACCTCTAAAGCATAAGCTTGCACAATCTGCTTGTCCTTCCTCGGTTCCGGACAATTCCTCTTGATATGCCCAAGTTTGTCACAGTTGTGACACTTCACCGGCACTCTCGGATTCTTGCAATCTCTGGAGAGATGACCCTTCTGCCGACAGTTGTAGCAGATCACTTCGCCCTTCGGCTTCTTCTGGCCATCCTTGCCCTTCTGCTGCTGCTGCTTCCTCTTCTTGTTTCCATTTTGCTCCTTGGTCACAGCAACAACAGATCCTTCCTTAGGAAACAGATTCTCATGCCTGAGAGCTTTCTCCACAAGCTTCTCAAATGGATCGTCCAAATGATCCACCAACTGTCTCCCAAGATAAGTGTCCAAGCCTGTCACAAACTTCTCATTCTTCTGATAGGGAGATTCAATATACGACCGAGCATACTTGGACAAAGCTTCAAACTCAGAAACATACTCAAGAACTGGTCTTCCACCTTGCTTGAGTTCCACAAACTTCTTAAACAAAACAGATTTATGAGCTGTAGAAATGAACTTAGCCTCAAATCTAGCTTGGAACTGCTCCCAAGTAATCTCTTCTTCCGGAGTATCAATGGTGATAGAATTCCACCAATCAAAAGCTCTCCCTTGAAGCTGTCTTGATGCAAGCTTCCTCTTAGTTGCATCCTCAATTCCCAAATCGCCAAAGATCCTTCTACAAGCATCAATCCATCTCTGAACTTCAATGGTTGATTCTACTCCCAAGAAAACCTTTCCCCCAAGAGCAGTATAGTCTTTGCACAACTTAGCAAAATCCACTGGTTTTGGGACTTGAACTTGAACTCCAACATCTACTGATGACCCCGGAACTGGCATCCTTCTCATGATCGAAGTCATCATGGCCTCAAACATAGCAGCATAATCAGCAACTCCCTCAGAAGCACGGCCTTCCCTAGCAGCTTGTCTCTCTCTTCGACTCATTCTTAATATCTATAAAAAGAATGATTAGAACACCTTGAGAAACAACTACATAAGGAGTTCAAATCCTTCTAAGCTACTATATTATATATAGTAATCATCCATCAAAATACAATTACGTCTCTCATACGTAGTTACGTCAGCGAGCGTTGGCTAAAATCGATTAACCTGGGCTCTGATACCAAATGTGACGACCGCCCATGACTCCCGCACCAAAACAAGGAGATAGTGCGCTGAAAGGCGTGCCAGGCAGCCATGGACGATAGTCAAGGTAAGATTAAACAGCGGAATCTATCGTATTACTCACAGCGTATGGACAAAATACAATAGAAAATATACATAGTGAAGCTCCATATAACAGAATTTCATCATATAAAATCATAATAGTTTGATACAGCAATCAGCAAAGTCAATACATCAAGCCTCACTACATATCACTCAGAGAATATACAAACAGCGGAATATCCAGTACATATAGTAAGAAAACAATATGCAAAAGCCTCCAGCTCGTCTTCGTCATCAACAGCGTTGACCACTAAGAACAGCACCTGTCACCTGCTACCTAGTCTGCCCATCCCAACATGGATGAACAGCCCAAGGTAATAAGAGTTAAACATAAAACCTTGAGTCAGACAAAAGTCTTAGTGAGCTGTAAATCAACTATCAAACATACCAAAAGAGCATAAAGGGTAAGAGGAATAGGAACCCAACCATCCCACTCCACCTCTTTCTACAGTGATAGCCCCCAGACACACTAAGCAGAAGTAAACATAGCAATTCAGACATTCAAAGCAAAGTAATTATCACTCGAGTCAAGGTCGGCGTTTTCCGAGTACAAACCCCCAAGGCCTAAACCAAGATCAGATAAGCACCTTGAAAACATCGCTCTTGACCCAAATGACGATACAACCAAACATCCAAACATCCATGACTCTGGCTATCACTGTTATCATTGCCTTGAATTCACCGTTAGTTGAATGACCACCTGTCAAGGGCTAATGGTAACCCCGGTTCTAGACATAGCTCCGCACGTCATCGTGACCCGTGCCTAGGACTATCGCATCTGCCCAGAGTACTAGCACGTCATCGTGACCCGTGCTTGGAACGTCATCGTGACCCGTCCCAACGTACTCTTGCTTTGAGCATGCTAGAACCTTCAACAACGATAAAATCTCAGCCTTCTAGTCATCCTCCTCGACGACTATTCCCATACTAGCTCAAGCGCCTCTCAAACTAACCATTATCCACAAACTCGGACCGCATCACCGAGTTATCAACATGCTTGGGATGATCCCGTCTGGATTAAACCAAGGCTTTCACACATCATGCTTTGCTTCGTCGCATCGTAGCAAAGTCCCATCTCAACATCATCATCAAATCTATCCATATGAGCTTCAACATCCGCTTCATATGCCACAAGCAGCTTTCCTTATTCAAGAGCCTTTCCACTTAGATTTTGAATCATCTTCGACCAACTTGTCCAAATCAAGTTATCAATCAACTAATCAATCAAATCAAACATTAATCCAAGTAATCAATTATTCAAACAAGATCTAAATAAACAATTACAACAATAATGGCAATTTCGTAAATAAAGAGTCCAAATCTAACATGCAATGAATTATGAACAATATCTCTACAACTTGATGAATGAACTTGCATAAGTGAACATGTAGTAAAATAGATGTCAAATCATCATGAATAATAGATCTACATGCAGACTTAAGAAAAATGCACGAAATCACTCTCTTTAACACATAAACAAGCCACTGATCCAATATACTCGTTTGGATCCGTGTGAGAGATAACCACCACTCAGCAAAACACCTAAACACCTCAAAAACAACCAACTTCAGATCTGGACAGCAAGGAATCAAGCTTGATCCTCCAAAGCTCCGCTTCAAACGATGAAATCTCTCTTTGATGGATGAAGATCTTCAACTTTGGCTGTTGGATCTTCGATTTGAACTTCAATCTAGATGGAAGGAATCACTAGATTAGAGTGGAGAAAAGAAGTGAAGAAGTGTTGTAGTCGAGCTCTCAAAATGGCAGCACTTCGTCGCTTCAAAATCCGGTGCCAAAAAGTGAGCCAAACCCTTCTATTTATAGGCTGAAACCTTAACTCGTATTCCCCCCTTAAGTCGGTCACGACTTAACTCTTCCGACCTAACGACCTACGACTTAACCCCTTAACGACCTAACCTATCTCCCTCTTAGGTCGTAACCCTTATACCGTTGGCTCCTAAGTCGCTAACTACTGGGCCATTAACTCGTTCAGCCGACCTAAGACTTATCTTGTCCACGACCTAACTCCTACACCACTATCCCTTAGGTCGGTCAACTCCTCAAGTCGGCCACCACTATAGGTCGGTCTCATCTATGAGTCGTTAACTACTAAGTCGGCCAAACCCCTAAGCCGTTTAACCCTTAAGTCGTCTAAGCCTTAAGTCGGCCATACCTTAAGTCGCTCTACCTCCTAAGTCGGTCACGACTCATGCCTCCATACGACTCAACTCTGGACAACTCATCTTATGGTAATCTAACTCTGAACGACTTAAGCTCCGAACGACTTAAATTCTCAACGACTTAACGACACTAACAGTCTAATAACAACAATTCTACGATCTTTCGATCCGTAAAAATATGGGTCGTTACATAATCTAAAGGAGTTGTTCGCCTTCGTGGCGAATACTATTGGTGCTCCCCATTCAGATATACACATGTGGGTGAACCTTTTTGCAAAAGGTCATTCACTTCAACCTAAGCTCTTTCTTCTCTCTAGGTTCCATCCTCCTCAAAGGCACCATTATCAGTCTGAAATATTTCATCAAATCAATACATAACTCAATCTCCCTATGTGGCGAAAGTCCAATCACCTCCTTAAATATGTCTAGGTACTCCCTAGCAATTGTTATCATTGATAACTCATCGTGTAGGATATTGAGCGAATATAGAAAGCTAACCATTGTGAAGGATATCGAGCAAATATAGAAAGCTAACCATCGCCTCATCATCCAATAGGCAATCCCAACACTACCTTTTGCCCATCATTCATCCCTATCGTCACCAACAGCCTTTTGTAATCCACCACCACTCTGCATCTGTAAAGCAAGTCGGTCCCTAATATAATACCAAACCCAACGAAACCCAAAAAAACAATCACAATCAAAAGAGCATCCATGATATGATAAGACCAAACCACAACAAACTATACATAGGCTAGTGGAACCTCCAACAGGGTTTTTCACAATTAAAGGTCGGTCAACAATTTTAGGTCTCGATCCTAATCTATCTACTAAGTCACTAAATATGAAGGAATGTAAATCCCTGACATCAAAAAAAATCATATAGGATATTCATAAATGGAAAGCATACCTTGAATAATGATGCATTTCCTCTTCTCTTTCGTCGATGAAGCATTCGACGAAGTTGGAATGACGTTGATAGTATATGCTTTCACCACCTGCTTCTGCTTAGGTAACTTGGGACAGTCGTTCTTGATATGCCCAAGTTTATTGTAGCTATAGCACTTCCTCCCCTTAACTATGCAGTTCTACTAGAATGACCCTATCATCCACAGTTGTAGCAAGTAAACACCAATTTGACCTTCTTCTTCTAGCCGTTTTTGTTCTGAAACTGCTTCCTCTTGCTGTTCCATTTCTTCTTACCTTCCCCACCCAATTGCGACTTTGGCTCTTCTTTAAGAACAATGGCTTTCGAATTTGGATATAGAATTTCATATAATAGGGCCTTCTTGACTATCATCTTAAAAGTTTCATCAATGTGGCACATGAGATGCTCCTTCAAGTAGTCGTCCATGCCAATGATAAATTTCTCATTCTTCTTTAGTGAATTTTCCATAAAGGACATCTCATATTTTGACAAAGCGTCGAACTCGGCAACATACCCAAAGATAGTCATATCCCTTTGCTTCAGATCGGCAAACTTACCTTACAGAACCGATCTCTGAGCTGCAGGAATAAATTTTTCCTCAAATCTAGCTTTGAACTGGTCCTATATAAACTGATCCTTAGGGATATCAGCTCTCATTGCATTCCACAAGTTCATGGCTCGCCCTTGAAGCTGTTGGAAAGCCAATTGCCTTTTAGTAGAATCATCTAGCTCTGAGTCATCGAAAATCCTTTAGTAGGTATCAATCCAATCCCGCACTTTCATTGTTAATTTCGTTCCTTGGAACGGTTTTCCACCAAGACTAGCAAAGTCCTTATTCTAGCAAAATCGACTCTAGGTGCCTACACTAGAGCACCACAATCAACAGTAGCATTTGAAGCGGCTACTTAAGAATTTTGCAGCATGTTCCACATCATAGTAATAAACATGGTCTACAAATCGGGATTAGAAGCTCCCAAGCCAGCACCTTCCTTGACTCTAGAGAAGGAGTTCCTAGCAGCATCCCTTGTTTGGCGACTCTCGTTCAATATGTAATAAGGATGATCGGTCTCTTTACAAGGAATTTTGCTTAAGTAGTACCCATGTGTGCAATGCGACTTAGATACTATATATACTACCATATACTTTTGAAAACCAAATTATATAAAAAGTACGCACTCTCATATATAGACACACTCTAAATCCAGTCTAAGGTGAGAACTCATACTCTATCCCTACTAGATCTTGGTATACATTAGTTTAAACAATGCAACCTAAGCTCTGATACCAAATGTGATGATCTCTCTACACTGTCGATACCTAATGTGTCTATATAGTGCATTGTAGCAGTGCTCAGTCGATGCAAGGCGATCATCAATGGTTGTAAATAAGCAACATAAAACCTATTATATATCTCACATCATATCGAATGAAATATAATAGTAAATATCTCAGATATAAAATAGGCAAGACAGTAAATAACTGAATGAGTCACGGCATCAGAGTATATATATCAATATAGTAAAAAACATAAGTAATAGAGTAATACATCAAATAATAACTCATAAACTATCTCTAAATAGTAAGACACTAGCAAGCTACATAGTGCTGTGCAGCGAAATAACAAATGAGTAAATATAATAATACGAGAGAATAGCCTCATGTTCACTACTTGTCCAACTCCACGTTCTTACTGGACCTGATATCCCTAATCCACTCATTTAAGAGAGTAATAGGAAGCAAAGAATAAACCCTAGGTCAGGCAACAGTCTGGTGTGAGCGGTAGAAATATAATTGAGTTAAAGCCAATATACTAGGTCAAATGGTATGGAAAATCATATCTGACATGTCCCTACATCTATAGATTTGGCGCATACAAAAGATATACGCTACTCTATGATAGTCATCATGGTGTACTATGCATCAACGTAATAAGGGTTCCAGATATCTGCATCGATAATATCTACATCATGTTACATCCCTAGGTTGATAAAACAATCAAATAAACATAGCATCCATCATCCATCCTTACGTTCACTCACTCAGTGTGTTGGATATATGATACTAGCATGACCTCCCCATATAATCAAGGACTATACAACATCCTGGATTCTCGGTACTCGAATCCATGCCACTTAGTAGGCCAAGAACTAGATTGCACCCCTGTAGATAGCCTAGAGTAAATGGATCAAAAAATCATGCGATTCGGGGTACCCCGTAAACCCAAGTGAGCGTCTACACATACCCCTACTTTATGAGTACACATCAAAACCCACGAATATCAATGATCCCTTTGCACACGTCATCCATAGTAGAGTTGTAACATCCCCTATATAGAGGCCTGAAGCTAAGCGCTACAGATGATGCAGCCATCCATAGTATTAACTTTCGGTTACCAAATACGATAGTGTTAATGGTATCCGTAATATAAGAAGCACTTGAATGTGAAATAAAATCATCATATATTAAAACAATTTTTTGATTACATTTCAAAGTAACATTTCATATCCAAGTTACGTAATCCCAAACGTTTCCTAGGTTAAGATAAAATATAGTAATTACATAAATATGTCAAGAGCGACATATGAAGATGTCCCCTTGGTTGACTAAAATATTATATAGTCATAACTGACTTAATACAACATAGCGGAAATACACGAAACAGAACTTCAACTTCTATATAGGTATCCGTCAGCCGTCTACTTGTCTCTGGAAGATTTATTCACCAACCAGCTAAAACCTAAAATTCCTCAACCCACAGTCTATCCAAATAAATTTTGACCACCTGAGAGTTTAAGAGGAAAAATATAAACTTCGAGTCAGACATAAAGCCTGGTGTGAATAATACTATACATATCAGTTATATTAAGTGAGATCACGCCGCTTAGCGGAATTGATTCCCTCACTAATCTTCTTTTAAAACATATCCTTTGCAAATCATAATCATGCAACCAAAATTGGTTAAAACTATAAAGCATATCATGTAAACATACATATTAGGTAACAAATAAACTATTTGTCCGAACACCGTAGTTTTATTTGGCTAACTACTAAACTTTTGCTGACTCGGTCCTATCAAACAATATAAACGAATAATTTAACATCTGTTAGATACTCCACTTCTAGACGATCTGTCCCTAACTTACTTTCTCCAGGTCAACTGATCCTAATGGTTTTGCGGGCCCACCAATAACCTACCTCTGTAAAAATATATATATTCTCTTCTGTGTGTAATCATAATTTTAGTCTTACTTGTAACAAAGTCCTACACACTGGAATTTTGGACTAAATTAGCTATGGCTAATAGCTAATGTATAGGGTGCGACCCTATACCGGTCCCATTTGGTATACAAATATCTGAGTCATTTTACTTAGGGTAGTATTCCCTTAACTTTTCCTTGAAAACCTTTTCATTTCAAATTGATTTAAAACCGTTAAATCAAACTTAAACAAGGAAAATATATACTTCGATCTTTACCCAAAATCACCTTGCCATGTTATATAAACTTTACTCAAATCTTTGTTGATGAAAACATTTTAACCTTTGAAAGCATCCCTTTCAAATCCATTAAAAGTACCCCTTTCAAAACCAAGTAAACCCTTCTTTACAACCTAGGCCGAAAGGCCAAAACATTCCTTTCGAAACCATTCGTATAAACCTTTCGAAAACACTTGAAAAACCTTTCCTTCAAAAGCTATAAAACCTTAGACATCCTTCTTTCTAAAACTCTTAAGTACCGCCTTTCGAAAACATTGGAAACCCACCTTTAACCTTTCGAAACCATGGGGGAACTACTTTTTCGAAACAATTATTTAAAACCTTTCGAAAGCATCAAAACCTTTAAAAACAGCAAACCTTTCGAAAGCATTTGGGTTTAATTTAAAACATGTGGAAACATCTTTCGAAACCATTTAAAGTTAACTCCTTCGAAACCTTTGGATTCTACCTTCAAAAGCAAAAGGGTCATAAACATTTAAGTCAAAAGCTCTCTTTCTAAAATAGTTCCCAAGCAAAGAAGTGATAGTGTTGAAATCAACCCTTTCGAAAGCATTGGAGAAGTGGCTTGGGTTATAAAGCAAAGTATAAATTCTGAAACCATTGATTTCGAAGGGTAGAAAAGCCGCAGCTAGGGGTTTTGACCCCTTCGAAAGCCTTATACTTATAACGAAAGGCGCAACCCATTCGAAACCATTCCTTTGAAACGTTTCGACCCAGCCAAAAGCCAACCAGGTCTATAGCACTTCCTTCGAAAGCAAAGTAGGCGCATTTTCAATTTAAAACAAAGTCATGTTTCGACCCCATCGGAACCTATGGTCTCGACCAAGTTCCTTCCGCCATTGTCCAATTCACTATATACCAAGTTATTAATAATATGTGCATTGGTTTTGACGGCAATAGAGGTGGAAGCTCTCAATCGAAATCCCTGTGCCGAAAGAGGCGAAACATGCCAAAAGCAAGTAAAATCTGATTTTAACTTTAAAAAGAAACACTTTTCAACTAACCTGCCTTGTTTGTCAAAATTTATCGATTGTTAATTTTCTTTTCTAAAAGTGCTGCCAAAATTTCAGAAGCAATTAATTAAAATAATTACAAAATACCCCTTCTTCTTTTATAAATATATAAAACATAAAGTCCCGTACAATGAATAATTTTATATATCTACTAAAACAATTAGGAAAATTCTACAAAAACTTCAAAAAAATCATTTTTAATATATTTTCTAACATATAATAATTTCAAACCCAAAACATATATTATTTAACCATAAATAATTTTTAACCTAAATAATCATTTTCTCCGCTACAAAATTAATATAAAATCCATATTAATTCAGAAAATTATGAAAATTGAAAACCATCTTTAAAATATCTTTTCTAATCTAAATCTAAATTCGCAAGGTAGTTGGATGTCAATAAATAGGGTTTTTACAGCAAAATGTTTCATAAAACCTATATGAATAAGCATAAATTATCAACAAGCATAGATAGACATTTAACCATTCAAAAAACATGGCATAACCTTGTAAAATAAATTGGGTTTGACCTCAAAACCACGAATAATAGAAAATATAAGATGTAGTCATTATTCACTGTAGCTTTGAGATTAAGGATTTGAGTTTTATCTTAATTAAGTTGCTTAAGCTTTTCCTTTGAAATCTTGCTTATCTTCTCTTTTCTTCCCTTGATGGTGGCCGGCCTCAAGTTTGCTTTTCTTTTGTGAATATAGAAATGAATGTATGAATGATGGGCTTAAGTGTTTAGGGTATATGAATGTGTCCTATACCTATATTGCCCCTTATCTATTTGCCTTCACATTTTAATTCTTTAGTTCATTTATACATGGCATGACTACCCTTATTAATCACAATTTCAATCTATTAACCATTCTGCATAATTTTATTTTATTTACCTAATTAAATGTTCCTAATAATGTTACAAAGAATATGGGGTGTTATAGACTCCCCACCTATCGGAATTTCATCCTCCAAAACGATAAGTTACCCAACAAATCAATCAAAAAGGTAAATATACCATCAAACAAATCAGGATACATGTCTCTAATCCTGCTCTGTCTCCCAAGTACAGTCTCTCTCATCGTCACTCCATCGAATTTTCACTAATCTATCTTGTTCCTTAGCTTCTTCTCATCTCTCTCAACTATACGAATCGGCTTTCTAACTACAATCAGGTCTTGTTCTACCATTAAATCACACAATCGGTGCTATAGTAGTTTTCAGGTCTCTAACACGCTTCCTTAAATGAGATACGTGAAACACAACGTGGACTTCTGTCAAACTGCTCGGTAACTTTACTCTATATGTGAGTTTCTTGACCCTCTCTATAAGAGGAAATGATCCTACGAATCTCAGTGCCAACTTCCCTGATTTCCCAAATCAGGTTACACCTTTAATTGGTGACACCTTAATAAAAACATGGTCTCCAATAGAGAACTCTACGTCTTCCTGTCTTTTATCTACATAGCTCTTCTTCCTAGACCGAGCTTCCTTCATCCTAGATCGAATCAACTCAATCTTCTCTATATCTTCTCTCACTAAATCTAGACCAAGTACCAACCTATCTCCGGTCTTTAACCAACAAACGAGTGATTTGCATGGCCTTCCATACAAAGATTCAAGCGGAGCCATCGCAATACTAGCATGATAACTGTTGTTGTACAAAAACTCTACCAAGTATAGATGGTCTTCCAATGATCCTCCAAAATCTAACACACAAGCTCTTGACAAATCCTCCCAGACTTTGTTAACCCTTTCGGTTTTCCCATCTCTCTGGATGGTAAGCGGTACTCATCTTGAGCTTGGTTCTTAAAATCTTCTTTAGACTCTTCCAGAAATCACTAGTAAACAAGGTCTCTCTATCACTTACTATACTATTAGGAATTCCATGAAGTCTAGCTACATTCTTCATGAATAATTTAGCCAAAATAGGTGTCGTCCTAGTTGACTTAACTGGAATGAAATGACACTCATGGTCAATCTATCACTGCGACCCATATATTTTCATTTCCTCTACTAAATTTTAGCAACCCGTCTATAAAATCCATAGAAATATAATCCCACTTCCATACTCGAATATCCAATGGCTGTAGCAACCCACTTGGCTTCTGATGTTCGACTTTTACCTGTTGGCAGTTCAGACACTGCTTCACCTATAAGCCCTCCTCCCTCTTCATATCTTCCTAGAAAGAACTTCTTGTCATGTCCTGATACATCTTGGTTTCTCCTGAATAATAGTGAACTTTAAACGATGAAATTCCTCCAAAACTTCCTTCCTAATGTCTTCTACATTCGAAACACATAAGCTACCTTTCTTTCTCAACCATCCATTCTGGTCAAGACTAAAATCCTTCAAATCATCGCTCGCATCCCTTAACTTTCCAATCATTCAAACCAATACTGGAATCTCCTCCTGTTTAGAAGCAATCTTTTCGATCATTACTGGTTAAACTTCTAAACAAGATTACATAGCAGTTCCATTAGTAGATCCAGCCTCCGATCTCCACTGAACTCTACAACTCGACAATGCTTCCAAATCCTTCCACTTGGCTATCACCGCTAATACTACAATCTGATGCTTCCTGTTAAGCGCATCTACCACCTTATTATATTTCTTAGGTGTGTACTCAATTCCAAAATCATAAGCAGCAATAAACCTAACCATCTCTATTGTCTCATGTTTAGTTTCTTCTGAGAGAACAAATACTTCAACGACTTATGATACATATATAACTCAAATCGGTCTTCGTATAGGTAATGTCTCCATACCTTCAATGAAAAAATCACCGCAGTTAACTCCAAATCATGCATTGGATATCTAACCTCATGTAATCTAAGCTATCAAGAAACATTAGCAATCTCTTTACCTCTTTGCATCAACATAGCTCCTAACCCATTTCCACATGCATCTGTATAAACTACCAAATTTTGGTTCCCCTCCGTAACAACTAGTACAGGTGCATGGGTCAATATGTGTTTCAAGCTCTGGAATACTTCCTTACACTTATCGGTCCACATAACTGTTACCACGCCTTTTGGTCAAGGTCGGGATATTAATAAATTGGCTGGAAAGGATGGATATCGGGATTGGAGATCGATTGAAACAAGGCTATGATCGATACCGTCAAAATTAGATCAAGCTCCAATCAAGGTGGGAACGATTGGGAATGATGAATAAGGTTTGGAGAGGCTACATTTCAAATTTCAGGTTAATCAGAGTTCATATGCTTGAGTTATGGATGGATCAAGGTTCATGAAAATTCAGTTCTGTTCGATACTTTTGTATCGATCGAGATGGACTCGGCTATTTAGACTGGATCGATGGTTTCGTATCGATCCATATGGATATGGATAAGGGAAATGCACTTGGCACCTCACTTTAGACCGATGGATTTCTTATCGATGCAACGAACATCGAGTGAATAGATACGGCAAGGCATCCTTCGTATCGATCAAAGCTTGGATCGGTACGAAGGGAGTGGGATTTGGATGGATACGAAGTCATGTGCTTCACCAGGACACTTGTGGATCAATAGGAAGAAGGGATGCAGAGGATGGACACGAAGAATGCAGGATGTTCGGATCGATATGAAGAGACAAAGGTTGGACCGATACGAACAGTGTGGGTATTAACGTGATCTGGATCGGTACAAAGAGATGGACATAAGGCAATGGAATATGATGGATACGAAGGATCCAGTAGCCATTTTCATAGTCGTGTTCATATCGATCGATACGAAGGAAGTGGTCGGGATGACGAAACATGGATCTATGCATGAGACTCGGATCAATGTGAAAAAGCATGGATACGGGGTATGGATACAAAGCTTATCGATACAAATATATCGATATGAAGTCGCCAGCCTACTTGCTTTGTCCACCTTGGATCGATCATCACTCTCATTCTACAAGTCCAAGTGCTATGAAATTTTCACATGAACTTCTTGATGCACCAAAGAGTGTTCATGATCGGTCCCAGCTTGATGGAACCATTTTGGGATCGATAAGAATTGCACTTGGATCGATCCCAAATCGCTTTGGATCGATCATTTGGGCCCACCTGCGCATGAGAAGAGTATTCTAGGTTTTGAGCAGATATTTTTGGATTTACACCTATAAATAGTGGTCCTATGGCAACTAAAAGGGGGATCTCTTTTGCTCTTTACATCGAAACTCTACTGTTTTGTTCATTGATGTTCAAAGTCTTGTAACTGTAACCTAAATATAAAAAGGAATAAAAGGATTAATTCGAAGTGGACGTAGGCCGGAGATAGCCAAACCACTATAAACCTTGTGTCTCCTCTTACTTTCTTTCATTTTAATTTTTCTATTACTTCTTTTTTATTCTCTACATTATCTGGATTTGAGATCTGTGTTTGGATATTGAGGATCTGTTTATATACATTGGTGCTTTCACTACTTCTGGGGTTTGTGCCATTTTTGGCGCAAGCACTTTGGTGCTTTCACCGAGAGAGACTAGCACCCACTATACCGGATTTGGAGTTTAAATTTGGGGAGCTAAAGGATCGGATCTAAAAGGAACAATGATAAAGCAATCAACAAGGAGACAAAGAGTGGAAAGGAGTCAACACGAAGGGAGTCAAGAGGCTTCCTCAGGAAAAAATCAAGCCTCAGTTTTCATTACCAGAGTGAGATGGAGATGATGATGCGAATTATGCAGGAAGAATTGTTGAAAAGGCAGGATGAAATGATGCGAAACCTTCTCAGACAGTTTGGACAGGCAGGAACAACTAGAATTGCTGGAGTTCAGATCTACAGAGCTGGAGAAGAAGGTTTTAATAGGCAATCGAATGAAACAGCTCAATAGGGCGTGGCGCCCAATCTGCGCACAACTACCAATATGGATGGATCCAGAATCAAAGGCACACCACCATGCAATGCCAGACCAATCCATAGAGGGATTCCAGGTGATGCTGCACAACATGGAGCTAATAGGAATGCATGAGTGCATGATGAAGAGAATGTACCAGAATTCCCTCGAGGATTCGAGGGGCAACCCTTGGTGGATAACACCGGATTAGCTGAGATTATCAGGAGAACTATGCACGGAGGTTTAGAAAACGAAGATATGGAAGGACTAAACTAGAGTCCGTTTACCCGTGATATCAAAATGGCTAGGAATCCACCAGAGTTCAAGCTACCGGCTCTGGAGGTGTATAACGGCAGGGCTGATCCTACCAATCATTTGATGAGGTACATAAGACACATGGAAGTGCTCGGAGCAAGAAGGAAGTTATGGCCCGGTGTTTCCCTCTGTACTTCATGGATATAGCTGCTATGTGGTTTCAACAGTTGGAAGATAGTTCTATTAAGACATGGACAGAATTGGTGGATAGGTTTTTGAAGCAGTAGGATTCTAATTGAAAGGCCGAAGAATGTGATGACACTGACAACAGTAAAACAAAGAACAAGGGAATCGCTCAGGGATTTCTTAACTCAGTTCAATGCGGAAGTTGCTTCGGTGGATCGGCCAGATCCATCAATAGTTCTAATGGTGGCAGTGTCAGGAGTCAGGGATAACTCGGATTTCAATGTATCATTGATATGGGATCTACCAATGGATCTCGAGGAGTTCTTTCACGAGGCTGAAAGATTTCTTTAACAGGAGGACACGAATTTGGATTTAAAACTAAAGGAGGTAAATGTGGTCAAGGATGGAGAACCATCTGATGAGAGCTCAGATGAGGATAAAGGAAAGAGGAAGTTGGGTGACAACTCTGGCAGGGCAAGGAAACGTTGGAGAGAGCCAAAATTCTCCACTTACACAAGATTGAATGAAACATTGTAGCGGATATTCATGGAGACTCGGGATCACCTTCATTACGAAGGCCAGCAAGGAGGGACCCCTTGGAACACAAGAGGGCATCCAAAAGGCACTGTCTCTTTCATGACCTAGACGGGCATGATACCAACAGTAGCGGGCATCTAAAGGGTATAATCGAGGAGCATGTAAGGAGTGGTCAGTTGCGGCTATATGTCGAAACTCGGAATGTGGCGCTGGAACAAAAGCAGCCACCGTATACCTCAAACGACAATGGCACGACGCCCAGGAATGATGGTCAATTGGTTATCGACTAACAGGGATGATATGGAATAAGTAGAAAACTCTGGGCAAACGGCCAAGTCACTTACTCATGAACGAGGATGGAGATAGCCCCTAGGCATGCTCTGAGATGATGATAAACTGTGATGCTCTAGTTTGTGAAATCTGTTTTTCTTCTTGGTTTGGACATTTTCTTTTTTCTTGTTTGGTTTTGGAGTTTGATTTGAACTCCTGGTTTTGTTTGCTTTCTGGTTTAGACTTTGGTTTGGATGTTAGCTTTCCGGTTTGGATATTAGTTTGGATTTCTGGTACATATTTTTGGTCTTCTGATTTAATCTGGATTTAGGATTGGATTTTGATTGGATTGTATCTGGTTTATGGTAAATGGTCGTCGGGGTATAGATTATGCCCGGTAAGGGGTAAGTCACTTCGTCTGAACATGGAGAATTGGCTTATTCAGGTCGTCGAGTATGGAATGCGCTCGAATAAGGGTCCGGAGAGACCAGGATTCGACCTAAGACTTAGGCCCCATATTATCTCTCGGTTACTATTTCAGGTCGTCGGGTATGGACTATACTCGGCAAGGGTCCAAAGCGACCAGGATTCGGCTCAGGACTTAAGCATGACATTACTCAGCGTTCAGGGACACTGAACCAAGAACACCAAGGCGTTGCTTAATATAGGTCGTCAAGTGTGGGTTACACTTGTCAAGAACCCAGAGAGGTTATGGATTTGGATATCGGCTATAAACAACTAAAGATTTGGGTATGGACCCAGAGTGGTCCCGGATTCGGCTAAGGGCCCGTAGTGGTCTCGAATTTGGATATCGACCCGGAGAGGTCCTGGATTCGATTATTGGTTATTGGATATGGATGGATTAAAACTCGGTTGACGTGTTTAGATGGCTATGGAATTGGCTAAGGGCTTGGTTACTGGATTCGGAATCGGATACCGGCTCGGAGTGGTCACGAATTTGGATAAGGTTATGGCTATGATGCTAGATAGGATGGCTTGGTAATAGATGAAAATCGGTATGCTTTGATACCAAAAGAAAAGACAATGCGGATCGTGCTATATGGAATTATACTATACTAGTGCGGAAATAAACTAAGAAACTATAGCAATGTGAATAAGTAAAATAAAACAAGCACACCAAGAATTTTTATACTGGTTCGGAGCACCGTCCTACGTTCAGTCCCAGACTCCTTCTGTAATTCCACTAAAACAACAACCCTCACTTAACCCGAAGGAACAGGTCTATACAACCCCTGAGCAGCCGAACAGGGACCTGAGCAGCGGAACAGGATTTCGCCTCAACAGCCGAAGAGGACTTCACCCGCCTGAACAATAGAATAGGACTTCAATAAATACAAAAGATTGTTTTGACTTTGTGTGTTCTAATAACATGAATTTGTCAATTATAGTACACCCTTCCTATAATGTTCTCCTTTATGATATATATATATATATATATGTATGTATGTATGGATATGGATACGTGAAGAATAAGGAAGTAATAGAATGAATTTGTATGAAATTGAATGCACAAGAGTATTAGAATCAAAGATTATGAGAGTAGAGCAAGAATAGATTGAATTAAGTTATGGAAAACATGATTCTAATGCATTTATATAGATTATAAATAGGTGCATATGTTCGTGAAGAGTTATTATGAAGAGATATGGTCGTATCTATTGAAATGAAGAACGCATCTCTTCATGAATGGAAGTGTCTATTTGAAAATATAGCCGTTATAGTTATTCAGACTTCTGAATTGAATAATTCAGAATTATGAAATTGCACAAGCTCAAACCAGAAAGAAAATAGGCTATTTCTGGCCTTATTCAGCCGTCTGAATATTTTCATTCAGATGTCTGAATATTGTGGAACCATAATTTTGTTTCAACATTCAGACGTCTAAATGACATTATTCAGACGTCTGAATTTAGCCTATAACAAAAAATTACGTTACCTCAAATGGTTAGAGCACTTGCCTTCTGAACTAGTGACCCGGGTTCGAGTTCCGCTCTATGCAATTTTTGAGAACTTGATTTTTCATTTAAAATATGAATGTATATGTGTGTATACCATTTGGAGAAAAATTTAACATTTGTAAACTCTAGGCACGACACTATATGACTAATAATACTTTGTTTGTCACCTTCGTCTTGTCTTTATCGTGTATATCTCTTCTTGTATCTCCATATACATACTTTCATCCTTTTTTGTACTATGTATCTTTATGTTGAATGTATTTTTTTTTATCTCTTTTTGATGCTCATGTACCTGAAAATTTGCTTAGAGATTCTTTGGCATAATTATATAGTTGTTGTCGGTAAAATCCAATAATTGAGGTTCTCACATTCTCCCCCTGTTTG
Organism: Allium cepa; assembly: GCA_030765085.1. NCBI lineage: Eukaryota > Viridiplantae > Streptophyta > Magnoliopsida > Asparagales > Amaryllidaceae > Allium > Allium cepa. The sequence goes on along the minus strand of CM060938.1, from coordinate 258,547,230 downwards.
ATAATGACAACTATACAATTTTAAGAAAAATTCATTCTATATAAAAAAATATTAATATGTTTAAAGCTCCCCCTAAGTATAATATCTCCCTCTATCAATATGCATATGAATTTCTCCCCCTTTGTCATTATAAAAAAGAATGAAGGAATATAATAAATTATATAAAATACCTTGTGAATAGTGGGATAAACTCAATATTAATTATGGAGAAAAACTAAAATAGATTTTACCATATTTGCTAAAGTCTATATTACATTGTAAGCACGTAATTCTATTATATGTATGGATCGTTCTTTAAAATTCCAAAATCTATCATTTTCGTTTTGTTTCTCCGAGTACCTGCAATAAATAATAACCATTTTCGGTACTCACTTACTATATTAGGGTCTGTGGGGTTAGGTCTTTGGAAACCATACACATTTGGGTGTGGTTGAACCTTTATAAATATAATTTTCATTACAAGTCACATTCTTATAATAGTTGCTAATATAAAGTTGTTTATCATGATCGATCATATTAGCTGGAATCCATATCTTAATACCATTAGTCATTAGCTTAGTACTTGAAGAATAATTTCTATCTTTTCTAAATAAAGTACTATTATGACTATAACTGGTTTTAAAACTATCTTGATTACTAGTACTAGCACTAGCACTAAAATTAGTATACAAGAGTGCATATCTAGTACTATTTTTACTTTTAGCTTGTTTATAGCCTCTTTTATCATTGTGAGCATTTGAATTTGTAACTAAGGAAGATAAGGTATCTTTACCTTTGTTAAAATTTATGATTTTTGTATTTAACCTTTCAAAATTAGCTTTAGAATCACAAATTTCTTTTTGAAAAATATTATTATTAACTTTTAAAATCTCACATTCTTTAGATAGTTCTAAATTCTTTTTAATTAAAGCTTCATTCTCTTTTTCAAGAGACAAAATTAAAGAACTAGAATTATTTAAAGAATTTCTGAAAATATACTTTTATTTTTTAAAACATTGATTTCCTCTAAAAGCTCATTGTTTTTATCTTCTATCTGCTCATTTTCTTTTTCTAGAAAATCTTTTTGTAAAACAAGTTCTTCTACAGTATTTTCAAAACATTTAGTTTGTTTTACCAAAAATTTTATTTTCCTCTTTTAAATTGGAAATTTCTTGCTCACAATTTTTTAACTTAGCTAAAGCAATTGCATTAACTTTATTCAAAGTTTTACAATCTTTTAATAATTCATCATGTGCTAATAGAAGATCTTTATATAAGGAATCTAAACATACCGATTATGATCTGAGTTTAGACATGAAGCTTTTGTTTGTTTGATCCTTTGATTCTTCTTTATTGCTCTTTCCATTTTTATTGCCTCGACAAGATCTCTTTGTAGCCATTTATTCTAGGATGTTGTTACGATCTCTAGAATCTCAGGCTCTAATACCAAATGAAAATCGGTATGCTTTGATACCAAATGAAAAGAAAGTGTGAATCGTGCTATATGGAATTATACTATACTAGTGTGCAAATAAACTAAGATACTATAGCAATGTGAACAAATAAAATAAAACAAGCACACCAGGAATTTTTATACTGGTTTAGAGCACCGTCCTACGTCCAGTTCCTGACTCCTTCTGGAATTTCACTAAAACAACAACCTTCGCTTAACCCGGAGGAACAGGTCTATACCACCCCAGAGAAGCCAAACTGGGACCTGAGCAGCAGAATGGGATTTCGCCTCAATAGCCGAAGAGGACTTCATATGCCTGAACAGCAAAACAAGACTTCAACAAATACAAAAGATTGTTTTGACTTTGTGTGTTCTAATAACACGAATTTGTCAATTATAGTACACCCTTCCAATATTCTTCTCCTTTATGATATGTGTGTGTGTGTGTGTTTGTGTGTGTGTGTGTGTGACTATGTGAAGAATAAGGAAGTAATAGAATGAATTTGTATGAAATAGAATGCACAAGAGTATTAGAATCAAAGAATATGAGAGTAGAGTAAGAATAGATTGAATTAGGTTATGGAAAACATGATTCTAATATGTTTATATAGATTATAAATAGGTGCATATGTTCGTGAAGAGTTATCATGAAGAGATATGATCATATCTATTGAAATGAAGAACGCATCTCTTCACGAATGGAAGTGCCTATTTGAAAATATAGCCGTTATAGATATTCAGACTTCTGAATTGAATAATTCAGATTTCTGAAATTGCACGAGCTCAAACCAGAAAGAAAATAGGCTATTTCTGGCCTTATTCAGCCATTTGAATATTTTCATTCAGATGTCTGAATATTGTGGAACCATAATTTTGTTTTAGCATTCAGTCGTCTGAATGACATTATTCAGATGTCTAAATTTAGCCTGTAAAAAAATTTACCATAGCTCAAATGGATAGAGCACTTGCCTTCTAAACTAGTGACCTAGGTTCGAGTCTCGCTCTATGCAATTCATGAAATCTTGAATTTTCATTTGAAATATGAATGTATATGTATATATACCATTTGAAGAAGATTTAAACATTTATAAACTCTAGACATGACACTATATGACTAATAATACTTTGTTTGTCATCTTCGTCTTGTCTCTATCGTGTATATCTTTTATTGTATCTCTATATACATACTTTCATCCTTTTTTGTACTATGTATCTTTATTTTGAATGTATTTTTCTTTATCTCCTTTTGATGCTCATATACCTGAAAATTAGCTTAGAGATTTTTTAGCATAAGTGTATTGTTGTTGTCATTAAAATCCAATAATTGAGATTCAAACATTCTTTCCCTTTTGATGATGACAACTATACAATTTTAAGAAATATTCATTCTATATAAAAAAATTAAAATGTTTAAAGCTCCCCCTAAGTATAACATATCCCCCCAAGTATAATATCTCCCTCTATCAATATGCATATGAATTTCTCCCACTTTGTCATTATCAAAAAGAATGAGGGAATATATTAAATTATATAAAATATCTTGTGAATAGTGGGATAAACTCAATATTAATTATGGATAAAAAATAAAATATAATTTACCTTATTTGCTGAAGTCCATATTTCATTGTAAGCACGTAATTCTATTAAACGTATGGATCATTCTTTAAAATTCTAAAATCTATCATTTTCCTTTTGTTTCTCCAAGTACCTGCAATAAATAATAATCATTTTCGATACTCACTTACTATATTAGGGCCTGTGGGGTTAGGTCTTTGGAAACCATACCCATTTGAGTGTGGTTAACCCTTTATAAATATAATTTTCATTACAAATCACATTCTTATAATAGTTGCTAATATAAAGTTGTTTATCATGATCAATCATATTAGCTGGAATCCATATCTTAATACTATCATTAGCTTAGTACTTGAAGAATAATTTCTACCATTTCTATAAAAAGTACTGTTATGACTATAACTGGTTTTAAAACTAGCTTGATTACTAGTACTAGCACTAGCACTAAAATTAGTATACAAGAATGCATATCTAGTACTATTTTTACTTTTAGCTTGTTTATAGCCTAAACCGCTTTTATCATTGTGAGCATTTGAATTTGTAACCAAGGAAGATAAGGTATCTTTACCTTTGTTAAAATTTATGATTTTTGTATTTAACCTTTCAAAATTAGCTTTAGAATCACAAATTTCATTTTGAAAAATATTATTATTAATTTTTAAAATCTCATATTTTTTAGATAATTCTAAATTATTTTTAATTAAAACTTCATTCTCTTTTTCAAGAGACAAAATTAAAGAACTGGAATTATTTAAAGAATTTTTCAAAAATGTATTTTTATTTTGCAAAACATTGATTTCCTCCAAAAGCTCATTGTTCTTATCTTCTAACTGCTCATTTTCTTTTTTAGGAAATCTTTTTGTAAAACAAGTTCTTCTACGATATTTTCAAAACATTTAGCATGTTTTACCAAGAATTTATTTTCCTTTTTTAAATTGGAAATTTTTTGCTCATATTTTTTTAACATAGCTAAAGCAATCGTATTAACTTTATTTAAAGTTTTACAATCTTTTAATAATTCATCATGTCCTAATAGAAGATCTTTATATAAGGAATCTAAACATATCGATTGTGATATGAGTTTAGCCATGAAGCATTTGTTTGTTTGCTCCTTTGATTCTTCTATATTGCTCTTTCTCTTTTTATTGCCTCGAAAAGATCTCTTTGTTGCCATTTATTCTAGGATGTTGTTGCGATCTCTAGAATTCCAGGCTCTGATACCAAATGAAAAAACAGTGCGGATCATGCTATATGGAATTATACTACACTAGTGCGGAAATAAACTAAGATACTATAGCAATGTGAATAAGTAAAATAAAACAAGCACACCAGGAATTTTTATACTGGTTCGGAGCACCGTCCTACATCCAGTTTCAGACTCCTTCTAGAATTTCACTAAAATAACATCCCACACTTAACCCGGAGAAACAGGTCTATACAACCCCTGAGCAGCCGGATAGGTACCTGAGCAGCAGAACAGGGTTTCACCTCAACAGCCGAAGAGAACATCATACGCCTGAACAGCAAAACATGACTTCAACAAATACAAAAGATTGTTTTGACTTTGTGTGTTCTAATAACATGAATTTGTCAATTATAGTACACCCTTCCTATAGTCTTCTCCTTTATGATATATATATATATATATATATATATGTAAATATATATAAATATATGAATACATGAAGAATAAGGAAGTATAGAATGAATTTATATGAAACTGAATGCGCAAGAGTATTAGAATCAATTAATATAAGAGTAGAGTTAGAATAAATTGAACTAAGTTATGGAAAACATGATTCTAATGTGTTTATGTAGATTATAAATAGGTGCATATGTTCATGAAGAGTTATCATGAAGAGATATGGTCATATCTATTGAAATGAAGAACGCGTCTCTTCACAAATGGAAGTGCCTATTTGAAAATATAGCTGTTTTAGATATTTAGACTTCTGAATTGAATAATTCAGACTTCTGAAATTGCACGAGCTCAAACCAGAAAGAAAATAGGCTATTTCTGGCCTTATTCATCCGTCTGAATATTTTCTTTCAGACGTCTGAATATTGTGGAACCATAATTTTGTTTCAGCACTCAGATGTCTGAATGACATTATTCAGACGTTTGAGTTTAGCTTATAATAAAAAATTACCATAGCTCAAATGGTTAGGGCACTTGCCTTCTGAACTAGTGAGTCGGGTTCGAGTCCCGCTCTATGCAATTTTTGAAAACTTGATTTTTTTTATTTAAAATATGAATGTATATGTGTGTATACCATTTGGAGAAGATTTTAACATTTGTATACTCTATACACGACACTATATGACTAATAATACTTTGTTTGTCACCTTCGTCTTGTCTCTATCGTGTACCTCTCTTCTTGTATCTCCATATACATACTTTCATCTTTTTTTGTACTGTGTATCTTTATTTTGAATGTATTTTTTTAATCTCTTTTTGATGCTCATGTACCTGAAAATTAGCTTAGAGATTCTTTGGCATAATTGTATAGTTGTTGTCATTAAAATCCAATAATTGAGGTTCTAACAATAGATTGGATTATGGATCGGATCGTATGGCTATGAAGGGAATTTAGACTTCGGATGTCGGATTTGGAGCTATTCAAAACATGCCTTCTTACCATAGGGCATGTTTTGGGGGGTGAAATGTTACCACGCCTTTTGGTCAAGGCTGGGATATCAACAAATTGGCTAGAAAGGATGGATATCGGGATTGGAGATCGAAAACATGACTATGACCGATACCTTCAAAATTGGACTAAGCTGCAATTAAGAAGGGATCGATCGGGAATGATGAATAAGGTTTGGAGAGGCTACATTTCAAATTTTAGGTTAATCGGAGTTCATATGCTTGAGTAATGGATGGATCAAGGTTTATGAAAATTTAGTTCGTATAAATACTTTCATATCGATCGAGATGGATTCGGCTATTTACATTGGATCGATGGTTTTGTATTGATCTATATGGATATGGATAAGGGAAATGCACTTGGCTCCTCATTTTGGACCGATGGATTTCGTATCGATGCAATGAACATCAAGTGAATAGATAAGGCAAGGCATACTTCGTATTGATCAAAGCTTGGGTCGGTATGAAGGGAGTAGGATTTAGATGGACACAAAGTCATATGCTTCACCAGGACACTTGTGGATCGATACGAAGAAGGGATGTAGAGGATGGATACGAAGAATGCAGCATGTGTGAATTGATATGAAGAGACAAGGTTGGACCGATATGAACAATGTGGGTATTGACGTGACTTGGATCGGTACGAAGTGTTGGACTTAAGGCAATGGAATATATTGGATACGAAGGATCCAGGAGCCATGTTTGTATCGATCGTGTTCGTATCGATCGATACAAAAGAAGCAGTCAAGATAAGGCACGAAACATGGATCCATGCATGAGACTCAGATCGATGTGAGAAGCATGGATACGGGGTATGGATACAAAGCCTATCGATACAAATGTATCGATACGAAGTCGCCAGCCTACTTGCTTTGTCAAACTTGAATCGATCATAACTCTCATTCTACAAGTGCAAATGCTATGAAATTTTCACAGGAGCTTCCTGATGCACCAAAGAGTGCTCGTGATCGATCCCAGCGTAATGGGACCATTTTGGGATTGATACGAATTACACTTGGATCGATCCCAAATCGCTATGGATTGATCATGTGGGCCCACCTATGCATGAGAAGAGGTATTTCGGGTTTTGAGGCGGATATTTTCGGACTTACACCTATAAATGGCGATCATATGGCAACTAAAAGGGTGATCTCTTCCGCTCTTAACGTCGAAACTCTGTTATTTAGTTCATTGATGTTCAAAGGCTTGTAACTGTAACCTTAATACAAAAAGGAATAAAAGGATTGATTCAAAGTGGGCGTAGGCCGGAGATAGCCAAACCACTATAAACCTTGTGTCTCCTCTTACTTTCTTTCATTGTAATTTTTCCATTTCTTCAATTTTATTTTCTATTGGATCTGAGATCTATGTTTGGATATTAGGATCTGTGTATATATGTTGGTGCTTTCACTACTTCTGGGATTTGTGACAATTTTTGGCGCAAGCATAAACTTCACATCCTTTCGTGTTATCTTGGTCATCGGTGCTGCTATATGCGAAAAATCCTCTATGAACCTCCAATAATATCCATCCAATCCAAGAAAACTCTTTATCTCAATCACTATCTCGAGTGACTTACAATTATTCATCCCTTCAATCTTAGTCGGATTTACAGCCAACCCTTTTTCTAAGACTATATGGCCAAGAAACTTCACTTCCTTCTTCCAGAAATGACACTTCGAAAATTTTGCCTTCGATTGATGCTGTCTCAATGTCTCGAGCACCATTCTAAGATGAACTTGATGCTCCCTTTCAACCTTAGAGTATATCAAGATATCATCTATGAAAACCAGCACAAACCTATCCAAGTGCTTTCGAAAAACTCTGTTCATCAAGTCCACAAAGAATGTTGGCATATTAGTTAGCCCGAACGACATCACTAACCATTCGTACGATCCATATCTAAATCTAAACGCCGTCAAAGTTATATCATCTTCTGCTACTCTAAGCTGATGAAAACCTATTTCCAAATCTAACTGAGAAAATACCTTGGCTCCACTCAATTGATCAAACAAAATCGTCAATTCTAGGCAACGGATATCGATTCTTTGTCGTCTTCTCATTCAACTTACGATAATCGATTCATAACCTCAACGATCTATCCAGCTTCTTAGCAAACACTACAGCTGCACTCCAAGGTGAACTACTAGGTACGATAAAACTCTTGCCTTCCAAATCCACCAATTGCACCTTTAGCTCCCTCATCTCGGTAGGTGTCATCTTACTTGGTAGCCTACTCACTGGTTTTGCTCTAGGCACCAAGTCTATCTGAAACTCAATGGGTCATTTTGGTGGCAATTCTACTACAGGCTCGAAGATATCTACAAATTCTCTAACTAAAAAAACTCGATTCGACTCATCTTCAACCCCCACAACAGCCAACAAAGAATTCACCTTATAGCTAGTGTTTTCTACGGTATAACAATCTGATCACTATAGTCAGGGTGTTTAAGTGATATTTTCCTATTATGGTAAAATATCCTAGCATCGTGATTACTTAACCAATCTATACCCAAAATAATTCCAAACCCTACAAATCAAATACATGCAAACTGCAGACAAATGTATGACCTAACAAATCAAACTCTATGTGGTCATACTTCATCCCAAGTGTCGCATACTCTCCTATCGGATTTGCAACTCTTAAGGAAGTAACTAAGTATGAGTGTTCTAGGTTAAGATTATCTACCAAACCGCGAGATATAAAGGAATGTGATGCACTAGTATCAAACAGAACGCTAACTGACATACCATAAATTTGAAGATTACCTCCTAATGCTGCCTTTCCTTTCTCTTGCGTTGTTGGTCTTGATGTAACAGGTTCTAGTGCAAATATTTTGCCCTTTCCATCCTTAGCAGTCTCTTTGCATTGATTCTTATAATGACCAATCTGATCGTAGTTGAAGCATCTGCTATTCTTCTTCCGGATCACTTCCTTTCCCTTTCTAGTATGACATTCATTAGCAGAATGCCCTTTTCTTATCACACTTGAAGCAAAAAACCTCAGACTCTCCTTTCTTTGTGCCTCCACCTTTCTGAGCACCCATCTTATGAAAGAAATTCCTTTTCTGACTCTGCCCTACCTGAATCTCCTTCACCTTATTTTTCTCCAAAGAAGCAAGCATCTCCTCGCGTCTTAAAGCCATCTCAACCATGACATCACAAGGATACCTAATATGAGGTAATGTGGCCCTGGCCAACTCAGGCTTCAACCCCCTTATGAAATTCTCGTTTCTCTTCATCACAGTATCCATAGTGGCATGCCCATACCTAGCCAACTCCTCAAACCTTCTAGAATACTCCAACACAATCATCTCCCCCTGTTCCAACTCAGCAAACTATCTGAGCAAAGCAGACTGCGCCATCACAGACATGAACCTCTCCTGGAGCATCCTACTAAACTCAGCCTACGTCATCATTTCCTCATCCACTCTAGCCATCACACTATTCCACTAAAATAAAGCTGCTCTTTGAAGCTGTTTCGAAGCAAGCCTTCTCTTTTGCTCATCATTGACCCCCAAGTCAGCAAAGATTCTCTCACAATGCAACAACCAGCTCTCCACCTCAGCAGCATCTTCAGTTCTAATAAATGGCTTCCCTCCAATCCTAACATAATCTCTGCTCAAGGTAGCATAATTGTTGACCATCAGAGCTTCCTGAACTCCTACTCCAGCATTTCCTCCAACCACACCAGCAACAATTCCATCTTGCATTATATTCATGAAAAACTGATACATGTCTCCCATATTAACTTGTGGGACTCTAGCATCAACATTTCCTACTTGTGCCTGACCTTGATTCCTTCTAGTATTTGGCATGGCATTTCCATTTGTGGTGGTGCTTCCTCCAAGGTCCACTCTTCCACTTCTAGCATCCATATCTATATTCAAGTCTCGTGAGATACAAAATAATAGCCTAAGAGAGATAGGAGAATAGATATAGAGTATACTTATATATAGCAAATACAAGTACGTTACTATAGCGTTATCCGAAACCCCGATCTTATCTCTAATTCCTTAGGATTACGTTTTCAAAAATCATTTTAGTTTAAAGTTTTTCATAAACCTATGCTCTGATACCAAGTTGTAACATCCTCTATCTAGAGGCCCGAAGTTAAGCGCTATAGATGCTGTAGTCATCTATAGTATTAACTTCTGATGACCAAATACGGTAATGTTAATGGTATCCATAATATCAGAAGCACTTGAATATGAAATAAAATCATCACAGATTAAAACAATTTTCTAGTTACATTTCAAAACAACATTTCATATCCAAGTTACATAATCCCATACATTTCCTGTGGATTTCGTTCTTACGCGAATTGTGCTTTACAGGTTCAAATAAAATATAATTATTACATAAATAATCCAAAGTTGACATATGAAGATGCCCCTTGATTGGCCAGAGTACTATATAGTCATAACTGACTTAACATAATATAGTAGAAATAAACAAAACAGAACTAAAACTCTTAAATAGCTATCCATTAGCTGCCTGCCCGTCACTGGAAGCTTTATTCGCCAACCTACTAAAACCTGAAAATCCTTAACCCACAATCTACTCAAATCCAATTTGAGCACCTAAGAGTTTAAGGGGAAAAACAAAAACTTCAAGTCGGACATAAAGCCTGGTGTGAATAATTCTATACATCTCGTTTATTTGATATTAAATGAGATCACGCCGCTTAGCAGAATGAGTTTCCCCTCATTAATATCCTTTTAAAACATATCTATTGCAAATCATAATCCTGCAACCAAAACTGGTTAAAACTGTAAAGCACTATCGTGTAAACATACATATCAGGTAACAAATGAACTATCTGCCTGAACATTATAGTTTTGTTTGGCTAACTTTTAACCTTTGGCTGACTCAGGCCTACCGAACGATATAAACAAATAATCCAACATCTATTAGATACTCCTATTTTGGACGGCCTGTCTCTAACCTAGTTTATCTAGGTCAGTTAAACCTAATGGTTTTGCGGGCTCACCAATAAACAACTCTGTACAAATATATATTTCCTTCTATCTGCAATCATCATTTTAGTCTTACCGTGAAAAATCCCTACACACTAGAATTTTGGACTAAATTAGCTAGGGCTAATAACCAATATATAGGATGCAACCCTTAACTGGTCCCATCAGGTATACAAATATCTGAGTCATTTTACTTTGAGTAATTTCCCCCTATATATTTCTTGAAAACCTTTTCAATTCAAATTGATTTAAAACCTTTAAATCAAACTTAAACAAGGAAAATATATGCTCTATACTTTACTCAAAATCATCTTGCCATGTTATATATACTTTACTCAAATCTTTGTGGATGAAAACATTTTAACCTTTGAAAGTACCCCTTTCAAACTCATTGAAAGTACCCCTTTTGAAACCAAGTAAACCCTTCTTTACAACCTAGGCCGAAAGGCCAAAACATTCCTTTTGAAACCATTCATATAAACCTTCCGAAAATACTAGAATAACCTTTCCTTCAAAAGCTATAAAACCTTAGATATCCTTCTTTCTATAACACTTAAGCATTACCTTTCGAAAACATTGAAACCTTCCTGTAACCTTTCAAAAACATTGGGGATGCACCCCTTCAAAACCATTATTTAAAACCTTTCGAAAGCATCAACCTTTACAAACAACAAATCTTTCGAAAGCATTTGGGTTCAATTTAAAACATGTGGAAACGCCTTTCGAAACCATTTAAAATTAACTCCTTCGAAACCTTTGGGTTCCACCTTCAACAAAGCAAAAGGGTCATAAAACATTAAGTCGAAAGCCCTCTTTCGAAAAAATTTCCTAAGCATAAAAGTGATGGCGTCGAAACCAACCCTTCCGAAAGCATTGGAGAAGTGGCTTGGGTTTTAAAGCAAAGTATGCCTTTTGAAACCATTGACTTCGAAAGGTAGAAAAGCAGCAACTAGGTGTTTTGACCCCTTTGAAAGCCATATACTTAAAAAAAGGCACAACTTATTCGAAACCATTCCTTTGAAACATCTTGACCCAGCCGAAAGCCAACCGGGTCAAAAGCACTTCCTTCGAAAGAAAAGCAGGTGCATTTTCAATTTAGAACAAAGTCATGCTTCGACCCCATCGAAACCTAGGCGTGTCAAAAGGGTAGAATTAGGTTGCATAAGAGTTGCATAGAAATTGATTCAACTCTTTTGACATAATTTTTAATCAAACCCTTTTAACCCTTTTTTAATGTGGGTTAATCCTTATGACCCATATATAATATTCCACATTGCAATGCATAACAATAAAGATAACAATACGATGATATTCAGTACAGTTAGCACATGCACTACATAATACATATTGATACATGATGTAGTGCAGTTCATACATATTGTGAACATTAACAGTCTCAGCAGCTAGCACATGCACTACATAATACATAGCACAGTACAGTTCATACATATTGATATATGATGATATTCAGTAAGTTCTTGCTAATACATTACATAATACATTAGCACAGCTCATATTTCATTAAGTTCGGACAGCAACCATAGTCCTAGCAACTAGCAAGGCAACAACAAAAACAATTAGTCATACTTCATAGCCATTAGCTAATTAGCCATGCTTGCTGCAATGTAAACAACAATAGCAAGAATTATAAAGTTTGAATCATGAAATGGAACATAGGCAAGGGAAAAATAAACTATGAAATAAACTAGCATATGCAATATAAGGACTGCCATCAAATATCATGAAGAATTATCACAAATTTGTTATTTTGACATGCACTGTTTGAAAATTTGTCCTTTCCCATGTATTCTTGGTTAAATTTGTGTCTAAATAGCTTCTGGAAGATTTTCAGGGATGAAAAACCCCTCTTCCTAAAGTAGAAAGAGCAGAGGTTACATTAGATGGAATAATAGAAAAGTGGCTTAAGAGACTAAATTTTGTACCACCTAAATTATTTAACGATGGCATGAAAGTAACTATAGTAGATATCTTCATGCACGATAGTGAAATATGGGATAAAAGGGTTGCTACATGTGCAGTTTACCTAAATCTAGATCGAAAGGGTTGCTACATCCCCAATATTAACATTCTTCACAATTCACTAGCATGTTCTTCTCCAAACCTGCATATAAAATAGTTGACGAAATTTATAGCAGCAGCAACAAAACAATTTCAATTTGACCAAAAGACAGAAAATGAAAAATAACTATAAAGCAAGTAGTGTACCTCTAACAATGCATCAATTAGCTAAAAGAGGAGTTAAAAATTAAGTAGCTTCTTCATTATCAAGAACGGTAACATCTTCCGTATGATCTTCGATTGTTGACATTATAGATGTTCCATACGATCAATCTCTTGAACAAAGTAACGCTTCAACAACATCCTCCTTAAGTGAACTGCGATAGTTGTCTAAAACTCCACCACCAATACTAAATGCACTTTCAGAAGCGACGGTGGTAATTGGAACAGCTAAAATATCTCTGGCCATGAGAGATAAAATTGGATATTTATATTGTTGCGATTTCCAAAATGAAAGAATATCCAATTGCATTTTACGATCAACTAACCCATCTTCCAAATAAGAATCAAGTTCGGACTTGCGAGGATTGCTAGCAAATTCAGAATAATCAAATCGATCCATCATATCTTCGCATTCTTGGGAGTAAGGACCCGTAAATGATTGTGTGGATTCCACGATTTCCACGACACATGTTTCAATGGATGATTCTTTTCTCACCCTTTCCCTATACTCATCATATAGAGCTTCCAACTTTCTTTCCACCCTTTCAAACTCTAAGCAGACGCCATACAATGTGTTATAAGAAAACCGAACGAAATTTGTTTTGTATCGCGGATCAAAGATGCAAGCAATGGAAAGTAACACACTAAATTCACTCCAATATTTATTAAACTTTTTGAGCATTTCACTTGCCATGTCAGACATAAAGTCATTCTCTTGCGTACACTTCTTCAAAGTAAAATGAACCAAGAAAATTTTTGGAAAAAATAAATTAGCCGTTGGATAATTTGCGCCGGAAAATAATGAAGTGGCATCGTAAAAAACTCCTAGACGTCGTGAAATTCTCTTTGCTTTGATCCATTCTTCGGATGTTGGAAAATAACTATAACTAGAATCAATAAGCTTAAGACGGTAAAGCGCTTGTTCATAATGTATTGCGCTTTTAAGCATTATAAAAATTGAATTCCATCTAGTAGGAACATCCTGACGCAATCCTTTCCTAACGTCATTTAATGAAAGAGTGGTTATGCATTCGACGAAACTTTTCTTTCTAGATTGAGAACCCTTGATATATTTAATGCTCTCACGTATGTTACTTAAGAAAGAAGCGACACATTTTAAACCATCCCGCACTATCAAATTTAGCACGTGGACGGCACATCTAACATGCAAAAATTATCCATCCGCAACCATTGCTTTTCTATGACAAAGATGTGATTTCAGTAAATCAACGAATTTATCGTTAGCAGATGCATTATCTAGAGTGCATGCAAATATTTTATCGACTACTTCCCAATCAACCAACATACTCGAAATTTTTTCAAATATAGCCGAGCCCGAGTGTGGAGGTGCCATTAAACAAAAATTCAACAATTTCTTTTGTAAATTCCACTCATTATCAATAAAATGAGCGGTTAGAGTTATAAAACCATCCGTATTTACTGAAGTCCATAAATCAGATGTTAAACTAACTCTTCCACTACATGATTTTATAAAATCCTTAAGTTTGACTCTTTCATTCTCATATACTTTCATAACATCGGAACGTGAAGTGTTTCTTGAATAATGCTCCACTTGATTGTTTAAGTAGGAATGAATCTCACGAATACGTTCATATTGAACAAATTTGAAGGGTAAGTTATGTTGTATAATTGTTTTAGCCATCAAGTCTCTATATTTCTTTTGTTCAAAAGCACTTCTTTGATTAACCTCTATGCTTTTATCGATTAAGGGACACTTTTCTACACGATTCAGTAAATTTTTAGTCCCATAGGTACCACCCCATATATATTTTATTTTACATTTTTTGCAAAAGCAAGTACGTTTCTGACCCTCAATAGTTTCATTTTTTTCAAAGTATTTCCAAACATCGGAATACGTACCCTTTTGTCGCTTATTTCTTGAAGAGCTACCCACTGAATCTACATTTGCTGCCAACTCTGGTGCGTTTCTTAATTGAGTATCTTGGTCAACAATATCCATATTGTAAAATCTGTAAGTGCAAATGTAAATTAAAATTATAGTTATAGTTAAATATAAAAGTGTTAAATAAGTTACATGTAAAACATCAACTTTTCTTGACATTGCTCACGTTTTCTTGAAATATATTTACAAAGCAGTTAAAGGGTGCATGACTTGCTAAATTAATACGTACCCTTTTTGTGATCATAAGATAAGGTGTTTTTTGTTGTTTGAAAAACAGCAACAACCAAGCAGCAGTATGAAATATGAATGATTATAAACACTTGTGAATGCAAACGACCGTTGTTTTGTTAAACTATGATAATGTAAAACCGTTTGATTGCAAGCACCAATGCTGACTTAATTTCTTGTAGTCTGTTATAGTAAAATAATAAATCAACAATGCAAGAGCAACCAAAACCAATTATTTTGCAATGGGTTAGGAGAAAATAATTGTAGCAAATTGTTGCAAGTATACAAAGGCTAACATCTGAAAAAACAACTAAATATTTCTAAGAACAAGATTTTATTGAACTTCGATTCAACAAGTATTACACAAACTAGCATGCCACCAAACTCACATAGCTAAGAAAGCATTATTAGCAGGCAGGCCGAAGTTTTTCTCAACATTACTCCCAAAATTTATTTAAGATTCCTACCGCCTTAAGTACCTGAAAATAAAAGTACAACATGTTAAAACATAATTATCAATATTTATATGTTGTGTTGTTTCAACTTATGCAGCAAATACATGTTAACACATTCCATATTGTTTGTTCAACTTATGCTAAGAAAATTATCAACCAAATTATATGTCACCTTTGCTTGCTGGAAACTAACTGTACATCAAATTCTATCAAATATCTTCTATACCTGAAATTATTTTATTTCTTATCAATTCATGCTGATAATTTAAACTAAAACAGACAATCTAATGCACCAGACACAAATCACTTGCATTATTTATACATGACCTATAGCAATTGAAATAAAAACAAGAAATCCAATGGCTCTTAATTGCAATATGATCGATAGTTCTCTCTTAATTGTAATTTGATTTGAAATGAGTATTGTATCGGAATAGAAAAAAACATCGATTTGAAACATGAAATCACCATATGTAATGTTTTTGCAATCACCGTATTTACGCACAAGATCAATGTATTTATATTAGAGATTTATTTCGGTGTTCAAATATCATCAAACAAATATTTAACCCATCGTTAGGGTGTGATCTAAGAGGCTGATTCAGGTAAATAACAGTAGTGAAATTTGAAATCCTAAATAAAAGAAACGTGTATATTTAATGCAAATGGTCGGAGTGGCTTTCTCCTCATCATCAAACTTCTGTTTGCAAGAAACTTATTTAAAACCTTAGATTTCCCCTAAATGAGACCAATATTATTATCATAACGTTCAAACTTTTGTAGTAAAGATTGTCTCGTCTGTATTTTGAGGATAACGATGTTCTCTAAGTTATTGTTGCCAATTAAACAGAAAACTTATGCCTTTGTAATCACTATGGTGCTACTCAATTTCACTTGTCTGATGTCTCTGCCTAATCATATGAATTTTATAGTCAACGTCCTAAATGGTGTCTCCGCATAGTTAGGTTACTAAAGTGGTCATCTTGGTTTGTTAATATGGTCATATTATCTACAAGAAACATCATCTCTTTCTCAACACATGGTTAACAATAAGTCTCATATGAGCCATTATATATTTAATCAGAGCCGATGGCGACTAAAATGGCCAAAAACTCACAAGTCATAAGTGTTTTACTGTGATGATTTGTTTGCTGACAACATAAGCTGTTGCACATAATTACATCTATATCTGCAGCTTACAAAGGTATTGAAATTACATAGGCTTATCAGCAGATTTGGGCAAACAAGACTCAAATTTTTGCAAACTGTGATGCAAACAACAAGAACATCACCTTCTCCTACGGTATACATGAATACAGATTGCAATTTGGGATAACTTCTACCGATATGCTCAAGAAATATTTCTTTGCACTCTGGTGGGGTCTTTAACAGTTAAGGTATTTCCCAAAATATGTTACTCTTCCCAAATTACTCAAGAATCATCAGCAGTTAATTTTTTTATCACGTATTGGCCAATAAATAAAAACTAAAAAAATTAAAACAATTAAAACTCTAAATTAAGAAATAATACAAAGCAACAAATCGTAAGAAAATCAAATAACAGAAAAAAGTTGAATCGACGAAATACCTTTATGCCTCCTTTTCCTCCGAACCTCTTCCTTGCTTACAGCCTTGTTCGATGTGAACTGGGATCAAAATTGACGTGAGGAAGACTCGTTGGTGTGAAGAAGAACAAATCAACTCGACCCAACAAAAGAATAGTTTGAATCGACGAAAAAATGAGCAGTCTCCATTGATTTAGGGTTTGGAAAGTAACGGGGCAGAGTCGGCAACAACGTTAAACAGGTTGTATTAAGAGTAGACGGGTTGAACGGGTTGCTAAAAAAATAATTTGGAGAAGGCCCGGCCTGTCTAAAATAAGGTTAAAAGGGTAGGGTTAAATGGGTTTATTGAATTTTGACAGGCCTATCGGAACCTATGGTCTTGACCCAGTTCCTTCCACCATTGTCCAATTCACTATGTACCAAGTTATTGCTACTATGTGTATTGGTTTCGATGGCAATGGAGGTAAAAGCTCTCAATCGAAATCCCTGTGCCAAAAGAGGCAAAACAGGCCAAAATCATGTAAAATCTGTTTTTAACTTTAGAAAGAAATACTTTTCAACTAACCTGCTTTGTTTGTCAAAATATTATTGGTTGCTAATTTTCTTTTCTAAAAGTGCTACCAAAATTTCAGAAGCAATTAATTTAAATAATTTACAAAATACCTCTTCTCCTTTAATAAATATATAAAACGTTTAAGTACCATACCTTAAATAATTTTATGTGTTTATTAAACATTTAGGAAATTCTACAAAAATTCCAAAAAATCATTTTTAATATGTTTTCTAACATATAATAATTTCAAACCCAAAACATATATTATGTAACTGTAATTAATTTTTAACCCAAATATCATTTTCTTTACTAGAAAATTAATATAAAATCCATATTAATTCAGAAAATTATGAAAATTGAAAACCATCTCTAAAATATATTTTCTGATCTAAATCTAAATTTTCAAGGCATTTAGATGTCATTAAATAGGGTTTCTTACACCAAAACTTATCATAAAACATATATGAATAAGCATAACTCATCAACTAGCATAGATAAACATTTAATCGTTCAAAAACATAGCATGACCCTACAAAATAATTCGGATTTAATCTTAAAACTAAGAATAATAGAAAATATGAGATGTAGTCATTATTCACCTTAGCTTTGAGATTAAGGATTTGAGATTTGATCTTGATTAAGTTGCTTAAGCTTTTCCTTTGAAATCTTTCTTATCTTCTCTTTTCTTCCCTTAATGGTGGTCGGCCTCAAGTTTGCTTTCTTTTATGAATATGGGAATAAATGTGTGAATGATGGGGTTAAGCGTTTAGGATATATGGATGTTTCCTATTCCTATATTGCCCCTTATCTATTTGCCTTAACATTTTAATTCTTTAGTTCATTTATACATGGCACGACTACCTTTACTAATCACAAATCTCATTCCATTAAACATTCTACATTATTTTATTTTATTTACCTAATTAAATGTTCCTAATAATATTACTAAAAATATAGGGTGCTACAAGAGTTCTTTCCAGAACTTTCCTTATGACTCCCATTTGAAGTCGTTACAGTTGGGAACTATTGTAGACAGTCATCATTAGTCGTAGAATATCATCATTCATCACGTAACCTTCGTTCGCCAGTTCCTTCCATCGGACTTGTCATCGCCTACTCTGCATCTCGAAGTATAGCTACCCATCGTCGAAGTCGTCACTGCCCATCAAAATCATCGTCGAACTCCGTGTCATCATCGTCGATAATCACCACTGATCTATCTTCAACAACCATACCTTGGGCATACGAACTCCAAATGGTCTGAAAATTGGAATGTAGCCTTATGGGGTTTTCTTTTCACCCCATATCGATATCATCAAGTTTGGAACAAAAGTCATGAATCACCACTGATCCATCACTTTACATCTTCAAACAACCATAACTTGAGTGTATGAACTCCAATCGACTTGAAACTTGAAATGTTGGCATATGGGGCCTTCCTTGCCACCTTATATCGATCTAATCATGTTTGGAACAAAACTCATGGATCCTCGCCGATCCATAACCACTGAACCATCCCCACCGATCCATGGCTATTGATCCATTACCACCGATCCCACACTTTACATATAAGCTCCAGCAAATCTCCTTATGCCCCACCATGGATCGCATACTGATTGGGTCAACCCCATGGATTAGTATCGATCCATGGGGAATGATCCCACACCTGACCAAATTCTTGCGATTTTGGCTCCACTTTGTTCCACTACTTTCCTTGCTCCAATCCATAGCTCACGTTCTGATTCCATTCTCCATGATACTCCACCAATCCATGCTTTGATTGCAAAAAAAACTTTCACAAAATTAAAAAACTCTTAAATAATAAAACCAACTCTCGTATATCAGTAAGGTTATTGCTCAACCACAAAAATCTTTACATCTCTCCTCCTTTTGTTATCATCTATAGTGATGAATTTCGATTAAAAAAATAAATCATATAGAGAAAAATATATTGCAAATTTCTATTAATCAAACAAAAATCATAGTATTTTATTTATTAGACACAAATTCCACTTTAGAGTGACGACTGGATTATGGTTTAGGGGAAATTTATACAGCGACAGCAGTGTGGTATTTTTCATAAAGGATTTTTTTATAGATTACTCTTTTAAATATTATAAAAGTACTTTCTAACCATGCATAACCATTAGAACTTTTAAATTAGGTTAGTAGTTACTCAAAAAAGAATGTCAAGCATTTTCTAACCATGCATAACCATGAGGGCTTGTTAATGAGATTAGAAACTACTTGAATATTTATCCCTCTCTCATATACGAACTTCATCCATGGATAACTGCAGGGACTGTTAAATGAGAATGGAAGCACATATGTAGAGGTTAAAGCTATTCATCCATGCATAACCGTGAGGACTTTTAAATGAGAGTGAATACTTTGGAATAGAATTATAAATTTCACTTAAATATATAACTCCTTGATTTTGAAATACCAACTTCTGCACATTATATTAAATTTTGGTGTATGGATTACGAGAAGGATGATAGTGATAGAAATGATCATGGAATATGTACTAATTTTAAAAATATCATAAAACCTGTTCAATTTTCATGAAATTTTTAATATATACTTCCTCTAGCTATAAAGTATGATTTAATCACTACCCATTACTTTCTCAGTTATTATTAAGAATTTTCATTATATTCCAAAAGGTTCAAGCTATCAACAACCATCTTTTCAAAAGTAAAATCCTTACCAAAGTAAACAAGACTATCAAAGTAAAAATCCGAGTTCTTTAAAAAAATTCTAAATCAAAAAAAATGTAAAAATCTATTTTCTATAAGGGGTTTTGTGAAAATGACGTTTGCTAATTTTATAATCAGTTGAAAAATAAAAAATATGATTTCAAATGAAGTGATTTCGAATACTACTTGTACTCGAGTTACCCAAAAATGGTATATTTTGAAACAAACAGACCGTATACTCATCAATATCACTTGAATTGGCATAGAAACTTTTAGCAAAGTCATTTATGTCAAACAAATGGAAAATAATTCAAACAAAGTACGCAGAGTTAAAATTCTTTAGCCATGGATTTGTTAATCATGAAGAAAAGCAATGAAAGTTAATCATTATACCAAAGCAATCAACAATTTCTGTTTTGGAAATTCAGTCCATTTGAAACCACTATTTGAAAGCTTTAAGTCCGTAATTTGATTCAGCACAAAACATGAAAGTTTTAAATATTTAGAATTTCTACTCATCAAAATAGGTTTCAAATCAAGATAATGAATCTCTCAAAGGTTATATCTGAAATACTGTAACTTGTTTCCATAAATTAGAAATACTTTTCAGGCGATGTACTGAAATGATTGTTATTTTTCAAGATTTTACAAAATGAATCAACAAAAAATCAAAATAGTAAATTTATGGTGTTATCAGTTAGCTTTCTAGAATTAAAGAATTTTAAACTTTGGAGTAAAGATGTTTAATTATGATCGAATTACTACAGTTGTGTTAGGAATTTATGAAATTATTTCCAAACAATATACTTAATGTTTTGTAGTTTTTCAATGGTTCAAGTTCAAACTCGAAAAAACACATAAAATAAAATTTATAAAGAAATTTCCATCTGTTTTCCAAAACATTTTGAATTTTGAAAATCGAAGTTAAAGAGCTCAAGATATGATAACTAAGTTGCAGCAGTGTCAATAAAAACAGAATTAACTATAAGAAAAGAAAATAGGGTTAGAGATCATACATTTACTTACCTTTGACGTTGTGTTCATGTTCAACGTTTATATTATCGATCTCCACCTCATTTTTCTAGTCTAAGGGACATTGGAATTATTACTCTTTCACCATATATAAAACAACTCGAAATTACCTCCATCATAGTTGTTCCTTAGTTCATTTATGTACCTAAATGTTTAAAGAAGTGAGTGGTCTAACAAAGGATGTAGGACTACTCTTATTTTGTGTGTACCTTTGGTACCCAAATTCATCTATATAACAAATTATTAGCATTTACGATTGTACCTTTAGAAACCCAAGTTTGTTTAAATTTATGAAAATTTTCATTTGTACCTTTTGGAACCCAAATTCGTTTAATGGTCTTGTGTTTGTTTCTATACCAACATTTATTTTGTTTATGACCAATTTTTCCACAAGTTAAACACTTTAAAAATTCCTTTGAAATTTGATATTATCATAATTCTTAGTTTGTTTAATTTTAGAATATCCAAGACCATTTCTTCTTTCGGTGATAGCCTGCATTCCAGCACTTTTAGCGCTTTTCTCCCTTAGAAAATTTTCCTATTGTCAATTCAAGTTGTTGAACCTTAGATCTAAGAGCATTGTTTTCGTTTAAAAGATAGATGAATTTTTTAATGGAATCTTCTCCTCTAGTTTCATCTTTGTTTTTCAGAGTCAAAATTTCATTTTCAAGGATTTCGATTTTAGTTTTGGACCTATTAATTTCTTCCTTTATATACAGATACTTCTCACATTCTGAGTTAAACTTTTAACGTATTCAACCATTAGTTCTAACTTGTTATTTATACCAAGTAGATTATTTTTCTTTGAACTCCTACCATACTAAGGTTACACTTAATGCATGAGCGAATATTGTTAGGTAAATAATAAATCTTCTCTATCCACAGGATCCATTTGTTCAAGCAAATCCTGGAAAGCTTCCTAACATTCCTTTGTCAAGACAAACTTTTAATTTTCTTTCTTAATGGAATCAAAGAACGGTATGCATTTGTCCATTACCTTCGAATTATATCAACTCGGTGCAGTGACTTTTCCATTCAAGCTCTTCATCTCTCTCCTCATCCTTGGGACAATAAACTCTTTCAATGTTTGATCTACTCTAGATGTGCTTCAATGCCACTTGAGTTCATGGTGAAACCTAAAAACTTGCCCGATGCGACCTCGAAAGAACGTTTCAGTGGATTAAGCATCATTCCATACTTATGAAGCTCATCAAACATTTCAAAGAGGTCCCCCATGTTATTCATCAGCTGTTGTGACTTCACAAGCATATTGTCGACATAGAGCTCCATTGTCCATTTGATTTAATCTTTGAACATCCTATTCATCAGTCGTTGATAAGTTGCTTTAACATTCTTCAAATTGAACAATGTCACTCAGTAACAATGTAGCCCCAAATTAGTGCTGAAACATATGCTTACAATCAAGAATATGCATCTTTGTTTGGTTGTAGTCGGATATGCATCCATAAAGGATAGCAGTTCATGTCCGGTTGTTGCGTTCACAAGTTGGTCAATCTTCGGTAATGGGAAACTGTCTTTTAGGCACGTTTTGTTTAAATCTAAATAATATCAATGCATGTTCGCTACTTTCTGTCTGGCTTGTTGACCAATTTAGGATTTGATAACCATTCAAGGTATAGTGCATTGCGGATAAAGCCGTCTGCCTTAGCTTATTTGCCTCTTCTTTCAATGCAGCAGATCACTTCAGACCCGTGCTGCCTCTTTTCTATTTTTCAGGGCATCTTGGGTCCACGTTCGATGCATGATACGTTATCTTCTACTAATTTCCACACATATCGGAATGCATCCTGGAAAACACATATAGATTTTCCTAGAGAAAACCTTCCAACTCCTTTTTCATCTTTATGTCGAGCTGTGTCTGACCGTAAGAATCAAATTGGAATCATCATTATCTATCGGGGCGTTAATAGTTGGCTCCTATGGCTCTTTTCGAGACCCCGTAGGTTTGTAGAACTTAATATGGGACCCGAGTTAGGCCTTAGGTGGTGGTTGCTATGCATCTGTAGTTTTGATGCAGAGGACCTTCTCTGCATCTTTCCCTTTCCTCTATCACTTCACCTCTCTGAACTCCACAAGATAGCACTCTCTACTAGTTCTCTAGTCGCCTTAAATACCTCCTACTCCATTTTTGGTGGGGAAATCCATCATCAAACACCATGGACCGAGCACTATTATGAAACTAGCAAGGGCGGGTTGGCCTAGAAAAGCATTATAGCTCGAAAATCCATCGTCCACCACAAACATCAGAACCTGCACTATCTTGATGTCTCCTTTACCTAACTTCATAGATAAATCAATACAACTAATAGGTTTCTTAGCCTCTATGTTAAACCCTTGAATATGAGATTTATGTGGCTTCAGACTAATCTTCATTAGATCAAAGGTGTTCTTGAACAAGATGTTAATCAAGCTTCCACAATCAATTGGAACTCGATGCACTATAGCTAGCCTTATAATGGTCATAATCACTAAAAGATCAACCGTTAGTGCTTCGACCTCATCTGCATCTCTATTCTTGAAAACGATGCCATCATTCATTGTTCTCTGTTAATTGGCTGGAGTCCCATCCTCTATATCGAACTACATTTCTTGGGAATCCAGCCCTTGGGGTTCTATATTCATCAGTCCGTCAGCCTATGGATTCCTCACATACTTTCGCATTTTTTCTTTTGAATCAAATCTTCGATTACATCCCTTAAATGACAATACTCATTGGTATTATGCTCTTGAGTTTCATGGAAGCAACAATACTTTTCTTAGTGCCATTTTTCTTTAATTGCCTCCATTCGAGGCGGCTTCCCATAGTTTTCAATATCTTGCACAAGAAGGTAAGCGTTCTTGAGTGAATCATTCAAGGGAGTGTAAACTCCTGCCCTCATTTACCTTGCATGCTTCTTGGTGTCCTGCTTCTTCCCACCAGCACCTTAGTTTTTCCTCTTTGGATCATTATTTACAATGCTTATAACAACGTTTCTCGTACTCTCACCTATTTTCTTAATAGCCATATTGCTCTGTACGACATCATTTGACACTCTACCACCGATCGATTTCGTGACCAGTTTTTCCTCCTTCAAGCATAGAAACTAAGAAGCATTTTAGTAATATCTTCCATAGTAGGTGGCTGCTTTCATTTAAGCTGTTTACCGAAGTCTATATTAGGATGAATCCCCAAGACCAATGCCATCAAGGCAATCTATGCCCTCAAAGTACTAACTTCAGCCATTATGGTATTTAATTTTTTTTTCTAGAAATACTTCTATGAATGTCTCTCCGAAACTTTAATGGACATTCAATAAGGACATCACATCAAGCAATATAGAGTCTAACTGCTCCATAAACTTTTATGCTAACTAGTCGAAGGACGATGTGTACCTCGACATGAGCCAAGTGAACCACACCGTAGCAACTCCGTCTATGAATATAGGAAAACACCTACATATTACTGCATCATTATCTCAGGCACCATCCATATGCCATACATACTTCAGTAGATGTTGTCTCTGATCAGTCGTTCCATCATAAGACGACATCAATGACATCATAAATTTTCTAGGATAACTCTCTTGCAAATATTATCTGTGAATGGGGTCTAGCTAGGTAACGAACCCCACTCGCCATTACTCCTATGCCTATTTTCATCCATCAATCTTCTTACCATATTCACAATATATTCTTTGTTCGATTGTGCAGTTGGAAGGCGATCGTCGGGAACAAACCCAAATTTTGGACTCTACAAAAGCTCTTAGTTAGTTTCATAACATCTGAGCTCCCTATCTTTGGGACAACCATTCATCCAAACCATATATGATGCATTACCGGTTCTATGGCATTCACATGAACACCATCAATTTGTGCACCAGTATCTTCTATTTCATCGGTGCTAGCCTCCTGCAAATGTCCTTTGTTGTCAAACAAATTCGTTGTGTTAAATGGTTGGATATTGCCCCTACCTCTAAACGACTTGGTACAGACCTGATTACGGTTGGTACTGACCACATTGATCATGACCAGAATGAATCCTTCTCCTCCACTTTGCTTATTCGATGCTCCAGTAGCATCCTTCTTCATTTTTTTCTTGCCATCTTCTCTGTTTTAATCTGATAAAGATGAAATTTCTTCCTTAGACATTGAAGATGATGAATTATTACGGCTCTTCTTACACCTTTAAGGTTACTAGGACAACATAACAAAGCTTTTCTCCATTCTTTCAAAGATGGCATTCTGGTTATCCAACCTCTTCTTATTCATCTCAGCAACCATCATATCTTGCTTATCCTTTGCCACCGTCTTCTATGGAGAAGATGGTCCCAATCATTTATTGGCCGAGTTGTCTATTTATTATGCTGATAAGATTCATCTTCTCTAGCAACTGCTCCTGATCTAATGGAAGTCTTTCTAGGGGTCATATCCTTTAGATCTAATCTAAAATCAAATTCAAATCTAATTAACTTCAGGTCTATTGCAACAATCTTCTAGATCTAAACTTTGGATGATCGAAATCCAAAGTTCTAAGCTAGATCTTCTTCTAAGAATCTTGGTTCTTAGTGAAAGAACCAAAAAAGTTGAGTCAAAATTGACACAACACTCCAGAGCGAACATAAGTGAGATAAAGTATATCAAAAATGAAATAGCAAGAACACACATTTTTATAGTGGTTCAACCTCAAATCACTGCCTATGTCCACTTTAATTTCATTACTAGAGATTTTACAAAAATAAAAATAAATTACAAGATTTTAAGTCTCTTAAATAATGCAATTTTGGGTTCGGCAACAGTTCGTGGCAAATTTGGATTTATGGAGAATAGAGTGAAAAGCAAAAGCCAAGTCCTTTCTATGTTGCTCTAACACTTAGATTTATAAGTGAAATCATCCATCAGAGTTTCTAGATCGGGGAAGAACAGGTAAGAGTTTAGATCCATGAAATTATAAAGGAAGAACAAGTGTCTTTCATGTACAAAGTCATTTCAGTGCCGACCATAATATGTGGGTACCAATCACAATTGCTCGGTGGCAGGCTACTTTTTTCTTTATACTTGCTCATATCTTCAAATTCCAAGCTTTGTTCCATAATTTTCTCTATCGAATCATGTCGGTATCAACATGATTTTTCCTATGCAAGACTTATTTTTTCCTACAAAGTATTGGAGTAGTTCACCTACTTGTTCAGAAGTTGGTCCCCCTATAAAATCATCTCGGTACCGAGATAATGGTCGGTACCGACCCCATCTCGGTACCGACCATAATTGAAGCACTCCAATTTGGATTCAATCATTCAAGCAATCCCTTAGGTTCTTAGTCCATTTTTTCTTCGTCTCAAAGTCCAGATTCACTTAAAAGTTGCTCAGTTCAAATGGTGGATAACGGTAAGAATGCGATTCTTTACAACTTGATGAAGATAGATATAAGAAAATCATATATAAAATTCAAGCAATTGCATGAAGTCCTAAGACTATTCATAGAATTCTAACAACATAGAATAAACACCTAGTAATTTTTTGGTGCAATCATATACGTCAAACTAATCATTTTAAATTCACTTCCTTTTACAACCAACGTGCTACATATTCCTCGGTTTGAATTTAGTTCTCTCATAAGGAATTCATTAGAGTGATTGCTAAGTAATTGGTGTAGTGTCGTTAGTCATCTTTGATTCTTTTTCAAACATTTCTTGAACTCATATAATAGCAACCTACAAATTCAATCACAACTCAGTAGTTGGGTACTTATATGTGTCACAAAAAACAATGCAACAAAAATGATATCTATACTATTACTAATACCGACTAAGAAATAGTTTCCTCTCAAGCCTAGGGTTGCAATAGGTACCCGAAAAATCCGGTGTCCGTCTATATCCGTATCCGAAAATATGAAAAATATGCGTTATCCGAAAAGCGGATACGTGTATCCGATATCCGAAAAGCTTTCCGAATACGAATATGGTTATTGTGGTATCCGTATCTGAAAAATATTCGTCCGATTAACTGATGCATATATATATTTAATTAAAATTATATTTAATTAATATATGATTTTTCAACTATTTTTTAACCATTGGATGTTACTATGATATGGTTTTTTGCTCATTTTTAGTGAAAACAAACAGTTTTAGTATTTAATTTTCGAATATTTTTGGATACACATACAGATATTGATATAGAACAATATTTTATCATCACATTTTTTATTCCTTGGTTTTTTCTGAAAATTTAGTATAAAAACTGTTTTATATTGATCCAAACCTTTTCATTTATACTTTTAAATTTATTGATTATGGACGGAGCGGATAAATATCCGATATCCGTGTGTATCCGAAAATTAAACGGATACGGATATTCGATATCCGAAAATTAAACGGATACGGATATCCGATATTCGAAAATAATTTCATATACGGATACAGATGTGCCACTGTCCGTATCCGAAAGTACCTCACGCCGCTGCTCACAAGCCCCTTCATTTTTTAATAAGATTGATCGTGCTTCTGCAACGCGTATTCCTCCCATGAACTGTTGCACATGGAAATTTCCTTTGCTCCCACTTTTAATGCCTAACCCTAATTTTTATTGCTGATTTCATCTAGTTCACTTTTCTCAAATCCCATTTTCCTCTAACAAGCAATTACAGGTACGTAGTTCCTTCAAAATTTCCATCTTCCTTGATTATCACTGAACGCATATCGATTTTTCAAATTTTTTACCCCTCTTTGCGCAAATTGATTCATTTTCCATCTTCAATCCACAAAAAGCTGATTCCTAGATACAATTGGGTAAATTGTGATTTCTCATTACTTCGGTTCGACTGAGCTTGAAAAAAAAAACCTAATTTGCTAGATTTTAGTACTTCAGGTGTACACTGCTTCATCTTACTATCAGCTTTAATAATTTATTTATATTTTTCTTTTATCCTGCCTAGATGTTGATGTTGTCTGTCCTTTTCTACTTCAATTTTTGGAAATTCACAGACCATGGGTGTGAAATTAAGACACTAATTGAAAATTTTGGAGCTCTAGAGATTATAAGTTTGGAAGGATCATTTCATAACTTGTAGAATGAAGTGAGAAGATTTTGAGTATAGTCATAATGGTTTTGAAGTAAAATTAGCAGATTTATCTTTTACTACGTTTTTTACTTTCTTATCCATTTGTATGGATACTGCAAAGGAACTATATTACATTCATTTACTTTCTTCGATTTATTAGTTTTATCTTTGTCTGCTCACACTGAAATAATTAACTATTGGAAGCATTTCTTGAGTATTATGACCATCAAGGTCTAAAATTTTAGTCTTTTTCCGCTAAAATTCTCCATACTATTGTATAGTGTTGAATTAATTATTAGTAATAATATTCATAAGCTTTGAATGTTTTAGGTTTTATTGATTTTTTATACGGATTTGAGGCTGTCTAAAATGTTCTCCTACATCATATGACATGCTAGTAGCTTTACAAGAGGAGTTTTATTTGAGGCTTAAGATGATCAAACTATTACTTTGTAAATAAAAACACATAGATAAACCAGTATACCACTCTAAAAGGGTTGTCTTTACATAATAGTTAGTACTTTTTTTAATTTAAGACTGTTATTGTTTGAATCTCCACCATATCCTTATGTTCTTTATGGATATCTAATTTATCTTACAACGTGTACTATAGTTCATTTTTGTTAGACCCAGCTGTACAGACATACAAATGACCCTAGGACTTTGAAGTACAGGCTTATATTTCATGAAGATTTTGATTAATGAGTGAAGCCAAATCTGTATAGTTTTGTCATATAGTTTGAAACTTTTTTAGACCCATATTATATTTTGAGTTCCAAATCAAAGTCTATATGGTTCATATATGCAATCCGAATAACCAATTTTATAATTAAGTTCACTAAGGTCTTTAGTTCCAAAATCAATCTATCTTCGTATATAATAACGAACTAACAGTTATAGTAATAATGCTACAAGGCATTCTAGCTACAGTCGCCTAAAGCAATATTCGCTCATTATTCACATTTTAATTGGGAAACTGAATACCGGGGGGACACCTAAAATGTATTTAGAAAATAAAATCAAAGAAAATGAGCCAATCACATACAACAATCGTTCTACTCGCGGCTGTTTACAGTTTTCTCCTAACGCTACTGCCCTGGGAATATACATTAGTTTCATTGTTTATTACAAACATGAACCCAGTTTTCCAAACTAAAAAATATAGCAGTGCATTAATTTCTTCCTAGTTAAATTATGTTATTTAAAATATATGCTAATGTAGTTTATTTCTTTGGATATATTCCGATTGAAATATTTACTGTCATTGAGTTTATGTTTGGAATTTTATTTTTTTATTAGGCAACCTACAATCTGCAATTTAATGTTTCTCCTTTTAAATTCCAGTGGACTTTGTTCAAACATGCAGCACCTTTACTGCTAAACACTACAAGAACGGCATCTGATAGCGACGGCTTTTAGCCGTCGCCGGCCGTCGCAAGTCGTCGCCAACCGACGCTAAAAGCCGTCGCTATTTAGTTCGTCGCCCAACAGAATCGCGACGGCTTTAGCGCTCCGTCACATAAATAACGACGGCTCGCGACTGCAAATGTGCCACGTGGAAATTTTTCAAGGACATCGCTAGCCTTCGCTAATCTGTGCAATATGGTCGTCGCTAGCCGTCGCTAATCTGAACACAATGGCCGTCGCTAGCCGTCGCTAATCTGTGCAAAATGGCCGTCGCCAGCCGTCGCCAGCCGTCGCTATACTGAAGTAAATTCTGTGCACTTGCACAGCCTATATACACTTCAAACAATAACCATCAAATACCATCATCACAGCCACTATAGACTATATTCATCAAGTATAACCATCATATATCCATCATATAGCATCACTATACATTCAAACAATATAAAATCCAACAAAACCAAACAATAACATATACAATCCCAACAACAATACATATCATGTCAACCAAACTACATAGTTTTCCAACCACAACTACAAACCGTTAACCCAAACAAACCGTTAACACAACTAGAAGTCATTAAATATGTACATAATATCCCGAAATATATATACACTAAACCAACCAAAATGTGTATATACCAAACTATAATATGAGCAAACAAGCATACCTACTCCTCACCATCGCGGTCATCCTCTCCAGGCATCCTCCCATGTTGTTGCAAATAACTTGCAATCCACTCATCTAGCTGTTGCTCGAACAAACGCTTCCTCCAATCATTTATTTCATCCACTGTTTTCTTCAACTGAGCAATCTCCTCTTTTTGCTGGGACCTCCTGTATGCACTCTGCATTCTCATCGCCTGTAAAATAGTTCATAATTATTTATATATTAGTATATATATATATATATATATATTATTAAAATTATATAACTATTCATATGCATGTGTAAATTTATATATTAGTACATGTCAAAATTTACCTCCAGATTTCCATAGCTATACCGTCGATTGGTCCGAGAAGGCGGGTCAATAATAGCATCCCACATAGTGTTTGCCTCCTCTAGCGTAAGCTCTTCCCGACCAGTGGACTGTGCTACCCGAGCCCGCTCAGCTTCGTATCTCTCCTGCGATTACAAACAATTGTTTTACACGTTAAAAACCGAATTTCAAGTTGTTGAAAATAAAATAAGACAAAATATTGTTATTAACAATAAATTAGTTTACCATTATGGATTGGGATTTGTCATCCGTCCACTCGTACGAAATATTGCCTTATTCATCAGTCCTCTCTACGGCATGCGTCACCTTGAACAACTCGGCCATAGTGGGCTCGCGGTTGTATCTCGCGGCCTGAAAATATATAAATATTATTGCTAATCATATTATAAAATATTTTAATAAAATGTAAAGACACTTTATAAATTTAATTACCAGCTATCTCTTATGCTCCTGGAAGGATTTGGAGCCACCACGGTGCAATGCAGGATTTTTATTCTTGTTAGTCCGGCTCCGCGCTGATAATTCCTACAAATTAAGATAAATTATCACGTATATATCTTGCGAGATTTATATTAGATTTAAATAACAAAGAAAACATATATTACTTACTTTTGCTGCCGGACTGTCCCAAAGCCGAAGAAAACCAGTCCATACACCGTCACCCATCCAGTTCGGCTTTTTGCCTGAGTTCTTAACCTTGGACAATGTATCCTTGTAATTTTTCCTTATTCGTTTGTTCCAGTGATTTAAGAAAACGTGCATGTCGTCAGGGTCAACGCGGACTGCAGTCTGTAAATTAAAATTATTTTAAGTTATATAGATTATATTAATTTACAACTGAACAAACTACTACTTACAAGTAAATCGGCTTGTATTGCGTTCTTGACATGAAAGGGGATGTCGTCCCAGCGAGGCCAACAACCATCCATCTGGCTCTGAAAAGCCTTCCTCGAAACCTGTAGAATATAATCTGATGGCTCCACCTCAAAGCCCCTGCAAAAGTTATGATATACATGTTTAGTGGATTTTAAAACTTATACTTTAAATAAAATTGATATTTACCCGGCACTTTTAGGAACAACTTCTGTCATCGGACTTAAGTCTGGTGCAGTGCCACTACCACCTGCACCGGGAGATGGGGATGGCGTGCCTGTCATACTTCGTCTCCTGCCAGACATATCTACTATAGAAAAACAATATCATCACAGAACAATTATAGAAATTCACTACTACATAGCATGTTTTAATCACTTTCATAGAAATAATTATAAAAATTTACTAGTACAAAACATGGATAAAAATTAAATAAATGATCATCGTAGAACAATAATAGAAATTCACTACTACATAGAATGTTTCAATCACTTTCACAGAACAGTTATAAAAATTTACTAGTACAAAACATGGATAAAAATTAACTAAATGATCATCACAGAACAATTACAGAAATTTACTATTGCATAGCATGTTTCAATCACTATCACATAACAATTATATCAATAACGATCAGTCTTCATCGTTTTCTGATTCAGACTCAGTCTCGAATTCTATCTCATTTTCTTCGGTACCTTCGAATGCATCAAATAAGACGTTCGATTCATCATTCAAAGGCCCTACGTCAATATCATCAGTTGTTATTATTTCTGTATCTGGTTCAAGATCGGCTTGATATGCTGCTTCATCTGGAATATTATTTCCATCAAACGTAAACCTTGGTTTTGTTTTGAAAACAGCAGACCAATCCGCTTTATCTCTTTTCAAAGATGGATACAGAGCAAAATAAACTTGTAACGCTTGCTTGACTAATACAAAAGGATCGTACTTATAGTAGTGTGATGTATGTCTTATTTCAATAAGTTTATACTCTTTATGCACGTTGATTCCGGAACTAGAAACGTTACTGAACCAATTGCACTTAAATAAAAAAAACCTTTTCTAAAGGTTCAACATAATATGTCAACTCTAGAATCTGTGTTAAGACGCCGTAAAAATCTTTTAAATGCTCATCTGGATCATCACTGCCTTTGACAAATACCCCGCTGTTATATGTTAATTTTTCAGCCCCATAATCTTTCGTGTTGAACTTAAACCCATTGAAGAAGAATATTGGATAAGCCTTCACACTTCTTTTCGGTCCAATCGCAAGATGTCTTAAGCCTTCATCAACGACACAGTTTCTTGGCTCATAAACATAGTTCAAAAACCATTTGGCAAATTCTTTACTGAGATTGTCAGATGGATACTGTGATTCGTAGATACTGCATATATGTAATATGTGTTATAATTATTATGTACGTACAAGTAAATTACAAGTGAATTAATTATTATCTGACAAATGGTGCGACTTCGACACAATTTAAAAGAACATACGTGTGTGCTACATGGTGGTCTCTATCGTCCAACCATATTTTCACACATTTTCCACCAGGTATACCATGTTGTCTAAAAACAGATAACATTGTTTGAGAAGAATTTTGTTCAACGACTTCCTCATTTCGAGGAGCAATTACAAACGATAAGTTCACATCGTCCTTGAAGCAGTGAGAGAAAAAAATGAGGCTTCTTCTTCAAGATACGATTTGCATATCAAACCCTCAACTCGGGCTTTTTGTCGAATCTTCTTCTTCAGATGATTCAAGTACTTATTAAGATATTTATTACATATTTAGATATACAAATTTGTATTTGAAATTGACATGAACATTGCACATGTTAATTTACCTCTCAAACGGATACATCCATCCATATTGCACAGGACCTCGAAGAAGTGCTTCGGATGGAAGATGAATAGGTAAATGCTCCATTATGTTAAAAAAACCAGGCGGAAGTATTTTCTCCAGTTTGCATAGCAATATGGGTATTTCTACTTCAAGTTTACGTATACGATCCACATTTAATGTTGTCGAACAAAGCTGTTTATAAAACAAACATAACTCTGTTATAACGTTCCATACTTTTACGGGCAACAGTTCTTTGAAAGCCACGGGTAGTAAATATTCCATCATGATATGACAATCGTGACTTTTCATCCCACTCGGTTTACTTTTTTTGAAGTCAACACATCTACGAAGATTCAAAGAAATCCCATCGGGAAATCTTAATTCTTCCACCCACTTTAGCACGAGTTTTACCTGCTTATTGTCTAGTTCATAGCATGCTTTCGGTTTTTTATTGTCATTAGTCTTCATATGAAGTTCCGGACGCTTACAATAGTTTGCTATATCAAGCCTTGAATTCAAATCGTACTTGGTTTTGCCCTTTACATTCAAAATTGTATTAAACAGATTATCAAACACATTTTTTTCGTTGTGCATCACGTCAATATTATGTCGGAGTAAGAGATCTTTCCAATATGGTAACTCTCAAAATTTACTTTGTTTGCACCAATTATGAATGTTTGACTTTCCTGAGATTTCAGTCTGGACTCCAGTTTCATGTAGGATAGTCTCTTACAATTTCGTATATTTCCTCGCCTGACCAAACCTTGGATGGTTTCAGATTTTTTTCTCTGTTGGCTATGAAAATTTTCTTATCTCTTCTAAAAGTATGATTGGGATGAAGAAAACACCGATGACAATCAAACCACGAAACTTTCTTCCCATATCGTAACGAAAATGCTCGTGTTTCTTCCATACAATAAGGGCATGCTAGACGACCGACCGTACTCCAACGAGAAATCATCCCGTATGTAGGAAAATTATTAATAGTCCATAACAAAGAAGCGAATAACCGGGAAAAAAAAATCGTTGATACATCATAAGTTCCGACTCCTTCATTGCACAGTTTCTTCAACTCTTCGATCAATGGTTGTAAATAAACATCAATTCTTTGGGTTGGATCATGAGGGCCGGGAACGACAGTGGTGAGAAACATATATGATGTCTTCATACACATCCATGAAGGTAAATTATACTGAGTAACGATAATCAGTCAGGATGAATATTTACTACAAAACTGTGAAAATGGTGAAAATCCATCCGTACATAAATCAAGTCTGACATTACGGCTTTCCGCAGCAAATGTGGGATAAGTCTTATCGAAGTGTTTCCATGCTTCTCCGTCGGATGGATGTATCAAAGTTCATTCTTCCGCTGTTCTCACACTATGCCATAGCATATGACAGGCCGTAGCAGAAGATGCATATAATCTTTGAAGTCTGAGAGTGATGGGTAAATAATGCATTCTCTTGTACGAGACTTCTTTCCCTTTCTTCTTTCTTGGTTTGTATCTTTCTTCGTTACATATTTTGTATTTTCTAAGGTCAACGTCGTCTTTCCAATACAACATGCAACCTTTCACACATGCATCTATCTTCTCGTACGGTAGACCGAAAGCGGACATCATTTTTTTAACTTTATAATGACTATCGCACATCAGATTATTAGGTGACATGTGTCCTTTTGCAGCTTGTACAACTGCTGTAAATGCAGCTTCCGTAAGGTTGAATTTTGATTTCATAGTTATGTATTCGACGGTTACTGAAAGTTCGGTTTCGCTTTTACATCCGTCCCACAACGGCCTCTTAGCAGAATCCAACAAATCGTATATTTTTTAGC
Source organism: Allium cepa (assembly GCA_030765085.1). NCBI lineage: Eukaryota > Viridiplantae > Streptophyta > Magnoliopsida > Asparagales > Amaryllidaceae > Allium > Allium cepa. Next base: position 258,511,873 of record CM060938.1, on the reverse strand, counting down.
TCCCGCAGTCGGTTCTTCTTCGACATTTTCGTCTTCATCGACAGCTTCAGTTGTAGGAAACATTGATCGTGCTACATCATCCACCATATTTTCTATCGGACTCGTCATCATATTACCGTCCTCTAACACTTCAGTATTAGGTGTAGGTTCAACAAGTTCTCTATGACGATCCCGAAAATAATAATCAGGCATGAAACCATATTGAAACAAATTTACTTCAACTATATCTGGTTTCCAATGCTTCAAATGTTGGCACTTACTACACGGGCAACGAATTTCTGTGTTGTTTCGGTTATTAGATTTAGCAAATCTAATAAATTCGTGTACACCGTTGTAGAAATGTTGCTTTATTGATCCCTTCTTTCCGGTTCTGACTTCATACATCCAAGTACGGTCGAGAAAATAATGAACATTTTTCCTGATTTGAAAATGTATGTTAGACAATTTAAATCATTAATTTTCAACCATTCTCCATTGTAAACAGTTCATCGTTGCAGAAAATACAAAATAAAAACTTCACTTTATTTTTTTATTTTTTGGTATTTTGGTTTTCACTTCGGTGGTTAGTCATCCTACTTCCCATTACAAACACAATAATGTAATTACATTTTATAAATCATTTCAGATTAAACGGTTCAACAAAATTTCGACAGCACTTCCCTTCTGTTCCCTGTATCGTACACAAATGCGTGTACACAGGGAACGTAAAGGAAGTGCTGTCGAAATTTTGTAACCGTTTAAAATGAAATGATTTATAATATGTAATTACTTTATTGTGTTTGTAACTTGTCTAATACAGGGACAAATCCGACAAATATTGTATCAGATGAATATAAATGTCCGTTCCGTTACAAAACGAACATCCATATAACGATCATATACAACACTTGCCAGACGGGGTCAAAGTAAATCTAAGGGATAAAAAAATTTCTTAAAATTTTATCAAATATTGTTGTTTTTTTCAAAATTTGACAATGTTTCAACTATTTAAATTTTATCAAATATTGTCGTTCTTTTCAGATCTGTGTATTTAAATTTTAGTTCAACATTCAATTAACAATTTTAGTTCAATATTCATTTCTTTATTTTTTTACGACATATATTTTAGCGGAATATTTGTTGTTGTTATATTCATTTCTTTACAAAATCGATTTTAGTACAATATCAGTTGTTTTTAAAGTCATTTCCTAATATATTTTAATTTTTTTTTAGATATTTGCAGAATTTTTAATGTTCTCATATTATTTTTTAATTTTTTGTATAAACTTTATTTTTGTACAATATATACGACCTCTTGCATTTTGGCCGTCGCTAGCCGTCGCTAAAATTATTAAAATGACCGTCGTTAGCCGTCGCTCAATCAATAAGATAAATAGAAGAATTATCAATGAAGATAATTAGAAAACAACAAAATCTAATTATCAAATAGATAATTAGAAAACAATAAAAATCAAATTATTAAATAAAAATTAGTCAATTTAAATTCATTTAACAAATTAAATTTGTAATTTATCAATTTCATAAACTATGAAATACTTTCATGTAAATTTATCAATAACCAAGTTAATCATTAATATACACTAATTTTTCACCTAACACAACTAATCATGTTAATCGCCAACACTAATTTGTTGAATATGCGCTTTGCGCTTATATGATTTTTGTTTGATGATAATAAACATATATACATTCGTTTAAATGTATTTGTTAATATACTATTCTATTTTTCACAGTTTAAATAAATATTTGTTGAATAAAATAAATTACACAGAATTTGAATTCAAACAGATATTTTATTCAAATAAATATTTATTACATTTTTGAATAGTACAATTTCAAGCTCTCACTATAACTATACAACTTTGATTACATCACATTTTTTTACATCTACATCAGCACCTCACTACATATCACTCACACTCGTGTTTATCTTCAACTGCATTCCAGTTTGAATCCAGCATCTGAGCGATCTGCAAAAATATAAACTAACGCAGTAAAATTGAAAAAGAAATATTTTTGCAATATAAAATGAAACATGATTTTTTGAAAATACAATTTGCCTCAGTTATTTGGGTTGTTCGTCATAATTTAAATTTGAATTCATCATACACGAACAACTTGTGACATACACAGTATATTACTGTATATGCCACAAGGCCGTGCACGCCGATATATACACTTGTTTGATTTACAGGGACAGGTGAGCACAGGTCAAACCCAAATAAAAGCCGGGTTCAACTCACGTGCGATAACATAAAAATCACGACTCGAGCACAAGGTCAAACCCGAGCTGTGAAACTGGATTCAACACAGGTGCGAATGGCCAAAACTCAAGAATCAAGTGTAGACTAGTCTAATATAAACAATACAGTAACTCAGTGCCAACATGTTCAGAATGAAGACAAGTACACTTGAACAAAATGAACAAGTGGAGCATCTGTGTAAACTGGGCAGCATATACATATGTATGTATACAGATGGTCAGACCAAACAAAAACACAGTGGCAACATCAAAGTACAGGCCAGAAGCTCAAGTACATCAGGTACACCAGTGTGCCAGAGAAAGAAAGGATGGAAGCAGTGATACAAGTATGCAACAACAAGAAAACGCAGAGAACAGTGCAATCATGAAGATTGCAGGAAAAATGCAGACATAACAGGTGAAGTGCTACAAGTTGCAGACTCGAAGCATCAGTGAAACTAGGTTACTACATAACAACAAGTCAAGGCCGCCATCACGAACAAAGAAAATAAAAGAGAACCAGGTTAATGCAATCTACAGCAAACAATGAATGCAACAGAGACCGATGGTGAACAGAAGTAACAAGTGCAGGTGAACAAATGTGCAAATGCTCAAGACCACACAGTGCATATATGTCAAACATGAATGCTACGACTTCAAATGAACCAACAACATAGCAAGCTACTACCAGATAACTACAAGGCATGAAACCATACTTGAAACAGTGGTAACTACACAGAGCTCAGTGCAACCAAATGGAATGCAACAGTGAAGTTCAACATCATCAGAGACAGTGTCAACAACCAAGTAAGTGCAATGGACAGTTCAAGTCAGAGACAACATCAGTATGAAAATGAAGACTCCGGCAAATGTCCAGTACAGCAACAATGAAACTGACTCAATGCACAAAAGTGCAACAGTGAAGTTCAGCTATGCAAGTGAAACAACAAGCAGCAGTGCAGCATGTACATAGGCCACCAGTGAAACAACTTCAAATAAACTCAGTGACAATGCAAATGCATCAAAGCAAGTAAACAACAACGTCGAGCTCAATGCAACATATTCACCAATGAATCATCAAAGAGTGCATGCGACAGTGAAAAAGCATACTGGAATCGAACCAACAAGTGTAGCATCTGTTACCGTGAAAAAGCCAAGTCAAGATAAACAGTGAAAGTATTGACGAAGTCAAAAATCAACACCGTGATGAACAAGGCAATTTCAAAGCCGTGAGTAGCAAGTAAAGCATCAAATATACGGTTGTGAACAAGTCAGAAAACATCTCAATCATCGAAGTATAATCAAGCGGCCAGAGATGAATAATTGACAAATTCAAATAAAATATATACGACGAAAATACAGGGGGGTCGAACCCTATAAAAGTAATTAACATCATCGGCAATTGAGGCATTCGAGTTCGAGCTTAACAAAGAAAAAATCATCCAACTCGAATCACGAATGAGTTCGAATACGAAAATCAAAAAGGAACAGAGCTAAAAATCTTACCCGAAGCAACAAACAAACTCATCGAAGCAACCGAAGTAAGCAACAAGGATTCGATCGAACGAGACGACTTGCAATTAATCACTGGGTCGATCAACTTAAAGTCGGAGCTTCAAAATAGCCCTAGACCTCAGAGCTAAGAGAAAGCCGCCAAGAGTATCGAGCACGAGCCTTAATTTTCAGATCGAAGAACGAAGACGCATGCATCCATTATTTTTCGCAACAAAAAAATAAAGGGGATCGGGCTGGAGAATTACAAAGGAACGAGACAAAAAGGAACGGGCTAGTGAAAGAAAACAAAGGGGCCGGCCTATTTTCTTAAAGAGTTTTAATTAAGGGCTTTAAATTTTTAATTAGGGTTATTTGTTTATTTGTCTTGTTGTTTTTATTTTTTCAAATCGAAGAATTTGTAAATCACCACTTAGGGATTAGGTCGTGTCAGATTGTCTAGTTAGAATTAGTTCAGTGAGCACGGTGTGCGAGTTTGCAGAGCTCTATAGGCGGGAGCAGTGTTTGCGAGTAATCAAAGCTCTATAGGCGGGAGCAGAGTTTGCGAGTAATCAAAGTTCTATTGTAGGCGGGAGCAGAGTTTGCGAGTAAACGAAACTCTATAGGCGGGAGCAGGGTGTGCGAGTCTAGTAGAGTGTTTGTGAGCGGGAGCAAATGTTTGCGAGTCTAGTAGAATGTTTGTGAGCGGGAGCAAATGTTTGCGAGTGTAGTAGAGTGTTTGTGAGTGGGAGCAAAAGGGTCTGCGAGTCTAGTAGAGTGTTTGTAACCGTGATACTGTTTAATTCTAATAGAAATCTGTGAATGCAGCAGTAGGCAGGGGTTGCCGAAGCTGGGTAAATTTTGTGTGTGATTTACTTTTTAGCATATTTAATTTTGCAGTTTATTTCTGTGTTTAAATCAAGAAAATTTGCTATAACCCTATTCACCCCCCCTCTAGGGTTGATCTAGATCCTACAAGTGGTATTAGAGCAAGGTATTTTATTTTTTAACTCTAGAGTCATGAATCCACCAAATAATATTTTTGTTGAGGGTCGTTTCAATATTATTCATTTTATTTTCGATGGAACGGATTTTTTGAATTGGAAATTGAAAATGGAATTTTATTTAAAACCTGTTAATATTAAATGTTGGGATATTATTGAAAATGGGTGTGATTTAACAAATAAGGAAATTATCTCGATTAATGCTCTTGCTATGCATATATTATATTCTCATATTAATCATGATAATTTTTATTTCGTCTCTCATTGTGAAAATGCACAGAAAATTTGGAAAACTCTCGATGCAATATATGGTGCAAAAGTCATCAGCAATGAGAAGTCCTCCACAACCGACTCAGTTAAAGAAATATGCTTAACAGGATTGGTAAATAGCAGTTGTGATGAGGATGATGATGATGGTGCAGCCGAGCTGGCATTATTAATGAAGAATCCAAAAAGGAAATTTGCAGCCACATGGAATAAAAGCGATAGCAGTGAAAGTGAGAAAGCTGATATGTGCCTTCATGGGAATATAACCGATAGCGACGACGACGAGCCAAGCGAGATATCAAAACTTATTCACTCTGAATTACTTATTTATTTCCACAAAGTAAATGGCTGTTTTGAACGACTTAGGGAAAAATACGCTAAACTTGAATCACAAAAAGACACTTTGATAGAATTAAATGAACAACTTGACCAATTAGTTAAAACCTATCAAAGTAGGATCCCTAAGTGTGATAAGTGTCCAACATTTGAAGAAGAAATTAAAAAATCAGAAATTAAAATGAAATCACTTGAAAATGAAATTCTGATTTTAAAAATTGAAAATACTAGGAGAGAAAATTCTATTAAAAGGTGCACTCAATTGTTGAATGAAAATGAATCTTTAAAAACAAAAGTCCAACAATTGTCAACGACTTTAGAAAAAATTTCCAAAAGTGAAAAATCGTTGAATATGTTAATAGGAAAACAAACTGTCAATATTGATAGACAAGGACTTGGATATACTCATTCTGAATATGTTAGAAATGAGATTAATCAAGAAAATTCAATGTGCACAATTTGTAGAAAATTTGGACACAATCAAAATAATTGTTGGTATAGACCCAAACACGTGAAAACTATACCAATTTGGGTTCCAAAAGGCACAAATATAAAATCTTTGAAAGTCAAACACATTTGGGTGCCAAAAGGAACATATATAAATAGTTTTGGGTCTCCACAAACATATTTTTCATATTCTGCCACTAACAATCATGGACCTATAAAAACAAATAGGTCACATAAATCTTTTATCGTGTAGGTGTGGTGGCAGGCTAAGGAACAACAGCAGCGTTTTCTGGATTTTGGCTGTTTCAGAAACACAACGGGCGACAAAGCAAAGTTCCTTAGCCTAGTACAAAGGTGACAGAATCACAATGGGCAATAACGAAAAATATCGTAAAGGTAAAAACAGGTAAAGGTATATTTTTAACGATATATTAAATGTGATTATCTGCACCATACTCTAAATTAAAATCAGCCAATATTGAGATTGATGAAAAGATGATGATTTTGATTCTGACTTATTCAAAATAGTTGGCCAAATTATATTCTTATGCCAAAAACACTATAAAAATCTCTAGATTCTTTGAATTACTTCATGTATATCAGTTTGGATTAAAAATAGTATTTTGTTGGATAATACAATTGGTTATAATACGGCTAACTCTATATTCACGGTTTTTGATTATTTACATGGCTTCAATCAAAATTCAAGAGAAGGTCATTTGAAATGCTGTTAAAACTTGAGTTCGAGTTTCTTATGCACATTTTCATGGTCTTGGCTTATCGAAATTTAGTTAGTGATATTTGTTTGAGTGATAACATAGCTTCATTTCAAATTTCATTCTGAGATAGTTTGTTGAAATTTCACAATCTGGTCTTTGACATCCAACGAGTGAATAATGAGTGAAATTTAAATTCAGATGCAGATTACACTGGTAATATAGTTGATAGAAAAATTACTAGTGGAACGTGATTAATTTTTAAAACATTCATTTGCTGCATTGTTTTTCAAAGAAAATATCTGCATATTTTTCACTTGAAATAATTTTCAAATAGCAGAAAATTTTCTTATAAAACCCCCTCGAGAAAATCATGTTTGACCATATTTACAGTTTAGTCATTTTTGAAAAATTGATTTTATAATTTTTGAATTTGATTTTAAATGACTATTTTGACTAATCTGACTCCCTTTGATTATCGAAAAGATGAATAGTGATTGAAAAAGTGATGAGTGTTGATATTTATCATATATTATAACTCGAGAAAGTATAATTAGAAAATTTCTTTAGAATTTCATAACAAGAGTTATAAAAACTTTTTGTTGGGTAAAAATTCCATGACCATTTCTATTTCTATCATCTTTCTATCGACCATCACTCGTCAAAATTACATATAGTATGTAAATTTGTGGTAGTTTACAAAGGAAATCATTCGTTCTTAAATATCTTTAAATTTGTGAAGGAAATTATTTGTGCTTCAATTTATTATATTTAGCAATAAAAATAAATATCCAAAGTATTCACTCTCATTTAAAAGTCCTCACGGTTATGCATGGGTGAATTATTTGGATTTTTGATTATGTGCTTCCATGCTCTTTTAAAAGTCCTCACGGTTATGCATGTATGGAACGCATATCAAAATTAATTGATTTAATAGACAAGTTGATTCTAATCCCATTTAAAAGTCCTCACGGTTATGCGTGGTTAGAAGATACTTGAATTTTTTTTATAAAAATTGTGAATACTACTAATCTCATTTAAAAGTCCTAATGGTTATGCATGGTTAGTAGATATTCAAATTTTCCGAAATAAATATACCACAAATAGACAGAACTGTATGATTCTTTGTTGATTTTATCCCCATCACTTCTGAAAATGGAATATGCGCCTGAAAAGGGTAATTATGATTTTTGTTTGAGTTTTATTGAAATTTGATATTTATATTCAATTGAGTTTAATGTTTGATTCATGTTTGTCACTTCATCCCTATTTTTATAACACTGTTATTCTTTTGCTGATAACAAAAGGGGGAGAGAAAAGTTAAGATTTTGTCAAATGGAATCAAGCAAAGGTCAAATAATTTTCCATTTTCATATAGGCTCATTTACATATTTTTATTTGTATGCATATATGTAGGGGGGGTATTGTGTAGAGAGGGAGCATTCAAATAGGGGGAGCAAATTGAAAGATCAAATACATTTAATACATTCAAAATCTTAAATATATGTTTGTTATCATCAAAAGGGGGAGATTGTTGAATATGCGCTTTGCGCTTATATGATTTTTGTTTGATGATAATAAACATATATACATTCGTTTAAATGTATTTGTTAATATACTATTCTATTTTTCACAGTTTAAATAAATATTTGTTGAATAAAATAAATTACACAGAATTTGAATTCAAACAGATATTTTATTCAAATAAATATTTATTACATTTTTGAATAGTACAATTTCAAGCTCTCACTATAACTATACAACTTCGATTACATCACATTTTTTTACATATACATCAGCACCTCACTACATATCACTCACACTCGTATTTATCTTCAACTGCATTCCAGTTTGAATCCAGCATCTGAGCGATCTGCAAAAATATAAACTAACGCAGTAAAATTGAAAAGGAAATATTTTTGCAATATAAAATGAAACATGATTTTTTGAAAATACAATTTGCCTCAGTTATTTGGGTTGTTCATCATAATTTAAATTTGAATTCATCATACACGAACAACTTGTGACATACACAGTATATTACTGTATATGCCACAAGGCCGTGCACGCCGATATATACACTTGTTTGATTTACAGGGACAGGTGAGCACAGGTCAAACCCAAATAAAAGCCGGGTTCAACTCACGTGCGATAACATAAAAATCACGACTCGAGCACAAGGTCAAACCCGAGCTGTGAAACTGGATTCAACATAGGTGCGAATGGCCAAAACTCAAGAATCAAGTGTCGACTAGTCTAATATAAACAATACAGTAACTCGGTGCCAACATGGTCAGAATGAAGACAAGTACACTTGAACAAAATGAACAAGTGGAGCATCTGTGTAAACTGGGCAGCATATACATATGTATGTATACAGATGGTCAGACCAAACAAAAACACAGTGGCAACATCAAAGTACAGGCCAGAAGCTCAAGTACATCAGGTACACTAGTGTGCCAGAGAAAGAAAGGATGGAAGCAGTGATACAAGTATGCAACAACAAGAAAACGTAGAGAACAGTGCAATCATGAAGATTGCAGCAAAAATGCAGACATAACAGGTGAAGTGCTACAAGTTGCAGACTCGAAGCATCAGTGAAACTAGGTTACTACATAACAACAAGTCAAGGCCGCCATCACGAACAAAGAAAATAAAAGAGAACCAGGTTAATGCAATCTACAGCAAACAATGAATGCAACAGAGACCGATGGTGAACAGAAGCAACAAGTGCAGGTGAACAAATGTGCAAATTCTCAAGACCACACAGTGCATATATGTCAAACATGAATGCTACGACTTCAAATGAACCAACAACATAGCAAGCTACTACCAGATAACTACAAGGCATGAAACCATACTTGAAACAGTGGTAACTACACAGAGCTCAGTGCAACCAAATGGAATGCAACAGTGAAGTTCAACATCATCAGAGACAGTGTCAACAACCAAGTAAGTGCAATAGACAGTTCAAGTCAGAAACAACATCAGTATGAAAATGAAGACTCTGGCAAATGTCCAGTGCAGCAACAATGAAACTGACTCAATGCACAAAAGTGCAACAGTGAAGTTCAGCTATGCAAGTGAAACAACAAGCAGCAGTGCAGCATGTACATAGGCCACCAGTGAAACAACTTCAAATAAACTCAGTGACAATGCAAATGCATCAAAGCAAGTAAACAACAACGTCGAGCTCAATGCAACATATTCACCAATGAATCATCAAAGAGTGCATGCGACAGTGAAAAAGCATACTGGAATCGAACCAACAAGTGTAGCATCTGTTACCGTGAAAAAGCCAAGTCAAGATAAACAGTGAAAGTATTGACGAAGTCAAAAATCAACACCGTGATGAACAAGGCAATTTCAAAGCCGTGAGTAGCAAGTAAAGCATCAAATATACGATTGTGAACAAGTCAGAAAACATCTCAATCATCGAAGTATAATCAAGCGGCCAGAGATGAATAATTGACAAATTCAAATAAAATATATACGACGAAAATACAAGGGGGTCGAACCCTATAAAAGTAATTAACATCATCGGCAATTGAGGCATTCGAGTTCGAGCTTAACAAAGAACAAATCATCCAACTCGAATCACGAATGAGTTCGAATACGAAAATCAAAAAGGAACAGAGCTAAAAATCTTACCCGAAGCAACAAACGAACTCATCGAAGCAACCGAAGTAAGCAACAAGGATTCGATCGAACGAGACGACTTGCAATTAATCACTGATTCGATCAACTTAAAGTCGGAGCTTCAAAATAGCCCTAGACCTCAGAGCTAAGAGAAAGCCGCCAAGAGTATCGAGCATGAGCCCTAATTTTCAGATCGAAGAACGAAGACGCATGCAACCATTATTTTTCGCAACAAAGAAATAAAGGGGATCGGGCTGGAGAATTACAAAGGAACGAGACAAAAAGGAACGGGCTAGTGAAAGAAAACAAAGGGGCCGGCCTATTTTCTTAAAGAATTTTAATTAAGGGCTTTAAATTTTTAATTAGGGTTATTTGTTTATTTGTCTTGTTGTTTTTATTTTTTCAAATCGAAGAATTTGTAAATCACCACCTAGGGATTAGGTCGTGTCAGATTGTCTAGTTAGAATTAGTTCACTGAGTAGGGTGTGCGAGTTTGCAGAGCTCTATAGGCGGGAGCAGTATTTGCGAGTAATCAAAGCTCTATAGGCGGGAGCAGAGTTTGCGAGTAATCAACGTTCTATTGTAGGCGGGAGCAGAGTTTGCGAGTAAACGAAACTCTATAGGCCGGAGCAAGGTGTGCGAGTCTAGTAGAGTGTTTGTGAGCGGGAGCAAATGTTTGCGAGTCTAGTAGAATGTTTGTGAGCGGGAGCAAAAGGGTCTGCGAGTCTAGTAGAGTGTTTGTAAGCGTGATACTGTTTAATTCTAATAGAAATCTGTGAATGCAGCAGTAGGCAGGGGTTGGCGAAGCTGCGTAAATTTTGTGTGTGATTTACTTTTTAGCATATTTATTTTTGCAGTTTATTTCTGTGTTTAAATCAAGAAAATTTGCTATAACCCTATTCACCCTCCCTCTAGGGTTAATCTAGATCCTACATAATTATCTACATCAACCATTTATTCAACTTCATGATAAACTAATTAATCTAATACCTAATTTAACTTCATGATAATAAACTAATTAATCTACCAAATCAACATACAACACTACTAATACCTAATTTAACAACACTACTAATACCTAATTTAACAGCAAATCCTAATTTAACAACAAATTCTAATTTAATTAGGGTTTAAACTAAACTTAAAATACATCAAATTTACATTCAAAATAGAGATTAGAAGTATACCTAGGCGAATTTGGGCGATTTGGAGGCGGCGGAAGGCGGGGCGGCGGCTGCTGTGACGGGGGACGGCGGATTGGGGGGGAGGAGGTTTTGGTTTTGGTGCGAAAATAGTGAAAATCTGGTCGCGGGAAGAAACCTGTATATTCCGTTTAGCGATGGCTAGCGACGGCCGCATTTTTTAGCCGTCGTCAGCCGTCGCAAAGGCCCGCCGTTAAACGAAGCCTTTTTAGCGGTGAAAAAACAAGCTTTTCTACTATATTTTGTTCATCTATATGTATAACAATTTGCCCACCCATCTCCTATATATTTTTAATGTTGATGTGCATGATTGTATGTTATAAAAATATTTTCTTCCTTCCTTCACAGAAGCATAAAAAAATATCATGTTTAAGCTTTCTCCAGAACAGTTTTATAAACTAAGGTGAGTTTAAAACCTTCAAGTAACTATTTTTTATGTACTCAATTAACATACCATATGTATATAGGATTTTATATTTCAAGGTACAAATGCTTTGTTATCAAGATGCGTTCTCTTAATGTTAGATTGAATGATAAACAATCATATGCTGGCACTATCACTAGCTTAAGTGGAGCATTTTGGTATTCATAAATTTTACAATTGCACTTAATAGATTATAGATAATTATATGATATCTTTTGTTATTAATATCTTAGAACAACAAAGATGTAATGTAGTTTTAAAAAAGCCAAATGACATATGGTCATACTCTTGATGTGTTTATGATGGTAATTGACAAGCTCTATACCTTTCACGATTGTACTGTAATATGATTTATTGTGTTTTTTGTCAAAAAAACATATTATGAGAATTACTAATTATAACTGTTTTTAATGCAGCTCAATTTATTTTGTTTAGGTCACTGTTTGGAACTTAAGCAATACTGCATGGTATATTTGTCATTTTCTTCGTATAAAATTATAAAATTGATTTGTTTGCTACCTGATATAGGTACTGCCAAAAGTGCTTAGGAAATCATATATTTTATTGCAGTGGTGCGGATACACGTTAACTTTCTCACCACAGTTGAATAATGTAGGACAATTATATTTTGAAACAAAACAAAGTTGCACATGGTTCCTTTTATTGATAATGCAGTTGTTTTCAAAAGAATTAGCATCATGGGGTTATTCATCTCTTCTTATATTCAACTCTTTTTATTACTTATGGAATTTAATTGATAACCTAATCATTTCTCGAATTGGTTTTTTAATCATTGGTATGCCTATGGTCTCCTTTTCTTATATATACGTGTGTGTATTTTTTTTTGTATATGTATTTATATACATATGTGTGCATGTGCGCGTGTGTTTGGTGCATTGTTTGTGTAAATTTCTTACTACTTTTTATGAATGAATGAACCTAATGTTTAGTTTGTGATGGTGAGAAAGTGATAGAGCGATTTTAGAGATTAACAAATTGATTTAGTGCATTAGCACTCAATGGAGCTGTAGCACCCCTAATTTTAGATAATATTATTCAGAAGATTTAATTAGCTAAATAAGATAGAATAATGTAAAGACTAAATGGTTAAGGGATTGAGATTTGAATAAACAAGGGGTAGCCGTGCTTAATTAAGTAATGAATTAAATGGGTTTAAGATGAAATAGGAGAGGGAAATTAGATAAGGGGCAATATATATAGGAATAAGGTACATTCTTATACCCTAAACCCTTCGTACCATAACATTTCTCACGTTCACAATCTAAAACACTAAACTTAGAGGCCGACCACCATTAAAGAAGAGTAAGGTGAAGAAAAGCTAAATCAAGAGAAAATGCTTCGTTACAATTCAATCCAAGATCAAATCTCAACTCCTTAACAACAAAGTTAAAGGTGGGTAAAACGTTACATCTCATATTTTGATGTTTTCGGGTTCTAAGATTAGACCCGAATGATTTTACAAAGTATATTGCCATGTTTTGAATGATAATTATATATATATATATATACACACACACACATACACACGCACTTGTTGCTGAATTATGCTTATATTGATTTTTTTGACATGTTTTGGATTGAAAACCTATCAATGACATCTAAATGCTTGCGATTTTTTGTATATGGCCAGAAATGATATTTTAGAGATAGGTTTCAAGTTTTATATTTTTTTGAATTAATGTGAATTTATTATTAATTTTCTTATAAAGAAAATGGATATTTGAGTTTAAAATAATCTCGGCAATTATATATATGTTTTGGGTCGGAAATTTAAATATGTTAGAAAACATATTAGAAATGATATATAAGAATTTGTATAGAGTTTTCTTAAATGTTTTAATAAATATATAATATTATTTAAGGTATGAGACTTAAATGTTTTATATGTTTATAAAAGGAGAAGGTGCTATTTGCAAATGATTTAAAATGTTAATCTCTATAATTCGGCAGCACATTTCAGAAAAGATTTTGAAAAGTTGAGGCAACTGAGTATAAGGTGACAAATAAGCAGGTTAGTTGAAAAGAATTATCTTTTAAAGTTAAAAAACATATTTTATAAGGTTTTGATGCTTCACCATCTTCGGCAGCTACCTTTCGACTTAGTACCTCCGCCTTCATCACCAGTGAAACCAATGCGCATGGTATCAAAGACTTAGTACGCAGCAAATTGGACATATGCGAAAGGTAAGTAGCCGAAACATGGGGTTCCGAAGGGGTCGAAGTTTTGCTTTGTTTTAAATGAAAATGCGTATGCTTTGCTTTCGAAAGGGATGATTTCGATTTAGTTAGCCTTCGACTAGGTTAAATAGTTTTAAGGAATGGTTCTGAAAGAGGTTGCGCCTTTTGTTTTATGCAGAAGCTTTTGACGGGGTCGAAACCCCTTGCTGCCGCATCTTACCTTCCGAAGCAATGCCTTCAAAATGGTTTCTTTATTTTAAAACCCAAACCCCTTCCTCAGCGCTTTCGAAAGGATGAGTTTCGACACTATCCACTTCTTTAATTAGGAAATTGCTTTCGAAAGAGTTGCTTTCGACTTTGTTGTTTTAAGACCCATTTTGATATCTTGAAAGTTAGACCTAAAGGTTTCGAAAGGAATGGTTTTGAAAGGTTTTTCCAAATGCTTTAACTTGAACCCAATGATTTCAAAAGGTTTGTTTTAAGTAGTAGTATACTTTAATGCTTTCAAGAGGTAACTCGTAAAGGTTTCGAAAGGAATGGTTTCCAGTACTTTCGGAAGGTTTACCTCAGTTTAAATGGAAGGTTTCCAATGGTTTTGAAAGTCATATTTAAAGGATATTAAAAAGTGGATGTCTAAGGTTTATAAAGCTTTCGAAGAAGGTGTTTTCAATGTTTTCGAAAGTACCGCTGTCAATGGTTTCGAAATGTATGTTTGGCCTTTAGGTCTAAGGTTATTAAGTAAAGTAGTTTACTTATATCGAAAGAGGTACTTTCAATAGTTTCGAAAGGGGTAATTTCATTGGTTTCGAATAAGATTGTTTAAAGGTTTTAAACAAAGGTTTCGAATGTTTTCATCAACAATGTTTTGAATAAATCATATATCATGGAAAAGAGATTTGAATAAAGCAAATAGTTTATTTCCCTTGTATATGTATGATTTAAAGGGTTAAATCGTTTTGAAAAAGTTTTCAAGGAAAATTTAAAGGGTAGTTAACCCTAAGTAAAAATGTCTCAAATAATTGTATACCAGATGGGACTGGTACATGGTCGTGCCCTATACATTAGCTATTACCCCCTAGCTAATTTAGTCCAAAATTCAAGCGTGTATGGCTTAGTCACATATAAGACTTAAATGATGATTACTGTAACATCCCGCTTTTTTGTACGTTTTAAATCGACAATAAACCACACACGTCAGACTCAAACCATACAAAATGACGAATTGTTATTGGGGTGAATAAGAAAAACAGAGAAAGAAATAAAACAAAACAAACGATAAAATATAATAATCAAATAAACAGTCCATGAAGCTGTTTTACAAAATATTCGATTATACTTATACAATACATATCAGAGTTACACATACAAAAAAATAATTAATTATGCAGCGGAACAGTGGGATGCAGTGGAACAATATAGTATATAATAATAATAAAAAACTTCGTCGTCGTCCTTCAGAAATAAGATCTTCAAACCCTGAAATGCTCAGACTGACCCGAGCGAATTGAAAAGACAAAACACTCGAGTTAGAACTAAAAGATCTTATGTAAGTTAAATCAACGGTAAATAATATGAGTGGAACGGCGTCAGAGATGTTTACGGGATTTGGCATCTCCTATCCAATGTCAAACGTGAGTGCAGTAACTTAAGAGATGCTAGGGATTCACATCTCCTAAGGATCCGTTAAACTATTTACTATGTGGTAATATTTCGCTATTATAATAATGTCTATAGTAAAATTAACTTAATTTTAAATAGCATTAAGGCTTTACATTTTTCACCTTAACCCGTAATAGTCCCAGTAGTCCATCCAATATCATGGTCCCTCCTGATCGGGAAGCCACCAGAGGATACCACACGGGCTACGGGAGAAAACCAAATTCGTACAAGGCTCGTTAGGGTATGTGACACGGCACACAAGGCAATGCCAGGGTATATACCAATTATTATCCAGACTGGTGGTGACGCATAGCGCGCAGCTACCGCCCACCTCAAGCCACACCCCCAAAATCAAAATCAAAAGTGACATCCAAATAAATCTCAAAGTCAGAATATAATATCGAAGGAGTGTGTCTGATAAGAGGAGCTACCTCACTGGCCCGGAATCGCCCTTGTTTTAGCCACCTTATGCCAACTCATGGGAGTCGGGTCCACGTATATACCTCAAAGGAAACGCCATCACCATCCTACTTCATTCTGGAATCTCCAATGCGTACATGGTTGTTAAAGTGGTTTTCGGAGTTGGCAGAGAGTGTGAAAACTTCCGATCCCGATCTCTTTAACAACCAAACGTTATTATAACACCGCGGTCTTTTCAAAATAGGTTGTACCTTTAAAACCAAAATATAATATCTATTTCAAAACTATATAAATACGATATAATTTCCACTTCAAAAACCAAATCAATATGGTATCATTTTTATTAAAACCCAAATCAATATAATATCATTTTTCCTCAAATATATCCCTTTTTCAAAATCATAGCACTTTCAAATTTATACACTTCGGAACCAAACATTTGAAATTATAACACTTTTAAAACATAATACTTTGAAATTCCTAACTTCGAAACATTTCAATTTCGATATATTTCAAGGCTTTAAATATTCCAAAATCTCAAAACTAAATTTGATAATTTCGATTCAACAACCAAATTTTCTATTATTTAGTTTTGAAATGTTATACATAATAAATCCCTTATCATTTAAATAAAACTCAAATTACAAATAACTAAATATTTCCTTCAACTCATTTATACTTGAAATAATCATTTAATTCACATTGACCCTAAAATCAAGTTATAATAATTATACCTTTTAAAATTTCCAATTTAATAAATTTCACATCAACCTTTTTGAGTTTAATTCTTAAATAAATTTAATTTCAAATAAATCTTCAATTTATCTCCCAACCTTAATTTATTTAAATCAGCATACACTCTATATTAAAATAAAATTTAAATACTTACTCACATTTATTTTAATATAAATCGAACTCTATTATTAAACTTAATTTTTATTTAACAACTTATACATAGCTTAAATTCAAGCATTTAACTATATATAAAATAATATTTATATAATAACAAAAATCAATATTCATTAAACCATATATTTCTTTCCAAAACCATAGAAATCATTTTCAAAATATTTTAGATATAGACCACGGTGTCTGTATATAATTTTCTACCCTATGGTCAAGTGATACGGTTATATGTCATTTCAAACCGCAATTCCGAATGAAACAAAAATGCATACAACTTGCAGTTTATAACAATCTAACATACAACATCCATTCATCCGATATCAATCATCAACCATATATCACAATCATCATCCAATTAAATCAATAACATCAACATAAACAGATAATAAGCAACAGGTACTTACTGGTAATTTATATTTAATAATAAATTAAGTAACAATTTAATCGGCAGCTTATATGCAATAATAAATTAAATAACAATAAATTCAATTTAACTGAAATGATGATAAAAATATGCCAAACAGTTATAAATAAATTTCTAATCACATCATATATCACTTTAACAAACATAAGAAATTTTAGAAGTTGTGAGTGAGTTAAAAAACTCACCTTTTGAATTTAAATCGAATTTAAATACAATTTAAACCCAAAATTTGAACAGTCTCAGAATCTATCCAAACCTGTGCCAAAATGTCCGGAATTCCAATACGAACCAAGCGGAGAAAACCGCGTGCAAAAATGACTTCGTATGCGAAAGTTATCGCGGTTAGAAGTTACACAATTTAAATTTGAAATAAATAAAAATAGATTAAAATAACGACACGTCACCTTCTTCTATTTGCAGACACGAAACACTAGCACGCGCACAATCAAGTCGCGACCCAGACAACAAAACCGTCGCCGCCTTCTTCAGCCAAACGCTGACCATCAACCCACCAGTGCTTCGATCTGACCTCGCCCACGTCATAGAAACTCCGAGTCGCCCCTACGCCTGACGTCGCACCCACTCCGGCCACCCATAGGCCGACCGCCTCTGCTCCACTTAACCCCAAATCGCGGCGACTCCAGGCGCCAATAACCCAGTGTAGCCGTGCCGATCCAAATGCCTCGACGTGCTCTACGCGTTGCCACTACCTGATCATCATAAGATCGACGATCTACCGTCCAATCCGATAACCTAACTCGCCTAATTTCGGCCATCCAGAAACTCAATTCGAACAAAAAGCTGCAGATCTAACTTGCGCTCGTCGAGAGCTTCAAATTTATATAAATTTCGATATAGTTTTAGGAGATTTCATTCTTGACTTGAATTTGAATGCAATTGGATTTGGAATTGGGAATTTGTGTGCCATTGATAAAGAGAAGAAGGTACTGGAATTGTACGTACAGAATAATCAACATAAGGAATAAGCTAGGGTTTATAACGAGGGGTGTGTGTGTGTGTGTGTGTATGCAAGACTGAAATTAGAATGGATGGACGCGATTGATATACGCGTTGAACGATAAAATGGCCCGAAAAGCCCATTCTGACTCCGGAACAAAATTGGGTCAACCCATATATCAAAATAGATGTTTTAAAATATTTTAAAATCAATGGAACAGGTTTCAGGTCCAAATTCCATCGTATGAAGAAGTTATGCTAAAATCAAATTATTTCAAATCGATTTCAGTTGATTTCAATTAAATTGGTTTCTAGGCGTTTTGAGCCCGTACAGTCAAACGACAAGTCCGATCGTTACGAAACTTAAAATCCTATAATAATTCACTGTTACGGATCCGATGAAACCGGTTTCGTCGAAATCCGAGTCAGTGGCCAAAATGGTTATTTTCCAGTTAATTAAATAAATTAATAATTCATTAATTAAATCACCTTTCAATTTCAAATCCAAAATTAACAAACCTTATCATTTTTGATTTCTTTAAACAATTACAGTAATTTAAACAAATTTAGATGTCAATTTAATGTTGATTCAATCATAAATTTCAGCGTTAATTTCAATTTCATTATTTTCGGAAATTATAAATTGAATTTTCAATAATTCCATTGAATCTATTTTTCATTCTTATTATTCAATTCAGTATGGTCAAATGGATGAAATTAACATTGCTTCCATGATCTATTACCTTAATATTCTTAGATTCAATCTTAATCTCCATTAACATAATAATTAAATATTTAATTTCATTTATTTGCAATTAATCCAATTATTGAATTGTAAATTTCAAATAAATTAATAAATCTTGATTTCCATTCTTTAAATCAACCAACTGTCATATTATAAATAGAATTAACATTATTTCCAAATATTTCTTTAATTTATACTAACATTGATTTTATCAAATTACCGTTTATTACGTATTATTTCATCAACTAATGTATTTTGAACTTATTTTCCCTATTTGTCAATTACAATCAGTTATAATCTTACAATTGGTTCAATTAATTGAGTTTGCGTCAAATTAGTTATTTATTAACTTGTATTAACATTATTACTTTTATTTTAGTGATTCCATTATTAAATTACAGTTTTGTTTATTTTCTTTCCGAGTTAAATTACTAAAACTTATTAAATTAACAAAATCTAATTATCGAAAATTACAGGTCGTTGCACTCTCCCCCACTCAAAACTTTTCGTCCCCGAAAAGGAAAAGAAGGGAAAAGAAGATTTAAGTAATCAATATATCTTACTTAAAATATTAAATTTATAAACAAATAAATTTCCAAAATTAAATAATTTAAATAAAATATACCAATTTATAACCATTAAATCTTTTTATACTCAAACTAATAAAGTTTGGAAAACATTTTCTAAATTTTTCTAAATCCAAAATTTACGGAAAATTTTGGCAGGGTCTCCTTTTTATGGAGAGGCTCGGGAGAAAATATAATATCAAATATATCAATATACATCACAATATCTCAAAATAATATATCCCAACAACGGGAAAAACAATATACTAACGCTATAAACCGCAATATGAAAACGTACCTATTTGTCGGGCAATTAACGCTTAAATTATGAAACCAAAAGCAATAGCAATTGCTTCCATAACTTGTATTTCACTTATATAATCTAAAAAGAGTTAACAATTATATAAAATGAAATGTTTAAAGTTGCTTCAACCATAGACAAACAAATCAATACAAACAACAATCACTTGCAACAAGGCGTACAACCATCACATAAAAATTAACACAAATCAATCATTCACTCATATCAAACAAAACAAATAGTTGTTCGGGTTCAAAAACTTTAAATTGTATGGAATGAAAAATAAACTACCAAGTGCACCCTTCACTCGACAGTCTTAGGTGAAACTAAATAGATTATTCATACATCCAAACAAATTTAAAGTATCCTTTCCCAAACAACCATAAACCAAACAAACAACAATTCCAAACAATAAATCAAGTTTACTTATTATCAATTTCATTTCATAAGATTTGTTGTTTGATTTCCTTTTCATTTATACAATGATTCATCCTTTAATTTACATTTATTTCTTACAGTTTTATTTCCATTCAATTTCTTAGCATTTCAATTTATTTACTTAAGTTTATAATCATTTATTTATAATGC
This sequence comes from Allium cepa, assembly GCA_030765085.1. Taxonomy (NCBI): domain Eukaryota; kingdom Viridiplantae; phylum Streptophyta; class Magnoliopsida; order Asparagales; family Amaryllidaceae; genus Allium; species Allium cepa. The sequence goes on along the minus strand of CM060938.1, from coordinate 258,491,340 downwards.
TTACCTTTCTATTATATTTAATTATAGTAACATTTCAATTATAACTTAAGTTATCACAATATATCATCAATTCTTAAGGACTTCATTGAATACTTTCATTACTTTAAGTTTTACTTGTACATTTTCCATTACATTTTCTTATTAGACATTTTAACTTTTACATCTTTTGGTAAGTTATATATGTGCCTTTAAGAATGTAATCGAAAGTTACACAAGTTTATTTTACTTCTTTTAATTAATTAAATGTTCACTAATCATATCCTTTGGTTTATAGGTACAAATTTCAACTTCCTTGTAATAACCTTTATAACATATCATTTAATCTCTTATTTTAATTAGAGGTTCCAATTATTAATTAGTTACATTTCATTTCACTACAATAATTGAAACTATTAATTAACGAAAACTTAAGAACTAAATACTGGGCTAAATTTCAAATCATTTTTAAAACAATAGATAAATGTATATACTTGCAACTTATATATATCTAATTATATTTAAAACAATTTAAAATTTATATTTTTTTATCAAAATAAATCTGTAATAAAACTATTACAGTGGCCTTCTTACTTCGAAACGATGACGCGTGCACTCATCACCGAAATTATTTTCCAGCGACAGAGAGGGGAGTACATAACTTATTTCTTTCCCAAAATTTCTTTAAAACAATTCTTTCAAATCATATTGAAATATTTATATCAGAAAATACTTTTAAATAATATTATTATTGTATTCCAAAATCATTTGAAAGAAATTTCAAAACCCCGGAACTTAAGTTCTAAAATTTTCAATTTTCATTTATTTTATTTTTGATCTTATTTCCAACCAGTATTTATAAATTTCACTACTTAACAACCAATATATTACAACCAAATATATATCATTTATAAAAAAAAATAATTTATATATAGAAAATATAATAGGCAAAATTATTTCATTCACCTATATTCAAAACAAATATTGTGTCGGTTTGTCCTATTAAGTGTTTAGAAATCCCTATTGATGTCATAGCGTCCGATGCACCAATCAGAATTTATAAATACAAAACGGAACAAATTAACACCATTTTAAAACCTTTTTATAACACTAATAAATACGCTCTCTCGTATATATACACTCAGCGACCCATCATAGGGTATTACTACCCTATTAATAAAGAGTTAGACCCCACAAAGCTAAGGTTTATCGCTAAACCAAAGTTCTGATACCAGATGTAACATCCTGCCTTTTGTACGTTTCAAATCGACGATAAACCACACATGTCAGACTCAAACCATACAAAAGGGCGAATTGTTATTGGGGTGAATAAGAAAAGCAGAGAAAGAAATAAAACAAACAAAATCTCACAGCGGAACGATAAAATAAAATAAGCAAATAAGCAGTTCATGAAGCTGTTTTACAAAATATTCGATTATACTTATACAATACATATCAGAGTTACACATACTAGAGAATAATAAATAATGCAGCGGAACGTGGGATGCAGTGGAACATTATGGTATATAATAATAATAATAAAATCTTCGTCTTCGTCCTCCAGAAATAAGATTTTCAAACCCTGAAATGTCAGACTGACCCGAACGAATTGAAAAGACAAAACACTCGAGTCAGAACTAAAAGATTTTATGTAAGTTAAATCAACGGTAAATAATATGAGTGGAACGGCGCCAGAGATGTTTATGGGATTTGACATCTCCTATCCAGTGTTAAACGTGAGTGCAGTAACTTAAGAGATGCTCGGGATTCACATCTCCTAAGGATCCGTTAAACTATTTACTATGTAGTAATATTTCGTTATTATAATAATGTCTATAGTCAAATAAACTTACTTTTAAATAGCATTAAGGCTTTACATTTTCCACCTTAACACGTAATAGTCCCAGTAGTCCATCTAGTATCATGGTCCCTCCTGATCGGGAAGCCACCAGAGGATACCACACGGGCTAAGGGAGAAAACCAAAATCATACAAGGCTCGCTAGGGTAGGTGACACGGCACACAAGGCAATGTCAGGGTAGATATACCAATTACTATCCGGACTGGTGGTGACGCATAGCGCGCAGCTATCGCCCACCTCGAGCCACGCCCTCAAAATCAAAAACAAAAGTGGCCTCCAAATAAATCTCAAAGTTAGAATATAATATCGACCGAGTGTGTCTGATAAGAGGACCTACCTCACTAGCCCGGAATCGCTCCTGTTTTAGCCACCTTATGCCAACTCACGGGAGTCGGGTCCACGTATATACCTTAAAGGAAACGCCGCCACCTTCCTACTTCATTCTGGAATCTCCACCGCGTACACGGTTGTTAAAGTAGTTTTCGGAGTTGACAGAGAGTATGACAACTTCCTATCCCGGTCTCTTTAGCAACCAAACATTATAATAACACCGCGGTCTTTTCAAAATAGTTTATACTTTTAAAGCCAAAATATAATATCCATTTCAAACCCATATAAATACGATATAATTTTCACTTCAAAAACCAAATCAATATGATATCATTTTCATTAAAACCCAAATCAATATAATATCATTTTTCTTCAAATATATCTCTTTTCCAAAATCATAGCACTTTCACATTTATACACTTCGAAACCAAACATTTGAAATTACAACACTTTTAAAACATAATACTTTGAAATTCCTAACTTCGAAACATTTCAATTTCGATATATTTCAAGGCTTTAAATATTCCAAAATTGCAAAACTAAATTTGATAATTTCGATTCAACAACCAAATTTTCTATTATTTAGTTTTGAAATGTTTTACATAATAAATTCCTTATCATTTAAATAAAACTCAAATTACAAATAACTAAATATTTCTTTCAATTCATTTATACTTGAAATAATCATTTAATTCACCTTGACCCCAAAATCAAGTAATAATAATTATACCTTTTAAAATTTTCAATTTAATAAATTTCACATCAACCTTTTTGAGTTTAATTCTTAAATAAATTTAATTTCAAATAAATCTCCAATTTATCTCCCAACCTTAATTTATTTAAATCATTATACACCCTATATTAAAATAAAATTTAAATACTTACTCACATTATTTAATAAAAATCAAACTCCATTATTAAACTTAATTTTTATTTAACAACTTATACATAGCTTAAATTCAAGCATTTAACTATATATAAAATAATATTTATACAATATTAAAAATCAATATTCATTAAACCATATGTTTCTTTCCAAAACCATAGAAATCATTTTCAAAATATTTTAGATATAGACCACGGTGTCTGTATATAATTTTCTACCCTATGGTCAAGTGATATGAATATTTATCATTTCAATCTGTAATTTAAAATAAAAATATGGTTATATACCATTTCAAACCGCAATCCTGAATGAAATAAAAGTCCATACAACTTGCAGTTTATAACAATCTAACATACAACATCCATTCATCCAATATCAATCATCAACCATTTATCGCAATCATCATCCAATTAAATCAATAACATCAATATAAACAGATAATAAACAACAGGTATTTATTGGCAGTTTATATTCAATAATAAATTAAGTAACAATTTAACCGGCAGTTTATATGCAATAATAAATTAAATAACAATTTAATTCAATAAATTCAATTTAACTGAAATGATGATAAAAATATGCCAAACAGTCATAAATAAATTTCTAATCACATCATAAATAAATTTAACAAACATAAGAAATTTTAGAAGTTGTGAGTGGGTTAAAACACTCACCTTTTGAATTTAAATTGAATTTAAATCCAATTTAAACCCAAAATTTGAACAGTCTCAGAATCTGTCCAAACCAGCGCCAAAATGTCCGGAATTCGAATACGAACCTAGCGGGGAAAATCACGCGTAAAAATGACCTCATATGCGAAAGTTATCGTGGTTAGAAGTTACACGATTTAAAATTGAAATAAATAAAAATAGATTAAAACAACGACACGTCACCTTCTTCTGTTTGCAGACACGAAACCCTAGCACGCGCAGTATCAAGCCGCGACCCAGACAACAAAACCGCCGCCACCTTCTTCGACCAAATGCCGACCATCCACCCACCAGTGCTTTGATCTGACCTCGCCCACGTCACAGAAACTCTGAGCCGCCCCTACGCCTGACGTCGCACCCACTCCGGCCACCCATAGGCCGGCCGCCTCCGCTCCACTTAACCCCAAATCACAGCGACTCCAGGCGCCAATAACCCAATGTAGACGTTTCGATCCAAATGCCTCGTCATCCTCTACGCGTTGCCACCACCCGATCATCATAATATCGACGATCTACCGTCTAATCCGATAACCCTCAACGAACAGCCGAGGCTAACTCGCCTAATTTCGGACATCCAGAAACTCAATTCGAACAACAAGATGCAGATCTGACTTGCGCTCGTCGAGAGCTTCAAATTGATATAAATTTCGATATAGTATGAGGAAATTTCATTTTTGACTTGAATTTGAATTGCAATTGGATTTGGAATTAGGAATTTGTGTGCCATTGAGAAAGAGGAGAAGGAACTGGAATTGTACGTACAGAATAATCAACTAAGAAATAGGCTAGGTTATATATATATATATATATATATATATATATATATATATATATATATGCAAGGCTGAAATTAGAATGGATGGACACGATTGATATACGCGTTGAACGATAAAATGGTCCGAAAAGCCTGTTCTGACTCGGAAACAAAATTGGGTCAACCCATATATCAAAATAGATGTTTTAAAATATTTTAAAATCAATGGAACATGTTTCAGGTCCAAATTCCATAGTTTGAAGAAGTTATGCTAAAATCAAATTATTTCAAACGATTTCAATTGATTTCAATTAAATTGATTTCTAGGCGTTTCGAGCCCGTACGATCAAACGACAAGTATGATCGCTACGAAACTTGAAATCGTACAATAATTCACTGTTACGGATCCAATGAAACTAGTTCCGTCGAAATCTAAGCCAGTGGCCAAAATGGCTATTTTCCAGTTAATTAAATAAATTAATAATTCATTAATTAAATCACTTTTCAATTTCAATTCCAAAATCAACAAATCTTATCAGTTTTGATTTCTTTAAACAATTACAGTAATTTAAAAAATTTAGATGTCAATTTAATGTTGATTCAATCATAAATTTCAGCGTTAATTTCAATTTCGTTATATTCAGAAATTATAAATTAAATTTTCAATAATTGCATTGAAATTATTTTTCATTCTTATTATTCAATTCATTATGGTCAAATGGATGAAATTAACATTGGGTCCATGATCTATTACCTTAATATTCTCAGATTCAATCTTAATCTCCATTAACGTAATAATTAAATATAATTTCGTTTATTTGCAATTAATCCAATTATTGGATTGTAAATTTCAAATTAATTAATAAATCTTGATTTCCATTCTTTAAATTAACCAATTGTCATATTATAAGTAGAATTAACATTATTTTCAATTATTTCTTTAATTTATACTAACATTGATTTTATCAAATTATCGTTTATTACGTATTATTTCATCAATTAATGTATTTTGAACTTATTTCCTAATTTATCAATTACAATCAGTTATAATCTTATAATTGGTTCAATTAATTGAGTTTGCGCCAAATTAGTTATTTATTAACTTGTATTAACATTATTACTTTAGTGATTTCATTATTAAATTACAGATTTGTTTATTTTCTTTCCGAGTTAAATTAATAAAACTTATTAAATTAAAAAAAAATTAATTATCGAAAATTACGAGTCGTTACAGTTACACATAGAAAGGAATATGTATTGTAACACCCCGATATTTTACGGGAAATATAACTAAAAAGAAATTAAAAGCGCATTTGGTACAGTGGTAAATGCGCATGTTGACTTCCTTAGTGACTAGGGATAATGTCCCGTTGTCGTCCAAAATCTAGAGCGATGTTTTTTTTTGCTGGTTCAATTTCATTGATTTTCCTACGTATTTCAGCATTGTTTCTAATATGTGGCGGCTTCTCATTCGCTCCAATGATGTAATAGGATGAGATGGCTAAATTTTATTGGTTGAGGATGGGTGTGAGCTAGAATGGATAACCATTAAGTGTACGAAAGAGCTAGACTTAATCTAAAATAATCTAATGGATTAAATTCACTTAAACAATCTATAAATAAACCATCTAACCTAAACCTAATCTCTTATTCAGCTGTCGTCATAATATTACAGTAAAATTAGTGTGTATTATTCTTCCTCCTTTTCGCTACCAAATAAACAAATCTCTACCAAATTAAATTATCTATATATATTCAAGCAATTTGAGGAATTTAAAAGGATCGAAGGGAGAAATATTAAAGCAAAGCTTTTTCAAATTTATGCAAGCTGAAGCGTCAGGTGAGTGGAAATTAATATGAAATAGAAAAATAAAGTAGTTCTTTTTTGGCACGTTAATATGAATTAATTTATGTTATTAATTGAGAATAAATGTAAATTCTTGCAACTTCTTCTTCCACTTCTTAAATCTAATTCATGTTTGGTTTAAAATACGGGACATATAAATTGTCTATTCACGTTTTATGGCATAAATAAAATTGCAATTCATGTAAATTATTGTATCTTCTTCTTCTTCCACTTCTCAATTCGAGTTCATGTTTGGGTTGAAATTTGGAACTAACAAATTGTTATTCATGTTTTATGGCATAAATAAGATTAGTTTAATTAAATTGAACTAGAATTGTTATTCAATTTCTAATGGTAGAACATATTAGTTGAATAAATTCAGACTATGTTACTTGAATAAAATTATGGCTTTGATCTATATAATTACACAATTTTGAATATGGTTTTGGAACAAAATTGGAAAGACTAATTTGCATAATTTTTTGTTTCATATGTGACCTAAAAATATAAAAGTAGAATTTTGTGTAATTAATGGTTTATGGCTATTGGATAAAAAATTTATACAGATTAAATCTCTAAAAGGAGAACGTAAATTAGGGTGGAAAAAAAATGTAAATTAAATGAACCATAAAGGCTGGTGTAAATCTGTAATAAAATGGCATAAAAATTACAGACAAACCGTACGGACTGAACGGACATGAAATTAAAATACCATATATGTAAGAAAAGGAAAATTTTGAAATAACCTAATCGGATGTAAAAATGGCCTAAAGTAGATTAATGGAAATAAACAGTATGTAAACTGTAATAGTAAAATTAATTAATCTGGAAGCGATTTGATAGGCAGACCTTGTAAAGGTCTGGATAGGTGTTTCATGCAGTGAAGATCAAAATATAGTTTTGATTGTACGTACTAGGAGCGGGCAAGTAGGTTTGCAATGATGTTTGTTATCTTTCATAGCTTGCTAGTACATAGAATAGATAGCATCTGTAATCTTAGGCTTCTTCAGGCAGATCGACGCGAAAAGAACGTGACAAGCGTGCTCCAACGTAGGCTTCTTTAGGCATATCGTTGGAGGATTTTGCGTAGTCGATCCAGTTGTGGGTGCTCTTTCGGAGGACCGAAACTTTGGATAGGGACAAATCCATGTTGGTGACCGAGGAGACAAGAGGATAGAAGTCCAGTTTGACAGTGCCTGAGCGCAAGTTCGAGGTCCTGCGAAGTTGTATGAGTCGGCGTCGATCAGACATAAGAGGCATTTAGTCACAGCGCATGGGTGAAGAGCATGACTTTCACGTTGTAGCACGTGGATAAGTAAGGTGTAACGACCCGTAAATTTTCGAATATTTAAATTGTTAAATTAATGAGTTTTGGTAATTTAATAGTGAAGAAATAAAAAGCTGTAAATTAATAATGAAATAAGTAACAAATGATAATTAAAGCTAATAATTAACAATTTAAATGAAATTACAATTAATTGAAATAATGTAAATTGTTATACTTGGTTATAAATTTAATTAAGGAAACAAATGTGAATATTGAATTAACTAATGAAATGATATAATTAATGGTAATTGAATGAATTAAATGTTATGTAAGAAATTATGATTTGAAAAATAAACTTAAGTGTAATAGATCATGAACCAATGTAAATTTCATCCATTTGATAATAGTGGATTGAATAATAGGACGGAAGTTCAATTAAATGGATTAATGGAAATAAATTGATTAACACAAATAAAGATAAAAATTTGGGTATATTAATGTAATGAAATGTAAAACAAATGTTAACTATGTCATCAGATTTAAAATTAGTTGAGTATAAAGGTTGAAATCAAATTAAAACGATTTAGTGAAATTAAATTTTAAATAATTGGATTTTATTGAAATTTAAGTCAAATACTGTAATTGGTAAGTTTATCTACATTAAATTGGTATTTAATTTGTTTAAATTATTTGTGAAAGTTTAAGAAATCAAAAATGATAAAATTTTGTTAATAATGGAATTAAATTGAAAATATGATTTAATTAATATAATATTAATTTATTTAATTAACTGAAATATAGCCATTTCGGCCACTGATTCGGATTTCGACGAAATTTATTTCATCGGATCCGTAACGGTGAATTATTGTAGGATTTCAAGTTTCGTAGCGATCGGACTTGCCATTTGATCGTACGGGCTCGAAACGCCTAGAAATCAACTTAAGTGAAATCAATTTGAAATAAGCAGATTTTAACATAACTTCTTCTTACGATGGAATTAGGACTTGAAACCTGTCTCGTTGAATTTAAAATATTTGAAAACATCTATTTTAATATATGGGTTGACCCATATTCGTTCTAGAGGCAGAACGGGCTTTTCGGGTCGTTTATCGTTCCTACCCAAATCAAATCTGATCCATTATTTATATTTTTCTAACCTACCTATAAATATCTCGTTATAAACACTAGCCACTCCTCATATTCATTTGTCTGTATGCACATCTCCTTCTCATTCCTCATTCCAATAGAAAACAAATAAATTATCCATTCAATTTCAAATCAAAACCAAATAAAAAAAATCAAACTCCGCAAAATATATCGAATTATATATCTATCTGAAGATCTCGACGAGTGCATCTCAGATCTGTAGCGCTTTTTCCAATTTGAATCACCGTCTATCCATAAATTGTCGAACAAATTGCGGTCGTTCATCGAGTCGCGATCAAATGTGACGGATCGACGATTCGAGGATACGGTTTTATGGAGAGGTCAGAGGAGAGTGCATCAGCAGTGTTCATTTGGAATTTCAACGATTTGATCGACGTGTATAACTAGACTAGGATTTACCCTAAGTGGTGGCGGCTGTGCGATCTGACCGCGGTCGGATCTTCGTGAGCGTGTGGCCAGGTGGAGATCGCTGGCGTGGTGATCGAGGAGCTTCGGTGGCAGTGGCGAGGTTCTAGGCGGCGCATACGTGGGGATGATGCATGGCGACTGGATCGGTTCTTGCTTGTTCGAACGATACTGTGAAGCTCCTGTTGCTTGCGTGAGATGATGGTGACATGGCTATTGTGAGTGCTATTTTATTTTTATTTTTTTATTTATATTTTGATTTCAAGCAGTTCTAACCTACATAACGTTTACGTACTAGGTCCAATTCACGCGCGGTTTCTTGCATTGGAGTCGTATTGAAATTCCAGACATTTTAACGCTGGTTTGGATGAACTGAGACTGTCTGAATTTTTGGTTTAAATTGGATTTAAATTCAATTTAAATCCAAAGGTGAGTGTTTTGACACACTCACAACTTCTAAAAAAAATTTATGCTTGTTAAATTCAATATATGATATGATTAGGAATTTATCACCGCTTGGTATATTTTGAATTATCATCTCAGTTAATTTGAATTTATTTGAATTAAATCGTTATTTAATTTATTCTTGATATAAGTTGCCATTTAAATACATGTTATTGATTACCAGTTCTATATCGATATTAATTGATTGATTTGGATGATGATTGTGATGGATGTTGATTGTTGATATTGGATGAATGGATGTTGTATTTTATATTGTTATAAACTGCAAGTTCACTATGGGTTGAAATGATACATACCCGAATGATCTATAAAATAAGGAAGAGCGATTTTATGGATGTTATTTATTTTAGGATTGCTGTTTGAAATGATATACAACTGTAAAATGTATAAATTGCGGATTGAAATGATAAATATCCGTATCACTTGACCCTAGGGTAGAAAATTATAAACGGACACCAGATTGGTTAAATTAAATGATTTTTAAATACTTAAATTTTTGAATTTAATCAATTGATGTTTTGAAATAAAATTTGATTTATATAAATTGAAGTGTTATTGGAAAATCAAGTTTTGTGTGAAATGCGAATTTGTTTAAAAAGGAATTTCTTTAAGAAATTAAATTGGAAGTTTAAAGTTAAACTTTTATGTATAAATGAAATTCTATCGAAATTGGGTTATTGAATTTGTTTGAAAATAGCTTTGAAATATTTTGAAATTTGAGTAATCCGTACTGATATTTTGAACATGGATTGAAACGATATGAAATTCAATAGTTTATTGAAATTTGGTTTGTCGATTTGGAAATTTGAAATAGTACAAATATGTTGAAACGAGATGAATAGTTTAGTTTGATAAAAATTCCAAATTCATGTTTTAATATAAATTGTTTTAAAAATATATTATTTAAAAAAATTCTAATTATTAATATTTTTAAATTTATTAAACTATTTAACCAATATTAACTATATATATTATGTTGATCTGTTTTAAACTAAATTATTTTGAAAACTAATTAATCATTTTAATTTATTTTAAATTTAATTAATCTACTTTAAGTTATTTAATCTATTTTAATAATATTTAATCTAATTTAAATCTATTTAACTATCTTAAATCAATTTAAAAGTATTTTACCTATAACTAAACTATTTTAGAGCATTGTAACTATTTATAATTATTTAAACTATTTTTAAATTTCCAGACTAAGTAAAGTGAAAGTGTTTAAATTCAATTCATTGTTTTAAAAAGAGAATATGGTTAAATGATGTTATAACCTAAGTTGGAATTTTGAATGTTATAATAAATTGAAATGATGGTTTTGAAGTAAGGATTTGACCTGTTTTGGAACTACGATTTTTGGAAGAAATTATAATTTTGGAAACGTACGATTTGAAAATGGTAAATGGTGAATTGACTTTTGAAAAGAAATATAATTTCGAGCTATTATTTCAAATATGATATGATTTCAAAGATGAATATGATTTCGAAAGTAAGTAATGATTTCGAAAGTGATATGGTCTAAATCGATTATGATATTTTGATATCAATTATGAAATGATTTTGGATATGTAAAACAACCATCCGGTGTGTAATAAGCGATTGGTTGTCAAAGAGACTGGGATCGGATGTCGTCACACTCTCTGCTAATACCAAAAGCCACTTTGACAACTCTGTACGCGGTGGACATTCCAGAATGAAGTAGGATGGTGGCAACGATCCTATATAAGGTATATACGTGGATCCGACTCGCATGAGTTGGCTTAAGGTAGCTAAAACAAGAGCAATCGACGGGCCAAGTGAGGTCATTCCTCTGATCGGGCACACACCATCGATATTATATTCTAACTTTTGATTTATTTGGTGGTCATCCTTCGATTTTTACTTGGGAGTGTGTTTAGAGTTAGGCGGTAATTGCGGCTAAACAGTCCGAAAGTGTAATTGGTATATCTACCCTAGCATTGCCTAGTTGTGCCGTGTCACCTACCCTAGCGCGCCTTTTACGAGTTTGTTTTGTACCATACATATGGAGTGCCCTCTGACGGCGTCCAGTACGGGCGGGATTACGGTACTGAATAGATTATAGGAATATGTAAAAATGTGTTAAGAGAGATATGGGTAATGCCTTAACGCTATTTTAATACTTTTACTTTACTGTAGACATATTATAATAGCATATTGTACTACATAGTAGATAGTTTAACGGATCCTTAGGAGATGTGAATCCCGAACATCTCTTAAGTTACTGCACTCATGTTAGACACTAGATAGGAGATGTCAAACCCTGTAAACATCTCTGACGCCGTCACATGCATATTTACCGTTGATTTTACTTACATAAGATCTTTTAGTTCTGACTCGAGTGTTTTGTCTTTTCAATTGGCTCGAGTCAGCCTGAGCATTTCATGATTTGAAGACTTATTCCGGAGGACGAAGACGAAGATTTGTACTACTACTATTGACTATACTATTCCACTGCATCATATTATTCCGCTGCATTTTTATTTATTTATCTCTAATATGTGTAATTCTGATACTGTATTGTATAAGTTTAATCAAATATTTTGTAAACAGCTTCATGAACTGTTATTTGATTATTATGTTTTGTCATTCCGCTGTGAGATTCTGTTTTGTTTTATTTCTTTTTTTTCTTATTCACCCCAATAAAAATCCGCCCTTCTATATTTTTTGAGTCGACACGTGTATCAGCTTAAAGCGTCCAAAAAAGTGGGATATTACAGTTGGTATCAAAGCTTTGGTTTAGCGAAAACCTTAACTTTGTGGGGTCTGACTTTTCATTTATAGGGTAGTGATACCCTAAAATGAGTCGCTGAGAGTATATATGAGAGAGCGTATTTGTTAGTGTCATAAAAGGTTTTTATATTGTGTTAATTTGTTCCGTTTTGTATTTATAAATTTTGGTTGGTGCATAGGACGCTATGACATCGATAGGGATTTCTAAACACTTAATAGGACAGACCGACACAATATTTGTTTTGAAATATAAGTAAATGAAATAATTTTGCCTATTGTATATTCTGTATATAAAATATTAAATTTTATAAAGGATATATTTGGTTGTAATATATTTGTTTGTTAGGTAATGAAATTTATAAGTATTGATTGTAAAATAAAATTTACAAACAAAATGAGAATAAATTGGAAATTTTAGAACTTAATTTCCAGGGTTTTTGAAAATTTCTTTTAAATGATTTTGGAATACAATAATAATATTATTTGAAGTATTTTCTGATATAAATATTTCAACATAATTTGAAAGAACTGTTTTAAAGGAATTTTGGAAAGAAACAGGTTATGTACTCCCCTTTCTGTCGTTGGAAAATAATTTCGATGATGAGTGCACGCATCATCGACATTCATTTTCGAGTTTCTAAGTGGGAAGGCCACTGTAGTAGTTTTACTGCAGATTTATTTTGACAAAAAATATAAATATCAAATTTCTTTAAATATAATTGGATATAAGTTATGAGTATATACATCCATCTATTGTTTTAAATAATTTGAAATGGAACCCACCATTTAGTTTTTAAATTTCTATAAATTACAGATTTCAATTATTGTAATGGAATAAAATTTTAACTATTTAATAATTGGAACTTCTAAAGTTGAAAATAAAAGATTAAATGCTAAGTTATAAATGAAGTATATAAGAAATTTGAAATTTGTAACATGTAATATAAATAGGATATGAAAATAAGAAATGATAACTATTGAACATTTATTTACTAAAATGAAATAAGATAAACTTGTGTAACTTTCAATTACATTCTTAAAGAAATATATATAATTTACCAATTATAAAAGTTGAAATGTTAAAAGATTTTGTAATGGAAAATTTTACAAGTAAACCTTATGTAATGAAAGTGTTCAGCAAATTACTTTTATAAATAAGAGTTTAATGTTATAGTTGTTATAAACCTAAGTTATAATTGAAATGTTACTATAATAAATTCTGATAGAAAGTAAATATGGTAAGTAGATTATTATAAACTTAAGTTAATGAATTGATATGCCAAGTAATTGAATTTAATACGAATACTATAAATAAATGAATGTAATGCAATATAAAGAAATTGACATGATATGAATAAATGAAAATGAATTTTGTAAGTAATAAATGCAAACAAATGAAACAAACACTGAATGAAAAAAATGAACAATGACCCTTGTGAAAAGAAATTAATAAGAATAAACTTAAATAATGTTAGAATCTACTGTTCATTTGGTTTATAGATTTTTTGGGAAATGATACTTCTAATTCTTTGAATGTATGAATAATCTATTAAGTTTTATCTAAGACTGTTGAGTAAATAATATGCTTAGTAGTTATTTGACATTCTATGTGATTAAAAGTTTCTAAGCCCGAACAAACTATTTGCTTTAGTTAATATGGATGGATAATTGATTTGTATTGATTTCATATGATGATTATATGTTGTGTTTGCAAATGATTGTTGTTTTATATTGATTGTTAGTTAGTAGTTGAAAAAACTTTAAATATTTCGTTGTATATAATTATTAACTCTTTTGGATTACATAAGCGAAATACAGGTTATGGAAGCAATAACTACTGCTTTTGGTTTCATAATTTAAGCGTTGTTTGCCCTATAAATAGGTACGTTCTCGGATTACGTTTCCTAGCGGTATTATATACATACATACATACATACATACATACATATATATATATATATATATATTTCCATTGTTGGGTTATATTATTTCGAGATATTGTGATATATATTGTTATATTTGATATTGTATTTTCTTCCGAGCCTCTCCGTACAAAGGTGACTGTGCCGAAATTTTTCGTAAATTTTGGACTTAGAAAATTTTATGAAATATTTTCCAAAATTTTATTACTTGAATATAAAAGGATTTAATGGTTACAAATTGGTAATATTTTATTTAAATTATTTAATTTTGTAAATTTATTTGTTCATACAATTAATGTTTTTGAATATGATATATTGATTTCTTAATTCCTTCTTTCCCCTCCTTTTTTCTTTTCGGGGACGAAAAATTTTGAGTGGGTGAAAGTGTAATGACCCGTAAATTTTCGATTATTTAAATTGTTAAATTAATGAGTTTTGGTAATTAATAGTGAAGAAATAAAATTCTATAAATTAATAATGAAATGAATACTGAAATGAAGTAACAAATGATAATTAAAGCTAATAATTAACAATTTAAATGAAATTACAATTAATTGAAATAATGTAAATTGTTATACTTGGTTATAAATTTCATATAAGAAAACAAATGTGAATATTAAATTAACTAATGAAATGATATAATTAATGGTAATTGAATGAATTCAATATTATGTAAGAAATTATAATAATTGGTTGAAAAATAAACTTAAATGTAATAGATCATAAACCAATGTAAATTTCATCCATTTGATAAATAATGGATTGAATAATAGGATGGAAGTTCAATTGAATTGATTAATGGAAATAAATTATTAACCCAAAAAAAGATGAAAATTTGGGTATATTAATGTAATGAAATGTAAAACAAATGTTAACTATGTTATCAGATTTGAAATTGGTTAAGTATAAAGGTTGAAATCAAAGTAAAACGATTGATTGAAATTAAATTTTAAATAATTGGATTTTATTGAAATTTAAGTTAAACACTGTAATTGGTAAGTTTATCTACTTTAAATTGGTATTTAATTTGTTTAAATTATTTGTGAACGTTTAAGAAATCAAAAATGATAAAAATTTGTTAATTATGGAATTGAAATTGAAAATATGATTTAATTAATATAATATTAATTTATTTAATTAACTGAAATATAGTCATTTTGGCTACTGACTCGGATTTCAATGAAACATGTTCCATCGGATCCGTAACGGTGAATTATTATAAGATTTTAAGTCTTGTAGCGATCATACTTTTCATTTGATCGTACGCGCTCGAAACGCCTAGAAATCAACTTAATTGAAATCAACTGGAATCAATTTGAAATAAGAAGATTTTAATGTAACTTCTTAATACGATGCAGTTAGGACTTAAAACCTGTTCCATTAAATTTAAAATATTTGAAAACATCTATTTTGATATATGGGTTGATCCATTTTCGTTTCGGAGGCAGAATGGGATTTTCGGATCGTTTATCGTTCCAACCCAAATCAAATACGATCCATTATTTCTATTTTCTAACCTACCTATAAATATCTCATTATAAACCCTAGCCACTGCTCATATCATTTTCCTATACGTACATCTCCTTCTCAATTCATCATTCCAATGGCAGGCAAACAAATTCTTCGTTCAATTTCAAATCAAAACCAAATCAAAAAAAAAATCAAATTCTTCAAAATGTATCGAATTATATATCGATTTGACGATCTCGACGAGCGCATCTCAGATCTTTTGCTCTTTTTCCAATTTGAATCACTGTCTATCTAGAAATTGCAGAACAAATTGCGGTCGTTCATCGAGTCGCGATCAACTGCGACGGATCGGCGATTGGAGGATATAGTCTTGTGGAGAGGTCTGAGGGGAGTGCATCAGCATTCTTCGTTTGGAATTTCAATGGTTTGATCGATGTGTATTACTTGAATAGGGTTTACCCTAAGCGGCGGCTGTGCGATATGACCTCGGTCGGGTCTTCGCGAGCGCGTGGCTACGTGGAGATCGCTGGCGTGGTGATCGACGAGCTTCGGTGGCGGTGGCGAAGTTCTAGGCGGCGCGTACGTGGGGACGAGGCATGGCGACTGGGTCAGGTTCTTGCGTATTCGAACGATACTGTGAAGCTCCTTTTGCTTGCGTGAGATGATGATGATGTGGCTATTGTGAGTGCTGTTTTTTTATATATTTTGATTTCAAGTCGTTCCAACCTACATAACATTTACGTACAAGGTTCAATTCACGCGCGGTTTCTTGCATCGGGATCGTATTGAAATTCCATACATTTTGACGCTGATTTGGATGAATTCTGATACAGTCTGAATTTTTGGTTTAAATTGGACTTAAATTCAATTTTAAATTCAAAGATGAGTATTTCAACCCACTCACAACTTCTAAAATTTCTTATGTTTGTTAAATTTAATTTATGATGTGATTAATAATTTATTTATCACTGCTTGGTATATTTTGAATCATTATATCTGTTAATTTGAATTTATTTGAATTAAATCATTATTTAATTTATTCTTGAATATTAACTGCCAGTTAAATACCTGTTATTGATTATACGTTCTATATCGATATTTATTGATCGATTTGGATGATGATTGTGATGGATGTTGTATTTTATATCGTTATAAACTGCAAGTTCACTATGGGTTGAAATGATACATACCCGAATGATATATAGAATAAGGAAAAATCATTATAGGTTGAAATAATAGACTCGAGCGATTTTATGGATGTTATTTATTTCGAATTGCGGTTTGAAATGAAATACAACCGAAAAATGTTTAAATTGAGGATTGAAATGACAAATATCCGTATCACTTGACCTTAGGGTAGAAAATATATACGGACACCGGTTTGGTTAAACTAAATGATTTTAAAATCCTAAATTTTTGAATTTAATCAATTGATGTTTTGAAATAAAAATTGATTTATATAAATTGAAGTATTATTGGAAAATCAAGTTTTGTGTGAAATGCGAATTTGTTTAAAACGGAATTTCTTTAAGAAATTAAATCGAAAGTTTAAAGTTAAAATTTTACGTATAAATAAAATTTTATCGAAATTGAGTTATTGAATTTGTTTGAAAATAATTTTGAAATATTTTGAAATTGGAGTAATCCATACGAATATTTCAAACATGGATTGAAACGATATAAAGTTGATAGTTTATTGAAATTTGGTTTGTAATTTGAAAATTTGAAATGGTACAAATATGTTAAAATGAGATGAATAGTTTAATTTGATAAAAATTCCAAATTCATATTTTAATATAAACTGTTTTAAAAATATATTATTTTAAAAAAATTCTAATTATTAATATTGTGACGACCCGCCCTTCTACTACCAGAAAGACGTATCATCATTAAGAAAGAAAGGGATAGAAATAGAAAAGAGAAGAAAAGAAAAAACAACAGTATCAGAATCTCATAGCGGAACGGAACAAAATATAATATATCACATAACTATTACATAGTTTTACATATATCAGAGTTATAGAATATCAATATACATGACAGTTATACATACATCTATCACTATATACATCAGAGGTACATCATACATCAACTAACACAGCGGCACTAGATAAATAGCTACATACGCCTGGAAACTCCTGCTCCAAGCTCCTCCAGAAATCAAAGTCCATAACCTATCACTTGACCACTCATAAATATTTGAGTACCCAAGAGTTTATGAAAAACAAAATATAAACTCCGGGTCAGACATGGGTCTGGTATGAGTAAACGGTTTAAAGTTGTTTAACTTTGAAAAAAACATTTGAAAATAAAGGTATCACGTAAGACTCCCCACAAATAAATACGGGTAAGTTTTTACCTTACGCTAACCAAAACATTTCATAGGAAACCTAGTGATATTATAATAATGTCTAGGGTTTTCAAGTAAATAGAAAATAGCCGAAATTGTTACATCTATTAAATTCCAGCTACTAGCCACAAAAGTGGGTAATACAAATCAAAACCGTAGGGTCTCGTAGGGAAAATGGATTTCCAACAATGGCAGGGCTACTGGGGTACCGCCCGTCACAGTATAGGGCCTAGATCACCGTACCGAGGATCACTCCCGACCCCCTACAACACAAGGCCAGAACCATTCCTTATTGAACAGTCCGGAACAAGATAAACCCCGCGGTTGTAGCTAGCAACCGCCCACACAGCCGAAATAAAAAGGGACATCTAGACAGGGGAAATATCTTGTCCTGCTTGGGCATGACCCACCTAACCTTTCTGCATCTCCTCTGTTTTAGCCATTCCCGGTTGATGAGGCTTGAGGCTGCGATTACCTTTATAGAACAAATCTCTTAGAATGCTCATCGTCCGCCTGACGATGTGCTGAAAGCATTCAGTCCATACAAGTTCGTTCCGGGTTCGAACGAAACCGAAGGCATTATCTCGTCACACTCATTTTGGAATCACCCTCAGAGTCAACGACGATAACCCTTGCATTCTGAACACACCATCTCGATCTTCAATTCAGAATTCATGACCTAATGTTTAAATTGGATCGATGTGCTTTTCGGAATATCAATTGGATACCCGATCCCGGTCTCAACGAAATCCAAACGCCATTTTAAAGGCCAAGTTGTCTAATTAACTTAAACAGTTTAATTCAAGTTATTGAATTAACATAGCATTTATCCCAGATAAACATATACAAGCATCATAGATATAACATAACATATCACAGAGCATCACAGAATATCATCAAATAAATATCACAATCAGATATTCTACATACACAATCCGTAAGCAGTCATCTTTAAGTCTTATTTGTAATTAATTAATTACCTGAGAGTTAACCACTTAACTCTGTTTAATTAATCATTAATTAACAAATAATTACTTATTTCCTTTCAAATTGTTTAATTGATGATTTCTTAATTAAATATTAAGTCTTAATTACATAATTATTTTATTTCACACTATTAATTAATTACTTCCTTAATCAAGTGATTTAACTTTAATTACTTAATTAACTGTTCACTGACCATTAATTAATATCTTTAATTATTTATTAATAAAACTTAATTATCCAATTATTATCTGCTAATTACTTAATTAATCAATAGTTAATTCTTAATCAAGTTACTTAATTAATTAACTATTAATTCATAATTAAATTACTTGATTAATTAACTATTAATTCATTCATTAATTAACTTAAGTAATTGATTTCAATTATTAATTTATATTCCAACACTAATTATACTTTAATTATTCTTAATTACTTAACTACTAAGCATTTATTTATTTACTCAAGTAGTCAATTACTCTTTACTTAACACGTAATAGTTACGAAATCTAAACTCTAATTAAAATTAAATTGATAATCATTCTTAACTACCTTCTAAAAATAATTAACATTTGTTATTCAACTTAATTAACTTTTAAAGGAAATTTTCTTTAAATTTTGAGAATCAAAATACTACTAACTGCGAACTTAAATGTAAATCAGTTTCAAATTTAACTTAAAGTAATTACTTAACTTTATACTTAACTAAGTTAATTACTTGGTTAAGATAAAAATCAAGGCTTAAACATCGTTAAGTATTAATGAAAGATAATTAAAAACATGTAACAAGCTTCTAACTTAAAACTATTTAATAGTTATTTAGATTTCAATATTAATCTTGATGAAAAAGATTTTCACTTAGCTTCACCTTGAAAGTTCATTACTGCAGTTTACAAAAACCCGGGTCTCCCCTTACATAGTCTCGAGTGTAACTTCGGTTTGCACGCAAGCTTCCCCGAGTCATCCCCTGAAACCCCCTCTTCTTCTTCTTTTAAATTCTTTTTTTCTATACAGTAAGCTAGTTAAAAGTTTAAACACAAATTGAACATCCGGTTCCAAGATAGGCTCGCGATCGAAACTCGAAGTACATAAGCCATCTTCCCGAGTGAGACACGAAGCGACACTCACGACGACCCAGATACGACAGCCCACCTCGAACGCCACCGTGCACGTGCACGGTGGTTCGCCGCACCTCCGGCGACCCACATCACCACCCACAAACCACGATTCAACCCCTCACTCATAATCTAAACCCAGAATTTCGAAATTAGGTCGAAGTCGAAAAATTACCTGAAACTTGAGCTCGAAACCCAAACACCTCACCGAAAACCACCCCGTTCTGTAATTACACATCGCCAGAGGCTAAGCCACATCGCCCATGCCAAGTCCTGTCCCTCGACAAACACCTCCTCGAAGCGCGTGGAGCTCGATCACACCATGATGCCGAAAACAAAAATTTACAGTATACAGGAAACTCTTGAACTAAAACCCTATTTTACGATCGTTCGATTAATTCATAAAGTAGAAAAATTATTTAACATTTTTCCCAACATTACGGGTATACAAACTTGCTTCAAGGTAAATTTCGCTGATTATTATTGATTCGATTTCCAGGAATTGAGAAAAATGCAAATTTCATTCGCTTGCAAACTGCTCTCGAATTTCTTAATTAAAAATCCATCTTTTTGAATTAAAAATCATGATTTGCTGTATAGATTCAATATGCAATCTTGAATCAGTAATTTGCAACAATTGAATATTACAAATTATCACTTGGATTACCTGTTCATCCATATTACAGTGAAGTGCTTGATGAAAATGACTGTAATCCCCCTTTAAAAATCTTAGTTTAAGTTTAGCATCTTGTTCTGTTTAGAATCAAAGCTTAGACATGATTTAAGCAAGAATAACTTGAGTTTGATCAAAATATGTAGCCTGTACTAAATTCAAAATCACAGAGCATCTCAAACAAATGCAACTGAAGTATAGACAAACAGTTTATAAATAAAGATTGAACTGTTTAATTAACTTTAAAACTCTTAAAAATTAAGTTTACTCACCCTGCATAATTCCAGAACAAAGAATAATTTGATGTTGAACATCTGAAGCTTGACACTGCCTTGAATCAATAGTATGGAACTACCTGGAATTCTATCTTGATTTGAATAAAGATTGAGTTTTGTTTTCTCAAGTTTTCTTTTTTTATATAGTTTTACTGAATGAATCGAATACAAAATGAATGCACATTTATATAGAAGATAACAGTTGGATAGGGGAAGGTAGCATCTGGACAGTTCCTTCCTTATGAACAGATTTTTTAATGATATTGAATTTATAACAAAAGTTGGCCGAGAAGACACAAGTACATGTTTTGTTACTTAATATGCTTACATAGTATAATTATGTCTTGCTGTAGATGAATCTTTGTATGCAGGTTTGTACTTATGGCAGGTCAATATGGCTTGTGAATGAAGGCATTTAATTTGTTTAGGTTACATACTTATGTTTGTTTTTGTTCTGGTATCACTTCTAGTTTAATAATGTTACCTGACTCATTTTATTTTATGGTTTTGCCTTGTTTTCATCCTATTCTATATACTTTGTTCTTAAATTTTATCCTATATTTTATATTTCACTTAATTTCTTGTTTGTAGTTACATTTTATTTCTATTTCCTATTTACATTTGATTATCAACATTTAAGTCATATTTCATAAATGTACTTACTCATATTTATTTGTATTTGTACTTTAGCCAACAATATTTAAATATGTACAATATAATTTACTTACATTTATACTTATTTTTATATTTATTTCCAATTATAATTTATTCAAATTATATACATAAGTTTGACTCATATTTTACATTTATATTTTATATTACTAGAATTAGATTTTGAATTTTAAACATTACCATCTACAGATATTTCTATCAAATGTTAACAAAAGAAAGTATTTTAATTTAATGGTATAAGATAAATATTATAAAGGGATTTATTTTAAATTTTAGACATTATTATTCATATGTATATTTATCAGATGTAAACAAAGTAAAGTGTTTTAATTTAATTACATAAGACAAATTTTATTATAAATATTGTTAAGAGATTTAAATTTAAATGCTCCAAATCAATCTCCTTTTTAAAACACAAATTTGTATAAACAAATGGTAAATATTCCCAAAATCATATTCATTTTAATATGATCAGTTCACATTTTATTTAATTAGATCAAATATTTATTAAAATAAACGGGGCCAAAATCCAGGGTCGTTACATTCCTCCCCCTTAAAAGAATTTCATCCTCGAAATTTAAAACAAAGATAATTTTAAAAGCTGTTATACCGACCACTCTAACATATATATCATTCATGCATTGACAAAAAACTAAACAGTCTATCCTAACAAACAACATTAGCTATCTGAACATGAATCCGGATAAGTTTTCCCAAAACTATCCAGAGTTGTCTCTCGATGATCAACAATCCGAACTGGATTCCCGACCACAGTCAAATTTGATTCAACTTCCGAATTCCTAAACTACTGGTTTAACAACTAATGATGAATCATGAACAAATTTCTAGGATGGGATATACGCAATACACAATGAATTCCAGATATCCACTCTGGCAATTCAATTCTGAAAGCTACAGTACCAACTCTTTCCAAATTTTATTGACTTCTTTACAGAATTTCAATATCTATTCAATCAAGCCCGTACGATGTACATATATTATTCGTACGTAATATCAAATTTGATCGCTTGCTCGATCACACAATTTCACTTCCGAACTAGTATCGTCCACCCGACTTCCTAGTGCGGACTCAGAACTGGTTTCTTGATCAGAAACTGTCGTTCTCCTTGCATAGCCACAACTATGATAGAGAATTTCCAGAATCAATCAAAATCCATATCCATGGTTCGTCGTCGAAAGTCGAGGGAAAAATCCCAACTCGGATTGATATACTATCTCGAAATTCTGTGCTCGAAACTGGATCAAATTGCTATGCGAATAAAATAATATACGTTCATCCTACGTATTTATATCCATTGATTGTCAACTATATCAATTTCTTTTATTCACATTATTTTGATATCTATCCACTTGGAATAATTTTCTCAGTATCAAATTTACTTAAGAATTTCACTCTTCATTTCTTAAGTTTAATATAAGCGTTATATATACTCTTATATTGTTACTTCACCACTTTAGCCTTTATATCCTCTTATTTAAATCTGAATTTCCAATTCCCTGTGAATTTCAATTTATCTTCAACTCTGAATATTTAATTTTATTGACTATCTTCCATTTATAACTGATTTTTTTTATTATTTTTAAATTTGGTTTCATCCACTAGTTTATTTCAATTTCCAATTTGAAATCGGTTTGTTCCTAAAGTTTTAATTTCTTTTTTTTTATTTCTGGTTCCCAAAATTTTTGAAAAGTTTTGGCAGAGTCTCCATTTGTTTAGCATTACATATTTTCATAAGCACATATGTATAGTTTCGACACTTATTACAATAACTTCCATCCAATTCTCAAATCATTCCCTTCAGTTAAAGTGATTTATAACTTACTTGCTTATATTTAATTCATTTAAGCAAAACAAACTCATATTCATTCCAAATAATTTTAAAATCATCCTATTTTTCTTCTAATAATTCATAGAATTTTATCTAATCTGGTTTACTTCGAACGACCCATTTTCTTATGCAATTCGACAATACTATTGTGAATAAATAATTACTTAAGCTTTATAACAATTTTAAATTGATTCCATCTCAATTTATTCACAATCTTTCCACTGCATTTTCTTTTATTTCAAAAAGTTTAATTCCAAACCATTATATTAAACTCGACAACCAATATTTTAAATAACCATCTCACAATTTACTTAAGTCATTTATTTTCTTCAAACTGTTCCCCAACAACTTAAGTTTATTCCATTCCACCAATTTCCATTTAAATCTTTGATTTGATTTTTCCTTCATTCAAATCCCAACTATTCACAAATTTATCCGATTAGTTTATTCTTTTATCCATTCTTTAGTTTACATGAACAATTCATTATTGAATTTATAATAAAGTCATTCAATTTATGCTTGAATTAGATTTGTTTACAACTCACTCCAATTCTATTTTAATTCAATTCAATAATTACTTATTTACTTAAGAATTTTATTTCATTCAGTTTTATCTATAACTCGATTGAATTCATTTAAATTCAATTTTATTCCAACTCAACTGTAACGACCCGTTAAATTTATGATATTTAATAAAATGAATTAATATAATTTCTAATTTGTTTAGGAGTAAACGTAGAAATTTGGTATAGTGGTTGCAATTTAGTGTAACTATAAAATTTTATGATAATAGATGTGGATAATGTAAATTTTCACAACTTGATTTAAAATAATTTTGAAGAAACAAATAAATGTTGAATTTGTGAATGTTAGTATAAATATTAACTTAAATGGTGTTCATTAATACAAAGATGTAATTAGTGTAGATAGTAATAATTTATGCCTGTAGTGAAAGGAAAAGAAAACTAATAGAAACATAAAATTTATTTTATGTAAACAAAAGTATAGTTTTGAACAAACTTATGAAAATTGATAGAAACAGTGTTTGTAATCAGTTTGGTTATTTTATATTTGAAAGATAGAGATGTGTAAATACGTTAATGAATTTATAATGGGAAGGAATGGTAGAATGAAAAGAATATATATAATAATAAGCATTTGATTCAATTAAGGGAATTAAATTATAATAAATGGTCATTTAATAAATTCAACGTTTGTGAGAAATCATAATAGTTGTGTAAAATGTGTACAAACTTGGATTTGGAAGTTTATTGGATTTATAACGGTTTTGTTATTAAGTGTATGAGTTTAAAAGTTATTCCCTTTTGTAAAGTAATAGAAGAATGCATAAGATATAAACAGGGCTTAATAGAATTGACACTTAATGAATTGAATAAATTACCCATTTATGTAGATATGTATAGTGGACTATAAATGGCCTAAGCAAATATAAAATGGAATAATCATTGAGATTTGTACTATGAAAATAAATAGTAACATTTATTTGCAAGGAATAAAAGACTATTTAGGTGACTAGAATTTGGAGTAATGACTATTGTATGTTACCTACCCTTGTTTCTTGTTAATTTAGATTTTGGGAATCAAATTCAATTTATCCGCCAATTTACCGCAGTTAAAGTGAAATGAATTGGTGATTGAGAAATGTTAAATACAAATAAGATGTAAACCAAAGAAAATCCCATTTGTAATAAATTATGTAGAATAAAGTAAAGAAACTAGGAAATGAAAATGTGAAAATGTGGATGCAGTGAGATCTTAAGTGATAATAACCTTGTTAGGCAAGTGATAACGGAATTTTGTGTATATGTAATATTTACTGGTGTGTCAAGTAATAAACACATAGATGCAAGAAAAGGAAAGTTGGTAGCAATCTATATATGTTATTTATCTTACTTAGTATATTAAATAAGGTTTGGAATTCAAATTTTAATTAAAGGAGTTGGTAGCACGTTAGTAGGAAATAATTGTAAGGGTGGGATAACAACTACTATAAACTACCTAATTTAAATGAGTCAATGAACTTATTTGAAATAACGTTCATCTAAATATGAGTAATTAAAATGGCGGGGTCAACAATAAACGTTACTTTAGAATTAATTTATATTTTAACGGAAGTGTGAAAGTAAAGCAATAGAAGCGTAAACTTATCAAGGTAGAATTTAGTAGTGTAATGAAAAAATGTTAAGAACGTTATAGTATAATGATTGATTGGAAATCAAAATTTACTTGTTTGAATGTAACTTTAGGGAAATTGGATTTAATTAAAATAAAAAGGAAGAAAAAAAGATTGGATGAAATTTAATGTTGGAATATTATGTAAATATAAACTTAGATAAAATTTAAGGATATCTATGTAATAGAGTGTAAAACCAATGTTAATTTCATCTATTTAATACTAATAGGTTAATAATAGAATGAAGAGTAAATTTAATGTTAAGTTAATATGAATTAAGGTAATATTGGGGAATAATGTGAATTTTCTTCATAATATGATAAGTTGTAGAATACAACGTAAACTTAAGTATAACCTTTGGATTGAAAACATTGTTAAGGGTTATCTGTTAAATTTGGATGGAATTGGCAATAAATGTTACACTTATGGGTAAGGAAATAAAAATGTCCAGAATTTGAGTATATTAAGAAATGGGGATTGAAATTGAAATCTTGCAACGAATCTAATAATACGTTACATAAGTGTTAAATTAAGGTAACATTTGGAAAATATAATAATGATTTTCAAATTGAACAAGTTGTGGAATTAATAAGGATGGAAGAAAAAAAAAATCAAGATTTATTTTATTTATTGGAATGAAAAATTTATAATTTGATTTATTGCGAATAATTGAAATTTAATTTGGTAATTGGCGAAATGATTAATGATTGAATTAACATAGAACTTGTTGTTAGTTATTAAAATTGTTTAAGAAATCAAAGGAGAGAAATTTTATAAAATTTTAAATTTTGTAATTGGATTGGCTAAAGTGGGAAAGTGGAATTAATCAACGTTGTTACTTTTATCTCCTTCCCTATTAGATCCTTATGTGATTGCATCCACATTTATTGTTGATTATTCCTATATATTGTCACCAATTAATCGTACTTGATGTATGTTTAGCAATTTTGTCACACAGTTAAAGTATGAATATATATATATATGATGTATTCAAATTTTTCTGTATCTAGCACTTAATTAATTTAGAATCAAACTAACGAAACGTGTCATTTATTTTTGTCCCTCCATATTCATTTTCTTTCTAATTAATAAATACCTCTTTTTAATACCTGCTACTTTAAAAAAAAAAAAAAAAGGACTGTTCATATTTGCTATATTTCAATACCAAGTGTTCATATTCACTTTATTTCTAATTAATAGCAGCCTCTCCTTTCAAATCTATTTGTCCCTAAACCTAACTCTAACCTTATAAATAACCTACTTCTTATTCTTCTATTACATTTTGTTTCTCCTAACTCTAACCCTAGCCTCCATGCTATTCTTCTTCTTCTTCTTCTTTTTTCTTGTTTTTCTCAAAGCTCCTTATTATCTCTCATTTTAATTTTTTTTCTTTCTCTTCAAATATTCTTCTTCTTCTTCTTCAAATTTACTTCTATTTCAAACTTTCTTCTTTTCAAATCTAGATCTTCTCTTCCGTTTTCAGTTCTTATTTTAATCATTTTTTTTCAATTCTTCTTTTTCAAATCTTCTTTTTCTTTCAAACCTTTTAAAATACATACATTCATATAATAAGGAGGAAAATTAAAGTAAATCGAAATAAAAGAAAAATTACGGAACAAAGTTAGCAATCAAGAAGAAGCATATGCGTTTTTCACGAGGGAAGGGGGATGTGGCACGGTATTTTATTTTTGTTTTGTTTATTTTTATTTTTTTTTATTTCAATTGCAAATCGTTTAATTGTGATAACTTTCACATACGAACTCCGTTTCACACGAAATTTCTTTTGTTAGGATCGTAATTAAATTCCGGATCTGATGACGCTGGTTTGGATAAATTTAGAGACCGTCAAATTTTGGGTTTAAATCGGTTTTACATTCGATTTAAATTCAAAAGGTGAGTGTTTTGACCCACTCATAATTACTAGAAACTTTTATGTTTGTTAAATAAATTTTAGAAATGAATAGAAATTTATTTATGAGTATTTGGCATGTTTATTTCATTCATATCTGTTGAATTACATTTTATTAAATTTAACTGTTAATTTAATTGATTTATTGTGTATTAATTGACTGTTGGAAATTTTTGTTGCATATGAATTGCTAGTTAACAGTTGTATAAATTATTACTGAATAAACTGTTAGATTAATAGTTGATAAATTTAATTTGAATAAACTGCCAGTTATCACCTGTTATATATGATCATATATATAATTGTTATTGATTGATATTGATCGATGTTGTGATTGGATGATGGATGTGTTGTTGAATGAATGTTTTATTTGGATATCATTAAACTGCAAGTTAGTATGCATTTACATTTCATTCGGGATTGCGGTTTGAAATGATATACAACCGCAGTTTTATTTTTTTTAAATTGCGGATTGAAATGATAAATATCCGTATCACTTAACCATAGGATAGAAAACTATATACAGGCACCGCGGTCTATATATAACTATTTTTAATGTGATTTCTATGGTTTGGATGGAATAAGATTTATAAAAATCTTAAATTTTATACTGAATAAATGCTTTCTTCCATATTTATATACATATGAAGTTGAAAAATTTGAAATAAAAAGGTGTATAAATCTCTTTATTAAAATGGAAGAAAATTTAGTAAATGGAGTTTGATAATTTATATCCTATGTTTAAATGTTAAGTTGGAAATTTTAAGATATGATATTTATAATTGGATTTTCCCAAAATAAATTAAATGAATATTCTAGTATAACTTGAATTGGAAAATATATATAATTTATTACTAGAAATTGAAGTCTTATAAATTATGGATTCTATGTGAATATTCAAGGCTAATTAATAGAACATTTGATTTGAAAGAATAAAATCCAACTTTAGTTGAAATATTTATACTCAAAATGGATATACGTATATATATATGAATTTATTGAAATGGTTTTGGAACTTGAAGCGATATTAAATTTTGGTTTTAACTTTAAATAAAGAAATGTATTGTAAAGCCACGAGAAATATTTCTTTTCAAAGTAACATTTAAGTTAAACCACTTATTTTATATACTGTTGAATATCCAAACCATTTAGTTTTGAAAGTAATGGTTTTAAAAACTATGGATTTCGAAGTATTATGTTGAAAGTTAATATTCAAATATTTGGTTACAAGGAATTATAAATTTTAAAAGTGGCATAATTTTTGGAAAAGATTTATATTTGGGAAATGATATCATTGATTTAGGTTTTATAAAATAATATCAAAATGAATCTTTTTGGGTTTTAAAGAAGAAATGATATTGTAATATTATGGTTTTGAAATGGATTATATTCTGGTTTTAAAGTATAAACTATTTTTAAATGACCGCGGTGTTATAATAACGATTGGTTGGCAAAGAGACCGGGATCGGATATGGACATACTCTCTGTCGATACCGAAAACCACTTTGACTAACCGTGTACGCGGTGGAGATTCCAGAATGAAGTAGGTTGGGGCGACGTTTCCTGTAAGGTAAATACGTGGACCCGACTCCCGTGAGTTGGCATAAGGTGGCTAAAACAGGAGCGATTGACGGGTTAATGAGGTCATTCCTCTGATCGGACACTCCTCTTCGATATTATACTTCGACTTTGGATTGATTCAGTGGCCACTTCTATTTTTGATTTTGGGGGAGTTTGTTCGAGGTGGGCGGTAGCTGCGGCTACGCGTTACCATCGACCCGGAAGCGTAATTGGTATATCTACCCTGGCATTGCCTAGTTGTGCCGTGTCACCTACCCTATCGCGCCTTATACGATTTTGGTTTTGTACCATACCTATGGAGTGCCCTCTGACGACGCCCAGTACGGGGGAGATTACGGTACTGTATAGACTATGGGAATATATTCTGCGTTAAGGTGGAAAATGTAAAGCCTTAACGCTATTTAAAAGTAAGTTTATTTTACAATTAGACACTATTATAATAGCGCAATATACTACATAGTAAATAGTTTAACGGATCCTTAGGAGATGTAAATCTCGAGCATCTCTTAAGTTACAGTACTCATATTTATTTCTGTAAAATTTAACTTACATAAGATCTTTTAGTTCTGACTCGAGTGTTTTTGTCTTTTCAAATTCGCTCGGGTCAGTCCGAGCGTTTCAGGATTTGAAGATTTAGCTTTGGAGGACGAAGACGAAGATTTGTATTATTATTATTTATACTAGTGCACTACACCATTTAATTCCGCTGCATTGTTGTATTGGTATGTGTAACTCTGATATTTATTGCACAAGAAAAATAAATTATTTTGTAAAACAGTTTCATGAACTGTATATTTGATTATTATATTTTATCCTTCCGCTGTGAGATTCTGTTTTGTTTTATTTCTTCTCTATCTTTCTCATTTACCCCATAACAATCCGACCTTCCGTATGGTTTGAATTGGCACGTGTGTCGGTTTAAAGTGTGCGAAAAGGCAGGATGTTACATCAACTTCAGTTAAATTTAGCTACTTACCATTCTTTTAAATTTTATTACTCACTATATGAGTTCCTAACTTATTTATTTACTTAAATCTTATATTACTCATTTGGGTCATTTCATCTTATAACCACAATTTCAGATTATATATATAACACTTACTATCTTAAGGTATAAATTTTCATTCCACAATTTCAATTATTTTACCTTCCAATTTTATATTCAATTTAATTCAAGTTCAATTTCAATTTTATTTAACTTATCTCAGGTTAAATCCAAATATATTTTCTTCATTTTCATTTACTTAAGTTAAATTTTAATTCCCGGATCAAAATTCCCAATTTCTTCTTATTAATATCAACTTTACTTTATAAGTTCAATAGTTGATCCATTTAAACTTTCACATTATCTAAATAGAATTTCTTAGAATTCAACTTCCCGGTTTTCATTTCCAAAACCATTCTGAAATGATAACTACACATACCCACTTGGTATGTCAAATCAAATTTTCAAATTCCAAACACTTATTTTCACCAAAACAAATTTTCCCTTTTTAAATTTCTAAAACAACTTGTATACCCAACAAACCCAAACAATATCATGACCAACTATCCTGGTAGCAATCCATCACTTTAGAAACTCGAAAATGAATACCGATGATGTGGCCATCATCATCAGGATTATTTTCCAGCGACTGAAGTGAGTTCACATTATTGCCTCCAAATCTTTGGAAAAACATTTCAAACATTCCCAAGATTTTTAAATTCCCAAATCCTTTTGTTTAAATTCATTTAAACACCTTTCAAATTTCCGGGACTTAAATTCTGGTTTAATCAAATTTTAGTTATATTCCTTTTTATTAAAATCATACTTAGACAATTTTATTTGGTTATAAACCACTCAAATTTTAAATTTTTATTCAATTATAGCATTAACAACCAAACATCCAAATATAAATAATAATTTCAGAAAAATATTTCTTTTATGTCAAAATATAATTTTGGGTAAAATTATTTCATTTACCCTACTTTAAAAAAAACAATACTGTGTCGGTTTACCTTGTTTATGAGTTTAGAAATCCCTATCGATGAAATGGCGTCCCACACATCGACCAGAATCCATAAACACTCAATAGATAAGTCAACACAATATAAAAACAATTTTATATTCACTAACAAATACGCGCTCATATCTATTAATACACTCAAACCCATTTTAGAGTACTACAGACTCTATTCTATGAGTAAATCCTACCAGAGCCGAGGTTATTACCAACCTAAGCTCTGATACCAACTGTGACGACCCGCCCTTCTACTACCAGAAAGACGTATCATCATTAAGAAAGAAAGGGATAGAAATAGAAAAGAAAAGAAAAGAAAGAACAACAATATCAGAATCTCACAGCGGAAAGGAACAAAATATAATATATCACATAACTATTACATAGTTTTACATATATCAGAGTTATAGAATATCAATATACATGACAGTTATACATTCATCTATCACTATATACATCAGAGGTACATCATACATCAACTAACACAGCAGCACTAGATAAATAGCTACATACGCCTGGAAACTCCTGCTCCAAGCTCCTCCAGAAATCAAAGTCCATAACCTATCACTTGACTACTCATAAAAATTTGAGTACCAAGAGTTTATGAAAAACAAAATATAAACTCCGGGTCAGACATGGGTCTGGTATGAGTAAACGGTTTAAAGTTGCTTAACTTTGAAAAAAACATTTGAAAATAAAGGTATCACGTAAGACTCCCCATAAATAAATACGGGTAAGTTTTTACCTTACGCTAACCAAAACATTTCATAGGAAATCTAGTGATATTATAATAATGTCTAGGATTTTCAAGTAAATAGAAAATAGCCGAAATTGTTAAATCTATTAAATTCCAGCTATTAGCCACAAAAGTGGGTAATACAAATCAAAACCGTAGGGTCTCGTAGGGAAAATGGATTTCCAACAATGGCAGGGCTACTGGGGTACCGCCCGTCACAGTACGGGGCCTAGATCACCGTACCGAGGATCACTCCCGACCCCCTACAACACAAGGCCGAAACCATTCCTTACTGAACAGTCCCGAACAAGATAAACCCTGCGGTTGTAACTAGCAATCGCCCACACAGCCGAAATAAAAAGGGACATCTAGACAGGGGAAATATCTTGTCCTGCTTGGGCATGACCCACCTGACCTTGCTGCATCTCCCCTATTTTAGCCATTCCCGGTTGATGAGGCTTGAGGCTGCGATTACCTTTACAGAACAAATCTCTTAGAATGCTCATCGTCCGCCTGACGATGTGCTGAAAGCATTCAGTCCATACAAGTTCGTTCCGGGTTCGAACGAAACTGAAGGCATTATCTCGTCACACTCATTTTGGAATCACCCTCAGAGTCAAAGACGATAACACTTGCATTCTGAACACACCATCTCGATCTTCAATTTAGAATTCACGACCTAACGTTTAAATTGGATCGATGTGGTTTTCCGAATATCAATTGGATACCCGATCCCGGTCTCATCGAAATCCAAACGCCATTTTAAAGGCCAAGTTGTCTAATTAACTTAAACAGTTTAATTCAAGTTATTGAATTAACATAGCATTTATCCTAGATAAACATATACAAGCATCATAGATATAACATAACATATCACAGAGCATCACATAATATCATCAAATAAATATCACAATCAGATATTCTACATACACAATCCGTAAGCAGTCATCTTTAAGTCTTATTTGTAATTAATTTATTACCTGAGAGTTAACCACTTAACTCTGTTTAATTAATCATTAATTAACAAATAATTACTTATTTCCTTTCAAATTGTTTAATTGATGATTTCTTAATTAATTATTAAGTCTTAATTACATAATTATTTTATTTCACACTATTAATTAATTACTTTCTTAATCAAGTGATTTAACTTTAATTACTTAATTAACTGTTCACTGATCATCAATTAATATCTTTAATTATTTATTAATAAAACTTAATTATCCAATTATTATCTGCTAATTACTTAATTAATCAATAGTTAATTCTTAATCAAGTTACTTAATTAATTAACTATTAATTCATAATTAAATTACTTGATTAATTAACTATTAATTCATTCATTAATTAACTTAAGTAATTGATTTCAATTATTAATTTATAATCCAACACTAATTATACTTTAATTATTCTTAATTACTTAACTACTAAGCATTTATTTATTTACTCAAGTAGTCAATTACTCTTTACTTAACACGTAATAGTTACGAAATCTAAACTCTAATTAAAATTAAATTGATAATCATTCTTAACTACCTTCTAAAAATAATTAACATTTGTTATTCAACTTAATTAACTTTTAAAGGAAATTTTCTTTAAATTTTGAGAATCAAAATACTACTAACTGCGAACTTAAATGTAAATCAGTTTCAAATTTAACTTAAAGTAATTACTTAACTTTATACTTAACTAAATTAATTACTTGGTTAAGATAAAAATTAAGGCTTAAACATCGTTAAGTATTAATGAAAGATAAGTAAAAACATGTAACAAGCTTCTAACTTAAAACTATTTAACAGTTATTTAGATTTCAATATTAATCTTGATGAAAAAGATTTTCACTTAGCTTCACCTTGAAAGTTCATTACTGCAGTTTACAAAAACCCGGGTCTCCCCTTACTTAGTCTCGAGTGTAACTTCGGTTTGCACGCAAGCTTCCCCGAATCATCCCCTGAAACCCCTTCTTCTTCTTCTTCTTTTAAATTCTTTTTTTCTATACAGTAAGCTAGTTAAAAGTTTAAACACAAATTGAACATCCGGTTCCAAGATAGGCTCGCGATCGAAACTCGAAGTACATAAGCCATCTTCCCGAGTGCGACACGAAGCGACACTCACGACGACCCAGATACGACAGCCCACCTCGAACGCCACCGTGCACGTGCACGGTGGTTCGCCGCACCTCCGGCGACCCACATCACCACCCACAAACCACGATTCAACCCCTCACTCATAATCTAAATCCAGAATTTCGAAATTAGGTCGAAGTCGAAAAATCACCTGAAACTTGAGCTCGAAACCCAAACACCTCACCGAAAACCACC
The DNA here is from genome assembly GCA_030765085.1 of Allium cepa. Lineage (NCBI taxonomy): Eukaryota > Viridiplantae > Streptophyta > Magnoliopsida > Asparagales > Amaryllidaceae > Allium > Allium cepa. The sequence continues at coordinate 258,456,871 of CM060938.1, read as the reverse complement.
CCGTTCTGTAATCACACATCGCCAGAGGCTAAGCCACATCGCCCACGCCAAGTCCTGTCCCTCGACAATCACCTCCTCGAAGCGCGTGGAGCTCGATCACACCATGATGCCGAAAACAAAAATTTACAGTATACAGGAAACTCTTGAACTAAAACCCTATTTTACGATCGTTCGATTTATTCATGAATTAGAAAAATTATTTAACATTTTTCTTAACATTACGGGTATACAAACTTGCTTCAAGGCAAATTTCGCTGATTATTATTGATTCGATTTCCAGGAATTGAGAAAAATGCAAATTTCATTCGCTTGCAAACTGCTCTCGAATTTCTTAATTAAAAATCCATCTTTTTGAATTAAAAATCATGATTTGCTGTATAGATTCAATATGCAATCTTGAATCAGTAATTTGCAACAATTGAATATTACAAATTATCACTTGGATTACCTGTTCATCCATATTACAGTGAAGTGCTTGATGAAAATGACTGTAATCCCCCTTTAAAAATCTTAGTTTAAGTTTAGCATCTTGTTCTATTTAGAATCAAAGCTTAGAAATGATTTAAGCAAGAATAACTTGAGTTTGATCATAATATGTAGCCTGTACTAAATTCAAAATCACAGAGCATCTCAAACAAATGCAACTGAAGTATAGACAAACAGTTTATAAATGAAGATTGAACTGTTTAATTAACTTTAAAACTCTTAAAAATTAAGTTTACTCACCCTGCATAATTCCAGAACAAAGAATAATTTGATGTTGAACATCTGAAGCTTGACACTGCCTTGAATGAATAGTATGGAACTGCCTGGAATTCTGTCTTGATTTGAATAATGATTGAGTTTTGTTTTCTCAAGTTTTTTTTTATAGTTTTACTGAATGAATCAAATACAAGATGAATACACATTTATATAAAAGATAATAGTTGGATAGGGGAAGGTAGCATCTGGACAGTTCCTTCCTTATGAACAGATTTTTTAACGATATTGAATTTATAACAAAATTTGGCCGAGAAGACACAAGTACATGTTTTGTTACTTAATATGATTACATAGTATAATTATGTCTTGCTGTAGATGAATCTTTGTATGCAGGTTTGTACTTATGGCAGGTCAATATGGCTTGTGAATGAAGGCATTTAATTTGTTTAGTTTACATACTTATGTTTGTTTTTGTTCTGGTATCACTTCTAGTTTAATAATGTTACCTGACTCATTTTATTTTATGGTTTTGCCTTGTTTTCATCCTATTCTGTATACTTTGTTCTTAAATTTTATCCTATATTTTATATTTCACTTAATTTCTTGTTTGTAGTTACATTTTATTTCTATTTCCTATTTACATTTGATTATCAACATTTAAGTCATATTTCATAAATGTACTTACCCATATTTATTTGTATTTTTACTTTAGCCAACAATATTTAAATATGTACAATATAATTTACTTACATTTATACTTATTTTTATATTTATTTCCAATTATAATTTATTCAAATTATATACATAAGTTTGACTCATATTTTACATTTATATTTTATATTACTAGAATTAGATTTTAAATTTTAAACATTACCATCTACAGATATTTCTATCAAATGTTAACAAAAGAAAGTATTTTAATTTAATGGTATAAGATAAATATTATAAAGGGATTTATTTTAAATTTTAGACATTATTATTCATATGTATATTTATCAGATGTAAACAAAGTAAAGTGTTTTAATTTAATTACATAAGACAAATTTTATTATAAATATTGTTAAGAGATGTAAATTTAAATGCTCCAAATCAATCTCCTTTTTAAAACACAAATTTGTATAAACAAATGATAAATATTTCCAAAATCATATTCATTTTAATATGATCAGTTCACATTTTATTTAATTAGATCAAATATTTATTAAAATAAACGGGGCCAAAATCAGGGTCGTTACAAATATTTTCAAATTTATTAAACTATTTAACCAATATTAACTATATATATTATGTTAATCTATTTTAAACCAAATTAATTTGTTTTGGAAACTAATTAAACCATTTTAATTTATTTTAAATTTAATTAATCTATTTTAAGCTATTTAATCTATTTTAATTATATTTGATCTAATTTAAATCTATTTAACTATCTTAAACCAATTTAAAAGTATTTTACCTATAATTAAACTAATTTAGAGCATTTTAACTATTTATAATTATTTAAACTATTTCTAGATTTCCAGACTAAGTAAAGTGAAAGTGTTTAAATTCAATTCATTGTTTTAAAAAGAGAATAAGGTTAACTGAAATTATAACCTAAGTTGGAATTTTAAATGTTATAATAAATTGAAATGATGGTTTTGAAGTAAAGACTTAACCTAATTTTGGAACTATGATTTTTGGAAGAAATTATGATTTTGGAAACGATATAATTTGAAAATGGTAAATAGTGAATTGACTTTTAAAAGGAAATATAACTTCGAACTATTATTTCAAATATGATATGATTTCAAAGATGTATAAGATTTCGAAAGTAAGTAATGATTTCGAAAGTGATATGGTTTAAATCGATTATGATATTTTGATATCAATTATGAAATGATTTTGGATATGTAAAATAACCATTCGGTCTGTAATAAGCGATTGGTTGTCAAAGAGACCTAGATTGGATGTTGTCATACTCTCTGCCAATATCGAAAACCATTTTGACAACTGTGTACACGGTGGAGATTCCAGAATAAAGTAGGATGGTGGCGACGATCCTATATAAGGTATATACGTGGACCCGACTCCCATGAGTTGGCTTAAGGTGGCTGAAACAGGAGCAATCGACGGGCCAAGTGAGGTCATTCCTCCGACCGGGCACACTCCATCGATATTATATTCTGACTTTTGATTTATTTGGTGGCCACCCATCGATTTGTGTTTCGAGTTGGGTGGTAGTTGCGGCTATGCGTTACCAACAGTCTAGAAGTGTAATTGGTATATCTACTCTGGCATTGCCTAGTTGTGCCATGTCACCTACCCTAGCGCGCCTTCTATGAGTTTGTTTTGTACCATACCTATGGAGTGCCCTCTAACGACGTCCAGTACAGGCAGGATTACGGTACTATATAGACTATGTGAATATATATAAATGTGTTAAGGGGGATATGGATAACTCTTTAATGCTATTTTAATACTTTTACTTTACTATAGACATATTATAATAGCGTATTGTATACATAGTACATAGTTTAATGGATCCTTAGGAGATATGAATCTCGAACATCTCTAAAGTTACTGCATCCACATTAGACACTGGATATGAGATGTCAAACCCCGTAAACATCTCTGACGCCGTCACACACATATTTACCGTTGATTTAACTTACATAAGATTTTTTAGTTCTGACTCAAGTGTTTTGTCTTTTCAATTCGCTCAGGTCAGCCTGAGCATTTCAGGATTTAAAGACTTGTTTCGGAGGACGAAGACGGAGATTTGTATTGCTACAATTAACTATATTATTCCACTGCATCATATTATTCCGCTGCATTATTATTTATCTATCTTTGATATGTGTAACTCTAATACTGTATTGTATAAATATATTCAAATGTTTTGTAAACAGCTTCATGAACTGTTATTTGATTATTATATTTTGTCTTTCCGTTGTGAGATTCAGTTTTGTTTTATTTCTTTTTTTTCTTATTCACCCCAATAACAATCTGCCCTTCTGTATGTTTTGAGTCGGCATGTGTGTTAGCTTAAACATCTAAAAAGGCAGGATGTTACATAAGGACAGCAGGTCCGACAGGCCGATTGACGTTTAGTATTACTGCATGGTTGACTTCCCTATAGTGACCATGGACTTTGGCTTCTTAGGAACTGTATCTAAGATTGACTACATTATATTTTTCACCATCTGCGATGTACAGGGAAGACCTGGAATTAAATTGTTTTATTCTTTCTGCTTCATTTTATTTCTCATTCACCAGACTTTATGTCTGACCCATTCCAATTTTTCCTATTTTCCCCAAATCGTAGGAGGGCGTGTCTAGGTTACAGTTCTTTGTAGCTTGGAGGGTCATTGGAGCAGTTGTTATCTTCAGATTTTGTTTCTTTTGTTTCATGTACTTTGTTTCTCTTTTCCATACTTTACTCTATATGTTGGGACCTATATCGTGAACATTGTTATGCTATATGTTTTGGTGGAGACTACTTGGTACTTTTGGTTTTAGAAATAAATTTGGGATAATGTTAATTTTATTGAAGTTATTTTTCTATTAATTTATAATTAGTGAAAGTTTTCTTCCATTGTAATATTTTAATAATTTTATGATGTTACCTTAGTCTATGTGATATGTTATGGATTTTTATTTCATCCCACTACCCATGTTTCTATTCATGTCCGATTTTTGAGGTGCCTAGAGGTGCGAGGTGTCACAGTTGGTATCAGAGCTAAGGTTTCGATAATCCTAAAAATATAAAGGTTTTCGGATAATTTTTAAAGGATATTTCAAATAATACTTTTAAAAGTATATGTATATATTTTGGAAAAAAAAATTTATAAATGGGTCCCTCATATCTCTTCCTCCCTATCTACCGAACTATTTGTGGAGTACCTAATCCCATCTTTTTCATATCCACAGATTGAAATATCTGAACCGCAAGATATCCCCGAAGTTTCAGGCCTTAATATGCCTGCTTTGTTCAGACGTTATTTACAGGCTACTACACGAGCAGAGCCACCAGCTAGAGATGCTGCTCAGGCCGAATGGGCTCCAGCCTGTCCGCTGGGCATTCTCGATTTTCTCAAACTATGCAAGGACTACACTAGCTTAGGAGGCAAGCCGTTTCTTGGAATCGAGTCATATACTGAGGCGAGATCTTGGATCCGTAGTTGTGAGCGGATATATGGACTTATGGGATTGGAGGACTTGGCTCGAAGGCAATTGGCTTCATGGTAGTTGCAGGGAGAGGCTCTTTGTTGGTGGGAGATTGTGGAGGCTGAGGCTGATAATTTGACTTGGGCGGATTTTCATACTAGGTTCGAGAGAAAATTCTTATCGCAGGCTGAAGAGGGAGTGCAGCTAGAGAAATTTATACAGCTCAAGTAAGGAGATATGACAGTTAAGGAATATGTTAATCAATTGAGCTTTCCAGATTTGGACTAGACCTGATTAATACTCCTCATAAGAAGGCGCTGAAGTTTGCTAAGGATTTGAGTCAGCCACTGTAGAGTTTGGCAGTGAGCTACATTCTGATGGGAGCCACTTTTGAGGGATTGGTAGAGATAGCTTTACTTGCTGATACTGAGAAGAAAGGAGATGTGGCATAGAAGAGTGATGGAAGAAGCAGTGGAAAGGAAAGAGGAGAGGAGGAGGAGGGTCAGGTGGAAAAAGAAAAGTTCTAAGGAAGGACTGGAAGTGCAATACTTACGGGGAACCAGGTCATCTTGCTAAGAATTGTAGAGAGGCAGGAAAGCAACCGAGACCGAGGTGCTATCTTTGCGATCAAGTGGGGCATATGAAAAAGGATTGTCCGTCGAAGCCTAAGGATAGTTCACAAACACCTTCACAGCCTGCTCAGGCTTATACGTTAGAGGTAGCTCCTTCCTCTAGTACTCGTCCGGTTGTGGACAAGGGAAAGAAGGTGATCATCAAAGGTATGTTATCTGTCTTTGATTTTCCTATCCGTACCCTATCTGGTTCTGGAGCTTCGCACTCTTTCATATCTAGTACTCTGGTAGAGGGTCTTGGTCTTGATGCTTGCTTAGTGACCGACCCGGTAGTAGTATCAAATCCCGTAGGAGAATCGGCCTATTTGTCCATGTTATGTCGGGACTTGAAATTGTTTATTTTAGGGGTTGAGTTTGACTGCAGTGCCTTTTTATTAGGCTTTTCTGGGTTCGGGTTGATTCTTGGTATGGATTGGCTATCCATGTATGGTGCTGTTCTTGATTGCGATAAGAGGGTAATGAGGTTAGGCACTTGTAGTGGACATACCTTAGAGGTATCTTGTGATCCTAAAGGATCAGTCATGATGAGCTACCTTTATTCTCTTGACTTATCGTCCGATAGTTTGAGTTTGGTACCATTGTTAGAGACTTTCCAGATGTGTTCGAGGAGATTGTTGGCCTTCCACCTCAAAGAGAGACGAGTTCAAGATTTATCTTGTCGATAATACCAAACTGGTTGTTTTACCGGTAAGGCAAATGGCTCTTAAGGAACGTCATGAGTCGAGCAAGCAGATTGGATAATTTTTGGTGAAGGGCTTCACTCGTATGAGAATTTCTGAGTGGGGCGCACCCGTCATCTTTGACACTAAGGCGGATAGCTCTCTCAGGCTTTGCATGGATTATAAGGAGCTTAATACGCTGATGAATAAGTTTCGTTATCCTCTTCCCCGTATAGACATTCTCTTCGACCAGCTAGTAGGAGCCAAGGTATTTTCACAGCTCGATTTGGCCACGGGATTTCATCAGTTGCATGTGGCGGAGGATAGAATCGTGAAGACTGCGTTTAGGACTTCGGATGGGTTATTTGGGTGGTTAGTCATGCTATTTGGTCTAACCAATGCTCCGGCATATTTTTTGGACCTCATGATTCGAGTATTTCGCGAATCGGTGAACAAGTTTGTGGTGGTGTTCGGCGACGATATTTTGGTTTATTCACGATGCAAGGAGGATCATACTGTTCACCTGGAAGAAGTTCTTAGGACCCTGCGAGCATTAAGTTGAAGGCGAAGTTCTCCAAGTGCCTCTTTTGGAGGGATGAGGTTTGTTTTTTGGGACACATCGTTTTAGAGGATGGTCTTGTAGTAGATCATGCGAAAGTGGCAGTAGTACAAGATTGGCAGACCCTTAAGAATGCCACGGACATAAGGAGTTTCCTTGGTCTTGCGGGCTACTATAAGAAGTTCATTAAGGACTTCACTAGGATATCAGCTCCACTTACATGCCTTACCAAGAAGAACTCAGCTTTTGTTTGGGATGCCAAGTGTGAGGATGCCTTTGGTCGGTTGAAGGAAGCTTTGACTACCACACCCATATTGGTATTACCGGATGGAACCAAGCCTTTCTCAGTTTATACAGATGCTTGTGGTACGGGGCTAGGGGCAGTACTGATGCAAGAGGGTAGGGTAGTGCGCTACGTGAGTAGACAGTTGAAAACGCATGAGAAGAACTACCCGACGCATTATGTCACGCCCCACCACTATACTCACACTAGCCAAGGACACTACTGGGTACTGCCGTCGACTATCATGAAGAATAAGGCTTTTGAGGAGCGACCATCCATGTAATGGCTTTGTGCGAGTACCGATATGCCAGATGGTATGTCACGCATTTCTTTTCAAGGTGAAATCTGACATATCAGACACAATTCAAAGCTACTACATAGTGGCTATATGGCCTTCGGAAACAAATATAGAAATAAGCATAACACAAATCAGTTACAGATATTCATATCACAAAGGCGGAAACAGATATGAACATATCACATAGAAGTGTACATGAAAGTAGTGGTCATACAAGATCCACTACATCACAAAAGAATAGGTACAAGTGCTAGACAAAAGAATAAGTATACATCAAGGAGTCTCTATCTCGAAAGAATAACAAAAAAAACTACCAAATCTAAAGTAGTTAGATAAAAGTCAAATGATGGTCCCAGACAAGGAGTCAAGCAGAAGCACCTGTAACATCTCGGTTTGATTCGAGTATTATTTAATAAGAAAATAATAAACGGATCAGTCTAGCTATAAATATCAGATAAAAAATGAGATAATAAGAGATATGACAAAAACGTATGATAATAATAATGCCATACTGTGACAAGTATATATTTAACAACAACAAAAATCATACAATATCTCAAGAATCTCAGAAGTCAAAAAGTATGTCATATTCTTTATTTTATTCGCCAAAGCACAAATATTGACAAATATATCAATACTAATCGCAAAATTGGTGAAACAAAAATTCTAGAAATCATAAATTAGAAATCCAGAAATCACAAAAGGGGAGGCCTGTCACAAGCGAGAGCATGAAAACTCACCAACACATGCATCACAAACAGGTCGCTAACCCATGGTCGCTAACCATAGAGCCGGTGCAACGACGTAGTACAATAACGGTACGCCCGAGGAACCAGAAACTCGAATAATTCGAAACAACAACGTAGTACAATAATGGTACGTCCGATGAGCCGAACTCCATAAAAGAACATGGGTTGTTAGCCCACGAAAATGAGTCGAAATTCCAAAGAACCCATAGGTCGTTAGCCTATAAAAGAAATGAGACGAAACTCAACAAAACGAGGTATTGCCCCCTACGTGGACAAAGAGACATCGCATATCGCAAGTCTAAATCACAAAATGATCATCACTGATCAATAGAAAGTGTGAATTATACTAAGCTAGTAAATAAATGAGTTTAGCTTCGTGTCCCATAACTACTGGCTTAACTTAAATATTTAGGAACAAATTGTAGATTTCCACTCGAAAATTGTCACAAGATTTTAATCGAACGAGTCTAAGAATTAACCGACAAAGTAAATGCAAACGTTTCATACCGCTTGTTTTGCTAAGTCCTTTAATTAGATTTCTCGAACGAACGAGGAAAAAGATTTGTATATACTAATATATTTGAAAACAATTTTTACAAACGAGTTTTGTATTAAAAAAAATTAGAGTTGAAATCATCTTTGTGAAAAGGTTTGAATATTTACTACTAGTATAAAAACCTTTGTATTTCAAAGTGAAAAATCACAAAAATGATTATAAAAACAATCAATCACCAAAAATTCACAAACAAAGACGTGAATCAAATCCATAAAAATCGATACCAAATCCATCAAAATGGATATTCTCAAAAATCCCGAAAAAGAAGTTATCAAAGTCAACAAATGTGATAACAACTAATCGGATCCAGTAGAATCGATTAAAATTTGGAAATCCTCACAAAAGGCAAAATTGGCTGAGGGAAGCAGATTCAGTCGACTGAACTCAATGGTCAGTCGACTGGTTCTATACCTGGAAACTTTCAGTTTCCAAGTTCAGTCGACTGAACACAAAGGTCAGTCGATTGATACAGGGACAGGAATTTTCTGTCCCCAGGTTCAGTCGACTGAACTCGAAGGTCAGTCAACTGAGACAGGGACAGGAATTTTCTTCCTCCCAGCTTCAGTTGACTGAAACTACAGTTCAGTCGACTGAACCTACAGTTCAGTCGACTGAACTGCAATTTGCAGTATTCTCAGCCTAGCCCCAAGAAGGGAAAAAATCCTAACCAAGAGCGATCGGACGAGCAACGACGACTAGGGATTTATGCCAAGCGACAACCCTGCCTTATAGGCTCTTCGACACACCCCAAAAACATGTTCAAACATTAAAGCTAGGATTTTTACAAATTTGACTTCAAAACACCAAAAATTAGAATATTCATAAAACCAATTCAATCCAAAGGCAAATGGACAAGGAATAGATCTTAGGAATCACTACCTAACAATTATCAAAGACATAGACATAGATGTGAGTTCAAAAACTCACCTTTAAACCCAAAAACAATGAAGTAGAAGCTTTTAAAACAAGGCAAGATCAATTCCTCTTCACTACACCTCTAGAATCTTCAATCTAATATCAAAGGTGAAGTTTTTCCTAAGTTAGATCATAGGAATTTCTGAAATTTGAAGAGGGATTGGGATGGAGAAGATGAAAAGGATTCTTACCTAAGCTTCTCTTGGATATTGGACTTGAATTTGTGTTTCCTAATCAAAGCTAGGGTTTAGTAATTCCTAATTTCCAATATTTTTCCTCGTTTTCCTCTTGAGCTTGAGACTGTTAGGAAATGAGGAGTGGAATGAATGAAGAAGAGTGGAGTTGGGTTATTTGTTCGGTTAGTGAGATGAAACCCAAACCCAAAGCCCTAAGTGAAAATGTCAAAATTCTACTTACTCCAAACATATCGATGTTTATACTCAAAAAGGTCGCAAATGCCATTTTGGACTCAATGGAAGGGGTCTCGAGTCCCAATCCGACCGTTTGCAAAAAATTGACATTTCGGACTTTAATCCGACTAACGATGCTATACTTAAATAAAATATTTAAAATATACAATCGTAAAATATGCGGGTTGTTACACATGATCTTGAGTTGGCAGCTATAGTTTTTGCTCTCAAGTCTTGGAGGCAATATCTCTTTGGAGAAAGATTTGAGATTTTCACGGATCATAAGTATTTGAAGTATCTATTCTCTCAGAAAGATTTAAATTTAAGACAGTAAAGATGGATAGAGTTTTTAGCCTCTTATGACTTTGAGATTTCCTATACCCCTGGCAAGGGTAATGTAGTGGAAGATGCAAAGTGGTTTTAAGTCCTCTGTTTTTGGAATGGAAGCATTTGGAGTATGTTGCTACCCTTGATTTTAGACCACCATTGGATTTAGCTTCAGGATTATTAGCAAGCCTTGACGTCCAGCCTACTTTGATGGAGCAGATTGGAGCAAGGTAGGGACGAAGACTTAAAGGACATTTTAGGTAATCTTGGTAGAGGAGAGTCAACAGCACATCTTAGGCGCTATACCATGGATACTAAGGGATGGCTTAGAAGAGATGGTAGGCTTTGTGTTCCCCGTAGTGAGGATTTAGTAGATTCGGTGTTAGCCGAGTCTCATCATTCTAGGATGACAGTGCACCCTAATGGTGATAAGATGCATGGGAATATGAAGAGGCTATTATATTGGTCCGGAATGAAGAAGAGGGTGGCGGAGTATGTATAAAAGTGCATCACTTGCCAAAGGGTAAAGGAGGAACAGAAAAAGTTCAGAGGACTGTTGCAGCCATTGGATATTCCATTATGGAAATGGGAGAGCATCTCTATGGACTTCGTGGATGGATTACCAAGATCACGAAGAGGGAACACGAGCATTTGGGTCATTATGGATAAACTAACAAAGAGTGCTAATTTTATACCCATTAAGAGTAATAGGATGGCATCTTCTTTGGCGACTCTTTATGTAAGGGAGAGAGTTAGGCTTCATGGAGTTCCCGCCAGCATTGTGAGCGACAGAGATCCATTATTCACCAGCAAGTTTTGGAGGAGTCTTCAGCAAGCATTGGGAACAGAATTAAACCTGAGCACGACATATCACCTTTAGACAGATGAACAGACTGAGAGGGTAAATAGAGTTTTGGTAGATTTGCTCAGATTGTGTATCATTGACTTCGGAGGCTCTTGGGAAGACCACCCACCTTTGGTGGAGTTTGCTTATAGTTTGCGTATAATAATAGTTATCAAGCAAGCATTGGGGTGACACCGTTGAGGCCCTCTATGGTAGACTATGTAGATCACCGTCCTTTTGGTGGGACACCATTGATAGAATCTTGCTTGGACCAGACTTGGTAGAGGAAACTTCCAAGAAGGTGGATTTGATTCGCAAGAGGTTGAAGATTGCATAAGATACACGAAAGTCATATTCCGACAAAAGACGTTCAAATTTGGAGTTTAAGGTTGGAGATATGGTTTTCTCAAGGTTTCTCCTCTGAGAAACATTATGTAATTTGGCTCAGTGGGTAAGTTGGCACTGAGATTTGTAGGACCCTTCCCTATTACTGCACGGATTGGAAAAGTGGCATACAGGGTTGATCTTCCAGATAAGTTGGCAAGAGTTCATGATGTTTTTCATGTTTCGCATCTGAGGAAGTGTCTACATGATTCCGTAGTAGTAGTAGAATCCGATCAGCTAAGAGAAGTAAAGGTAGAGCGCGAATCACTTGTGTGTCGTACATCCACCCATATATTGAAACATGACGTCAAGAGATTGAGCAATAAGTAAGTTTGTCTAGTAAAGGTTCTGTGGGGAGATAACCCTAAGGAGTGCACGTGGGGATCTAAGGAGAGAATTCGAACTTCTTATCCTTTTCTATTTGAAGGTACACTTCAAATATCTTATCTTTGATCTTTCCTTAGTTAGGGTCTTTTTGATAATCTTTAGGTGAAACCTATGGATGGTAGCTTGGTTGTAAACATGTCACTAGGGCATGTTATGTTTGATGGATGAAAATGATTGCAAGTGGATGCCAATGTTTGTAAATGGATGCATTGCATGCACTAGATAGATATTTATTAGGATAATCGACCAACTAGGTACACACACACACCTGCATATGCGTTCCTGTTATCTATTGCATTTGAACATGGTTGTGTGTGTGCCTCTGTGTGTGTGTGTGTATAAATGGATGTTGCATATGGATTGTGCATTTGGGTGAATGGTTGAAACATACATATAGAATTATCAATTATACTATGGTAATTGCATACATTTGGTTACATGACATAAGCATACTTGCATTATAGGAGGTCAACTGAATCAGTAGACTGACTACCTTTTCGCATTAGGTAAGTTCATATGCATTTCACTTTGCATAAATCATAAATTGCATTGGTTAAAAATAAGGACAATGGTAGAATTGGATGATGGTTGAGTAGATGGATGTAGTTCTTGGATGCTGGTTTTTAATTACGTTCTTTCGTCTTTGGAGATTTCGGGGACAAAATCCTTTAAGGGGGGAGAATGTAACACCGCGATATTTTACTGGACATATAATTAAAAAAAAAATTAAAACCACATCTGGTACTGTGGTAAAGGCGTATGTTGACTTCGTTAGTGACCTAGGATCAAGTCCCGTTGTCGCCCAAAATCTGGAGTGATGTTTTTTTAGCAGGTTCGTTTTCAGCGATTTTCCTATATATTTCAGCATTTTTTCTGACATGTGGCGGCTTCTCATTCGCTCTAGTGATGTAATAGGATGAGACGACTAATTTTTATTGGTTGAGTGATGTGTATAAGCAAGAATGGATAAACATTAAGTGTATGAAAGAACCATATTTAATCTAAAATAATCTAATGGATTATTCACTTAAACAATCTATAAATAAACCATCTAACCTAATCTCTTATTCAATCGCCGCCATAATTCTACAGTAAAATTAGTGTATATTATTCTTCCTCCTTTTCTCTACTAAATAAACAAATATCTGCTAAATTAAATTATCTATATATATTTAAGCAATTGGAGGAATTTAGTTGGATCAAAGAGAGAAAGATTAAAGCAAAGATTTTTTCAAATTTATTCATGCTCAAGTGCCGGTGAGTGAAATTAATACGAAATAGAAAAATAAAGTACTTCAATTTCAGTTCTTTTCTGGCACTTTGATGTGATTAATTTCTATTGTTAATTGAGAATAGATGTAAATTATTGCAACTTCTTCTCCACTTCTTAAATCTAATTTATGTTTGGTTTAAATATGGGACATATAAATTGTCTATTCATGTTTATGGCATAAATAAGATTGCAATTTATGTGAATTTTCGTATCTTCTTCTTCCACTTCTCATTCTAATTCATATTTGGGTTGAAATTTGGAACACACAAATTGTTATTCACGTTTCATGGCATAAATAAGATTGGTTTAATTAAATTGAACTAAAATTGTTATTAAATTTCTAATGGTTGAACAGGTTAGTTGAATAAATTTAGAATATGTTACTGGAATAAAATTATGGTTTTGATCGATATAATTACATAATTTTGAATACGATTTTGGAACAAAATTGGGAAGTCTAATTGGCATAATTGTTTGTTTCATATGTGGCCTAAAAATGTAAAAAATAGAATTTTGTGTAATTAAATAGTTTGTGGATATTGGATAAAGATTTTGTACAGATTAAATCTCTAAAAAGAGAACATAAATTAGGGTGGAAAAAAATGTAAATTAAATGGAACCTAAAGGCTTGTGTAAATCTGTAACAAAATGACCTAAAAATTACAGACAAACCATATGGACTAAACGGACATGAAATTGAAATACTATTTATGTAAGAAAAAGGAAAATTGTGGAATAACCAAATCGGATGTAAAAATGGTCTAAAGCAGATTAATGGAAATAAACAATATGTAAACTGTAATAGTAAAATTAATTAATCTGGAAGTGATTCGGTAGGCAGACCTTGTAAAGGTCTGGATAGGCGTTTCATGCAGTTAAGACCAAAATATACTTTTGGGTGTACGTACTAGGAGTAGGCAAATAGGTTCGCAAGGATGTTTGTTACCTTTCATAAAAGTTGCTAGTTCGTAGAATAGATAGCATCCGCAATCGTAGGCTTCTTCAGGCAGATCGACATGGACGAAACATGATAAGTGTGCTCCGACGTAGGCTTCTTTAGGCAGATCGTTGGAGGATATTGCGCAGTCACCCAGCTGCTGGTGCTCTTTCGGATGGCCGACACTTTGGACAAGGGCAAGTCCAAGTTGGTGACCGAGGAGACAGGATGATAGGAGTCCAATTTGGCTGAGCCTGAGCACAACTTCGAGGTCATGCGAGGTTGTTTGAGTATGCGCCGGTTAGACGTAAAAGACATTTAGTCACAGTGCATGTGTGAAGAGCATGACTTTCACGTTGTTGCACGTGGATAGGTAAGGAGAGCAGGTCTGAAGGGCCGATTTACATTTAGTATTACTGCATGGTTGACTTCTACAGAGTGACCATGGACTTTGGCTTCTTAGGAACTGTATCTAAGAAGGATTCACTACATTATATTTTTCACCCTTTGCGATATCTGGGGATGACCTGGAACTAAACTGTTTTATTCATTCTTCTTCATTTTATTTCTCATTCACCGGAATTTTTGTCTGAGCCGTCCATATTTTTCCAATTTTCCCCATATCATGGGAGAGCAGGTCTTGGTTACAGTTCTTTGCAGCTTGGAGGGTCATTGGAGCAGTTGTTATCTTAAGCTTTTGTTTCTTTTGTTACATGCACTTTATTTCTCTTTTCTGTACTTTACTTTATATATGTGGACCTATATTGTGAACTTTGTTATGTTTTATGTTTTGGTGGAGACTACTTGGTACTTTTGGTTTCAGAAATAAATTTGGGATAATGTTGTTATTAATGAAGTTGATTTGCTATTTATTTATAATTAGTGAAAGTTTTCTTCTGCTATAATATTTTAATCATTTTTTGTTGTTGCCTTAATCTTTGTGCTATGTTATGGATTTTTATTTCCCCTGACCATCCGCGCTTCTAGTCATGTTCGATTTTTGTGGGGTGTAGAGGTGCGGAGTGTCACATATATTTATAGAGATTGGTTATTGGAGAGCCTGCAAAACCATTAGCATCAGGTAACCGTTGGAGAAGTAAGTTAATGAAAGACCATATAGAAGTATGTTTAACACTTGTTAGATAATTGTTTTAGTTTGTCTGGTAGGCCCGAGTTAGCCAAAGGTTAGTAGTTAGCAAAATAAAACTACATTTTATTCGGACGGCTGGTCTATTTATTATCTGGTTTTGAGCAATATGATATTTGCTATTATCGATTAACCAGTTTGGTTGCAGGATTTTGATTTGAAAAAATATATGTTTCAAAGAGATATTAGTGAGGGGAAACCCATTTCGCTAAGCGGCATGGTCTTACTTAATATCAGTAAACCAAGATGTAATAGTATTATTCGCACCAGGTTTTATGTCTGACTCGAAGTTTATATTTTCAACTTAAACTATCGGGTGCTCAAAATTAATTTGTGTAGATTGAGAGTTTGGGTTTACAGGTTTAGTAGGTGGACGCATAAAGCTTTCGGAGATGAACAGGAGGCTGATGCTAGCTATATTTATGAGTTGTTTCGCTTTATTTCCGTTGTGTTGTATTAAGTCTAAAATGACTATTTAATACTCTGATCAACCAATGGGGACTTTTCATATGTCGCTCTTGTCGTATTTATGTAATAATTATATTTGATATGAACCAGGGAGATGATTGGGATTATGTAATGGAATATGAAACATGTTTTGTGAAATGTAATCACAAATATTTTTTTTGAAATCTGTGATTTTTTTCATGTTCATGTGCTTATAATATTATGGATACCATTAACATTACCATATTTTGTCGTTGGAAGTTAATACTATAGATGACTGCAGCATTTGTTGCGCTTAGCTTTGGCCCTCAAGATAAGGGATGTTACAACTGGGTATTAGAGCATGATTTTATGAAAAACTCTAAACTAAAATGATTTCAAAAGCATAATCCTAAGGAACTAGAGAAAAAATCAGGGTATGCGATAACGTTATAATTATGTACTTGTATTTGTTGTACATAAGTATACATTTTATCTCTATTCTCTCATCTCTATTAGGCTATTCTTCTGTATCTTACGAAGACTTGAATGCAGGTATGGATGCCAGAGGTGGAAGAGTTAACCTTGGAAGGGGAAGCACCACAACCAATGGAAATGCCAGACCTAATACTAGGAGAAATCAAGGTCTGGCATAAGCTGCAAATGTGGGTGCTGGAGTCCCGTAAGTTGACATGGGAAGAATGTATTAGTTTTTTGTCAACATGATGCAGGCCGGAATTGATGCTGGAGTAGTTGGAGGAAATGCTGGAGGAGCGAACCAAGAAGCTCTAGTGGCGAATAACTATTCTATTCTAAGTAGAGATTTTTCTCGGCTAGGAGGAAAGCCATTTATTTGTATTGAAGACGCAATCGAAGTAGAAAATTGCATGCTTCATTACGAGAGGATTTTCGCTGATCTAGGGTTCAATGATGAGCAGAAGAGAAGACTTTCTTCGAGACATTTACAAGAAGCAGCGCTGTACTAGTGGAACAGTGTTATAGTTGCAGTCAACGAGGAGAATATGACTTGGGCTGAGTTCAGGAGGAGGTTCGTGGAAAGATTTATGGCAGAAATTGCTAAGTCCACTCTGCTTAGGAAGTTTGCTAAGTTAGAGCAGGGGGATATGACTAGGGGTGGGTACGGTCGGTTAACCGACTCAATCGGTTAAAACTTTTGGTTAACCATTATAGAGGCTTCGGTTTGGTTAATTGGTTTCATTTAATTTTGCATCTGGTCTACCGACCGAACCGATAAAAAGTAACTGTGGTTAAGCAGTTTATTTAACCATCCAAATTAGTCGGTTAACCGGTTGAATTAACAGGTTAACTGACCAAAAAGACATATCGAGTGCCAACAATGCAACAACTACAAAGTCAGTTACAATGCAATGAAACACTGAATCAATCACTACTAGTCTACAACTGCATACTTAAGTTCTCTCTTTGTCACTCTCAATTCATAATTGCTTCGTAGTTCACACATTCATAGTTCATAGCATTACAATAGTAGCTTAAATTCAAATTACATTACAATAATACTTCATGTCAAGTGCAACAACTAAAAAGTCAAACTCCTAGTCTATAGTCCCCATTCTCCATTCTTCAGCAGTTCAACTCAATATTTAGTCCCCAGTGACCCTCCACTTTCGAAACTAGTCTGTCCAAATAAAAATAATACAAGCAAACTTGCATTGTAACTAAATATGAATTTTAACATATTAATTATTAATATGAGAAATATGCATTGTAACTTTATATAAGCAAGTTATTATATTCAATGAACATGAATACTGATAACATATTAATGAACTGAATAAGTGAATATTTATATAATTATTATATAAGAAAGTGACATATTTAATGAACCGAGACTACTTGAAATGAATCTTTAATATTTGTATTAGCGGTTGAGTTACAAACCTGCACAAGCAGTTGAACATATAGGAAATGATTGTACAGATTCAAACTATTGATCATAATATACAGGAAATGAACATACAGGAAATGAACTTGCAGTTAAACATGCAGGAAATGAACTAGTAGTTCAACATACAGGAAATGCATTTACAGATTTAAACTATTGATCATAATCTATTGGATGTCTATTTAATGCATATTAAGTTGTAAAAAAAACTAGACAAAAACAATAGATCTGAAATAATTTATTTTGATCAAAACAGTAACTAAATGTACATACGCAGTTAGCAGTAGCTGATATGTACATTAGTAGCCATGGTGAAAATAGCGATGACAGGGATGGACTATCCATGTTGAAAATAGAAGATGATGGCGATTCACATTAGCCTCCATGTACAAATTCTACATGGCAAACAAACTAGTTAGAGTATTGTATGTAAAATCAAACAAATGTGGAACTATATTATTTTACGAATGCTAATATCACATGAGAAAGCTTCATCATAATAATAAACATCATCGAGAGGAATCTCAATCCAATGATTGACAAAAATTGATTTGGATGTTAACCAATTTTGAGTACAAACTAATGCCTCAACCACTCGTGGCTCAAAGTACTATAAAAGGGTCGCTAACCCTTCCTCCGTGCTAAAAGCGAATTCAAAAGCAACCGTGGACACCGGAATAGCAATGAGATCTTGAGCAATTAGAGATAAAACACGATATTTGGAACTATTTAACTTCCACCATAGTAAAACATCAAAATTATTTGGTGCATGTTCAATCGGTGCATTTAAATACTTTTCTTGTTCAATGCCTTCATTATCTCATTATTGAACTTGTCTTAGAAAAGTATTACTTTTTGTAGTAAGAACATCACTAACATTCACACTTTCACTATCAATGGATGTATTGGGTCGTGTTTCATCACATGTTTGTGTTCCAAATGTAGAATCGCTCACATAGAAGTCAGACGACGTTATCAAAATATCTTTCACATTTTTTTAACATGTCTTCCGCAACTACTTTTTCATACATGTCTTCAACACGTAACTTTAAAAATTGAAATTTGTACCTAGGATCAAGCACACACGTAATAAGTAAATTTTTGTTCATGTTACCCATGCTTCCCCAATATTTGTCAAACTTAGCTTTCATACTATGTGCCATTCCTCCAGGATAAGGATTTGTTTGTGCAATCAATACTTGAAGTTCTTTTTGAATTCCACTTAGCTCGGCAAAATAATCATTTATGGTAATAGATAAATTTTTGCTAAATTTTAAAGCAATATTATAAAAATATTTTAAGAATGTAACAAATAATTTAGCATTTTTCCAATCTATACAACCCGGAGGACAAATTTCATTATCAAAGTAGGCAACAAAAGTACCATCAATTTCTTTTATATCATCAAAAAAACTTTTGTATTATTAAGCCGTTTCGAACATCAAATACATTAAGTCCTACCTAGTGGGTACCTAAAACAAGCATGGATTATTCTCAATTCCCAAACTTAAACATGTCTCTCTAAATTTAGTAAATTGTGCCGGAGACGATCTTACAAATCTAACTGCAGTACGAATTCCAGCTATAGTAGTACTAGTTTCTTCTAGCCCATCATTGGCAATTAATTATATGAGTACAATGTATATGAATGAATTCACATTCAAAACACAACCACCATTATAATCATTTAATTTTCTTTTCACATAATTAATTGCCACTTTATTTGCACTAGCATTATCAACCATGATAGACACTATTCTTTTGAGTTCTCATTTTTTTTATACATTGGACTATAAGTTTTCCAATATTTTCTCCTTTATGACTAGTAATCCCCCAAAAATTCCTTTTATGAAAATTCCAATTTCCATCAATAAAGTGTATGGTTAAAACCATATAATTCACATTTTAAATAGAAGTCCATGTATCGGTAGTTAGACAAGCATTGTGCAATGATTCAAAGAACATCTTTTTAAGAGAATCTATTGAATCTCGATATTATTAAAGCACATCCCTACAAATTGTTCTACGTGAAGGAACTTCAAAACTAGGACACAATAACCAACAAAATTCAAGAAAACCTTCACCCTCCACAAAACTAAATTGGGGTTCATCAATAATTATCATTCAAGCTAACGCTTTCCTACATTACTCTTTGTTAAATGACCATGTGGTAAGATTGCAACTACCTTCACTAGCGCTATTTATTCCAAAAGCTAAAGTTTTTTCCTCTTATCGCTATCACGCGGAATTGAATTATAGGATTTTGCTATATGATAATTCAAATGTGTAGTGCTATTTGATCTAGAATCGCATGCAAATTGTTGACCATAGTAATTGCAAATACATTTCTAAACATTGCAATTAATATCTTTAGTAAAATGTTCTCATACCAGAGAAGGCTTTCTAGACTTGTGATTCGGGTGTAGAGGTGGTTTTCTAGCATTGATGTCCTAGTCCCCGGTTTCCTCATCATCCGCTTCTTCCTCATACTCATCATCATCTCTTGTTTCTCTACATGATCTACCTAATGATGTCGGTGTTTGTTTATGAGTACTTTAACTGAATATCCATCAGTGCAATATATGTGGAGCTTATCATCTTTTCCTATAATAAATACTTTACTTTCGCTTCTTACCATTAGTTGCAATAATTAATTAGCATTCTAATTAATCTTATTAGTGTGTATTAAGTGTACGTTAACTCTTGTTATACAATATTTAGAAGACTGTAAGCATTATTAGGAATACATTTTATGTGACCATATAAGGAAAAATAACAGTTTGAAATCATCAAAATTGCTCGGACTGAATGTCAAGCAAGAAAGCCAACTAAAATTAAAGGCTTTAGGATTAATAGCAAACCAACATGTTTGAATGCATTATGAATAAAAATGAATTAGCAAATGACTAAAATTTGGTAGCTCTAGTAGTGGTATCACAATTTTTGTGGCCTAACTAAGTCAAAAGGCAGAGGAGGGACAGGGAAAAATAAATAAATAAAGCGCTTGTTGATCCAAAAATACCAATTAAAAGGTCAATAAGATGGGCAGCATCACAAAAAAACATATCATTTATTTGCATATGAAATGTAGTAGAAACTATATAAGCATCTATTTGCATTAAATTACAATACTAAGTAACCAAATAACCCACAAAAAAGAATGTAAATCATTTTTTTGAAGTTACTTGGTAAAGTTGTTAAAAACTAGCGATGAAATGAAATTTTTGTTTTAAATTAAGGATATCATGAAATGATTTCAGGATTAGAAAACTTAAAATAAACTCGGGATTGCAAATCTTACTGCATCATGAAATAAATTCATTATTCTGTATATCATCGACTGATGATTTAACAAATTATATCAAAAAAGAATTAACATTTAACAGTATGCCAATAAAACATAACAGTTTAATAGTTAGTTCACAACTTGGTTATAAAATATTAACAGCAAGTTAACTTAGTATCATCAGTCAGTTATAATCACTATCATTTATAAGCAACATCAATTATTCTGATATGTTGCTATTACAACAATTATATCAACAAAAATATATTAACAACAACTGCAAGCTAACATCATTATTTTGTATATCATCAACTGATAATATAACAACAAGTTATATCAAAAAAGGATTAACATTTAATATTATTCCGATATAACAAATGATTATACAACTAACAATTAAGCTGTATCGGTTGCTGTTATGGTTAGTTCACTTAAAAGTTTTGTCTTTCATTTTCAATATCATTTGCTGTTATAGTTAGTTCATATAATCATTATTATGTTCATCTTATACTGTTTAACAGTGAGTTTATCATCTCAATTTTTCAGCAGCAAGCTTACTTCAAAATTGAAAACAATTGACATTTTAAATACAATTCAAACAGTTTAATTAAATATAAATCACAATTACATAGTTTAATTAAAGTTAGTATCAAGTATAGAAATACATAATAACTACAAAGTTTAATTGAACTTAATATCGACTATGGAAATGTATATAAATATAATTTTGGTCATTTTTCAGTTTATTGGGAGTACAATGAATTACACAGTCTATAAAAACTAAATAAAACACATAAAAACTAAAAATAAACATAATCAAATGATTAATACAAACTCACGTTTTTCCTTTTCCTGTTAGCATTCACCATATCTAAATTTGTAGATCGATCTGAATTTATTTTGATCAACGGCTAGGTAATTGATGAGTAGGGAGGCTCTGTGTTGATCTCGGTTTTTTCGATAACGATTAGGGAACAAGAAATTTATAGGTTTGAGAATTTTGGGAACAAGATAAATAGGCGTTGAATCAATGAATTGAAAGCGGCGGATAGGGCACGATAAAAATCTAGGGTTATATAGGAATAGACCGGGTGGCGTTGTAGTGGAGCCGTTAATTTAATTAGGTGAAACTATTTCCGATTAACGGTTAACTAATATATGTCATATGGTTAACTGTTAACGGAACCGACTTCTATCGGTTAACTAAGTGTTCGGTTAATCGAATTTATCGATTAATACAGTTTGGTTAAGGTCGGTTAGGTCAGTTAAATGCCCACCCCTAGATATGACTGTGCTCGAGTATGCGACAAGGTTTGAGGAGCTAGCGAGATATGGTTATGCTACAATTGATACTGTGATTAAGAGGAATGAAATGTTCATTAGGGGGTTGAAGCTTGATCTTGCTAAGGCCGTGTTACCGCATATTAGGGATCCAAGTGATGTTATTGAGATGGCCTTGAGGAATGAAGTGATGTAAGCCTTTCTTGAAATAAATAAGGCCAAAGAAGCTCAAGGAGGGCAGATTCTGAAGATAAAGTTTTTCCACAAGAAAGGAGATCTGAAGGGTGAAGCTACTAAGAAATGGAAGGCAGAAGTGGTCTGTTACAAGTGTGACAGGAAGGAACACTATGCCTATGAGTGCCGGACAGGAAAGAAAAGAAAGCCATGGAAAAGAAAGAGGTGAGGTGTTTTAACTGTGATCAGATTTGGCACTATAAGAACTAGTGTAAGGAGCCTGCCAAGGATGGAAAAGGAAAAGTGTTTGCATTGGAACCAGCTACCTCGAGACCAACAGCGCAGAAGAAAGGAAAAGCAGTGTTGGGAGGTAAGCTTTTGATTCATGGTATGTCAGTTAGAGTTCTGTTTGATACTGGTCAATCGCATTCTTTTATATCTCATTGTTTGGTAGATAAGGTTAACTTAGAGCCCTCATACCTAGTTACTTCCTTAAGAGTTGCAAAACCAATAGGACGGTATGCGACACTTGGGATGAAGTGTGATCACCTAGAGATTGACTTGTTAGGTCATACCTTTGTTTGCAGTTTGCATGTGTTTGATTTTGTAGAGTTCGAAATTATTTTGGGTATGAATTGGTTAAGTAAATATGATGCAAGAATATTTTTCCATGATAGGAAAATATCGATTAGACACCCTGACTACAGTGATCAGACTGTATATTCCGTAGAAAACCCTAGTTGTGAGGTGAATCCTTTGTTGGGTGTTGTGGAGATAGAAAATGAGTTAAATCGAGTTTTCATGGTAAGATAATTCGCAGATGTCTTTGAACCCATAGTGGGACTACTGCCGAAATGAGCTATTGAGTTTCAGATAAATTTGATACCGAGAGCAGAACCAGTAAGTAGATCGCCAAGCAGGATGACACCTACCGAGATGAGGGAGCTAAAGGTGAAGTTGGTGGATTTGGAAGGCAATAGTTTTATTAGACTAAGCAGTTCGCCTTGGGGAGCAGCCACTGATTTTGCTAAGAAGCCAGATGGATCGTTAAGGTCATGTATCGATAATCGTAAGTTGAATGAGAAGCAATAAAGAATCGATATCCATTGCCTAGAATTTACGATTTGTTCGACCAGTTGAGTGGAGCCAGGATGTTTTACAAGTTGGACTTAGCTACGGGGTTCCATCAGCTTAGAGTGATATAGAATAGTATTCATTTGAGGGTGTTTAGAACCAGATATGGATCGTATGAATGGTTAGTGATGTTGTTCAGACCGACTAATGCGCCAGCATTTTTTGCAGATTTGATGAACCGAGTTTTTCGAGAGCACTTGGATAGGTTTGTGCTGGTATTTATTGATGATATTTTGATATACCTTAGAGATGAAAGTGAACATGAAGTTCATCTTAGAGTGGTGCTTGAGACACTAAGGCAACATTAGTTAAAAGTGAAGTTTTCAAAGTGTCATTTCTGGAAGAAAGATCTCGGTCACATAGTCTCAGAGAAAGGGTTGTCAATAGATCCGACTAAGATTGAAGCGGTGAATAACTGAAAGAGACCCGAGACAGCGATTGAGATAAAAAGTTTACTTGGATTAACTGGGTATTATCGAAGGTTCATAAAGGATTTTTTGCGAATAGCGGCACCGATGCCCAAGCTAATACAAAAGAATGTGAAGTTTGTGCGGACCGATAAGTGTAAGGAAGCATTCCAGAGATTGAAACACTTATTGACTAATGCACCTATTTTGGTAGTTCCAGAAGGGAATCGGGATTTGTTAGTTTATATAGATGCATGTGGAATTGTATTAGGAGCTACGCTAATGTAAAGAAGTAAAGTGATTACCTACGCATCTCGATATCTTAGACCGCATGAGGTTAGATATCCAACACATGATTTGGAATTATCTACGGTAATTTTTACGTTGAAGGTATGGAGACATTATCTCTTGGGAGAAAGGTTTGAGCTGTATATGGATCATAAGTCACTGAAATATATATTCTCTCAGAAGAAGTTGAATATGAGGCAGTAAAGGTGGTTAGAGTTTATAGTTGCTTATGATTTTGGTATTGAGTATACACCAGGAAAAGACAACAAGGTTGCAGATGCAGTTAGCAGAAAATATCAGAATGCAGTTTTGGCGATGATAGCTGAGTGGAAAGATTTGGAAGCGTTGACGACATGCAAAGTAAAGTGGAGATCTCAGGGTGGATCTAGTAAAAAACGGTTATGATATCAAGTTTAGAGTTCAACTGATGATGATCGAAAAGGTGTCTTCTAAGCAGAGTGAGGATACAGTGTTAGTTGAATGGATCAGAAAGTTAAGGGATGGAACGGAGAGTGATGACTTAAAATATTTTAGTCTTGACCAGAATGGATGGTTAAGAAAAAAAATGAAGGTTGTGTGTTTCGAATGTGGGAGACATTAGGAAGAATGCTTTGGAGGAATGTCACCATTTGAAGTTCACTATTCATCGGGGAGGAATTAAGATGCATCGAGACATGAAGAGAAGTTTCATCTGGGAAGGTGTGAAGAGAGATGTAGGCTTATGGATGAAGTAGTGTTTAAACTGCCAACAGGTAAAAGCTGAACATCAAAAACCAAGTGGGTTACTTCAGCCTTTAGATGTTCCATTTTGGAAGTAGGATTCTATTTCTATGGATTTTATAGATGGGTTGCCAAGGTCAAACAGAAAAAATGAAATCATATGGGTTATAGTGGACATGTTAACTAAGAACTCAGTCAATTAAGAAGACACATGTTTTAGCTAAGTTATTCATGAAGAATGTGGTTAGACTGCATGGAATTCCTAGCATCATAGTAAGTGATAGAGATTCCTTATTCACCAGCGAGTTTTGGAAGAGTCTACATGAGATTTTAGGAACCAAGCTCAAGATGAGTACCGTTTACCATCCACAGACCGATGGGAAAATGGAAAGAGTCAAAAAAGCATTGGAAGATTTATTAAGAGCATGTGTGTTAGATTTTGAAGGATCATGGAAAGACCATCTACACTTGGTCGAGTTTTCATATAACAACAATTATCAAACTAGTATAGGGGTGGCACCTTTTGAAGCTTTATATGGAAGGCCATACAAATCTCCCGGTTGTTGGTTAGAAACCAATGATAGGTTGGTTCTTGGTCCAGATTTAGTTAGAGAAGTGTAACATCCCGCCTTTTCGCACACTTTAAACCGACACACATGTCGATTCAAACCATACGGAAGGGCGGATTTTTATAGGGTAAATAAGAAGAACAGAGAAGAAATAAAACAAAACAGAATCTCACAGCGGAAGGATAAAATATAATAATCAAACATACAGTTCATGAAACTGTTTTACAAAATATTTTATTTTACTTGTACAATGAATATCAGAGTTACCCATACCAATACTATCAATGCAGCGGAATTTAATGGTGTAGTGAAATAATATAGTAGATACTAGTAATACAAATCTTTGTCTTCGTCCTCCAGAGCTAAATCCTCAAATCCTGAAACGCTCGGACTGACCCGAGCGAATTTGAAAAGACAAAACACTCGAGTCAGAACTAAAAGATCTTATGTAAGTTAAATTAACAGAAATAAATATGAGTACAGTAACTCAAGAGATGCTCAGGATTTACATCTCCTAAGGGTCCGTTAAACTATTTACTATGTAGTATATTGCGCTATGATAATAATGTCTATTTATAAAATAAACTTACTCTTTAATAGCGTTAAGGGGTTACCCATATAGCCCTTAACACGGAATATATTCCCATAGTCTATACAGTACCGTAATCTCCCCCGTAATGGACGTCGTCAGAGGGCACTCCATAGGTATGGTACAAAACAAAACTCGTAGTAAAGGCTCGGTATGGTAGGTGACACGGCACAACTAGGCAATGCCAGGGTAGACATACCAATTGCTATCCGGGTTGGTGGAAACGCGCAGCGCGCAGCTGCCGCCCACCTCGAACAAACTCCCCCAAAATCAAAAATAAAAGTGGCACTGAATCAATCCAAAGTCAAAGTATAATATCGAAGAGGAGTGTCCGATCAGAGGAACGACCTCATTGGCTCGAGAATCGCTCCTGTTTTAGCCACCTTATGCCAACTCACGGGAGTCGGGTCCACGTATTTACCTTACAGGAAACGCCGCCACCAACCTACTTCATTCTGGAATCTCCACCGCGTACACGGTTAGTCAAAGTGGTTTTCGGTATCGACAGAGAGTATGTCCATATCCGATCCCGATCTCTTTGCCAACCAATCGTTATTATAACACCGCAGTCATTTAAAAATAGTTTATACTTTAAAAACCAGAATAAAAATTTCCATTTCAAAACTATGAATACGATATCATTTTAAAACCCAAAACAATATGATATCATTTTTCCCAAATATAATTCTTTCCCAAAAATCATACTGCTTTAAAATTTATAATATCTGGAAACCAAACATTTGAATTATACTTTCAAAGCATAATATTTCGAAATTCATAAATTTTAAAACCATAACTTCTAAAACTTAAATGGTTTGGATATTCAATGGTATATAAAATAAATGGTTTGACTTTAAGGTTACTTTGTAAAGAAAATAGTTTCCATGGCTTTACAAATATATTTCTTTATTTAAAGTCTAAACAAAAATTTAAATATCACTTACAAGTTCCAAAACCACTTCAATTTCTATATATATATATATATATATATATATATATCCATTTGGAGTATTAATATTTCAAAACTAAAATTGGAATTTATTCTTTCCACAAATTAAATGTTCTATTATTTAGTCTTGAATATTCACATAAAATCCATAAATAAAACTCCAATCTCTAGCAATTAAATATTTGCTTCAAATTAATTTATACTAAAATATTCATTTTAAATTATCTTGGAAAAATCCCGTTATAAATATCATATCTTAAAATTTCCAACTTAAACATATAATATAAATTATCAAATTCCATTTCTCAAATTTTTCCAATTTTTATTTAACAGATTTATACCCAGCTTGAATTCAAAATTTAACTTCATATGTATATATATAGAAGGATAATTATTTATAAAATATCAAAGTTAAAATTTTTATAAACCGTATCCCATCCAAACCATAGAAATCACTTTAAAATATTTATATATAGACCACGGTGCCTGTATAAAATTTTCTATCCTATGGTCAAGTGATACAGATATTTATCATTTCAATCCGCAATTTAAAAATAAAAATTTGCGGTTGTATGTCATTTCAAACCACAATCCCGAATGAAATGAAAAATGCATGATAACTTGTAGTTTAATGATATACAATAAAACATCCATTCACCCATCATCAATCAAAATTATTTCAAACATCATCAGTTTAACAACCATCAATATATATACAATATAACAAGAAATAATTGACCGTTATTAACTAACATTTTATATTCAATTAAATTTATAACTGTTTAACTAGTAGTTTATATGTAAATAAATAAATTCTAACTTTCAATTAATATGCAATAAATGAATTAAATTGACAGTTAAATTAAATAAATGTGAATTAACCGTTATGCTGAATAAAACATGCTAAACAATCATAAATAAATTTCTACTCATATCTAAAATAAATTTAACAAACATAAAAACTTTTAGAAGTTGTGAGTGGGTTAAAACACTCACCTTTTGAATTTAAATCGAATTTAAATTCAATTTAAACTCAAAAATCCAACGGTCTCCAAATCTGTCCAAACCAGCGTCATCAAATCCGGAATTTAACTACGATCCTAACAAAAGAAATTTCGCGCGAAACGGGTAACGTATGAAAAAGTTGTTCAATTTTAATGAGTTGAAACAAAAATTAAACAACAACCTAATTAAAGCTTGCCACGTCATAAAGCTTCTTCTCAACTCACGTATGCTCGTCCAGGGAATGAACCCATTTCAACGCACGCCCTCCCCATCTTTGACCGTGCCTTTAGACCGCCCCAGGCCACCAGATGGTGACGCGCCTCCACCATTACGACTTCCCTAGCCGAGCTCTCCAATACCCAGAAACCAATTTTCAAATAGTCGCTCCAAATCAAAACGCCCAAATTGACTTAGGTTTCGAATTTCCTGATTTTGACCGCGATTTGCCGCTGACTCGAGTATCGATTTCGAAAACAGAGACTGCGCGTAGATTCGTATGGATGAAATCTACAACATATATCTTTTTTGGAATTTTTCTGAGATGTTTGAATTTTCATTTGAAATTTGAATAGAAATAGATCTAGGTTTGCATCCATTTGAGGAGGAGAAGGAGTTGAAGAAAAGAACGTACAGACAAATGATAGAAGATGGAGGCTAGGGTTTTTTTTTGATCGTCTATTTATAGATAGATCGCAAAAGAATAGATGTGCACGAATTTTAACGTGCAAACGGAAGTGGTCCCAAAAGATAAATAATATTAATTACACACGTTACAGATTTAGGAAATAAATAAATTCCTTATCATTTACATTTTATTTTAACGTATATACAAATGTAAATCTAGACGTTTCGTTTACGTTTCAAAATATATCCACAATTTTATTAATTTCCAAATTGATCTAAACAAATTTAGATGTAAATTAAAAGCTGATAAGTCTATCCATTGCAGTGTTAATTTCTCCACTTCCTTATATTTAGAAATTATAAATTAAGTTTTCAAAAACCTATTTTTGATTTTCAAACTTTTGTATACTCATCTTTTACAAGTAATAAGGATGCATTAACATTTGTTCATGGTTTCACCTTATTATCCTCAACTTCCATTTTAATTTTCAATAATTACAATTATTGAATGTTGATACTTTAATTAAATTTATACATCTTGCTTTCTATAATCTATATCAACAAATGGTCCAATTATAAATAGAATTAGCATTAACTTCATCTTATAGGATTAACTACTCCAATTACAAAACAAATCTATGCTAACTGCACGATTTAAGTCAATTAATTGTAATTGAGTCTACATTAAATGTTATAAATTATAAATTGGAACCTCAATAAATTCGCTTATTGATTTAAAATCTTTATATTCGGTAAATAGACACTTTATGGGTATAAATAACATTTGAATTATAACACATGTCATTAGTGCATGCTTCATTTCTTATAAACTCCCCTTTATTAACTAGAACACATTAACCAAAACAAAATAATTAATTTAGATTTATTTCAATCGATTGCCATTCTTAACTTAACATACTCAAAATGGTTAACCTAAATAATTGTTACCCTTTTACATTCAAATTCACTTACAACCATCATTACAACAATGTTGCCATAGATTTAGATTTAATTAAATAAATTAGATAAATGGGTAAAGTTTTGTAATTATCACTAATGCCAAATATATATGCATTAATTACTACTTATTATTATGAATTCATTTATTAATTTACTAGTTGCCTTTGTCTTTTTATATCCTATTTACTACCAAACTTTCTATTTAGTTATAGTTTATCAATATATATATATATATATATATATATATATATATATATATATATACCTAGGCAAATCAAGTTCTTGTCTTTTCTGTTATTTCAATTAAATCGGGTATGCACAAATAAATTGTTTATTAACTTATTCTTACAAAATTATTTACATGCATTCAGTTACACCTAATTTAATGCATTGATTTTCATTTATAAATTAAAGGTTTTTTTTTCCTTTAAAAGCTTTTATTACTAACCATACTCCAACCTCTACAGGACATTGATTTATTAAATTTGACATACTTTTAGCAACTCATATATACTTTGCGTCTATTCCCCAAATTTCACATTCTATTGTTACATAAATTTGCATTGATTTTGCTTATGCTAAATTAATTTCTCATAATAAATAAGGTTTCAAAACAATCAATAACATTTCCTTAGCCCAAACCCCGTTTACCAATTATTTTCCTTCAATAATTCATGTTGCTTTAAATACGTACATTTACACTTTATAGTTATTCTAATATACCTATTCCAACACTCTTAACCCTTATCTTTACGTTCACCCACTTGTAACATAAATTTTTATTTTCAAATTTATTCCCATTTACGGTTAATCAATGTTATTTTACATTAACCAATTTTAATATTCACCTTTAATTTCACATCTTCAAAGTATATCAAGGAAAAATCTTTCCACCACTTAATTTACTGAATCTTATGCAGTCTTACTATAAATAGGTTTCAAATTACCATTACTGTACATTCAATTACTATCCAAAGTATTTATTCATAAATCAATTCGATATAAACGTTTGTTTCCTTCTATTTGATTTATACCTAGTATACATTTTCCTAAATCCTATTTCATTACCTTCATTAAATGGATATCGCATTGAGATCAAATTTATTAGCTTATATCGCATTATTACCATTAATTAAAATTGGCTTATAAATTTTTTATTTACTCAATACTCTAAATAAATAACATATTATTCCATAATTACTCTTGTTTTCACATATTCCATTCAAAAATTAAACCACAATATTTACATTATTTTATTGAATTGGAAATCTCATTTTAAATTGTTAACTTTTAATAAGAACAAATGGCAACACCAAATTCCTAACATTCATTTTATTAAAAATTATGGAAAATATGACAAATTTAGTTAACAAAATTTTCGGGTCGTTACAAGAAGCGGCATAAAAGATTGCGTTCATTCGAGCTAGGATGAAGGAAGCTCAGTCTAGGCAGAAGAGCTATGCGGATAAACGATTGAAAGACTTAGAATTCTTAGTTGGAGATCATATGTTTCATCAAGGTGTCACCGATGAAAGGTATAAATAGATTTGGAAAATCAGGAAAGTTGCCACCAAGGTTTGTTGGACCATTTCCTATTATAGAGAGAATCGAGAAACTCGCATATAGAATAGAGTTACCGAACGGTTTGGCCGGAGTCCACGATGTTTTTCATGTTTCTCATCTAATGAAGTGTATTCGAGACTCAAAGACTACTATATCGCTGACTTTGCCAGATGACTTAGTAGTGGAGCCGAATTTGACTATAGTTAGAAAACTAGTTGGTATAGTCGCGAGAGATGAGAAGAAGCTAAGGAACAAGACAGTCATATTAGTCATAGTCCAGTGGAATGACGACGAGAGAGACTGTACTTGGAAAACTGGAAGTAGGATTCGCTGCTTCTACCCGACTGAGTTCCTGAAAAGTGAGGGCTAAAGTCTTCTATTGATCTACAACTAAAATTGTATGTAAAGACCCGTAAATCCGTACTCCTTGAATAGACACTAATCTCCATTGATTAATTCAAGATGAACGAAAATACGAACCCTTAGGGGTTTTAAGAAATATTTAAGAAAAGAAAAAGAAAAAGATAGAAGATAGAGGGAAAAGGAAATAGAAAATAGAAATTAGAGAGAAGAGAAAACAGAAAAGAAGATAGAAAATTTTAAAATAGAAGGAAAAGAGAATAGAGGAAAAAGAAAACAACAGAACAACATCAGAATCTCACAATTCGCAGCGGAACAACATATAATAATAAATGAATAATCTTTAAACAAAGAACTATATCAGTTATTACATTTTATACATTACATTACATCATATCATCAGAGTGTACAACAACAACAAATAGTGCAGCGGAAAAAGAAATACTATATAAACTAGTAATACGCCATGCCATCCAGCTTGCCTCCAGCAATTCCAGAATATCCTGATAAACCTTACTCTTGACTGCCCGTGTGGAAATTGGTGGGCACCCAGAGTTTAGGAAGGAAAACAATAAACTCCAAGTCAGTCATGTGACTGGTGTGAGAACTCAAAACAGTTTATTTATCTTTAAAAATTAAAATAGAGGAATATTTTTATTTCAATTCGCAATGCTTTTTAAAAATGAGACTACCATAAGGCCTCCCGCACACACACACAATGCAAACGCAGAATCGGAGGAGATTTCTCCTTATGATAGTCAAAGATGCTTGATACGCATTTAAATAACATTTGATATTATTATTAGTGCATAGTGTAGGAAAAATTCATTTCGAAAGTAGAATATAAATCTTAGCCAACATACGACCATTATCGTATGCCTACTATAGCTACCATCCAAACAGTGGTGACCACCATAAGTAAATGGCAGGTTCTACAACTAATACCGTACAAGTTTCGTATTGTTTTTTTGGATTTCCAACAAATGGTCAGGCCAAGGAACTTCCCATTGCCACATGAGAATGCCTCTGGAAAGACATCCCCGAGAACCAAACCGGAACTCTGCCAACACAAGGCCGGGTTACCCCTAACTGGGTAACTACTGACACGAGCACGCCATTCCCCGATCGTAAACGACCTTTCTCACGGGATCCCGATAACCAACAACCACAAAGTAATAAATTCATAGTAACCACATAGGTTAAATATCTGGGCTCCATACCATGATACCACCTCTATCCAGAAGGAAATGTACATACCCTAAAGGGTGCTACCCCTCATAACCTTGCTGCATCTTTCCTGTTTTGACCATTTCCGGGGTGTGAGGCTCGACGAAGTCACGTCCACAAAAACATACTTTATACAAAAGCCATGCTTTGGGTCAACAAATGATCAACACAATGATCACCAAGATAGACGATCAAATAAACGATCCTATCACAATAATCAACACAATGATCATTTCAGCAACACTCAGCATGTCACATTACCAAATTGGGAATATATCGCTGATAACTTCAACTATATAACCTCTGAGCTCGTACGTCTCAGAGAAGGGTGTTAAGCTAAAAGAATAAATTCTTCGCCACCAACAGAAATATATTTGAATGAAATCGGCTTTATATCTCAACTTGTAATGTCAGACATACAATCCATACAAGTCTATTCCGGGATCGAACAAAACCGAAGGCACTTACAAAGAAGTCCTTGCAATCCGGATATTCACAATCCTGATCGGATTCACCATCACATATGGAAAACTCTATACCGGAGCAACTCGGTGCAGAGTAAATCGACAGGTCATCCTATCGCTCTCGCAAATACCGGGTCTTCAACACCGATCTTCAATGCTATCATAACGACGTATCACATATTCGGAATGGGTTATACGACCCCATGGTCCTTTCCCGGTTAACCCGAATAGTGAGCGCTTATTCAAAAATAAGTGTAGCATTCACATTCAAACAAATCACATCAATTACCCATTCAAAGGGAAATATTGATAGTCGGTTA
Source organism: Allium cepa (assembly GCA_030765085.1). Lineage (NCBI taxonomy): Eukaryota > Viridiplantae > Streptophyta > Magnoliopsida > Asparagales > Amaryllidaceae > Allium > Allium cepa. Next base: position 258,423,393 of record CM060938.1, on the reverse strand, counting down.
TTGAACTATCACTGGATATGCACAACATCACCAGATTCCAAATAATTTTCCAAATTATTTATTTTCCAAAATATCTTCACTAGATATTAAATTTCAATACTTCAAAAATAAATCAACATTTATTTTTTTAACAAATTCTCCTTTTCATTCATAAATTCTTTAGCGAATTTATAATCCAAAATATCTATGAATATTCGATTTCAATTATTCATTTCAATTTATCTTTAAAAAGATAAATTCTCAAAACGTTTCATTTCACATTGGAAAAACATTTCCATACTTATTTATTCATAAGTAATTCACAAATTTTATTTATTTTCAACACTTGGAAAATATTCAATATACTTAAATCGAAATTTAGTATATATTTCATTCTTTAAGGAAATCATTCTCTTAAACATATTTATTTGGGCCAAAACGAATGTTGCGTAAAACATCGTTACGACAACCCAAATTCACTAGTATAGGGATTCGAAATTAAAATAGATATATAAATCCCAATACTATACAAAACATTTCCTTTCGGAAATCATTTACTATAACAACAGTGTTATAGTCTACTATTTCCTTTTATTTCTCGAAAACGTCTATTTCAACAATAAATGTTGAAATCTATGGTTTCGAATCTCAAAACATTTTAAAACATTGTTCGATCATTTTAATTCTATTTAAAACATCCAAATCCAAAACAATTTCTTTAACGTGTTTTTCACTATTCAAAAACGTGAATATACTTCATTAACAATTTCATCCTTTTATTCATTTTAATTCAAAGGATTATTCACTATTCAAAAATGTGAATATAACTCCATAAATAAATCATAACAATTTACTTATCAAAATAAGTCGTTTGTGAATTTATAAAATAACGTTTATAAATTCCATTTCTATTTATTTAATAACAACTTCCTTTTTATAAATCTTCTTTATTAATTTATTCGATTTATAACTCAATTATAAACCAAAAATTCACATTATAAGTTAAATACTTATAAATTTATTCGTTTGCAAAATCGTTCCTTTAAACTTCATAATTATAAATCTTATAACTTATAAGATTCATTTATTTAACTAAATCTATTCTTCAAATAACTTCACAAATTTATAAATCTTACTATTTATAAATTTCATTTATAACTTCACCATTTAAAATTTTATAAATTCCATTCACTTATGCAATCCATTTTCACTTCATTCAAACACTTATAAAAATTCGTTTTATAATGTCAATATTTCAATTTATAAATATCCATTTATAAATCTCTTAATATAAATCAACTTATATTATTCTTTAAAACATCTTTCATTTCCTTTATAATTTCACCATTCTGATTTATAAAATAATCAAATTTAATAAATCTTATATTCAAACCTTTATAATAAATTCAAAAATCCAATTTAACCTATTTTATAAAATCATTAATCCATATTTCTCAAAAATCAGCTTTTAACTATATTTCACAAAAAATTATAATTTTTATAACTTTAAAAATTATAACGTTCATTTATTTATAATGGATCAATTCCAAAAATATTAAATATTTTCAAAGATCACTATAAAAAACCTTTTAAAATCCCAAAATTTGGGTCCAATGATGCTACACACCAAATAGTCAATCACGACTACAACGATATCATATATCAATATGAAAATCCATCAAATATCAAAATATCTGAAATCAAATAAAAACTGTTGAGGAATCCTGTTGGATCCCTCCAACCTGTTTTCCTGCATCCACAAACATTAGCACAATACCAATTTCGCTCCAGTACGAAATTATCGCGGTATATGTTCTTATTAAATATTATCCGCTTAATAACGGCGCAATAGGGTCTCATCCGCTAAAAAAATGCGGGGAATCAATAACTCCAATATATACATATGCCAATATATATATATATTGCTACTATATATAATACCAATTTCACTGTTTATGAAATATTCACGGTATATGTTTTTACTAAATAACATCCGCTTACTAACGGCGCATAATGTCTATTTTAACAATCAATAGATATCAATCAACATTCAAACATGCATTCAAATATTTTAAATCTAACTATTTAAAATAAAATCGAAACCTATTCGATTGAGTGAGAAGTTCTCACCTTGATTTCAATTTCGTTTTAGCGATTTATTTCGAATAAAATTAAACGGACGTTTAATTTTACCCAAAATTCTCACTAACTCCAAATGACTCCAAACCAACTCTATCGCGTAGTGCTCGTCCATGCGATTCCAACGCAACTGGTTTCGCATTTTTTCGACCTCGTATGAAAAAGTTATGAATTTACGAAGTTTATACGAATTTATAAACAAATTTACAATATAAATTTACTTATCAAATCCAAAGCAATCTTGGCCGTCCACTGTTGCCACTCCACATCACAGCCCTCAACTTCATCTCCTCTTCCCAAACGCACGCCTACAGACTAATATACGCACAATCAAACCCATCACAACCTAAACTAGGGTTAATTAATCCTTCCTCCACGATGATCTATAGCACGATCAATGACCTCCATCACGTAGCCCTTCACCCCCCCTATGCACGGCCTCCACCATGCCAAGCTCGGCCACTCCCTGATGCTTGCGCACGCCAATGAACGGCCACGCACGCAGCCATCCTGCCACCTCCACACGACGCCAAACCTTATCATATCCGTATGGATCTGAAGCTCTCGCCTTGCTCTACAATGTTGTTGTTAACAACTTCGGCTAAAACTTCACGGATTGGAAGTAATTGAGGAGGAAATGAGATTGAATTCTGGCCTTTGAATGTTAGGGTGGCGGCTAGGGTTTTAGATTAGGTTTTTATTTTATTTTTTCTAAATTATGAAGAGGTGGGTGCTATTTATAAAGAAAAATCGAACACTATTCATCCGGAAATTCCGAACTCCGATTTAGGCGCCGTAACCAGCATTTCTAGGGTTTACCCCGCGTTCCGGACACAATGGAACAGGTTTCGGAAGCTAATTCGGACATCTGTGCGAGTTATGGCTGTAAACGCTCAATTTAAATTACCCCGATTTAAGTCGATTTCTAGGCGTTTTAATTTGTACCGGACAAACGGTAAATCCAATTGACTTGAAATTTGAAACCTTACAATAATATCACATTACGGATCCGATGAAACTGGTTTCGTCGAAATCCGAGACTTTTTGAAAAATGGCTATTTTAGCTCGCCAAATTTAAATTAAAAACAATTCGATGCGTTTCGAGCTGCCACGATCAAACGATAACTCCGATTGACACGAAAATTGAAATCCGGTAATAACTAACTATCACGGATCCAATGGAACTGGTTTCGTTCAATTCTGAGACTGTTCAAAAATTGGCTATTTTCACTAGTCGATTTAAATATTAAAATATCCAATTTTCACAAATTAACTTTTAATTCGATTTTAAAAGTTCTAAAATATTGTTCTAACTCCTATATGATAAAATAAAATTTTACAAATCATTTTCAATCATATTTAACTATATTTCAAATTATTTCCATAATTTAACGTATTAAATTATTGATTTAATTATCCAATTAAATCCAAAAATTCAAATAAAAATTTATTTGACTTATAAATTCACTTATTAATATTTAAAATTAATTAAATATTCATATTTTAATTTCTAAAAATTCTGGGTCGTTACAATCTTCCCCCCTTAAAAGAATTTCGTCCTCGAAATTAACAAGTAAGAAAAATTACAGAATTCTATTAATTTTCCATAAATCCATAGTTAAACTTCTTACAATACTTACTAAGTTTTCCAAATCATACTTAGTTATCTTTTCAAAAACAACTACTATTGTTTAACTTTCATTCCAAAATCAAAGTTAAAGTTTTCAAAAAATTCCCAATTTTCTCAAAATTTTTCTAACGCCTTAAATTTTCGGAAAAATTCGCCATAGTCTCCTTTGCGCGGCTCGATCCGAAAAAAAAATGACAGTATATATATCACAAATATACATCTCATCAAGTAATGAGGCATCCCGCAGGGAAAAAAGTGTAAAAGTACGATATTTAATCCGAGATATGTACCTTATATTTTATTAGCAAGCATATACGGCTAATATAGCGCGAAAGCGAGCTCCAAATGCGAAACAAACGCGATCCGCACCTACTAAACACTCAACAAACAACATGAGAACATGCATATATGACAATAGTATCAATATACAACATATAGCAACATAATTACTATATATGCCAACATAGCAAATGTAAACAAACAACAAATGCAAACATCCACCAACTATCATCCAACTAACATCCATAACCAATAAATATTCATTCATATTTTCATTAATATTAAATGAATTGGTTTTCCATTTAAATCATATTTGATTCATTACAGTGGATGTTTACTAACATTCATTTTCAATTAGTTTATATTCACTAATTCATATTCAGGTTGGTACACTTCCAAATCAAATTCAATTCTATTTAAGATTCATTTAACTTCCAATTGAATTTCAATTACTTTAGCTTTCAATTTCATTAACACTTAATGAATTATATACAATCAACTATAATCCATAACAAATCAATATTCATCTTTCTAATAACATTAGATTTTAATGAATTAACACTTATATTCATTATTTCATATCAACTTAAATTTACATTTAATTGATTAATATTCAATCCATTCATTCAATTCAATTCTATTACAAAAGTTGAATTTCATTTATATAACTCAAGTTCACATTTATCTCTTAACTTTATTATTTTACTTTGATACTAATATCAACTTCATTCAATATCACTTAAGTTACATTTCATTTTACTTTAAATTCATTTTTTCTTACAACTCATATTCATATATATATATATATATATTCATATAGTTTCACTTCTTATATATATAAGTTTATTTCACAATTGTAAATCACTTTAATTATAATTCAATTCTTTTAATTCTTTTTGCTTATACAATTATTCTTTTATTTAGATTATTCAAACAACCTAACAATCAACTTATATACTTTAATAATTCTGAAAAATTATTTCTTTATATATAAAATATACTCAAGTAAAATTATTTCATTTACCCAATTTTAAAACAATATTATGTCGAATTGTTCTATTCAAGTGTTTAGAAACCCCTTCGGCATAGTTGTCGAGACCACGCTGACGAAGGTTCATATGCCACTCAATAAACCAATCATCACAATATAAAACAATTTTATATTCACTAACAAATACGCTCTCATAGCTATTATTACACTCAAATTCATTCTAGAGTACTGCTGACTCTATCTCTAATGAGAAATACCCAACAGAACCATGGTTGTCGCTTAACCATAAGCTCTGATACCAGATGTAAAGACCCGTAAATCCGTACTCCTTGAATAGACACTAATCTCCATTGATTAATTCAAGATGAACGAAAATACGAACCCTTAGGGGTTTTAAGAAATATTTAAGAAAAGAAAAAGAAAAAGATAGAAGATAGAGGGAAAAGGAAATAGAAAATAGAAATTAGAGAGAAGAGAAAACAGAAAAGAAGATAGAAAATTTTAAAATAGAAGGAAAAGAGAATAGAGGAAAAAGAAAACAACAGAACAACATCAGAATCTCACAATTCGCAGCAGAACAACATATAATAATAAATGAATAATCTTTAAACAAAGAACTATATCAGTTATTACATTTTATACATTACATTACATCATATCATCAGAGTGTACAACAACAACAAATAGTGCAGCGGAAAAAGAAATACTATATAAACTAGTAATATGCCATGCCATCCAGCTTGCCTCCAGCAATTCCAGAATATCCAGAATATCCTGATAAACCTTACTCTTGACTGCCCGTGTGGAAATTGGTGGGCACCCAGAGTTTAGGAAGGAAAACAATAAACTCCAAGTCAGTCATGTGACTGGTGTGAGAACTCAAAACAGTTTATTTATCTTTAAAAATTAAAATAGAGGAATATTTTTATTTCAATTCGCAATGCTTTTTAAAAATGAGACTACCATAAGGCCTCCCGCACACACACACACAATGCAAACGCAGAATCGGAGGAGATTTCTCCTTATGATAGTCAAAGATGCTTGATACGCATTTAAATAACATTTGATATTATTATTAGTGCATAGTGTAGGAAAAATTCATTTCGAAAGTAGAATATAAATCTTAGCCAACATACGACCATTATCGTATGCCTACTATAGCTACCATCCAAACAGTGGTGACCACCATAAGTAAATGGCAGGTTCTACAACTAATACCGTACAAGTTTCGTATTGTTTCTTTGGATTTCCAACAAATGGTCAGGCCAAGGAACTTCCCATTGCCACATGAGAATGCCTCTGGAAAGACATCCCCGAGAACCAAACCGGAACTCTGCCAACACAAGGCCGGGTTACCCCTAACTGGGTAACTACTGACACGAGCACGCCATTCCCCGATCGTAAACGACCTTTCTCACGGGATCCCGATAACCAACAACCACAAAGTAATAAATTCGTAGTAACCACATAGATTAAATATCTGGGCTCCATACCATGATACCACCTCTATCCAGAAGGAAATGTACATACCCTAAAGGGTGCTACCCCTCATAACCTTGCTGCATCTTTCCTGTTTTGACCATTTCCGGGGTGTGAGGATCGACGAAGTCACGTCCACAAAAACATACTTTATACAAAAGCCATGCTTTGGGTCAACAAATGATCAACACAATGATCACCAAGATAGACGATCAAATAAACGATCCTATCACAATAATCAACACAATGATCATTTCAGCAACACTCAGCATGTCACATTACCAAATTGGGAATATATCGCTGATAACTTCAACTATATAACCTCTGAGCTCGTACGTCTCAGAGAAGGGTGTTAAGCTAAAAGAATAAATTCTTCGCCACCAACAGAAATATATTTGAATGAAATCGGCTTTATATCTCAACTTGTAATGTCAGACATACAATCCATACAAGTCTGTTCCGGGATCGAACAAAACCGAAGGCACTTACAAAGAAGTCCTTGCAATCCGGATATTCACAATCCTGATCGGATTCACCATCACATATGGAGAACTCTATACCGGAGCAACTCGATGCAGAGTAAATCGACAGGTCATCCTATCGCTCTCGCAAATACCGGGTCTTCAACACCGATCTTCAATGCTATCATAACGACGTATCACATATTCGGAATGGGTTATACGACCCCATGGTCCTTTCCCGGTTAACCCGAATAGTGAGCGCTTATTCAAAAATAAGTGTAGCATTCACATTCAAACAAATCACATCAATTACCCATTCAAAGGGAAATATTGATAGTCGGTTATTGAACTATCACTGGATATGCACAACATCACCAGATTCCAAATAATTTTTCAAATTATTTATTTTCCAAAATATCTTCACTAGATATTAAATTTCAATTCTTCAAAAATAAATCAACATTTATTTTTTTAACAAATTCTCCTTTTCATTCAAAAATTCTTTAGCGAATTTATAATCCAAAATATCTATGGATATTCGATTTCAATTATTCATTTCAATTTATCTTTAAAAAGATAAATTCTCAAAACGTTTCATTTCACATTGGAAAAACATTTCAATACTTATTTATTCATAAGTAATTCACAAATTTTATTTATTTTCAACACTTGGAAAATATTCAATATACTTAAATCGAAATTTAGTATATATTTCATTCTTTAAGGAAATCATTCTCTTAAACATATTTATTTGGGCCAAAACGAATGTTGTGTAAAACATCGTTACGACAACCCAAATTCACTAGTATAGGGATTCGAAATTAAAATAGATATATAAATCCCAATACTATACAAAACATTTCCTTTCGGAAATCATTTACTATAACAACAGTGTTATAGTCTACTATTTCCTTTTATTTCTCGAAAACGTCTATTTCAACAATAAATGTTGAAATCTATGGTTTCGAATCTCAACACATTTTAAAACATTGTTCGATCGTTTTAATTCTATTTAAAACATCCAAATCCAAAACAATTTCTTTAACGTGTTTTTCACTATTCAAAAACGTGAATATACTTCATTAACAATTTCATCCTTTTATTCATTTTAATTCAAAGGATTATTCACTATTCAAAAATGTGAATATAACTCCATAAATAAATCATAACAATTTACTTATCAAAATAAGTCGTTTGTGAATTTATAAAATAACGTTTATAAATTCCATTTCTATTTATTTAATAACAACTTCCTTTTTATAAATCTTCTTTCTTAATTTATTCGATTTATAACTCAATTATAAACCAAAAATTCACATTATAAGTTAAATACTTATAAATTTATTCGTTTGCAAAATCGTTCCTTTAAACTTCATAATTATAAATTTTATAACTTATAAGGTTCATTTATTTAACTAAATCTATTCTTCAAATAACTTCACAAATTTATAAATCTTACTATTTATAAATTTCATTTATAACTTCACCATTTAAAATTTTATAAATTCCATTCACTTATGCAATCCATTTTCACTTCATTCAAACACTTATAAAAATTCGTTTTATAATGTCAATATTTCAATTTATAAATATCCATTTATAAATCTCTTAATATAAATCAACTTATATTATTCTTTAAAACATCTTTCATTTCCTTTATAATTTCACCATTCTGATTTATAAAATAATCAAATTTTATAAATCTTATCAAACCTTTATAATAAATTCAAAAATCCAATTTAACCTATTTTATAAAATCATTAATCCATATTTCTCAAAAATCAGCTTTTAACTATATTTCACAAAAAATTATAATTTTTATAACTTTAAAAATTATAACGTTCATTTATTTATAATGGATCAATTCCAAAAATATTAAATATTTTCAAAGATCACTTTAAAAAACCTTTTAAAATCCCAAAATTTGGGTCCAATGATGCTACACACCAAATAGTCAATCACGACTACAACGATATCATATATCAATATGAAAATCCATCAAATATCAAAATATCTGAAATCAAATAAAAACTGTTGAGGAATCCTGTTGGATCCCTCCAACCTGTTTTCCTGCATCCACAAACATTAGCACAATACCAATTTCGCTCCAGTACGAAATTATCGCGGTATATGTTCTTATTAAATATTATCCGCTTAATAACGGTGCAATAGGGTCTCATCCGCTAGAAAAATGCGGGGAATCAATAACTTCAATATATACATATGCCAATATATATATATATTGCTACTATATATAATACCAATTTCACTGTTTATGAAATATTCGCGGTATATGTTTTTACTAAATAACATCCGCTTACTAACGGCGCATAATGTCTATTTTAACAATCAATAGATATCAATCAACATTCAAACATGCATTCAAATATTTTAAATCTAACTATTTAAAATAAAATCGAAACCTATTCGATTGAGTGAGAAGTTCTCACCTTGATTTCAATTTCGTTTTAGCGATTTATTTCGAATAAAATTAAACGGACGTTTAATTTTACCCAAAATTCTCACTAACTCCAAATGACTCCAAACCAACTCCATCGCGTAGTGCTCGTCCATACGATTCCAACGCAACTGGTTTCGCATTTTTTCGACCTCGTATGAAAAAGTTATGAATTTACGAAGTTTATACGAATTTATAAACAAATTTACAATATAAATTTACTTATCAAATCCAAAGCAATCTTGGCCGTCCACTGTTGCCACTCCACATCACAGCCCTCAACTTCATCTCCTCTTCCCAAACGCATGCCTACAGACTACTATACGCACAAACAAACCCATCACAACCTAAACTAGGGTTAATTAATCCTTCCTCCATGATGATCTATAGCACGATTAATGACCTCCATCACGTAGCCCTTCACCCCCCCCCCCCCCCATGCACGGCCTCCACCATGCCAAGCTCGGCCACTCCCTGATGCTTGCGCACGCCAATGAACGGCCATGCACGCAGCCATCCTGCCACCTCCACGCGACGCCAAACCTTATCATATCCGTATGGATCTGAAGCTCTCGCCTTGCTCTACAATGTTGTAGTTAACAACTTCGGCTAAAACTTCACGGATTGGAAGTAATTGAGGAGGAAATGAGATTGAATTCTGGCCTTTGAATGTTAGGGTGGCGGCTAGGGTTTTAGATTAGGTTTTTATTTTATTTTTTCTAAATTATGAAGAGGTGGGTGCTATTTATAAAGAAAAATCGAACACTATTCATCCGGAAATTCCGAACTCCGATTTAGGCGCCGTAACCAGCGTTTCTAGGGTTTACCCCGCGTTCCGGACACAATGGAACAGGTTTCGGAAGCTAATTCGGACATCTGTGCGAGTTATGGCTGTAAACGCTCAATTTAAATTAAACCGATTTAAGTCGATTTCTAGGCGTTTTAATTTGTACCGGACAAACGGTAAATCCAATTGACTTGAAATTTGAAACCTTACAATAATATCACATTATGGATCCGATGAAACTGGTTTCGTCGAAATCCGAGACTTTTTGAAAAATGGCTATTTTAGCTCGCCAAATTTAAATTAAAAACAATTCAATGCGTTTCGAGCTGCCACGATCAAACGATAACTCCGATTGACACGAAAATTGAAATCCGGTAATAACTAACTATTATGGATCCAATGGAACTGGTTTCGTTCAATTCTGAGACTGTTCAAAAATTGGCTATTTTCACTAGTCGATTTAAATATTAAAATATCCAATTTTCACAAATTAACTTTTAATTCGATTTTAAAAGTTCTAAAATATTGTTCTAACTCCTATATGATAAAATAAAATTTTACAAATCATTTTCAATCATATTTAACTATATTTCAAATTATTTCCATAATTTAACGTATTAAATTATTGATTTAATTATCCAATTAAATCCAAAAATTCAAATAAAAATTTATTTGACTTATAAATTCACTTATTAATATTTAAAATTAATTAAATATTCATATTTTAATTTCTAAAAATTCTGGGTCGTTACAATCTTCCCCCCTTAAAAGAATTTCGTCCTCGAAATTAACAAGTAAGAAAAATTACAGAATTCTATTAATTTTCCATAAATCCATAGTTAAACTTCTTACAATACTTACTAAGTTTTCCAAATCATACTTAGTTATCTTTTCAAAAACAACTACTATTGTTTAACTTTCATTCCAAAATCAAAGTTAATGTTTTCAAAAAATTTCCCAATTTTCTCAAAATTTTTCTAACGCCTTAAATTTTCGGAAAAATTCGCCATAGTCTCCTTTGAGCGGCTCGATCCGAAAAAAAAAATGATAGTATATATATCACAAATATACATCTCATCAAGTAATGAGGCATCCCGCAGGGAAAAAAGTGTAAAAGTACGATATTTAATCCGAGATATGTACTTTATATTTTATTAGCAAGCATATACGGCTAATATAGCGCGAAAGCGAGCTCCAAATGCGAAGCAAACGCGATCCGCACCTACTAAACACTCAACAAACAGCATGAGAACATGCATATATGACAATAGTATCAATATACAACATATAGCAACATAATTACTATATATGCCAACATAGCAAATGTAAACAAACAACAAATGCAAACATCAACCAACTATCATCCAACTAACATCCATAACCAATAAATATTCATTCGTATTTTCATTAATATTAAATGAATTAGTTTTCCATTTAAATCATATTTGATTCATTACAGTGGATGTTTACTAACATTCATTTTCAATTAGTTTATATTCACTAATTCATATTCAAGTTGGTACACTTCCAAATCAAATTCAATTCTATTTAAGATTCATTTAACTTCCAATTGAATTTCAATTACTTTAGCTTTCAATTTCATTAACACTTAATGAATTATATAAAATCTACTATAATCCATAACAAATCAATATTCATCTTTCTAATAACATTAGATTTTAATGAATTAACACTTATATTCATTATTTCATATCAACTTAAATTTACATTTAATTGATTAATATTCAATCCATTCATTCAATTCAATTCTATTACAAAAGTTGAATTTCATTTATATAACTCAAGTTCACATTTATCTCTTAACTTTATTATTTTACTTTGATACTAATATCAACTTCATTCAATATCACTTAAGTTACATTTCATTTTACTTTAAATTCATTTTTTCTTACAACTCATATTCATATATATATATATATATATATATATATATATATATATATATATATATTCATATAGTTTCACTTCTTATATATATAAGTTTATTTCACAATTGTAAATCACTTTAATTATAATTCAATTCTTATAATTCTTTTTGCTTATACAATTATTCTTTTATTTAGATTATTCAAACAACCTAACAATCAACTTATATACTTTAATAATTCTGAAAAATTATTTCTTTATATATAAAATATACTCAAGTAAAATTATTTCATTTACCTAATTTTAAAACAATATTATGTCGAATTGTTCTATTCAAGTGTTTAGAAACCCCTTCGGCATAGTTGTCGAGACCACGCTGACGAAGGTTCATATGCCACTCAATAAACCAATCATCACAATATAAAACAATTTTATATTCACTAACAAATACGCTCTCATAGCTATTATTACACTCAAATTCATTCTAGAGTACTGCTGACTCTATCTCTAATGAGAAATACCCAACAGAACCATGGTTGTCGCTTAACCATAAGCTCTGATACCAGATGTAAAGACCCGTAAATCCGTACTCCTTGAATAGACACTAATCTCCATTGATTAATTCAAGATGAACGAAAATACGAACCCTTAGGGGTTTTAAGAAATATTTAAGAAAAGAAAAAGAAAAAGATAGAAGATAGAGGGAAAAGGAAATAGAAAATAGAAATTAGAGAGAAGAGAAAACAGAAAAGAAGATAGAAAATTTTAAAATAGAAGGAAAAGAGAATAGAGGAAAAAGAAAACAACAGAACAACATCAGAATCTCACAATTCGCAGCGGAACAACATATAATAATAAATGAATAATCTTTAAACAAAGAACTATATCAGTTATTACATTTTATACATTACATTACATCATATCATCAGAGTGTACAACAACAACAAATAGTGCAGCGGAAAAAGAAATACTATATAAACTAGTAATACGCCATGCCATCCAGCTTGCCTCCAGCAATTCCAGAATATCCTGATAAACCTTACTCTTGACTGCCCGTGTGGAAATTGGTGGGCACCCAGAGTTTAGGAAGGAAAACAATAAACTCCAAGTCAGTCATGTGACTGGTGTGAGAACTCAAAACAGTTTATTTATCTTTAAAAATTAAAATAGAGGAATATTTTTATTTCAATTCGCAATGCTTTTTAAAAATGAGACTACCATAAGGCCTCCCGCACACACACACAATGCAAACGCAGAATCGGAGGAGATTTCTCCTTATGATAGTCAAAGATGCTTGATACGCATTTAAATAACATTTGATATTATTATTAGTGCATAGTGTAGGAAAAATTCATTTCGAAAGTAGAATATAAATCTTAGCCAACATACGACCATTATCGTATGCCTACTATAGCTACCATCCAAACAGTGGTGACCACCATAAGTAAATGGCAGGTTCTACAACTAATACCGTACAAGTTTCGTATTGTTTCTTTGGATTTCCAACAAATGGTCAGGCCAAGGAACTTCCCATTGCCACATGAGAATGCCTCTGGAAAGACATCCCCGAGAACCAAACCGGAACTCTGCCAACACAAGGCCGGGTTACCCCTAACTGGGTAACTACTGACACGAGCACGCCATTCCCCGATCGTAAACGACCTTTCTCACGGGATCCCGATAACCAACAACCACAAAGTAATAAATTCGTAGTAACCACATAGGTTAAATATCTGGGCTCCATACCATGATACCACCTCTATCCAGAAGGAAATGTACATACCCTAAAGGGTGCTACCCCTCATAACCTTGCTGCATCTTTCCTGTTTTGACCATTTCCGGGGTGTGAGGCTCGACGAAGTCACGTCCACAAAAACATACTTTATACAAAAGCCATGCTTTGGGTCAACAAATGATCAACACAATGATCACCAAGATAGACGATCAAATAAACGATCCTATCACAATAATCAACACAATGATCATTTCAGCAACACTCAGCATGTCACATTACCAAATTGGGAATATATCGCTGATAACTTCAACTATATAACCTCTAAGCTCGTACGTCTCAGAGAAGGGTGTTAAGCTAAAAGAATAAATTCTTCGCCACCAACAGAAATATATTTGAATGAAATCGGCTTTATATCTCAACTTGTAATGTCAGACATACAATCCATACAAGTCTGTTCCGGGATCGAACAAAACCGAAGGCACTTACAAAGAAGTCCTTGCAATCCGGATATTCACAATCCTGATCGGATTCACCATCACATATGGAAAACTCTATACCGGAGCAACTCGGTGCAGAGTAAATCGACAGGTCATCCTATCGCTCTCGCAAATACCGGGTCTTCAACACCGATCTTTAATGCTATCATAACGACGTATCACATATTCGGAATGGGTTATACGACCCCATGGTCCTTTCCCGGTTAACCCGAATAGTGAGCGCTTATTCAAAAATAAGTGTAGCATTCACATTCAAACAAATCACATCAATTACCCATTCAAAGGGAAATATTGATAGTCGGTTATTGAACTATCACTGGATATGCACAACATCACCAGATTCCAAATAATTTTCCAAATTATTTATTTTCCAAAATATCTTCACTAGATATTAAATTTCAATACTTCAAAAATAAATCAACATTTATTTTTTTAACAAATTCTCCTTTTCATTCATAAATTCTTTAGCGAATTTATAATCCAAAATATCTATGAATATTCGATTTCAATTATTCATTTCAATTTATCTTTAAAAAGATAAATTCTCAAAACGTTTCATTTCACATTGGAAAAACATTTCCATACTTATTTATTCATAAGTAATTCACAAATTTTATTTATTTTCAACACTTGGAAAATATTCAATATACTTAAATCGAAATTTAGTATATATTTCATTCTTTAAGGAAATCATTCTCTTAAACATGTTTATTTGGGCCAAAACGAATGTTGCGTAAAACATCGTTACGACAACCCAAATTCACTAGTATAGGGATTCGAAATTAAAATAGATATATAAATCCCAATACTATACAAAACATTTCCTTTCGGAAATCATTTACTATAACAACAGTGTTATAGTCTACTATTTCCTTTTATTTCTCGAAAACGTCTATTTCAACAATAAATGTTGAAATCTATGGTTTCGAATCTCAACACATTTTAAAACATTGTTCGATCGTTTTAATTCTATTTAAAACATCCAAATCCAAAACAATTTCTTTAACGTGTTTTTCACTATTCAAAAACGTGAATATACTTCATTAACAATTTCATCCTTTTATTCATTTTAATTCAAAGGATTATTCACTATTCAAAAATGTGAATATAACTCCATAAATAAATCATAACAATTTACTTATCAAAATAAGTCGTTTGTGAATTTATAAAATAACGTTTATAAATTCCATTTCTATTTATTTAATAACAACTTCCTTTTTATAAATCTTCTTTGTTAATTTATTCGATTTATAACTCAATTATAAACCAAAAATTCACATTATAAGTTAAATACTTATAAATTTATTCGTTTGCAAAATCGTTCCTTTAAACTTCATAATTATAAATCTTATAACTTATAAGGTTCATTTATTTAACTAAATCTATTCTTCAAATAACTTCACAAATTTATAAATCTTACTATTTATAAATTTCATTTATAACTTCACCATTTAAAATTTTATAAATTCCATTCACTTATGGAATCCATTTTCACTTCATTCAAACACTTATAAAAATTCGTTTTATAATGTCAATATTTCAATTTATAAATATCCATTTATAAATCTCTTAATATAAATCAACTTATATTATTCTTTAAAACATCTTTCATTTCCTTTATAATTTCACCATTCTGATTTATAAAATAATCAAATTTTATAAATCTTATATTCAAACCTTTATAATAAATTCAAAAATCCAATTTAACCTATTTTATAAAATCATTAATCCATATTTCTCAAAAATCAGCTTTTAACTATATTTCACAAAAAATTATAATTTTTATAACTTTAAAAATTATAACGTTCATTTATTTATAATGGATCAATTCCAAAAATATTAAATATTTTCAAAGATCACTTTAAAAAACCTTTTAAAATCCTAAAATTTGGGTCCAATGATGCTACACACCAAATAGTCAATCACGACTACAACGATATCATATATCAATATGAAAATCCATCAAATATCAAAATATCTGAAATCAAATAAAAACTGTTGAGGAATCCTGTTGGATCCCTCCAACCTGTTTTCCTGCATCCACAAACATTAGCACAATACCAATTTCGCTCCAGTACGAAATTATCGCGGTATATGTTCTTATTAAATATTATCCGCTTAATAACGGCGCAATAGGGTCTCATCCGCTAAAAAAATGCGGGGAATCAATAACTCCAATATATACATATGCCAATATATATATATATTGCTACTATATATAATACCAATTTCACTGTTTATGAAATATTCGCGGTATATGTTTTTACTAAATAACATCCGCTTACTAACGGCGCATAATGTCTATTTTAACAATCAATAGATATCAATCAACATTCAAACATGCATTCAAATATTTTAAATCTAACTATTTAAAATAAAATCGAAACCTATTCGATTGAGTGAGAAGTTCTCACCTTGATTTCAATTTCGTTTTAGCGATTTATTTCGAATAAAATTAAACGGACGTTTAATTTTACCCAAAATTCTCACTAACTCCAAATGACTCCAAACCAACTCCATCGCGTAGTGCTCGTCCATACGATTCCAACGCAACTGGTTTCGCATTTTTTCGACCTCGTATGAAAAAGTTATGAATTTACGAAGTTTATACGAATTTATAAACAAATTTACAATATAAATTTACTTATCAAATCCAAAGCAATCTTGGCCGTCCACTGTTGCCACTCCACATCACAGCCCTCAACTTCATCTCCTCTTCCCAAACGCACGCCTACAGACTACTATACGCACAAACAAACCCATCACAACCTAAACTAGGGTTAATTAATCCTTCCTCCACGATGATCTATAGCACGATCAATGACCTCCATCACGTAGCCCTTCACCCCCCCCTATGCACGGCCTCCACCATGCCAAGCTCGGCCACTCCCTGATGCTTGCGCACGCCAATGAACGGCCACGCACGCAGCCATCCTGCCACCTCCACGCGACACCAAACCTTATCATATCCGTATGGATCTGAAGCTCTCGCCTTGCTCTACAATGTTGTAGTTAACAACTTCGGCTAAAACTTCACGGATTGGAAGTAATTGAGGAGGAAATGAGATTGAATTCTGGCCTTTGAATGTTAGGGTGGCGGCTAGGGTTTTAGATTAGGTTTTTATTTTATTTTTTCTAAATTATGAAGAGGTGGGTGCTATTTATAAAGAAAAATCGAACACTATTCATCCGGAAATTCTGAACTCCGATTTAGGCGCCGTAACCAGCGTTTTTAGGGTTTACCCCGCGTTCCGGACACAATGGAATAGGTTTCGGAAGCTAATTCAGACATCTGTGCGAGTTATGGCTGTAAACGCTCAATTTAAATTAAACCGATTTAAGTCGATTTCTAGGCGTTTTAATTTGTACCGGACAAACGGTAAATCCAATTGACTTGAAATTTGAAACCTTACAATAATATCACATTACGGATCCGATGAAACTGGTTTCGTCGAAATCCGAGACTTTTTGAAAAATGGCTATTTTAGCTCGCCAAATTTAAATTAAAAACAATTCGATGCGTTTCGAGCTGCCACGATCAAACGATAACTCCGATTGACACGAAAATTGAAATCCGGTAATAACTAACTATTACGGATCCAGTGGAACAGGTTTCGTTCAATTCTGAGACTGTTCAAAAATTGGCTATTTTCACTAGTCGATTTAAATATTAAAATATCCAATTTTCACAAATTAACTTTTAATTCGATTTTAAAAGTTCTAAAATATTGTTCTAACTCCTATATGATAAAATAAAATTTTACAAATCATTTTCAATCATATTTAACTATATTTCAAATTATTTCCATAATTTAACGTCTTAAATTATTGATTTAATTATCCAATTAAATCCAAAAATTCAAATAAAAATTTATTTGACTTATAAATTCACTTATTAATATTTAAAATTAATTAAATATTCATATTTTAATTTCTAAAAATTCTGGGTCGTTACAATCTTCCCCCCTTAAAAGAATTTCGTCCTCGAAATTAACAAGTAAGAAAAATTACAGAATTCTATTAATTTTCCATAAATCCATAGTTAAACTTCTTACAATACTTACTAAGTTTTCCAAATCATACTTAGTTATCTTTTCAAAAACAACTACTATTGTTTAACTTTCATTCCAAAATCAAAGTTAAAGTTTTCAAAAATTTTCCCAATTTTCTCAAAATTTTTCTAACGCCTTAAATTTTCGGAAAAATTCGCCATAGTCTCCTTTGAGCGGCTCGATCCGAAAAAAAAAATGATAGTATATATATCACAAATATACATCTCATCAAGTAATGAGGCATCCCGCAGGGAAAAAAGTGTAAAAGTACGATATTTAATCCGAGATATGTACTTTATATTTTATTAGCAAGCATATACGGCTAATATAGCGCGAAAGCGAGCTCCAAATGCGAAGCAAACGCGATCCGCACCTACTAAACACTCAACAAACAGCATGAGAACATGCATATATGACAATAGTATCAATATACAACATATAGCAACATAATTACTATATATGCCAACATAGCAAATGTAAACAAACAACAAATGCAAACATCAACCAACTATCATCCAACTAACATCCATAACCAATAAATATTCATTCATATTTTCATTAATATTAAATGAATTAGTTTTCCATTTAAATCATATTTGATTCATTACAGTGGATGTTTACTAACATTCATTTTCAATTAGTTTATATTCACTAATTCATATTCAAGTTGGTACACTTCCAAATCAAATTCAATTCTATTTAAGATTCATTTAACTTCCAATTGAATTTCAATTACTTTAGCTTTCAATTTCATTAACACTTAATGAATTATATACAATCTACTATAATCCATAACAAATCAATATTCATCTTTCTAATAACATTAGATTTTAATGAATTAACACTTATATTCATTATTTCATATCAACTTAAATTTACATTTAATTGATTAATATTCAATCCATTCATTCAATTCAATTCTATTACAAAAGTTGAATTTCATTTATATAACTCAAGTTCACATTTATCTCTTAACTTTATTATTTTACTTTGATACTAATATCAATTTCATTCAATATCACTTAAGTTACATTTCATTTTACTTTAAATTCATTTTTTCTTACAACTCATATTCATATATATATATTCATATAGTTTCACTTCTTATATATATAAGTTTATTTCACAATTGTAAATCACTTTAATTATAATTCAATTCTTATAATTCTTTTTGCTTATACAATTATTCTTTTATTTAGATTATTCAAATCACCTAACAATCAACTTATATACTTTAATAATTCTGAAAAATTATTTCTTTATATATAAAATATACTCAAGTAAAATTATTTCATTTACCCAATTTTAAAACAATATTATGTCGAATTGTTCTATTCAAGTGTTTAGAAACCCCTTCGGCATAGTTGTCGAGACCACGCTGACGAAGGTTCATATGCCACTCAATAAACCAATCATCACAATATAAAACAATTTTATATTCACTAACAAATACGCTCTCATAGCTATTATTACACTCAAATTCATTCTAGAGTACTGCTGACTCTATCTCTAATGAGAAATACCCAACAGAACCATGGTTGTCGCTTAACCATAAGCTCTGATACCAGATGTAAAGACCCGTAAATCCGTACTCCTTGAATAGACACTAATCTCCATTGATTAATTCAAGATGAACGAAAATACGAACCCTTAGGGGTTTTAAGAAATATTTAAGAAAAGAAAAAGAAAAAGATAGAAGATGGAGGGAAAAGGAAATAGAAAATAGAAATTAGAGAGAAGAGAAAACAGAAAAGAAGATAGAAAATTTTAAAATAGAAGGAAAAGAGAATAGAGGAAAAAGAAAACAACAGAACAACATCAGAATCTCACAATTCGCAGCGGAACAACATATAATAATAAATGAATAATCTTTAAACAAAGAACTATATCAGTTATTACATTTTATACATTACATTACATCATATCATCAGAGTGTACAACAACAACAAATAGTGCAGCGGAAAAAGAAATACTATATAAACTAGTAATACGCCATGCCATCCAGCTTGCCTCCAGCAATTCCAGAATATCCTGATAAACCTTACTCTTGACTGCCCGTGTGGAAATTGGTGGGCACCCAGAGTTTAGGAAGGAAAACAATAAAATCCAAGTCAGTCATGTGACTGGTGTGAGAACTCAAAACAGTTTATTTATCTTTAAAAATTAAAATAGAGGAATATTTTTATTTCAATTCGCAATGCTTTTTAAAAATGAGACTACCATAAGGCCTCCCGCACACACACACAATGCAAACGCAGAATCGGAGGAGATTTCTCCTTATGATAGTCAAAGATGCTTGATACGCATTTAAATAACATTTGATATTATTATTAGTGCATAGTGTAGGAAAAATTCATTTCGAAAGTAGAATATAAATCTTAGCCAACATACGACCATTATCGTATGCCTACTATAGCTACCATCCAAACAGTGGTGACCACCTTAAGTAAATGGCAGGTTCTACAACTAATACCGTACAAGTTTCGTATTGTTTCTTTGGATTTCCAACAAATGGTCAGGCCAAGGAACTTCCCATTGCCACATGAGAATGCCTCTGGAAAGACATCCCCGAGAACCAAACCGGAACTCTGCCAACACAAGGCCGGGTTACCCCTAACTGGGTAACTACTGACACGAGCACGCCATTCCCCGATCGTAAACGACCTTTCTCACGGGATCCCGATAACCAACAACCACAAAGTAATAAATTCGTAGTAACCACATAGGTTAAATATCTGGGCTCCATACCATGATACCACCTCTATCCAGAAGGAAATGTACATACCTTAAAGGGTGCTACCCCTCATAACCTTGCTGCATCTTTCCTGTTTTGACCATTTCCGGGGTGTGAGGCTCGACGAAGTCACGTCCACAAAAACATACTTTATACAAAAGCCATGCTTTGGGTCAACAAATGATCAACACAATGATCACCAAGATAGACGATCAAATAAACGATCCTATCACAATAATCAACACAATGATCATTTCAGCAACACTCAGCATGTCACATTACCAAATTGGGAATATATCGCTGATAACTTCAACTATATAACCTCTGAGCTCGTACGTCTCAGAGAAGGGTGTTAAGCTAAAAGAATAAATTCTTCGCCACCAACAGAAATATATTTGAATGAAATCGGCTTTATATCTCAACTTGTAATGTCAGACATACAATCCATACAAGTCTGTTCCGGGATCGAACAAAACCGAAGGCACTTACAAAGAAGTCCTTGCAATCCGGATATTCACAATCCTGATCGGATTCACCATCACATATGGAAAACTCTATACCGGAGCAACTCGGTGCAGAGTAAATCGACAGGTCATCCTATCGCTCTCGCAAATACCGGGTCTTCAACACCGATCTTTAATGCTATCATAACGACGTATCACATATTCGGAATGGGTTATACGACCCCCTGGTCCTTTCCCGGTTAACCCGAATAGTGAGCGCTTATTCAAAAATAAGTGTAGCATTCACATTCAAACAAATCACATCAATTACCCATTCAAAGGGAAATATTGATAGTCGGTTATTGAACTATCACTGGATATGCACAACATCACCAGATTCCAAATAATTTTCCAAATTATTTATTTTCCAAAATATCTTCACTAGATATTAAATTTCAATACTTCAAAAATAAATCAACATTTATTTTTTTAACAAATTCTCCTTTTCATTCATAAATTCTTTAGCGAATTTATAATCCAAAATATCTATGAATATTCGATTTCAATTATTCATTTCAATTTATCTTTAAAAAGATAAATTCTCAAAACGTTTCATTTCACATTGGAAAAACATTTCCATACTTATTTATTCATAAGTAATTCACAAATTTTATTTATTTTCAACACTTGGAAAATATTCAATATACTTAAATCGAAATTTAGTATATATTTCATTCTTTAAGGAAATCATTCTCTTAAACATGTTTATTTGGGCCAAAACGAATGTTGCGTAAAACATCGTTACGACAACCCAAATTCACTAGTATAGGGATTCGAAATTAAAATAGATATATAAATCCCAATACTATACAAAACATTTCCTTTCGGAAATCATTTACTATAACAACAGTGTTATAGTCTACTATTTCCTTTTATTTCTCGAAAACGTCTATTTCAACAATAAATGTTGAAATCTATGGTTTCGAATCTCAACACATTTTAAAACATTGTTCGATCGTTTTAATTCTATTTAAAACATCCAAATCCAAAACAATTTCTTTAACGTGTTTTTCACTATTCAAAAACGTGAATATACTTCATTAACAATTTCATCCTTTTATTCATTTTAATTCAAAGGATTATTCACTATTCAAAAATGTGAATATAACTCCATAAATAAATCATAACAATTTACTTATCAAAATAAGTCGTTTGTGAATTTATAAAATAACGTTTATAAATTCCATTTCTATTTATTTAATAACAACTTCCTTTTTATAAATCTTCTTTATTAATTTATTCGATTTATAACTCAATTATAAACCAAAAATTCACATTATAAGTTAAATACTTATAAATTTATTCGTTTGCAAAATCGTTCCTTTAAACTTCATAATTATAAATCTTATAACTTATAAGATTCATTTATTTAACTAAATCTATTCTTCAAATAACTTCACAAATTTATAAATCTTACTATTTATAAATTTCATTTATAACTTCACCATTTAAAATTTTATAAATTCCATTCACTTATGCAATCCATTTTCACTTCATTCAAACACTTATAAAAATTCGTTTTATAATGTCAATATTTCAATTTATAAATATCCATTTATAAATCTCTTAATATAAATCAACTTATATTATTCTTTAAAACATCTTTCATTTCCTTTATAATTTCACCATTCTGATTTATAAAATAATCAAATTTTATAAATCTTATATTCAAACCTTTATAATAAATTCAAAAATCCAATTTAACCTATTTTATAAAATCATTAATCCATATTTCTCAAAAATCAGCTTTTAACTATATTTCACAAAAAATTATCATTTTTATAACTTTAAAAATTATAACGTTCATTTATTTATAATGGATCAATTCCAAAAATATTAAATATTTTCAAAGATCACTTTAAAAAACCTTTTAAAATCCCAAAATTTGGGTCCAATGATGCTACACACCAAATAGTCAATCACGACTACAACGATATCATATATCAATATGAAAATCCATCAAATATTAAAATATCTGAAATCAAATAAAAACTGTTGAGGAATCCTGTTGGATCCCTCCAACCTGTTTTCCTGCATCCACAAACATTAGCACAATACCAATTTCGCTCCAGTACGAAATTATCGCGGTATATGTTCTTATTAAATATTATCCGCTTAATAACGGCGCAATAGGGTCTCATCCGCTAAAAAAATGCGGGGAATCAATAACTCCAATATATACATATGCCAATATATATATATATATATATTGCTACTATATATAATACCAATTTCACTGTTTATGAAATATTCGCGGTATATGTTTTTACTAAATAACATCCGCTTACTAACGGCGCATAATGTCTATTTTAACAATCAATAGATATCAATCAACATTCAAACATGCATTCAAATATTTTAAATCTAACTATTTAAAATAAAATCGAAACCTATTCGATTGAGTGAGAAGTTCTCACCTTGATTTCAATTTCGTTTTAGCGATTTATTTCGAATAAAATTAAACGGACGTTTAATTTTACCCAAAATTCTCACTAACTCCAAATGACTCCAAACCAACTCCATCGCGTAGTGCTCGTCCATACGATTCCAACGCAACTGGTTTCGCATTTTTTCGACCTCGTATGAAAAAGTTATGAATTTACGAAGTTTATACGAATTTATAAACAAATTTACAATATAAATTTACTTATCAAATCCAAAGCAATCTTGGCCGTCCACTGTTGCCACTCCACATCACAGCCCTCAACTTCATCTTCTCTTCCCAAACGCACGCCTACAGACTACTATACGCACAAACAAACCCATCACAACCTAAACTAGGGTTAATTAATCCTTCCTCCACGATGATCTATAGCACGATCAATGACCTCCATCACGTAGCCCTTCACCACCCCTATGCACGGCCTCCACCATGCCAAGCTCGGCCACTCCCTGATGCTTGCGCATGCCAATGAACGGCCACGCACGCAGCCATCCTGCCACCTCCACGCGACGCCAAACCTTATCATATCCGTATGGATCTGAAGCTCTCGCCTTGCTCTACAATGTTGTAGTTAACAACTTCGGCTAAAACTTCACGGATTGGAAGTAATTGAGGAGGAAATGAGATTGAATTCTGGCCTTTGAATGTTAGGGTGGCGGCTAGGGTTTTAGATTAGGTTTTTATTTTATTTTTTCTAAATTATGAAGAGGTGGGTGCTATTTATAAAGAAAAATCGAACACTATTCATCCGGAAATTCCGAACTCCGATTTAGGCGCCGTAACCAGCGTTTCTAGGGTTTACCCCGCATTCCGGACACAATGGAACAGGTTTCGGAAGCTAATTCGGACATCTGTGCGAGTTATGGCTGTAAACGCTCAATTTAAATTAAACCGATTTAAGTCGATTTCTAGGCGTTTTAATTTGTACCGGACAAACGGTAAATCCAATTGACTTGAAATTTGAAACCTTACAATAATATCACATTACGGATCCGATGAAACTAGTTTCGTCGAAATCCGAGACTTTTTGAAAAATGGCTATTTTAGCTCGCCAAATTTAAATTAAAAACAATTCGATGCGTTTCGAGCTGCCACGATCAAACGATAACTCCGATTGACACGAAAATTGAAATCCGGTAATAACTAACTATAACGGATCCAATGGAACTGGTTTCGTTCAATTCTGAGACTGTTCAAAAATTGGCTATTTTCACTAGTCGATTTAAATATTAAAATATTCAATTTTCACAAATTAACTTTTAATTCGATTTTAAAAGTTCTAAAATATTGTTCTAACTCCTATATGGTAAAATAAAATTTTACAAATCATTTTCAATCATATTTAACTATATTTCAAATTATTTCCATAATTTAACGTATTAAATTATTGATTTAATTATCCAATTAAATCCACAAATTCAAATAAAAATTTATTTGACTTATAAATTCACTTATTAATATTTAAAATTAATTAAATATTCATATTTTAATTTCTAAAAATTCTGGGTCGTTACATTGTAAGTATTTATTTGTTTGATATTGGTTTCATGTTAGTTAATTTGTTGAATGAATCAAATAGTTGATACTGGTTTCATCTTCGTCGATTCCATACATTGGTTCGATATTGGTTAGTTTGTTGAATGAATCAAATAATTTATGTTGTTGTCATATATTTTATGAATGAATTAGAAAATTCCTACATTGGTAAAGTAATTGAATGTGTTTTTATTAAATTAAATTTAACAAAATTAATCTCATTTGATTCTTGTACATTGATAAAATAACCAAATGTGTTTGTTGTTTTTAAAGTGTGCAAATTGCTAGTAGTATTAGATTAATAATATTATGTTGTGTGTTTAATAGGATTCGAAAATAGAATCCTGGATATCAAAATAGAAAGAGAAAAAGACATGAAGTGGAAGAAGCACATAGAGGATTTTGTTTCAAAAAATTGCAAGAAGAAGTTGTTTCCGTTAGTTTTTATTGATATGTTGTGATATCATGTTGACATTTAGATTTTTGGGTATGTAATTTAAATGATTTATTTAACCAATATCTTGTGATCAATACTAAAATTTATAATTATATTTTGAATTTGATTTTTTGCATATAAAATTATTGTTTTTTACCTGACTAATTATTGTTATTTTTTATAATGGGGCAACCAAAGCTATAAAAAAATATCGTCCAGAGCATTAAATACTATCCGACCGGTCCTGATCACATGCAATGTTGTCCACTGAATCTTTTGAATGCATATCTGAATCTTTTCTTTAAATCTATTTTTCTCTTAATGTGCATAAATACCTAAGCTATTTGCAGGTGCTTGGTACTTTTAAAATTGAAGTGGAGGGTTAAAGATTTCGATACATGTTTTTGGTACCTCAACTAAATGCATTTGTTGTCCATTGAAATTTGGATCAATGGTACAGTACTAAAACCTATAATACGAAAATGTTATAGACATGTAAAAATAAACTTAAATATTATTAACAGATAGCAGTTTACTTGGTCATTACAGTGATTTTATTAGAATTTGCTACTTATGTGAAAAATAATTTGTAAAAGGAAATATATAGTCGAATCCATTCATCTTTCTCTGTTGACTTCTGAAATATTATTTGTAATTATGTAATGTATTCAAATAGAGGATATAATGTGAGAGACATGAGTAAAGACTAAAAGTTTGAGGCAATCATCAGTCTGGATGTTTTACTGGAAATGTTTTAAATTGTCTTTTTTATAAAAGAAAATTTGTTCCGTTTGCAACCGTGATGTTTTCTAACTATGTAATAATTCTTTGCGATTATAATGAATTTTGCTATCAACTGTAGAAACATGATTGGCATAAAATATGCTTTCCAATGGCGTGCAAATTTATGATTGCCCGTTCCTTCTTTGTAACTTTTCTCCCTTTTACATGTTAATATATTTATATTAATTTTGTGTTACATTTTGTGTGTAACATTGCCATTGATTTGTCAAAATTGTGAAATATATCTCTAGACCAATTAACATATGAACATTAAATTATTAGTGTATAATGATAAAAACTTGGTGTATAAACACAAAATATTCCTTAATTTTTTTTGCATTTCCTCTTTTTATACAAATTTTGTGCAGTATACATACTTAATTTCAATAAAAAAAATTGTTATTTTGTTGAAATATACGTTGTACACTTTTTCCTTGGAATTCTGTTTGTCTCATACACCTTCAATTCTAAATTATCTGACATGCTAGGCCCTGTTTGAAAAAGTATCGTCTTATTATGGTGAATTTATCATATTTCAAATTTGCTCAGCAAATTATGTTTTTGGCTAAGAGGAGAGCTAAGGGATTTGTATATATAACATTGTAGATTTCTGTTTTCCTCACACATGCATCAATTTGCTAACTTGAAGTTTCTGAAAAGCCTATACAACCAAATTATTAAATTAACAAGCAAAAAGTATATAATTCACAGAGAAACCTTTTTATTTCCAATTAGCTAAAAAAAATGGCACAATACTTTGCATAAAAATTGTTGGAACAAAATCCACGTGCATCCAAGTTAAAACAACACTTAACAAAAACTCTGATGAAAAGATGACTGCTACTGTTTAAAGAACATCAGGCATTTTCATTCGTCAAAATCTTTGAAAAATGATCATATTTTGATCTATATGCACATTGGCATTTGTATCACTAAATATCTGTTCCTACTGCTTCAATTCAATAAGCTTACAATGTGAATGAGAGTTACATTGTAGCTTATTCAAGATGTGATGCGCAGTCTCTATATATAAGGAAGTTTTCTAGATTTAATCCTATTTTACAAACTTATTATGTAAATACCATTGTTTTAGAACTGTTTACAAATGTAGCCATGTTTTGACCAATTCGACGCTGAGTTGGTCAAAACAGGGTTACTTTTGTAAATAGTTTTAAAACAAGGCTATCTGCGTAATAAGTTTGTAAAATATGGCTAAATCTAAAAAAATTCCTAATAGATATGAACTCCCATTTTAATTTATTTCTCAACCAAGTTAGCAAAAGATGACTTTGTGAAGAAAAAGACTAATTAGTAATTGTTAAAAAAGGTAATCTAACCTATTCATATTGACCTTGAGTAATTAGATGATTAAGGTACCGTTTGCAAGCTTGTTGTGACCCGCTCACGTTTGTGACGCATCTGACTTGGACGTCCAAATGTGGTTAACCCATTCGCCAGCCTCATTTGATGAATGTTGGACTGAGGTATGTCGACGTCGGACGCGTCGGATACATTCCCCGTTGGACCATTTTAATAATATTAATTAATAAATATAAATTTTTTATAAATTTTAAAAATTAACAGCTTGTACAAATAAGGTCCATTTGAGACGCGTTTTTTTGTGTTGTGATCATATCGAAGTGCTCTACATTATGGAATTGATATAAACTGAATCTAAGCAATGTAAAATTTTACAATTTATTTATTTATATTTAAAAATGTATTTGTTTAATTTAATGAAATTCCGCATTTTATTTCATGTTATTTGTAATTATTAAATGCATATTACACAATTAAAAACAAATAACTAAATAAGTATAAATCAAATTAAATTAAAAAAATCACAACTTAAATACTCCGTTCAAACACCCCGCTTACATACCTCGTTTATATCCTCGAACACATTACCACTTACCAGTTTACTCAAATACCGTTCAGATGGCCCACTCAAATGCTTCGTTTACTTTTGTCGCAAATGCATCCTAACTCTAGTCATCCTAGTATATTGCTTAATCGCTCCATAAAATCAACAAACAAATAAAACAAAGGAAGAAATGCCCTTATGTTAGGAGAGTTAGTAAAGATAGAATGGGTTTGGTTAAGGGGAAAACCATAAAATATGATAAAATTTACAAGGGGAGAAATATCCATGTTATACTTAATTTATTATACGAATTTATAATTTCTTTCCACAAATTTTTTTTTTATTAAAAAAAATTCCCAATCAATTCATCTTCCACGATTCTCTCTCTTTATTGATATTAGTTTCGTTTAAACATATATAAATAATTAACAAAATAGATAATTACATTACTTGGTCAAAACATAAGATTCTAAAAACTCTTCAAAACACCAATGAAATCAAGAGTGGAATGGCCGTTATCAGTATCCATATCCTTTAAAATTTTCTAATTAGGAGATTATGATTTAGGATTTAGAGATGAAGAAAAGAAGAAAAGAAGGTTTTGATAAGGGAAAGGGTATGTAGAAAGAAGAGAGAAACAATCCAGCATAGAGAGATCAATTTATTAATATTTATTTATTTTTATAAGAATAAAAGCATCAATTTGATTCTCCTCTCAAGAAAAACTTTACTCCTCTATTTGCTAGTAAGAAAAACATATTAAATTTCAAGGTCATGATAATCTCCATTGTTGACAATTACAAAGTTGCGGTTGTGATCGAATTTCTTGCTCATTGAAATATTTTATAATCCTTATTCGATTTCCATGAATTTCTTTTATATTGCTCCCTACATGCTTTACGAAACCAAAATTGATCGTACTAAAATTCAAGCAAATTTTAAACCCATGTCCAAACAATTTGAATCAATATAAAAATCTCAAACAAATACCATGTGAATTAGATCAATTATTAAGTAAACTTCAAAGATTAGATTTTGTTTGTTAGAATGGATGAACGCAAACTACTACAGGTTGAATGTTGAATATTTGAAATGTAATTTAATTGTCAATGTTGAAAAAAAAATTGCTCCCTGTAACAGAATGTTATTTGACAAATTTTTCCATTTTTGTTGATATGATTTATTATTTGAATAATTTCGATGTATGCAGACACTTCTAAAGTAAGTTAAAAATATTATTCAGTTGATTTCTAAAGTAAATTAAAAAATACATTAAGGTATTCTAAGTAAAACAAAATTATATTTCACCTATTGGCAATTCAAATAATTTTATTGGAAATTAGAGAAGATTGACAATTTAATCATGTAAATTTGACATAAAGTCTGTGAATGAGATAAAAACATTTCATTGTGAGTTGGTAGGTCTTGTGGTGATTCTTGAATCAATTCCATTTTTGTTTCTTCATAATCAGCTTCCAAGAACAACTCACCAATGAGCAAAGCAAAACGTAGAAAATTGAATATCATCATACATGCAATAATAATATCTTTTTGATAAGAAAATTTATATGAAAGCTTTTTAACTAATGAGAAGTCTTTTTTAATGCATCAAAACTTCGTTCAATGACAATTAATCAAGCATGTGCTTGGTTGAATCTCTCTTTCCTGTTTGTGGCCATGTTATTTATGTAATCTTTCAACCGATAATGTGTGTCGTGAAAAGGAGTTAAAAATCCTTTAGTGTTTGTATAAACAACATCACAAAGGTAATATATATGTCTATATTAAAACAAAATTGGAAGTCAACATGATAACATAATTAATGAAAATGAAATATTTATATTCATATAAAGGATAAACATGAAAAGTATTAACATAATGACAAATAGTTTCACAATTGAATACCCTTGAATCATGGCGTATTCTCTCTTATACGCGCATTACATATGAATCTTTGGGTGGATGAGAATGATTTAAGAATTCGATAGACGAATTCCCCAAAGGCAAGACACACGCAATTCACTCGGCCTATTCTACTTTAGGTGCATATTGCATTTTTAGTGTCTTAAAGTTCCTCCATCGAAGTGTGAATCATCTCCAAATATTTCAATTTGGGCAAGAACTCCATCTATTGAATCAATCTTGCTCCTCTTTTCTTTAGTTGTCAATTCAAGTATCATCAAAGTTTCATTCTTCCCACTCTTTATTCTAGTTTTTTTTAATTTTCCATTTTGCATTAGTATTAATCATGCCTTTATGAGAAAGAATGGTTTGAGTTCACTCCATATTATAAGGGCTAAAAAATAGCAGATAGTTGTAACTAACCGTATGGCTGTTTCAATTAACCCAGGCCAAACTCGGGAAATAACCAATAGTTTTTTCTTTTGTTTAAACTATTTCACAAACATATAAATTTTATATCGAAATCACACACTGTCATGACATACTGAAAACAATTTGACTCTTCCCTCTGAATGGAACATGATAATGGATTGGAATATTTGCAACGGTTAGTATCATCTAATGATCCAATTGTCGTTTTTCGAGTAATTCTCTTGTGGCTATCAACACTTAATGAAAATATTTGTTAACTATTTGACTCGAATGTTGATAGCGGTATGTTACAACATAATTTACGTGCTGATGACATATGATGAATTAAAATATTATTATTTTCTCTTCAACATTGCGCATTTACTGTCTCGAGCTCAGCTCTTTTCTCGAAAATAGCAATATAATTTTATAAAGAATGATATATCTATTTTAAATTTATCGTATGTCACAACAGAAGCACCCTTCATGATCTTTTATATATTTTTGCCATAAAGGGATGAAGTTAAAACTTTCTATCGAACAATTATATGATTCTTTATCTTAAGCACTATTAAGAGCTCGGTAGTAACCTTTTTTGTTATCATCTTGTAATGCCATAAATGGAAGTTTATTAAAACAATTGAAAACTATGATGCATTATTTAATGTGATTAACCAATTAGAAAAAATAGATCTATATATGATCAAATTACATATATTCTTGGTTATTGGTAGTTAATACAAAGATTTAAGTAACGCAAGTATAAAAAAATGAAAATACTCTCCGAATTCTACCATATCACTTTAAAGATAGAAAATTATATTGAATACATATTCTGTTTGCTAAAATTAGTGATAAAATAATCGTGTACATACATGTTAGCTGAGCATACACCATCAAGTATTCAATCCTCTTTGCAATAGCAAGAAAATCATATATTGTCATATGCCTAACACGTAATTTAGGAATTAAATTTTACATATTAAACTTTCTTTATCAATGAATATTTTCCTATATTTCAGTCTCTCACACATAATAACACTTTAGCTTTGACGTATCGCTATTGGAAAAGGAATACTAAAGTTTGTCAATTTTTCTAAAGCAAAAATTACATCATTTAGCGAAGATCCCTAGATAGTCACTTCCTTGTCAATTTGGAGATATAGCATATGCGTTATATCAAAATAATCAAGTCATTTCAGGATTTTATTTTCCAATATAGTCAAAATGATCTACGTGAAAATCAATTTTAATTTTTCTCATTTTTGTGGCTAATGTCATATCTTTCTCTCCTAAATCATTCATCTTGATTTGAAAATTTTGATCTCCTTCACCACATTCAAGTGTGTACAAAAAAGTAGCATGTATTCATCATAAAGACATGAATCTCTATGAAACACTTTAAAATCATAACCAAAAAATATAATTCAAATTTCTAAGGTAAAAATATTGGTTGGTACTTCTTCTACCCTGTCTTAAAAGAAGACCAAAGGGACAATTTTGTCTAACACCCCCATATTTTAGAAATTTCTATCTTAAAAAAAACTCTTTCATAGTTCATGTATGATTATAAAAACAAATATACCCTTTCAACATATATGTAAAAACAACGAGTATATATCAACACAATATTCAATTCATTTTCCTAATACGAATAACATAACTTCTTATCATGCATATGAAACATTTGAACTGTGCAGTTATACAATGTGATATACACCAAACATAAGATTTATAATCAATACACACACATATAAAAAATGTACTTACTACTTCCATACATTGAAATATTTAAATATCCATATCATACAAATTAATCTGCAATATATGAATTTTCTTTTATATACATGAATTCAAGACATTTTCTTTAAATATAGTTAAATAATGTAAACTTCACTTTCACTTACGTATTTCGGATAAAATATAGTTAAACGGTCAAGGATATATGTGTAAAATGCCATTGTTCAGATTCATCATTCAAAAAAGCTAGAAAATTATGCTTATGCTTATTGTACCGATTCGACCTACTATTATTGAATTGAACAAAATAGCTCAATGCTTCGGTATATCCAATCAGAAGTTAAACAAGGAGAACTTAGATTGATAAAAGAAAAATTATAAAAAAAATTCTTATGGTTTCACCTTCATTTAAGACTTATTCGTAAAGGTAATTTGGAATAAAAAACTTGGATTTGTGAGTATGAAGGAAAGAAGCAATTTTAAAGACGGACATTATGAGAATAAATAGGGATTTAAGAGTGATTGGTGAGGTGCGTGGTTTTTTTGTAAAAAATTGCATGGTGGGTGGTTGTGTGCTGGTTGTGAGAATAAATTGTTAAAACTAAAATGTCTAAAATACGATAATAAATTTTGCACGAAAATGATTTACTGATTCATGTTCCTTCAAGCTTTCAGAATCAACGGCTCCCCTTGAATTATGCCCAAGTTCACACAAACCTGCATACCTATTTTTAGGCCTCCTAGCATTTTCTAGAATAAATACATTAGTTGAAACGATAAAACTATAAGACCTGAAATCCTAAGTTAGAAAATATGCCTGAAAGCTATCTATCGGCTAAAATCATTTTGCACATCTCAAATCTGAAAGAGTTAGGGGTATGCCCTATGGACAATTATGTAAGTTGTTACATATATCTAACTCGTTGACCAATCTTGTTCGAAATAAAATGTATTTTCTTCCTATTATATACTTGATATAATGTGATTATATTAATTAATTAACTTAATTAAAAGTATATTTAATAGAAAAATCCATAAATTGTATGTTTGTAATAGTAGTTACAAAGTGCTATAACCGTGAGTAATTTATCACAATGAAACAAATATACGATTTTAAATGTTCCTAGTCAAGATGCATCGAGACTGGATATCGATGTATTCGTTGAGACTAGAGTACGTGACGCTCTCTAAATGTTGGGCAATGTATTACTCATGACTACTGGAGGCATCTAGTGGTTACGTACTAATAGTTATTGGATAACTATAGATCGACTCACTCGATAGTTTTCTGTTGGTTAGTATAACTAAGGTCGAACAAAAAATTTCAATGTGACTGATTTGCACAGTTCTCTCAACTTAAGAATACTGTGGATCTTCAATCTGAAAGCTCTGCTTTGATTATAGTCAAATCATGGCATGGGTCCATCGAGTGACTATAGTTGGGTCGAGTGGAAGTATTGGAAGTGAAGCACTATTCAAGAGAGAATTCATCTCCTCAGTTATATGCGGTTAATATGACAGTCAACTCAATTCAATACAAAGTCAAAGTCTCTGGCCAGAGCATTTCGGTTAATAATAATTGTTGTTATTGAACCAAAGACTTTGTATTTGGACTATAAAGTTGAATGTGGATGAGGTTGAAATTTTGACCATTATCAAATTCCATAAGTCCAAAGTGATATAGTTTTGACGAAAAGAATTGGTGTAAACAAATGTCACAACCGGGTAACGCTTATTAAACTAAAACTGGATTTTTACCGAAAATGAGTAAGTGATAAATTTGGCCATAATGTCACAGCACCTGCTAAGTGACGTGTGAATGTTAATATTAGAATAATTCGATGTTAATCATTGACCAAATTTACACCCAAGAGTTACACAGCTGAAACGATGAATTCTTTTAAGACCGAACGATTTAATTAGTTTATAATTGTTATAAATTGATTAAAATAAATAATATTAACGAAATATTAGTTATAAAATTTGAATATGATTTGATAAATAAATAATGTTATACATATTTATAACAGTTATAAATATATCGACCGATATACAATATCGACAAGCGATTAAATTAGATTTAATTGCATAGTATTTTGGCTTGGGCTTAGATGGGTTTCAGGCCCGTCATTAGGGCTACAAAATTTCAGTTTTGGGAAGGTCTATGGGTGGCTAAAACATAGGGAATTGGCTTGGAGATAATGGGTTGAGATCAAGTAAGAATGGGTAAAAAAGTTTTCCTCGTTTCTCTCTAATACAACCCTACACACACACATATATCTTTAAAAATAATCATGAACTATTTTTGGCCGCCATTACCTTTTATATTTCTGATTAAAACATAGCTCTCAACCCACTTCAAAATTCTCAAATATTTTTCAAATTAAAATAATACTATTCGATAGTTAAAGGTCGGTGATTCCGAACTTGCAATCTAACGAATAAAGAACGGTAAAAGGAAGGGAAGTCATTGCTTCAACGTGAATTCAAAGGCATCATTAAATTGGTAATTTTAATTCATATTATAGGAATTAAATTATATTCTATGATCCTATAATGAGCGGTTTCATATCTGTTTAAATATATTGCTAATATATGTTTAGTTATGTGAGATTTTGTAAGTAGATGTGGTTGTCACAAAATTAGTTAGGTTATATGCATAATTTGTTTATTATTCTATTTGATTTATGTATAGACAAATGTTGTTTATTGTACAAAATCAATTTTTGTCATTAATAATTGTTTTATATATATTTATTAATAAATTCATATATATATATATATATATATATATATATTTTAGTGTATATTTCTCTCTCATAATAGCGTATATGCATATATAAGATATATATATGATTTAAAAAATTTAATGCACTTATTTATATATAATATGAATTTACAAATTCGAAAATCAATTATCATACATATATTCTTTTTTTTGTATTAACATTTATTGAATTATTGAACTTTTTTATTATATATAAAATATTTATTACATTAAAAATTAAATTTTATATTTAAAAAAAATATTATATCATTTTAGAAACATACAAAAAAATTATGAGGTTTTCAATAAAGTTTTTATTTTTAATAATTAATATTATTTTGAAAAAACTATTTATTGTTAATTAAAAATAATAATTTAATTGAAAATTTCTTCAAAAATTTTCGTGACTTTTCATTCATGATCATCTTTATGATTTTTGGCTCTGTCACACGATAGACCCAAACATGCACTTCTGGTACCCAGCGAACTACCATTCTGAGCTTTCTTTGGTCAATAAAACAGCTGCGCTACCTATCGCCTTCGGCACCAACCAGTTAGATGGAGAGAACTTGCAAGAATTTCTAAAATTTTAAAATTTGAATTTTTAATAATATATTATTTTATATTAAATAATTATTGTCGAAATCAATGTATTTGTATTTAAAAATAATATTTCAACTTTGAAAAATCTTCGAATTTTGTCTAAGCTCTATTTTATGATCCTAGATTTTTGAAAATTGTAAAATTTGAACTTTTATCAATAGATTATTTTATGTTAATTATTTATGGATGAAAACATTATTTTATTCATAATATATACAAATTAGAATAGTAAAATTGTTATGTTTGTAAAACTAAGTTAAATTTGAATTATAAATAATTTTTAATAATTATTCTCTCTCTTTCTATATATATATATATCTCAATGTTTTATGCACATATTTGTACAACATACATGACATACAAAATGAGCTAATATATCCGTTGCGATGTAAATCCCAACGTCTACATATGGGCATGTTTCACAGAGTATTATGTTACACATGCACTCACACATATATGTATATGATACATTTATGTATAAACTAAATCAAATAAAATTAATTTCATATCTTAATATATTTGAATATAAATAAAATAAATGATTTTATTTAAATGAAATTTAGAATGTTCTAATTCGTTTAGACTTCATAGGCCCGATAAAGATCCAATATGGTAATTTTTTTTGAAATTCACCCATAACTTCCGTTGCGGGCTAGTCCAGTTC
This sequence comes from Allium cepa, assembly GCA_030765085.1. Classification (NCBI taxonomy): domain Eukaryota; kingdom Viridiplantae; phylum Streptophyta; class Magnoliopsida; order Asparagales; family Amaryllidaceae; genus Allium; species Allium cepa. The sequence continues at coordinate 258,386,633 of CM060938.1, read as the reverse complement.
CAACAATGGTATCATAGCCAATAGCATATGCAGTCTAAATTAGTCATATTAGTCTAACTAATTAAGCTTTTCTACTTAGTACGGTGTCTAGAAAGGTACTGTCTAGGATTGGAATTGGGTAATCAAGCACCATGTCCTACCTGATTGTCGGCATGTCCCGAAAGGTGAGCCCAGAGGTTGCTCCTAATATAAAAGACCCAACTTAATTTGGATCTTGGACTGATTTTCAAAATCGTTTTGAAAATTAATGTTAAAGATTTTAAATTTAATAGTTAAATTTAAAATAAAACATGTTTATTATAAAAATTATAATACTACATAAGTTTTCAAAATGTTTGAAAGGATAATGATATTTTCAAATTGTTTGAAAATATATATATAATAATTTCAAAATTTAAATTTATTAATAAGATTGATAAAATAAATTAATTAAATATGTTAATTAATTAATGTATATATTCATGTATTATATATGTTGATATATGTTATGTTCATTTAAAATGTTTAAGATAACATAAGTATACGTGTATGCATGCAAGATAAATTTTGAAATTAATAAATTTTAATAAAAATTGTTTAATTGAATAAATTAATTAAAGGTTAATTAATTGAATAAAATACACATATATATGATACATGTATGTTACTCTATAAAGGTTATAGTATACACTTTAAATGTTATACTAGATATGTCCAATATAAAAATTATGTAGGAATACTAATTTAAAATTAATTAAAGAGTTAATTGATTAAAATTAATTAGATAAGATTTAATTAATGATATATTATACGTAAGATAAGTAATATGAAATATAAAAGTTATATAATAATAAAACTTATATGATATGTGTATAAACTAAATATGGAACAAGAAACCCAAATAGATTTGAGAAATAAATACATATGTAAATGTACATATACCGTGATTTCTGATGTGTCTGACACTTGAATCGCCGGAGTACTTCATAAGAAATATATTATTCTATTAGTCGATATCACTTAATATATATATTGAAAATTACGAATCTTCAATATACTATTGTCCTCTACCATATATATTAATAAATTACTTACATACTCCTTAGTTGTTGAGCAAACTCAAACTAGGGTTGTTATGCGTAGTATTATTAATATATTGAACAGATGAGGTAAGACAACTATATGTATTTGTTGAGTAAACTCAAGGTAAATATCCTATACTTAAGCCATCATGATATGGTAGGTATGAGTGAATAATCTCTTTCGATTTGTTGAGAAATCTCAAGGTCGAAATGAGATTAGAACAAGGAAAAATGGGTTAGGAGTTCTATGTGATACAACCGATAAGGAGTTATCCATCGTTTGTGGGGCTATGATTTGTTGAGCGAACTCAAGGTCAAATGCCAAAACAAACAAGTCCTAACACCCACTAGTGAAATTGTAAAACTTCTATGTTTCATCTTAGTGTTTGGAGAAACTTAAAAGACTAGTGGGAGCCTTATTAGAAAAATGAAATTGTAACATTTAACATTTCTAATATTGTAAGAACATATGATATATAATGTTATAATTATCTACAATGACAAATTTGTGCATTTCATATGATTGATAAAACGTTTATCAATTAACATACATAAACAAAGTGTATTGAAAGTTGACAAATAGAAATATAATACATAATTACTAATAATTCTAACTGTATGTTATATAATGTTTCTATAAACATGCAAGCGCCTAATTTCAAGTAATTAATACATTCGTAAGTTGGTCACTTATAAATTTATTTTGTGTAGACTCTATATTGCATTTTATGAGTTTTTGAACTCTAAATGCAATTCAATACTATGGATATTTGATCCATGTACTTTCACATATAAATGTTATATGGCGAACAGTCATAGTTTGTGTGGTACAATATTTTGATGAAGTTAGTTCATTTGAAGTAAGCCAATAAACAGTATTTAAGATTATGTATTCAACTTGAATGATTTCAAAAGGATAATATTGTGTTAATATAACACAAGACCATAAACTACGAGATACATCTAAGAACTCGATTATTGAAATGTCATCTTGATCGCTTTATATAAAATGCAACATATTTGATGTCTTAAATGTTAAGAATAATCGAATGCGTTTTTTTTAAAAAGTTTGTTATGATATTGTAGTAAGTTTTTCTTTTGAATAGTTTGACCGTTTGAAAGAAAAACTGATGTATAAGAATAAATACAATTTAAGGTAAAGTTGGAATGAAGAGAATGAATAGTCACTTCTGCTTCATAGAGAAACATTGGAAACAAGAATTGTAATAATAATTGATACTTAATATTGGAATATGAATATGATTTTTATTCCGAAATGTATTTTCATATAGAAAATTGTTTTCTATAACATTTATTTCTTTGAGTTCTTTGAGTTCAAGATATTTGATCAAAGAACTCTCCACTGTAAACTAGTTGCAGCGTATGAAACAAGTAAACAATATTAACAATATTGGTGGATCTCTAAATTTAATACCGTATTATAGTAATGGAGAAAATAGTGGGAGCATTCCATATAGCACCTAATGATTGCATCAAATTACGAAAATTGTTTTCGTAAAATGTACTGAACATATTTGTGAAATAATGTTTATTTTTGGTATTGATTGAAAAATAAATATAACTATATTTCAATATAAGTATTATGAATATTCATTATGAAATAAAACTATATTATGGAATTTGTTTCCATAGTAAAAGTGATGCAACAGAAATACATATGTGTCTAATATTATTTACTATTGTTTTGGAATTATAAACTAAGCCGTAGTTTTGAGAAATAATTTTACTATATGATTATGAATCATATGATACAGATTAATTATATCTCAAATAATTAATGACCATGCACCCATTCAGTAGGATTATCATAAGAGTTGATGAATTCTTTGAATTAATACACATTGATGTATTATAACGACCCGTAAATTTTCGATAATTTAATTGTTAATTTTATTAAATGTTTGTTGTCTAATATTGGAAAAACAGAAATTTGTGATTCATTAATGAAATAATAACTTAAATGAGATGTAATAAGGCTAGCCGAAGTGATTTATTAACTATTTGAATGAAATTACAAATAATGGAATTTGTGTAAATGTTATACTAGGCTATAAATTGAATATAAGAAAACAAACGTAAATATTGAATTAATTAATGAATTAATGTAAAATGTTGGATAAAATAAATGTTCCGTAAGTAACTATAATATTGGTTTGGAATGATAAACTTATAAGAATGTGATTGAGAGTTAAAGTCAACAACTATTATAAGTTACATATATATATTTTTTCGTTAAATTAAATTGGAATTTATCACAACAAATGTAATTAAATATTATGTTAATGTAAATTAGGTTAATATTTGGAAGTAATGTTAATTTTATTTATAATAATATGATAATTGGAAATAAAAGAATGGAAAATAAAGATTTATTAATTTATTTGAATTTAAATTTAATAATTGGATTAATTGTAAATAAATGAAATTAAATATTTAAATATTATGATAATGGGAAATTAAGATGAAATTGGAGAATGTTGGGGTAATTAATCATGAACCAATGTTGATTTCATCTATTCGATAAATATGGATTGAATGATAGGATGAAAGGTCAATTAAAGGGAATTATTGAAATTTGTTTTAATTTCTGAATTTAATAAAAATTGAAATTTAACACTGAAGTTGACGGGTTAATCAACTTTAAATTGACATCTAAATTTGTTAAAATTTTATAAATGATTAAGGGATCAAAGATGATAAAAGTTGTAAATTATTAAAATTTAAACTGAAGAGTTATTTAATTAATTAAATATTAATTTAGTTTAACTACTTGGAAAATAGCCATTTTAGCAACTGACTCGGATTTCGACGAAACCAGTTTCATCGGATCCGTAACAGTGAATTATTATAGGATTTCAAGTTTTGTAACAATCGGACTTTTCGTTTGATCGTACGGACTCGAAACGCCTAGAAATCAATTGAATTGAAATCAATTTGAAATAACTTGATTTTTAACATAACTTCTTCATACGATGGAATTTGGACCTGAAACCTGTTCCATTGATTTTAAAATATTTTAAAACTTCTATTTTGATATATGGGTTGACCCATTTTTGTTCCGGAGTGGAAACGGGCTTTTCGGGTCGTTATCGTTCAATTTTCCAAACCAATCAAGTCCATTTGTTTCTATTGTGTTCTGCATATATATATATATATATATATATATATATATATAATTATAAACCCTAGCAGCCTTTCTATTTCTCATTTTTGTATGTACAATTCTTTCTGTTGCTTCTCTTTCCCAATGGCAGACAAATTCTCAATTTCAAACCCAATTGCAATTCCAAATCAAATCAAAAATCCAAACTTCTCAAACTATATCGAATTATATATCGATTTGAATCTCTCGACAAGCGCATCTCAGATCTGTAATTCGTTTTTTGATTTGAATCACTAATTGTCCTGAAATTGAAGAACTTTTCATGGTCGTTCGTTGATCATTGATGAACTTTGATGGATCGACAAATCACGGGTACGGTTTGGTAGAGAGTGACGCACGCAGTGCATCGGTGGTGTTCACGAGGTCGGATGATGGTCAGATGGTCGTCAGCAATTAGTTTAGGGCTTGCAATAGCCGGCGGTGCATGTACCTGGGGGACAACCGGTCGCGGACGGAGGGGCTTGAGTGGATGAGGCTCGACTAGCTGAGCTCGGAGGTGGGCTGGGTAGAGATCCTAGTGGCCTACGGCGGAAGCGATGGCCGATCAACGGTGGGTTTCTGAATGAGATGGGCTCGATCGGCTTTCTGGAAGAGAGAAGCATGACGTGGTTGCCGACGCGTAGTTTTTTAGTTTTGAATTTATTTTATTTATTTTCTTATTTAAATCGTTAATTCTTCTAATCGTTATAATTTTCACATACGAGGTCCATTTCATGCGTGGTTTTTTCCGCTAGGATCGTATTGGAATTCCGGACATTTTGACGTTGGTTTAGATGGATTCTGAAACTGTTAAAATTTTGGATTTAAATTGGATTTAAATTCAATTTAAACTCAGAAGGTGGGTGTTTTAACCCACTGACAACTTCTAATTTCTTTTATATTTGTTAAACTGATTTATGATGCGATTAGAGATTTATTTATGATTGTTTGGCATATTTTGAATCATCATCTCATTTTATTTGAATTTATTTGGATAAAATAGTTATTTAATTTATTATTGAATATAAACTGCTAGTAAGTACCTGTTATTTATTATCTGTTCTATATTAATGTTATTGATTGAATTGGATGATGATTGTGATAAATGATTGATGAATGATATTGGATGAATGAATGTCGTATTTTATATTGTTATAAACTGCAAGTTGTTATGGATTTTATTTCATTCGGGAGTGCGGTTTGAAATGACATATAACCGTATCTATATTTTAAATTACGGATTGAAATGATAAATATCCATATCACTTGACCATAAGATAGAAAATTATATACAAACACGGTCTATATATAAAAATATTTTGAAATGATTTCTATGGTTTTGTAAAGAAATATATGGTTTTAGATAAATATTGATTTTAGATATTATATAAATGTTATTTTATCCTTGATTATAAGCTATGTACAATTTGTTTTAATATAGAATAAGCTTAACAATAAGTTTGATTTTTATTAAAGATAATATGGTTAAGTATTTAAATTATATTTTAATATAGAGTTTATAATGACTTAAATAAATTAAGGTTGGAAGATAAATTTGAGATTTATTTGAAACTGAATTTATTTAAGAATTAAACTCAACTAAGTTTGATGTGAAATTTATTAAATTTGAAATTTTAGAAGGTATGATTTTATAACTTGGTTTTGGTTTAAGGTGAATAAATGAATATTTCAAGTATAAATAAATTGAAGGAAATATTGAAATATTTGAAATTTGAGTTTTATTTAAATGATATTGGATTTATTAAGTAAAATATTTCGAAACTAAATAATAGAAAAATAAATTGTTGAAACGTAATTACCAAACTTAGTTTTGAAATTGTTGAATACTTAAGGTTTGAAAAATGTTGAATTTGAAATGGTTTATTTTGTGGATCAAATCTGTTTTGAAATCGATAAAATTTGGAATAGTTTATTTGGAAACTGAATCGAATTGAAATTTATGATTTGGGATTTGGTTAAATATAAAATGTAGAAATTCGAGTTGTTTTGGAATTGATTTGTGAAATTGATGAAGCTAATGTATTATATAAAGTATATTAAAATTTTAAACCATTTAAGTGGTGGAAGTTATGTTTCAAAGTTATGAGTTTCAAAGTATTATGATTTGAAAGTGTTATATTTCAAGTGTTTTGATTTCGAAGTGTTATAACTTTGGAAGTGCTATGTTTTTGGAAAAAGGATATATTTGAAATAAAAATGATATTATATTGGTTTGTGTTTTTATAAAAATGATATCATATTGATTTGGGTTTTGAAACGGAAATGATATCATATTTATATGGTTTTGAAACAGATATTATATTCTGGTTTTGAAGTATAATTATTTTTAAATGACCATGGTGTTATAATAACATTTGTTTGTTAAAAAGATCGAGATCAGAAGTTGTCATACTCTCTGCTAACTCCAAAAACCACTTTAACAACTGTGTACGCGGTGGAGATTCCAGAATGAAGTAGGATGGTGGCGACGTTCCATTAAGGTATATACATGGACCAAACTCCCGTGAGTTGGCATAAGGTGGCTAAAATAGGAGCGATCTCGGGCCAAGGAGGTAACCCCTCTTATCGGACACACTCATTCGATATTATATTCTGACTTTGAGGATTATTTGGTGGCCATTTTCTATTTTTGATTTGGGGGTGTGGCTCGAGGTGGGCGGTAGTAGCTGCTATGCTTTACCACCAGCCCGTGTGCGTAATTGGTATATCTACCCTGGCATTGCCTTGTGTGCCGTATCACCTATCCTAGCGCGCCTTGTACGAGTTTGATTTGTGTCGTACCTATGGAGTTCCTCTGGTAGCCTCTCGATCAGGAGGTATTATGGTACTGTATAGACTATTGGCACTATTACGTGTTAAGGGCTATATGGGTAGCCCCTTGACGTTATTTTAAAGTAAGTTTATTTTACTTTTAAACATTATTATAATAGCGTATATTACTACATAGTAGATAGTTTAAAGGATCTTTAAGAGACGTGAATCACGGACATCTCTTAAGTTACTACACTCACGTTAGACACTGGATAGGAGATGTCAAACCCCATAAACATTTATGACGCCATTCCACTCATATGATTTACCTTTGATTTATCGTACATTAGATCTTTTAGCTCTGAATTGATTGTTTTGTCCTTTCAATTCGCACGAGTCAGTCTGAGCATTTCAGGATTCAAAGACCTTATTTCTGGAGGACGAAGACGAAGACTGTATTATTACTATTATTTACTATATTGTTCCGCTACATCACATTGTTCCGCTGCATTTTCATTTATTATTCTTTGGTATGTATAACTCTAATTCTGTGTTGTAAAGTATAATCAAATATTTTGTAAAACAGCTTCATGAACTGTTATTTGATTATTATACTTTGTCATTCCACTGCAAGATTCTGTTTGTTTTCTTTCTTTCTTCCTTTTTCTTATTCACCCCAATAACTATTCGCCCTTTTTTAGGGTTTCAGTCTGACATGTGCGGTTTAATGTCGATTTAAAACGTACAAAAGGCGAGATGTTACATTTGGTATCAAAGCTTTGGTTTAGCGATAAACCTTAGCTTTGTGGGGTCTGACTCTTTATTAATAGGGTAGCAATACCCTATGATGAGTCGTTGAGTGTATATATATGAGAGAGCATATTTGTTAGTGTTATAAAAAGGTTTTGATATTGTGTTAATTTGTTCCGTTTTGTATTTATAAACTCTGGTTGGTGCATAGGACGCTATGACATCAATAGAGATTTCTAAACACTTAATTGGACAGAGCGACACAATATTGTTTTGAATATAGGTGAATGAAATAATTTTGCCTATTATATTTTCAGTATATAAAGTAATACATTTTATAAAGTTTATATTTGGTTGTAATATATTGGTTGTTAGGTTGTGAAATTTATAGATATTGATTGGAAACAAAATTTGAAGAAAATAAAATAAATGTAAATTGAAAATTTTAGAACCTAAGTTCCGGGATTTTGAAAGTTTCTTTCAAAGGATTTTGGAATATAACAATATTGTTTATAAGTATTTTCCGATATAAATATTTTAATATAATTTGAAAGAATCATTTTAAAGAAACTTTGGAAAGAAATAACTTATGTACTCCCCTCTCTATCGCTGGAAAATAATTTCGGTCATGAGTGCATGCATCATCGACATTCATTTTCGAGTTTCGAAGTGGGAAGGCCACTGTAGTAGTTTTACTACAGATTTATTGTAATAAACAAATGTAAATTTCAAATTATTTTAAACATAACTGGGTATATGAGTTTAAGTATATACATCTATCTATTATTTTAAAATGATTTGAACTTTAACCCGGTATTTAGTTCTTAGGTTTCTGTTAATTAATAGTTTCAATTATTGTAGTGAAATGGAATGTAACTAATTAATAATTGGAACCTTTAGTTAAAATAAGAGATTAAATGCTAGGTTATAAATGAAATAACAATAAAGTTGCAATTTGTAATCTATAAAAAAGCAAAGGATATGATTATTGAGCATTAGATTAATTAAAAGAAATAAGATAAACTTGTATAATTTTTCTATTTGCATTCCTTAATATTTATATAACTTACCAAAATATTAAAAGTTGCCATGTTTAATAAGAAAATGTAATGGAAATTGTACAAGTAAACTTATGTAAAGAAAGTATTCAATGAAGTCCTTAAATAAATAAGAATTGAGGATATGTTGTTATAAACTTAAGTTATAATTGAAATTTTACTATAATTAAATATAATAAAAGGTAAGTGTTATAAATAAATGATTATAAACTTAAGTAAATGAATTGAAGTGCTAAGAAATTTAATGGAACATGAATACTATTGATAAATGAATGTAAATAAATGTAAATAAATGAAATTAAGTATTGAATAAATGAATGTAATACAATAAAATTTGCAAGAAATAAGTGTAAATTTAAAGGATAAATCATTATATGAATGAAAAGGAAATAAAACAAAAAATGTATGAAATGAAATTAATAAGAATGAACTTGATCTATTGTTTGAAATTATTGTTGTTTGGTATATGACTGTTTGGGCAAGGATACTTTAATTTTTTTTGGAGGTATGAATAATCTATTTAGTTTCATCAAAGACTGTTGAGTAAATGGTGCACTTAGTAGTTTATTTTTCACTCCGTACAATTTAAAGTTTTTGAACCAAAACAACTATTTGTTTTGTTTGATATGAATGGATAATTGATTGTGTTGATTCTATGTGATGATTGTATATTGGTTGCAAATGATTGTTGTTTTATATTGAATTGTTTGAAACAACTTTAAATATTTCCTTTTATAAAAAATTTAACCTTTGGATTATATAAGTGAAATACAGGTTATGAAAGCAATTGCTACTACTTTTGGTTTCATAATTAAACGTTTGCCCGACAAATAGGTACGTTCTCGGATTATGGTTTTATAGCGTTATTATATTGTTATCCTGTGTTGTGATGTATTATTTTGGAAAATATATATTATACATTGATAAATTTGATATTATATTTTCTCCCGAGCCTCTCCGTACAAAGGTAACTCTGCCGAAATTTTCCATAAATTTTGGACTAATGTTTTTCATACTTTATTAATTCGAGTATAAAAAGATTAATGGTTATAAATTGGTATATTTTATTTAAAATTAATTAATTTTGTAAATTTATTTGTTTATAAATTTAATATTTTGAATAAGATGTATTGTTTACTCAATTCCTTCTTTCCCTCATTATTCCTTTTCGGGGACGAAAAGTTTTGAGTAGGGGAGAGGGTAACAACTCGTAAATTTTCGATAATTTAATTGTTAATTTTATTAAATGTTTGTTATCTTATATTGGGAAAACATAAATTTGTGATTCATTAACGAAATAATAACTTAAATGAGATGTAATAAGGCTGGCCTAAGTTATTTATTAACTATTTGAGTGAAATTACATTTAGTGGAATTTGTGTAAATGTTATACTAAGCTATAAATTGAATATAAGAAAACAAACATAAATATTGAACTAATTAAATAATTAATGTAAAATGTTGGATAAAATCAATGTTCTATAAGTAACTATAATATTGATTTGGAAATGATAAACTTATAAGAATGTGATTGAGAGTTAATGGCAACAATTATTATAAGTTACATATATATTTAATCCGTTAAATTGAATTGGAATTTATCACAACAAATGTAATTAAATATTATGTTAATGTAAATTAGGTTAATATTTGGAAGTAATGTTAATTTTATTTATAACAATATGATAAATGGAAATAAAAGAATGGAAAATCAAGATTTATTAATTTATTGGAATTTAAATTTAATAATTGGATGAATTGCAAATAAATGAAATTAAATATTTAAATATTATAATAATGGGAAATTAAAATGAAATTTGAGAACGTTGGGGTAATTAATCATGAACCAATGTTAATTTCATCTATTCGATAAATATGGATTGAACGACAGGATGAAAGGTCAATTAAAGGGAATTATTGAAATTTGTTTTAATTTCTGAATTTAATAAAAATTGAAATTTAACACTGAAGTCGATGGGTTAATCAACTTTAAATTGACGTCTAAATTTGTTAAAAAAATTTATAAATGATTAAGAGATCAAAGATGATAAAAGTTGTAGATTATTAAAATTTAAACTGAAGAATGATTTAATTAATTAAATATTAATTTAGTTTAATTACCTAGAAAATATCCATTTTGGCAACTGACTCGGATTTCAACGAAACTAGTTTCATCGGATCCGTAAAAGTGAATTATTATAGGATTTCAAGTTTCGTAATGATCGGACTTGTCGTTTGATCGTACGGACTCGAAACGCCTATAAATCAATTGAATTGAAATCAATTTGAAATAACTTGATTTTAGCATAATTTCTTCATACGATGGAATTTGGACCTGAAACTTGTTCCATTGATTTTAAAACATCTATTTTCATATATGGGTTGATCCATTTTCGTTCCGGAGTCGAAACGGGCTTTTCGGGTCGTTATCGTTCAATTTTCCAAACCAATCAAGCCCATTTGTTTCTATTGCGTTCTGCCTATATATATATATATATATATATATATATATATATATATATATATATATATATATCATTATAAACCCTAATAGCCTTTCTATTTCTCATTTTTGTACGTAAAATTCTTTCTGTTGCTCCTCTTTCTCAATGGCAGACAAATTCTCAATTCCAAACCCACTTGCAATTCCTAATCAAATCAAAAATTCAAAATTCCCAAACTATATTGAATTATGCATCGATTTGAAGCTCTCGACGAACACATCTCAGATCTATAATTCGTTTTTCAATTTGAATCTAGTTTTCCAGAAATTAAAGAATTGTTCACGGACGTTCGTTGATCGTTGATGAACTTTGATGGATCGACAAATCACGGGTACCGTTGGGTGGAGAGTGATGCACGCAGCGCATCGGTGGTGTTCATGAGGTCGGATGATGGTCAGATCGTCGTCAACAATTCATTTTGGGCTTGCAATAGCCGGCTGTGCATGTACTTGGGGGACAATCGGTCGCGGGCGGAGGGGCTTGAGTGGATGAGGCTCGACTAGCTGAGCTCGGCAGTGGGCTGGGTAGAGATGCTAGTGGCTTACGGCGGAAGCGATGGCCGGTCAACGGTGGGTTTCTGAACGAGATGGGCTCGATCGGCTTTCTGGAAGAGAGAAGCATGACGTGGTTGCTGACGTGTAGGTTTGAATTTATTTTATTTATTTTCTTATTTAAATCGTTAAATCTTCTAATCGTTATAATTTTCACGTACGAGGTTTGTTTCATGCATGGTTTTCTACGCTAGGATCATATTGGAATTTCGGATATTTTGACGCTGGTTTGGACGGATTATGAAACCGTTAAAATTTTGGGTTTAAATTGGATTTAAATTCAGTTTAAACACAGAAGGTGAGTGTTTTAACCCACTCACAACTTCTAAAATTTCTTATGTTTGTTAAACTGATTTATGATGTGATTAGAAATTTATTTATGACTATTTGGCATATTTTGAATCATCACCTCAGTTTGAATTTATTTGAAAAAAATAGTTATTTAATTTATTATTGAATATAAACTGACAGTAAATACCTTTTATTTAGTATCTGTTCTATATTGATGTTATTGATTCAATTGGATGATGATTGTGATAAATGGTTGACGATTGATATTGGATGAATGGATGTTGTATTTTATATTGTTATAAACTTCAAGTTGTTATGGATTTTATTTCATTCGGGATTGCGGTTTGAATTGATATATAACCGTATTTATATTTTAAATTACGGATTGAAATGATAAATACATGCATCAATTGACCATAGAATAGAAAATTATATACAGACACCATGGTCTATATATAAAAATATTTTGAAATGATTTATATGGTTTTGTAAAGAAATATATAGTTTTAGATATTTTATAAATGTTATTTTATCCTTGATTATAAGCTATGTACAATTTGTTTTAATATGGAATAAGCTTAACAATAAGTTTGATTTTTATTGAAGATAATATGGTTAAGTATTCAAATTATATTTTAATATAGAGTTTATAATGACTTAAATAAATTAAGGTTGGAAGATAAATTTGAGATTTATTTGAAATTGAATTTATTTAAGAATTAAACTCAAATAATTTTGATGTGAAATTTATTAAATATGAAATTTTAGAAGGTATGATTTTTTAACTAGATTTTGGTTTAAGGTGAATTAAATGAATATTTCAAGTATAAATAAATTGAAGGAAATATTTAGTTATTTGAAATTTGAGTTTTATTTAAATGATAATGGATTTATTAAGTAAAATATTTCAAAACTAAATAATTGAAAATTGAATTGTTGAATTGTAATTACCAAACTTAGTTTTGAAATTGTTGAATATTTAAGGTTTGAAATATGTAGAATTTGAAATGGCTTATTTTGTGGATCAAATCTGTTTTGAAATCGATAAAAATTGGAATAGTTTATTTGGAACTGAGTCGAATTGAAATTTATGGTCAAATATAAAATGTAGAAATTCGAGTTGTTTTGGAATTGATTTGTGAAATTGAAGAAGCTATTGTATTATATATAGTATTTTAAAATTTTAAACCTTTTAAATGGTGGTAGTTATGTTTCAAAGTTATGAGTTTCAAAGTATTATGATTTGAAAGTGTTATATTTCAAGTGTTTTGACTTTGAAGCGTTATAATTTTAGAAGTGATATGATTTTGGAAAAAGGATATATTTGAAATAAAATGATATTATATTGGTTTGGGTTTTTTATAAAAATGATATCATATTGATTTGGGTTTTGAAATGGAAATGATATCGTATTTATATGGTTTTGAAACGGATATTATATTCTGGTTTTGAAGTCTAATTATTTTGAAATGACCACGGTGTTATAATAACGTTTGGTTGTTAAACAGAACGGGATCGGAAGTTGTCATATTCTTTTCCAACTCCGAAAACCACTTTAATAACTGTGTATGCGGTGGAGATTCCAGAATGAAGTAGAATGATGGCGACGTTCTATTAAGGTACATACGTGGACCCGACTCCCGTGAGTTGGCATAAGGTGGCTAAAACAGGAGAGATCTCGAGCCAAGGAGGTAGCCCCTCTTATTAGACACACTCCTTCGATATTATATTCTAACTTTGAGGATTATTTGGTGGCACTTTTGATTTTTGATTTGGGGGTGTGGCTCGAGGTGTGCGGTAGTAGCTGCTACGCATTACCACCAGCCCGTGTGCGTAGTTGGTATATCTACCCTAGCATTGCCTTGTGTGCCGTGTCACCTACCCTAGTGCCCCTTATACGAGTTTGATTTGTGTCGTACCTATGGAGTATCCTCTAATAGCCTCCCGATCAGGAGGTATTACGGTACTGTATAGAATATTGGCACTATTACGTGTTAAGGGCTATATGGGTAACCCCTTAACGCTATTTTAAAGTAATTTTATTTTACTTTTAGACATTATTATAATAGCATATATTACTACATAGTAGGTAGTTTAACGAATCCTTAGGAGATGTGAATCTCTCTTAAGTTACCGCACTCACGTTAGACACTGGATAGGAGATGTCAAACCCCGTAAATATCTCTGACGTCGTTCCACTCATATGATTTACCGTTGATTTAACTTACATAAGATCTTTTAGTTTTGACTCGAGTGTTTTGTCCTTTTAATTCGCTCGGGTCAGTCTGAGCATTTTAGGATTCGAAGACCTTATTTCTGGAGGACGAAGACGAAAAATGTATTATTACTATTATTTTCTATATTGTTCCGCTGCATTGTAATTTATTATTCTTTGGTATGTATAACTCTGATTTTGTGTTGTAAAGTATAATCAAATGTTTTGTAGAACAGCTTCATAAACTGTTATTTGATTATTATATTTTTTCATTCCATTGTGAGATTCTGTTTGTTTTCTTTCTTTCTTCCTTTTTCTTATTCACCCCAATAACTATTCGCCCGTTTGTATGGTTTGATTATGGCGTGTGTGGTTTATCGTCGATTTAAAACGTATAAAAAGATGGGATATTACATGTATGCAATCACAAGTCTATTAACGTCAAAAGGGTTCCACGTACTTTATTATATTCATCGATGATTTATTACCAACATCAACATGTGTTTAAGTTTATGATAAAATCATAGAATATAAAAGTAAAGTAAATAAAATAACATGCAATAGAATAAAATGATTTGATTTGGTCGAATAAGTGAGTATATTTGAAAGAGTTCCAAATGTACCTAAAAATGAATATAGATTCAATCTCATAACTCATTCCTCCATGTGATACATAATGATACATTGATAAGTAGTAATCAGACATTTTTGGACAATTTATGATTAATTGCGAGTGAAGTTGAGTTAGTTTCTTTCTATAAGGTCATGTAGTTAAGAGTAGTACACAAGGTTGATATTATTTCATCTAAAAAATAGTTTACAAAATCATACTAGATAAGAGTTTGTAAGAAATCCCAACATATCCTAGGCCAAGGAGTTGGCAGGTTGTGCGAGTCGAAAGATTGCACGTAATAATTGTTCATGAGAGATATTGTATGAATCTCCTAAATTTTTTTTGGAAAGGTCTGTCATCAAATGATATATTTATGTTTTAAACATATTTTTTGTAACATAAAATCAGTTTTATAAATAAAAAGGTTCATAAAGCGTTTATGAATCCCTATTCTATTTTCATTAAGAAACAATTGTTGTTTCAAGATATATCAACTTCACTGTGAAGGAATTTCTTTGAGAAATTTTTGGTAGTCAAATGGAATTAGATCTGATCCAAAGATAGAACTGATTATATGAGATGAAGTGAAATTAACTAACCTAAATGAATACATAGCGTTAGAATGTCTTATAAGTATTCTCGTACAACGAAGAGAAACTATGAGTTTCTTATAATGTCTAAAATATACATTACCCTTGGTTGTTCAATTAAACCATTAAGATTGTTGACTCTATATGGTATGATGCGCAAATCCGAAAGAATTCCAAGTATGCTATCAAAATATGATTTTGGTGGTCGTAACCAAAGAGATGTGATCCATCAGACGAGATTGTGTCTTTATCGGAAAAACTAATGTGGTTGGAATTAAATGATCAATGTTTATAAGAATAATATCGCAAATTTTAATTATTGAAACTAGCATAACAGATACGGTATTTAACATGCTCAAGTTAATTCAGATTTAATCACAAAATTATCGCTCGATACGACTTAATGTTTGGTACTTATGTATTGAAATCAAAAATTCTAAATAATGATTTAAGTATGCCTTTTACACATATTAACCAAAAATGTTTCGAAGTCGGTGGGAGCGATAATGGGTTTGTGAGTCTTCGGATATGATCCAAGAAATGATACGAATGTATCATTTTATAAGCATCAAGATTGAATAAGTATTTCGATAGAAATATCAAATAGTTTGATTTTCAATCAAAGTGCAAAGGAAGCGTGTGTTCGTAAGAAAGAACGTTAAAAGGTACATCGATATTTCTAAACTATAAGTAAACAACATGTTGTTGATTTTAACAATATGATTGTATTAAAATAAACTTTAGTTGTTTTGATACTCAATTTTGGATTGTAAATGGTGACTTTTATAGTGAGTATAAAAGATATAGGGATTGTCCCAAAATGATATACAAGTTCACCCTAATAAAAAGGGAACATGTAAGGTGGATTCCTTATGTATTAGCAATAGGAATTATCAGACACATAATGTTGTGTATGATACTGTGTTTTGTATATATATTTGATACATGGAGCAGATATAAAATCCAAATTGATACCATTAAATGGTTGTTTGAGGTGTTCTCGCATATTTATGAAATACTAGAGAATTGTTTATAGAAACAACTAACTCGTTTGATGGAACGTTTGCACACGAATTTTTATAAGCAATATTGAATATAGCATGCCAATGATAAAATTCAAGTTAACATCTTTAATTTAAAAATGTTTCAAAATAAAAGTGATTGTGGTCGATTCAACGAAATGTTAAGAACATTTTGAATAGCACTACAATAAACAATGTATATAGATATAAATGCAAAAATTTATAATTGAGGCAAAGGTGATTCCAAATGTTGAGAATCGCATAATATTGTTATAAGATAACAATGTCATGAAATTGGTCATGATAGAACTTAAAACTTACTAGAAGTCGAAAGACATACTTTGAATTGTTCCATATGATAAAGACAGTTTATCGGTGTCAGAGAGAGTTAATCGACAAAGTAGATACTTAAAACATAATATCATACTCATTCACTAAGGGACTGACCTAATTGGTTTTGAGAAAACTGATTGGAGAAGTTGGAATTAGATTTCATAATTAACCCCAAGAGCAAGTAGGAGATTGATAGAGTTAAAGGTATGCCCTAGGGGCAACTATGTAATTTGTTACATATATTTAACTCGTTGACCAGTCTTGTTCGAAATAAAAGGTATTTTCTTCTTATTATATACTTGATACAATGTGATTGTATAAATTAATTAACTTAATTAAAAGTATATTTAGTAGAAAAATCCATAAGTGGTATATTTTGCGATAGTGGTTACAAAGTATTGTAACCGTGAGTAAATTATCACAACGAAACAAATATACCATTTAAATGTTCCTAGTCATGATGCATTGAGACTGGATATCGATGAATCCGTTGAGACTGGAGTATGTAATGTTCTCCAAATGTTGGGCAGTGTATTACTCAGACTACTGAGGAACCTAAGGGTTACATATTAATAGTTATTGGATAACTATGGAACGACTCACTTGATAGTTTTCTGTGGGTTAATATAACTAAGGTCAAACAGAAGATATCAATGCGACTGATTTACACAGTTCTTTGGACTTGAGAATACTGTGGATCTTCAATATGAAAGCTCCACTTCGATTATAGCCAAATGATGGCATGATGTCCATCGAGTTGCTATAGCTGGGTCGAGTGGAAGTATTGGAAGTGAAGCACTATTTAAAGAGGATACGTCTCCTCGGTTATATGCGATTAGTATCACAGTCAACTTGAAGTCTCTGGCCAAAGCATTTTGGTTAATAATAGTTGTTACTATTGAACCAAGAACTTGGTATTTGGACTATAAAATTTAATGTGGATGAGGTTGGAATTTTGACCATTACCGAATTCCATAGGTCCAAAGTGATATAATTTTGACGAAGAGAGTTGGTATAAACAAATGTCACAACCGGGTAACGCTTATTAAATTAAAATTGGATTTTTACCGAAAATGAGTAAGCGATAAATTTGGCCATACTGTTACACTACCTGCTAAGTGACATGTGAATGTTAACATTATAATAGTTTGATGTTAATCGCTGATCAAATTTACACCCAAGAGTTACACAGCCAAATTGATGAATTCCCTTAAGACCAAACGATTTAATTAGTTTATAATTGTCATAAATTAATTAAATTATTTAATAATTATGAAATATTATTATAAAATTTGAATATGATTTGAGAAATAAATAATATAATATATATTTATAGCAGTTATAAATATGTCGATCGATATACAATATCGACAAGCGATTAAATTAGATTTAATTGCATAGTATTTTGGCTTGGGCTTAGATGGGTTTATGGCCCATCATTAGGGCTATAAAAGTTCAGTTTTGAGAAGGTCTAGGGGTGGCTAAAACATAGGGAATTGCCTTGGAGATAATAGGCTGAGATCATGTAAGAATGGGTAAAAAGGTTTTCCTCATTTCTCTCTAATACAACTCTGTATATATGTATGTGTGTCTAAAAATAATCATGAACTTTTTTTGGTCGTCATTACCTTCTACATTGCTGATTAAAACATAGCTCTCAATCCACTTCAAAATTCTCAAATATATTTCAAATTAAAATAATACTATTCGATAATAGAGGTCTTGATTCCGGATTTGCAACCTGATGAATCAAGAATAGTAAAAGGAAAGGAAGTCATTGCTTCAACGTGGATTCAAAGGCATCGTCAAATTGGTAATTTTAATTCTGTTACAGTTATTAAATTATATTCTATGATCCTGTAATGAGCAATTTCGTATCTTTTTAAATATATTGCTACTATATGTTTAATTAGGTGAGATTTTGTAAGTAGATGCGGTTGTCACAAATCAGTTTGGTTATGTGCATAATTTGTTTGTTATAATATTTGATTTATGTATAGAAAAATATTTTTTACTGTACAAAATCAATTTTTGTCATTAATAATTGTTTATATATATCTATTAATAAATTCATATATATATATTAGTATATATTTCTCTCTCATAATAGCATATATTCATATAATATATATATATATATATATGATTTAAAAATATTAGTACACTTATTTATATATAATATGAATTTAAAAATTCGAAAATTAATTATCATACATATATTGGTATTTTTAAATTAACATTTACTGAATTTTTGAATTGTTTATTATATATAAAATAATTATTACATTAAAAACGCCATTTTATATTTAAAAAAATATTTCATTTCAAAAACATATTGAAAAAATTTAGGAAATTTTGAATGAAGTTTATTATTTTTAATAATTTATATTATTTCGAAAAAACTGTTCATGATTTATTAAAATTAATAATTTAATTGAAAAATTCTTAAAAAAATTTATAACCTTTAATTCATTATCCTAGAATTCTGAAATTTTGAATTTTGAATTTTTAACAATATACAATTTTATATTAAATAATTATTCTCAAAATCAATGTATTCGTATTTAAAAATAATATTTCAACTTTGAAAAATCTCTAGATTTTTCCTAAGCTCTATTTTATGATCCTAGATTTTCGAAAATTGTAAAATTTGAATTTTTACCAGTATAATATTTTATGTTAATTATTTATGGATGAAAACATTATTTTATTCATAATATATACAAATCAAAATAATAAAATTGCCATATTTGCAAAACTAAGTTGATTTTGAATTATAAATAATTTTTAATAATTGTTCTCTCTCTTTATATATGTGTGTGTGTGTGTGTGTTATTGTAACACATATGCATGCACATATTTGGATAACATACATGACATACAAAATGAGCTAATATGTCCGTTGCGATGCAAATCCCAACATCTACATATGGGCATATTATATTTCATGGATTATTACGTTACACATACACTCACACATATATGTGTATGATACATCTATGTATAAACTAAATCAAATAAACTAATTTCATATCTTAGTATATTTGAATTTAAATAAAATAAAATGATTTCTGTGACGCCGCACCCCTATACCCACGCTAGCCAAGAACACTACGGTGAATGCTGTCGACTAGCACGGAGAATAAGGCTGTTGAGGAGCGACCATCCGTGTAATTTCTTTGCGCGAGCACCGATATGTCAGATAATATAACATGCGTTCTATTTCAAGAGGAAATCCGACATACCGACACAAACTCAAAGCTACTACACAGTGGCTATAATATCTTCAGAAACAAATATAGAAATAAACGTAACATCAATCAGTCACAGACAGTTCATATCACAAAGACGGAAGGAGATATGAATATATAATTAACACATGGAAGTGTAAATCAGAGTAGTGGTCAAAAATGATCCACAATAATACAAAAGAATAGCAACACGTGCTATACAAAAGAATACAACTATGAGTCTAAATCTCAAGTGTATACAACAAAATAAACTACTAATCTAAGTAGTTTGCCAAAAGTCAGAGTAATGAATCCCTGGGGAGAAGTCAAGCAGAAGCACCTGTAACATCTCGGTCTGACCCGAGTATTATTTAATAAGAAAATAATAAACGGATCAGTCTAACTATAAATATCAGATGAAACGATATAGAATAAGAGATATAACTAAACACATAATAATCACAATGCCAAGCTGTGATATATATATATATATATATATACTTAGTTGATAATCATCAAGAGATTAATCAATGTCACCAAATCTACACAAGAATCAAAGAAACGTCATACTCCTTATTTCGTTCACCAAACCATAAATATTGACAATAATATCAATGTCAATCACAAAAGTCAATGACACACAAATTCCAGAAGACTACACAAGAAATCCAGAAATCACTAAAGTCAATGACACACAAATTCACCAATGCACAAATATCGATAAGGCTTATCAATAGAAATCACGAAAATTGGTGAAGCACAAATTCTAGGAATCTACACAAGAAATCCAGAAATCACAAAGGGGGGAGGCCTATCACAAACGGGAGCATAAAGCCCACCAACACGTGTATCACAAACGGAACGCTAATTCCATGGTCGCTAACCATCACAAATTGAGCCGAAGCTCCACAAACGGCCCGAAGACCATGGGTTGCTACCCCACCAAATTGAGTCGAAACTCCACAAAACGGGGTTTAGTCTCCCTCGCAGACAAAGAGACGTCGCACATTGCTAGTCTAAATCACAAAGATGATCGTCATGATCAACGAGAAGTGTCGATTACACTAAGCTAGTAAATATATGAGTTTAGCTTCATGTCCCATAACCACTTGCTTAACTTAAATATTTACGAACAAACTGTAAATCTTCACTAGAAAATTGTCACAAGAGGTTCAATCGAACAAGTCCAAGAATTAACCGACGAAGTAAACGCAAGCGTTTCATACCACTTGTTTTACTAAGCCGTTTAATTAGATTTCTCATACGAGTGAGGTAAAGGTTTATATATACTAATAGATTGGAAAACGGTTTTATAAACGAATTTGGTATTAAAATAGTATTGAAATCGTTTGAGGAAAGAGTTTTGATATTTACTACCAGTATAGAAAACCATTATATTTTTAAAGTGACAAATCACAAAGAAGATTGTAAGAACAATCAATCACTAAAATTCACATTCGAAGACGTGAATAAAATCCAAAGAAACCGATAAAGAATCCATTGAAATGGATATTCAAAAATCCCTAAAAAGGAGTCATCAAAGTCATAATAAATGATAACAACAAATAGGATTATCACGAATCGATTTAAATTGGAATTCTCAAGCAAATAGGCAAGTAGGCAAAATACAGCAGTTTCAGACGTCTGAAACAAGTGGTTCAGACGTCTGAATCTGGAAATATAAAAATTTCCAGAACACAATTCAGACGTCTGAATCAAGTGTTTCAGACGTCTGAAATAGGCATATTTTGGCCTATTTCCTTTCTGGTTCCAAATGAACCAATTCAGACGTCTGAAACCATATATTCAGAAGTCTGAATCTGGGAATATAAAACTTCCCAGACAATATTCAGACGTCTGAATCTTACGTTTCAGACGTCTGAATTAATGGTTCAGGGCATTCCCTGAACCTAGGCCAAAAATGGCCAAACAAATATTGGAAACGGTCGAAAGAGCAAATGGCGATGGCTAAGGAATTACATCGAACGACAACCCAGCCTAAATGGCTCTTCGATACGCCTCAAATATCAATGTCCAAATATCCATAATAGGATTTTCACAAATTAGACCAAAACACCAAAAATTGGAATATACACCAAACCAATCCAAACCAAGATCAATTGCACAAGAATAAGTGTTAGGAATTCATACCTAACAATCGAAGATAATTATAGACTAAGATGTGAGATAAAAATCTCACCTTTTTACCAAAATCAAACAAGAAGAAGCTTGAAAGCAAATGGAGAATCAACCTCTCTTCAACACAACCCAAATGAGCTTGAATCTATGCTCAAAACAAGAACATTCCCAAAATTAGGTTTAGGAATTTCTGAAATTGGTAAGAGAATAAGTTGGAGAAGAAGAAGAGAAGCTTACCAATGGGTTCTTCTTGAGTTTGGAGCTAGGAATTTGATTTGCAAGAGAAACTAGGGTTTTGGAGTTTTAATTTCCAATCTCTCCCACCATTAAAGCTAAGAAAACTGAAAAGAGAAAGAAGTGAGGGAGAATGGGGAGAGTGGTTCAGTTTTGGAGTATAAGTTAACATAGGGCTGAGCCCAAAAACCAAACCCAAAGTGAATAGTAGCAAAAATCAACTTTCTCCAAACATATTGAAGCTTATACTCAAAAAGGTCGCAAACGGCATTTTAAAATGGGAGTGGTCCCGAGTCCTAATTCGACCGTATGCAAAAAGTAGTTTTTCGGACTAAAATCCGACTAACGATAAAATATTTAAATAAAATATTTAAATATAAAATCGATAAATATGCGGGTTGTTACAGACTCCCCTCCTTAAAGAAATTGCGTCCTCGCAATATTACAAGAAGAAGATATATAGTAACAAGCATAAAAGCATATTCAACACAAAAGAAGTTTGAAATAAGAAGTTCACCTCAAAGAGCACGAGAAAGTAAGTCTGGATGTGTTCGCTCGATGTACTCTCTAGATTCCCAAGAACAATCCTTAGGATTTGAAGACCATTGAACTTTAACAAGTGGAACATCTTTATTTCGAAGTCGTTGGACTTCCGAAGCAATGATATGAATAGGATGTTACTCATAAGTTAAATTAGGCGAAACTTCAATCTCTTCCATAACACCGGGCTCAAGAACAGAATCGGAATCTCGAAGACATTTCCGAAGTTGAGAAACGTGAAACACGTCATGCATAGCAGAAAACTGAGCCGGTAATAAAAGGCAATAAGCCATGGAACCAATACGTTCGGTGGTAGGAAATGGCCCAATATATCGAGGCACTAGTTTTCCCAATCGACTGAAACGTACAACACCTTTCATAGGTGAAACACGAATGAACACAAGATCTCCCACAGAAAATTCTAATTTCCTTCTCCGGTTATCGGCATAGGATTTTTGTCTACTCTGGGCTTCTTTCATCCTATGTCGAATAAGTTCAATTTTCTTTGTGGAATCACGAATAAAATCTGGACCTAAAACCAGCTTCTCACCGACCTCAAGCCAACAAGAAGGAGATCGGCATGGCCTTCCATAGAGTGTCTCAAAAGGTGCCATACCAATACTAGATTGGAAGCTATTATTATAAGAAAATTCAACAAGAGAAATATGGTCTTCCCAACTTCCACCAAAATCAAGAACACAAGCACGAAGAAGATCTTCAAGAGTTTGATTCACACGCTCAGTTTGTCCATCGGACTGGGGGTGATAAGCGGTGCTAAAATTAAGCTTCGTTCCTAAAGCTTTTTGAAGACTCTTCCAAAATCCACTAGTAAACAATGGATCACGATCACTAACAATACAAGTAGGGACTCCATGTAATTTAACAATCTCTTTGATAAAGAGCTTGTCCAAAAGAGGAACGGTTCGGTTAGACCGAACGGGAATAAAATGGGCGGATTTAGTAAGTCTATCAACGATCCCCCATAAGCTATCATGACCCAAACGGGAACGGGGAAGGCCATCTATAAAATCCATGGAAATTTGGTCCCACTTTCAAATTGGAATTTCTAAAGGTTGCAATAACCCACCGGGCCTTTGATGTTCGGCCTTAACGAGTTGGCAAGTCATGCAACGCTTAACGAAGTTAGCGATGTCAAGTTTCATTCCCTCCCAATAATAAAGTCGCTTCATATCCGCGTACATTTTACTACTACCGGGATGAGTGGTAAATTTAGAGTGATGAGAATCTTCTAAAATATCTTTACGAAGATCCCTAATATTTGGCACGATAAGTCTACCAAATTTCCGAATGCCGCCACGAGAATCGATATCAAAGTCTTTTAAACCTTCAATATAAATTTTATCCTTAATATTTTGGCCAAGAAGAGCCAATTCAGGATCTAACCCTTGAGCTTCAAGAATGCGGTCTAAAAGAGAAGGATGAGCCTCAAGGCTACATAAAGCAAGAGATGAACATAATTCGGGAACACGCTCTCGAATCTCACAAGTGGATAAGATCTCGAGATCGTTCCATTCGGATATCATCATAGAAACAACAGCTTGTTGTTTACGGCTAAGAGCATCGGCAACACGATTACCCTTACCGGGAGTATAAAGAATATCAAGATCATATGGTGCAAGAAATTCGAGCCAACGCTGTTGACGCAAATTAAGTTCCTTTTGAGAGAATAAATGCTTCAAGGACTTATGATCGGTATATAGAACAAATTTCTCTCCTAAAAGATAATGACGCCAAATCCGAAAAGCAAAAACAATAGCCGCGAGCTCTAAATCATGAGTGGCATATCTAGTCTCAGTAGGCTTTAATTGCCTAGAAGCATAAGCAATAACACGTTCTTTTTGCATAAGAACGGCACCCAAACCAACGCGACTAGCATCGGTATAAACAATGAAATTTTGATTCCCCTCGGGAATAACAAGAATAGGAGCATCAGAAAGGAGTTCTTTTAATTTCTGAAAAGAAGCTTCACATTTGTCCGACCAAATGTATTTAACACCTTTCTTAGTCAAGCTAGTGAGAGGCACGACAATCTTAGAAAAGTCTTTGATAAAACGACGGTAATAGCCCGCCAATCCGAGAAAACTACGAATCTCTGTCACACTCCCCGGTCTCTTCCAATCTTGAATCGCTTCAATCTTTGAAGGATCCACGGAAATTCCGGATTCGGAAATAATATGACCGAGAAACTTCACACGAGATTGCCAAAAGTGGAATTTAGAATATTTTGCCTTTAATTTATTACTTCTAAGAGTTTTCAACACAATCCGAAGATGTTTTTCATGCTCCTCCTCGGTTTTAGAATACACAAGAATATCATCAATAAAGATGAGAACAAATCGATCGAGGAAGTCTTTAAAAACTCGATTCATTAAGTCAACGAAATAAGCCGGGGCATTCGTTAACCCAAATGGCATAACAAGCCATTCATAAGATCCATACCGAGTACGGAACGATGTCAAAGGAATGCTATCCTCTGCAATACGAAGCTGATGAAAACCGGTAGCCAAGTCCAATTGTGAAAAGACTCTAGCACCACTAAGTTGATCGAATAGATCATCAATCCGAGGTAAAGGATATTTGTTTTTGATAGTAAGATCATTAAGCTTGCGGTAGTCAACGCAAAGCCTAAGTGTACCATCGGATTTCTTCACAAAAATAGCTGAAGCTCCCCAAGGCGAGGAACTAGAGCGAATAAATTGCCTCGTCTCCAATTCGGATAATTGTTTATGCATCTCCTCGTTTTCTTTATTGGACATACGATAAGGAGGACGAGTGATAGGTTGAGCTCCAGGAATAAGGTTAATTCTAAACTCAATTGCTCGCTTAGGTGGTAATCCTAAAATGGGCTCAAATATGTCGGAAAATTCACGAACGACGTGAATAAGAGAAATAATATCACCCTCATCATCATCATCGTCATCTCGAGGGTTTAAAGAATATAAAGATGCGACTAAGCTGGAAACTGAATCTTGAAGATTAATAGAAATCTGCTTAACAGATTGAGGATGTCGAAGATGAATAGTCCGCTCCGGACATAGGATATGAGCTTCATAACGGTTAAGCCAATCCATTCCCAAAATCATTCCAAAGCCTAAATAACGCATGACATGCAAATCGGCTAGGAAAGGAAAATCACACAAAATAATCTCGACATCTTTACACAATAAACTGATTGTTGCGGATCCACCAACCGGATTCGCAATTCTCAAAGAAGTCATTAAACACAAAACATCCAAAGAAAAAGTATCAACAAGTTCTTTTGATATAAAAGAATGGGACGCACCCGTATCAAAAAGAACTCGAATAGGATGATCACGAAATAAAATAATTCCATCTAGAATAAAATGAGAAATACCTTGGCCACGAGATGTGTTGCCAGGGGCTTGAGCAACATTAAGCTTTCCCTCCTTCTTGCCCTGAAGCTTGGGGCATGAAGATATAACATGACCGGGAACTTTGCAGTAGCGACAAGAAGGAGACTTTGGGCACTTGTTCGCATAATGGTCCTTCGAACCACAATTATAGCATTCCCCACGACCAAAGGAAGAAGTCTTTGCCACGGAGGTTGCTTGCTTCCCTTTCTTATTGGGATAAGGGCCTTTGAATTTGTTTGGCCTCTTTTTGTTGTTGAAGTTTGGTTTATCTCCCACCACTTCAACATCACCCTCCCTATCCGCCTCTTCAAGACGAAGAGCGATATCAACGAGTTGGTCGAAAGAAACTTCTAATTTTAGAAGTAATGGCTTCTTGAGGCTTTTTTTTAAGCCATAGACGAATCTCTGATTCTTCTTAAGAGGGGTGTTGATGTATTCAACCCCATATTTGGAAAGCGACTCAAAAGACGCGACATAATCTGCCACGGAAGATTCACCTTGAACAAGGTCTATAAAACGGCGAGCCAAAGTCACTTTCTCAGCTTCTGGTACGAATTTCAACTCGAAGCGTTCTCGGAATTTCTCCCAGGTGAGATCCGCTTCATTAATCTCAGAAATAAGAAGCTCGTACCAGTCCAATGCCCTTTCTCGGAGCATACTAGAGGCCACCTGAACTCGGTGAAGGTCAATAAGATTCATGCGAGAAAAGATTCGATCGCATGACCTTAACCAAGCCTGTACTTCAATAACAGTTTCGGAACCTCTGAATGGCTCCCCACCCAAATTAGTGTAATCGCTACACAAGCGTGCAAATCTCGACTTTGTGTGAGTAGGTTCCGGGTTAGCTCCAGCTGCTTGAGAATTCGTCACCAAATCAAGAAGCTGTTGAGCAGTCATAAAAACTCCATCCTGGGGTGGAGTGCTAGATGGCACGGCTCTGGGGCGGCCAGGTCTATACATTTCTCTTCCTTTAGAAAGAAAGAAGAGGAAGAAGGTTATTCACCAAATTGAATATCAAGCAATCTTGATAGATAAACAAGGAATCATAAAAGAAAATAGGATAGAACGGTACGTCGACCCGAATAAAATCCTAAAGCACGACTCCTAAGATGGACTTAGGACGATGATCCTTGTTATAATATTCCATATTGTTTCAAAGTTTGGCTCTGATACCAAGCTATGACGCCCCACCTCTATACCCATGCTAGCCAAGAACACTACGGTGAATGTTGTCGACTAGCACGGAGAATAAGGCTGTTGAGGAGCGACCATCCGTGTAATTTCTTTGCGCGAGCACCGATATGTCAGATAATATAACGTGCGTTCTATTTCAAGAGGAAATCCGACATACCGACACAAACTCAAAGCTACTACACAGTGGCTATAATATCTTCAGAAACAAATATAGAAATAAACGTAACATCAATCAGTCACAGACAGTTCATATCACAAAGGCGGAAGGAGATATGAATATATAATTAACACATGGAAGTGTAAATCAGAGTAGTGGTCAAAAATGATCCACAATAATACAAAAGAATAGCAACACGTGCTATACAAAAGAATACAACTATGAGTCTAAATCTCAAGTGTATACAACAAAATAAACTACTAATCTAAGTAGTTTGCCAAAAGTCAGAGTAATGAATCCCTGGGGAGAAGTCAAGCAGAAGCACCTGTAACATCTCGGTCTGACCCGAGTATTATTTAATAAGAAAATAATAAACGAATCAGTCTAACTATAAATATCAGATGAAACGATATAGAATAAGAGATATGACTAAACACATAATAATCACAATGCCAAGCTGTGATATATATATATATATATATACTTAGTTGATAATCATCAAGAGATTAATCAATGTCACCAAATCTACACAAGAATCAAAGAAACGTCATACTCCTTATTTCGTTCACCAAACCATAAATATTGACAATAATATCAATGTCAATCACAAAAGTCAATGACACACAAATTCCAGAAGACTACACAAGAAATCCAGAAATCACTAAAGTCAATGACACACAAATTCACCAATGCACAAATATCGATAAGGCTTATCAATAGAAATCACGAAAATTGGTGAAGCACAAATTCTAGGAATCTACACAAGAAATCCAGAAATCACAAAGGGGGGAGGCCTATCACAAACGGGAGCATAAAGCCCACCAACACGTGTATCACAAACGGAACGCTAATTCCATGGTCGCTAACCATCACAAATTGAGCCGAAGCTCCACAAACGGCCCGAAGACCATGGGTTGCTACCCCACCAAATTGAGTCGAAACTCCACAAAACGGGGTTTAGTCTCCCTCGCAGACAAAGAGACATCGCACATTGCTAGTCTAAATCACAAAGATGATCGTCATGATCAACGAGAAGTGTCGATTACACTAAGCTAGTAAATATATGAGTTTAGCTTCATGTTCCATAACCACTTGCTTAACTTAAATATTTACGAACAAACTGTAAATCTTCACTAGAAAATTGTCACAAGAGGTTCAATCGAACAAGTCCAAGAATTAACCGACGAAGTAAACGCAAGCGTTTCATACCACTTGTTTTACTAAGCCGTTTAATTAGATTTCTCATACGAGTGAGGTAAAGGTTTGTATATACTAATAGATTGGAAAACGGTTTTATAAACGAACCTGGTATTAAAATAGTATTGAAATCGTTTGAGGAAAGAGTTTTGATATTTACTACCAGTATAGAAAACCTTTATATTTTTAAAGTGACAAATCACAAAGAAGATTGTAAGAACAATCAATCACTAAAATTCACATTCGAAGACGTGAATAAAATCCAAAGAAACCGATAAAGAATCCATTGAAATGGATATTCAAAAATCCCTAAAAAGGAGTCATCAAAGTCATAATAAATGATAACAACAAATAGGATTATCACGAACCGATTTAAATAGGAATTCTCAAGCAAATAGGCAAGTACGCAAAATACAGCTGTTTCAGATGTCTGAAACAAGTGGTTTAGATGTCTGAATCTGGAAATATAAAAATTTCCAGAACACAATTCAGACGTCTGAATCAAGTGTTTCAGACGTCTGAATCAAGTGTTTCAGACATCTGAAATAGGCATATTTTGGCCTATTTCCTTTCTGGTTCCAAATGAACCAATTCAGACGTCTGAAACCATATATTCAGACGTCTGAATCTGGGAATATAAAACTTCCCAGACAATATTCAGACGTCTGAATCTTACGTTTCAGACGTCTGAATTAATGGTTCAGGGCATTCCCTGAACCTAGGCCAAAAATGGCCAAACGAATATCGGAAACGGTCGAAAGAGCAAATGGCGATGGCTAAGGAATTACGTCGAACGACAACCTAGCCTAAACGGCTCTTCGATACGCCTCAAATATCAATGTCCAAATATCCATAATAGGATTTTCACAAATTAGACCAAAACACCAAAAATTGGAATATACACCAAATCAATCCAAACCAAGATCAATTGCACAAGAATAAGTGTTAGGAATTCATACCTAACAATCGAAGATAATTATAGACTAAGATGTGAGATAAAAATCTCACCTGTTTACCAAAATCAAACAAGAAGAAGCTTGAAAGCAAATGGAGAATCAACCTCTCTTCAACACAACCCAAATGAGCTTGAATCTATGCTCAAAACAAGAACATTCCCAAAATTAGGTTTAGGAATTTCTGAAATTGGTAAGAGAATAAGTTGAAGAAGAAGAAGAGAAGCTTACCAATGGGTTCTTCTTGAGTTTGGAGCTAGGAATTTGATTTGCAAGAGAAACTAGGGTTTTGGAGTTTTAATTTCCAATCTCTCCCACCATTAAAGCTAAGAAAACTGAAAAGAGAAAGAAGTGAGGGAGAATGGGGAGAGTGGTTCAGTTTTGGAGTATAAGTTAACATAGGGCTGAGCCCAAAAACCAAACCCAAAGTGAAAAGTAGCAAAAATCAACTTTCTCCAAACATATCGAAGCTTATACTCAAAAAGGTCGCAAACGGCATTTTAAACTCAATGGGAGTGGTCCCGAGTCCTAATTCGACCGTATGCAAAATGTAGCTTTTCGGACTAAAATCCGACTAACGATAAAATATTTAAATAAAATATTTAAATATAAAATCGATAAATATGCGGGTTGTTACAATTTCATTTAAATGAAATTTAGAAATGCTCTAATTCAGTTAGACTTCATAGATCCAATAAAGGATTATATACTTGATATAATGTGACTATATTAATTAAATAACATAACTAAAAGTATATTTAGTAGAAAAATCCATAAATGGTATATTTTGTGATAGTAGTTACAAAGTGTTGTTACCGTAAGTAATTTATCACAACAAAACAAATATAAATTTTTTGAAATTTACCCATAACTTCGCTGCGGGCTAGTCTAGTTCCAACAAAATCAACCACCCCGTGAATTCCACCAGCATCCGCACTTCCCTGGCCTTGGTATTCGGGCCCTTCTGCATAGTTGTAATTGAAATAACTTTTCTCCTTATTGGTTTTTAATAGGGATGGGCATAAACCGCACTGACATACGAAAACAGACCGCACCAAGCCACTAAAATAGTCCGGTAAACTTCACCAGATTTGCTAATCAAATCAAATATCTAAACCGGACCAACCCAGTTTAACACGGTGCAATTGTGGTTTGAATTATTGAACCAACCACATCAAACCGGACCAGACGGACCGCTTGGTAGAATTCAGATATTTTGACGGGATTTTTTATTTACTAAAGTATTAAGTATATGAGTGTTTTAACTTCATTAAGTAATGAACAATTTTAGTATTTGATATGTATAAAGATAATACCGTAAGGATTATTTATGAATGCATGTCTTTTATTTGGATTTGTTTTTCATTAATATCCTTACTATTTATTCAATGATTATCCAAGATGTTTAAGCAAATGTAATATGGGTTCAAACCGAACCGATACCGGACCGTAATATTATCAAACCAGACCACATTAAAAACTTGTATTATGGTTATCGATTTCGACTAACAGTTTGATGTAGTGTGGAAAACGGTTCAAACCTGACTGAATCGACCCACATCCACCCTTAGTTTTAATTGTGTGGAATGCAAACCGTGTGTTGCAAACAGGCCTGATCCAAGATTAAAGTAAGCATGGCATTAGTCTAGGCCAACGGCAGGCATAGGGCAAAAAAAAATATATCGCGTCTCTCTATCTTAGGGTTCTCACTTTGCGCAGCCGCTTAGTTCTCACTTCTCACCTCGCCCTCTCCTCTCAAATCCGAGACAGTCCCCATCTACCTTATGCAATCGCGCTACCGTTGGAGTGCATGTTGCCCTAATTTTATCTCCACCTAGCTGCCCTAAATTTGAAGATTGTTTTTGCTGCAAGTGCTGCACTTTATTCTCGAAATGTAAATTTTTAATTATATATGAATTTTTTATTCTGAGATATGATTAATTAATATTTTGACCCTTAATTGATTTACTGTAAATCAGTTCGTTGTTCGTAAACTCTATAGTCTCTATTTTTTTCAATACGTGACGGTGATTAAAGCATCATTTTCATTTTTTTTAATTATGGGACTCATGTAACGTCATTTATTTTTTGAACGAACTAAACTTATAAAATAGTAAATGTAGATCCCTTTATTTGATTTCATAGTTTAATGAATTTAAATGAAACACAAATTGGGTTAGTTCAATTGTTGTTGTAATAAACTTCTTTTAACTTGCAATTGAATTGACTTAAATTTTGAAAAATTGTGAATTGACTTTAAAAAGTGTAAAATTTTAATATTGTTTTGTTAATATTGTTCTATTACGTCTAAACAATGGTTTCAATATGAGATTCAAATCTTAAATCTTAAAGTTTGAAATTTGAATCGAAACGGGATTTGAACCGTGAATTGTAAATCCGAGAGGGATTCAAATTGTAACTTTAAAAAAGGAGTGTACTTATTTATGAAATTCTACACTCTTTTTTAATTAATGAAATAATATTTGTAAAAAATTAAGTGTACTTATTTGTAACATCCTCTATCTGAGGCTAAAAGCTAAGTACTACAGATGTTGCAGTCATTCATAGTATTAACTTTCGATAACAAAATACGGTAATGCTAGATACATTGATATCAAAGAAACATATGGATATGAAAAAAATAAACAATTTAAAAATAACATCTCAATCCATTCCAAATCACATTTCAGATTCATTATATAATCCCAAATACGTTAACCATGTTCATAGAAATAGAACTATTACAACATGCGCCAAGAGTGACATACGAATATGCCATCTTGGATGATCAGAGTACATAACTAGTCAAGTAAACATCTTTGCCTTTACAACCAAACATAGTGGGACCAAAATAGAAAAAACTCTATATAGCTATCATGCCTCTTGCACATTACCGGAAGCTTATTCGTCCAAAGAGGTACCTGAAAACCTCAACTCTCAAACTACTCAAAATCAGTTGAGTACCAGAGAGTTTAAGGAGAAAACATAAACTTCGAGTCGGACATAAAGCTTGGTATGAATAATAATCTACTATCTCAAACCATTTAGACATCTAGTGAGATCACGCAGCTTAGCGGACGGGTTTTCCCCCCACCGGTGTCTTATTCAAAACTTTATAAATCCATATACTGTGCTCCTGCATCCACTATGATTAAAACATAGCAAATTAAAATATTATGATGATATGCAAAAAAGTAAATCAATTCTGGATTACTCATCCCCATTCATTTTGACTATCTGTCATATTTATAGTTTTTATGGCCACTATTAACCTATTAGTTTTCATGGGTTGACTAATAGCCTATGTATAGTTTATCCACTCCCTATCTAGTTTCATAATTTTCATGGGCTAGCTATTAACCCGCTTAAATTTGTGGACTCCTTGTCCTATTTCATAGTTTTCATGGGATCAATAAGAACATATTTGCCCTTGCCAATGATTTCATTATTTTATGGGTTCTCCCTGAACCTATTGGTATCTCCAATAACTTCCCTCTTATCCTAGTTTTCATGGATTGGATTGGAACCTATTGAAATCTGTCAATAACTCAATCTAGATATAGTTTTCACAGGTTCACTACAAATCTATTGGCTCATGCCGATAACTCAATCTAATCAAAGTTCTCGTGGGTTTACTATGAACCCATTGGCACCTGCCAATAACTTTTCCTAAACATAGTTTTAATGGGTTTACTATGAACCTATCTATCCTACGTTCCGGTCTATCTAACCTTCTGAATGCAATTCTAATCATTCAGGAGTTAATTTAATTTATATTCATTACCGGGTTAACTTAGCTAGTTATTCTGCTCTTTTCTCCCCAAAGTACAGTTAAGGATCCATTATAATGTGAATATATATTAGAAGAATCAAACAAAATATAATAATACCAACACCTATGGTTTAATATCCTTGAAATCACTTTTATATAAAACATGATTAATCCCTTTAACCTATTATTTTATCAAGGAAAAGCAGGGACAGTATTAGAGGGGGTCGAGAAATTACCCTCCTATATACAATGACGTCTTTCTCACTGAACAATCTAGTGATTTCTATAGACATATCCTCCACTTTCTTATTAAATTGCTCAATTTGCTCTCTGTAAAGAATGCCATATAGCTTTTCACCCTCTTCTAAGGTCTGTTCTATTCCTTCCAACTTTGATGCAGCATCCCCCGACCAACATGGCCAGGGTAAGAATATGTGAATGAGAGGAGAGTTGAACCGGAGCAACATCTAGGGAGAAAGCCATTGACGAATAGTCGGATGCATAGAAAGATACAAACCACACTGGAAATGTTTGGGAATAATGGAGCCGTGTCCCTCTAGTGATATATTAAAGCATTCATAGGATTCGAGAACCCTAATCGCATAGCCACAAAATCAAAATTGTCAAAGGATGCTAACAGCCTCTTGCAGTCGGGTGATCTTTGAAGGAAGAAGCTTAGAGGAAGGAAAATAGGAATCTATATCAAAATTATAAAGATTAATTCTAAAAAGGATTGTACAAGAATCGAAACAATTTCTCTTACTAACAATCTACCAAAGACACTCCTAAATTTGGTAATTAACCTAATATCGGTTCTTTTCAAACAAAAGGATAAAAGGAAATATAGGAGATATGAAGAAAGAATATAAGTATCTAGATTTGAATAATGGTCGCACGACTGAAGTGATCAAAGATTTTTATAAAACGTAGATTTTGCTGCTAAAATAATGAGCGCAAAGATTTACAAAAATCCGCATAGAGAAATGAAAAGCCAGATTGAACAGCTGTTTGAAGATAGCCCAATAAGGAAATGACATGTGTGCAAGAGCATCAAATACAAATGTGGCCAAAAAGATATTTTTCTAGCACCGAAAAGGCAGATTAGAAAGAACTGACTAAACATACATACCATGTGTTTAAGACAACAAGTCTACCCTAACCTACAGTCATCGCAGATGTGGAGATAAGTGTTATACATGTATTTACGATTAACTACGACGAAGGGAATCGGGCAATCCTTAAGTCAGTAATGCTA
This sequence comes from Allium cepa, assembly GCA_030765085.1. Classification (NCBI taxonomy): domain Eukaryota; kingdom Viridiplantae; phylum Streptophyta; class Magnoliopsida; order Asparagales; family Amaryllidaceae; genus Allium; species Allium cepa. The sequence continues at coordinate 258,351,644 of CM060938.1, read as the reverse complement.
CCATCATGTCAACAAGACTAGAAAAAAAGAAGTGAATAAGTTAAATTTGTACTGAACAGGGAACTAGCTGGAAGTCACAACACCTAACCCAACCCAAGCCCTGCAACCAATAGAACTATGGTAAGAGATAAATACTTCATGCATTAGGAAACTTGGGCAGGTCACGGTAGCTATATCAAAAATCAAAGGCAAAAAGGGAAATACTCCACCGTGGCGTAGGAAACAATACATGGTATACTAAGCTCACTGTACCTCTAAGAATCATATTTTGTCAATACCTACAGGAACAGGTATGCGCTAGCATACATGGAGGGCAACCTAGGCAGTGCCGTATAGGGTCAAAAGCACTCCAAAGGGGCTATATACATGGCCGCTCTGGATATGCTTCATCGCAGAATCATACTTACAGGTAAATGAAAAATGTGAAGCTCTCTCTCATAGGTGGTCCAAGCATATTTGCAAAGAGGGCAACTCAAGCTGCACCCAACTCAAATCACAAATAGCTTTAAGCACATTCCAGGCATATGCCAAGTCAACTAACAAATTAGAATGAGAAATGCTATTCATTCGAACCTGGCATGATGTCAAGTCAAGCAAAGACGGCAAAGGTATTGGCAGTACAACCTTAACGCAAAGCATTATTCACCACTATAGTAATTCATATGCATCAACAACATATTCAAAGCATCAGGGCGGTCACCTACCATTCCTTTTAAAACATTTTCCATTCTGGGAGGAAGGAGACCAACCCATACAGATTTAGGCTTCCCGCCCAATTTTTCAGGCATCTCGCTTTAAATTTCCAAGATCCCACCAATGTCATGGTTTCGCGCTAAAAACCCTTCACCAATCCAGGTACAACGAATATGCATTGCAGATGAATTACAAGTGTCAAATCTAAAGGCGAAGATTGAAGAAAAAAGATCAAAGGCAACCGGACAACTAGCAATGCACTTTTCATACTATAAAAGGAAACATTAGAGGACGAAAAGGGATTCTTTTCTTCTTAGAAAGAAAAATATGAGATTTGAATATTATATGCTTTTGGATGATTGTAACTATCTGTACCAAAAAATAGAAAATAAATAGTGGATTATTCTATGGATGTAGGGTTGACAATAATCTGAATCATGTAAAAAATTCTACGTCCTTTACTTTTGTTATTCCGTTATCTAATTTTGGATTGCCATTCAATTATAAAACCATATTGATATTTCAACAAATAGTTGGAGCACATCTACTGGGCTATGTAAGCTTTCGGTAATATAGTCACTTCTCAAAGGCATATTTGACACAGATTAAATTTGTTGATTTCAATTTGTGAAAGCGATTAATGACTAAATTGCTCCACGATCTAGTTGAGTATGGTGAAGCCAAAAAACTTCACCAACAAGTACTATCGACGAACATGGTTTCTGAAATGCAGCGACGATGCATTAAATCTAAGCAAATAATTGTGTAAAGCTCATTCTCTCTCTTTTTTATACTTGAAAGCGAACACATTCTTGGTCAAACTATGTGAATTATGAATTGGCTCATAAACTTTTCCACTAAATCGGTACACATATTGATGTTGGACCAATCATCTAGTTGGCAAAAACACACGGCAGCCAAAGTACAATAAGAGCATCGTCCCATCACCTCCTCCGAAGTCACTAACACTCTCATACGTTGGACATATATCATTAAGTGAAAAGTTGGATATGTTCTTCTATCGTACGGCTCCAAAGTAGGTAACTCAAAATCGGGTGGATTCCTTGTGTATCGAGTGTTTGAGGTGAAATGGTTTCCATTCACATCCTCCAAATTTCGATCCATAACTTCACCTCGAAGTACATGTCTTACCATCTCAATTAATTAATTATTTGGATTCAGTTAAAATCTCTAGGCACACCTTTGATTCAGATCTTCTTCATGCTCTCGTTCTTGTGGGGAAGTTTCGATTCTAATCCTTGTAGTTGCAAGTTTGCATTTTGATTTAGATTTCAAGACTCGACATCATCCATTTGATGTGCCTTTCCATGCTTGACCACAACCCTATGTCCAAACATGTCACCATCGACTGGGTTGGATCTTTAGGTACCTTATTGGCATGTTAGGGGATGGTTTTAGATCGTTTCTCTTAATTTCCTTGTCTATCTGTTCTGCCTTTTAGCGTTCGATTCTAATTTTCAACAACTCTAGCTACACTTTATTATTCCATCCTTTGAAAGAATCCATTCATCATATTTTCTTATCGAGATATCAATCTCGCTTGTAAACTTGTCATCGTCCTTTCAATTTCCTCTCTAGTCACATAAATAAAATATGGATTTGAACTAGTAAGCACCACCTGCCTGCCTCATGCTCTGGTTGACTCGGATCCAACAATGACTTTTATATTATGGCTCTTCATCTTCTCCAATATAAATCGAAGTTCATCTTAGTGGAAGCAATAAAAATGCTGCCCAAAAGATTGGTCGAGGCCCAAAATTCACTAGAAAACGAATCAAACAAATATCAAAATGAAGAAATTAAAAGAGAACGAAGAAGAGATGTAAATTTTACAGTGGTCTGGTAAAGTCTTTGGTCTACGTCTAGTGTAACGATCCGGATTTTCATCATTTGGTTTTGAATATTTAAGTGGTTTTAAATATGGATTTGAAATATAAATTCATTTTTGAATATGAAGATGTTGGTTGAAAATTTTAAAATGAATTTAAATTCCAAATATAACAATTTACTGAATAAATTTAATGGTTGAATTTATAATTGAAAATCATTAAATACTTGAAAACTGGAGTTGTTTATGAATCGAAACGATTTCTGATATTTATACAAATTTTATTTGAATTGGAATTGAGTTAATAAGTATTTAAAACTGAAATTTTATGTGATAGCGTAAATTTTGGAAATCGTCAATTTAGTCAACGCGTTAAAATAGCGATCCGGGGTACAGTTTTCGAAATTCGATGAAACTAGTTCCATTGGATGCATAATAGTGTATTATTATCGGAACTCAAATTTCGTAATGCTTGGAGTTATTGTTTGGCCACACAAGATAGAAACGCCTAGAAATAAATTTAATTTAAATAGTCGATTTGAAAAGCTATCTTCCACTCACGATCCAATTGGGTCCTGAGACTTGTTCCATCGAGTTTGGAATAGGGGTATAGCATTATAAACGCCTAGCGGCACACCTCGATAGAAGTTTGAGATTTTCCGTTATGTAATACGAGATATTTTCAATATTTTATTAGAGTTTATAAAATCAGATCAAAATCAAATCAGCCCTTCTTCATTCAAACACGCCGCCTTACCTACCTAAATTCGCAATAGCCTCCTTTACCATTTAAATCACGTCGATATCCTTTCTTTTCAATTCGAATGAAAGAAATTAAATTCGAACGAAAAAAATCCGAGCCGAGACTGTCGAAGTCGAAATCAATTCAGGCAACATGAAACGATAAATTTGATCGAGCCTCTTGAGTTTCATGAGCTACGAAAGAGCATGACAGCTATGCTTGTGTGGCAAAGGGTCAATCGCTCTCGAATCCAAGAGATTTCATAGCTACTAGATCGCGATATTATGGCAATGGTTATAAAGGATTGCGATGATGGGGAATGTTACCGATCTTCTATCGAACTAAAGGGGGATCCCGGAGGCTCCAGGTGGAAAAGAAAGGTGATAGTGGTGTCGCTTGGATTTTTGGGTCGAGGTCAGTGAGTTGATGGTGGAAGAGTATTGATATTGGAAGCATGTTGCCTGGGGTTCAAACGTAAGGATGGATGGGCGCTGGTATGTAGGAAACCTCGGCAATGGTGGTGGGCAGCGTTGGTCGATGTAGTGGTCATAGTTGTGATCTTGGCTGAAGCGATGATACGAGACAATGAGGGGTGTTAAGGTAGCACTTAAGCTTTAAAGGATTACTAATTTGAATTAACTATCAATTTATTCTTTAAAATGTTCATCAATCCATGTCAAATTCGTTCGAGGTCTAAAACACAAAATCGATCACGTTGGATTCACGGCGACAGAATAATTATACAATGCAATTTTTTGGGACCGGAACGGATTGCAATATAAAAATCAAGGTGAGTAAATCTCACTCTTTTTGGATTGATAGATATTTATTATAAATAGTAAAAATTAATTATTTGATGCCTGGTTGATTTAATAATTATTATCTGATAAATGATATTATATCTATAGTCTAATATGTATATATATATATTTATTTATTTATATATATATATATATATATATATATATATATATATATTAGTATTTGGAGTGATATTCCCACACAGTATAGCGAATGAGACCCTATGCGCCCTGCATAATAGCAGATGGCCCTATATACCACGATATCCCCCTTCGAAGTGGGATTGGTGTTTTGTTTATGTTTTATTAACATCTGTGGATGAAGGGAAACAAGTTGGAAGGATCCAATTGGATTCCTCAAAATGTTGAATTTAATTTCATATATTGTGATATATGAATTTTGTAGAAAATCTATTATAGATTACTGTAGTGATTAGAATTATTGGATGCAAATGTAGCTCTGGCCTGAATTATAATATTTTTAAATAACATAAATATTTAAAAAAATGAAGGAATTAAAGGGATTTTTTTTAATAAAAATATTTATATTGGAATTAGGGTTATTTTAAAGAAATTGGGTTATGAAAATATATTTGATTTTTGTTATACTAAACTATTGTGAATTATTAAATAGAGATTTTAAAAATGAATTATATAAAAGAATATATAAATGGTATTTGGAAGAAAACAAAGAGTTGAAGTCGACATTAAAAATAGATTGGAAGCTATAAATAGATTTATAAAGAAATGGATTTATAAAATGGAATTTTATAAATAAGGTTGTTTTTATAAGCAAGTAAAATTCAAAGGAGTGTAAGAATTTATAAACGGTGTTTATAAATAAAGGAAACCGATATCAGGATGATAATTGGAAATATAAATTCATAGAGTGAAATTATATTAGAATATGGAAACTGGGTTGATAAAAATAGAAGATTCTATTTTTGAAATGAGAATGGTTAGGAAATCGCTAAATAATTGATATGTTGTGAAATCGAGAGGAAGTTATAAATTAAATTGGTTATTGAGATTTTAAAATATATTTTCATTTTAAGAAGTTAAGTTCGTTTTTTTAAAGGGAAAACTTTATTATTTAAACAATGAAATTTTAAACTAATTGGTATTTGAATACTTCAACAAATGGATTTTTAGATATTTAATATTTTATTGAAATAAAATTTTGATTTTTAGAATCAGCTTTGTAAATTGATTTGTTTCATTTTAAATGAGTTATTGATGGTTTATTAAAAGTTTAAATATTTTAAATAATAACTTAAAACATATTTTGAAAATAAAAATAAATTACCATTCTTTAAAAATGCTCATTATATATAGTTTGAAATAACTGAAAATTTATTTATAAAATTCTCTCGAGATGTGTAAACAGGTTTTAATTTAAGATGAGATTTTATAAGAGAAATCTTATAAGTAGAATTCTAGAGACTTAAGAAAATCTCAAATGTTTAGATGCGATAACTTCGGAAAGAATTTGAATTCATTTAAAGAAGTTATAAATGGTTGGTTGGGATTATAAATAAGTATAATCGATTGGAAATCATTAGAAGGATTTATAAAAATTCCGAAGACTTATGAGATAAGTTATGAAATATTCCCAAGTTTAATATTGAGATGATTTTGAAAATTATACGTATAAATATTTTCCTAAGTATTGAAAGGATGATTTGTGAAATATGTTTAGTGGGAAATGATTTGGAACAGAATTTTTTTCTAAGTGTTATAAAAATGGAAGTTGGAAATATTTCTAAGTATTGAAAATAGTGGAATATAATGTTATGGATACAAGTGTTGAAACTATTTTCAAAATATAGAAATATTGAAAGAGATTGAGCATATATCTCAGTAAAGATATTTTGAGGTAAATGTTTGAAGGTTTATAAAATAAGGCCTAGTGTCTATTTATGGAAGTTTTTTGATAGTGAAATAATCGACTATTAATATTGATCAATTATGTTAATCGTTTTGAAGAGACCACGATCGGATTTAATTATCCAAAAACCATTTTGATATGATTTGAATTTAATGAATGAATGCTGTGAAGATGATGAAGACGGTGATTCGGTTTGTCTAGAACCAAGGCAACTTGTATGGATGAATGCTATCAGAACATCGTCATTGGGGAATGATGAGAATTCTAAGAAGAATTGTTTCTTAAAAGTAAACGCTTAGCCTCAGTCTCGTACAATCGTACGGATTTCTTATCAAAAATAATCTCCCGGATTACACCCTCGGTTTCAAGGCTACGAGGGACACCCTCCTATGTTCGAGTCTAGGGAAACTCTCTTGATTTAACCAGGCTACAAGATCACCTAATTGATTTCCAAGGCTACAATCACACCCAATTGATTTCAAAGCTCAACCGCACATTTTACTCAATAATTTGATTTACAAAAGATTCTATAACTTTGAATAGTATTGAGATCTTATAGAGAGAGTGGCAGAGAATCAAACAAGAGATAATCAAGTTTGATTCACCTGGTATTTCGGCAGAGTATAGTTTAGGTTTCTTCAGAATAAATGTGGAAGATGAAGAGGAGAGAAAACAAGTAAAATTCTGATTAAAATTCATTCAAAACAACAGGTATATATAGTAGAGCAACTGTCGTATCTCTTCGCGAAAGGTTATGATGAATAGACACTTCTTTTGAAAACTTGAATTTTGAATTTAACGGGCACCATGTCGACATGAGGGGTTGAAGGATGTCGACATGCTCTAGGAAAATTTTATGTTTTGATTTTCTTATTAAAATTGATTTCTATAATTTGTCAAAACAATTTCTAAACTTTGTAATAATACTTAAATATAGTTTAAACATATAAAAGAGTTTAGAAAGTAATTTTTAATATATATAATCTTAATCTATAAAGTGATTTAAAATCTGAGTATATAAATATTTTAAAGCTAAATATTTAAAACAAGAGATGGTTTAAAAATAAGAAAATTTTTGAAATCAAAATATCAAAAATGATAAAAATAGTTTCGAGGCTAAAATATTTAAAACCAAGAGAGATGTCCTTTGGAAAACAAAGTTTTGAACATATTTTCTAAAAACAAGAGATATATTTTTGAAAAGCATTTTTATAAAATTAGTGGATATCAAAATAGGAGCACTATATGTTCCATCAGATATTGTCGTGGGTTCTATCCCACTAGGGTTCCATCCCTTTAACAGGCTCGAAGTGGATTCCATTCCACGAATAAATTTTAAATAAAGTTGTAAGTGTTTTCAAGAAGTATTAACATAATTCTAGACTCGATACTTATCTTGTACTCTTGAAGTCTTGAACTCTTGATATCAAGATAATCATGAGTCTTCAATCTTGATATCTTCAGTCTTGAATCTCTATGCCGTACAGTCTTCATTCGTAGTACCTGCACGTTTGTATTCTACATATACATATATTTCTAAACCATAACATTAGTATTTATATTTTATAATAAGTCCTAAGGCTATTGTCATCAAAATCATCATCTCAAGGACTAACAATCCCCCTTTTTTTGATGATGACAACCTATGTTTATAAAATATACTTCTCATTCACAATAACTTCCCCTAAAACTAATAACTCCCTTTTAATCTAAGCCTAACTATTCTAACTAATCCTTTTATATTTCTCCCCCTTTGTCATCAATAAAAACTTATCCTAAACTAATATAACTACAAAACTCCCCCTTAAACTAATACTATAAGACAATAATACAAACTCCCCCTAAATAAAATACACTTGTTATGTGTATGTGTATGCAATATGTAGTTTGTAATGCAGTATGAAATGTATGACATATGCAATGTAGCATGAGATGATATGCAATGAAATGTGATATGAAATATGATGCACAATGATATGTAATATAAAATGAAGTAAGAAAAAAATACGCAGAATGATATGATATGTAGACTACAGTAAGAGATATTATAAGATAAACATGAGTTAATAATAAAGACATGACAAATATGAAAGTTTAAATCCAATATGTACTATGATTCATATAATGTTATACAATCTATTCAAACCAAATCAACTCTAATCAAAGCAAATCAAATCAAATCACACAATTCATAAACAAGCAATTCAAACCATAAGAAGATAAAATATTTCTAGGAACTTTAACCCATCCTTCTTCTCCAATGATAGGATCCTTTTTAATATCTTCCCAATCATCATTATCTTGAATCAAAATTCCTACAGGATTTGCATTGAGATCATCTTTGTTTAGGGCAGAAATCATCCAGCGAAGGGCATTGAAATGCTTCTCTTGTTCTTTTATCATCTGCATTTGACTTAGTTCTAAGTGCCTTTGATTGCGGAGAATAAAAGTAAGCATATTCTTGAATGAATTGAGAGTTTCTTCAAGGTTATCACTTAGAGTTTGAGAAGAGGAAGCCATTTTCGATAAGTAGTGAAGAGATGCAAATAGAGAAAGTAGAAATGAAAAGATTACAAATTTCTAGAAGAAACGGATGTTTAAATAAGCAGATATTCATTTAAAATGAATAGACACAAGTTAGTTATTTTAATTTCAAAATTCAAAAAATAACCAAATGAGACAATTATATGTCATCATAAGGGGTAGAGGCATGTCGACAGGGATATGTTAATCTATGTGTCTTATCTATTTTGTGAATATATATGTATATATATAAACTTATATACTATATTAACATTTATTCCAGAGACACGATAAGGTAGAAAAAGATAAGATAGATGATTTTTATAAATAGATGAGATGATACATAAGATATTACATAATATGATAAAAAAAACAATATAAGCTCACACAAAACAAACTAATACATCACAACCTAGTTCTTAGAACGTGCTAGAGGAAGAGGAGGATGATGATAAGCCAAGTTTCCGACGAACTTTAGCAAAGAATTTGTTCATATTAGTGGACATTTTATCCAATTTCTTACTAATGGATCTTTCGAGAATTCGTTGATTTTCCACTATAATCTTTTGATTTTTGAGGAGATTTTTGTTGGAAGGTTTGTTAGTATTGGTAGGATATTCAATACTTTCCAAGAAGGTTTCTTCATTATCTTCTTCAATTTCCATTTCCTTCCCTTCTTCTTCTTCTTTATTTTCTTCCTCCATATCTTCATGTGCCAATCTTTCATCCTTTTCGGCAAGAGATTCATATTGTTGAAATACGAAAGGAATTTTCGTGAGAGAAATGTTGGCATGATCAAACACTTTTCTTAAAATAAATTCTTCCCATTTGTAATCAATGCCAAAATAACTAAAAATCCAAGTGAGATAGATTCCATGATATAAGGTATTCTCACCCATTTTCAAATTCTTAGGACGAAGTTCATCCATAATCACTTGCGCCCAATTAATGTCATAATGACCAAAGATAGCAAAAGGAGCTTTACAAACTTTTAAAGTCGGGTTATTGAAATTTCTCGATCTAGGAGTGACAGTTTATTGCAAAAGAAGATTGAAAATACATGCTTTTGGACGAAAGTTACGATTTTTAAATTCAAAGGTGTCATCTTCTTCGAAAATGTGATGAAATATCTATCGATCATGTTCATCAACACTAAAAGTAGAAAGATCTATTCCCGAATTCTTGCAATTGAGAATGTTTTCCAAAATTACACAATTTAAAACAATTTTAGTGCCTTTAACACTAATCCAAATTTCATTTTCATTTCCTTCATAAAAACCGCGATTCAAATTCGCATAAAACATTTTAACAAGATTTGGGTAACAAACAAAATCATTTTTAGAATTGACAAAAAGATTAAGAATACGATTCTCTTCAAGAAGAGTATTGATTTCATATGTAGAGAAATCGCTAAAGATAGCAAACTTTCCCGTATGAACTTTTCGGTAATTAGCATAGCTTATATAAGCCTTGATTGCTTCCGCATCATTATAGAGATACACTTTAATGGTTTTAGATAGCCTCACTGTGGATGGAGTGCTTGAAGAAGGCATTTTTTAAGAGAGTAGAAAGTTTGAAAGAGTGAAAGAGAGTTTGAATTTCAAAATGAAAGTGAAAAGTTATGATAAGATAATGGAAATAAATAGATATTCAATAGACAAGTTCTCTGGTCAAGAGTTACCTTTCCAGAACATTGGATTTGGTGAAAAGGTAGAGAGAAGTTCAAAGATTTGAATTCAAATTTGAATTTCAAATTCTGACAGGGATGTCGACATTATGGGTAGGGCCATGTCGACATGGGTCGGAGAATTCATGTGACTTATTTTTTCTTATATACTTTAATATCTACATATATATATATGTGTTTTTAATGTCTATATATTTTTTGGAGTAATATTAAATATAATATTACTTTTTAAAAAAATATTATAATATTAAAAATTAAAATAAACATAATAATAAAAAAGTTAAAATTCAAACAACACATAATTTCAAAAACGATCAAACAATCAAATAATTTTAAGCAAACAATTTCAACCAATATATTGTAAACGTGTACCTTTTTCTAGATTTGTATCTCCGAGATCATCGGAATCATGAATAGCTGTAAAGCACATATTTGAATTTTCTATCTTCTGATCATCATCGCTTGAGGATAATTCTGAGTCATCTAGTGTAGCGGTATACGCTCTTTTCCTTTTCTTTGTATAATCATTGCTTGCAGGAAACTTTTGCTTATAAGGATGCGGACAGTCTCTATTGAGATGGCCTGGTTCATCACAGTTGAAATATTTGATGTGGTTTGGTACTTCATTATGATTTCCAGAATTCCAATGATCATTCTTTTTGAAGTTGTTCATCTTTTTGTATTTCAAAAACTTCCAAAAATTCTTTGTCATGAAAGCTATTTCTTTATCATCATCACTTTCCGAGTCTGATCCATCTGTTAATGCATTGAACGCAATTGACTTCTTTTCGAATGCCTTACTATCTCTTCTCCCTTGCATTTGTACTTCGAATGACATTAAATTTCCAATTAATTCTTCAATATTTAAAGTACTGATATCATTTTCTTTTTTTGATCCCACTCCGGAGTAAGAGAATTTAGAATTTTTCTGACTTAATCTTCTCCAGAAAAACTTTTTCCCAATAATATTAGAGAATTCACAATATCCTGAAATCTAATATACATATCTAAAATGGACTCATTAGAATTCATTTTGAATAATTGAAACTAATTTATGAGTATGGATATTTTGGTCTGTTTGGCATTGCTTGTTCCTTTATGAGTAACTTGCAATGTTTTCCAGATATCATATGCAGACTTACAAACAGATACCCTATTGAATTCATTCCTATTAGGTGAACAAAATAAAATATCAATGGCTTTGGAATTATTTTGTGCAATAGTTTTTTGCTCAGCGGTCCACTGTGCAAAACTAATTGTGGGTTCAGAATATTCAGTTTGTGTGATATTCCAAGTGTCTAATCCTATTGACTGTAAATATATTTTCATTCTTCATGCCCAATATGCATAGACACTGCCATTAAAAAGTGGTGATCTGGAGTAGAATGAACCTTTATAAATGAACTAGTGATAGTGTTAACAGAACCAGCGTTGGTAGCCATTTTTAAACTTTTCAAAATTCAGATTATGAAAACTTTGAAAACCAATGCTCTGGTACCAAATGTGAGAAATGCGAATTACGGATCTTAAAGCTGGAATAACACTAGAGGGGTGAATAGTGTTTAATGGATTTTCTAAGTCTTTTTGAAACTTATTTAATTTAATCACCAACAAATGCAATTCACAGATACAGATAAAATCACAGAATCAGACACAGATGCAAATACTAAATAAAAGCAGTAAGGAAAGAACACACCAGGATTTTATACTGGTTTGGAGTTACCCAATATCTAGTCCCGTACAATCATACGAATTTCTCATCAAAAATAATCTTTCAGATTACACCCTCAGTTTCAAGGCTACGAGGTACACCCTCCTATATTCAAGTCCAAGGAAACTCTCTTGATTTAACTAGGTTATAAGATCACCTAATTGATTTCCGAGGCTACAATCACGCTCAATTGGTTTCAAGGCTCAACCGTACCTTTCACTCAACAGTTTGATTTACAAAAGATCCTATAACTTTGAATAGCGCTGAGATCTTATGGAGAGAGTGGCCGAGAATCAAACAACAGATAATCAAGTTTGATTCACTTGGTATTTCAGCAGAGTATAGTTTAGGATTCTTTAGAATAAATGTGGAAGATGAAGAGAGAAACCAAGTAAAATTCTGATTAAAATTCGTTCAAAACAACAGGTATATATAGTAGAGCAACCGTCATATCTCTTTACTAAAGGTTACGACGAATAGACACTTCTTTTAAAAACTTGAATTTTGAATTTAACGGACACCATGTCAACATGGGGGTTGAATGATGTCAACATGCTCTAAGCAAATTTTATGTTTTGATTTTCTTATTAAAATTGGTTTCTATAATTTGTCAAAACACTTTCTAAACTTTGTAAATATGTTTTAATATAGTTTAAACATATAAAAGAGTTTAGAAAGTAATTTTTAATATATAATCTTAATCCATAAAGTGAATTAAAATCCGAGTATATAAATATTTTAAAGCTAAATATTTTAAAGAAGAAATGGTTTAAAAACAAGGACAATTTTGAAATCAAAATATTAAAAATGATAAAAATAGTTTTGAGGCTAAAATATTTAAAGCCAAGAGAGATGTCTTTTTGAAAAGAAAGTTTTGAAAACATTTTTTAAACACTGGAGGTATATTTTTGAAAAGCATTTTTATAAAATTAGTGGATATCAAAATAGGACCACTATATGTTCCACTAGATATTATCGTGGGTTCCATCCCACTAGGGTTTCATCCCTTTAACAGACTCGAAGTGGATTTCATTCCATGAATAAATTTCAAATAAAGATGTAAGGGCTTTCAATAAGTTTTAACATTATTATACACTCGATACTTATCTTGTACTCTTGAAATCTTGAACTCTTGATATCTTGATGCTCATGAGTATTCAATCTTGATATCTTCAGTCTTGAATCTATATGCCGTACAGTCTTCATTCTTAGTACCTGTATGTTTATATTCTGCATATACATATATTTCTAAACTATAATGTTAGTATTTATATTTTATAACAAGTCCTAAGGTTGTTGTCATCAAAACCATCATCACAAGTACTAGCAATTATGGATATGGTTGTGCATGAAGAGCCCTCGATGGTAAGGGTGGAAACACCTAGGGTGATAACATATTCGGTCTATCTAGGTTTTGGGTAGGCCGGTCTTGTGTAGCAGGGGATCCCGACGAGGTCCTCGGTACATTATTCTAAGGGTGTGCTATGATGGAAGGTACCCCAGTGGCCCAGTCATTCGTTGGAATCCATTGCTGAATATGAGCTTACGCTTTTGTTTTTAGAGCTTTGTATGATGGAATTTAATTAATGTTACAATTTTAGCTATTTGAATAAGTATTTGTATTTAGACACTATTATAATATCACTAGATTTTCTACAAAATGTTTTGGTTACCGTAAGGGAAAAACCCGTCGTGTTTATATGTGATGCGGTCTTACGATGTACCTTTGTTTTCAAAGAATTTTGATAACCCTAATAATTCAAATTGAGTGTGTTTTCTCACGTTGGTTTTCCAGACTAACTCGGTGTTATTTTATTATAATGCTCGGGTCAAACCGAGTATTGCATTTTCAGGATTAGAATGCCATGGAGCTCAGGAGACGAGCTAGAGGAGTTCAGACTTATTTCCATACTTGACTTATATTTCCACTACCCGGGGGAAAATTATTACAACTGTCCAGATTGATGTATTAATTATTGTACTCCGATGATTGTAAGTATAAAATAGTTACAGATTCTTTTGTACAAAAATCTGTTGTTATATATTATATATTCCGCTGCGACTGTGAGATTCTGTGTTGTTTCTGTTTCATTTTCCATTTTTCTTCTTTACCCTAGTTATTCGCTCTTTCCAACAATTTGGGTTGAACTGGAGTGAATTTTTATCAACTCAAAGGGTACGGAACTGCAGATCACTACATTTGATATCAGAGCTAAAGGTTAAGCGAGAACCTTGGCTCTGGTGGGGATTACTCATCAGAGATAGGGTCAATAATAACCTAGAATGAATTTGAGTGTATTGATAGATATGAGCGTGTATTTGTTAGCGAAAATAATTTTTTTTTTATTTTTTTGATTTATTTGTTGAGTTGTATACAAATTCTGTTCGAGTAGTGGGACGCCACTAAATTGACAGGAGTTTCTAAACGCTTGAATAGAGTAATTCGATACGGTATGGTTTTGAAGCGGGTAAATGAAATAATTTCACCCAAATTATATTTTTACATAAAAGAAATAATTTTTTAAAATTATTATATTATAAATTGATGTTTTTGGATGTTATAATCAAAACAAGATTATAAAATTTGAAATGGTTTATATAACCAAATATATATTGTATAAGTATGAATTATACAAATGAGTTAAAAACTAAAAATCTATTAAAACCAGAATTTGGAAATTAAGTCCCGGAGGTTTTTGGAAATATTTCCTAAGTATTTTGAAACAAATAATAGTAACATTATTTTGGAGATATTTTTGAAAGAATTTTTTTTAATGGATTTTGGAAGAGAGATAACATTGAACTCACTTCGGTCACTGGAAAATAACTCTGATGATGATCGCGACATCATCAATGTTCATTTTCGAGTTTCTAAGTGATAGGTTGCTACCATAGTAATCTGATATGGATATTTTTCAATGGAAAAACAAGTGTTGTTTTGAAAATTCCAAGGGAATTATTTTAGATAAGATCAGGTTGACTTTGAAATTCGAAGGAAGTGGTTTGTTAAACCAAAAAGAGTGTGTGTGTATGTGTGTGTTTGATTTCAAAGTAATTTGAAAAAAATATCGGGTGATTACAAATTCTAAAGTCCTATGGAAGATGATTTTTATAAGTAAGGAAGAGCGGAAAATTTTAAGATTGGAATTAAATTCCTACTTGGTTAAAAGGAATGGAAATTTAAATAGAAAGGTGAATTGGATTTGAATCATATGGAATTGAATTAAATATGTAAATGTGAGTTATAACAATATGCCATAGATTGCATACTACAACACCCAAGAAATGATGTAGGAAGTGCCAAAAAATGTTGCTGTAGGCTAAAAAAGGGCAAAGGCAACACTTTATCGGTGATGCATTTTGCCGCGTTGCCCTCGAGTTAAAGGCAACATCTTTGCGGCCCTAGGCCAACATCGATTCTGTTGTTGCCACAGGTACCAAATTTACTAAAAAGTGGGCCCCACAATTTGGGCCCCAACATGTGGGCCCACATTGTAGGGCCCACTAATTCTGTGGCCCGCCTTTACGGAATCATGTTGTGGGGCCCATATTCATTAATCTATGGTAACACTTTTACCATCCAATGGCAACACTTTACCAGTTTATTACCATGTTTAATATCACATACTGCAACATTATATCATATCTATGGCAATGCCTTTTGCAATTTAAATTGGAAATGTACTGCAACATTATACTACTGCAACATTATATCATATCTATGGCAACATTATACTGTAACATTATATCATATCTAATGACAACATTACACTGCAACAAAGAACTTTTCATTTCAGAATAACCAGCAACACAAGTTTTACTTAGTCTAGTACAAAATAACAAACATACTTAAAAACATAGCCAGTGTATTCATATTTACAGCCAGTACATACTAAATTCTACTTATTAACAGTACATTCATATTTGCGAGCCTCCAGTGCCATCGGTGCCTCTAGGGCCTCCAGTGCCTCTAGTGCCATCACTGCAGACGGTCGCACAAAGATCCCCAACATCAATTTGCAGTGGATTATCGTTTACAATGGATTGTTTCTGTTTATAATTTTGAGCAAAATCATTTACGGTGGAAACATATGGTTTATGATAGTTTGTTAACATAGTACATACAAAATAGTCTTGAACAAAATTATTTTGTACAGATAATTATCAAACTATTTTATTCAAGAAAAAATAGTTTGCATGTTACATAGTACAGATAATTAAATAGTTTGTTAAATTTTTTTAAGACCATTTGCAGTAAATAGTATGTAAACATCATTTTAAGTCCATAGTAAACATAATTAAATAGTTTGTTAATTTTCATATTGTTTACATACTGCAGACAAAATAGTCTGTTCAAAATAATTTTAAATATTATTTTATTCTTCTGATATATATATACATATGCATATAGTATAGACAAGACTAATTAACATAAACAACAATCCACTGTAAATTATAAACATCCACATGTTTGGGTAAACTATATGAACATGTATATATGAACAGGTTGATATATGGGTAAAGTATATGATTGTTTTGAAAGTGTAAACTATATGAACATTTCTACTAAATGAAACTAATCGTGGTGAAGGCAAATACAACGATGACGAACATGGACTATCCATGGTGAGCATAAAAGATGATGGCGGCTCATGTTGGCATCTATGTACAAAATCTACATGGCAAACAAGTTAATTAGAGCACTGTATTTAAAATCCAACAAATGAAGAAATATTATTTTACAAATGAAAATATCACCTGATAGGAGTTCATCATAATAATCCTTTTATGTAACTTCCAATCTCCGTTAATAAAGTGTGCAGTTAAAACCATATAATTCACATTTTGAATAGATGTCCATGTATCAGTAGTTAGACAAACACCATGCAATGATTTTGAGAACATTTATTTAAGAGATTCTATCGAGTCCCAATATAATTGAAGCACATCCCTACAAATTGTTCTACATGAAGTAACTTCAAAACTAGGACACAATTCTCGACAAAATTGAAGAAAACCTTCACCCTCTACAAAACTAAAAGGGAGTTCATCAATAATTAGCATTCGAGCTAATGCTTTTCTACATTCCTCTTTATTAAATGGCCATGCGATAAGATTACAACTACCTTCACTGTCGCTATTTGTTCCAAAAGCTAACCTATCACATGGAATGGACTTACATGAATGTTTTATATGGTAATTTAAATGTGTAGTGCCATTTGATTTAGAATCACATGCAAATAGTTGACCATAATAGTTGCATATACATGTCTAAAAATTGAAATTAGCTTCTTTAGTAAAATGTTCCCATACCGGAGAAGGCTTTCTAGAAAAAGGCTTGCACATCGGGTGTAGAGGAAGTATCTAATATTGATGTCTTCTTCGTCAATTTCCTCATCATCCGCTACTTCCACAAACTCATTGTCATCTCTTGTTTCTCTAGAACTACCTATTTGTACCTGTTATAGTGAATGGAAAACAAAAATACATTTTAGATTAGAAATATACAGTTTAATTTGTGTGTGTATCAGTTGCATATACAGTTTAATACCATTTAAGTCTATATAATAGTTGCATATACAGTCAATATATATAATAGTTGCATATGCAGTTTAATACCACATCAGTTTAATACTGTGTATTAAACATTCAAACTCACAGTTGCATATAATATATATTACACAATTTAAAATTTTAGTTTAACTGATATACATAGAACTACACATGCATATTTAAATTATACACGCTCTGCTCCTCCTTTCATATGTGTTTCAATGCCGATGTAATCCAGAATTAACATAACATAGTAATAATTCAGATTGTAAATCCTATAAGACAATTACAAACTGATATAACCAAAAAGTTGTCAGTGAGAAAATTACAAACTGAATATCTTCTATCCTAGAATATTTTTGAACTAAAACATCCCCGGTAAAATATTTTATTTGAACAATATACTTAATGTTACCCAACAAAATATGTTCAAAATTATTTTCTCCCTAATCTATTTTCAAGTAACATAGTTCCAAACAAAATATTTTAAATTAAAACATGTTTTTGAAGCAAAATATTTGCTACCTCGATTTATAACTAAATAACTAGTGGGTTTTCCAAATTAAAGTTAAAATTTATATAATTAATGAATGAAGTTTATTTAATTAAACCATTATGCTTGCGTAAATAAAGTGGAAATATTTTTTCGCCAAGAAAAACATGTTTTTACAATGGTCCATTCCCTTTTTATATAATACTTGCCTCTACTACTTCAGCACGTATGCCTCATTACCAAATAACTCAAACAAACATAACTCGTACGACACGTTTAGCCCCACATCCTTACAAACACAATTGAAGAACAAAACATGACTACTTAAGAACATAATGACAATTTGCCTTAACAAGAGAAAGAAAACACATCACACATATTTCATAGTACAATCCAGAAAGAAGAGTACATGCCATATTTCATTTTCATCCCAAACCAAAAGCTTCGCATATTTAGCTAACAGAAAATTCACAAGCTAGGAAAGACCGTTGCCTCTTGATACACATGACAACTACATGCGCTAACCATGATACAAGGACAAGAATATTCTAGTACCAAATATTTTAAATTCTATAACTGTATATTAATCCTATAACACAATTCAAACTATAAATTAATTCAGATTATAAATCCTATAAGATAACCCTATAACACAATTCTATAACTATAAGTTAAATCAAACTGTAAATTATTGAAATTGTTAATTAATTCAAACCGTAATATTTAAGTTGATACTTAAGAGATAGTATTCACCATATTGGGTTTAGCAAAATAAATATTTGTTGAAATACAGTAAATTTACAAATACAGTTAAAAAATTAAACTATTTAAGCTCATACTTAACTGTAAATTGGTAAAAATTAAACTATTTAAGTTCATACTTAACTGTAAGTTAAATTAAACTATTTTAGTTCATACTTAACTGTAACGACCCAGAATTTTTAGAAATTAAAATTTGAATATTTAATTTACTTTAAATATTAATAAGTGAATTTATAAGTCAAATAAATTTTTATTTGAATTATTGAATTTAATTGGATTATTAAATCGATAATTTAATACGTTAAATTATGGAAATAATTGAAAATTGGGTTAAAAATGATTGAAAATGATTTGTAAAATTTTATTTTATCATAAGGAAGTTAGAACAATATTTTAGAACTTTTAAAATCGAATTAAAAGTTAAATTGTGAAAATTGAATATTTTAATATTTAAATCGACTAGTAAAAATAGTCAATTTTTGAACAGTCTCAGAATTGAACGAAACCAGTTCCATTGGATCCGTAATAGTTAGTTATTACCGGATTTCAAATTTCGTGTCAATCGGAGTTACCCTTTGAGCGTGGCAGCTCGAAACGCATCGAATTATTTATAATTTAAATTTGGCGAGTCAAAATAGCCATTTTTCAAAAAGCCTCGGATTTCGACGAAACTAGTTTCGTCGGATCCGTAATGTGATATTATTGTAAGGTTTCAAATTTCAAGTCAATTGGATTTACCGTTTGTCCGGTACAAATTAAAACGCCTAGAAATCGACTTAAATCGGTTTAATTCAAATTGAGCGTTTATAGCCATAACTCGCACAGATGTCCGAATTAGCTTTCGAAACCTGTTCCATTGTGTCCGGAACGCGGGGTAAACCCTAGAAACGCTGGTTACGGCGCCTAAATCGGAGTTCGGAATTTCCGGGATGAATAGTGTCGTTCGTTCTCTTATAAATAGACCACCCCTTCATAAATTTGATAAAAAAATAACACTAAACCCTAATCAAACTGCATAGCCGGCCCTAGAATTCGATGGCCAGAATTGTCTCTCACTTTCCCCTCAATCTCTCTCAATCCGTAAAGAATTACGAGAAGTGTTCAACACGGAAGTCGTAGAGCACGACGAGAACTTCGATTCCATACGGTGATGATCGGAAATGGTGCAACGGAGAGGGAGCAAGGGGGGGCCGTCACCTACAGCTCACGCACGCATTTCGAGGGCCAAGCAAGGGCCGAGCTCCATGTGCTTCAGGCCGATGATGATGTTGGTGATGGCCTTTGATTTGCAACGTCTTGATCGAGTTATTGATGAGTGTGGTGGTAGTATTATTTAACCCTAATGGAGAAGCTATTGGTTGAGCTTGCGTTTTGGAGCCTGTAGACGTGAGATAGAGGAAGAAGCAAATGCACGGCCTGATGTTGAGGATGATGGGATCCTATGGCTCTAAGTTGATGAAGGTTTAAATTAGTTTATTTAGTTGTTAATTATGAACATAAATCGTGTATGATCTTTAAAAAATTCATAACTTTTTCATACGAGGTCGAAAACGCGCGAAACCAGTTGCGTTGGAATCGTATGGACGAGCACTACGCAATGGAGTTGGTTTGGAGTCGTTTGGAGTTAGTGAGAATTTCGCGTAAAATTAAACGCGCGTTTAATTTTATTCGAAATAAAAGCTAAAACGAAATTTATATCAAGGTGAGAACTTCTCACTCAATCGAATCAGTTTCGATTTTATTTTAAATAGTTAGATTTAAAATATTTGAATGCATGTTTGAATGTTGATTGATATCTATTGATTGTAAAAATAGACATTATACGCCGTTAGTAAGCGGATGTTATTTAATAAAAACATATACCGCGAATATTTCATAAACAGTGAAATTGGTATTATATATAATAGCAATATATATATATTGGCATATGTATATATTGGAGTTATTGATTTCCCGCATTTTTTGTTTAGCGGATGAGACCCTATTGCGCCGTCTATTAAGCGGATAATATTTAAATCCCATATACCGCGATAATTTCGTACTGGAGCGAAATTGGTATTGTGCTAATGTTTTTGGATGCAGGAAAACAGGTTGGAGGGATCCAACTGGATTCCTCAACAGTATTTATTTGATTTCAGATATTTTGATATTTGATGGATTTTCATATTGATATATGATATCGTTGTTGTCGTGATTGACTATTTGGTGTGTAGCATCATTGGGCCAAATTTGGAATTTTAAAATGATTTCAAAGTGATTTTTGAAAGTATATGTTTATAAAATATTTTTGGAATTGATTCATTTTAAATAAATAAACGTTATAATTTTTAAATTTATAAAATTATGGTTTTTGTGTAATATAGTTAAAAGCTGATTTTTGAGAAATATGAACCAATGATTTTATAAAATAGTTTAAACTGGATTTTTGAGTTTATTATTAAAAGTTTGAATATAAGATTTATAAAATTTGATTATTTTATAAATCGGAATGGTGAAATTATAAAGGAATTTAAAGATGTTTTTAAAGAATAATATAAATTGATTTATATTAAGTAATTTATAAATGGATATTTATAAATTGAAATATGGACGTTATAAAACGAGTTTTTATAAGTGTTTGAATGAAGTGAAAATGAAATTCATAAATGAATGAAATTTATAGAATTATAAACTGTGAAGTTATAAAAGAAATTTATAAATAGTAAAATTTATAAATTTGGTGAAATTATTTGAAGAATAGATTGGTTAGATAAATGGATCTTATAAGTTATAAGATTTATAAATTGGAAAGTCTCTAAAGGAACGATTTTGTAAAATAATCGTTTTATAAGTAATTAACTTATAATATGAACGTTTAGTTTATAATTTAGTTATAAACTGGAATAGGTTAATAAAGGAATTTATAAAAGGAAGTTTTTATAAATAAATAGAAATGGAATTTATAAACGTTGTTTTATAAATCCGCAAACAACTTATTTTGATAAGTTAATTGTCATAACTTATTTAATGGAGTTATATTCACATTTTTGAATAGTGAATAATCCTTTGAATTAAAATGAATAAAAGGATGAGATTTGTTAACGAAGTTTATTCACATTTTTGAATAGTGAATAACACGTTAAAGAAAATGGTTTAGATTTGAATGTTTTAAATAGAATTAAAACGATCTAACGATGTTTTAAAATATGTTGAGATTCGAAACCATAGATTTCAACATTCATTGTTGAAATAGACGTTTTCGAGAAATAAAAGGAAATAATGGACTATAACACTGTTGTTATAGTAAATGATTTCCGAAAGGAAATGTTTTGTATAGTATTGGGATTTATATATCTATCTTAATTTCGAATCCCTATACTAGTGATTTTGGGTTGTCGTCACGATGTTTTACGCAACATTCGTTTTGGCCCAAATAAATATGTTAAGAGAATGATTTCCTTAATAGAATGAAATATATACTTAATCTCGATTTAAGTATATTGAATATTTTCCAAGTGTTGAAAATAAATGGATTGAAAATTACTTATGAATAAATAAGTATGGAAATGTTTTCCAATATAAAGTGAATATTTAGAATTTATCTTTTGGAAGATAAATTGAAATGATAAATTGAAATCGTATATGCATGAATATTTTGGAATATAAATTCACTAAGGAATTTATAAAAGAAAGTGAGATTGGTTTAGAAAAATAAATATTGATTTATTTTGAAGTGTTAAAATTATATATCTTGTAAAGATATTTTGGAAAATAAATAATTTGGAAAATTATTTGGAAACTGGTGATGTATGCATATCAATTGATAGTTCAATAACCGACTATCAATATTTCCCTTTGAATGGGTATTTGATGTGATTTGTTTGAATGTGAATGCTACACTTATTTTGAATAAGCGCTCACTATTCGGGTTAACCGGGAAAGGACCATGGGGTCGTATAACCCATTCCGAATATGTGATACGTCGTTGTGAATTGCATTTGAAGATCGGTGTTGAAGACCGAGTATTTGCGAGAGCGATAGGATGACCTATCGATTGTCTCTGCACTGGGTAGCTCTTGGTATAGAGATTCCTTAAGTGATGGGAAATTCGATCGGGATTGTGAATACCCGGATTTGCAAGGGCTTCGTAAGAAGTACCTTCGGTTTTGTTCGAGCCCGGAACAGACTTGTATGGATTGTATGTCTGACATTACAAGTTGAGATATAAAGCCGATTTCATTCAAATATATTTCTGTTGGTGGCGGAGAATTTATTCTTTTAGCTTAACACCCTTCTCTGAGACGTACGTGCTCAGAGGTTATATAGTTGAATGTTATCAGCGATATATTCCCAGTTTGGTAATGTGATATGCTGAGTGATGCTGAAATGATCATTGTGTTGATTATTTGTGATAGGATCGTTTATTTGATCGTCTATCCTTGTGATCATTGTGTTGATCATTTGTTGACCCAAAGCATGGCTTTTGTATAAAGTATGTTTTTGTGGACGTGACTTCGTCGAGCCTCACATCCCGGAATGGTCAAAACAGGAAAGATGCGGCAAGGTTATGAGGGGTAGCTCCCTTTAGGGTATGTGCATTTCCTTCTGGAAAGGGTGGTATCATGGTATGGAGCCAAGATACTTACTCATGTTGATACACTATATTTATTACTGTGTGGTGTTGTTGGTGACGAGCGCTCGGTTAAAGGTCCAATGGGACCGGGGGGATGCCATATTCGTGTAGTAGTTACCTAGTGATAAAGGTAACCCGGCCTTGTGTTGGCAGAGAGCTGGTTAAGTTCTCGGGGACGTCCAGCCAGAGGCGTTTCCATGTGGCAATGGGAAGTTCCTTGGCCTGACCATTTGTTGGAAATCCAAAGAAACAATACGTGACTTGTACGGTTTTAGTTGTATAACCTGCTATGGAATGTGGCGGTAACCTGCTATTGAACATAGTTAGCTATAGTAGGCATACGATAATGGTCGTATGTTGGCTAAGATTTATATTCTACTTTCGAAATGAATTTTTCTCTACACTATGCACTAATAATAATATCAAATGTTCTTTTAAATGCGTATCAAGCATCTTTGGCTATCATAAGGAGAAATCTCCTCCGATTCT
This sequence comes from Allium cepa, assembly GCA_030765085.1. Classification (NCBI taxonomy): domain Eukaryota; kingdom Viridiplantae; phylum Streptophyta; class Magnoliopsida; order Asparagales; family Amaryllidaceae; genus Allium; species Allium cepa. Next base: position 258,327,842 of record CM060938.1, on the reverse strand, counting down.
GCGTTTGCATTGTGTGTGTGTGCGGGAGGCCTTATGGTAGTCTCATTTTTAAAAGCATTGCGAATTGAAATAAAAATATTTCTCTATTTTGATTTTAAAGATAAATCAACTGTTTTGAGTTCTCACACCAGTCACATGACTGACTTGGAGTTTATTGTTTTCCTTCCTAAACTCTGGGTGCCCACCAATTTTCACACGGGCAGTCAAGAGTAAGGTTTATCAGGATATTCTAGAGTTGCTGGAGGCAAGCTGGATGGCATGGCATATTACTTATATAGTATTTCTTTTTCCGCTGCACTGTTTGATGTTTGTTGTTGTTGTATACTCTGATGATTTGATGTAATGTAATATAATGTGATGTAATAACTGATATAGTTCTTTGTTTAAAGATTATTCATTTATTATTATATGTTGTTCCGCTGCGAATTGTGAGATTCTGATGTTGTTCTGTTGTTTTCTGTTCCGTTCCATTTTCTTCTGTTTTTCTTTTTCCTCTATTCTCTTTTCCTTCTATTTTAAAATTTTCTGTTTTCTTTCCTCTCCATTTTTCTATCTCTTCTCTCTTCTTCTGCCTTTTTCTTTTCTTAAATTTCTTTTAAAACCCATAACTATCCGGTTTTTCGGCAACGAAAATCCGCGTGCGTTACATTAACTGTTTAAGTTCATACTTAACTTTTTAAGTTAAGTTCATACTTAACTATTTAAGTTCATACTTAGCTGTAAATTTATAAAAAAATTAAACTATTTAAGTTCATACTTAACTGTAAGTTAAACTAAACTATTTAAAAAAAATATAAATATAGTAAATTTAATTTAAATATATTACTGTAAATATATCCACTGTCATTTGAGTTCATACAAATTTTATATTACTGTAAATCATTCAAATTTGTTTTATAAATATATGATCCACTACCTATTTCGTAAAATCAATAGTTAAACCTACAAATTTTTACATCTCATATTAATAATTCAATATACTAATTAAATAGATAATTAAATAAAACAAGTAAAAATTAAAACAAACTCACATTCTTCCTCTTTCGGCTAGTATTCACCATATCTCGACTCAAAGCCTCAAATCGATGGTGCAGTTGGAATCGCAGGCTTGCAACACATTGATGAATTGACAAAGTTTAAGCCTTTAGGGAAATAATTAAGCGATCGAGTTGAAATTTGTAGGTTTAGCTATTGGATTTGCAAAATCTCTAAGTGGATCTAGGGTTTTTTTTAATCGACCGAGGGAAGCGGCTATTTACAGTAAGTGGATCTAGTGTTTGAGTGAAACCCTTCAATATTTTGTTAACTTTTGCCGCTTTGTTTTTGCTGTTGATTCATAAGTTTTGATTCATGACACAAGCTTCAAAGAATGTACGACAACTAAGGCGACAAAAAGAGAATACCACACTACAAAGGAGACAAGACTACAGTTAAGAGTTTAGTATGTATATTTCCTATATTGAGTCTTAGAATATTGTTAAAATCATTCCTCAAGTAGTCACACACACACACAAATGTTGTACTTTTAACATTATACACATAAAAGAATTCACTGTGCAAATAACATCAGGTCGGCCGACCGACCTGTACCCTCGGTTGACCGACCCTGTGTTATATGCACAGATACACTCTGTTTTATATACGTTTTCAAACTCAGCTGACCGGCCCAGGTTTTACGGTCGACCGACCCAACAATAACGGCTACTTTCTGAAGAGATGCGATCATTTTATGAAGAGTAATGTCCTCTATTTCAAGAGATACGGACACAACTTTTGATTGAAACTCTTCATGAAAGATTGTAACTCTTCTACAACTATATAAACATCTTCAAATCACTTCTACAACAACCGACTCTTGTTTATAATTCTGAAATCTATTCTCTAACTATTCTCTGCAATTCAAAGCATTCATACTCATTTAATGTCACTAGAATCCTTGTGTTTAATTCATATACTCCGATTCTACGTGATTATCTTCCTTCTAAATCTTCACACACATACATACTCTTGAGGATTTGATTATAGGAAGTTGTACTATCAAAAGACAATCCGTTACTCAGAACACATTCGTCAAACTATTTGTATTAGAGTTGAAGTCCTCTTCGGCGTTGAGGCGGAAAATTCCTGTTCGGCTGCTCAGGTGTCGTATACCTATTCCTTCGGGTTAAGTGAGGGGTTTTTAGTTTAAATCCAGTGGATAGTCTGGGACTGGACGTAGAACGGGAAGTTCGAACCAGTATAAAAATTCCTGGTGTGCTTACTTTAATTTATATTTTACTGCTATTATCAGTTTCCGCATTTATATATCATATTACACGATCCTTAGTACTACACGTACACTTTCATTTGGTATCAGAGCCTGGTATTCTAGAGATCATAACAACATCCTAGAATAAATGGCTACAATGAGATCTAGTCAAGGCAATAAGAAGAGGAAGAGCAATAAAGAAAAATCAAAGGAGCAAACAAACAAATGCTTCATGGCAAAAGATAATGAGGTTAGTGATCCAACTTTTGATGATATGATAGAAATAAATTCAGAACTTCTAGACACTTTAAAAAGTCTCAAAAGAAAATATAAGGAAGCTTTAGAAAATCGGAAGAAAGCAGAATTCGAAAGAGATATGCTTAAAGACGAGAAGAAAATATTAGAAGAAGAACTTGAGAAAATTCAAGATTCACTCTTTGACAATTCTCAACTCGCTCTATTAAGTCAAGAAATAGAAGCTCAAAAAGAAAAGAATAATGCTCTAGCTTCTGAGAATCTTGAGTTAAAAACAAAAATTAAAATTGATGAATTAGATAACACTAGTCTCAAAACTAAGCTTGATGACATTACTAAAAATATTTCCAATTTTAATAAAGGGAGAGAAAATTTATCCAGGATTATTGAAAATTCTCAACCTGCTTCAAATAAGAAGGGATTAGGTTATGTTAAGAATTCAAAAGCTCACAATGATAAAAGTGGTTTAGGATATAATAAAACCGATCGTAGAAATAGCACTAGATATGCTTTCATGTATAGTAAAAATGATAGTGCTAGTACTAAATTTCGAGTAAAGCCTAAATCCAATTTTTATAGAAATTCAAATACTACTATGACCTATAATGTTGATAATTTCTTTAGAAGTACAAAATCATTAACAGGAAATATGAATAAAAATTATCTAAGTATATGGGTTCCTGTTAATTGGAAAAATAGAGAAAAATACGTTGATGATTATTTTGATATGGTAGTTAATAATGAAAATTATATTTATAAAGGTTCAACCACACCCAAATGGGTATGGTTTCCTAAAATTTAGGAAATTATAAGAAGCCTGGGTATCGCATGCTTGGAATGTTAATTTTTCTGATACCTTACATTATAAGTAGTAGTTATTTTGTTTTATATTGCTCTATGTTGACACTTATGTGAAATATAATTTATATCATCAGTTAAACTCTCCTTTTTGTCGATGACAAAGGGGGAGAAATATATAAAAACTAACAAGTTTTTGCAGAAAAGTCGCCATATATTCAGGGGGAGAATTACAATATATACTACTTTGTCACATAAGTATTGTCATCAATCAAAAATGGGGAGAATGTTGATTCATAAGTTTTGATTCATGACACAAGCTTCAAAGAATGTACGACAACTAAGGCGACAAAAAGAGAATACCACACTACAAAGGAGACAAGACTACAATTAAGAGTTTAGTATGTATATTTCCTATATTGAGTCTTAGAATATTGTTAAAATCATTCCTCAAGTAGTCACACACACACACAAATGTTGTACTTTTAAAATTATACACATAAAAGAATTCACTGTGCAAATAACATCAGGTCGGTCGACCGACCTGTACCCTCGATTGACCGACCCTGTGTTATATGCACAGATACACTCTGTTTTATATACGTTTTCAAACTCAGCTGACCGGCCCAGGTTCTACGGTCGACCGACCTGACAATAACGGCTACTTTCTGAAGAGATGCGATCATTTTATGAAGAGTAATGTCCTCTATTTCAAGAGATACGGACACAACTTTTGATTGAAACTCTTCATGAAAGATTGTAACTCTTCTACAACTATATAAACATCTTCAAATCACTTCTACAACAACCGATTCTTGCTTATAATTCTGAAATCTATTCTCTAACTATTCTCTGCAATTCAAAGCATTCATACTCATTTAATGTCACTAGAATCCTTGTGTTTAATTCATATACTCCGATTCTACGTGATTATCTTCCTTCTAAATCTTCACACACATACATACTCTTGAGGATTTGATTATAGGAAGTTGTACTATCAAAAGACAATCCGTGTTACTCAGAACACATTCGTCAAACTATTTGTATTAGAGTTGAAGTCCTCTTCGGCTGTTGAGGCGGAAAATTCCTGTTCGGCTGCTCAGGTGTCGTATACCTATTCCTCCGGGTTAAGTGAGGGGTTTTTAGTTTAAATCCAGTGGATAGTCTGGGACTGGACGTAGAACGGGAAGTTCGAACCAGTATAAAAATTCCTGGTGTGCTTACTTTAATTTATATTTTACTGCTATTATTAGTTTCCGCATTTATATATCATATTACACGATCCTTAGTACTACACGTACACTTTCATTTGCTTCCGGCGTTAAAAGTTATTTCAGCCCGCTTTTTTCCAGCCTGCACTCATTTTTTATAATATTTTTATAAGTCTATAGCTACTGCAACATAGTGCTGATATCTATGCTAACATCCTAAAGCTAATGTTGTAATAGACAAAAATCAGCATAGCTATCGTTACATTGTAGCTAGCAACATCTTGTATTTTCGTTGCAACATGCCATCTATGATGTAGTGTAAAGTGACTATGTAATCATATGTTATAAAAATTGAATTGGATTAGTAATAATATTGAATCGAAGTAAATATAAATTTTGAGTTGTGAAATAATATATAACCATAAGGTATATATCTTGAATGAAATAAATTTAAGTGAAAATTTGGAATCGTGAATAAATAAATTGGAGTAGCTTATAAAAATTGAAATTAATTGAATAAAAATTTATTTAGCCATAAATGGACGTATAATCTCAATTTAAAAATAAAATGTGAATATATTCGAGTGTAGAAGTGATGGAAATGTGAAAAATAAGTTGTGTGACTTATAAAATTGAAAAGTGAGATGGAAAAACCTAAAATAAAAATGGTTTGATATTTTGTGAAGGAAATAAAATCCAAACTTCAATTATAAAATAAAATTGAATTCAAGTATATTAAATGAAGCGGTTTCTTTTTTTTGAAATGAAAATTAGATATTGGAATATAAATTGAGAGTGAACTAATTAGATATGTTAATTTGATAGGGAACTTTAGTTATAAACTAAATTCGACTTGAAAAGTAAGCGATTAAATAAAATTGGAAATGTGGTCAAATAAAATAGAAATGCTTTGAAACAGAGATGATTTAAGTTATAAATAAACTAAATTTGAGTATAAATAAATTGAATATGGCCTTGATATAATTTAAATGAATTCAAAAATGAATTAGAGTATGGAATTAAAATTGAGGTTAATAAAATGAATGAATTAATTAATTAGTAAATGAAATGGAAGTCGGTTGAAATGAAATATACTTAAGTTATAAGGTTGAAATAATTGAAATTTAACAAACTAACTTAAGTTAATATTTGAATGGAAGCTTGACTTAAACAAATTTGTGAAATGGTATTTACTGAAGTAGCAGAAATGGTTCTGAGCTTAATAAAATGAATCTGAATGTAATGAAAGTGAGTATGAATAAGATGCAAGTAAATTGATTGAGAATAAATTTGAAATGAAATAGAATTGAATATAAATTGATGTGAAATCAATTTAAAATAGCTATAAGCTTAAATTGTTATTTATTTAAAAGAATATCGCCGAATTTGCATGAAATTTTTTTTGTCGTTTGACGAAGACGGAAGAAAATAAAATTTGTTAATTAATAGAAGTTAATAAAATTGATTTTTAAATCAATATGGAATGAATATGGGTTTGTTTTGTATAAAAATAAATTGAATGCATGAAAAGTGAATTGTAAATCATTTAAATTGAATAAAATGGTATATGGATTGATTGAAAGCAATTACATTAGTATTGGAACCTCATAATTGCTTACAAATATATATTAGCATGCATTGTTTATGAAATCTATATGTTTTAACCATATAAATGAATAAAATATAATTAAATTTCATGTATTCGATGCTTACGTGTTTAAATTAAGTAAGTACAAGTATATGGGGACTATTCGGCTAGATTTGGGTTGCGAAATTGCTTTTGAAGTAAGTGCTTGCTTAATAATGCTTGAAAATGCTAAAATATGGCACGTTTTCAGATTAAATACCGCAAAATATAAATATTGATATATATATATATATATATATATATATATATATTATGTTCCAACCATGTGGGTCGATGTATATATATTTATCTCTCTTGTCATATTGCAAAAGGTCCTCCGTACAAAGGAGACTCTATCAATTTTTTTGGAAATTTAGGGTGTTAGAAAATTTATAAAATTATTGTTAACGACAATTTGTTTTTCAAACTTGTAATTAGAATAAAGAATTTTGGAAATAGAATTTAGAATCAAATGTTGGGGTGGAACTAAAAGATTTGAAAAGTGAATATCGGGTTTTAACCGAGTAGGGTTTTAATAAGTAACAGGCTTGAAGCATTTTTCCTGCCTCAGCAATTTCAGGGATGAAATTATTTTAAGGGGGGAGGAATGTAACGACTTAGATTTTTCATCGTTTGGTTTTGAATATTTAAGTGGTTTTATGTAACAACTCGTATATTTTACGATTTTTGTATTTAAATGTTTTATTTAAATAAGGCATCGTTGACCGGATTAAAATCTGAAATGCTACTTTTTGTAAACAGTCGAATTTGGACATGAGACCACTTTCATTGAGTTCAAAATGGCGTTTACAATCTTTTGGGTATAAACATCGATATGTTTGGAGTTGATTGGGATTTCGGTGTTTTCATTTGGGCTAAAGGTTTGGTTCTAGCCCACTAACCCAATAAGAGAACCCAAATCCCTTACCATATACATCCCACTCCACTCCTCTCCTCTTCATTCATTTCATTTCTAAATTTTCTAACACTATCAAGCCCTAAAAGAAAAATGGGGGAAAATAAAAGAGATTAGAAATTCCTAAGCCCTAGATTCTTAGGAAATTCAAATTCAAGTTTTAGAAATCAAGAAGAAGCTTAGGTAAGCATCCTCTTCATCTTCTCCATCTCAATCTCTCTTCAAATTTCAGAAATTCCTATAACCTAACTTAGAAAATTCATTTTATTTGATAATAGATTGAAGAATCTTAAGGTCTTGTTGAAGAGGAATTGGTCTTGCTTTGTTTTAGAGCTTCACATTCGTTTTTTTTTATTTAAAGGTGAGATCTTGAACTCACATCTATGTCTATAGCTTTCATTGTTATTTGTTTTTAAATTGAATTAGTTTGGTGAATTTTTCAATGTTTGGTATTTTGAAGTCAAAATCTGTGAAAATACTAATATGGATGTTTGGGCATGTTGTTTATAGTGTATTGAAGAGCCTATAAGGCTGGGTTGTCGTTTGGCATAAATCCCTAGCCCTCGTTGCTCATCTGATCGCTTTCGAACCAATTTAGCCATCAATGGCCTAGGCTGATTTGTTGCTTGAGCTTCAGCTCAGACGTCTGGTATAGCACTCAGACGTTTGGGCCATCGAAATAAAAATTCCAGATGTACGACTCATATGTCTGAGCTTACTTCCCAGACGTCTGGGAAAACCACCGGACATCTGGAGCTGTTAAGTTCTGCCAATTTTCCTTTTTTATGTGGGTTTCCATTTTATATCGGTTTTTGGTTGATCTGATTAGTTGTTATCACTTATCATCGACTTTGATGACTTTTTTTCTGGATTTTTTGGGAATATCCATTTGATGGATTTGATATCGATTTTTATGGTTTTGATTCACGTCATAGAATGTGAATTTTGGGTGATAAATTATTTCTACAATCATTTATGTGATTTGTCAGTTTAAAATACAAAGGTTTTTATACTAGTAGTAAATACTCAAACTCTTTCGCAAAAATGATTTCAACAATTACTTTCAATACAAACCTCATTTTTTTAAAACCGTTTTCAATTTTATTAGTATATACAAACATTTATCTCATTTGTATGAGAAATCTAATTAAACGGCTTAGCAAAACAAGTGGTATGAAACGCTTGCGTTTACTTTATCGGTTAATTCTTAGACTTGTTCAATTGAACTCTTGTGACAATTTTTGAGTGGAAATCTACAACCTTTTCGTAAATATTTAAGTTAAGCCAGCGGTTATGGAAGCTAAACTCATTTATCTACTAGCTTAGTATAGTTTACATTTCTTATTGATCAATGGTGATCATTTTATGGTTTAAACAAGCGATATGCGATGTCTCTTTGTCCACGTGGGGGACTATACCTCGATTTATGGAGCGTCGTCGCATTTTTATGGGCTAACGACCCATGGTCTTTTGACCGTTCATGGAGTAATCGGTTCAACGAGTTCGGTGCGTAGGGCGTATCTTTTTAGGTGCGTCGACGTTCGGCTCAATAAGTTCATGGGGCGTATCTTTTTAGATGCGTCGATGTTCGATTGTGCATATGACGTATCTTTTTAGGTGCGTCGATGTTCAGCTATCAGTCGCCAAGGGGGACTGTACCCTGGATTTCAATAGGTTAGCGACCCATGGGATATTGTCCTATTTGTGATAGGCCTCTCCTTTTATGTTTTCTGGATTTCTAATTATTGATTTCTAGAATTTACGTTTCACCAATTTTTATGGTTTATATGGATAAGTTTTATCAATATTTGTGGTTTGGTGAATAAGCTAAAGAATATGATATTCTTTTTGGTGTTTTGAGAAACTTGAGATATTGTATGATTTTTGTTGTTATCATGTATATTTGTCATATCTCTTATTCTATCTCATCTTATATGATATTTATAGCTAGACTGATCCGTTTATTATTTTTCTTCTTAAATAATACTCGGGTCAGACCAAGGTGTTACAGGTGATTCCACTTGATTTCTTAGCAGGGACTAGCTTCTGACTTTTGGCTAACTACTTTAGCTTAGTAGTTTTTGCTTGATACATTCGAGATAGAGAATCCTTGATGTATACATATTCATTTGTCTAGCGCTTTTACCTATTCTTTTATGATGTATGGATCTTGCATAACCACTACTTCGATGTACACTTCTATATGTTACATTCATATTTGTTTCTGCCTTAGTGATATGAATATCTGTGACTGATTTTGTGGTATGCTTATTTTATGTTCGTTTCCAGAGACCACATAGCCATTGTGTAGTAGCTTTGAGTTTGTGTTCGACATGTCAAATATGAAATGCATGTCATACTATCCGACATATGGGTACTCGCACAAAGCAATTACATAGATGGTCGCTCCTCAACAACCTTATTCTTCGTGCTAGTCGACGGGATTACCTCGTAGTGTCCTTGGCTAGTGTGAGTATAGAGGTAGGGCGTCACAACATGGTATCAGAGCCAAACTTTGGAACAATATGTAATAATCTAGCAAGGATCATTGTCCTAAGTCTCTCTTGGGAATCGTGCCTTAGGATTTAATTCGAGTCTTAGGACCTGTTCTATCCTATATTCTTTATGATGCCTTGTTTTATCAATCAAGTTTGTTTGATATTCATTTTGAGAATAACCTTTTTTCTCTTCTTTCTTTCTTTCTTAAAGAAGAGAAATGGTTAGACCTGGCCGTCTCAGCGCCGGTCAATCCAGTGCTACTCCTCATGGTGGCGTATTCATGTCTGCCCAGTAGCTTTTAGATCTTGTAAAGAATGCCCAAGCTACCAGACTCATTTCTGAGCCTACTCTTCCTAAATCCAGTTTTGCACGCTTGTGTAGTGATTATACCAATTTGGATGGAGGGCCATTTAACGTTCCAAAAGCATTATAGAAGTCCAAGCTTGGCTTAGATCATGCGACCGCATCTTTTCTTGCATGAATCTTGTTGATCTACATCGAGTCCAAGTGGCTTCTAGCATGCTTAAAGAAAGAGCATTAGATTGGTGTGAGCTTTTGATTTCGAAAATTGTTGAAGCAAATCTTACTTGGGAGCAATTCCGTGAAAGGTTCGAGTTAAAGTTTGTCCTGAAAGCTAAAAAAGTAACTTTAGCCAGATGCTTTATTGACCTTGTTCAAGGTGAATCTTTTGTGACAGATTATATCGCATCTTTTGAATCCCTCTCTAAATATGGGTCGGGTATATTAATACCCCATTGAATAAAAATCAGAGGTTTATATATGGGTTGGACAAGAATCTCAAAAATCCATTACTTTTGAAACTAGAAATTTCTTTCGATCAGCTTGTAGATATCGTTCTTCGACTTGAAGAAGCCGATAAAGAAAGTGATGTTGAAGTTGTGGATTTCAAACAGAACTTCAACAACAACAACAAGAAGAGGCCTATTAAGTTCAAGCCTAATCCCAACAAGAAAGGGAAGCAATCAACTTTGGTAGAAAAGACTCCTACCCCTAGTCATGGACAATGATACAATTGTGGTTCTACGGACCATTATACTAATAGATGTCCGAAACCCCTTTATTACCGCTATTGCAAAAGTTCGGGTCATTATATATCTTCATGTACCAAACTTCAAAGCATGAAAGAGGGAAAGCTAAATATTATGCAAGCCCCTAGTAACTCTTCTCTTGGTCAAGGTATTTCTCATTCTATACTTGATGGCATTGTTACATTTCGTGATCATCCTATTCGCGTTCTTTTTGACATGGGTGCATCCCACTCTTTCACATCAAAAGAACTTGTTGATACTTTCTCTTTAGATGTTATGATGACTTCACTGAGAACTGCAAATCCGGTTGGTGGATCCGCAACACTCAGTTTATTTGTAAAAATGTCAAGATTATTTTACGTGATTATGCATTTCGAACCGATTTGCATGTTATGGATTACCTAGGTTTCAGAATGATCTTGGGAATGGATTGGCTTAACCATTATGAAGCCCACATCCTATGTCCTGAGAGGACTATCCATCTTCGATATCCTCAATTTGTTAAGCAAATTTCTATTGTTCTTAGAGATTCAGATTCTATTTCGGTGGCATCCTTATATTATCTAAATCCACATGATGACGATAATGATGATGAGGAAGATGTCATTTCCCTCATTCACATTGTTTGTGAACTTCCTAAGATATTTGAGCCCGTTTTAGGATTACCACCTAAGCAAGTAATAGAGTTTAAAATTAATCTAATCTATGGAGCTCTACCTATCACTCATCCTCCTTATCATATGTCCAATAAGGAAAATGAGGAGACGCGTAAACAATTATCCAAATTGGAAGCAAAATAGTTTATTCGTTCTAGTTCCTCTCCATGGGAAGCTTCAGCTATCTTTGTAAAGAAATCCGATGGCACACTTAGGCTTTGCGTTGACTATCGCAAGCTCAATGATCTCACCATTAAGAATAAATACCTCTTTGCCTCGGATTGATGATCTATTCGATCAACTTAGCGGTGTTAGAGTCTTTTCACAGTTAGACTTAGCAACCGGTTTTCATCAACTTTGTATTGCAGATGATAGTATTCCTTTGACATCATTCCATACACATTATAGATCTTATAAATGGCTTGTTATGCCATTTGGTTTAACGAATGCTCCAGCTTATTTCGTTGACCTTATGAATTGAGTTTTCAAAGACTTCCTCGATCGATTTGTTCTCATCTTTATTGATGATATTCTTGTTCATTCTAAAACCGGGAAGAGCATGAAAACATCTTCGGATTGTGCTGGCTCTTAGGATTAATCAACTGAAAGAAAAGTTTTCTAAGTGCCACTTTTGGTAATCCCATGTGGAATTTTTAGGACATATTAATTCCGAATCCGGAATTTCCGTGGATCCTTCAAAGGTTGAAGCGATTCAAAATTGGAAGAGACCGGAGACTGTGATGGAACTTCATAGTTTTCTTGGGTTAGCGGGCTATTACCGTCGGTTCATAAAAGACTTTTCTAAAATTTCCGTACATCTTACTAGTTTGACAAAGAAGGGAGTTAAGTACATTTGGTCGGACAAATGTGAAGCTGCTTTTAAAAAAAAAAAAGCTCCTTTCCAACGCTCATATTCTTGTGATTCCCGAAGGGAACCAAGACTTGATTGTTTATACTAATGTTAGTCGTGTTGGTTTGGATGTTGTTCTTATGCAAAGGGAACGTGTTATCGCTTATGCTTCTAGGCAATTAAAGCATACCGAGGCTAGATATGCCACTCATGATTTAGAATCGCGTCTATTGTTTTCGCCCTTAGAATTTGGCATCATTATCTTTTAGGAGAGAAATTTATTCTCTACACCGATCATAAATCTTTGAAGTATCTGTTCTCTTAAAAGGAAATCAATTTGCGGCAACAACGTTGGCTCGAATTCCTTGCATCTTATGATCTTGATATTCTTTATACTCTCGGAAAGGGAAATCATATTGCTGATGCCCTTAGCCGTAAGCAACAAGCGGTTGTTTCAATGACGATATCCGAATGGAATGATCTCGAGACTTTATCCACTTGTGAGATTCGAGATCGTGAATCAGATTCATGTTCATCTCTTGTTTTATGTAGCCTTGAGGTTCGTCCTTCTCTTTTAGACCGCATTCTTGAGGCACAAAAGCATGATCCCGAATCGGCTCTTCGTAGCCAAAGTTGTAAGGATAAAATTGATATTGATGGCTTCAAAGACTTTGAAATCGATGCTCGTGGAGGTATTTGAAAATTTGGTAGACTTCTTGTACCAAATACTAGTAATCTTCGTAAAGACATTTTAGATGACACTCATCGTTCTAAATTTACCATTCATCCCGGTGTAGTAAAATGTACACAAACATGAAGCGACATTATTATTGGGATGGAATGAAATCTGATATTTCTAACTTTATTAAGCATTACATGACTTGCCAACTCGTTAAGGCCGAGCATCAAAGACCCATTGGGTTATTGCAACCTTTGGACATTCCAATATGGAATGGGATCAAGTCTTCATGGACTTTATTAACGGTCTTCCCCGTTCTCGTTCAGGTCATGAGTCTATGGGTGATTGTAGACAGATTTACAAAATCCATCCATTTTATTCCCATTCGGTCTAATCGAATCGTAGCTCTTTTGGCCAAATTTTATGTTAAAAAATTGTTAAATTGCATGAAGCTCCTACTTCTATTATTAGTGATCGTGATTCATTATTCACTAGTGGATTTTGGAAAGGTCTTCAAAAAGCTTTGGGAACGAAGCTTAATTTTAGCACCGTTTGTCATCCTTTGTCCAATGGACAAACCGAGCGTGTGAATCAAATTCTTGAAGATCTTCTTCGTGCACGTATTCTTGATTTTGGTGGAAGATGGAAAGACCATATTTCCCTTGTTGAGTTTTCTTACAATAATAGCTTCCAATCTAGTATTGGTATGGCACCTTTCGAGGCACTCTACGAAAGACCATGCCTATCTCCTTCGTGTTGGCTTGAAGTCGGTGAGAAGCTGGTTTTAGGTCCAGATTTTATTCATGATGCCACAGAAAAGATTGATCTTATTCGTCACAGGATGAAAGAAGCTCAAAGTAGACAAAAATCCTATGCCGATGATCGAAGAAGGAAATTATAATTTTCTGTGGAAGATTTGGTATTCATTTGTGTTTCACCTATGAAGGGTGATGTGCGTTTCAGTCGATCGGGAAAATTAGCACCTCGTTATATTGGCCCATTTCCCACCATCGAATGGATTGGTTCCATAGCTTATCACCTTTTATTACCGGCATTCTGCTATTCATGACGTGTTCCACGTTTCACAACTACAGAAATGCCTTAGAGATTCCGATTCTTTTTTTGAGCCTGGTGTTATTGAAGAAATTGAAGTTTCACATAATTTGACTTATGAGCAACGTCATATTCACATCATTGCTATGGAGGTTAAATGTATTCGTACTAATGACATTCCGCTTGTGAAAGTTCAATAGTCCTCAAATCCTAAGGATTATTCTTAGGAGTCTAGAGAGTTCATCGAGCGAACACATCCAGATTTACTCTCTCGTTCTCCTTAAGGTGAACTTCTCACTCCAAAATTTTCTTTTGTGTTGTTATGCCTTTGTATGGTTGTTACTTTTTATTTTCTTCTTGAGTATTGCGATGACACAATTTCTTTAAGGAGGGGAGTCTGTAACAACCCGTACATTTTACGATTTGTATATTTAAACGTTTTATTTAAATATGGCATCGTTAATCGGATTAAAGTCTGAAATGCTACTTTTTGTAAACAGTCAAATTTGGACTCGAAACCACTTTCATTGAGTTCAAAATGGCGTTTACAACATTTTTGAGTATAAACATCGATATGTTTGGAGTTGATTGGGATTTTGGTATTTTCATTTGGGCTTTGGGTTTGGTTCTTGCCCACTAACCCAATAAGAGAACCCAAACCCCTTACCATATACATCCCTCTCCACTCCTCTCCTCTTCATTCATTTTATTTCTAAATTTCCTAACACTCTCAAGCCCTAAAAGAAAAATAGGGGAAAAGAAAAGAGATTAGAAATTCCTAAGCCCTAGATCCTTAGGAAATTCAAATTCAAGATCTAGAAATCAAGGAGAAGCTTAGGTAAGCATCCTCTTCGTCTTCTTCATCTTAATCTCTCTTCAAATTTCAGAAATTCCTATAACCTGACTAAGGAAATTCATTTCATTTGATAACAGATTGAAGAATCTTGAGGTCTTGTTGAAGAGGAATTGGTCTTGCTTTGTTTTAGAGCTTCTCATTCATTGTTTTTGAGTTTAAAGGTGAGTTCTTGAACTCACATCTATGTCTATAGCTTTCATTGTTATTAGGTATGAATTCCTAACATCTATTTCATGTCCATTTGTTTTTAAATTGAATTAGTTTGGTGAATTTTTAAATTTTTGGTATTTTGAAGTTAAATCTATGAGAATTCTAATATGGATGTTTGGACATGTTGTTTGGAGTGTATTGAGGAGCCTATAGGGTTGGTTTGTCGTTTGGCATAAATCCCCAGCCTTCGTTTCTCATCCGATTGCTTCCGAACCTTCAATAGCCTAGGCTTATTTTTTGCCTGAGCTTTAGCTTAGACGTCTGGTATAACACTTAGACGTCTAGGCCATCGGAATAAAAATTCCCGATGTACAGCTCAGACGTCTGAGCTTACTTCCTAGACGTCTGAGCTTACTTCCTAGACGTCTCGGCGATCTGGAAGAAAATTCCAGACCTTCGGCTCAGACGTCTGGGAAAACTACCAGACGTCTGGAGCTGTTAAATTCAGCCAATTTGCCTGTTTTATGTGGGTTTCCATTTTATATCAGTTTTTGGTTGATCTGATTAGTTGTTATCACTTATCTACGAATTTGATGACTTCTTTTCTGGATTTTTGGGAATATCTATTTGATGGATTTGATATCGATTTTTATGGTTTTGATTCACATCATCGTATGTGAATTTTGGGTGATAGATTGTTTCTACAATCATTTCTGTGATTTGTCACTTTAAAATACAAAGGTTTCTATACTAGTAGTAAATACTCAAACTCTTTCACAAAAATGATTTCAACAATTACTTTCAATACAAACCTCGTTTTTAAAATCGTTTTCTAATCTATTAGTATATACAAACATTTACCTCATTTGTATGAGAAATCTTATTAAACAGCTTAGCAAAATAAGTGGTATGAAACACTTGCGTTTACTTCATCAGTTAATTCTTGGACTTGTTCATTAAACTCTGTGACAATTTTTGAGTGGAAATCTACAATCTGTTCATAAATATTTAAATTAAGGCAGTGGTTATGGGACATGAAGCTAAACCCAATTTTTTACCGTATTAGTGTAATTTACACTTTTTATTGTTCAATGGTGATCATTTTGTGGTTTAGACTAGAGATATGTGATGTCTCTTTGTCCACGTGAGGGACTATACCCCGATTAATGGAGCTTCATCTCATTTTTATGGGCTAACGACCCATGGTCTTTTAACCATTCATGGAGCAATCGGCTCAATGAGTTCGGTGCATGGGACATATCTTTTTAGATGCGTTGATGTTCGACTCAATAAGTGTATGGGGCGTATCTTCTTAGGTGCGTCGATGTTCGGTTGTGCATGGGGCGTATCTTTTTAGGGGCGTCGATGTTCGGTTGTGCATGAGGCGTATCTTTTTAGGGGACCGTACCCTGGATTTTTATGGGTTAGCAACCCATGGGATATTGTCCCATTTGTGATAGGCCTCCCCCTTTGTGTTTTTTGGATTTCTGATTATTGATTTCTAGAATTTGCATTTCACCAATTTTGTGGTTTGTATTGATAAGTTTTATCGATATTTATGGTTTGGTGAATAAGCTAAAGAATATGACATTCTTTTTGGTGTTTTGAGAAAACTTGTGATATTGTATGATTTTTGTTGCTATCATATATATTTGTCATATCTCTTATTTTATCTCATCTTATATGATATTTATAGCTAGATTGATCCGTTTATTATTTTCCTTCTTAAATAATATTCGGGTCAGACCGAGGTGTTACATGTGCTTCTCCTTGATTTCTTAGCAGGGACTAGCTTCTAACTTTTGGCTAACTACTTTAGCTTAGTTGCTTTTGCTTTATACATTCGAGATAGAGACTCCTTGATGTATACATATTCTTTTGTCTAGCACTTGTACCTGTTCTTTTATGATGTAGTGGATCTTGCACGACCACTACTTTGATGTACACTTCTATATGTTATATTCATATATGTTTCCACCTTAGTGATATGAATATCCATAACTAATTTTGTGTTATGCTTATTTTATATTTGTTTCCAAAGACCACATAGCCATTGTGTAGTAGCTTTGAGTTTGTATTTGATATGTTAGATTTGAAATGCATGTCATACTATCCAACATATAGGTACTCGCATAAAGCAATTACACAGATGGTCGCTCCTCAACAGCCTTATTCTTCGTGCTAGTCGACGACATTACCTTGTAGTGTCCTTGGCTAGTGTGAGTATAGAGGTGGAGCGTCACATTTTAAATATGGATTTGGAATATAAATTGATTTTTGAATATGAATATGTTGGTTGAAAATTTTAAAATGAATTTAGATTCCAAATATAACGATTTACTGAATAAATTTAATGGTTGAATTTATAATTGAAAATCGTTAAATACTTGAAAATTGGAGTTGTTTATGAATCGAAACAATTTCTGGTATTTATATAAATTCTATTTGAATTGGAATTGAGTTACTAAGTTTTTAAAACTGGAATTTTAAGTGATTGCGTAAATTTTGGAAATCGTCAATTTAATCGACGTGTTAAAATAGCAATCTAGACACAGTCTTGGAATTCGACGAAACCAATTCCCTTGAGTCCAAAATAGCGTATTAGTATCGGATTTCAAATTTTGTAATGTTTGGAGTTATCTACTGTACGGGATAGAAACGCCTAGAAATAATTTAATTTAATTTAGATAGTCGATTTGAAAATATATCTTCCACGCACGATCGAATTGGATCTTGAGACTTGTTCTATCGATTTCAGAATAGGGGTATAACATTATAAATGCCTAGCGCCATGCCTCGATAGGAGTTCGAGATTTTTCGGTATGTAATATGAGATATTTTCAATATTTTATTAGAGTTTATAAAATCAGATCAAAATCAAATCAACCCTTCTCCATTCAAATACGCCACCTTACCTTCCTAATTACGAAGCTGCCTCCTTTACCATTTAAACCGCGTCCCTATCCTTTCTTCTCAATTCGAATGAAAGAAATCAAATTCGAACAAAAAAATTCGAGCTAAGACTGTCGAAATCAATTCAGGCAACATGAAATAATAAATTTGATCGAGCCTCTTGAGTTCACGACCTAGGGAAGAGCACGAGAGCGATGCTCGTGCGATAGAGGGTCGGTCGTTCTCAAATCCAATAGCTTTCATGGCTTGCGGCGATATCGTGATGTGCCGATCTTCATCCAGGAAGAGCTAATAGATCGTGATATCTGTGGCAATGGCTATAGGGGATTGCGATGATGAGGAGGGTTACTGACCTTCTATTGAACTAAAGGAGGGGTCGCGGCGACTCCAGGTGGAAAATAGAGGCGATAGTGGTGTCACCTGGATTCCTGGGTCGAGGTCGGTGAGTTGGTAGGGGAAGAGTATTGATATTGGAAGCATGCTGCCTGGGGGTTCGAATGTGAGGATGGAAGGGCGCTGGTACGTGGAAAGCTCGGCAATGGTGGTGGGCAGCGTTGGTCGATGTAGTGGTCATGGTTGTGATCTTGGCTGAAGCGATGATACGAGATGGTGAGGGGTGTTACGGTAGCACTTAAGTTTTAAAGGATTACTAATTTGAATTAACTATCAATTTATTCTTTAAAATGTTCATTAATCCATGTCAAATTCGTTTGAGGTCCAAAACACAAAATCGATCGCTTTGGATCTGCAGTGACAGAATAATTATACAATGGATTTAATTTAGGACCGGAAGAATTGTAATTTAAAAATCAAGGTGAGTAAATCTCACTCTTTTTGGATTGCTACATATTAATTATAAATAGTAAAAACTAATTATTAGATGCCTGGTAGATTTAATAATTATTATTCAATGAATGATACTATATATATATATATATATATATATATATATATTAGTATTTGGAGTGGTATTCCCGCACATTATAGCGGATGAGACCCTATGCGCCGCACATAATCGCGAATGACCCTATATACCGTGATATTCCCCCTTGAGGTGGGATTGGTATTTTGTTTATGTTGTATTAACATCTGTGGATGCAGGGAAACAAGTTGGAGATCCAATCGGATTCCTCAAAATGTTGAATTTAATTTCATATATTGTGATATATGAATTGTGTAGAAAATCTATCATAGATTATGTGACGCCCCACCTCTATACACACGCTAGCCAAGAACACTACGGTGTAGTGTTGTCAACTAGCGCGGAGAATAAGGCTGTTGAGGAGCGGCCATCAATAGTTAGGCCTTACACTAGTATTGGTTATCTCGACAGGAGTGGTATATATATATAAATATTCTTTCATTTCTCATCTCTGATTTATTTTATCCCATCGAAATACCCCAATTCCAGTATAAAACGAACTACGATGGTTTATAATAGTTTAGAACAGTAAATATAAAATAATAACACAGATAAATATAAATGCGGAACACAGATAAAACAGAAAATCTCATATATATATATATATATATATACAATAACTGATGTCAGTTACAATACATTTGATACAATACATATGACACGGTACATATGATACAACTACCACAGTCGACTCAGGAAGTTACATATACAAGTACATTAACGTATATAATATACATGAATACATATCTTCCTATACAATTATACAGACTACTACAAATGACGACGACTACTCCAAAAGATATGAAAGAACTTCATAGCTCTAGCAGCAACCCAAAGCAGAATATCTACAACCTGAAATACTCGGTCTGACCCAAGTATTAGATTCAAAAGAAAATAATACTCGGGTCAGTCTAATTCAAACTCAGTTATTAGTGCACAGAAGCAATAATAATTAAATATTGAATAGACGACAGTAATTAAACCAAATCAGAATGCAATTCAGAATATTGAATTGAAATAAACAAAACAGTTCAAACCATTGAAATATCAATTAAAATATTAATTCGGGCAGGGCTGCAGTACACGCACGCGTGCACTGCCTCGCCACTACGGAATATGGAATATGCAAAAGATCCATAAATCGAAACAAAATAGAATATCATACACGCCATACCGTGTGGCTGCAGTCCACGCTTGCGTGCACTGCCTTGTCACTACAGTGATGTCGTACCCAAAAACTCAATACCGTGTGGCTGCAGTCCACGCTTGAGTGCACTGCCTTGCCACACCAGTAATGATGTACACAACCGGGCACAGGGTCAAACCCGAACTATCAGCTGGATTCAACACAGGTACAAATCATAATACAACACTGTCTGGATCGAATGCCATCAAGAAAGCAAGGCCAAAGAGTAAAATAATCAGACTGCAAACTTCAACTTAAACCAATAAGAGACCAAACAAACAAGTGTGTATGTACACAATGCTACACCAATGACTGATACGAGTATTATCAGATTAGTGATGCTCAAACCCATGCCAAACTACAATGAACAAGTGGACAAAACAGATGCAATCTCTACATGAAGTGGAAGTGAACCAGTGTCCACTAACTGAAACTGAAAAATGCAAATGAAGTCAGTGCGATACAAACCAACAAGGCAGACCCAAATCCATACATGATTCCACACATACATATGTATGTACATACTCGGATGCACATATGTGGCAGCAGAGTAAACCATCAAAGGCAAATCAGTAAAAAGAAATGATAAGAGAGGCAAGTGCTGCACTTTCAAAGTAACAAGCAACTATCAAAAGAAAGAGTGCAGACATGAAGGTCGAGACACTGCAGCTGGCAAAATACAAGTTCGACTGCACAAACTATAGGCAGTGACAATAAAGCAGTGAGACAGTAACTGACAACAATTAAATCAAAGAACCAAAGTACATCAAGCATTACAAAACTGTCAAGAGATACCAGTAAACAATAAAAGGGACCAGGTACAACATGCATCTTTCGAGGCTGCAGCAATATACATATGCTCATGGCATGGCAAAAATCGAACAGAAAAACAAGTCTAGCCTGAAGCTCAATGAATAAGAATCACAACATACATATATACGCACATACATACCTGTTCGTATACATATATGGTGACTAAATGGACGTACTCAGCAACAAACCAATGTACCAAGCCCATAAAAGTCAAAACCAAAACAAGCTTCAGAAATTCCGAATAAAATAACATGCTCACATTCAATACAAATGCAACACTGAAGCAAGTAGATGAACTATGCAATAGAGTGGTGTGTATAACTCGAAGGCACGGTGCCAGATCAAATGCAGGCGCGAGTGCTATCAGGTAACGATGAAGACCACAAAACACAAGTCTGCAACACTACTTATACAAAAGTAGTAAACCATAAACGATGTCAAATACCAGAGATTAGCATACACAAAGATAGATGACTAAATCAAGGTCATCAAAATCAAGTCACAACCGCACGGCACTGCAACAAATTCTAGTAACATCAAAAATAAAAAATCAAGGCTACAACTTCAAATGAATCAGGTGAAACAACCCTAGCACAGCCGAAGCCACGATATTCGAACTGCAGGTCAATGATACAATGACCGATGTCATAAAGCAGTAAGTAAACTCGAACAAAGACGAAAGTGCTACTAGAAAATGCATCAGAGGAACCACGGCACAAACCAAGTTTAGTCAGAAACCAGCTAAAACAATGGAGCAACACTACATATGAAATGCAGTGGTCAGACTCTCTAAGGCACAAGGCAAAACAAGTCAAATCAACATGATCAAACCCAATTCGCAACCAACTACAGTAATTGCCGAAGTCATAAAATTTTTATCAACATCGAGCAAAATCGAATCAAGTCAGAATCATCTCCAATATTAAAACAAAATCGAATGGCCAAGCAAAACAATTGAATACGAACAAAATCACTGAATTCGAATCCTTAAATTAACTTGAGATATGAATTAGATGTGAGCAAACTCACCTTGTCGACGAATTTAGCATCACAGAGACGAGCAAAGCCAAGAACGAACGAAACCCTAATTTGGGAAGAAGGGGTAGGATGAGAGAGGTCGCCATTATCTTTCGTTTATTTGGTACTAGCGTTTTTGAAAAAAAATAAAAGGGGAACGGGTTTTTAAAAAAAAATGAAACGAGAGAGAGGAACGGGTTTGAAAATAATCACGGCCCAAAGCAAATAAAAATGTGGGCCGAGAATTCAAAGCCCAAAAATCCTTTTAACCATTTATAAAAGAATTTTTTAATCACAATTTAAAAACTTAAATTGGAAATTTGCAACAATATTTATCGTTTAAATGTCGATTATTAATTGATGCTAAATACCGGGTTGTTACAGAATCCCCTCCTTAAAGAAATTGCGTCCTCGCAATCATAAGGAATAAATGGACAAAAGGTAACAACCATAAGAGCATATCATCACAAGATGAAGAAATTCAAAATAAGAAGTTCACAATAAAGAGCATGAAAGAGTAAGCCTGAACGTGTTTGTTCGACGAATTCTCTGGATTCCAAAGAGAAATCCCAAGAATTTGAGAATCATTGAGAATTTCCATAAGAGAAACATCTTTATTTCGGAGGTGCAACACCCCTGAAGCAATGATGTGAAAAGAAGGTTGCTCAAGAATAAAAATCAAAAATCCCTAAGGCATTTTCGTAATTGGAAGACGTGGAAAACGTAATGAATAGCAAAAAATTGAGCCGGTACACCGGCGTAGTACTATATAAACACCAAAGAAAT
Source organism: Allium cepa (assembly GCA_030765085.1). Taxonomy (NCBI): domain Eukaryota; kingdom Viridiplantae; phylum Streptophyta; class Magnoliopsida; order Asparagales; family Amaryllidaceae; genus Allium; species Allium cepa. The sequence goes on along the minus strand of CM060938.1, from coordinate 258,305,358 downwards.
CTTTTAATTTCATAAAAGAAATTCACAAATTCTCAACAAAATTTAATTATCAAATAGATAATCAGAATACAGAAATCACAAAACAGCAATATCTAATCACCGATTCGATAATTAGAAAACAGCAAAATCAGCAAATCTAATTATCAACAAAGATAATTAGAAAACACAAATATCTTAACTATCAAAAACGATAATCAGGAATTACCACAACGGTAATCAAATTTCAAATCAGCAAATATTCAATTATCAAAACGATAATCAAATCTTAAATCACAAATATTTAATTATCACAAACGATAATTAAATCTCAAATATCTAATTATCACAAGCGATAATCAGAAACAATAAATATCTGGTTATCAAAAACGATAATCAGAAATCACAAATCAACGAATATTTAATTATCACAATTGATAATTAAATCTTAAATCGCAAATATTTAATTATCACAAATGATAATCAAATCACAAATATCTAATTATCACAAACGATAATTAGAAGCAATAAATATCTGATTATCAAAAATGATAAATCAGAAATCACCAACATCCGATTATCGAAACGATAATCAGAAATCACAAATTATTCAATTAACGAGTCCGGAATTAACCGAAATAGCAAACGCACATGACCCATAACCACGAGTTTTACTAAATCGTTTAATTCACTTCATCGTTTTCTTGAAAGTGCATAATGGTGTATTTTAAAAATAACATTTCACATTCTCAAACGGACAAGTCCGGAATTAAGCGAATCAGCAAATGAAAGGGGTCATAGTCCTCGATTTTACTGAAACGTTTAATTCGCTTCCTCATTCTTTTGAAAGCGCAAATCGTAAAAATTTTGAAAACAATTTTGATTTATATTTTGAAATAATTTTTTTTTTAAAACACGTGATTAAAGCAGCAACATCCGTAGCAACTTCGACATACGTCAAAATTTCATCGAAATAATTGGCATCAAAATATAATACCAATGAATTTTCATTCATCAAAAATGTCACAAGAATCTTCTCAAAGATAGGAAAGGGTTTCATACCCTAAACTTGTATTCATAACAAGTCAATAACACACGAATTCACCAATGCACAAAAATTGATAAAACTTATCAATAGAAATCACGAAAATTGGTGAAGCACAAATTCTAGAAATCATCACAAGAAATCCAGATATCACAAAATGAGAGTATGAAAACTAAAATGGGAGCACGGAAACTCAAATGGGAGTATGAAAACTCGAATGGGAGTACGGAAACTCGAATGGGAGTACGGAAACTCGAATGGGAGTATGGAAACTCGAATGGGAGTACGGAAACTCGAATGGGAGTACGGAAACTCGAACGGGAGTATGAAAACTCAAATGGGAGTATGGAAACTCACCTACACGTGAGCATGAAAAATCACCAACACATGTAACACAAAGCGAGAACGGCAGCATGAAAACTCACCTACACGCGAGCATGAAAACTCATCAGCACGTGTAACGCAAAGCGAGAACGGGAGCATGGAAACTCACCTACACGTGAGCATGAAAAATCACCAACACGTGCAACACAAAGCGAGAACGGGAGCATGGAAACTCACCTACACGTGAGCATGAAAAATCACCAACACGTGCAACACATATGTGATGGTGAAAACATCACAAAAGCGGGATTTAGTCTCCCTCGCAGACAAAAAGAAAGTATGTGTGAGTGGAATCACACAAATGGTGTCTAGGCTAACCAAAAAGCAAAAAAAAGTACGTGTGAATGGAATCACACAAGTGGTGTCTAGCCTAACCAGAAAGCAAACAAAAAGGCATCGCAAAATTGCTAGTCTAAATCACAAAGATGATCGTCATAATCATCCAGAGATCAATCAATATCACAGAAAAAAGGAAAGAGGCCTATCACATGATGGTCCGAAGACCATGGGGAGCTACCCCATATGGATGAGTCTGAGTCACCCGAATGATGTCAAGGCTAACCAAAAAGCAAAAAGGTATGTGTGAATGAAATCACACAAATGGTGTCTAGTCTAACCTCGCAAACAAAAAGGTATGTGTGAATGAAATCACACAAATGGTGTCTAGGCTAACCAAAAAGCAAAAAGGTATGTGTGAGTGAAATCACACAAGTGGTGTCTAACCTAACCTTGCAATGAAAGAGACATCGCACAATTGCTAGTCTAATTCATAAAGCGATCATCAAGATCAACGAGAAGTGTCAATTACACTAAGCTAGTAAATATAAAAGTTTAGCTTCATGTCCCATAACCACTTGCTTAACTTAAATATTTACGAACAAACTGTAAATCTTCACAAAAAAATTGTCACAAGAGATTCAATCGAATAAGTCCAAGAATTAACCGGCGAAGTAAACGCAAGCGTTATATACCACTCGTTTTACTAAGTCGTTTAATTAGATTTCTCATACGAGTGAGGTAAAGGTTAGTATATACTAATAGATTGGAAAACGGTTTAGGAAAAGAGTTTTGTAGTAAAATAGTTTTGAAATCGTTTGGAGAAAAGGGTTTTGATATTTACTACTAGTATATAAAACCTTTATATTTTTAAAGTGACAAATCACAAAAATGATTGTAGGAACAATCAAACACAAGAATTCACATACAAAGATGTGAATAGAATCCAAAGAAATCGATACTGTATCCATCAAAAGGAATGTTCACAAAAATTCCGAAGAAAATGTTATCAAAGTTTCTAATAAATGATAGCAACAAATCGGGGAAATAACACGAATCGGTTAAACTTGGAAACCAAATCAATTCACAAAAATTCACATTCGAAGACGTGAATAAAATCCAAAGAATTCGATTCCAAATCCATCAAAGTAGAAATACCTAAAAATTCCAGAAATAGAAGTTATCAAAGCCGATAAAGATGACAACAACTAATTGGAAAAGAAGAATCGATTAACAAATGGAATAACGAAGCAAAACGAGCATAAATGCATAAATGACTTCAACAAAAATGAAAATCAAGTCAATGCCGAAGTCAACAAGTAATGGCCAAGTTCAAACAAAATCAACGTCGGCTAAATCAATTCAAAGCCGAAAACACAAGAACAAAATCCTCATCATCAAAGAATTCAACTTAAGTTCGCAAAGCAAACGGAGGCCGAAGCCAAAATACTTTCACGAAATCAAAATCAAAGGCACATGAATAAGCGTTAGGAATTCATACCTAACAATCAAAGATAATCATATGCAAAGATGAGAGATAAAATATCGACAAATAGTTGTAACATATGTTCCATCCAAGTTATGTTTTATATTTGTTGTAAACCCCAGGCTCTGATACCAAGCTCTGACGCCCCACCTCTATACCCACGCTAGCCAAGAACACTACGGTGTAGTGTTGTCAACTAGCGCGGAGATTAAGGCTGTTGAGGAGCGGCCATCAATAGTTAGGCCTTACACTAGTATTTGGTTATCTCGACAGGAGTGGTATATATATAAATATTCTTTCATTTTTCATCCCTGATTTATTTTCTCCCATCGAAATACCCCAATTCCAGTATAAAACGAACTACGATGGTTCATAATAGTTTAGAACAGTAAATATAAAATAATAACACAGATAAATATAAATGCGGAACACAGATAAAACAGAAAATCTCATATATATATATATATACAATAACTGATGTCAGTTACAATACATTTGATACAATACATATGACACGGTACATATGATACAACTACCACAGTCGACTCAGGAAGTTACATATACAAGTACATTAACGTATATAATATACATGAATACATATCTTCCTATACAATTATATAGACTACTACAAATGACGAAGACTACTCCAAAAGATATGAAAGAACTTCATAGCTCTAGCAGCAACCCAAAGCAGAATATCTACAACCTGAAATACTCGGTCTGACCCGAGTATTAGATTCAAAAGGAAATAATACTCGGGTCAGTCTAATTCAAACTCAGTTATTAGTGCACAGAAGCAATAATAATTAAATATTGAATAGACGACAGTAATTAAACCAAATCAGAATGCAATTCAAAATATTGAATTGAAATAAACAAAACAGTTCAAACCATTGACATATCAATTAAAATATTAATTCGGGCGGGGCTGCAGTACACGCACGCGTGCACTGCCTCGCCACTACGGAATAAGGAATACGCAAAAGATCCATAAATCGAAACAAAATAGAATATCATACACGCCATACCGTGTGGCTGCAGTCCACGCTTGCGTGCACTGCCTTGCCACTACAGTGATGTCGTACCCAAAAACTCAATACCGTGTGGCTGCAGTCCACGCTTGAGTGCACTGCCTTGCCACACCAGTAATGATGTACACAACCGGGCACAGGGTCAAACCCGAACTATCAGCTGGATTCAACACAGGTACAAATCATAATACAACACTGTCTGGATCGAATGCCATCAAGAAAGCAAGGCCAAAGAGTAAAATAATCAGACTGCAAACTTCAACTTAAACCAATAAGAGACCAAACAAACAAGTGTGTATGTACACAATGCTACACCAATGACTGATACGAGTATTATCAGATTAGTGATGCTCAAACTCATGCCAAACTACAATGAACAAGTGGACAAAACAGATGCAATCTCTACATGAAGTGGAAGTGAACCAGTGTCCACTAACTGAAACTGAAAAATGCAAATGAAGTCAGTGCGATACAAACCAACAAGGCAGACCCAAATCCATACATGCTTCCACACATACATATGTATGTACATACTCGGATGCACATATGTGGCAGCAGAGTAAACCATCAAAGGCAAATCAGTAAAAAGAAATGATAAGAGAGGCAAGTGCTGCACTTTCAAAGTAACAAGCAACTATCAAAAGAAAGAGTGCAGACATGAAGGTCGAGACACTGCAGCTGGCAAAATACAAGTTCGACTGCACAAACTATAGGCAGTGACAATAAAGCAGTGAGACGGTAACTGACAACAATTAAATCAAAGAACCAAAGTACATCAAGCATTACAAAACTGTCAAGAGATACCAGTAAACAATAAAAGGGACCAGGTACAACATGCATCTTTCGAGGCTGCAGCAATATACATATGCTCATGGCATGGCAAAAATCGAACAGAAAAACAAGTCTAGCCTGAAGCTCAATGAATAAGAATCACAACATACATATATACGCACATACATACCTGTTCGTATACATATACGGTGACTAAATGGACGTACTCAGCAACAAACCAATGTACCAAGCCCATAAAAATCAAAACCAAAACAAGCTTCAGAAATTCCGAATAAAATAACATGCTCACATTCAATACAAATGCAACACTGAAGCAAGTAGATGAACTATGCAACAGAGTGGTGTGTATAACTCGAAGGCACAGTGCCAGATCAAATGCAGGCGCGAGTGCTATCAGGTAACGATGAAGACCACAAAACACAAGTCTGCAACACTACGTATACAAAAGTAGTAAACCATAAACGATGTCAAATACCAGAGATTAGCATACACAAAGGCAGATGACTAAATCAAGGTCATCAAAATCAAGTCACAACCGCACGGCACTGCAACAAATTCTAGTAACATCAAAAATAAAAAATCAAGGCTACAACTTCAAATGAATCAGGTGAAACAACCCTAGCACAGCCGAAGCCACGATATTCGAACTACAGGTCAATGATACAATGACCGATGTCATAAAGCAGTAAGTAAACTCGAACAAAGACGAAAGTGCTACCAGAAAATGCATCAGAGGAACCACGGCACAAACCAAGTTTAATCAGAAACCAGCTAAAACAATGGAGCAACATTACATATGAAACGCAGTGGTCAGACTCTCTAAGGCACAAGGCAAAACAAGTCAAATCAACATGATCAAACCCAATTCGCAACCAACTACAGTAATTGCCGAAGTCATAAATTTTTTATCAACATCGAGCAAAATCGAATCAAGTCAGAATCATCTCCAATATTAAAACAAAATCGAATGGCCAAGCAAAACAATTGAATACAAACAAAATCACTGAATTCGAATCCTTAAATTAACTTGAGATATGAATTAGATGTGAGCAAACTCACCTTGTCGACGAATTTAGCATCACAGAGACGAGCAAAGCCAAGAACGAACGAAACCCTAATTTGGGAAGAAGGGGTAGGACGAGAGAGGCCGCCATTATCTTTCGTTTATTTGGTACTAGCGTTTTTGAAAAAAAATAAAAGGGGAACGGGTTTTAAAAAAAAATGAAACGAGAGAGAGAGAGGAACGGGTTTGAAAATAATCACGGCCCAAAGCAAATAAAAATGTGGGCCGAGAATTCAAAGCCCAAAAATCCTTTTAACCATTTATAAAAGAATTTTTTAATCACAATTTAAAAACTTAAATTGGAAATTTGCAACAATATTTATCGTTTAAATGTCGATTATTAATTGATGCTAAATACCGGGTTGTTACAGATTATTGTAGCGATTGGAATTATTGGATGCTATTGTAGTGTTGGCCTGAATTTTAATATTTTTAAATACCATAAATGTTTTTAAAAAAATTGAAGGAATTAAAGGGAATTTTTGATATAAAAATATCTATATGGGAATTGGGGTTATTTTAAAGAAATTAAGTTAGGAAAAATATATTTGAATTTGGTTATACTTAACTATTATGAACTATTAAATGAAAATTTTAAAAATGAATTATATAAAAGAATTTATAAATGGTATTCTGGAAATATAAAAAAAAAGCTGAAGTCGACATTAAAAATAGATTGGACGCTATAAATAGATTTATAAAGAAATGGATATATAAAATGGAATTTTATAAATAAGGTTGTTTTTATAAGCAAGTAAAATTCAAAGGAGTGTAAGAATTTATAAACGATGTTTATAAATAAAGGAAAACTGATATCAGGATGATAATTGGAAATATAAATTCATAGGGTGAATTTATATTAGAATATGGAAACAGGGTTGAGAAAAATAGTAGATTCTATTTTTGAAATGAGAATGATTAGGAAATCGACAAATAATCGATATGTTGTGAAATCGAGAGGAAGTTATAAATTAACTTGATTATTGAGATTTTAAAATATATTTTTATTTTTAAGAAGTTAAGTTCGTTTTATTAAAGGGAAAACTTTATTATTTAAACTATGAAATTTTAAACTAGTTAATATTTGAATACTTCGAAAAATGGATTTTTTTGATATTTAATATTTTATTGAAATAAAATTTTAATTTTTATAATCAGCTTTGTCAATTCATTTGTTTCGTTTTAAATGAGTTATTGATGGTTTATTAAAAGTGTTAATATTTTAAATAATAACTTAAGACATATTTTAAAAATTAAAATAAATTGTTATTCTTTAAAAATGCTCATTATATATATATAGTTTGAAATGATTGAAAATTTATTTATAAAATTCTCTCGAGATGTGCAAATATGTTTTAATTTAAGAATGAGATTTTATAAGAGAAATCTTATAAATGGAATTCTAGAGACTTAAGAAAATTTCAAATGTTTAGATGCGATAACTTTGGAAAGGATTTGAATTCATTTAAAGAAGTTATAAATGGTTGGTTGGGATTATAGTTAAGTATAATCGGTTGGAAATCGTAGGAAGGATTTATAAAAATTCCAGAGACTTATGAGATAAATTATGAAATATTCCCAAGTTTAATATTGAGATGATTTTGGAAATTATACGTATAAATATTTTCCTAAGTATTGAAAGGAAGGCTTTGGAAATATATTTAGTGGGAAATGATGTGGAACGGAAATAATTTCTAAGTGTTATAAAAATGGAAGTTGGAAATATTTCTAAGTATTGAAAATAGTGGAATATTCTGTTATGGATACAAGTGTTGAAATTGTTTTCAAAATATAGAAATATTGGAAGAGATTGAGCATATATCTTAAAGATATTTTGAAGTAAATGTTTGAAGATTTTTAAAATAAGGCATAGTGTCTGCTTATGGATATTTTGTTGATAGTTAAATAACCGACTATCAATATTGGCCAATTTCGTTAATCGTTTCGAAGAGACTGCAATCAGATTTAATTATCCGAAAACCATTTCGATCCGGTTTGAACGTAACGAATGAATACCGTAAAGATGATGAAGACGGTGATTCTATTTGTCCAGACCTATGGCAACTAGTATGAACGAATGCAATTAGAACATCATCATTGGAGGACGATGAGCATTCTAAGAAGAATTATTTCTTGAAAGGTAACGCTTAGCCTCGAGCCTCATCAACCGGGAATGACTAAAACAGGGAGATGCAGCAAAGCTAAGTAGGTCGCACCCAATTAGGTTATGTTATCACTTTTGTAGATGTCCTCGGAAACCTATTTATTATGGATATGGTTGTGCATGGAAGGAGCGCTCGATGGTAAGGGTGGGAACACCCGGGTGATAACATATTCGGTCTATCCAGGTTGGGGTAGGCCTGTCTTGTGTAGCAGAGGATCCTGATGACGTCCTCGATACATTGTTCGAAAGGTGTACTGTGATAGACGGTACCCCAGTGGCCCGGTCATTCGTTGGAATCCAATCTCCAATACGAGCTTACAGTTTTGTTTGTAGAGCCTAGTATGTTGGAATTTAATTAATGTAATAATTTCAGCTATTTGAATAAGTTTTTGCATTTAGACACTACTATAATATCACTGGATTTTCTATAAATGTTTTGGTTATCGTAAGAGAAAAACGCATCGTGTTTATGTGTGACGCGGTCTTACGAGATACCATTGTTCAGACCGAGTATTACAATTTCAGGATTAGAATGTTATGGAACTCAAGAGACGAGCTGGAGGAGTTCAGGCGTATTTACGTACTTGACTTCTATTTCCGCTGTATGGGGACAAGTAATTATAACTGTCCAGATTGATGTATTGATTATTATACTCCGATGATTGTAAGTGTAAAACAGTTACAGATTCTTTTGTGTAAAAATCTGTTGTTATATATTATATATTGTTCCGCTGCGACTGTGAGATTCTGTGTTGTTGTTTCTATTTCTTTTTCCATTTTTTCTTCTTTACCCTAGTTATTCGCTTTTTGCTACAATTTGGATTGAACATGAGTGAATTTTTATCAACTCAAAAGGGTACGGAACGGCGGGTCGCTACATATCTAGTTAATCGATTTTCGTTACGAATTCAAATCCGAGAATATACTTCTGTTTTCTCAAAATGGTTTGACAAAGATGAAGACCGAGAATGCGATGTCGAACCTGAAATAATACTGACTTAATCTTAATACGTTCTGTTAAAGGGCTTTGCATTTTAAGTCTATATTTCTGATGTTTATAAGAAAAATTCATGTAGTATTGAATATGTAAATTAGATCTTCATTTTTTAAAAACAGAAAACGCAGACTAGTTGAAAAATGCAAGTTAACTTGGACTTTTTAAAAAGCTTTTCAAAAATTGAAAAATCAAATTTCTTTATTAGCAAATAATAATAATTGCTATTTAAATATAATTTTAGTAGATAATTGCAATTTTTTTCATTATCAAATTTTATAAAATAAATTTATTTATTTTTTAAACAATTGGAGCACTGTTCGCAATTGAAAATACAAGTTGCCTAATCGCAATCTTTTCTTTCTTTCAAAAATTAGCCTAATTGTGACAATCCCTGTTGTAGCCGCATTACTTGTAGCAGCGTCGAAACAGTATCAGCAACCGTAACTTTTCAACTATTCTGTCAGTCATCTTCCTCCCTGAAGCTTAGGGTTTTTAAAAATTCAGGTTTCCTGCTACTTCTTCTTTCTATCCCTCTTTCTTTTTTTCTTTTTTGCTGAATCGAGATCGCGATGCCGGAATATATCTCTTTTGATTTTGTTTCCGTTCGATGTTTAAATTAAAATCGCGATTCAGTATTGGACTCCAATATTTTCGTTCTGAAATAGAATCGCACATTTTACACGGGTTGTGATCCAATTTAACTCTTGGATCGGGAAGGCTGCGATTCCTTCCAAATCGCGCGTTGGAACGTACGGTCTCGCGAATTTTGCAATCACTGCGTCTAAATTTGAGATATGATCCGGAAACAAAATTCAAGATATCAAAATAGGAAGAGAAAACAACGCAAAGACGAACAAGCAAAATCATTAGTTGGTTCAGTTTCAACTTTATTTGAAGCAAGGGAAAAAATATTCAAACTTCAAACTCAAATCAAGTTTACATTTGGATTTTTGATATGTAATCCATATGACTTAATTAGGCAATATTTTGTGACCGTCGTCTAATTTATTGTAGAATTTTCTTTTTGTTTTTGCATTTAAAATTATTGTTGTTTTTAAAAGAATGGGGCAGCAAAAACGGAAGAAAAAAATTTCCTCTAGGGCATTAAGACCTGATTGCATAGGATTAAAGAATTTAGCTGGGATTTCTTGTTAGTTAATTATTGAACTAACTCGTGTTTTTTACATACTCATCTCTTATTTCTCATAATTTATGCACCATTGGTTGTAGTTAATTTCATTTTGTGCACTGCTGGATGTAATAATATGTATTCTTGACACAGGTTATAAAAATGGCTTTTGCTAATAGAATTGGAAGTCTTCTTAAACAAAATGCTAGGTCTACTCCATCCATTTACCACACAGTTAGATGTGTGCCATCCGTACTCTCCACTAAAGGTTTGTGCAATAATTTTCAAAATTATTTCAAGTGCAAACTTACATGTGATGTTTGAAACAGTATTTGTTCTAAAAAGGGCTTTATGATTTTGAGTTTTCTTCTAGGGGTCATAAACTCTACAACTGACAAGAGCTTAAGGTACAACAACATTGGCGAGGTGCTTGATGATACTCCCTTTTCAAACCCTACTAGTAAACGAAGAGGATTAAGTTCTTTTAGTTATGAAGAAGATGTTATCATTTCCATGACTGCGATGGATCAAAAGGTAATTTTGACGTGCACATCTGGGCGTGATAAGATGTTGAATGTTCATAATGCTCTTCTACCATATTACCTTTATGCGAATTATATTTTTAAATATACTGTTGCCTTCATAGTTTTGAACTTTCTCTTCGAAGTATTAAACAGTATCTTCGAAGTAATGTATACCTATATGTGCTTTAAGTATAATGGTATTGCGAGCCTAACCCGATGACTTGTTTTTGTTTCAAGAGCTACTGTCATGAGCTGACTGAACTGGAGAAAGAAGCCATTTTATATCATCTAGGATCTTTTTGTTGGTTTAATCACATTCGCTCACATATCAATGTTGTGAGTTGAGAAGTTGTAGCTACCTATCTAAATATTAATTTCAATGGCTCTACAGTGGCAATAAATTAATACAGATCATTTCTGTATTCTGAGATGGTTATTGTTTTTATCACGCTTTCAACTAATTGGTATTTTGTCTATGCTTGGGGAGAAAACATTCATGTTTTACTTTCAGTTGCAGAATCAATCATTCATGAAAATAGGATCCAGTGATTTGGTATTGCTTTGCAATAATTTATTCTCGTTTCATTCAACCATTCAAGTGCACGGTTTTTCCTACTGCATGATATAGTGTTTCATCTAAGGTTGATCGGAATGTGCTAATGACAAATGTACATGACACGGATTAATGTTTGTAGGGTTCTTCACTATTATCTTCACCAAGAATGGTAACTGCAATAAGGGAATTTTGGTAATTTTAAAGCACTAAAACTTTTCTTTTTTTGAGGTTACTTTAGCTTAAAGAGATAATATTCATTATAACTTATTTTAATTATACAGCTCAAAGCTTCTTGGGAATAGTGTTAATGGATTTGACCTTGGTACTGTTGATTCATGCATAGCTGTCATGGAAGCCAAGGTAGAAATACACTTGGATGTTTTTGCTATTTTTAATGTCACGAAACTTTTTAACAGTGTCTTATTTCATTTTGGTTTTGCATGTGTGAGTCTAAGAAACCATAAGTGAACATTAATGAAGGATTTGGTATACTTAAGATAGCTTCTCAATAATGTATGTGTCTTACAAAGTAATGTCAATCTTGTTGTTTGGTTTGACCATGAAAAAGGAACGCTCCGTTAAATATATTGGATGCAAACATATAAATAGGCTTAGAACTGATATATTTTCTCCTTGAAGATTTTATACAAGGTTGCACAAATAGTCACAGGATCCCACGTTCCACGAACCAAGTATGTAAATGGGTACCTATGCATTGCCAATGTTGTGTGCTCCTTTGGATACGTGCTAGAATTCTCAAATCTGTATCCAATCAATAGTCGTGCTTGTTGGTATGCTTAGAATATTTTAACCTTTTTTTCAGAATTTAATGGCAAATCAATTTTGGAATGGAAAAAAAAAAGAACAAAGAGCTTCTTCAGTTTAACTTGTGAAAAAATATAATAGCAAACAGAAAGAATAATCACTTTATTCCTAATGCTTTTTTCTAGAAACAGTGTAATATAACACATAAATAGCTAGAAGTATTTGTTACGGGTTATGAGTGGTACTTGTTATTGATATTTAGGCTCCGTTTGTGAGTTTCCTTTTTACCTGTTTTGGATGACTCTGTATTTCAGGTGTTGTCGTAACCCTTGATTGTAAGTTTTTTTTACACCTGTTATTGTTGGTTATAAAACCGGTGAAAATCAGTGCAGTATAATTTTGAGTATAATTCTCAACCCATGAAGTTGGGGTATTTTGAGGAGTTCTAACTTCTTTTTTCGATTATACTCCTGCTAATTATATTGAAAAATTAACTTTCACAAAACTAAAGAATAAATATAAGAGTATATATAATATATATGTGATGTTACTTTAGTGGAAAACTTTTAAAATCGGTGTATGTTAAATTCTCAAGCATGTATTGATTATTACAACACTTCAAGTAAACCAATCAAAACTATTACGATCATTGACGGTCAAAACCGGTGCTCTCAAATCCTCTCGTAACTGGTAATACGAAACTCCCAAACGGAGAGCATATGAAGGCAATACTAATTTAATGTTCATCACAGCGACCATATAAAAGTTTGAATTGCATCATTTTGGTGATGGAGGCCAATATTCAGTTCGTACTGCCTTTAAATGCAAATTCAATAATTTTCGTACATTCATGTAAAGTTCAACTTTAATCTGAATTTTTGTTCCACTTATTGAACTTTTTTTTTGTTTGTTAGATTGGGATTATACCATATGATTGTTTATCATAAGAATCCTTTTTTTTTGTGCATATAGGTAAAACATGGATGTATGTATAATGAGAGGTTTCATCTGTTGATTTGGTTTGACATATAATACAACAATATTAACTTGCATTTTCTTTTGATGAACACAAAGCACAAGATGTTGGTTGGTTACTTCCCAGACAATATATGTCTTCCTTGTTTTAATTCTAAACAATGGTAACACGTAAGGAGTTGGTGTTTAACATTGTATTTGGTTTTTTGTAGAAAATATAAGAATCTAAAGTTCTTCTGGAACATAATTTAAAAAATTTAACTCCATCTTCTAGTATAATTTATATTTGCAAGCATGGTCGGTCTCATTATTATTCTACATAAAAGTAGTCGGAACCAACTAATAATGTTGAGCTGTTTAACAGTTGTATACAATTAATCGTATTTCCTTTTTAGAAGGACTTTGGGGTGCCAAACGATTCTGTATTTGAGATGAATGATAATTCAAAAGATGGATCAAATATAATTGGAAGACAATGTTCTGGTGAGCAGATCCAAGGTACTTGTGTACATATATTTTGATAGGATTAAGGGATAAAATGATAATAATTCTTTGAATCAAGATGGCAATGATACTTGCAGCTCAAACATATCTATAATTGTTAATTTTCCTGCAATCTCACCCCAGACGAGCTTGGAAATGACAGATTGTCACTAATGTGGCCTAAACAATACAGCAAAAGCTACCATCAAGGACTCGTTTTCTTGTAAGTCTTGCTTATTTTTATTTTTTCCTTTTTATTACCACACCCGTCCGTGAAAGCAATCCAGTTTCAGGTTTTCACACGTAAGAAACTAACCCATAAGAAAGTAGGTGCATATTGTTTTTTTTTTGTTTTTGTTTTTTTTACTTGCTGAACTCTCCATACTAATTGAATTTTAGACTTAATCTTCAATTTCCTTTTATTAGGCTTATCCTCTACATGTTAACATTCGCAATGAAAATTTTCAAATATTTAGTTGACTTATGGCATAAAATTTGGGAAACGAGATGGTAAATCTGATAAAATAGACACGAGGGTTATGCTGGGGTTGTGTGAGAAAATCCTGTATGTTTGTCATAATATTTCGGATAACTACCACATGTTTCTAAAACGTCATCTATTGTTAGATGAAATGAAAGTGCAATATAGCATTCTAAAAGGATCGGGGGAGTGTATGCTGATAACCAGCTTTATTTATTTGGTATAAAATATAAACTTAACGCAAATTTGTTTCTACGTGTACCTTAACCACTCCAAATGGGTAACCTGTGTGGTAATGGATATGGATCCAAAATTTTAGCAAAATACAAAGTTGAAATCAAGGACTCTGTTTTTAAGCCAAAAGCTATCTATTTATTAAAACTGCAACTAAAGTTTATTTGTATTCAAAAAAGAAGAGCATATATTTTTGATTTGAATAACATTGTGACAATTAAAATGGTTTATTACTTCAATTCACATACATAAAAGTCGTGTTCTTCTAAAAGAAAAGCTGAATATTCCTCTAGGCTTTTTCTTCTGAACCTAAAAACATGGCAGAAACTGAATTTATTTATCTTTTTCCTAATTGTTTCCATTATCCAGGAGTATGAATGGGAGAAGAAATGCCCATGTCCGATGCTACAGCAGCGGAGGAAGAAACACCAACTTTGGCCCGAAAAGAACGAAATTTGCAAAACAATTCAAAGGCAGAATGAAAGGAAAATCTTCTAGTGGCACCCACATCAGTTTCGGCAGGTACGCTCTACAGGCACTCCAGCCTGCTTGGGTCACAGCTAGGCAGATAGAAGCGGGGCGAAGAGCAATGTCGCGCCATGCACGTAGCGGTGGAAAGATTTGGGTACGGGTTTTCCCCGATAAGCCCATTACAGGGAAGCCTGCAGAGACCCGTATGGGTAGGGGAAAAGGAGCCGTCGAGTACTGGACTTCTGTCGTTAAACCGGGTCGGATACTTTACGAGATGGATGGCGTCTCTGAAGCTGTGGCCAAGTCGGCCATTTCGTTGGCTGCGTTTAAGATGCCTATAAAAACCCGGTTTATTAAGATATGAATATGGAGAAAGCAGTTGAAATATGTTATATAACGTTTGCACGAGACTTTGGACAAAATTTTTGATGTGCAACGTTCGGTTTGTTGGTTGGACTCTTCCATTTGTTGTTTCAACGTGTTGGTTATGTTAGAAATATTTATGTTGCACTGTTTAGTAAAATTTGACGTGCAACGTTCAGTTGAATTTTCTCTCTTCATCTGCAGTTAAATTTGTTTTTGCTACCATTGTGGTATGTAGCAAATTAGATGTTATGTGTAATATTATTGTTTACGAATAAGTATCCCTGGAGTGTGAATTTGAGTATCAAAAATTCTTTGGATCGGATTTTAGAGTTAGGCGTTGCTTGTATATCCGAAATCTTTGGATCACGCAGTGCGAAATAGAAAAGGGGAGGTATCCGCAATTAAGCATTGTAGCACCAACGTTTAAGCTGAATGATATTTAGGCACCGTTAGCAGTCTTATTTTGATCCGATTGGGATGCGTTGGATGTCACAACCCTAGGGTGAATGGTGGAAGAACGCATGCTAACGTCCGACGCTCCTCCAAATGTATCAAAAGCCATAGATTTTTTTTTATCTCTTCATCTTCCCCTTCAAATACTCAACGCAAATATGCTGCTCGAATACTTCGTTCACAGTCCAAACGCATACTCCGTTCATTTAACTTTTCTGTTCAAATACGTCGCTTAAATACGCCGTTTAAATACCCCGTTACCGTTCCTCACAAACGTATTCTTAGAGCAACAATATAAGAGTATTCTAAAAGGGGTATTAATTAGGTATTAACATCAAAATAATACCTTAAAGAAGTGAAAATTTGACCGTTATGTGCAACAACCATTGATAATGCCTCGAATAATTCTACGCAATGTCAAGGGGATGGTTTGAATGTCACAATTGTACTCTATGATTATACAAACAAGTACAAATGCAAATTCTTTGGATCATTTAAAATTATATTTAATGTAAAATAATACAAGTACACATATGTTCGATTTTAAAATTCAAATTTCAAATTTAGGGAATTGGCTTTTTTCAAGTTCGGAATATTTATATAAAACTTATTCAAAATGAAATACATAATTTTTGTATCTCAGCTACCAAAAGAGTAGTTAAACGCAGAATTGATTTTTTTTTAAATATTTTGGCCCTACAAACGTATTTTGAATAATTCAAATTTTGTACTTCAAACAAAAATAATAACGAATAAAAAAAAATTGATTTTGGGTCAAAATCAAAAGGAGAAGAAATTTTTTTAATTGATTTTTCCTTAAATTAAATTTAAAACACACACACATATAATATATATATATATATATATATATATATATATATGTATGTATGTATGTATGTATGTATATGTGTGTGTGTATATATATAATATATATGAAAATAACTGTACGTGTGTGTATTTACAACGAATTTAACAAAAAAACACACACATACATATACCTTAATACATACACACACAGAGACAATGTCGAAACCCTTCTTTAATGAAAATTATTATTCGGTATATATATTTATATTTAGATTGTATTTATGTTTAAAATAGTTTTGAATATAATAAATAATTTCCGTAAATTTTATTTTAATTTATGGCAAACATTAATGTTGTAACAATGAACGTAATTAAATATATGAATATGTAACGTAGATCTGAAAATATGTCATTCACCGATGTAGTCCTACTGATAGCTTAACAAATTGTTGGCCTACTACTTCTTCCTAGAGCTTCACGGTCTCCTCTTGTACTTCAGTTTGCAACGCTGAAATGAAGGCTTCACTAATGGAGGAATAAGCGGTTAGAGAGAATTGAAAAGTGTAATGAAAATGGTGCGTAGGCTGGACTATTTATAACCAAGGGTTAGGCCCTTTTTCTCCTCTCTTTTCTCTTTGAAGACTAAGCCTAGTCTACCCTATTCACAAAATATGGCCTACCCTATGCTTGATCAAGCATAGTTAACAAAGTCTTAAATCTTATTTGAATCAACATTAATTAATCAGTTTGTAGCTCCTTAACCAATCGAACTATCTAACTTTTATACATCGTTCTATCTGATTTTAAACTTTAAATAAATAATTAAAATAGCCATTAAATATTGATACAACATTTGTATTAATTTATTATTTATTTTGTAACAATCATAACTTAATTTTATCGTTGCTCGAACTCAAAAATAATTAAGAATGTGATTGTGTTGACTCTCTAGTGTAACTCGGTCTTTTGTCAATATTTAAAAAATTTAAATACTAAAGCTTGCACAAACTTTACTGAAGCACGATCTCAGGCCAAGTATAAAGTTTACGGATCATGTAGGCGAAATTGAATTTTTGATTTCAAATAAGCTTATCTAGTAACGACATTTTGTACATATTTTTTTTTGTCATCATTGTATCACTTAGATATTTAGATTTGGGTCTATAGTGAGAAACTCCAATAACACCCATATTATGGTAAAGTCGTATACCAATTATGGTGACGTTAATTTTCTATAACGAATGAGATGAATCCTCTCTTGGTGGTGTCGCACTTCAAATAGTTCAGTGTATACCTAGCTATGATCGTAACAAGGTTGGCATGTTAAGCACTTAGCCATAATCAAAATATAGCCTAACTACTTAAGATCGACAGTTAAGCTTGCCAACGAATACTTTCGGATGCAGATAGTGCTATATCCGTATTCAAAATCATTTTCGAATATCCACATCCATGGACGTGGACGGATATCGGATAATTATCCTATCCATTAATGGTCGATAAATCAAGAAAAAAATGGAAAATATTAGTTCAACATAATTTTTTTCGAATCCCATTGATTATTAACGTGTTAAAAATAAATAAATATAATGATAATAAATAATTTTGAGCAGTTAATATGCATTTAGTGCATATGATATAAATTTCTAACTTAATAATAAATAAATAAATAAATATATTTTATTATAGTAAAATACACATAATTTAAACTATAGTCTTGAAAAAAATTGGATGAATAATTTTTGGATGCGGATGTCTTCATATCCGCATCCGTATACATTTTTTCGAAAATCAGATATTTACCCGCTTTTCGTATACAAATGCAGACAGATTTCGGATTTTTCGAATATCCGTTAACAGCCCTATCGACAATACCCTCAAGTTAGAAGACTACTTGTACGTCACTACCATTAGACTTGGTTATATAAACCTATAGAAGCTCTCGTCGAGTCATTATCTCATTATTCCAAATAACAAAGTACGTAACCCCTTGGTGTCCACAACAGTCGTTACCATCATTCAGAGGGCGTTACTTGCACCAGTCTCAATGGATGTATTGATGTTCTTTTCTCGATATATCTTGAATAGGAACATTTAAGAACTTAGTGTACTTGTTTATATTGATTCAATACTCATAGTTATGAACACATTCGTTACTGCAACCGATAAGACGCTACTTCTAAGGATTTTCTACTATGTATGTTAAATATTAATTCATAGTTTATATCACAATATAACAACACAGATAACAGAAAACCAAATCAAAAGAATATTTTATTTCGAACAAGGTTGTTTATAGAGTTAAGTTTATATAGAAAATTACATATTTGCCAATAGGGAACACCCTTAACTCTATCAATTTTTCACTTGCACTTGAGGCCAATTATGAAGCAACATCCTCATGTCTTCGATCGGTCTTCCTTAAACAGATTGAGAAAGCGTCCTAATGAATGGATCTGCTATGTTATCTTATTATCTACTCTTTCGATCAAAATCTCTCTGCTATTGATAAATTGTCTTATCAAGTGGTACTTACAAAGGATGTGTCTAGGCTTCTTCTGAGCTCGTGGTTCCTTAGCAGTCTGCATTGTCGGATTATTGTCGCAATACAATGTCATCAAACTATCAATGCTTGAGATCATTTCTAACTCCTTAATGAATTTGAACATCAAAACTACTTTTTTTTATAGCATAGTTTGTGGCAATGTAGTCAACCTTCAGGGTAAATTAGCCACAACTCTTGTTTTGAACTTTTCCAACTAATCGCTACTTCGTTGAGGGTAAACACAAACCCGAGACCAACTTACTATTGTCAATATCACTTTTAAAACTTGAGTCTGAATACCCCTTCGTAAGAAGTTTATCATTTCCATAAATTAGAAACAAATTCTTAGTATTTTTTATATACATAAGAATGACCTTAACCGTCGTCTAATGGTCTTCTTCAAATTTGTCTGATATCGAATTATGTAGCGACCCGACTTTCCACTCCCGGAAAATCGCATCACTAATTAAGAAAGAAAGGGATAGAAGAAGAAAGAAAGAGAAGAAAGAGAAAACAACACATCAGAATCTCACAGCGGAAAGATTTAAATATAATATAGAACATACATAGTATCATATACATCAAAGTACACAACTAAACATCTCAATTTTGATAGTTATAACATTTCTGTCTAATATAATACAAGACATCATACAGAATAACACACAGCGGAAACTCTAACTATAATCTACACGCTGAAGCCTCCTGCTCCGAAGCTCCTCCAGATTTCGTCAAGGATAACCTGAATCACTTGACTACTCATATATAATATGAGTACCTAAGAGTTTAATAAAATAGAAAATAAACACTCGGGTCAAACAGGAGTCTGGTGTGAGTAAACGGTTTAAGATTGCTTAACTTTAGAAAAACCTTTGAAAAGAAAAGGTATCACGTAAGACTTCCCACACATAAACATGGAAAAGTTTTTACCTTACGCTAACCAAAACATTTGATAGGAAATCCAGTGATATTATAATAGTGTCTAGGGTTTTCAAGTAAATATGAAATAGCCGAAATTGTTACATTCATTAAATTCCAGCTACTAGCCACAAAAGTGGATAATACAAACAAAACCGTAGGGTCTCGTAAGGAAAATGGGTTTCCATCAATGGCAGGGCTACTGGGGTACCGCCCATCACAGTACGTGGCCTAGATCACCGTACCGAGGAGTACTCCCACTCCCCTGCAACACAAGGCCGGGACCATTCCTTACTGGACAGTCCCGAACAAGACCACCCCGCAGTTGGCTGCAGTTCCAACTGCCCACAAAGCCGAAATAAAAGAGACATCTAGACAGAGATGTATCTCGCTCTCCAGTGGGAGCGACCCACGAAGCCTTGCTGCACCTTCCCTGTTTTAGCCATTCTCGGTTGATGAGGCTTGAGGCTGCGATTACCTTTATAGGACCAATTATCTTAGAATGCTCATCGTCCACCTGACGATGTGCTGAAAGCATTCAATCCATACAAGTTCGTTCCGGGTTCGAACGAAACCGAAGGCACTATCTCGTTGCACTCGTTTTGGAATCACCCTTAGAGTCAACGACCATAGCCCTTGCACTCTGATTCACCATCTCGAATCTATAAGCACTATTCCGTCAAACTCATTACGGAATCACCCACAGAGTTATACTGACGTATAGCCCTTACACCTCGAGTCTTCACTTGCTCCACTTGGATTAACGACCTAACGTTTAATTGGAAACGGTGTGGTTTTCGGATATCCAAATATGGAAACCCGATCCCGGTCTCATCGAAACCAAACGCCATTTTTAATGTCTAAGTTATACTTAAGGGATTTAAACAATAGATATTTCAGAATATATCACTTAATATAAATGGATGTATCATATTACACAGATAGATAAGCATCTATTATCACATGCATCTATACATATCATAAAGCAGCATATATATCACATTCAGATATAACATATTCACATCATCATCCATCAATCAATGTCATCCAACAACATCCAAAATCATTAACTCATCCAATGATATATATATCATCCAATCATTAATCATTCATAAACAAGTTTGATTCAAACTTGACTAATTTAATTAATCCTTAAATTAAATAAATCCTTACTTAAACACTTGGATTATCTTCAATCCATTTTACTATTCATTAATTAATTACAAGTTAATTAATTAACTAACATCACTTAATTATCCATTTCAATTAATCCTCCCTGATTAATTATCACTTAATTACTTTAAGTAATTCTTACTTAATTACCATATTAATTAATCATCCTGATTAATTACTTCCAAATTATACTTAAGTAATTACTTCTTAATTACCTTCTAAAATTAATCAACCTTGATTAATTATTCTCTAATTATCCTGATAATTATTTCTTAATTACCTTTAATTAATTACACCTGATTAATCACTTTTAATTAATCACATTGATTAATTACTTTTAATTAAAACTACTTGATTAGTTACTTTTAATTAATCATATTTAATTAATTACTTTTAATTAATCACCTTTGATTAATTACTTTAATTACATTTAGTAATTAAAACTTAATTATAAATTAATTATTAATTAACAATTAATTAATTATTTATATTAATTAATGATTACTTCCTTTAATTAAATTCTTCCTTAATTAATTACTTTAACATGTAATTAATTATTTAATTAATTACTCTTAATCCTTTTATTAATTAATCATTAATCAAATAATTTAAACCTTTAACCAATTATTAATTAATTCTTTAATTAATAACTAAGTGATTAACTCTTAATCACATTACTTAATTACTTTTCATAAAGTAATTATCTTTTAATTAATTACCTTCTGAATTAATCACTTAATTACTTAATTTACTTCCCTAAGTAATTATATTACATTAATCCAAAGTGATTATCTTAATTAATCACAAGTTAATTATTTAATTCATTATTTAACTTAATCATTTAAAATTAATTAAATGATTCTTTAATTTACTATATTAAAAAGATTCTTAAACAAGAAACCATTTCCTTATAACACATTTATATTAACCAATAACCTTTCAATGGTTAAAAATTTAATTATCTTAATTACCTTTACAAATTTAATTATCTTTAATTAAATCAAAATTTCCAATTTACATAAGATAATTCTTTATTACCATTGATTATCAAATTCTAAATCATTAAACTGTATCTAAAATAACATATAACCTTTAGAAATCAATTTATAAATAAACACATTTAAATTAAGTTTTTAAATCTTTAAAACCTTTCCAAATTTATTTAATAAAGTTTGATACAAACTTAATTTTAAAATCCACTCACTTTATTTTAAAACTCCATATTTTAAAATATATAAACTTGTTTTAACACATAACTTTGAAACAAACTTAGTTTTGAAACTTGTTTAACCTTTGTTTTAAAAAAACTTAATTCCTAAAATATTCTTTGTAGTAACAACTAAACACCTAGATCTAAAGCCTGAATATACTAATACTCGAGTGACCCCACTAAAACCCGAGTAAACTCCTCCAAAAACTCGCGTCAACCCCGAGACCTTCCTGTGCTTCCCACCATAGTCCATGCTTCGAGTCCCACACAGCAAAAACACGAGTCCTTCTTCGAGTTCCATTCCCTCCTCATCACAGAACCCATACTTCCTGATACTCCTTGCACCGTGCAACGTGCACCGCTCCCCCTTCCACCAGCGACCATCGTCACAACTCCGACAAGTCATCTTCGACCCCAACGTTCAATCTTGACACACAGAAACAAAAATAAAAACGAGAATCAAAATCATGCCCTCAGAACCCAAACGTGCTACATAGTTCGAAACCACATCGCTTGCAAACCAATCCTCCACGGCAACCCTCGGCTTCGAGAAACCTCGCCACCACTGCCGTAACTTCCCCACGTCACCTCGAACCCATAGCTTCACTCGCGACAGCCTCCGGTTGTATTATGATGCCGAGAATTCCAACTGAACAACAATGTCATCTACAGGGCGTTAAACCCTACCTCCTCGATCCACAATCATCACACTCTACTAAAAATTCTTGAAGCATTTTTCGCATGATCACTGAAGCCCCCTCCACCTTCATGACCAACGGCAAGACTCAGTTCGCCGTGGATTGCCGTGATTTGGCCTAAAACCCCAAATTAGTAAATCCCAAAATACTCACTAATTAACTTATTAAAAATTATGATTCAAGTATTAAAAATCATAATTTTCCATTTGCAATTCAATCATGCAATCAAAACTTGAAATTGAATTCATCAAATTTTGACCCAGTTTATATTTTACTGTAAATTCAAGTATTTAGAATCATTTATTCACTTTAAAAACTTGAAATTGTTTCTAGATGATAGTTTACTTGAATTCAAACAACTTCTATTTACAATTCAAGTTCTAATTCGAATTCAAGAACAAGTTATTGAATTTATTATCAAATTGTAACCCTGCTATTAACACAGAGTATAAATTGCAACTGCACAGGAATTCAAACATGCATCCATATATTTCCAAAAATCAGAAAAATCATCATGATTATATATATTAGATAAAGATGAAATTCAGAATCAAAATCTGTTTTTAAAATTCCTTTTACTCGCCTTGAATCTTGCAGAAGGCGGAACTGCATTTTTTCCCAGGCTTCAATTTTCTTTTGCATGTTAAAGATTTACATCCTGATGCTTGATTACTGATAGTTCTTGAAGATGAACTTGCATTAGTCTCTGATTTGAATTTTCCAGGTTTCACAGATTGAATTCCAGAATTAACTTCTTGCTTCTTGTTTTCATATTTTCAGATTTTACTTTCTTTTGGTTATTTGAACTTTGTTATGATTTGCATTTTTTTTTTCAGATTTGCATTTTTGTTTGAAAGAAGAAAGTGATTTCTTAGCTGAAAATTAAAAGTAAGTTCCTTCTTCATATTTTACAAATTTTAAATTTTAAATTAAGTTATCAATAGAATTGCCACTTGTCCCTTATATGTTTATATTATTACAAATGTCTTTTAATAAGCCAAATATACTTACAAGTGTTATTTTAATGTTTAATTTATGTTTTATAAATGTTTTAAAATGTTATTTCCTTTTTATAATTTATTTTAAGCCTTGCATGAAATGTGTATATGTATGTAATGTATTTTAATGCTTACTTATTGATTTTATTATGTAATATTTATATGATTGTAAAATGTGCATACTTATCTTTTTAAAAATAAGCTTTTAGACAAATTTAAAAGTAACTTCATGTTAGTTTATAATTTATTACGCTTTTAATTAAATTTATTTTAACTCTTAAGATTTTAAAACAAATTTATCTTGTGTTAAAATTAAAATGAAAGGACATTAAGCAAATGATCTTTTAAATTTAAATCTTATTTAAAACTCAAGTTAAACTATATGTTTATAATAATAAGCAATTAACTTTGTTATAAAAATTTAAATCTCAATTATTAATTCAAAGTCATTAAATCAAATTAACATTTCAAATTTTCAAAACTATATATATATATATATATCTAAATAAAGTTTGGAAATACTTATTAAACTCAAATTAATAAAATTCCTATTTAAAACATATATATACAAATATATATATATACACATTTCAAATAGAAACATTCTAACATTAAATTTGTTAATTTCCATATTAAATTTTAAAACAAATCTCAAATCACAATATATACATTCATATATATTGCAATTTGAATATAAAGTCTTATTACATTAAAAACTTTCTATTTACCAAAATAAATGTTTCCAAATCAAATTATTATTAGCTTTTAAAAGAATTAAATCTTGCCTATTCCTATTGCAAAGAAAATATTAATAGACATTAACAAATTATTATTTTCAGCCTTTAAAATAAATTTAACTTGTCAATTTACAATATAAAATGATCAAATCAATTTAATTATTATCAAAGATTATTAAATTGATATTGCTCAAAATTCCGGGTCGTTACAAATCACTACACCTAATGCAGAAGCGATATCCAGCCTTTCACATAGCATGACATACATGATCGATCCTATTGCAAAAGAATAAGGAATCCGACTCATGCGTTGTCTTTCCTTGTCCGTTGATGTGGAGTCCTTCTTAGAAAGGACAATTCCATGTCGCATTGGTATATTTTCACATTTAGATTTTTTTTTTTACTAAAACATCTTAATATGGTATCTATGTACAAAAATTTAGGCAATTCCAACATCCTCTTAGATCCATCTCTATAAATCTTTTTACCTAGTATATATGATGTCTCTACAAAATTCTTCGTTTAGAAATTATTAGGCAACCCAGCTTTCATTGGTTGTAACATTGGCACATTGTTACCAATGAGTAGCAAATCATCGATGTATAATACTAAGAACTTTACATCACTGTTTTTTCTTTCTTGTATATGCATCCTTCCTTTGTGTTCAGAACAAAACCAAATTGTTCGATTACCTTATCAAAACACTTGTTCTTAATAGAGTTAGAGATATGTTTCAGGCATGATTATGTAATTTATTGTAAATTATTAGTTCTGTAATAAAAAATTATTTGAAATAGAAGATGTTTTTCTTTCTATTATATGCTTGTCATATTGTGTTATGTTATTTATTTACTTAATTTAAATATATTCAATAGAAGATCCTTAAAATATATGTTATGTGATTGTAAGTATAAGGTGCTGTAATCATGAGATATTTATCATAATGAAAATATATATTGTTTCAAATATTCCTAGTTAAGATGTATCGAGATGGAATATCGATAAATCCGTTGAGAGTAGAGTATGTAATGCTCTCCGAATGTTGGACAGTGTATTACTCATGACTGCTGAAAACACGGAAGGGTTACATACAAATAGTTATTGGATAAATATGAAATGACCCACTCGATAGTTTTCTGTTGGTTAATATAACTAAGGTCAAATAGTGAATACAAAAGTGATGATACTATAGTTCTCTCGACTTGAGGATACTATTAAACTTCAATGTGCATACTCTACTTTGATTATAGTTAAGTCATGACATGACGTCCATCGAACGTGTAACATCCCGCCTTTTTGTATGCTTTAAATCGACGATAAACCACACACGTCCGACTCAACCCATACAAAAGAGCGAATTGTTATTGGGGTGAATAAGAAAAGCAGAGAAAGAAATAAAACAAAATAGAATCTCACAGCGGTATGACAAAATATGATAATCAAATAACAGTTCATGAAGCTGTTTTACAAAACATTTGATTATACTTATACAGCACATATCAGAGTTACACATACCAAAGAATAATAAATAATGCAGCGGAACAGTATGAATGCAGTGGAATAATATTATAAATAATAATAATAATAATACAATCTTCGTCTTCGTCCTTCAGAAATAAGATCTTCAAACCCTGAAATGCTCAGACCGACCTGAGCGAATTGAAAAGACAAAACACTCGAGTTGAACTAAAAAATCTTACGTAAGTTAAATAAATGGTAAATAATATGAATGAAACGGCATCAGAGATGTTCACGGGATTTGACAACTCCTATCCAGTGTCTAACGTGAGTGCAGTAACTTAAGAGATGCTCGGGATTCACATCTCCTAAGGATCCGTTAAACTATATACTATATAGTAATATACGCTATTATAATAGTGTCTATAGTAAAGTATAATATATATTAAAATAGCGCTAAGGCTTTACATTTTCCACCTTAACATGCTTTTATATTCCCATAGTCTATACAATACCGTAATCTCCCCCGTACTGGGCGTCGTCAGAGGGTACTCCATAGATATGGTACAAAACAAAATCGTATAAGGCGTGCTAGGGTAGGTGACACGACACAACTAGTTAACGATCCGGAATTTCGATCCCGAAAATTCCAGATAGTTAGGAAAAAAAGAAAAGATATAGAAGAAGAAGAAACAGAAAACCAAACTCAGAATCTCACATTCGCAGTGGATAAAATATAATATCAAATAATATTCTTTACATAAAGAAAGCTGTATCAGTCAATTACATTTTAATACATCAAAGTTACGACATTTCAAATCATCGGACAGTTAAAATAACTTGTCCCAGATAAATAACAATATATCACAGCTGGATACATTCCGTACGTTCTTGCCATCCATCTCGCCTTCCGAGCTTCAGAACGTCCTTACCTGAAAATCTGTAGTACTCAGTCTGACCCGAGCATTACATCAAAGTAACACTCGGGTTAGGCTAGAAACCAGCGTGGGTAAATCCATATAACATGAAATTCCAATGCAAAGAACTATTTAAAACCCGGGGTAACTCGTACCTTACTACAAGTTCTTCTTGTTATAGTCATCACTTTATTCACAAATCAATTCCTAAGTAATATTTACTTAGTTTCAAAGGTTCATATTATTTCATTCCAGCCTATTTACTTTTAAACTCAAATTTATAAAGAATCGAAGTGGTTTCGGGTTTTTGCTGATACCCAACCCCAGCCTCTTCGAATCCAAAGTTATTCATTAACCCAAGTGTGTTAAAGTGGATACGAATCAATTTTAAATACAGATTCTCATATTCTTATAACAAATCAATTATTGATAGATAACTCACAGTATCACCGTCGAACCCATCATACCATATTTCAGTACATCACAATCTCAATCAATTCAAGTTATCATCTATAGGCAAGGTCTAACAATTCTTAATTAATTTAATTTAATCACCCATTATAAATTAAATTAATTATCTTTAATCCTGCTTAATTAATTTTGGTTAATTATAAACCATTGCTTAAATTAATTACCTTGATTAATAAATCTTAGTTAATCACATTAACCTTAATTAATTAAATCACATCCAGTGATTAACTACCTTTTAGTTACTTACATTAATTAATTACTCTTAAATTAATCACATTAATTAATCCTTTAATTAATTACACTAAATAATTAATCCTTAATTACTTTCATTTAGTAATTATTTCCTAGTTACTTCATTAAGTGACTTTCCCTACTTAATTACATTCAGTAATTGTCCAATAATTACTTTACTAAGTAATTATACTGAATCAGTTACAGTAAGTGACTATATTTAGCTAATTAACTAATGAACTCAAATTAATTATATTAATTAATTAATTAATTATCGTTTATTTACTTAGTTTAATGATTCTTCCCTTAACTACTTTCATTAATTATCCACTAATTACTTTATTAAATAATTACCCTTAATTAATCAATCCTTAATTAACCACATTCATTAAGTAACCTTAATTAATCATAAACAGTAATTAACCATCCTGTAATTACTTACCTTACTTAATTAACTCCTTAGTTAATTAAATTAATCCTTTGATTAATTACACTAAGTAATTAATCCTTAATTACTTCCACTAAGTAATTATCTTCAATTACTTACCATTTCTTATTTATCATTAAATTCTATTAAATTAAATTCTTGAAATTAATATACAAAATCTCCTGAGACCTTTTATCGATTAAAAATTCAATATATTTATCTCAAATTACTTATTAAATTGCAATCCTTATTCTTTGAAGCACATAGGAATTTATAAAATTTCCGAACTCAAACAACTTAATACCAAGACATACTTGTCTTTGTAATTCTGTATATTAAAAATTTATTTGAACTTGATAATTACTTCTTGCTCATAAAAAAAACTTGTTATCAGATTTTCTCATCAGGAAACCTGAGCACGAACTCGTATTCCTCGAACAAAAGTCGAGCACTCTCTTTTTCACTTAGTACAATTAGGCTCGCGAATGACTCGGGGATGTATCGAGCCAAAATCCCTGCCCATCCCGATACTCTTCTTCTCCTTCTCCATTCTATTTGCTACAACGAACCAATACACCCACTTTCTTCTGTGCACCACGCATGTGTACACGGCGCCGCAAACCTGCCGTCTGATGGCGTCACTTTCCCAAAGTCTCACATGCCACCCTTGACACTTACGGCCCCGTTTGAAACTCATGAAACCTTCAAATCAAAATTCGAGCAAAACGCCAACTTCCAGGGAACTGAACCCATCCCCTCTTCGACGCCTACCACCACCAATCGATCATGATTTACCCCCAAAACATCACTACAGCTATGCCACTAACTTCCTTACCTTTTCCCTCCCTCGCGCACTTCCCAGACGCCACCACGACGCCACAAGCGAACAAAAACCCATCTTGCTTTCGAATCAATCCAGAAACCCTACATTCGCCTCTTCCAGTCACTATGGCCGCCAAGAACTTCATCTAATATTTTTCTAAAGATCATCAGACTAACAACCACCTCCAGTACCAGGGCCGACGTCCATCTCATTTCCGATCACTGGAATTTTATCAAAATGCCATATCCGTTCAACTCAACAATTCTCATCAACCACGCACTTAAAAATTTAGAAAACATCACTAAAATTCACCATATCGAAGCTCGAATCTAGATATCCAGTCAAAACTTGAAATCAAAACACTTGTTTTTTTGATTGGAATTGATTTCTTCGGTGATTTTACTGATTTCCGTAAACTTTTCGTTAATTAACTTAAGAATATTTTTAAAAATCAAATTATGATGTTATGAACAATTCACCTTTGAGGATCATAACCTAAAATGGAACATATGGAGAGGAATTTAGTTGTTTTGAAAGTGTAAGTGTCTGTTATTCAAACCGAGACTTATGTATACATTTATACAGGCATGCATGGACTAAAATCATATCTATATATACACACAAACATTTAATTTATCAATGCAAACATAACTTCAATTGTAAATCTCAAGCACAAATTATAAAATAGATGATTGTTTACTCATAGAAATTTTGAAACAAAGGGCAGAGCCAATGGAAGAACTGGGCTTGATCTGGATCTTGATTTTGATATGATCTATACTTGTTTGTTGATGTTGAGTTGATTTCATCTTTCTAAATTGCAAAACTTGAGTTTGATTCAGTCCATTGCTTGATCTCATATATTTTTTTCCTTTCTTGAATCTGATTTTTTTTTCTTTTGTAGAGTTGACTTTAAGTCTATATTTTGAACATAATGAAGGAAAAAGAAAGAGAAAAGGAAGTAGATATGTTTATATACTAGGATTTTCTTTTCATTTATAAATTTTTAAAACAAAGGAAACAAGTGACACTTGTTTTATATATGGCATAGAATACTTACATTTGTTGAATGGTATTTTTAAAGTATTACACTTGTATTATATATATATTATGATACATGGCTTACATTTGTTATCTTATATGTGTAAATCTTTATATTTTATATTTGTATTAATACCCTTCCAATATTAATACATATATTCATACATTGGTCTATTGCTAAATTAAATTTATATTAATTTGTAATTTGACATTGAAATAGAAAACATATTCATTTGTTTTGAAAATATAAATTTTATCAAATTAAATAATTATAAAAGAAGATCATTAAACTGATATTGTCAATTATATCAGAAAATTATAAAATAAATATTTATGAAGATATAAATATTTATTATCAGATTTATCAGGTGAATTTGTTTAACCAATAAATCAGTGTTTTAATAAATTTAATCTTGTTAATTACAAATAAACAGCTAAATAATCCGGGTTATCACAACTAGGCAATGCCAGTGTAGATATACCAATTAAGCTTCCGGACCGGTGGTAACGCATAGCCATAGCTACCGCCCACCTCGAGCTACACCCCAAAATCAAAAAATCAAAAGCGACCACCGAATCAATCCAAAAGTCGAAGTATAATATCGAAGGAATGTGTCCGATCAAATATGCTACCTCATTAGCCCGTCAATCGCTCCTGTTTTAGCCACTTTATGCCAGGTCATGGGAGTTGGGTCCACGTATATACCTCAATGGAACGCCGCAGCCATCCTACTTCATTCTGAATCTCCACCGCGTACATGGTTGTTAAAGTGGTTTTCGGAGTTGGCAGAGAGTATGACAACTTCCGATCCCAGTCTCTTTAACAACCAACCGTTATTATAACACCGCGGTCATTTCAAAATAATTTACACTTTAAAACCAAATATCATTGCCATTTCAAACCAAACACAATATGATTCCAAAAATCATAGCAATTTCAAAGTTATAATATTTCGAAACCAAACACTTGAAATATAACATTTCAAAACATAATACTTTGAATCTCATAATTTTGAAACATAACTTTCACCACTTAAATGGTTTAAATATTTAAAATACGTCATCTAATACAATAGCTTCTTCAATTTCACAAATCAATTCCAAAACAATCTCGAATTTCTAGATTTTAAATTTAACCAAATCCCAAATCATAAATTTCAATACAATTCAGTTTCCAAATGAACTATTCCAAATTATGTCGATTTCAAAACAGATTTGATCTGTAGGATAAACCATTTCAAATTCAATATATTTCAAACTTCAAGTATTCACAATTTCAAAGCTAAGTTTGGTAATTATGATTCAACAATTCACCCTTCTATTATTTGGTTTGAAATATTTACATATCGTCTAAATAAAATTCATATTACAAATAACTAAATATTTCCTTCAGTTATTTATACTTGAAATATTCACTTAATTCACCTTAACCCAAAATCAAGTTGTAAAATCATACCTTTAAAATAATTTCAAATTTAATAAATTTTACATTAACTTATTTGAGTTCAATTCTTAAATAAATTCAATTTCAAATGAATTTCCAATTTATCTTCTCACCATAGATTATTTAAATCATTATAACCTCTATATTAAAATATAATTTAAATACTCAACCATATTTTGTTTTATTAAAATCAAACTCTATTATTAAACTTATTTTTTAAAACAAATTTATACATAGCTTAAATTAAGGTATTTAACTATATATAAAAATAATATTTATATAATATCAAAAATCAATATTTCTTAAACCGTATATTTCTTTCCAAAACCATAGAAATCAATTTCAAAATATTTATATATAGACCGACGGTGTCTGTATATAATTTTCTATCATATGGTCAAGTGATACGGATATTTATCATTCCAATCCATAATTTAAAATATAAATACGGTTATATATCATTTCAAACCGCAATCCTGAATGAAATAAAAATCCATAACAGATTGTAGTTAATAACAATATAAAATACAACATCCATTCATCCAATGTAAATCATCAAACATTTATCACAATCATCATCCAATTCAAACAATAATATCATTATAGAACAGATAATAAATAACAGGTATTTACTGGCAATTATATTCGATAATAAATTAAATAAAAATTTAACTGGCAGTTTATATGCAATAATAAATGAAATGACAATTTAGTTCAATAAATTCAATTTAACTGAGATGATGATTAAAAATATACTAAACAGTCATAAATAAATTTCTAATCACATCAAAAATCAATTTAACACATGTAAGAAATTTTAGAAGTTGTGAGTGGGTTAAAACACTCACCTTTTGAATTTAAATTGAATTTAAATCCAATTTAAATCCAAAATTTGAACAGTCTTAGAATCCATCCAAACCAGCATCATAATGTTCGAAATTTCAATACGATCCTAGCGGAGAAAACCGCACGTGAAACAGACCTCGTATGTAAAAGTTATGTGAGTTATAACATTAACGATTTGAATTAATTAAACAAACAAAATAAACAATTTGTTAACTCACACGTTAGCACTAACCACCTTCCCCCTGAAACCCTAGCCAGCACGCAAAACCCAAGATGCAGCCGCCATCTTCTACGAATTATTTCCGCTGATCGCCAACGTTCAGCTACGATCCAACATCGCCGAGCACTCCTCCATTAACGGCCGACCCCACCAGAACAAACGCGGCAACCCGAGGTCAACCAAAACAGCCGCGCCTCCGCCACCTTGAAAAGCCGATTACGACGAATTACAACCACCTGACGACGAACACCGAAGGGCCTGCTCTCCACCCTCTTCGCTCCAACGCCGACCGATCGCCAAACCGTTGAGGATCCACCATCGAAATCGAACCCTTCGTTGGACGGCCGAGAATAAAATAGCCAATTATGGCCACATAACAACCCAGATCGAAAAAAGAATCACATATTTGACTTGCGCTTGTCGGGAGCTTTAGATCGATATAAAATTTGATATGCATTGAGGAGTTTGAATTGAGGTTGAATTTTGAATTGAAATTAGATTGTGAAATGTAGGGTTTGTCTGCCATTAAGAAAGAGGAGCAATAGAAGTTTTGTACGTACAGAATAATGAACATAAGAATTATGCTAGGGTTTATAATAAGGTATATATAGGTATGTCAGAAATTGAGATGAATGGACACGATTCGTTTGGACCGTTGAACGATAAATGGCCCGAAAAGCCCGTTCTGATCCCGGAACGAAATTGGGTCAACCCATATATCAAAATAGATGTTTTTAAATATTTCAAACGTAATGGAACAAGATCAAGTCTAAATTTCATCATATGAAGAAGTTATGCTAAAATCAAGTTATTTCAAATTGATCTCGATTAATTTCAATTTCATTGATTTCTAGGCGTTTCGAGTCCATACGATCAAATGACCAGCCCGATCATTACGAAACTTGAAATCCTATAATAATTCACCATTACCGATCCGATAAAACTGGTTTCGTCGAAATCCAAATCAGTGGTCAAAATGGTTATTTTCCAATTGATTAAATAAATTAATAATTGATTAATTAAATCAAGTTTTCAATTTCAACTCTATAATTAACAAATTTCATCATTTTTAAACTCCTTAATCATTTACACTAATTTAACCAAATTTTGGTGTCAATTTAGAGTTGATTAATTAACCAATTTCAATGTTAGCCTTAATTTCATTAAATTTCATTTGATTGCAATTAATCCATTTATTAAGTTTAAATTCCAATAAATTAGTAAATCTTAATATCCATTATTTTCATTCAACCAATTGCCATATTATGAATAGAATTAACATTATTTCCAATTATTTCCTTAGTTTACGCTAAAATAACATTGAATTGAGATTCAATGCAATTGATTATAAATTTTGATTTAATGGACTAAATAAATAATTAACTTATAATAATCGTTCGTTAACTCTCACTCACATTTTTATAAGTTTATCATTTTGAAACCAATGTTACAATTTCTTACTAAACATTGATTTTATTCAATTACCATTCAATATATATATATATATTAATTCATTAATTAATTCAATATTTACGTTTGTTTTCTTATATTCGATTTATAGCCTAGTATAACATTTACATTAATTCCGTTAATTGTAACTTCATTCAAATAGTTAATATTTAACTTAGATTAGCATTATTTCATCTCATTTAAGTTATTTTTTCATTAATGAGTCACAGGTTTCTATTTTTCCAATATTAAATAACAAACATTTAATAAAATTAACAATTAAATTATCTAAAATTTTACAGGTCATTACAGAACGACTATAGTTGGGTTTGGGTTGAAGCATTAAAACTGAAACACTATCCAGTCGAGAGTTCATCTCTTCAGTAATATAAGGTTAGTATCCTGGTCAACTACAGTCAACTCTAAGTCAAAATCGTTAGCCAGAACAGTTTGATTAATAACAATAATTATTAGTGAACCAAGAATTTGTGTTTAGATTATATGAGTTGAATGCGTATGATATTGGAATTCTAATCAAAATCAAATTTCATCAGTCCTATGTGATATAGCTTTGATGAAGAGAATTGGTATAAATAATCATCATTGTTGGGGACCGCTTAAAATAGTAAAATTGGATTTTATCGAAATTGTGTAAGTTGTATTTGGTCAAACTGTCATACCACTATCTAAGTTAGCATGTGAATGCTAATATTCGAATTATTCGATATTATCAGTAATTGAACTTACGCCTATGAGTTACACCACCAAAATATTGAATACCCTAAAATACCACATGATTTAATTAAATTTAGAATTATTATAAATTAATAAATATGTATGAAATATTAATAATAAAATTTCATTTGATTTATTGAATCAGTATTTAATAGAGTACATATGTAAAGGTTATACACACACACACATATTGATATACGAAATTGATAAGTATTTAAATTGTGTAAATATTGTTTGGTTTGAAAAGAATACGGACCCCTATGCCCATAGATGTGGATGGCCACGCTTGGATAATAGGTGGTGTTTTTATTTGAAATGTGGAGTTTGAATTACTAAGGAGAACATGTAAAAGGGGAGATCTAGATCCCACGCCCTCTTCTTCTCTCATTTCTTTTGCCTACTTAAACTCAACATCCCCTTCATTTTCTTTTTAGTCTTCCCCTCCCCAACTATTGGCCACCAGCACTTAGCCTCCCACTCTTTATTTTCAACCCAAGAAAAAATCAAATCAAATATAATACAAAGGTGCGTTGATCTCATTGGTTAGTAGCTTTTCTAGAAGAGTTAAGATTCTATCCAAGGAGATTTGGATTCAACATTCAAGGTGCAATATCAAGGTTACAATATAGGTAATATCTATTTAATATATATATATATATATGTTCGTTTATGTTATTACATATGTGTAGAATGAAACTATATTCTATTATGAACTTATATATATTTATTTGTTGTTATATCATGCACAAATGCACACGAATTTAAACTAAAAAATAATAATATATACATGTATAATTCCTTTTGGCTATTTTATGTAGAAAAATTATTATTTTTGAAATTTAAAATGAATTAAAAAAAATAAGAATTAAAATTTTAATTTAATAATTTGTTTATATATATATTCCATACGAAATTTATATAATTTTATTTAATAATTAAATCCGAAAGGAAAAATTAAAATAAAATTATAAATACATTTAAATTTTTAAATCAATATATATTAAATAAAATTATATAAATACACTATATAAATAAAATCCCTATGGATTTTAAAGTTTAAACAACAATTGTATAGAATCCGTACAGATTTTTTATATTAAAAATATATATTTAAAGTTTAAATCCACATGAATTTAAATAACAAAAAAATTGATTTTGTTTAAAATGGCTTCTGTCAAAAAAATTAATTTGTAAACAAATTTTATTTATATCTACCTATTAATATATTTTAGATTATTTTAAATACACATATATTTTTTGGAAGTTAAAAAATTTATATATATAAGTACATATACATATTTAAAAGATTGACTTTTGAAATTTAATTTCAAATCTAAAATATATTATTATTTTAGATGAAGATTTGTTTCAAAATTTAAATGTACCTTTAGATATTTTTGCTATAATTTGAATTGTTTTGAATCTATCAAAATCACTTAAATAAACACTAATATATATATATATATTTGTGTGCATGTGCATGTGCATGTGCGCACTACATGTGTGTTTATGTGTATATACATACATGTGTGTGTATGTGTATAATAATAAATTAAATATGGACAAAAAAATGTATATGAAGAGACAAATATGTTTGTTGCAATATAGATTGTAGCACTTAAATATTTGTACATTAGACCATGTATACATTTATATGTAGCACTCACACTTGCTATGTGTTTTTTATACACATATAAATTTATATTATATATATAATGAAATCTTTATATAAATTAATAAATAAACTAATGATTTTATTTTATATTATTTAGATTAGATCTAAATCAATTTAGACTTCACAGGCTCAAAAAGATCTAAAATGTCAAAAAATTGAAATTTACCCATTTAATCCGTAACCCGCTGGCCTAATTTCATCAATAGCATCATTGCCCAATAGCCTATGCGGTTTGAATTAGCAATATTAGTTCTAACTTATTAAAGTATATCCATTTAGTATGGTGTTTAGAAAAGTAGTGTTTAAGGTTGGGTTTGGACAATCAAGTACTCTGCTTTACCTTGCTATTAACTTGGCCCGAAAGGATGAGATTAGCCCAACCGATATAAAGGCTCAAGTTAATTTTGGGCTTTGCCCTAAATATGTTTTAAAATTAAAATAATATTTTGAATTTAAAAGGTTAAATTTAAAATAAGTAAAAATTCATAAATGTTATAAAATAATAATCTAAATAATTTTGAAAATTAGGTAATTAATTGGACTAAATAAATAAATAATTATTAAAAATTAGTTAGTTAAATTATATTACATATATATATATGTATGTACTACTAACAAAGATAACTCATTGAATAGATTTACTCGGTGTACTTTTGAAATTTCAAATATACCCTTTTACATCTAATAGAGAAATAGTATTCAAATATGAGGATGTAGCATGTTATTTTAGTACAACTGTTAATCACAGTAGAGAACTACATTATACGTTCATGAGTTGAAGTATCATAGTGCTCTATATTGTTCATAATTTAGTGTTAGTCCATCGATCAAAGTCTCGTCTGATTCCGAATTAGTATGAAGAAGTTCTTGCAGTCTGAAAAATATAGCGGCTTCTATATAGGCGGAGTTCAAATATGAGGTTATTGCTTGTTATTTTTCAAATACAACTGTTA
Source organism: Allium cepa (assembly GCA_030765085.1). Lineage (NCBI taxonomy): Eukaryota > Viridiplantae > Streptophyta > Magnoliopsida > Asparagales > Amaryllidaceae > Allium > Allium cepa. The sequence continues at coordinate 258,267,931 of CM060938.1, read as the reverse complement.
GTCACCATGGATAATTACAGTGTGCATTCACAATATGACGTATCCAAGTATTTCATATTGTCTTTAATTTAGGTGGGAGTTCATAGGTCGAAGTATCGCCTGATTTCGAGTTAGTAAGAAGAAGTTATTGCAGTATGAACAAAAAAAGTTGTCTTCTGCCTAGGCGGAGTTCAAATATGGGGACGTAACCTGTTATTTTCTAAGTACAACTGTTAATCACAATGGAGAACCATGACATGTTCATAAACCGAAGTATTCGAATGTTCCGTATTATCCGTAATTTATGTATGAGTTCATCGATCGAAGTCTCGCCTGATTCCATGTTAGTATAAAGAAGTTGCTGCAGTCTAAACCAAAAAAATAGCAGCTTCTACCGAGGAAGAGTTCAAATATGGGGATGAAGACTATTATTTTCTAAGTATAATTGTTAATCACCATTATGAACTACGGTATACGTTCATAAGATGAAGAATCCACATGTTACATATTGTCCATAATTTAGATGGGAGTTCATCGGTCGAAGTCTCATCTGATACCAAGTTAGTATGAAGAATCTATTGCAGTATGAACAAAAAAAATAGCGACTTTTGCCTTGATAGAGTTCAAATATGGGGATGTAGCCTAGTTTTTTCTAAGTACAATTGTTAACTACCATAGAGAACTACGGTATACGTTCATAAGCAGAACTATCCGAGTGTTCCATATTTTTTGAAATTTAGGTAGGATTTCATCGGTCTAAGTCTCGCCTGATTATATTGCACGTTCATAAGATAAAGTATTCGACCATTTATAAGCTGAAGTATCTGAGTATGGAACAACCCAAAGAAGTTCTGGACTGTTCAATATTGAATAATATTTTATGTTCTAAATATAAGCTTCATAAACTATGTCCATATAAGTTATATGTGTGTGTGTATATATATATATATATATGCAATTCATAAAATGTTTATGAATACCTATTATGTTGCATTGTGAAACAACAGTTGTTTTAAGAAACATGAACTTTGTAGCGAAGGAGTTCCTTTTAGAAACTATTAGTTGTAAAATGAATTTTGATATGATCTAGAGGTAAAACTGATTACAAGAGGTAAAATGAAATTAACAAAACCTAAATAGACAGAACATATTAGAATGCATAAATAAGTAGTTTCACACGTTAAAGAGAAACTATGAGTTTCGCATTGATGTTGAGAAAAGAACTCTCTATGTTGTCAATAATCATTAAGAGTATTGACTCTATCATATGGTATAATGTGCAAATCCTGAATAGATTCCAAGTGAAATATCAAAATGATGTTGGTAGCTGTATCCAAGTGGATATAATCCATCAACTGCAAATGTGTTTTCAAGAAGAAAACCAATGCAGTTGAAATACAGTGAGCAAGTTGACAAGAATAACATCGTAAATTTCAATTTTTGAAATTAGCAAAACATATTTGTTATTCAACGTGCTTAAGTTAATTCAGATTTTACTCATAAAATTATTGCCTGGTATGACTTTGAATTTTGGTACATATGCGACAGAAAATTCTAAATAATGATTTAGAGTAGACTATTTACATGTAACAACTAAAGTGTCCCAAAACCATTGGAAGCAATACCAAGTTTGTGATTTGCAAATATGATCTAAGAACAGAAATGGAAGCATCGTTTGATAAGCTTCAGAGTTAAACAAGTATTTTGATAGAAAATATTAAATAGTTTGATTCTATCAAAATGCAGAGGAAGCGTAAAAACATTAAAATGTACTTAGATATTTTGAAACTATAGGTAAATAATAAACTTATGGTTGTTGATGATGTACTCGTGTTAGAACCATTTTAGTTTGGTTGTTTACTTCTTGGTATTATATTTGAAAATGGTATCTTTTATAATCAAAATAAAAGGATATTAGGCTAGTCCTATAAGATTTTCATAGGCAACATATTAAAACGTTTAATATGGAGCATATGAGATGGATTCCTTAAGCATTGGCAATATGAATTATCACATATGTTATGTAGTCTGCTATATCACATTTTTCTTATGTACTTGGTACATTGAGCGAATATCAAATCCAAATTAAGATCAGTGTATGGTAGTTTAGACCATTCTCAAGTATTTATGAAAACTAAACAATTATTTATAGAAACAACGAACTCCTTATAAAGGAGTGCTCGGGCTCGAACTTCATAAGTGATATCGAGTGTAATATATCAATATTAAATTCATGTTCAAACCTTAGTTACATTGGAAATGTTCCAAACAAAAAGGTTATGGCTGATTCAACCAAAAGACCAAGTACATTGCCTTAAATAGCGCCATAACAAAACTAATGTATATATAAATAAAAATGCACAAATTTAAAACTAAGTTAGGGGTGATTACAAGAATTGGAAATACTATATCATTGTTACATGATAACAATGTGGTGATACAGATCATGAAAGAACCTAGGGCTCACTAAAAGTCAAGAAAAATACTTTGAAAAGTTCTACACGATAAAGCAGTTTATCAGCATCGGAGAGAGTTGATTGATAGAGTATATAATTAAAACAACATAACAGATATTTTACAAAGGGACTAACCTGATCAGTTCTAAGCAAACCGATTAAAGGAATGAGATTGAGATTGTAAGTAGTTATAATTAGCGGTGATTGTAAGTAATGTTCATATGGATTTTAGCATGGCGACTAGTGAAAACATTTCGTTATACTGACACCTTGAATTTGATGAAACCATTTCATGGCTGACCTTGCTGCATACATTTCAACCTTTCCATCTACATAGATATTTTTAAAAGATCCATTTGTAGCTGATGGGTTTCACCTCTTCGGGTATATTTTTTAAAGTCCATATATACATAGTGTCTATCTCGTATTTCATCGCATTAAGCCACAAGGTAGAGTTTTTAATCTCCTAGGCTTACCCACTATCTACAAACCCTTTGATCCTACATCCTAATTAATGCTTGCACCCTTAAGTTGGTAAACAATGAATCGTTAGGGTAAAAGAGATATAGCAGTATTCAGAGCCATCTATTTTTTTATTACACTTTCAAAACTCACAACGGAAGAAAATAAAATATAACATAATATAACATAAGTATCTAAAGTAAATTAGAGATACCCATAGGTTATTATGTTAGTTTACAAAAATAATACTTTAGATCTCCTAGTCCACTATGATATATACTACTAAAATGATATATAACTCATAAGTGAGGTGGTTTATCTATTTGCAACAGTCTCCATAGCCTCCATCTGATGTTCATCCCTTACTAACCTCTATCAATCTACTATGTAGAGATAAAATAGAAATATAAAGAGGGCCAAACATATGGGCGGTGATTAAGAACATATTTCTAAGTATATGCTATTAACATGTAGATAAAACATTTTTATAAACTACTCCTACCGTGTCGTTATAGGGGCCACTTTCGTTATTCATTTTAGTCTATCATCCATATCATTTCTAGTAGTATCATTTTAGTGATTACATTAACTTACATAAATAATCATATATGACTGATGTGTGTGAAATATTAGAGTCTACTCTAACACCGCCAATACAATTTACAACATTAACACACCCCTGTAGAAATAAACACTTTGACGTGCATGATGTAACATCCCATAAAATAAATGGTAACTAATAAATAATTATTAAGAATCACAAATATAATAAGAGAAAATGTTAGAACTTGGCCATGAAACTTGCATCATTTATTTATGGCGAGTTTTTAAGCAACTTTCACATATAAAGTTTTGCGAGCAGAGTTCAAATAAAAAAATTATCAACGTTAGAAGTTTTTGGATCAAAAATAACTAAAAATGAGTTAAAAATGAAATAAATAATAATAACAGCGTGGACCCCACCGGTCGACCCCATCCTTTGGTCGATTAACCACTAGCATTTTACTTTTGGATCACTTACGGAAAGTTATAATGGTAATCTGGGAAGGATGACTATAATATATTAAAATATGGAAATGAATGTTCTTTACATAATCCATATATAAGTGTATATTTAGAAATTCTTAAGCGTATGAATTAGTGAGTTAAAAATAGAAGTGTATATATATAGATATAATCATATCTACCTGTTATAAATATAAATGTACATATGGTAACTGTGAGAAATGCGGATTACGGATCTTAAGGCTAGGATTAACGCTGGAGGGGGGTGAATAGTGTTTTAAGGAATTACTAAATCTTTTTGAGTTTATGTTAATTTGAACACAAATGTATGCAATATTCAGACACAGATATGATCACAGAATCAAACACAGATGCAGAAATAAAGTAAAAGCAATAAAGGAAAGAACACACCAGATTTTATATTGGTTCGGATTTACCCTATATCCAGTCCCGCACACAAGTACGGATTTCCTTTCAAAAGTAATTTTTACAATTACACCCTTGATTTCAAGGCTACGAGGTACACCACTCCAGATTCACAATCCTCTGGGTAGAGATACTTGATTTTACAGGCAACAAGTTCACCAAATTGATTTCATAGGCTACAATCACACCTTTTCTCGCTTGATTGATTTCACAGGCTACAATCACACCTTTTCTCACTCAATTTATTACAAAGAAGCCTATAACTCCGAATAGCACTGAGATCTTGTTGAGAAAGTGATAGAGAATCAAACCATAAATGACCTAGTTAGATTCAATGGTGATTTCGGCAGAGTAATGGTAAAAATATATATAAAGAAATGTGAAAGAAGAAGAGGAGTTAAATCAGAGAAAATGTGAATATAAATTCGTTTAAAATTGCCCCTATTTATAGTAGAACAACAGCCATGTCCTTCGTGAAAGGATATGACGAATAGACACTTCTTTTGAAATTCAAAATTTTAAAATCATCGCCACCTTATCGACAGGGGTACCTAGGGGTTGTCGACAAGCCTATGGTATTTTTGGTGATTTGTTTTTCTTTGAAAATAACTTCTATCTAGTATTAAAACTATTTTTAAACTTTATAAATATACTTAACTATAGTTAAAATACATAAATAAATATAGAGAATAATATTTTGATATATATAAAATTTTACTATAATTTTATATTTAAATCTAAGTATAAATATTAAAAGTTAAATATATTATTATTAAAAGATAGTTTAAAACCAAGGATAATTTGATTTTGAAAATAAAGATTATTTTGAGGCTAAAAGTATTTAAAACCAGGATAGATGTTTTTGATTCTTTTAAAAGGAAGGTTTTGAAATCATTTTGAAAATAAGATATAATTTTGTAAAAACATTTGAATAAAAGTTAGTGGATACAAAATGATGTTCCACTAGATTTTTTGTAGGTTCCATCCTACTTGGGGTTCCATCCCTTTAACAGGCTCGAAGTGGATTCCATTCCATGAATAAATTGGACTTTAAGATGCCAATGCTTTTCTAGGAGTTTTAACAAAATTCCTAATTAAATTACTTATTATTGAAATCTTGATAATCTTGATACCCATGAGTCTTCAATCTTGATATCTTCAGTCTTGAATCTCTATACTGTACAGTCTTCATTCTTTAATACCTGCATGGTTAAATCCTGCATATACATATATATCTAAACTATAATGTTACTATTTATTTTATAATCTTATTCTAAGGTTGTTTTCATCTAAACCATCTTCTCAAGGACTAACAATCTCCCCATTTTTGATGATGACAACCTTTGTTTATAAAATATTACTTCTATCCTAATAACCCCCCTTAATCTATGCCTAACTATCCTATTTTATACTTCTCCCCCTTTGTCATCAACAAAAACTAACTCTAAACTATATAACTCCCCCTAAAACTAATACTATATGACATGTGATTATAATGATAGTGTTATCATAAATAATCATCACTTAATTATAATACTAAAACTTAGTCCTTAATTACTAACTATCCTAACTAAGAATCCATATATGATAATACTTATAATAATGATAATGTGAGAATCAAATATAAGAATACAAATTATTTATTAATTATATATTGTTTTATTTTCATTTGCATAGAAGACGAAAGTAAGATCGTACAACAATAGGAAAGAGAGAAAAGAAACCAATATGTGTTCTTGAAAATGGGAGATCTATGAACCGAACAATTTGGGTAGTGGAAACAGAAACTAATATGTGTCCTCGGTGTCCTCTTGCACTTGATCTCCTGAAGATTCTTCATCAATCAAGATCGGATTAGCGTGATTGTCCATTAGAAATTTTTGCAAATTTCTAAGGATTTTGCCTTGCCGTTCTTGTTCTCTGGCCATTCTGAGTTGCGCCACTTGAATTTCATTCATTAGTTGTAGTGCATCCTTCAAGGAATCCTCCATTTTCATCACTCGTGCAAGCGTAGTTCATTGAAATGGTCCAGTAGAAAGAGAAGGGAACGAAAAGGTTGAATTTTTTTTGGTTTGGAAGAGGAGGCCATTGTTTTATTGTTTTCAGAAGTAAGAATAAAGAAAGGACAAAAAGAATGAACAAAATTTCGATATAAGAAGAATATATAACCACTTATTTGAATTTTGGTAGGAAAATTTCAACAAAAAAAAAATCATTACATGTCGACAGGTGCAAGAGGGGGTTGTCGACTGGTACTTGATATTTTTGCTAATTGATTTATTTAATTTAATTTTTAATTATACTTTGTTATTTATATTCTATATTTCAGTTATTGAACAAATACCTAATTCTCTTCTTAATTTAGTAAATATAGATTCATTTAAGGGTTTTGTTAAGATATCAGCAATGTGGTTCTCGGAATTGATATAATCGAGAGTAATTACTTCCTTACTTATATTATCTCTGAGAAAGTGATGTCTGATATCAATATGTTTAGTTCGAGCATGATGAGTAGTATTTTGGATAAATTTATTGCACTGGTATTATCACAATAAATTGGTGATTTTGAGATATTTAAACCAAAATCTTTTAAAGTTTGTTGCATATATATTACTTGAGAACAAGCCAAAGCAGCAGAAATATACTCTGCTTTAGTTGTTGATAAAGAAACTGTGTTTTGCTTTTTACTAAACTAGAAAATCAGATAATGCCCAAAAAGTGACAAGTTCCACTTGTACTTTTTCGGCTGATTTACAACTAGCATAATCAGCATCACAGTAAGATATTAATTCAAAAGAATCATTTTTAGGATAAAATAAGCCATAATAAAAGGTGTGTTTAACATATCTTATGATATAATTTTACAGCTTTTAAGTGGGTCTCTTTAGGTTGGGATTGATATCTTGCACTGAGACAAACACTATGCATGATATCAGGTCTACTAGCAGTGATATAGAGTAGTGATCCAATCATTCCTCTATATAATTTTTGATATACATCTTTCGAGAGATCTTCTTTACTTAGGTACTCATTGGTTGCCATGGGAGTCGGTTTTCCACTTGCAGTAGTCAAACCAAATTTACTAACTAGGTCTTTAGCACATTTTTCTTGACTAATAAAGATACCATTATCTAATTGTTTTATTTGTAATCCTAGAAAGAAGTTTAATTCACCCATATGACTCATCTCAAACTCCTTTGTCATTATTTCAAAAAATTCTTTATTCATTTCAAAATTAGTTGATCCGAAAATGATATCATCTACGTAAACTTGTACTAGTTGAATATCATTTTTATTTCTTTTAATAAAAAGGGTATTATCTACTTTACCAATTTCAAAGTTTGATTGTGATAAGTAAGATCTTAGTCTATCATACAAGGCTCTAGGAGCTTGTTTTAGACCATATAGAGCTTTCTTAAGTTTGTAAACATGGTTTGGTAATTTTTCATTTTCAAAAAGTGGTGGTTGTTCAACGTATACTTCCTCTTTTACAAATCCATTTAAAAAGGCACTTTTAACATCCATTTGATATAATTTGAAATTATTATGATTTGCGAAAGCAAGTAGAATCCTAATGGCTTCTAATCTTGCTACGGGAGCAAAGGTTTCATCAAAATCTATTCCTTATTCTTGACAATAACCTTGAGCGATTAACCAGGATTTATTTCTAATAACCTCTCCTTGTTTATTAATTTTATTTTTATAAACCCATTTAGTTCCAATTCTAGTTTTATTTTCAGGTCTAGGAACAAGTTCCAAACATCATTTCTAGTGAATTAATTTAGTTCTTCTTGCATAGCCAAAATCCATGAATCATCAGTTGATGCTTCTTTTGGATTTTTAGGTTCAATAGTTTATATAAAGGCTACATTGCTCATTTTACTTAATTGATTTCTAGTTTTAACAACATATTGCATATCTCCTAGTATATTTTCTATAGGATGATCTTTTAAAAGTTTAATCTTTTTATTAGGATGTTTAATTTCATTATTAGTTTCAGTTGACTCTTGATTTTGAGTGATTAAATCCTCTTCATCATTTGTATCTTCAAAAATTTTGAGATTTTCATCGAATGAAACATGCATTGTATCTTCGATGGTGTTAGTTCTTAAATTATATGCTTTACTTCTATTAGAATATTCGATAAAGATACCTTTGTAGGATTTAGGATCAAATTTATCTAAGTTATCTTTTGTATTTAAATTAAAACATTTACTTCCAAAAATTCTAAAATAGATACTTTAAGTTTCTTTGTGTGAAGAAGTTCATAGGATGTCTTATCAGTTAAAGGTCTAATTAAAATTCTATTTAAAATATAACAAGCGGTAGCAATTGCTTCTGCCCAATATACTTTGGTAATTTACTATCTGAAAGCATAGTTATCACACGCTCTTGAATCGTCCTATTTTTTACGTTCTACTACTCCATTTTGTTATGGGGTTCTTGGAAATGAAAAATTGTGAGTTATTCCCTTTTTATTGTAGAATTCCTCAAACTTTTCATTTTCAAATTCACCACCGTGATCACTACGGATGATTATAATTTTTATAGAAAGTTGATTTTGAATCCTTTTTGTAAAGTTCTTAAAACATTCAAAAGTATCACTTTTATGTTTCAAAAATATTGTCCATGTATCTAGAATAATCGTCTACAATTACAAAAACATATTTACTATGATTTATTGACAGAATTTGAGATGGACCAAATAAATCAAGGTGAAGCAATTCAAGAGGTTTTGAGGTTGAAATCATATCTTTTAATTTAAAGAAACTTTTCTAAGTTTTCCTAATTGACATGCACCACATAAACTATCTACTTTAAAATTCATTTTAGGGAGACCTCTTACTAGATCATGTTTTGACAGTCTAAATAAGAGTTTGAAATTCAAATGTCCAATTCTCTTATGCCAAATCCAAGGGTCACTTGTATTTGCCAAAGACACAGGTTATCATTTGAAACTTTCATACTAAGAATATAAATATTCTTTTTCCTAATTCCCTCAAATATTATGGTTCAATTATTATCTTCAATGTGACACTTATCTTTTTCAAATTTAATTTTATATCCTTTATCGCAAAGTTGACTAATACTTAGCAAATTATGTTTTACATTCTTAACTAGCTAAACATTAGTAATAATAGGAGTTTCAAAGTTACCGACTTTGCCGATGCCAATCACATATCCTTTTGAGTTGTCTCCAAAGTTAACCAGTTCTCCGTCTTTGTATATTATATCATTCAGCATATTTGGATCACCAGTCATGTGTCTAGAGCATCCACTATGGAGTATCCATTTATTCTTTTTGATATGCACAATTTGTCCATTGTGAATTGATTCCTCAACACCCATAAAGCATGTTTCCTGCGCATCATACAATTTTGGTAGACAACTTGAATTTGAATATTGATTATATGCAGACTCAAGAGACAATGATGGTCTGAATATTCCTAAACTAGTATTAACAATTTTTTTAAACATAGCCATTTTAAAAGCTTTTTCAAAAATCATATAATGAAACTTTGAAAACCTTTCTCTAATACCAAATGCGAGAAATGCGGATTATGGATCTTAAGTCTAGAATTAATACTAGATGAGGGGTGAATAGTGTTTTAAGGAATTACTAAATCTTTTTGAGTTTATTTTAATTTGAACACAAATGTATGCAATATTCAGACACAGATATGATCACAGAATCAAACATAGATGCAGAAATAAAGTAAAAGCAATAAATAAAAGAACATACCGGATTTTATACTGGTTCAGAGTTACCCTACATTCAGTCTCGCACACAAGTACGGATTTCCTTTCAAAAGCAATTTTTACAATTACACCCTCGGTTTCAAGGCCACGAGGTACACCACTCTAGATTCACAATCCTCTGGGTAGAGATACTTGATTTTACATGCAACAAGTTCATCCAATTGATTTCACAGGCTACAATCACACCTTTTCTCACTTGATTGATTTCACAGGCTACAATCACACCTTTTCTCACTCAATTTATTACAAAGAAGCCTGTAATTCTGAATAGCACTGAGATCTTGTTGAGATAATGATAGGGAATCAAACCAGAAATGATCTAGTTAGATTCAATGGTGATTTCGGTAGAGTAATGGTAAAAATATATATAAAGAAATGTGGAAGAAGAAGAGGAGTGAAAGCAGAGAAAATATGAATATAAATTCGTTTAAAACTGCCCCTATTTATAGTAGAACAACAACCATGTCCATTTGTGAAATGATATGACGAATAGACACTTCTTTTGAAATTCAAAATTTTAAAATCAACTGCCACCTTATCGACAGGGTACCTAGGGGTTGTCGACAAGCCTATGGTATTTATGGTGATTTGTTTTTCTTTGAAAATAACTTCTATCTTGTATTAAAACTATTTTAAAACTTTATAAATATACTTAACTATAGTTAAAACATAAAGAAATATAGAGAATAATATTTTGATATATATGAAATTTTACTATAATTTTATATTTAAATCTGGGTATAAATATTAAAAGTTAAATATATTATTATTAAAAGATAGTTTAAAACCAAGGATAATTTGATTTTGAAAATAAAGATTATTTTGAGGCTAAAAGTATTTAAAACTAGGATAGATGTTTTTGATTCTTTTAAAAGGAAGGTTTTGAAATCGTTTTGAAAACAAGATATAATTTTGTAAAAACATTTGAATAAAAGTCAGTGGATACAAAACAATGCTCCACTAGATTTTTCGTCGGTTTCATCCTACTTAGGGTTCCATCCCTTTAACAGGCTCGAAGTCGACTCCATTCCACGAATAAATGGATTTTAAGATGCCAGTGCTTTTCTAGGAGTTTTAACAAAATTCCTAATTAAATTACTTATTATTGGAATCTTGATAATCTTGATACTCATGAGTCTTCAATCTTGATATCTTTAGTCTTGAATCTCTATACTGTACAGTCTTCATTCTTTGATACCTGCATGTTTAAATCTTGCATATACATACATATCTAAGTTATGATGTTAGTATTTATTTTATAATCTTATTCTATGGTTGTTGTCAACAAAACCATCTTCTCAGGGAGTAACAGTAACTAATAAAGCATAATAAATAAATATACATCGGTACTTGTATTAGTTATAATTACGACGACTAAACATTAATATCATTGTAAATCATAGGATTAGGAGATTGCAACGAAAAAGAGGTAGTAACGTTAAAAATTTGTAATTAGTAAGGCAATATATGTGTAGTTAATAAGGAGTTATAAAAATTAAATGAGGACATAAATGCGTTGAATGATATTGATTGCAGGATTTAATATAATATTCATGGGAATGGAACAGGCATAATAATTTGAATTGGAAACGAATAAATAAATGTCATTAGTGATTGTCCAATTTAAATATTAATGACCACTTTTTATAGACAAATGATATTTATGAGGCATGAAGGAAATGAAGAGTATAGGAATAAGCCTATAAGATATAAATAAGTTCACAACGAATAAGAAAATCACTAGAAATAAATATACTTGGGAGGAAATATAATTTTCATAGTGGAAATTATATGACCTCAATAATATGTTTAGGACGAGCTTAGATTAGTAGGCCTAGCCCAATATTTAGGTTTTGGATTACTAGCTTAGTTTAGTATGAATAGGATGTAAGGTCAATATAGTTACACAACGGAAGTCTACCCTTCACCTATATGCTACCAGCAGTTGTGTATTTGTACTACTGACGTGGGAGATCTCCAACTATAGTACGTATAATATCTCCCACTTAGAGGCCCAAAACTAACGACTATGGATGCTGTAGTCATCCATTGTTATTAATCCTTGGCGATAAAATACGGAATGTTAGATACATTGATATAACAGAAACACATGGATATGGAAAAAATTTAAAATCAACAAACAACTTTCTCATTCCACTTCAAAGCATTTCAGATTCATTACATAATCCCAATTCGAGAACCATGTTCTGAGAAAATATAATTATTACAACATACACCAAAAGTGACATATGAAGATGCCCCCTTGGGTGATCAGAGTATATAACTAGGCAATTAACAAATTTGCCTTTACAACAACACACAGTGGAATCAAAATAGAAAAGATCTCTAAATGGCTATCTTGCCTCTTGCACGTCTCCGCGAGCTTATTCGTCTAAAGAGATACCTGAAAACGTCAACTTTCAAACTACTCAAAACCAATTGAGCATCCGAGAGTTTAAGGGGAAAATATAAACTTCAAGTCGGACATTAAGCCTGATATGAATAATAATCTACCATCTTAAACCATTTAGATGTCTATGAGACCACACCGTTTAGCGGAACGGGTTTCCCCCCACTAGTATCCTAAAGCTTTATAAAACCATATACTATGCTCCTGCATCCACAATGGTTAAAATATAACATTTCAAAATAGTATGATGATACACAAACAAGTAAATCAATTTTGGATTTCCCATCCCCGTTCATTTTTGACTATCTCATTTATAGTTTCTAGGGTCACTATTAACCTAATAGTTTTCATGAGCTGACTATTAACCTGCTTAACATTTATGGACTTCCTGTCCAGTTTCATAGTTTTCATGGGATCATAAAGAACCTATTGGCCCCTGCTAATAACTTCATTGCTTCATGGGTTCTCCCTAAACCTATTGGTATCTCAATAACTTCCCTCTTATCCTATTTTTCATAGGTTGATTAGGAACTTATCGACTTCTATCAATAATTAAACCCAGATATAGTTTTCATGGGTTCACTACAAACCAATTGGCCCCTGCCAATATCTCTTTCTAATTATAGTTTTCGTGAGTTTACTATGAACCTATTGGCACCTGCCAATAACTTTTCCTAAACATAGTTTTCATGGGTTTACTATGAACCTGTCTATCTAACAACTGCACTATTTAGGCGTCCTACATTCTGGTCTACCTGACCTCTTGGATGCAATGCAATTCTACTCATTCAAAAGTTAATTCAAATTATATTCACTACTGGGTCAACCCAGCTAGTTATTCTGCTCTTTCTCCCCAAAATATAGTTATGGGTCCTTTACAACATGAATATATATATATATATATATATATATATATATATATATATGAAAAAGTAATCATAATAACATAATAATATCAATACATGTAGTTTAATATCCCTGAAATCATTTGAAATAAAACTTGGTTAATCCCTTTAAATCATTAATCAAGGAAAACTTCTTTAAAACTCCATTTCATGATTCTTTATTTATGTCATGGTTTTTCCTTTAAAATGAGATTGGGTTATTTGTTTTGAAAACTAAGGCTTTCGAAATCTTACTATCGAAACCCTTGGATAACTTCCTTCGAAAGCATTGAAAACTTCTTTTCAAAACATTAGATATATACCTTTCGAAGCTCTTTAGTCATTTCTTTCTAAATCAAAATGTACCTTTCGAAAGTACGAATGCTTTACTTAGAATCATAGCTTCGAGACCAATGAAAGTATGCCTTCTTAAACCATTGGGTTTTGCTTTAAAATATCTTTTGGGTCAAAGTGAATACATACGAAAGTATCTCTTTCGAAACCTTTAATCTTCATATAAAATTGTTTGGGGAAAATTTGATGGCTTCGGAACCATTCTTTCGAAAGCACAAATCGTTTAGGTAAAACACTTGAAGGTTAGCTTCGGAACCCCTTCAAAGTCATTGCCTTCGAAACCATTAACCTGTTTTCAAAAGCTTTAGGAAGTGACTCAAATTTACAAAACAAAGGATATTTTCGAAATCACTGATATCTTCAATTCCTTCGAAAGGCATAAGGTCGGCAGAAGGGTTTCGGCTAGGTTAGAACTACACCTTCTTGAAATCATTAGTTCAAAACTAAGTAACTCATTCAAAAGCTATACTTAATATAATAAGGTGGCAACCCCTCTGAAAGCCATATGTTTCGACTCCTTTAAAGACTTTTATTAAAACAAGGCATGCACTTATCTTTTTAAGCTAAAACAAAGGTTTCAACCACTATCGAAAGCAATAGTTTTGACACAATGCCTTCCGCCTTTCTCCAATCCACTACGTACCATACTTGTGATGCCTTGTGTATAATTTTCGGCTTAGCTAGTAGGTTTCGACTTGATTAAAGGTGGAAGCCATTAGTCGAAAGGTGCTTCTAAAAGAGGCGAACCACTTTTCTGAGTAAAAGCCGATTAATGCTAATAAAAGCAATAACTTTGTAACTATCTTACCTACCTGTAAGCATTCAATTGGTTGTCTTAAACTTTTCAAATTATTTCTCAAACAAAACTACCGCATAATTTCAGATCTAAATCAAGATTAATTTAACAAATAATCCCTTCCATTAAGCAAAATAATTAAACCATTTAGTTTCTGCTTTCAAAATAATTTATTTCTCATAGTAAATCACTTAAGAAAAATCCCTAAAAATCACAGAAATTCACTTTTAATATGTTATCTAACATATATAAATTTCAAACCCAAATTATTCATATAATTTTAGAAAATAATTTCTAAACCCAATTATTCATATTTTCCTTTGGAAATTCATACTAAAATTTCCATAGCTTGGAAAATTATAAAAATTAGAACCCATCTCTAAAATCTTGTTTTACATAACATAAAATTTTCTTGGCATTCGAAACCAATTATAATCGGTTTTACCCTTAAAACCATATAAATTCATATTTAAACAATCTTGTTTAAATATGATGTGCTATGATCTAAGCATATCATCATCCAAATTATCATAAAAATGAATTTAATCTTAAACTCGAAAACCAGTGATCACAAAACAACATTGTTTGCAACCAAATTGGCCACAGACACCCAAGAACATATTCGAGTGGTGGAATAAAGAAGAAATTGAATGGAAACAGAGGAGAATCACTAAATATCAAAGAATACATAGTAAAACGCAAAAACAACCAAGATTTATAGTGGTTCGGGGTTGATTGCCTACGTCCACTTTGAATATTCTCTTTATTACTTCTCAATTCACTTGATTTCGGTTACAACCAACAAGAAATTACAAGAGATCGAAAAATAATGGAAGAAGTCAATTACAATAATAGTAGAGTTGAACTAACAACTTGAGAGTCCCTAGAATGTTCCCTTGTGCCTCTATTTATAGATGAAACGCGGCCTCCAATCTGACTCAAATTTCGGCAATAGGACTTCCCCCACCATATGGGCCCACCAAAGGAAGGGCTAGGCCTAACTCCCAATGGTTAGGGATCGGTATTGATCCCTCCATGAGCCCAGTTTGGGCTAGCGACTCATATGGTGGTTGTCTTATGGTTATAATGATGGTATTTCGAATATCAAGGCGATTGGATGCATGAAGCTCTAGTTCTTGTAGTACTTCGGTTCTAATCTCAACTTTGTCTAGGTTATGTCGATCCCTCTTAGTCCCCCTATGTGCGCCGACCCATATCTCACAATCCATTCCATGTCAACCTGTATCCCGCAAGTGAACCATGTCGATCCATTTTGCTCAAACCATATCATGCCGATCCTTATCGCTCTAGCCCCATCATGCCGACCCATAGCCTACAAGAAAACCATGCCGATCCATTTCCCTAACCATCAATATGTTGATCTCTCTAGCTTTAGAACTTGTATCGAACCCTCTTTACTTTCACTCAAACTAACCACCTTGCCACATAACTAAGACAATCCTTGTCTCATGAACACAATATACCGACCCATATCCTCCAAACACATTATGTCAGCCTATCACCATATTATTTGTATACAGATCCATCCACATCTCATCCAATTTGACCAGGGTTCATGCCGATCCCTATTCTAAATAGACTAAATTCCATTATACAGGCATCCTGCACTGTCTATCTATTAACTCTATTCACTCTGGACTGGATACCATTGCTCGAAATTATGCTTTGGCCAAGCGATTGATGTCTCGTGATTATCTTTCTCATCATTAGTCGAGCCTGGCCTTTGTAGTCATCCCTATGTAGCCGGGCCAAGGCACCGAGTAACACTTGCCCCCCAAAGTACGTTTTGTGAGTAACATGACGTGCTTTGAATTAGAAAGACTTAGACTCCTAGGAATAGGTCTATGCAGCTTTCTGGTCGGTCTCTGTTCCTTTATTAAACTTCGATAATACAAGTCTGATATCGTATTCTATCAGTATGCATAGATTTTGGTCATGTGAGATTTGCAGGCTTTCTTCTGATCCGACTTCAAACTTGATCTCTTCAAGCTAAATTTCCATTTTAGTCAATTTCAGAAGGTTGAATCCTTAAGTCTCTCCCATTCATGTTCTCATTCATGTTTATGTTTTTGGCTCCCAGATGTGTTCAGACATCCGCTGGTCTTTGCCAAGCTATTTTATTCCATATGCTTATGCTTGCCGTCTATCCTCTACGATATCGATCATCTACTGGTTTCCAACTATCAATCAATTTCTTTTGCTCCCTTTTATATTTCACTCATATCCACCATTCATGCGTCTCTCTCCTTTTCTTTATTTTTATATTACATTATTATAAATAATTTTATTATTTTTTAAGAGAGGTCGGCATCTGATATGTCGATCCCTCGGTGAGTCTGCGTGGATAGGGATTGGCAAGCCTTGAGGTCGATCCCTTTTCAATCTCATGACTGAGTCACTTGGGATGTCCGGTTCCTCTTCCTCCCAAATACACCTATATATAAATGCAACCTCCACTTTTCTTTTCCTTCACTTCTCTATTATGCAAGTTTACTTAACTCCTTTTGCTGCCCTTTTCATATCTTCCTCTCCTTCTCCCTAACGAACCCATATCATCACCCTTCCCTTTTTACAAGCGCCATTCCTTCAATTGTAGACCTCAACTTCGATCACGAACCCAATCCATCCCCTCATAGTCACTCCTCCTCAATCTATGATTCCTAAGCTTGAACACCTGATCTCCTAATTTATCTTGGGAACATAGGTATGAACCCCCTTTTAGTTGCGTTAATGATTTTGGGTTTTAGTGAATTTGGGTATTTCTTAGGCCATGGTAGAGCGTAAAAATTTGAGATGTAAAGAAGAGGAGGAGGAGAAAGGACTTAAAAAGAGACGGGGAAAGAAGGTTTCATTGATTTAGAGAGAACTCGGCTATGAAGTGCTTTGGCGTTGGGTTGTAGAGGAGTTAGTGGAGGGATCGGTCTAAGTCAATTCAATGGGGTCGATAAGATATTTGAAAGAAGGGATCGGTAGATTGTTGGAGCATAGGAATTGGTTCCAGGAAGGATCGGTAGAAGTCATTGTTCTTAGGGGTCGGCTTAGTTAGTGTGCATGGGTCGACATATAGGCTAGAAGAAAGGGATTGGTAATGAGAGTGAAACATAGGGATCAGTCACGAATTAAAGGGAAGGGATCAGTGTACTTGTACGCGTCGAAGCATAATAATCGATTGTGTGGTTGAGGAATAAGGATCGACATATAAAGTAGGGATCGGTAAAGACTATTAAAAATAGTTAACTCAAGTTAATCAAGCATCTAAATGCATATTGCCTTGCCCAAACATAAGATGGCCTAAAACAACGCGACTTGCATATTTGGATCGACGGACTTAAGCTTGAACGAACAAACTTTTGAACTACCCAATATGAACTACGTAAAACAAAATTGGCTAATCTTGAACAACAGACTTCATAATTCAGAATTTCAGCATCCGATCCTAAGTTTTTCTTGCCGATCATCTTTCTTGTCGATCGAGACGGTCTCTTTGGGCAAAATCCCCAAGTGTCGACGTTTTACCTTTTCTTTTCCAATTTCAAACTATTTATTCTGTTTCACATTGCACTGCACTAATTCACACATAACATGGGGGGAATAGGTTATTATTTCTAATATTGATTGTCTACTAAGTATAGCTGACATAGATCTTAAGTTACACGGAGCGCTCAACCATAATGTCTTCTGAATCGACCATGAGATCAAGCTCTGCAACCCTATCAGACAAACCTGCTCCGAGTCATGAAGCAAAACAAGTAATGGCATATGACCTACAAGAAAATTTCTTTCTTGGAATTCCAGTCTTTCCTATAGAAGTTATTGACCTGTCTCCCAAAGCCATTGAGGGTATCATCCTAAACAATCCGGCTGACTTATAAGCATCTAGAATCGGTGAAGCCACTCTTTGTCGATTATGTTACATTTATGGGGATTCATTTCGAAGGCGTTCCATCGAGGCAAGATAGACCTCACTTGCTTCTAGTCGAATATGCTACTTGTAACAAGTTCATGTGCTGGGCTGGATGCGTGACTCCCTTTAATTCTTTCGTTTGAAAAATATTGAGATACTTGGGGATCGCTCCTACTCAACTACACCTTAACAATTAAGCTTTTATCCATGGCACTTTTCTTCTCTTCATGAACTTCCTATTCCATCCGCCAACTCCTAGGGACATCCGATACATCTATAATTTCAAAAGACAGACTGATATTCCTTTGTACGTCTTTCTTGAACCCTTGCCCAAATGCCAGGTCTTAACGGGTGCATGGAATAAGCTCTTATATTCAAACATGAGTGGTTCTATGTACGATGTCCCCCAGCTTCATAATAAAATGGTTGGAATGGCGTAAGTGCTACTCCCGCCTTTGTCTGTAGTTCAAAGATTCAAATCGTAACTCCTTCCTTAATCATACTAATATCTTAGTCTTTTCAAGTGTCCACCCCCGACCTGAAGGCACCGAGTATTCTAGGGCATCGCCGCCATTCGTGCTACTCCAGTTAAGGATCGGGACATCAAACTCATTATCATCAATGAGTCGCTCTTGTTATTTGGGCTGTTGGAAGACGGCCGCAAAATCAGACTTCCTAGTAGTAAGTCGTATCGAAAATCACCATCAGAAGAAGGGTGGATGCAAGCTACCCTGTGGTGCTTCCTATTGAGGGAACCCGAGAAGACATTGAAAAAGGAGAGATAAGAGAATCTCAAGATGCGGGGCTGAGAGGCAAAGGCATAGACCCTGAAAAAGCGCCGGTAGTTGAAGCGCCACAAACCAACCAAATGCAGACTCCCCCGAAGAGGAGGAAAAGGTTGGTGTATAAATAACGAAAAAGAAAGGCTGGGGCAAATCCAAAATTTGTCATGACCCCAATCGGGAAGGATTCGTCTTCCTAATAGATGGAAAGTTCACTTAAGGGACCCTCCAACATTCTAGTTCTGGAAGATATATTAAATTACAACTCTGCTAACATTGACGTCGAAGGGCTCAACTCCCCTGTGAGAAGCGAGAAGGATGCAACTTTTCAACAAAGAGGAGGCAACTCCAATGGGTAAATCCCATGTTACTGGTCCATTAGGGGGAAATACTAGGACACACACAAACACTTGCACTCCGCCATAAACTTGTGATTAATTCCTCGTGTTTTATCTTCTAACATGCTCTTATTTGGTTCCTTTACAGGTACAATGTCACACTCTCATGCTTTCAACCATCTCTGGGGCTCCTCCACTTATTATTGTTTGGGTCGAGATTCCAATGTTGAAAGGTG
The DNA here is from genome assembly GCA_030765085.1 of Allium cepa. Lineage (NCBI taxonomy): Eukaryota > Viridiplantae > Streptophyta > Magnoliopsida > Asparagales > Amaryllidaceae > Allium > Allium cepa. Next base: position 258,248,118 of record CM060938.1, on the reverse strand, counting down.
CAGAGACAAAGACGATAGGCGAGACAAAGACTATTATTCTTGAGAGTCTTCCTCCTCCTCTAGATGGAAGTCTCAATCACATGTTCGTCACCATGACAGTCAATCACACCTTCCCACTCATAGCGAAGATAACTCCTCCCTGCGGGGTTCTCAAGCTACTGCGCCTCATGACCAACTTTTCAGGTCATCCAGTTCAAGGCAATCACGTGAGCACCGTTTCAGCAAGCATCTGCTTGCTACTTCTGATCCTCTTCCACCGATTCCTGCTCATGATCCTATCACAGCAGAAAAATCTGTTTTGATTGAGTTAGGTTCCTCCCCTTCGTACATGTCATCCCTGGAAGTGCCAAAAAGAGCTCATTAGCATGTATGAATGACGTGTATGTCAACATGAAGCGTTCATTCACTTAGCTGAGAAAGTCTACGAAGTTTCCATTGAGCGCCAGCATTAAATTAATAGCCTCAAGTTGGAGGCCATTCACGACAAAGATATCATCAAACATAAAGATGCTGAGCTATTTGAATATAAAGCCCAACTTACTGCGGCAGAGAAGAATGCTAAAGAAACGACGGAGGCTATCAATCATTTGGAGACTTTGCATAAAAAGGAACCTGACATAGCGCTTCATCGTAGTAGCACTCTAGCCTTAGAGAAGGAATCCTTACAAAAGGAGAAAGATGTCTTAACTCGCCGCGTTGAGGAGCTAGAAAAATTACTGTTCAAAGAGAGGGAGGAAAAAATCGAGGCACGGGAGGAATCACAGAAATATGCAAGGAGATCATGGAGGCGAGAAGCTTAAAAACAAAACTTGACGAGAAATCACTCAGATCAAAGTCTTAAAAGAAATAGCTTGCAAAGAGGGCAATAAAGAGGTGCTAGAGGAAGCCAACTCCTGGGTGGATGCTTCCCCCGAGTCCGATAGTGAAGAAATCAAGAACTTGTTTAATCCGCTCATCGTCGAATACAACGCCAAAGTTCTTCTCCATTGGGACTCGACTTTTTTAGGTGAAGGATATCTTAAATCACTCATGAAGCCTGGGAGGTTATCACCAAAATCAAAAGGGATGAGCTGGGAGTGGCAGAACTTAATGAGGTGGCACTTATGCAAGAAGTGCTCTGAGGAAACTAGCCATTTGACCTGGCCGCCGCGAAGCTTCAGTTCTCTAGGGCTCCTGCACCTGAAAAAGAAAGAGAAGACATTGCTGGATTTTCTGGGACATATCTCAAGGGTCCTTCTCCTACTCAAATGGTCGGAACATCATCTTCTCAGCCTTCGGAGAAAAATATCGGCTATGATCCAGATAGACCTGGCCTCAGTTCACAAATGTTATCACCTATCCTTGAAGGGAGCACTCTGCTGACCATAGAGAGCCAACTGGACGCTGGTATTGTACTAGACTTTCTTGAATTCAAAAAGTTGATATTTATAGCATATGACGGTCGTTAACCAATACTTGTGCTTTAACAAACTTTTGCAGGTTATCACAATTCAGAGCAAACTCCTAGGAGCGATGTCGCCATGGAGCAGCAAGAGAAAGTGGTCGAGGCTTCGGCTGCTGTAGATATTCCGGGGCCCGACGCTCGAGTCATCGATGCACTCGAGGAGGATAAGACTAAGGATTCGTCCCTTGGCGAGGAGTGGGACAATGTTGTGATCACGAGCTTCTCGGATCACACGGCCAAAAGCAATATAAAGGAGAAGATCGAAGAGGAAGAGAGATCGAAGCACTAAGTTAAAACAGAGTCCGTTGAGGTCGCAGCCGAAGATCCTATTCCTGCACCTTTGCAGGTTATTCCTCCTGGCGGGACAATTCCTGTTGAAATTCCTCCTTCTTCTTCAAGCTTCTCCACCAAAGCAGCAAAACGTCCTGTAAAAGATGCTCCACTAATTCAACGCCTGAAAAACCAATGAAGGAGAAGAAGTCGAAGAAATAATCAGCGTGTTGTGTCGTTATACATAGTATGAATAAGTTAGAAGTGTGTTTCTTTTCTTAGTAGTAGGTGTACCGGCGTGGATCCTGAACTTTTGAATAATTTGTAACGAATTTTTGGGATAGAGAATAGAAGTTTTCGCTTTTTGATAAACCATCACGTGAATTATTACTTCAATGGTTGAGTGATTACTTCCCTTTTTATATGCTTGTTATAATTTTCACGAGTCTAGCTAATAATTCACTATCTCCATCTTAAAGCCTCTCTATAGACGCCATCTTAAGTCTCAAGCAATGCCAAGCCGGAACTGTAGCAAACGATTATGTTTCGCTGCTAACAGTTCATGTTTTCTTCATCGATTCGAGATTGGAGTCATTGGGATAAAGAATAGTCGAAACCCATCCGTCCGCCTATTGGGTTTTCAAGTTAGCCTGCAGTCTGAGGACTTAGAATTTTTTGCAGGTGGTTAACTATATTCCAATTGCACATACTCTAATCTATGCTTCAGAGACTCAGAGTTTTCAGTACGGGCAGTCATTTCTCTGCCGAATGACTTATTCTCCAGTCCGTAGTCGGGGACATAAAGTTTTGTAGTCTACAGTCCGGGACTTTAAGTTTTATACTCTGTAGTCAGGGACTTAAAATTTTCATCGTGGGCGATCATGTTTCCGTCCGAATGGTTTATACTTTGTTCCACGGTCAGGGACCCAGAGTTTTCTAGTCTACAGTCGAGGACTTAGAGTTTTCTAGTCCGCGGTCAGGGACTTAGAATATTTTAGTCTGCGGACAGGGACTTGAGATTTTCTTCGCAAGCAGTCGTCCCTAATGGTTTATACTCAGGTCCGCAGTTTGGGACTTAGGGTTTCTTAGTCCGCGCTCAAGTAGAGTTTTCTAGTTCGTAGTCAAAGACCTAAAACATTTTAGTCCACGGTCAGGGACTTGGGATTTTCTCGTCCGCAGTCAGGGACTCTGAGATTTCATCGTGAGCAATCGTGTTTTCGCTTGAATGGTTTATACTCTGGTCCGCCGTCAAGGACTTAGAATTTTTTAGTCCACGGTCAGGGACTTAGAATATTTTAGTCTGCAGTTGGGGACTTGGGGTTTTCTACTCAGCAGTCAGGGACTTCGAAATTTCATTATGGGCGACCTTTGTCCTTATTATGAGCTTCACTTTTTGATTCGTTTACGGAAACCTCCTTTAGAGAAAACTTACAAAGCTCACCTCATTCGATCGCATCGGGGATCGATGTGATTGATCTACTTCAGACTCTATGAATCTGTTCACACACTACAGATACCACCATCAATTAGTTACAATGCATACTTAGTATAAAATATAATAACAGTAACTTCTGCAAAGGAAGCTTTAAGATTTTATTCATTATAAGAAGAGGAACAAAATAATTGTCTTATTACATACTAAAAAGGTCAAACACCAAAGCAAATGTCGAAAGAAACTAGTACTAAAATATAAAAGAAATAGTCTAGGAGAAATAACGTCGTAATTGCTCGTTATTCCACGCTGTTGGAAGTGTCATACGATCAACAATCGCTAGCTTAAAAGTCCCTTCTCTAAGCCTCTGTTCAATGACATATGGGCCTTTCCACGTCAGGCTCATGTACGATGTTCCGGAAAAACCCGTTGCAGGACAAGTTCGCCAACCTCGAAAGTCCTTGATCGGACTTTTGAGTTATACTACCGAGCGACTCGATGTCGGTGTGCAGCTACCCTCAAACCGGCCTCCTCACATTTCTCATCAATAAAATTCAAAGATTCCAAGAGAAGGTCCCGGTTCGTTTTAGGATCGTAGTAAGTCGCTCGATGAGAGGGGACTTCGAGTTCCATTGGAATAACTGCTTCGGCTTCGTAAGCGAGAGCAAATGGAGTATGGCCGGTCGCGTACTTGTGAGTGGTCCTGTAGGCCTAAAGTGCCATAAGAAGCTCATCCACCCACTTGCCTCTAGCCTTCTCGAATTTTTTTCCAGAACATATTTGATAATCTTGTTTATAGCTTCAACTTGTCCATTCGCTTGAGGGTGAGCGACTGCCGCAAACCTCTTTTCAATATGATATTTCTGACAAAACTCCTTAAATTATGCACTATTGAATTGAATCCCGTTGTCAGTCATGATAGTCCTTGGAAAACCAAAATGACACACGATGTTTCGAACAACGAAGCTGATGGCTCTGCTTCGACCCATTTAGTGAAATAGTCAACTGCAATAATCACATATTTCGCACCACCTTTGGTAATCCGCAAAGTGCCGATGATATCGATTCCCCACATAGCGAATGACCATGGACTAACCATTTGTGTGATCTCTGTCAGTGGAGCTCTCGGGACTTTTGCATACATCTAGCATTTCTTGCATCGTCTTATATAATCAGCCGCATCCCGATTGACAGTTGGCCAGTAGTATTCGTAGAGGGGTATCTTTTTTGCTAACATTTGCCCCTTAGTATAATCGCCACATTTCCCCTCATGAAATTCTTTCTGGACATGCTTTATCTCATCATGAGCGAATACACCGGAGTAAGGGAATAGAGAACCCCTTTATATACATAGTTTCTTTTTGCATAACATACCTAGAAGCTTTATAAATAATTCGTTGCTTTTCGTTTCTCTTTTTTGGCAAGATTATGTGCAACGGGTATTTTTTAAATGGAGTCATCTATGATTCCCTCTCGGGCTCCGTCTCCAGTAATTGGTCAACTTTTATCATATCTATACTTGGGGTTGCTTCTCTCGACTGGAACCAAAGCCATCTGTTGCGCATCACCAGTGCTCGCGAGCTTTGCCAATGAATTGGCTTCCCCGTTCCGCTCAAGGGGATATGCAAAATGTCATAGTATTCAATATTCGCCAACAGCTCCTGAATTCGGGTAAGATACGGGGAAAGTCGTTTTCCTTTAGCCTGATAATCTCCCCTTACCCGATATACCACAAGTTGCGAGTCACTAAAGATTTCAAAAGATTTTACTCCGAGCTCCCTAGCGAGTTTTAGCCCTGCGATCAACGCTTTATTTTTGGCTTCATTATTTGTAGCAGGAAAATAAAGCTTCAGAGTGTAGAAAATTGACCGGTTCTCAGGGGTTATGAGGACTATCCTAGCTCCGGAACAATGATCATTGGATCTCTGTCAATAAACATCTTCCATCGCACAATAGGGATTAATCCATTCTTTAGAGGCTCGTCCTTCATGGTAAACTCCGCTATGAAGTCGGCCAAAGCTTGTCTCTGAATAGCTCATCTCGGTAGATATGTAATGTCGAACTGGCTAAGCTCAATGTGCCATTTAAGTAACCTTCTAGACGTCTCGGGTCATTGTAGAACCTGCTGCAATGGTTGGTCGGCATACACGTTGATCGGATGGGCTTGGAAATACGGTAAAGCTTACACAAAGCGATCACAAAGCAGTATGCCAGTTTCTCTATCTTCGGGTATTTTCTATCTGCCCCCGTTAATTGTTTACTGACGTAATAAACTGGTCTCTGAATCCGATTCTCCTCACAAATCAAGGTGACACTTATGGCATGTGTCGATACAGCTAAGTAAATATATAACTCCTCATGGCCTATCGGTTTTGATAAAATAGGGGGTCTTTCCAAATGATCCACCAAAGCTCAGAATGCGCCTTCACAATCTTGTGTCTACTCAAAATTCCTCTTTCCTTTCTTTATCAAGTCAAAGAAAGGAACACATTTATCAGTCGCCCTGGAGATGAATCGACTCAAAGCAGCGACCTTCCCGTTCGAACTCTACACTTGTTTAATAGTTCTGGGCACTTGTATATCCCGAATGGCTTGAATCTTTTCTGGGTTTACTTCAATTCCTCGTGCATTGACAATAAAGCCCAAGAATTTCTCTGACACAACACCGAATGAACACTTCATAGGGTTGATTTTCATGTTATAAACCAAAGGATATCGAACATCTCCACCAAGTATTGAATGTGGTGATTTGATCACCGTGACTTCACGAGCATATCATCTACATAGAATTCCATCATCCTCCCAATCTGATCCTTGAACATCCTGTTAATCGGACATTGATAAGTTGCTCCAACGTTCTTCAATCCGAATGGCTTCACTATATAGTAATATAACACGACATCCATCACAAAACTGGTATGTTCCTGGTCTGGGACATGCATCGGGATTGGATTATACCTCGAGTACATGTCCATAAATGACAACAATTCATGACCCGCAGTTGAATCAACTTGTTAATCAATTCTAGGCAGGGGAACACTATATTTAGGGCATGCCTTGTTCAAGCCCTCAATACACGTTCTCCATTTCCCATTCGCCTTCTTCACCAATACATGATAAGAGATCCATTCGAGATAGAGGGCGTCGTGAATAAACCCATTGACTTGAGTTTATCCACCTCCTCTTTAAGAGCAATAGATCTCTCAGGATCCATGTCTCATCTTTTCTGTTTCACCGGAACATACTTCGGATCAACGTTTAATGCATAGCTCGCAATGGCAGGCGAGAATCACACATGTCAGAATGGGTCCAAGCGAATACATATACATTCGCTCGAAGGAAATCCGTAAATCCTTTCCTCATCGAAGGGTTGAGTTACGATCCAATCTTCAACACTTGCGATGGGTCATCGTGGCTAAATGTGATATCAATCGTCAGCTTAGCCGACGCTACCTTGGTCTCTTTGGGTTCCTCCTCATCGTCCTTCGGGTCTATATCCCTATAGAATCGACTGTGGTGCCCAAGCCAAGGCTTGGACACCATTTGTCAATCTTCCGTAACTTGGATGCAGACAGACTTATCTACACCCTTTCCCTTCTCTTTTCGTCGAGCCTCCCTCAACTCAGCTACATAACGGGAACATCTAGTTACCTAATCACCATGCACATTATCAGTTGGAAATTTCAACGTCAAACACCAAAGGGCCAAAGCTGCTCAAAATTCAACCAGGGCTAGACGGCCTAGAAAAACATTGTACGGTGAATCCACATCCAGAACTATGGATGATAGGATCCACACCCTCCCACGTTCACCTTCTCCTAACTCAACTGGCAATTCAACATAACCTACTGCTTTAGTAACCATGCCGTTGAAACCATATATACGGGCTTTAGATGGTTTCACATCCTTAGCTTCCATCCTTATTTGATCATACACCTTCTTAAAGATAATGTTCATAGAACTTCCACAATCAATCAAATTCCTTCTAACAAGAGCAGGGCCGATCATGACTCAGATAACCATCAGATCAATAGTGGGGGCCTCTACTCTATCAGCATCTCTACTTTTGAATACTATATCATCCATCATTGTACGCTATTGCTTGGTCAGAGTTTCATTTTCCGTATTCAAACAACATTCAAAGTCTGCATGTCTTATTGAACTAGCATAACGTTCCATTTCCTTCCAACTCCTATTTACAAGATGAGGTCCACCACCTATCGTATTTATTACTAACCTTCCACTGGTCTGTGCAGGCTCCTCAGCCCTATGCAGAGCCTGCCACCGATTGGGGTTAGACGTCCCTTGTCTGCCATCCTACAGATTTTTTGCAAATTCCTGCAACTTTTTCTCCCAAATCAACTTCTCAGTCGCATCCTGGAGATGCCTACACTCATCCATATTGTGACCATAACATTCGTGAAGCCGACGGTACTTTCCAGTTTGCTTTTATGCCTCCGTCGATTCTTTCGGACGTAGCTTCTTATATAGGAAAGCATTACAAGTGGATAGATAAATGTTCTCCAGGGATGTATTCAAAGGCGTATAACTGTCATACACAGGAAACTTGGACCTCCACTTTCCAGGCTCCCTCTTCCGGTCATGATTCCCTTCTCCACTTCTTTTCTGTTGATCCGGTTTGTTTTGAACGTTGGCCTAAACCTTCCCAGAACTCTCGCTAGACTGCTTTACTACGATTTTTCTCTGTACCGCTTCTCCACTCGACCCCGCAACCTGGGCTCTTCGTTTCTCATAAATTGGACCGCCTTTGAGTAGAAATGCTCCAGCATGGCTAACGATTTTCCAGCTAACCAATCACCGAACTCGGATTCAGGGTCAATCCCCCTTGTCACAGCCGTAATTATTGCATGGTCATTAGGGTTTCTAACTTCAGTGGCAACAACATGAAAGCTTTGCAAGTAGTCCTTTAGCGATTCCCCCAGAGCCTGGGTTACACTGGATAATGACATCACATCTTTAAGGCAAGTAGCATGAATTCGAAACTTCTTCACAAATCTTATTGCCAGCTCGTTGAATCTTAAGATCAATCATGGGGGCAGTTTTGTGAACAACATCGTAGCGATCCTAGAAAGAGTTATATGGAAGCATATGCATTTGGTAGCATCACTCGCTCTTGTCGATTCCATCAACCATTTGTACCTCATGATGTGCTGCCTAGGGTCAGCTTTTCCTTCTTAAGTGGGCATCGTAGGCATTTAAACCTTCTAGGATACTCCGCATGTAAAATACTATCAGTAAATGAGGTGTGGCTCCTAGAAATTCCCCAGTCGTCGTTCGTCAAGCCTTGGTTTTCCCTCATTAGCTGTTTGATCACTGTGGATAAATCCAATGTCTGGATAGGTGGTGTCAAGTGGCGATCATGCTCCACCGCGCATGAATGTTTTGGTCGGTATCTTCGGGCTATTTCACGCCTCCTTGGCCTATTGTCCTCCCGATGTGTATCTTGAGCATTCACTTCATTATCATCTTAAGGAGGTAGTTGATCAGCATCCAAACGTACTCCAGCTTCTAAGTCCCCGGATCCAGCATGAGCACGGTTCTCCACTTGTACTTGGTGAACTATCTCTCTAGTTGAGGGATCGGTACGTATCCCAATGGAGGCATCGACACCGAACCGTCTTGGCAGACCAAGTTGGTCTGTCGACCATTGCTCATTACTCCAGTTCGTGCTGCTTCAACTCTACAATGCCTACGTCTATGATGCTCGTCCGATGAAGTTGAACTATATGATGTCGAGTAAGAAGCGAAATCCCTTCTAGCGCTTTGGCGTTGTTGTTGAGAAATCTGGTTCATATAGTTAGCATTAGTCTAGATTTTCTTGTTCAACCGCCTACGACTCTCCATCAACTCTCACATCAAGTCATTAAATTTAGCTTGGGTAATGTAATCAACGGGGTTTTGAACTGCAGAAGGCTCCACATTCACATTAGTAGGTTGGTTGCTTGAGCCCCCTTGTTGGACACTGGAAGTTTCGTTGGCATCAACATTGTGGGAAGTAGATCTATTGCGCCTTATCATCCTGGATTCCTTTGCTTAAATTTTGGGAAATCTGAGTAGTATCTACAAGCCTCTGAGGATGAATCTGGATCTCCTTCAGGGGATTTCTTCAATCCAATAGCAACAAAAGATCCTAATAGCATAAGAATTGTCTCTCTTAATAAAAGCACCAAAATGTTTGCAACCAAATTGGCCATAATCACCCATGAACAGATTTGAGTAGTGGAATAAATGAAAAAATTAAATGAAAACAAAGGAGAATCACTAGTATAAAATAAAACACAACAAAAAGAAAAATAAACAACATTTATAGTGGTTCGGTGTAACGACCCAGAATTTCAGTCATTTGAAATTCGTATATTTAATTTATTTTAAATATTCAAAAGTAAATTTATAAGATGAATAACTTGTATTTGAAATATAGCGATTTAATTGGATAACTAAATTGTTAATTAAATATTTGAAATTGTGAAAATGATTGGAATTTGAATTTAATGTGAATGAAAATGATTTATAAAGTTATATAAAATCCTAGTTGAATTAGAATGACGTTACGGAACTTTTAAAATCGAATTAAAAGGTAATTTGTAGAAATTGAATATTTAATCGACGTGTAAAAATAGTCATTTCTCAAACAGTCTCGGATTTCAATGAAACTAGTTTCATTGGATCCATAATGTTATTCTATTGTAAGATTTCAAATTTTGTGTCAATCGGATTTGCGGTTTGTCCGGGGCAAGCTAAAACGCATAGAAATTTGTTTAAGTGAATTTTAAATTTAAATATTCGATTTGAAAACCTATCTTTCAAATACGATCGAATTGGCTCTTGATATATATTACATTGTGTTCGGAATAGCGGTAAAACATTATAAACGCCAGGCGGCACGCTTCGTTTCGAGTTCGAAAAAATTTCGGCTGAATAGTGCGCGCGAATTTTCTATAAAAGGACAGCACTATTTTCTTTTTTCCCAAAAGCTCGGTTTAGAAACCCTAGCCGCCACCATCATTTTAATGGCCAAAAATTGCCAAACTTCTCACCTTGATCTCTTCCAATTCATTAATTAATTCAAGAAACTTTCAACTACAATATTGTAGATCTATGTGAGGCCTTCAAATCCATACGGATGTGATCGACTTTAGAGCTACGGATCGTCGTGAATTTTACCACGAATACACACGGTTATTCGCGATTTTCTTGGGATTGGTGCAACCAAGCTACACATCGTCCAAGCTAGGGGGTCGCGGTGGCTAGGGCTACGTCACGGTGGGGGTTGATCGTGTTATAAGCAAGTATAGGTGGTCGCGTCGTTCATTTTTTTCGTGTGATATGGGTTTAAGCGTACGCGATTTTGAACCGGGGATGAAGATGGCCAATCGGCCTGGATTTGCTTGAGGAATATGTGCGGCCGTGATTAAAGGTTAAAATAAAATAAAAATAAAAGTTGAAATTTTATTATATATAATTCGTACAAATTTTGTAATTGCATAACTTTTTGATACGAGGTCTGTTTCGTACCAAACGAATTGCGTTGGGTCCGCATGGACGAGCACTGCATTATGGAGCTAGATTGGAATTTGTTTGAGCTAGTGAGATTTTGGTTAAAATTAAATGCTTGTTTAATTTTAATCGGAATAAATTGCTATCGCAATGACCCTTTGTACGCGTGTCTGCCTTGAAGCGGACATTGTACACATATTCTAATATGTATATTTGTTGCAGGTGACAGGTTAGAGGAATCCAACTGGATTCCTCACCAGTATTGATTTATTTACAGATATTGTTATATATTATGTTATCATATGATATATGATGTTATGGATGTCGTGATTGATGTATTTAGTGTTGTTGCAGCATTGGGCCATATTTTGGAAATTTTAAAATGTTAAAGTAACGATTTCGAATTTAAAAGAATTTTAAAAGTGATCTTGAAAATAAATGTTTTATTGAATTTTTGAATCGTTAAGAATTTATTCATTTTGAATAAATAGATTTTATAATTTTTATTGTTATAAAAATTATGATTTTTGGGAAATATAATAAGAGTATAATTCTGAAATAGAAAGTTAACTATTTCGTAAAATAGTATAAATTGTAGTTTTTGATTTATTATAAATGGTTTATATATAAGATTTATAAAATTGAATTTTTATAAATCTGAATAATTTAATTATAAAGGAGTTTTTATATTTGTTAAAATTATGTTATAAATGGATTTCACAAGTGAATAAGATCTATAATTTATGAAGTTATAAATAATGAATTTGTAAAATAAGAGAATTATAAGTAATTAACTTATAATTTGGATTTTTGGCATATAAATGAAATAAATGGAAGTTTTTAAAATATAAAAGGAATTTATAAACATTGTTTTATAAATCCGTAATCAAATAAATTTGATAATTTAAATTTAGAAGTTTATTAAAGGAGATAAATCCACGATTTTGGACAGTGGATAATCCTTTAATTGAATATGTAGAAGTGTTGAATTTGGTTAGAGATTTGTATCCACGATTATGGACAGTGGAAAATTCTGAATTAAATGTGTAGAAGCTTTAAATTGGTAAATGAATTACATTCACGATTTTGGACAGTGAATAATCTTTTGAAATTAAGTAAATGTTTTGAAAGTGATCTTTTAAATGGAGTTAAATGATTTGAAGATGTTTTAAAATGTGTTAAATATCGAAACCATAGATTTCAACATTCATTGTCGAAATAGACATTTTCGAGAAATAAGGAAATGATGGACTATAACACTGTTGTCATAGTAAATGATTTTTGAAAGAAAATATTTTGTATAGTATTGGGATTTATATATCTATCTTAATTTCGAATCCCTATACTATTGATTTTGGGTTGTCGTGACGATGTTTTACGCAACGTTCGTTTTGACCCAAATAAATGTGTTTAAAGAGAATGATTTCCTTAAATAATAAAGCATATACTTAATTATGATTTAAGTATATGCAATATTTTCCAAGTGTTGAAAATAAATTGAATTGTGAATTACTTATTATTAAATAAGTGTATGGAAATTTTTTCCAATATAGAAAGTTGAAATGTTTTGAGAATATATCTTTTTAAAGATAATTTAAAGTGAATATTTGGCAAATGGTTTAATTAATAAAAGATTAATTAAAAGGGCCTAGTGATTGTATATGTTGCTACATATTTTTTTTTTGTTATGATAGTTAAATAACCAACTATCAGACTTGGCCAAAATTTTAGTTCCTCGACTTGATGTGGGAACTATATAGTCGTACACTTAGAAGTAGCCTTCTATGTAGGCTTGATTATCGTTTGTGTTGAGGATGTTGATTCGTATAGTGTGGAGTATTACTCCAATCTATCGAGCTTCCTTCTTGGCCCGAAGGATAGCAAGTTGAAAGTTGGAGACGTGATAAGTCTATGAGGCTTAGCTGCTGTGCGAGGTTGAGAAACGCTTTTGCGTTGTTGGTGCGAAGAGGCCGGGATCGGTTTATTCGAAAATCACTTCGGACCAACATATATGCGATGATTGTGCAGGTTGCTTGTGATGATATTGTTATTCCAGATTTTCATAGTGGGGGACTGCTTGTTGATCGTTTGCGGTTAAAATCCCAATATGCATCTAGTAGCTTTGGTCTCTTCATTTATGAAATATCCAATGCGAGGACTATTCGCTACTAACCCTAGGGATTTCCCGACAGGATGTAGTAGGAAAGTACCTTCGGTTTGTCCTGTTCCTTGACAACTTGTATGGATGTTTGTCTGACATTGCATTTCTATAGATTACGTACATTGATTTTTACAAACGTACATCAGTAGTGGCGGAGAAGACAACTTCTCTTAGCTTAACACCCTCCTTGAGACGTATGAGCTTAAGGGTTGTATTTTTGTGGAAGGCAATTAGTAGTCAACGGAAATGGCCGTGTGGCATTCTAAGTGATGTGATATGTGATTGTGAAAGGTAATCGTTACCTCTAGCCTCATCAACCGGAAATGACGAAAACATGGTTAGATGCGGCAAGGCTAAGCGGGTCGCTCCCAAGTAGGATATGATCATCCTCTTCTAGATATATCTTTGCATGCTATGACGTCGTGTATCTGATTATTGTGGTTTGTATGCTAGAGAGCCCTCGGTAAAGGTCGGTAACGACCGGAGGATGATATATGCGGTACCATCTAGTTATGGAGGTGGGCCGGTCTTGTGTTGGTAGAGGATCCTTAGTGATTGTCCTCGGTACATTTTTCTAGAGATGTACTGCCGGAAGGTAGTCCCTTCACCCGGTCATTTGTATGGAAATCCAAACTCCACTACGTGTTTGCCATTTTGATTGTATTACCCAATTGGGCTATATGCTGGAATTTAATCAATGTAACAATTTCGGCTATAATTAATATTATTTGTATACAGTAGACACTACTATAATATAAGAGGATTTGATATGATATGTTTTAGTTATCGTAAGGTAAAAACATGTTCGTATTTATGTGTGGACTTGTCTTACGAGATACTTTTGTTTTGATAAAGGAAAAGTTTTGGTAATTTAATAAATTCAGTTGAGTGTGTTCCTCACGCTGGTTTACCAGACTGATCTGGGCGTTCTTCCCTTTCAATTCTTGGGTCAGACCGTGTATATTTACAGGTCTAGATTTGATGCTTTTGGAGCTTCAGCAGGAGAGCTGGAGATCTTCATTTCGTATACGCGTATCTGTTTTGATTATTGATTATCTGTTGTGCTTAGTTGTTGTTTTTATCAGTATTTATGAGGACAGGTTATTGTAACTGTTCAAGCCGATAACTCTGGTTGATTATTGAACTTTGATTTATGTATGTATATATAAAGTTTCTATTTTGTAAAGATCATTGATATAATATTATATATTATCCGTTGCGATGTGAGATTCTATTTTGTTCTATCTTCTCTCTTTCTTCTCTTCTCTTCTTGTCTCTTCTTTTCTTTCTCTTGACTTTCCATCAGTTTGTACTTTTTGGGTCGGTCATGTGTGGATTATTGTCGATTCAAAGGGTATGGATTTTCAGGTCGTCACACATGGTATCAGAGCTTAGATTTTGTATATTCCTGAGCTTTGATGTATACTAATTATAGATAGGGACAGTAGCACCCTAAATTGAGTTGAGTGTATTATATATATGAGTGCGTATTTGTTAGTGGATATAAATGTTTTATATTGTGTTTACTTATCCGTTGAGTTGTTTGTGAATTCTGGTCATGATGTGGGACGCCATATTATCGATAAGGATTTCTAAACACTTAAAGGAGGCAAGTCGACATAGTATTAATTTTAAATTGGGTAAATGAAATAATTTTACCTCGATTATATTTTATATATAAAGGAAATAATTTTTCAGAAATTATTAAGGTGTGTATAAATTAAATTGATTATTTGGTTGTTTGAAAATGTAAATATATATATATATATATATATAAGTAAATGAAAGATGTTTGAATAATCTAAATAGAAACAACAATTGGCAAAGAATAAATTATATAAGCAAATGAATTATAAGTATGGAATTGTAACTAATATGATATACAATTGTGAAATAATATTATATATAAGAAATGAAACTATATGAATATATTTATAAATATGATTATAAAAATGGATTTAAACTAAGAATTTGAAAATTTTGAGTTTTGTTGATTTTAAAGTTGTTTTTCTAAGTTAAAGAGATTATATTGTTATAAATCTAAGTAAGATAAATAAATTTAGAATGATCTTATATAAGTAAAGATTTGTAATGATTTATAAATATAAAACGATATTTTAAAAGAATATAAAGCACTGAATTCACTATTGTTGCTGGGAAATAATAAGGGTGATGGCTCTAGCATCATCAATATTATTTTCGAGTTTCTGTGTGATGGATATGCTACCAGTAGTAAATTGAAATTGAAGTTTTGTTATGATAAACAAATTTGATTTAAAATCCAAGTTGTAATTAATAAATATAAGTAAAATAAGCTTTGGACTTATAAAATGAAGTAAAGATTTAATTGTGGTAAAGTTGAAATAAATTTGAGTTAGCATATTTGATATATAATTTGAAATTTAACTAAAGGGAAGTTAAATATAATTGAATTGGATTTTAACTAGACTATATAAGTTATTGAAATGGAAATTTAGCTTAATTGGTAAGTGATTATATAATATGAATTTGGATGTCTAAATAATAATAAGTTGTATAGCTTATAAAATGAGAAAATGTAAGTAAAACCAATTGTTAAAATGGTTAAACACTTTTTGTTAAGCAAAACAAAAATCAGAATTTGAATAAGTGTTATGAATTTGACTTAGTAAAAGGTTAATAAATGACTTAGAGATGAAATTTAAGTGAAATATAGTGATGTTTATAAAAAGGAACATAACTTAAGTAATGTTGAATGAAGTTAATTTGGGTATCAAAGTAAATTAATAATGTGAATTAATAAATGAAGTAATTAAATGAATATGAACTTGAGTTATATCAGAAAATTCAACTTTAATGGTTTAATGAATTAGCAGTTGAATTTAAATTAATGAATGTTAATCAATCGAATGAAAATGTAGTAGTTAAATGGATTAGAAATTGAATAATTGAATGAAAGCCAATTGAATGTTAAACCAAATTGAATGTAAGCGAAGTAAATAAATTTGGTTATGATTGGATATGCATTGGTTGATAGATGCTTGTTAGTTGATTGTAGATGGAAATTCATTAAGTGTTAATAAAATTGAATTAATGAAATTGAAAGCTATAAATAACTGAATCCAAATTGGAAGTGAACAAATTGGAATATGAATTAGTGAATGCCAACTAATTGAATTTGAATAAATGAATGTTAGTAAAATCCAATGTTAATGAATTAAATGTGATTATATTGAAAATCAATTCAGTAAATATTAATGAGAAGTGAATGTGTATTGATTTGGTTATGGATATTATTTGGATGATAATTGTTTGATGATTGGATTTGTTGCTTTTGTTGCATTTTCTATATTGACATATATAGTTATTGGTTTATGTTGTTTATTGATATTACTTTCATATATACATGTTTCTCATTATTGTTGAGTGTTTAGTAGGTGCGTATGGTGCTTGCTTCGCATTTGGAGCTCGCTTTCGCGTTGTATTAGCCGTATATGCTCGCTAATAATATATAAGGTACATATCTCGGATTACATATCGTATTTTTACACTTTTTTCCCTTCGGGATACCTCATCCTTGATGATGAGATGTATATTTGTGATATATGTAATGCTATTTTTTTCGGATCGAACCGCGCAAAGGAGACGTTGGCGATTTTTTTTGAAAATTTAGGGCGTTAGAAATTTTTTGGGAAAATTGGAAAACTTTTGGTAACTAAAGTTTGATTTTTGAATTAAAAGTTAAACGATGGTAGTTGGTTTTGAAAAGATATATATGAATGTATTTGAAAACTTAGAAAAGTTTTTGTAAGAAGTTTAACTATTGGATTTGGGGAAAGTTAAACACTAAAGAGATTTGGTGAATCTAGTTTGAACGAACTATTTTGAAAAGTTAATGGATATTGCGACTTTTTCTTACTTGGTAATTTCGATGACGAAATTCTTTTAAGCAGGGGAGAATGTAACGACCCAGAATTTCAGTCATTTGAATTCGTATATTTAATTGATTTTAAATATTCAAAAGTAAATTTATAAGTTGAATAACTTGTATTTGAAATATAGCGATTTAATTGGATAATTAAATTGTTAATTTAATATTTGAAATTGTGAAAATAATTGGAATTTGAATTTAATGTGAATGAAAATGATTTATAAAGTTATATTAAGTCCTAGTTGAATTAGAATGATGTTACAGAACTTTTAAAATCGAATTAAAATTTAATTTGTAGAAATTGAATATTTTAATATTTAATCGACGTGCAAAAATAGTCATTTTTCGAACAGTCTCGGATTTCGACGAAACTAGTTTCATTGGATCCGTAATGTTATTTTATTGTAAGACTTCAAATTTCGTGTCAATCGGATTTACGGTTTGTCCAAGGCAAGCTAAAACGCGTAGAAATCTGTTTAAGTGAATTTTAAATTTAAATATTCGATTTGAAAACCTATCTGTCAAATGCGATCGAATTGACTCTCGATATATATTCCATTGTGTTCGGAATAGGGATAAAACATTATCAACGCCAGGCGGCACGCTTCTTTTCGAGTTTGGAAAAAATTCGGGTGAATAGTGCGCGTTAATTTTCTATAAAAGGACAACATTATTTTCTTTTTTCACAAAAGCTAGGTTTAGAAACCTTAGCTGCCGCCATCATTTTAATGGCTAGAAATTGCCAAACTTCTTGCCTTAATCTCTTTCAATCCATTAATCAATTCAAGAAACTTTCAACTACAATATTGTAGATCTATATGAGGCCTTCAAATCCATACGGATGTGATCGATTTTAGAGCTACGGATCGTCATGAATTTTACCACGAACGCACACGGTTATTCGTAATTTTCTTGGGATTGGTGCAACTGAGCTACACGTCGTCCAAGCTAGGGGGTTATGGCGGCTAGGGCTACGTCACGGTGGGGGTTGATCGTGTTATAAGCAAGCACAGGTGGCCGCGTCAGTCTTTTTTTTCATGCGTATATGGGTTTAAGCGTACGCGATTTTGAACCGGGGAAGAAGATGGCCGATCGGCCTGGATTTGCTTGAGGAATATGTGCGGCCGTGATTAAAGGTTAAAAGAAAATAAAAATAAAAGTTGAAAATTTATTATATATAATTCGTACAAACTTTGTAATTGCATAACTTTTTGATACGAGATCCGTTTTGCACGAAACGAATTGCGTTGGGTCCGTATGGACGAGCACTACATTATGGAGCTAGATTGGGATTTGTTTGAGCTAGTAAAAATTTCGGTTGAAATTAACACTTGTTTAATATTAATCGGAAAAAACCGCTATCGCGACGACTACAACAATGTGAGTACAATTCACTCTTTCTGACTCACTGATATTTTTATATAAGTGAGAAAAAAATTTTGTGATGACCCGCCCTTCTAACTACCAGAAAGACGTATCATCATTAAGTAAGAAAGGGATAGAAATAGAAAAGGATAGAAAAGAAAGAACAACAGCATCAGAATCTCACAGCGGAATGGAACAAAATATAATATATCACATAACTATTACATAGTTTTATACATATCAGAGTCATACAATATCATATACATGACTGATATACATACATCTGTCACTATAAACATCAGAGATACAGTATACATCAACTAACACAGCGGAACTAGATAGATATCTACAACGCTGAAGCCTCCTGCTCCATTGCTCCTCCAGAAGTCGTCAAAGCCAACCTGAATCCCCTGGCTACCCGTAAAAATTTGGGTACCCGAAAGTTTATGAAAACAAAAATAAACTTCGGGTCAGACATGGGTCTGGTATGAGTAAACGGTTTAAATTGTTTAACTTTGAAAACCATTTAAAAACAAAGGTATCACGTAAGACTCCCCACAAATAAATACGAGAAAGTTTTTACCTTACGCTAACCAAAACATTTTATAGGAAATCCAGTGATATTATAATAGTGTCTAGGGTTTTCAAGTAAAATACAGAAATAGCTGAAATGCTTACATCTCACATTTCAACGTAGTTGGGCACAATCAAAACGTACGGCGCTTATTGGAAATTGGATCCCATACAATGGCAGGGCTACTGGGGTACCGCCCGTCACAGTACGTGGTCTAGATCACAGTACCGAGGAGCCACCCTAACTCCCCTGCAACACAAGTCCGGAACCATTCTTTACTGAACAGTCCCGAACAAGATAACCCCGCAGTTGGTGCGCAACTCCAACCGCCCACACAGCCGAAATAAAGGGACATCTAGACAGGGGTATATCTCGTCCTGCTTGGGCATGACCCACCTAACCTTGCTGCACCTCCCCTGTTTTAGCCATTCCCGGTTGATGAGGCTTGAGGCTGCGATTACCTTTATAGGACATATCACTTAGAATGCTCATCGTCCACCTGACGATGTGCTGAAAGCATTCAATCCATACAAGTTCGTTCCGGGTTCGAACGAAACCGAAGGCATTATCTCGTCACACTCATTTTGGAATCACACTCAGAGTCAACGACGATAATCCTTGCATTCTGAAAGCACCATCTTGATCTTCACTTGGGAATTCACGACCTAACGTTTAATTTGGATCGATGTGGTTTTCGGAATATCAATTGGATACCCGATCCCGGTCTCATCGAAATCCAAACGCCATTTTAAAGGCCAAGTTGTCTAATTAACTTAAACAGTTTAATAATTTAAATTCAACAATTGAATTAATATAACATTTATCACAGATGAATCATATACAATTGCCATGGATATATTAAAGCATATCAGAGAGCATCACATAATATCATCAATAAACATCACAAGCAAATATACAACATATACAACATCCATAAGCAATCATCTTAAGTTCTCAATTTAAACAATTCAATTAGACCAATTATTTGAGAATTAACCTCTGAACCCTGATAGATTAATCATTAGTTAATAATTCATTACTTATTCCATTTCAAATTATTTAATTAATAATCAACTCTTAAGTAATAATTATATCTTAATTACTTAGTTTATTACTCCTAATTATTAATTTATAACTTTAATTATTAACTTATAGAACTTAATTATCAATTACTTAATTACTTTAGAGTTAATCTCTTAACTCTGTTTAATCAATTATTTCCCTTCAAATTATTTAATCAACAAATCATTTCTTAATTAGTATATGTATGTGTCTTAATTGTTTTATTCACATTATTTAACTAAGTACTTTCTTACTCAAGTTATCTAATTTTAATTACTTAAGTAATTATTTCTTAAGCACTATTCTTCGGCCTAAATAGAACTTAATCACTTGTTTATTTATTGCTAATTGCTTCATTAATCATCTTTCAATTCTTAATTAAATCACTTGATTAATTAACTATTACTCGTTTTTAATTAATTAAGTGGTTAATTGCAATTTCACTTATTATTTACAATACATTACTAATTAAAATTACAAAGTAATTACTCTTAATTACTTTTGAATTCAATCAATCACTATTGATTTTTCACATAACTAACATTCGAGTCTTCTTGAATTTTAATATCAGTTATATTACTAACTGAAACAATATTTGTTTAATTAACAAGATTTTAAAACATGGTTAAGCTTAAACAAAAGTAATTAGTTAATTTAAATAATTGATCACGAGTTAAAACTAATGTTAAGTCTTGACTAGGCTAAATTATACTTGAATTAAATTTAAACTTAAACTTTGAACGGTATTTATTTTCACTGTGATACCTTACTGAAACCTATATTTATCAACAAATTTTATAAAAAATCTTACACTCAGAAATAAAAGACCCGAGGTCTCCCCTGCAAAAACGCAAGCATTGCTTCGAGTAAATCGTCCCTTCACCCGAGTAACCACCCAGAGACGCAAACCCACCTTCTTCTCTCTTTATGATTTACAGCAAGCTTTTATATAAAACTTATTTTAAAGATAACTATCAGAAGCTTTACGCACTCGAACTCGAAAGATAACCCGAAGCATCCAATAAAAATTCTCGAGTATAACTCGAGACAGCACCCCCTTCACCCCAACGTCAAACACTGATACGCCCCAGTGCCTGTACACGTGTACGTCGCCGTTCATGGCTCCAGCGATCATCTGAGGCGTCGCGCAAATCACAATTTACACGAATACGAGAAAAACCACAGTCACAGTACCATCAAAATTCACAATCGAAAAATTACAGTTCGAACGAAAGAAGGCATTCTACCCACGGCAAACAAACGTCTCGCCACCAAAACGCAGACCACCATAGATGATGCAACCTCGTCTACACCTCGTCAACGTCACCAGAAACCTTCCTCTCCAGCCTCGTTTCACTCGGTCACGTGCGCGAGTCGAAACCCATTGTTTACTGGCATGAACGAAATTGTACAGTAAAACCCTATTTCGATCTCGTATCAAGATTCTATGCAATAGAAAAATTAATGGACATTTTTCCTAAGATCACTAACCTTTAAGCTAGCTTCAATATAAATTTCAGTACATAATATTGAATAAATTTCGAGAATTGGATAAAATTTCAATTTTTGTTCAAAACCGATTTGCTCTTGAAATACTGAGCTACAAAACCCCATTCAACTTTTAAAAATCATAACTTGTAGTCATAATTCAGGAGATAAGTTTGAATTAGCTTTTATATATGATTGAATTTACCTATGTTTCCTTGCTTGACTGTAAACAGAGAAACAACAAAAATAAAAATAAAATTTCTAATATGTTGGTACAGTTTTTCACAACAATCTTCTGATTGAAGTTCATGCAACAAGTTTTTGATGAATACAAAATTTAAACTTACTATAAATCAATGAAAACAATTCAAACATTTAATTGTTTCAACCCTATAACACAAAGCATAGTTCAGCATCTTAAATATTCCAGGTTCACTTGTATATAATCTCAGACAAATATCAAAACAAAGCACAAACAATCTCATGAAATTATCTTACTGATTTAATTAACTTAAGTTTGGAAAGTGAAGTTTACTCACTCAAGACATGCAGCTGAACAGAGAGGATGTTGCTTGATGCAGAAAGAAGACAGCTATGAAAATTTGAATGTCCGTAACTCTTCTTACTTCCTAACTCTTATTTAAGTTTGAAAAATATGAAGTTTTGTTTAATTACTTTGCTTATCTCAGTATTGACTATTGAAGTTATAAATGATCTCAGTATATAACTTTGAACATCAAGTCTTCTTGAACAAGCCTTTTTCTTGACAAAATATCTTGCTGTATTATATTAATGTTTGCTGTCAAATTTTTAACTTGTACAAAAATCTGAGATGCATTATGAAATTTCGGCTGAGAGATAGCAATTAAATGTTCATGTTTGTGAATTAGTAAACACCAATAAGTATTGACTGACACATACATTAAGTACAAAGATATTGGCAGATTTTGTTCCTGTACACCTGCAGGCTAACAAAGCTTGCATAAGAAGTCATTTCTTTGTTTATATTTGTATTGTACCTTAATTTGTTTGCATAATTATTAACATATTTACATAGTTATCATGTTTGCTATATCTTCTCTGTCATTAAATATTTTATATGAAATTGATTAGTATACTTGCAAGTAGGTCTAAGGCTTGTGAAAGAAGATGTGTTCATATGTATTTGTTTTTGACAGCTTCTAGTTTACATATTTTGCATATTAGTGTCATATTCCATTTTATTTTGCTTACACATTTTAAAATTATGTTGTATGGTTGTTTATTTATTTAAATTCTACTTGTGTTATTTTATTTTATATATTGTTTGTATTTTACTTTATACCTTGTTCTTAATCATGTGTTATAGTTAATATTCTTAT
This sequence comes from Allium cepa, assembly GCA_030765085.1. Taxonomy (NCBI): domain Eukaryota; kingdom Viridiplantae; phylum Streptophyta; class Magnoliopsida; order Asparagales; family Amaryllidaceae; genus Allium; species Allium cepa. The sequence goes on along the minus strand of CM060938.1, from coordinate 258,225,533 downwards.
ATTTATATTTTAACTGTCTATATTTAAATTAGATTCGCGAGTTTACCCATTCTTTATATTTATTTTATTTGTATTTATCTATAAATATTTAAATTATGAATAATATGATTTATTTACATTTATACTTATTTATCTCCATTTGTATTTTATTTAAATTATAAGCATAAGTTAACTTATATTTCACATTTATATTTTAATTCTATTTCAAACATTATCATTCATATGTATACTTACCAAATATAAACAAAGTAAGATATTTTAATTTAATCACAAAAGACAAATTTTATTATGAATATTACTGAGATAATTTATTACACTTCCAAATCAATTTCTTTAAAAATACCATTTACATAAACAATGGCATTTATTTTCAAAATCACATCCTTTTCAAATGATTAAGTATACATTTTATTTAAATTGATTTGACTATTTATTAAAATAAATAGGGCCAAAATCCAGGGTCGTTACATTCCTCCCCCCTTAAAAGAATTTCGTCCCTGAAATTTAAAACAAAGATAATTTAAAAATTGTCATATCAACCATTCAAACATATATATCATTCATATATTAGCAAACAACCAACATCTATCCTAACAAACATCGCTAGCCATCCAGACACAAATCTAGATAAGCTTTTCTAAAACTATCCAGAGTTTCTAGGTAAAATTTCTAGAATCCTCGCTCCACTATACTATGATAAGCTACTCTACTATTTTCCTGAGTTGCCTTCTACCTTAACTAACAATCCGAACTAAATCTCTATCCACAGTCACATTCGGCTCATCGTTCAAGTCTTCCTGTACTATTGATTCTACAACTAATACTGAATCAAGAACAAATTCCTTTAGATAGGTCACACAGAATACACTATGAATTCCAAACATCTGTTCTGACAATCCGACTCGGCAAGCTACAGTTCCAAATTTTTTCAATATCCGAAATAGTCCAATATATCTCGGGTCAAATTTTCCCGCCTTACGAATCTAATAGTTCCTTTTTAATCGGGAAACTTTGTCCAAAACAAAATTACCAATAACAAATTCCAATTGTCGCCTTCTTATCTGCGTACATCTTTTAACGGTCTTGAGAAGCTCTCATCTTATCCTTTGATAAGCCTAATCTTAGCAAAAACTTCACAAAACAAAACTTTGGTCCAAACACAAGATAATCTTTCCACAATCTACCAAAATTCAAAACTCAAACTTACCGCGTATCCTTTAAAATACGGTTCAGTTTCTCTGTTCGTCCAAGGATAATAGGCTATACTAAATTCCTAACTCGATCCCAAAGTCAATTGTAGAACCTTCCAGAAATTTGCTGGTGAAATATAGGGTCACAATCATTTATTATGCTAACAGGAACACCAAATTTTTTTATTATTCTCTTCAAGAGAATTTTGACCAGAAACTGTAGTCCGAGTTATCTAATCAGTATAGAATGAGCATTCTTAGTTAACCGATTCACAATAATCCATATTCCATCGCTTCTTCTCGTTTCTTGGCAAACCGTCGATGAAATCCATCAAAATCATCGCCCACTTTCATCTGAGATTTTCTAAAGATTGCAATAATCCTGGACAGCTTCTCATAATCACCTTAACTAACTGATATAAAGTACAACTATAAACGAAAGCAACTACGATCCTTTCCATTCTCGGTCTCCAGAAAATTCTCCTCATATCTTTATACACCTTAAAGATTCTGGGTGAATATTCAGTCTGGAGTGATGTCATTTAGCTAAAACTTATTGCCTCAATTCATCTATATCAAGCTCATAAACGGCCACTAATCCTTTAGGCACCTTGATCATCCTCTTACAATCTGAACACCTTCCATCCTTAGTTTAAGAATCAATTCCTTAAAAGATCGATCCTCCCTTAGCTTACTTATGATTCTGCCCTGGAGAGAAGAAACAGCTTCTAAAAGAACAATACCGCATTCCTACTAAGAGCATCAACCACAACATTCGCTTATCCTAGGTATACAGAATATCTATATCATATGATGTCAGAAATTCGACTCACCACTGCTGCCTCAGATTAACATTCCCTTAGAGAGAAAAGATATTCTAATGGTTTGTGATCCGTTAATAACCCAACTTCTCTTCCAACAGATAGTGCCTCCAAATCTTCAAAACAAACACAAAGGCTAACAACTCAAGGTCATGCGTAGCGTAGTTCCCTTCATGTTGCTTCAATTACTAACACACATACGCAGTTACTCTTCTATCTTGCATCAACACTACTTCCCAAACCAATTATACGAGCATCCTTATAAATTCCAAAGCTGCCCTTCACTTTCGGAATAACAATCACTGGAGCTCTGGTTAGCCTCGTCTTCCACTCTTAGAATAGATTCTCCCTTCGCTGGGTCTAAAGAGATATTTTCACCCACTATAATGTGCCTCAAAAATAACTTCCGATTTCCAAAAATGGCACTTAAAGTACTCGCCTTCAAAACATGCTTCCTCAGTGTCCCCAACACTATCTTCAAATGTAGCTTGAGCTCCTCTTCAAACTTAGGATATACATAAACAAATTTATTCATACTCTTATCGATCCTAAATCTTCTTAACTAACTCTACTTCTTTTCTCGGAACCATTCTCCAACTAGACTGAATCACTAGCACTACCTTGGAATCAAATCAACACGAAACCCTATCTCTCTTCCAATTTGGATTACAACAATAACTTAAACCTCTCTTGAGAAGTCCCAACTCCAATAAAAGACTACTCAAATGAATTCCAGAATTGTCGTACAACATCCTGGTAATTCTACCCAAATAAGTTTGTTCTCCCTTCACAATCCAGAACAGTCATATACTGTTCGGATCAATCCACTCTGCTACTTCTGAAATCACCTCAAGAAACTGCAAATCAACAAACCTTCTCGATAGCACACATAACACTTCAAGCTATAGGGTTAACCTCGATGACCAAAGACTTCCATTCAAAGCTCTTCGAGAAACTCGGGCTTCAACCAAACAAAAATATCCTTCTGGACTTAGTCACCATTCCGAAACGGACATACTTCCTTAACTAGTTCCAAAGAAATATCTTCGGAGACATCCAAACTCACTGAGTCTCATTACATAGCTACTACACCCTGAGATATCAAGATATCATGACTTGGTCATGTCCATCCAATAGATCCAAACTCAAGTTCATCCAAAATTACATTCCAACAATGAAATCCTCACATCACCCACAGTTCACTCGAGACGACAATAGGTCTTCGGTCTCGACAGATACACTTCCAACTACAAATATTCAAAACTCCAATCATCGATAGTCGTGTTTCACACACCATTATCTTATATACCTTTATAACTTATATTGGAAAACCCGAACAGGTAACCCAATAAATAGGTAGAAATAAATAAATATATATATATAGAAAAATTACAAATACGCTCTCTCAAGAAAGAAATCACCTAAGAGCCTAGGTACTCACTCAACCTAGCGCTCTGATACCAGGTGTGATGACCCGCCCTTCTCACTACCAGAAAGACGTATCATCATTAAGAAAGAAAGGGATAGAAATAGAAAAGGATAGAAAAGAAAGAACAACAGCATCAGAATCTCACAGCGGAATGGAACAAAATATAATATATCACATAACTATTACATAGTTTTATACATATCAGAGTCATACAATATCATATACATGACTGATATACATACATCTGTCACTATAAACATCAGAGATACAGTATACATCAACTAACACAGCGGAACTAGATAGATATCTACAACGCTGAAGCCTCCTGCTCCATTGCTCCTCCAGAAGTCGTCAAAGCCAACCTGAATCCCTTGGCTACCCGTAAAAATTTGGGTACCCGAAAGTTTATGAAAACAAAAATAAACTCCGGGTCAGACATGGGTCTGGTATGAGTAAACGGTTTAAATTGTTTAACTTTGAAAACCATTTAAAAACAAAGGTATCACGTAAGACTCCCCACAAATAAATACGGGAAAGTTTTTACCTTACGCTAACCAAAACATTTTATAGGAAATCCAGTGATATTATAATAGTGTCTAGGGTTTTCAAGTAAAATACAGAAATAGCTGAAATGCTTACATCTCACATTTCAACGTAGTTGGGCACAATCAAAACGTACGGCGCTTATTGGAAATTGGATCCCATACAATGGCAGGGCTACTGGGGTACCGCCCGTCACAGTACGTGGTCTAGATCACAGTACCGAGGAGCCACCCTAACTCCCCTGCGACACAAGGCCGGAACCATTCCTTACTGAACAGTCCCGAACAAGATAACCCCGCAGTTGGTGCGCAATTCCAACCGCCCACACAGCCGAAATAAAGGGACATCTAGACAGGGGTATATCTCGTCCTGCTTGGGCATGACCCACCTAACCTTGCTGCACCTCCCCTGTTTTAGCCATTCCCGGTTGATGAGGCTTGAGGTTGCGATTACCTTTATAGGACATATCACTTAGAATGCTCATCGTCCACCTGACGATGTGCTGAAAGCATTCAATCCATACAAGTTCGTTCCGGGTTCGAACGAAACCGAAGGCATTATCTCGTCACACTCATTTTGGATTCACCCTCAGAGTCAACGATGATAATCCTTGCATTCTGAAAGCACCATCTTGATCTTCACTTGGGAATTCACGACCTAACGTTTAATTTGGATCGATGTGGTTTTCGGAATATCAATTGGATACCCGATCCCGGTCTCATCGAAATCCAAACGCCATTTTAAAGGCCAAGTTGTCTAATTAACTTAAACAGTTTAATAATTTAAATTCAACAATTGAATTAATATAACATTTATCACAGATGAATCATATACAATTGCCATGGATATATTAAAGCATATCAGAGAGCATCACATAATATCATCAATAAACATCACAAGCAAATATACAACATATACGACATCCATAAGCAATCATCTTAAGTTCTCAATTTAAACAATTCAATTAGACCAATTATTTGAGAATTAACCTCTGAACCCTGATAGATTAATCATTAGTTAATAATTCATTACTTATTCCATTTCAAATTATTTAATTAATAATCAACTCTTAAGTAATAATTATATCTTAATTACTTAGTTTATTACTCCTAATTATTAACTTATAACTTTAATTATTAACTTATAGAACTTAATTATCAATTACTTAATTACTTTAGAGTTAATCTCTTAACTCTGTTTAATCACTTATTTCCCTTCAAATTATTTAATCAACAAATCATTTCTTAATTAGTATATATATGTGTCTTAATTGCTTTATTACTTAATTATTTTATTCACATTATTTAACTAACTACTTTCTTACTCAAGTTATCTAATTTTAAATTACTTAAGTAATTATTTCTTAAGCACTATTCTTCGGCCTAAATAGAACTTAATCACTTGTTTATTTATTGCTAATTGCTTCATTAATCATCTTTCAATTCTTAATTAAATCACTTGATTAATTAACTATTACTCGTTTTTAATTAATTAAGTGGTTAATTGCAATTTCACTTATTATTTACAATACATTACTAATTAAAATTACAAAGTAATTACTCTTAATTACTTTTGAATTCAATCAATCACTATTGATTTTTCACATAACTAACATTCGAGTCTTCTTGAATTTTAATATCAGTTATATTACTAACTGAAACAATATTTGTTTAATTAACAAGATTTTAAAACATGGTTAAGCTTAAACAAAAGTAATTAGTTAATTTAAATAATTGATCACGAGTTAAAACTAATGTTAAGTCTTGACTAGGCTAAATTATACTTGAATTAAATTTAAACTTAAACTTTGAACGGTATTTATTTTCACTGTGATACCTTACTGAAACCTATATTTATCAACAGATTTTATAAAAAATCTTACACTCAGAAATAAAAGACCCGAGGTCTCCCCTGCAAAAACGCAAGCATTGCTTCGAGTAAATCGTCCCTTCACCCGAGTAACCACCCAGAGACGCAAACCCACCTTCTTCTCTCTTTATGATTTACAGCAAGCTTTTATATAAAACTTATTTTAAAGATAACTATCAGAAGCTTTAAGCACTCGAACTCGAAAGATAACCCGAAGCATCCAATAAAAATTCTCGAGTATAACTCGAGACAGCACCCCTTTCACCCCAACGTCAAACACTGATACGCCCCAGTGCCTGTACACGTGTACGTCGCCGTTCATGGCTCCAGCGATCATCTGAGGCGTCGCGCAAATCACAATTTACACGAATACGAGAAAAACCACAGTCACAGTACCATCAAAATTCACAATCGAAAAATTAAAGTTCGAACGAAAGAAGGCATTCTACCCACGGCAAACAAACGTCTCGCCACCAAAACGCAGACCACCATAGATGATGCAACCTCGTCTACACCTCGTCAACGTCACCAGAAACCTTCCTCTCCAGCCTCGTTTCACTCGGTCACGTGCGCGAGTCGAAACCCATTGTTTACTGGCATGAACGAAATTGTACAGTAAAACCCTATTTCGATCTCGTATCAAGATTCTATGCAATAGAAAAATTAATGGACATTTTTCCTAAGATCACTAACCTTTAAGCTAGCTTCAATATAAATTTCAGTACATAATATTGAATAAATTTCGAGAATTGGATAAAATTTCAATTTTTGTTCAAAACCGATTTGCTCTTGAAATACTGAGCTACAAAACCCCATTCAACTTTTAAAAATCATAACTTGTAGTCATAATTCAGGAGATAAGTTTGAATTAGCTTTTATATATGATTGAATTTACCTATGTTTCCTTGCTTGACTGTAAACAGAGAAACAACAAAAATAAAAATAAAATTTCTAATGAGTTTTTCACAACAATCTTCTGATTGAAGTTCATGCAACAAGTTTTTCATGAATACAAAATTTAAACTTACTATAAATCAATGAAAACAATTCAAACATTTAATTGTTTCAACCCTATAACACAAAGCATAGTTCAGCATCTTAAATATTCCAGGTTCACTTGTATATAATCTCAGACAAATATCAAAACAAAGCACAAACAATCTCATGAAATTATCTTACTGATTTAATTAACTTAAGTTTGGAAAGTGAAGTTTACTCACTCAAGACATGCAGCTGAACAGAGAGGATGTTGCTTGATGCAGAAAGAAGACAGCTATGAAAATTTGAATGTCTGTAACTCTTCTTACTTCCTGACTCTTATTTAAGTTTGAAAAATATGAAGTTTTGTTTAATTACTTTGCTTATTTCAGTATTGACTATTGAAGTTATAAATGATCTCAGTATATAACTTTGAACATCAAGTCTTCTTGAACAAGCCTTTTTCTTGACAAAATATCTTGCTGTATTATATTAATGTTTGCTGTCAAATTTTTAACTTGTACAAAAATCTGAGATGCATTATGAAATTTCGGCTGAGAGATAGCAATTAAATGTTCATGTTTGTGAATTAGTAAACACCAATAAGTATTGACTGACACATACATTAAGTACAAAGATATTGGCAGATTTTGTTCCTGTACACCTGCAGGCTAACAAAGCTTGCATAAGAAGTCATTTCTTTATTTATATTTGTATTGTACCTTAATTTGTTTGCATAATTATTAACATATTCACATAGTTATCATGTTTGCTATATCTTCTCTGTCATTAAATATTTTATATGAAATTGATTAGTATACTTGCAAGTAGGTCTAAGGCTTGTGAAAGAAGATGTGTTCATATGTATTTGTTTTTGACAGCTTCTAGTTTACATATTTTGCATATTAGTGTCATATTCCATTTTATTTTGCTTACACATTTTAAAATTATGTTGTATGGTTGTTTATTTATTTAAATTCTACTTGTGTTATTTTATTTTATATATTGTTTTTATTTTACTTTATACCTTGTTCTTAATCATGTGTTATAGTTAATATTCTTATATTTATATTTTAACTGTCTATATTTAAATTAGATTCGCGAGTTTACCCATTCTTTATATTTATTTTATTTGTATTTATCTATAAATATTTAAATTATGAATAATATGATTTATTTACATTTATACTTATTTATCTCCATTTGTATTTTATTTAAATTATAAGCATAAGTTAACTTATATTTCACATTTATATTTTAATTCTATTTCAAACATTATCATTCATATGTATACTTACCAAATATAAACAAAGTAAGATATTTTAATTTAATCACAAAAGACAAATTTTATTATGAATATTATTGAGATAATTTATTACACTTCCAAATCAATTTCTTTAAAAATACCATTTACATAAACAATGGCAATTATTTTCAAAATCACATCCTTTTCAAATGATTAAGTATACATTTTATTTAAATTGATTTGACAATTTATTAAAATAAATAGGGCCAAAATCCAGGGTCGTTACAATTTTATTATATGATGATTGATGATTGTTTAGATGATATACGATATATTGATTGATATTTGGATATATACCTGCCTAGTGGAGCAGATGACCCTATACGTCCCTGTGTATGAGAAGATGACCCTTTGTACGCACGTCAGCCTTGAAGCGGACATTGTACACATATTCTAATATGTATATTTGTTGCAGATGACAAGATGGAGGGATCCAACAGGATTCCTCACGAGTATTGATTTATTTACAGATATTGTTATATATTCCGTTATCATATGATATATGATGTTATGGATGCCGTGATTGATGTATTTAGTGTTGTTGCAGCATTGGGCCATATTTTGGAAATTTTAAAATGTTAAAGTAATGATTTCGAACTTAAAAGAATTTTAAAAGTGATTTGGAAAATATATGTTTTATTGAATTTTTGAATCGTTAAGAATTTATTCATTTTGAATAAATAAATGTTATAATTTTTATTGTTACAAAAATTATGATTTTTGAGAAATTTAATAAGAATATGATTTTTGAAATAGGAAGTTAACTGTTTTGTAAAATAGTATAAATTGTGGTTTTTGATTTATTATAAATGGTTTATATATAAGATTTATAAAATTGTATTTTTATAAATCAGAATAATTGAATTATAAAGGAGTTTTTATAATTGTTAAAATGATGTTATAAATGGATTTTACAAGTGAATAAGATCTATAATTTGTGAAGTTATAAATAATGAATTTGTAAAATAAGAGAATTATAAGTAATTAACTTATAATTTGGATTTTTGGAATATAAATGAAATAAATGGAAGTTTTTAAAATATAAAAGGAATTTATAAACATTGTTTTATAAATCCATAATCAAATAAATTTGATAAGTTAAATATAGAAGTTTATTAAAGGAGATGAATCCACGATTTTGGATAGTGGATGATCCTTTAATTAAATATGTAGAAGTGTTGAATTTGGTTAGAGATTTATATCCACTATTTTGGACAGTGGAAAATTCTGAATTAAATGTGTAGAAGCTTTAAATTGGTAAATGAATTATATTCACAATTTCGGACTGAATAATCTATTGAAAATTAAGTAAATGTTTTGAAAGTGATCTTTTAAATGGAGTTAAAAGATTTGAAGATGTTTTAAAATGTGTTAAATATCGAAACCAAAGATTTCAACATTCATTGTTGAAATAGACGTTTTCGAAAAATAAGGAAATGATGGACTATAACACTGTTGTCATAGTAAATGATTTTCGAAAGAAAATATTTGTATAGTATTGGGATTTATATATCTATCTTAATTTCGAATCCCTATACTATTGATTTTGGGTTTTCGTAACGATGTTTTACGCAACATTCATTTTGACCCAAATAAATGTGTTTAAAGAGAATGATTTCCTTAAAGAATAAAATATATACTTAATTATGATTCAAGTATATGCAATATTTTCCAAATGTTGAAAATAAATTGAATTGTGAATTACTTATTATTAAATAAGTGTATGGAAATGTTTTCCAACATAGAAAGTTGAAATGTTTTGAGAATATATCTTTTTAAAGATAATTTAAAGTGAATATTTGGCAAATGGTTTAATTAATAAAAGATTAATTAAAAAGGCCTAGTGATTGTATAGCTAAATATTTGTTTGTTTGTTTTGATAGTTAAATAACCAACTATCAGACTTGGCCAAAATTTTAGTTCCTCGACTTGATGTGGGAACTATTTAGTCGAACACTTAGTACATAGCCTTCTGTGTAGGCTTGATTATCGTTTGTGTTGAAGATGTTGATTCGTATATTGCGGAATATTACTCCAATCTATCGAGCTTCCATCTTGGCCCGAAGGACAGCAAGTTGAAAGTTGGAGACGTGATAAGTCTGTGAGGCTTAGTTGCTGTGTGAGGTTGAGAAATGCTTTTGCGTTGTTGGTGCGAAGAGACCGGGATCGGTTTATCCGAAAATCACTTGGGACCAACGTATAAGCGACGATTGTGCAGATTGCTTGTGATGATATTGTTATTCCAGATTTTCATAGTGGGGGACTGCTTGTTGATCGTTTGGGGTTAAAATCCCAATATACATCCAATAGCAGTGGTCTCTTCATTTATGAAATATCCAATGCGAGGACTATTCGCTACTAACCCTAGGGATTTCCCGACAGGATGTAGTAGGAAAGTACCTTCGGTTTGTCCTGTTCCTTGACAACTTGTATGGATGTTTGTCTGACATTGCATTTCTATAGATTACGTACATTGATTTTTACAAACGTACATCAGTGGTGGCGGAGAAGGCAACTTCTCTTAGCTTAACACCCTCCTTGAGACGTATGAGCTTAAGGGTTGCATTTTTGCGGAAGGCAATTAGTAGTCAACGGAAATGGCCGTGTGGCATTCTAAGTGATGTGATATGTGATTGTGAAAGGTAATCGTTACCTCTAGCCTCATCAACCGGAAATGACGAAAACATGGTTAGATGCGGCAAAGCTAAGTGGGTCGCTCCCAAGTAGGATATGATCATCCTCTTCTAGATATATCTTTGCACGCTATGACGTCGTGTATCTGTTTATTGTGGTTTGTATGCTAGAGGGCCCTCGGTAATGGTCAGTAACGACCGGAGGATGATACATTCGATGCCATATAGTTATAGAGGTGGACCGGTCTTGTGTTGGTAGAGGATCCTTAGTGATGGTCCTCGATACATTTTTCTAGAGATGTACTGCCGGAAGGTAGTCCCTTCACCTGGTCATTTGTATGGAAATCCAAACTCCACTACGTGTTTTCCATTTTGATTGTATTACCCAATTGGGCTATATGTTGGAATTTAATCAATGTAGCAATTTCGGCTATGATTAATATTATCTGTATATAGTAGACGCTACTATAATATAAGAGGATTTGATATGATATGTTTTAGTTATCGTAAGGTAAAAGCATGTCAGTATTTATGTATGGACTTGTCTTACGGGATACTTTTGTTTTGATAAAGGAAAAGTTTTGGTAATTTAATAAATTCAGTTGAGTGTGTTTCTCACGCTGGTTTACCAGACTGATCCGGGCGTTCTTCCCTTTCAATACTCGGGTCAGACCGAGTATATTTATAGGTCTAGATTTGATGCTTTTGGAGCTTCAGCAGGAGAGCTGGAGACTTCATTTCGTATACGCGTATCTGTTTTGATTATTGATTATCCGCTGTGCTTAGTTGTTGTTATTATCAATATTTGTGAGGATAGGTTATTATACCTGTTCAAGCTGATAACTCTGGTTGATTGTTGAACTCTGATCTATGTATGTATATGTACAGTTTTTATTTGTAAAGATCATTGATATGATATTATATATTATCCGCTGCGATGTGAGATTCTGTATTGTTCTATTTTATTCTATCTTCTCTCTTTCTTCTTTTCTCTTCTTCTCTCTTCTTTTCTTTCTCTTGATTTTCCATCAGTTTGTGCTTTTTTGATCGGACATGTATGGATTATTGTCGATTCAAAGGGTACGGATTTTAGGGTCGTCACATTCGGCATTGATTGCCTACGTCCACTTTGAATATTCTCTTTATTGCTTCTAAATTCACTTGATTACAGTTAAAAACAACAAGAAATTACAAGAGATTAGAAAAGAATGGAAGAAGTCAGTTACAATAAGAGCAGAGAACTAACAGCATAAGAGTCCCTAGAATGGTCCCATGTGCCTCTATTTACAGAGGAAGGAGGTCTCCAATCTGACTAAAATTTCAGCAATAGGACTTCCCCCACCATATGGGCCCCCCACAAGAAGGGCTAGACCCAACTCCCAATGCATAGGGATCGACAACGATCCCTCCATGAGTCCAGTTTGGGCTAGCGACCCCTATGATGGCTCTCTTATGGTCTATAATGATGGTGTTTCAAATATCAAGGTGATTGGATGCATGAAGCTCTAGTTCTTATAGTACTTCGGTTCTAATCTCAACTTTTCCTAGGTTATGCCGATCCCTCTTGGTTCCCCTATGTGTGTCGATCCATATCTCATAGTCCATTCCATGCCGACCCGTATCCTGCAAGTGAACCATGTCTTTCCCTTTTGCTCAAACCACACCATGCCGATCCGTGTCGATCTAGCCTCATCATGCTGACTTGTAGCCTACAAGCAAACCATGCCGATCCATTTCCCTAACCATCAACATGCCGACTTCTCTAGCTTTACAATTCGTACTGACCCATCTTTACTTCCACTCAAACTAACCACCTTGGCACATAACCAGGCTGATCCATGTCTCTTGAACACAATATGCGGACCCATATCTCCCAAACACATTATGTCGACCCGTCACCATATTACGCGTATACCAATCCATCCACATCTTATCCAATTTAACAAGGATTCATGTCAAAAACATGGGGGTCTGGGTGTCCCCAATCTGATCGCCTTCAATCAAGCTCTGCTAGCAAAATGGCTCTGGCGCCTGCTCTCGCCGGGACAGTTTATTTGGAAACAGTGGATTCTAGCTGCTCATTATAATGCGGACCCCTTCCTCGTTCTCCATTTCGCTCCTCATCATAGGCCTTCCCCCTTCTGGACTGGTGTTCTTACCTCTGTAGACCGCTTCAACTCCTTTATCCGAACCCATGTTGGAAATGGTGCTAACTGTCTCTTCTGGTTTGACTCATGGCACAGCCTCTCCCCCCTCCACAAATCCTTCCCTCTTCTTTTTTCTCACTCCAACCTCCCCCGCCTGACGGTGGCGGAGGCGGTAGCCCGCGGACTTCCATGCTTTTGCCCCTCAACTCTCTTTTCTCCTGACACACTCTCGGAGCTCTTCTCGTTACTGCGCCTGATTCAACACGTATCACTCGACCCCCTCGTGAAGGACAGTCATGTTTGGTCGCCCTCTCCTTCTCATGGTTTCACCGTCTCCAAGTACTCCTTGTTTCTTAATCACCCTGGTCGCCTCTTCGCTTTCGCCCGTGTCTGGAAGTGCCACATCCCTCCCCGCGTCAAATTTTTTCAATGGTGTCTAATTCATGGACACATTAATACCAAAGACCGCATTGTTCGTTTTAACATTTTGTCCGACCAGCTCTACAGCTTGTGTAAGACTGAAGCTGAATCAATCCGCCACCTCTTCTTCGAATGTGATATTTCCCACTACATATGGGTCTCAGTCTGTAGTCACATCTTCGGTCGTACTCATTGGATCAACGACTTTTTCGAACATTGGCAGTATGGTGTACCGAATCGACTTCTAGACTCCCTTCTAGCCATTTTCAGTTGGGTCATCTGGAAAGAAAGAAACGCTTTTTTATTCAACAAGTCAACCAGCACCCTTTTTAGCCTTTGTTGCAGAATTGCTTACATTTTCGCTCATTGGACAGGTCAGTCTTCTTCCTTAGCACCTTTCAGGTTCCGTCTCCCTGCAGTTCAGTCCTCTTCTGAAGAGGCGGAAGGCAGCGCTTCATCGACATCGCCAGGAGACAACTAAGTCTTAACCTTTCTCCGTCAGTCTCTGAACCTTGTTTAGTAGTAGTTGAAGTTTTTTGACAGTGGAGTTATTAGGCCCATCAATGTTATAGTCGAAAATGCTGGGAAGTAATTTTTTGTACTCAAATCAGTGATGTTAAATCTAAACTTGAACTATGCTGTTTGGCTACCGACCAGGCTTGTTGGTCGGACTACTTATATATTAATATCATTATAATCGGCTGTGTAGCTCCACGCTACACACCCGTTTGCATCAAAAAAAACAAGGATTCATGTCGATCCCTATTCTAACCAGACTAAATTCCATAATTCTAACATTCTGCATTGTCTATCTATTAACTCTATTCACTCTGGACCATATACCACTACCCAAACATTATGCTTTGGCTAAGCGACTAACGTCTCGTGATTATCTTTCTCATCATTAGTCGAGCCTGGCTTTTGTAGTCAGCCACATGTAGCCGGGTTAAGGAACCGGGTAACAAACATAGAGATGATATAGATTATTATTCTTCTTGATTAAGATTAGGAGATTGGAATGAGATTAATTTCCCCTAGCTTGGATTCCAAGCTTTTCTTGAATTTTCTTCTTCTTATTTTCTCCTAGTAATGGCCGGATCCTCTTATGTTTTACGTTTTTGTGAAATGAGAGAATGAACGTGAATGGGTGGTAAAGTCGTGAATATATAAAGGTGCGACTACTTCCTATTATACTCTTATTTGAATTAATTAACAAATGACCCATTCCTAAGCCCAATTAAATGCTAAGCACGACCTTTAATTATTTATTCAAATCTCAACCCCCTTACCACTCTAATTATTTATATTACTCTATTTAATTTATCTAATTAAATCTCCTGAATAATATTATCAAAATTAGGGTGTTACTGGCTCCCCTCCTTAAAAAATTTCATCTTCGAAATTCAATAAGGACTAAATACAAAACATAGCAATCATCTATAATAACTCCCAACAACCATACAAGTCTACCTAACTAGTAATTATCTATATAAAACTAATATAGACATACCCTCGAAGAAGAAAAGGATAGGTATCTCTAATCCTATCTTATGTCATCCAAGTACGGTCCTTCTCGTTGTCACTGCATTGAACTTTCACCTACTTCATTGTCTTGTTCCTCGATATTTTCTCATCTCTCACTACAACCCAAACTGGTCGTCTAACAATAGTCAAATTAGGCTCTACTATCAAATCTTCCAACCCTGTCGAAGGAATAATAGATTTTGAATCATGCACATACTTGCGAAGAAAAGACACATGAAAACCATCATAGACACCTGCCATACTACTTGGTAACTCTACTTTGTATGCGAGCTTTCCAATCCTTTTTATAATCTGGAATAGATCAACATATCTCGATGCCATTTTCCCCGACTTTCTGAATCGTACCACACCCTTCATCGTTGATACTTTAATGAAAACCTTATCTCCAACTGAGAATTCTAGGTTTTAATGCCTCTTATTCGTGTAACTTTTCTGCCTGGACTGAGCTTCTTTCATCCTTTCTCATACTAACTCAATCTTCTTTTTCGCCTGTTTAACCATATCTGGACCTAAGACCAATATATCTTTAGTCTCCAACCAACATGCTGGCGATTTTCATGGCCTTCCATAAAAAGCTTCAAAATGCGCTATTCCTATACTAGTCTGATAACTATTATTATAGGCAAACTCCACTAAATGCATGTGATCTTTCCAAGATCCACTAAATTCCAACACACAAGCTCTCAGCAAATCCTCGAGTACCTTATTGACTCTCTTTGTCTGCCCATCCGTCTGTGAGTGATATGCAGTACTCATTTAAGCTTGATACCCAACAATCTTGTAGACTCTTCCAGAATTCACTAGTAAACAATGCATCTCTGTCAGTGACGATACTACTAGGAATCCCATGTAGTCTACTATGTTCTTCATGAATAATTTAGCTAAAACAGGTGTCGTCCTGGTCGATTTAACCGAAATGAAATGGACACTCTTGGTCAACCTGTCCGCTATGACCCGTATACTTTTATTTTCCCTATTTGAGCTTGGCGACCTGTCTATAAAATCCATGGATATAGGATCCCACTTCCAAACTAGAATCTCTAAAGTTTGAAGCAATCCACTTGGTTTATGATGTTCGGCTTTCACTTTCTGACAGTTTGCACACTACCTAATCCACAAGCAACGTTCCTCTTTATATCTTCCTAATAGAAGCTCCTCTTTATATCTTGATATATCTTGGTCCCTCAAGTATGAATCATAATCTTGGACCAATGACAATCTCCAAGAACTTCATTCCTTAAGTCCTATACATTCGAAACACATAACCGTCCCTTCTTTCTCAACCATCCCCTTAAGTCAAGACTAAAAACCTTTAGATCATCAATCTATAATCCCTCCTTAAGCCTTAAGCCTTCTAATCCTCTCGGCTAATAATGGATCCTCCTTCTACTTAGAACCAATCCTTTCGAGCAATAATGCTCGAACTTCCAAACAAGACAACATAGTTGTGCTCTGACTAGAACTAGCAGTCAATCTTAAATGCACACTACAAGTAATCCAAGTTTCTAAATCTCTCCATTCTACTGACATAGCTAACACCACATTATGATGTCTACTGCTACTTTGTTTCCTTTTCCAGAAGTATACTTTATATCAAAATCATAAGCTGGTAAAAACTCTAGCCACCTCTGTTGCCTCATATTTAACTCCTTCTGAGAGAATAAGTATCTAAAAGACCTATAATCTTTGTGTAGCTAAAATCTCTCCCCTAAGAGATAATGCCTCGAAATCTTTAATGCGAAGATCACCGCAGCAAACTTCAAATAATGAGTAGGATATTTCACTTCGTGCGGTCTAAGCTGTCATGAAGTGTAGCGATCAATTTACCCTTCTACATCAACACAACTCCTAATCCAATCCCACATGCATTGGTATACACCACTAACCCTTGGTTTCCGTCTGAAACTACCAATACTAGTGCATTGGTCAACAAATGCTTTAACTTAAGAAGTGTTTCCTCACATTTATCGGACCAGACATACTTCACATCCTTCCTGGTTAACTTAGTCAAAGGTGTTGCTATCTGTGAGAAATCCTTGATAAAACTTCGGTAATAGCCAGCAAGTCCAAGAAAACTTCTAATCTCAGTCACCATCTCTGGTCTCTTCCAATTATTAACAGTTTCGATCTTAAGTAGATCAACTGACAAGCCTTTCTCTAAAACCACGTGACCGATAAATTTAACCTCTTTCTTTCAAAAATGACACTTGGAAAACTTCGCCTTTAGATGATGTTGTCTCAGCGTCTCATGCACCACTCTAAGATGATCTTCATGCTCCCTTTCATCCTTAGAGTATACTAAAATGTCATCTATAAACACTAACATGAACCTATCCAAGTACTCTCGGAAAACTTGATTCATTAAATCCATAAAGAAAGGATGTGCATTTGTTAACCCGAATGACATTACCAGCCACTCATACAAACCATACCTAGTCTGAAATGCTGTCAAAGGAATATTGTCCTCTGTCGCCCTTAACAGATGGAAACATGTCGCCAAATCCAATTGAGAAAACACTCTAGCTCCACTCAACTGATCAAACATATCCTCTATTCTCGTCAAAGGATACTTATTCTTGATTGTCCTCCCGTTCAACTTACGTTAGTCGATACACATCCTCAACGACCCATCTGGTTTCTTTACGAGTACCGCGGCCGCTCTCCAAGACGAACTTCTTAGTGTAATAAAATTCCTTCCTTTAAAATCCACTAGTTGTACCTTCAATTCCTTCATCTCGGTTGGTTTCATCCTACTAGGCGGTGTACTAACAGGTTCAGCTCGTTGCACAAGATCCATCTGAAACTTAACAGCTCGTTTCAGTGGTAGTCCTGTGGTCGGCTCAAAGACATCTGCAAACTCTCTGGCTACTCGAACCTGACATAGTTCTTCTCCTACTTCCACAGCAATTAGCAAAGCACAACTACTCCAGTCAGAATTTTCCACTGAGAATATGGTTCAGTTATTACTATTAAGGTGTCTTAGTGATATCTCCTCATCCTACCAAAATATCCTAGCCTCGTACTTACTCAACAAATCCATACCCAAAATGACTCAAAATTTTACGAAATCGAAAAATTACAGACTTCATGCAAAATTATGATCTAACAAATCAAGTTATAACTGGTCACATCTCATTCCTATAGTTGCATCTGGTTTCTTTACGAGTACCGCGGCCGCTCTCCAAGACGAACTTCTTAGTGTAATAAAATTCCTTCCTTCAAAATCCACTAGTTGTACCTTCAATTCCTTCATCTCGGTTGGTTTCATCCTACTAGGGGGTCTACTAACAGGTTCAGCTTGTTGCACAAGATCCATACGAAACTTAACAGCTCGTTTCAGTGGTAGTCCTGTGGTCGGCTCAAAGACATCTGCAAACTCTCTGGCTACTCGAACCTGACATAGTTCTTCTCCTACTTCCACAGCAATTAGCAAAGCACAACTACTCCAGTCAGAATTTTCCACTGAGAATATGGTTCAGTTATTACTATTAAGGTGTCTTAGTGATATCTCCTCATCCTACCAAAATATCCCAGCCTCGTACTTACTCAACAAATCCATACCCAAAATGACTCAAAAATTTACGAAATCGAAAAATTACAGACTTCATGCAAAATTATGATCTAACAAATCAAGTTATAACTGGTCACATCTCATTCCTATAGTTGCATACCCTCCTATCGGACTCGCAACACTTAAGGAAGTAATAAGGTATGTGGGTTCTAAGCATATCCTATCAACCAAATTCTGAGATATAAACGAATGTGATGCACGGTATCAAATAGTGCCCTAGTTGGTATACTCTGAATCAAAAACGTACCTTCCATCACAGTCTTCCCTTTATCAGCTGCAACTGGCGGCCATATAATGGTCCAATATCAAAAACCTTTCCCGTGTCCGTCGTGACTGGCTTTGGACACTGGTTCTTATAATGCCCAACTTGGTCGCAGCTAAAGCACTCCACATTCTTCTTATCTACAGCCTTCTTCCCCTTGCCTGACCGGCACTCATGCGCATGATGATCTTTCTTGTCACACTTAAAGCAAACTAAATCAGCCTTTGCTTTCTTGGCAGCGTCTCCCTTTTGGACTCCCTTCTTCTTAAAGAACTTTCTCTTCTTTCCCCAAGAAACCTGGGTTTCAACTAGCTTCTCTCTAGCACAATAGCAAGCATCTCTTCATGGCGGATTTCTATCTCCACAACCACATTATAAGGATCATGGATATGTGTCAGGGTCACCCTAACAAGTTCGGGCCTCATTCCCTAAATAAACCTCTCATTCCTTCTAATGTCGGTGTCTATAGTAGCATACCTATAATAGGACGATTCGTTAAACTTAATAGCATACTTGATTACCGACATTTCACCCTGCAACAAATCCATAAACTTCCAAATCAAAGCATACTTAAAGACTTCGAATAAAAATCTCTATTCAAATCTCCTTCTAAAATCTTCCCAAGTCAATTCCTCCTTCAGAACTTCGGTAGTAATAATGTTCCATCAATGAAGCGCCGACCCTTGCAACTGCCTAGAGGCCAACCTTCTCTTCTTCTCATCATCTAAACCTAAATCAGCAAATATTCTCTCGCAATGCAACAACTAATTCTCTGTTTCGATAGCATCCTTCGTTTCCATAAATGGTTTCCCACCAATACAAGTATAATCTCTACTCATCTTAGCATAATTATTCCCAACTGGAGCCACATGATTAGCTCCTCCAACATTTCCACCAACTCCAGCATAAGCTCCTACTTGCATCATATTGACGAAAAACTAATACATCACCCCTAAATCTACTGGTGGATTTCCAACACCATACTGTCCTCTGCATTTTGGTTAGCATTAGCCTGTCAAGCCGGGTTCCTCCTGGTGGATGTAACATTTCCATTGGTTGTGGTGCTGTCTCCATCAAGATTTTCTCTTCCGTTTCCTGCCTCCATATCTTCTTTCTCGTAAATCTGCATAAGAGCCTTAGTAAGATACAGAAGAATGGTCTAAGAGAGAGGGGAATACGTACTTATATATATATATATATATATATATCCATATATCAAATACAAATACGTTACTATAACATTAACCCAAACCCCGATCATATTTTCCTATTCATTAGATTGTGTTTGAAAATTTTTAGGTTTAATTTTCTTTTAAGTTTCATAAACCTATGCTTTGATACCAACTTGTAACATCCTCCACTTGGAGGTCCAAAACAAATGGCTATGGATACCACTGTCATCTATAGTTATTAATCCTCGACGACCAAATACGGAATGTTAGATACATTGATATAACAGAAACACATGGATATCAAAAAAAAATCAACAAACAACTTTTTTATTTCATTTCAAAACATTTTAAATTCATTACACAATCCTAATTTGAGAACCACGTTAAAATATAATTATTACAACATATGCCAAGAGAGGTATATGAAGATGCCTCCTTAGATGATCAGAGTATATAACTTGGCAATTAACAACTTTTCCTCTACAACAACACACAGGGGAATCAAAATAGAAAAGAAATCTTAATGGCTATCTTGCCTCTTGCATATCTCCGGAAGCTTAGTCGTCTAAAGATGTACTGGAAAACCTCAACTCTCAAACTACTTAAAATCAATTGAGCACCTGAGAGTTAAGGGAAAAACATAAACTTCGAGTCAGACATAAAGCCTGTTATGAATAATAATCTACCATCTCAAACCTTTTAGGTATCTAGTGAAACCACATCACGTAGCGGAATGGGTTTTCCCCACTAGTGTCCTAAAACTTTATAAAACCATATACTGTGCTCCTGCATCCATAATGGCTAAAATATAACAGTTCAAAATTGTATGATGATATGCAAACAAATAATTCAATTTTGGATTTTCCATCCCTATTCATTTTGACTAACTGTCTCATTTATAGTTTCTAGGGTCACTATTAAACTTAATATTTTTCATGGGCCGACTATTAACCTATTTAACACTTATAGACTCCCTGTCTAGTTTCATAGTTTTCATGGGATCAATAAGAACTTATTTTCCCCTACCAATAACTTCATTACTTTATGGGTTCTCCCTGAACCTATTGGCATCGCCAATAACTTCCCTCTTATCCTAGTTTCCATGTGTTGACTAAGAACCTATTGACTTCTACCAATAACTTAATCCGAATATAGTTTTCATGGGTTCACTACAAACCAATTATCCCCTACCATTATCTCTTTCTAATCATAGTTTTCATGCGTTTACTATGAACCTATTGGCACCTGCCAATTACTTTTCCTAAACATAGTTTTCACGGGTTTACTATGAACATGTCTATTTGACAACTTCACTATTTAAGCATCATGCATTCTGGTCCACCTAACCCCTAGATGCAATTCTACTCAATTAGGAGCTAATTCAAATTATATTCACTACTGGCTCAACCCAGCTGGTTATTATGCCCTTTCACCCCAAAATAGAGTTATGGGTCCATTTCAACGTGAATATGTGTGTGTATGCATATACACACACACACACACACACACACACACACACATATATATATATGAAGAAGTAAACATAATAACATAATAATGCCAGCACCAGTGGTTTAATATCCTTGAAATCATTTTATATAAAACTTGATTAACCCCTTTAACCCATTAATCAAGGAAAACTTCTTCAAAAACTTCACTTCAAAATTCTTAATTGATGCCATAGTTTTTTTTAAAATGAGATTGCATTATTTTTTTTGAAAACTAAGGCTCTTGAAACCTTAAAACATTAGTTTCGAAACCCTTGGATACCTCCTTCGAAAGCATTGAAAACTTCTTTTCAAAACATTAGATATATACCTTTCGAATCTCTTTAATCATTTCTTTCTAAATCAAAATGCAACTTTCGAAAGTACTAAAGCTTTACTTAGAAACATAGCTTCGAAACCAATGAAAGTACCCCCTCAAAACCATTGGGTTTTGCTTTAAAACATCTTTTGAGTCAAAGTGGATCCATACGAAAGTTTCTCTTTCAAAACCTTTAATCTTCATATAAAATTATTTGTGGAAAATTTGATGGTGTCAGAACCATTTTTTTGAAAGAACAAATCATTTAGGTAAAACACTTGAAGGTTAGCTTCAGAACCCCTTTCGAAGCCGTTGCCTTTGAAACCATTAACCCCTTTTAGAAAGCTTTAGGAAATGGCTCATATTTACAAAACAAAGGCTACCTTTCGAAATCATTGATATCCTCAATTCCTTCGAAAGGCATAAGGTAGACAGAAGGGTTTCGGCTAGGGCGAAACTACCACTTCTTTAAATCATTAGTTTGAAAACTAACTAACTCATTTGAAAGTTATGCTTTATATAATAAGGTAGCAACCCCTTTGAAAGCCATATGTTTCTACTCCTTTGAAAACTTTTATTAAAACAAGGCAGGTGCTTATCTTTTGAAGGTAAAACAAACATTTCGACCACTATCGAAAGCAATGGTTTCGACGCCATGCTTTCCGCTATTCTCCAATCTGCTACGCACCATACTTGTGATACCTTGTGTATAGGTTTCAACTTGATTGAAGTCGGAAGCTATGAGTCGAATCGTGCTTCAAAAGAGGTGGAATCCATTTTTCTGTGTAAAAACTGATTAATGCTAATAAAGTAATAATTTTGTAGCTAACTTGCCTACTTGTAAGCATTTAATTTGTTGCCTTAAAATTTTCAAAAATATTTTCCAAATAAAACTGCCGCAAAATTTTAGATCTAAAGCAAGATTAATTTCACAAATAAGCCCTTCCATTAAGCAAAACAATTAAATCATTTAGGTCCTCCTTTCAAAATAATTTAATTCTCATAGTAAATCACTTAGGAAAAATCTCCAAAAATCACAGAAATTCACTTTTAATATGTTGTCTAATATATAAAATTTCAAACCTAAATTCTTCATATAATTTCAAAAAATAATTTCTAAACCCAATTATTCAAATTTTCCTTTCGAATTTCATACTAAATTTTCCACAGCTTGGAAAATAATAAAAATTAGAACCCATCTATAAAATCATGTTTTACATGGCATAATTTTTTTTCATGGCATTCGAAATCAATTAAATCGATTTTACCCTTAAAACCGTATAAACTCATATTTAAACAATCTCGATTAAATCAAACATGTTATGATCTAAGCATATCATCATCCAAATCATCGTAAAATGGATTTAACCTTAAACTTGAAAACCAATGACCATAAAAAAATAGATATGATACAGATTATTATTCACCTTGATTAGGATAAGGAGATTGGATTGAGGTTAATTTCCCATAGCTTGGATTCTAAGTGTTTCTTGAATTTTCTTCTTCTTCTTTTCTTCTAGTAATGGCCGGCTCCTCTTATGTTTTACGTTTTTGTGAAATGAGAAAATGAACATCAATGGATGGTAAAGCCGTGATTATATAAGGGTGCGGCTATTCCCTATTATACCTTTATGTAAATTAATTAACAAATAAACCATTCTTAAGCCCAATTAAATAGTTAAGCATGGCTTTTTATTATTTATTCAAATCTTAACCGCTTATCAATTTAATTATTTACATTATTCTATCTAATTTATCTAATTAAATCTCTCGAATAATGTTATCAAAATTAGGGATGTTACAGTACCCGTGGGGAAGGGATATATATTTGCGTATAGGTAGAAAATAAACCATGGTTTCACCTCGGATTTGAAGTACTAAATGACTCAGTAATTTTAGGGATGTCAAAGGGTATACTTCTTGTGGAAGGTATTAAATGGCCATTAGGTCTTCCTTCTCCCTATATAAAAAGTCTTAAATAACCTATGACAGTGACTAATAGGGAAATGAGATTTGCTTCATTTCTAACAAGAGGTATTAAGTAACTGGAGTGGGTACTTCCCTTGACTTATATAAGGTAAGTTTTAACAAGATTTTAGCTATGGGGTTTGGTAGGCTATGTCAAATTGTTAATAAATCAGTATTTAAAATTTCGAATGGCATATAGGCTTGAACTATCAGTGCTCCCGAGCTATCATTAGCAAAAACTTGGATTACGCCCTAATGGATTTCACTTTCTACAAGTGTAGAATCCATACGCATTACGCAAAGACCTCAGAATTTAATTAGTTTTTTGTTTGTCGAAGGTGGGCTGTTTAACGCTTAGATAAGTTTTGAGATGCGTTAGTAGTAGGACAATTATAAATCTGTATTTAAGGGTCATCAGTCTTGTAGCTAAGGCCGATTGACTAGCGATTACTTTAAGGAGGACCCGCTTTGGGGTTGAGGTATTAAATGGTCGTTGCGTTTTCCACTTCTATATTTAAGAAGTATTAATGGTCGAAGTTTTCCTTTGGATAATACAATACTTATATATATGTATGTATGTATGTAGTCGTTGCTTGGACAATCTTGGATATATCGTAAGCGTAGATGAAACTAAATGGATAAGCCGCGAATAATAGACATAACATTTAAATAGAAATCAATCGATGTAAATTAGTGTTATGGATAAAGTATGTAATTTACCAGTCACTGCAAAGTTATTCTGACCCTTTCCTCATTATAAACTACGGGATAGATTTAGAGGGACAAGTTACTGGCAGAAGGTGGGAACGGCAGATGAAGAAGTCTTTTCATTCATACTCAGCATTGGCAAGACAACTAGATATCCAAGGAATAATATTTCTTCCAAGGTAGTAGCTTTAGTCAGTACATATATGTCCCGTTATATTTTTCTATTCTGTTGTGAGTTTATGTAGATAGCTCTCAAATATCAGGGATTTCACAATATATATGTATTCCACAATTTATCCAATTTAACATATGTCAAATATCAAGGATTTCAAAGTACATTTATAATGACTATGTCATTTCCAACATTTATAACATACTATCACTTTTCACCAAGCAATTTCAAACATGTAAACAAGTAGTCTGGGCCAAGGTACCTGTTATAGATGATTAAAAGTGATATTATACTCAATAATAATGTTCTTAGCTGTTTTACAAACAAGGTAGGGTCCAAAAGTAATAACTTGCATTATTCGTTATAAAGTTTATATTTTCAATATAACAATAATTATATACACAATAATATTCAATAAACTAGTGAGTGAAACTCACCCAAGTTCCAGCAACCACTCTCACGTTTTCGAATAGTCCAAAATCGAACACCGCCGTTCGGTTTTGACTAAAATTCCTACAGCTTTAAACTCGACGAATCCAACTTCAATGTGTAGTTATCATCGATATAAGCGCAACTGCGAAAACAACACCTCAATCAGACCGCGTATGAAAAAGATACAATTCATATAAGATTTTGATATTATAAACTATAATTAATTAACTAAAAACTTAATTAATCATATTAACTACCTTACTTATCTCCTTCCCTTCCATCCTTTCTAATTCAAAACCGTTGTGCATGGTGATATTCACTTAAGATGTGCACAGATGCACACCGATATGGTGACTCGAAACATAGATCGATGAACGATCTTCACTAACCACTTTCTCTTCACGATCCCGACCTCCTTAACCCATCACTATCACCTCCGCTTTATTGTTTTGATTCCAACTATGTGCCCTAAAATTATATTATCAATGTCGTATTTCAACCCTGACCATAAGAATTCCAACGACCATCACCAAACAACTCTATGCTCCACCATGAGTTCACCTATGGTCTTTATTTCATCATTAGACCTCTAAAGGAAAATGCGACTAGTTACTGTCCCGTTCGTTCTCAAAAGTCACGATCACCTATAGCTAGCTGCACCATCCCATAATGCCTCCACAAGCTCGCCTACTCTCTAGAAGTTCGTTGTCACAAAACTCGTTGGCATACAACAATTCATTATTCCGGATCTAGTAACACTAGTTTTGTCAAAATCCAAGACAGCGCCTCGAAATGATAATTTCACACGTTAATTAAAACAAATTATTTTTAAACAATTTAATCGCTTAAATTATAAATTAAAATTTACAATGATCATTTATTATTTAAACAGAATTTTAATAAGCTTTTGAAATCATTTTTATTCATATTAAGTCCAAGGTTTAAATATTAATCCCAATATTTAGCTATAAACTTTTCAAAAATCTGGATCGTTACTTAAGAAGAACCCTTAAAAAAAGGGGGAATGATATCAAGTATAATTTTGTGAGTCCTAGGGTATACTCGCATGAAAGATTAAGGTTAAAGAAAGTAAATATCAAATTTTAGAATACTATAAAGATATTTTGATTGAAAAGAAGATAGTAATATGATTGGACAAAAGGGTAATGAGATAGCAAATATGCATAAAGGATGTTGGTTGAGTCAAGGGTAAAGAAGGCAAGATACACGGTAGGAAAGTTGTTTCACCAAGCCAATTTTTCGATGAGTAATTCTAAATGTTCATAGTTTATATTTTTACCAACTACAGTGTGGGAATGCATAATTTATCTGACAATCAGGTGTAATGATTCAAGTAATGGATGAATCTTATTTTTTAGAAGCCAAAAATTGAGTTATGACATGTGGGTTATAGTAGAATGACATACTATAAGTGTTCACCTTAATGGAGTAAGAAATGATAAGGACACTATATCATTAATACCAGTTGATGTTGAAAGGCGGCTTCCATCAACTATTTCTTTTAGGCTATTTGGGTTGTAATCGTAAGTTATCTCCCTTTGGGTATTGGAAAAGCGTATGATATGATATGAGATATGTTTCTATTTAATTACTATGTCGTTTTTCTAGATGAGCGTTAACCGCAATTTATATTGGAAAACTATGTAAATAAAGAATCCCAAGGACACTTAACTAGCGATGAATGTAATTAAAGCTAAATGCTTATAAAGTAAATTACGAAATTAAATTAGCAACTTTGAAATAAAGAATGCTAAGATCCCAAATGCTTTAGAATTTTGGGAAAAAAAATAAATTTTAACGAGCGATGGACAAGGAACGATTGTTGCAAAACCACGAGTTACCATTCTTATGCCTTAAAAGCTAAAATTTGTAAATATATTTGTATGTTGTTTGTTATTTTGAAGTAAAAAAAAGGTTTCTAAGTCTAAGATTAACTGCACAATGCTAGGGCCGATCATATGCATTAAATCATTGACTGAGTCATGATACATTAAGATGTGGCTTGATTTGTTTTTAGGATGGGGAGGCAAATGTTTTGAAAAAGTTATGTTCAAAATGCTTTCGAAAAGTTATCTTTAAATGCTTTTAAAAAAACATATTTGAATGCTTTTGAATGGTTTAATTTTCAAACTATTTGCATGATTTTCTGATTTTCAAATGCCACATGCTTAACGTAAGGAGTGTCGTGGTGTTTGTGAATATGAGTTTTACTATTCAGCAAGGGCAACAATATACAAAGCATATAGAATACAACAACAACTAAACTATTATTCTCAAGCACATTGGCATCGGCTAGAGATGAAACCTAAAACTAAATGGCAAAGTCAATTTAAAAGTAGTAGTAATAATAGATTTATAAAATAAAGATAAAAATAATGATAATACAGATAATAATAATGGTATTAATAGTAATAGGGATCGAAGACCAAACACTATGTCATAGGCTCCTATTCACTAGTCCTGTAATCTAAAACTTACAACACTACCTCTAAACCAACCCTAAGCATCCTAGCCCATGGTTCAGGTATGTGGATCGCTAACTTTCACGTGCTCCTATCCGACATCAGCTCTTTAGATATATTCCAATCCCTTAAGTTCCTTTTTACTACTTCCTCCCATGTTAACTGTAACGGCCCATTTTCCCATACCTTTTGAATCGATAATAAACCACACATATCCAACTCAAATTGCACAAATAAGCGGATTATTAAGGGTGGAAAGAAAATAAAGATAGAACAGAATCTCATACGAATGGAATAACATATATTATTTCAATAATAATCTTTACAGCGTAAAATTTTAAAATACAATATCAGAGTCTAACCTAGATTAATCCTGGACAGTTATAACACCTGCCCGTACAAATGCTGAAAAACAGCAAAACAAATGCAATAGATAATAAAATACGTCCATACGATGATGAAGATCTCCAGCACTCCTCTAGAAACTCCAACCATCTTTAACACAACCTGAAACTACTCGGATCTGACCCAAGTATTAAAAATATCCAGATATGGCTTGATAAACCATCGTGAGATACTCGAAATTTTATATGTATAGATCATGACGATGCTATCAAAACCTTTGAAAAGAAAGGTATCTCATAAGACCATGCCCACACATAAATAAGGACGGGTTTTTACCTTATGATACCAAAACACTTTTACACCAAAATACACTTGATATTATTTTTAATGACATTCTTTCGAAAATACTTTTCGAATAAACTTATTCAAATAAGGTATCAATATCTCGACCAAATCTAAGGTAATATATCTGAATTACATCATCGAAATATACCGAACGAAATATATGATATCAAAAAGGGGTAGCTAAAATATTTGCAAGTCATTACAGCTATTTTTGGACTACAATCAAAACTGTAAATCTCGTATTGGGAATGGAAATCCAACATGATGGGGAACTAGTGGAAAGATCAATCTGTATCCAATGCTTATGTCCAAGACTCAAACGCTATTATACAACAACACAAATGGCTAAAAGTGGATACAATCTGCGAATAACATCCAAGAACTCGAACTTCGCACATCCCTGCCACGTGGTCTAGACGTATCTAGTACCTAGGGCTCAGAACATCTGATAACCCAAATCACTACTATCCGAAATGTGAGCATACATTTGACCACATAGAATCCCATCATAACCGGGATGTGAGGCTCGCGAGGCTAAGCTCAATTTCTTCAAAGCTGCGCTTTTCATACAAAACTATGCTTTGATCATAACAGGTTCCACTTTGAATGTCACAATGTCATTACTTTGATCAATATTTGACTCTCACAAGCATACAACCTCTGAGCTCGTATGTCTCAAAGAATGGTGTTATGCTAAGAGAAGTTGCCTTCTCTGCCACCAAGCGATGTACATTTGTAAAAGTCAAACGTTGTGTCTCAGAAATGCAATGTCAAACATTCGTCCATAAAGTCCATTCTGCGACTGAACGAAACCGAAGGCACTCTCCTACTACCACTAGTAGCGAGTTGTCCATGCAATCCGAAAAATCTCCACAAAGAGGAGACCACTACTATAAATAACTCTATAATGGGAGCGACCCTGAGCATGTCAATAAGCATTCCTCGTGCTATGAAGATCCACGGTCTTCAATAATCATCATCTTCAACATGTCTTCACTTTCAACGTACAATTTGGTTCGAAGTGGTTTTCGGATAGGAATCACCCAAATCCGACTCTAGTTCCTTCGAAGCCAATTATCGATTTAAAAGATATTAAGTTCATAAGTGGATATCAATCATCAATCAATTACTTCAACTTTTATAAAAATAACTTTCTTAGATATATTCTTTTCAATTTATTCCATATTCTTTTCAAGAGTATATGGAATCATTAATCCTCATTTATCAAATCATTTGGTTTATTTAAACCTTTCTTAAATTCTAGAATAATTCCAAATCATTTTCTCTTTTACTTAGGAAAACTTTTCCAAATCATTCTTTAATCTTAATCAAAGATTTCTTTTATTCAAGTTATAACTTTTAATTTAGGGAAAATATTCCCAAATCATTCATTAAATGTTAATCAAAGATTTCTTTCTTAATGTCAAATCATATTCTTCCAAATCGAAGATTTTCATAACAGAGTACTACTGCCACCTTAGATATGGTAAATTTCACCTCCAGGGACTAATGGCAAGTAATCCTACATAATGAATATCTTTGTCTTCAATGATCTCTGCCTTCAATATGTTTTATTTCGAAAATTAGTTTGAAGGAGTTTTCGGATAGGAATCACCCAAATCCAATCTCGGTTCTTCGGATAGAAATCACCCAAATACGATCTCGGTTCCTTCATACCAACCATCGAATATAAGATGTTAAGTTCATATGGGGTTTTGAAAATTAGTTTGAAGTGATTTTCAGATAGGAATCACCCAAATTCAATCCCGGTTCCTTTGTACCAATCATCGAATAAAAGATGTTAAGTGGTTAATTAACATTCTAAGAATTTCTTTCTTTTCTCTTATCTTGGAAAAACCTAAATATGATCTTTTAGAGCATCCAGGCTTTCCTTTTGATCTATTCCACCCATCGTCAAAAAAGAGAAACATAGGTCAGGTAAGTTCAGGGCACTAATTGCTCCATCCCTAACCTTATTTATATACCTTATTTTATCTTCTCAGATCTCATAGGTGGGACAAATATACTAGTCATTTACGCATACTCAGTTTGTTATTATATTCAATTTTCTCCAATTATTGTTTACGTGTTATAAACAATTCCTCTTAACCATTTATTCAAACTCTTATTAAATCTTCCAAACCATTATTAAAAAAATTAATTTATTCTTTTAAAAAACATTCATAATTGATTCTAGAAAATATCGTAACATTTAAACTCAAATTCAAAAGTTTATAGAATTCGCAGCATAAAAGTGCTGCAGAAAGTGCTACATAAGCTTATTTGATTTAGACAACTTTTCAATATTTGAAAATTCATATTTTCTATTCTAAATCTCTTTAAACCATTTTAACAGATTTATAAAATTTATTTCATATTTTAAATCATTTAAAAATATCATTTATAAAGAAATTCTTTTTTGGATTCCGAACTGCAAAACCGCGATGTTTTTAGAAAATTGTTTTGGACATATTTCAAAATATACTTGATGAATCTTGATTTTCTTTCTTTGTTGGAAAACTATCGATATAATAGTCCGAAAAATTCTTATCTCGAATGGCTATATTTCACTTTGTACACTCATTTACTTTTATGGCGCGGAATCGCGAACTACCGCTACGCGACGCGCCTAGTTTTGACTTGTTTTTCAATTTCTTTTCAAATTTCTTGGAAAAATTTAAATGTTTATAAAAGATTTCTAAATCATTTTAAGCTCATTTCAAACAATATTTTTATATTTCAAACTCATAATCCATTTCATTTCATTTTATAATATTATATTATTATGATATCATTTTCAATCATTTTAGATATTTTGAAATCATTAAAACGCTAAATAATTTCTATACACACATTTGTATGGATTTAATTCTCATCAAATCAACTATGTTTACTAACCATTTCTCTTATCATTTATCAAACCAAGTTATCATCCACATCACAAACATTTAATCAACCATAATATCAACCAAGTTATCATCCATTAAATCACCCAATATTCAACATATTAATTTCCAATTTAACACGTGTATTATCAACATAAGTTTTATTAAAATAAAACTAAGATTTGAGTAATCACCTTTAACCAAATAGTTTAAATTTCTACCAACATTCATATAATCCAACGCTTCACTATATTTCAACTTCAACCTACTTTGAAAAATTCGACAAAGCTTCCGCGGTACTTTAAATTTCTCCTACTCCCTTGGAATGAAATGGACGGCACTTCTTCTCTTTTTCTCGCTCCGGAGCTTCTTGAGCTTGCTCCTCCTTCTTGATGTGTTCGGCTTCCCCTTGATCCTCCCTTCCTCCATCATTTCTTCACTTCTTATATGCTAAACCATGTTTTAATGGTATTCTGAGGTCTTTGGCAATGTTTGGTGGTGTTTTGACTTTGTTTGATATGGGTTTGAAAAGGTTAGTAAGGAAATGGAAGAGAAGCCAATAGAGAGTGGAAGAAAGGCTTGAAAACGGAAGAAGAAGAAGTGAGAAAAGTGAGAAAGTGGATGCTTATTTATAGAAAAAGTTTTGGATTAAAATAATATTTTGTAGAAAGACCAAAATACCCTTTACTTACTTTTAAGCAACCTTATTTTTTCAACACTTAACATCACATTTCAAATCATTATTTTATGTCATTTTCACCTAAGTATTAAGCAAAGAATATAATAATTATGTTTGGTTTGATTTGATATTTTACCTTTTGCTTTGAAATGACATGTTTATCTTTTTGTGCTTACTTTTTCTTAATTATATTCTATAATTTTCTATATATGTTTAGTAAAAGTAAACTTGATTAGTGAATTAACTAATGCTTATACTATTTGAATATATATGCTCCTATATAAGAAAATAAAGGTGTGACGACGTTGCGACAATTTTTAAATCGACAAAACATTGATTTTTGGCAAGATGTTTTAGGTCACATTTTGACGTTTTAGTTACACTATTTATTTATATAAACCAAATTTAAAAATAAATTTGTATAATTCTATTTAAAAATATAAACATTCATAAATAAATTAAAATTATTCATTTTACCATTGAAATTTACTTTTCTGAAATCGGCATTTTTCACTTTTTTCGATATAGCAATGTTACTATTTTTGTGTATACTTCTCTTTCGAAATACTATCTAATATTATTTGAATAATAAAACCTTACTTAATTTACATTTAAAATAGCTTTAAATATTATATTTTAAAGTGGTTAAATTCTGGGTCATTACATTAACCTCGGTCGACCTCTACCTCTCTTTATGTGGCCTATAATTTCAATGCGCATAGTGTCTCGGGAGGCCTTCGTTGGAGATGTCTAAGCCATCTTAAGCAGTGTTTCATCTTTTATGAACACGGCCCCATCACAACATACGTATCTCTGCTACACTTATGTTCTAAACGTATTGTCTTTTAGTGGGCCAACATTCTGTACATACAACATCGTAGGCCTGATGGCCATTCTATAAAACTTTCCTTTAATCGTTTATGGGACTTTCCTACCACATACAATGCGAGATGCTAGTCGTCATTTCACTCTTCCCGCTCGAATTCTAAAACTAATATCTTCATCAATCTCACCATTATGTTGTAATATTGATCCTAAATATCAAAAGAATTCCTTTTTTGGCACTACTTGTCCAGCCAGTGTGGCATCTTCATCCTCTGATCTGACACCACTAAACATGCACTTCATATACTCTATTTTAGTTTTGCTAAGCCTAAAACCCTTTAATTCGAAAGTCTGCTTCCACGGATCTAGTTGTCTATCAACCCTATCAAACTTTCATCAATTAGCACAACATCATCAGCAAAGAGCATACAACAAGGAATCTCACCTTGTATACCCTTCGTAGCCTCATCCACCACTATGGAAAAATATAGGGGCTCAAAGCTGACCCTTGATGTAATCTTATGTTAATGGAAAAGTCATTGGTTTCATCATCACATACTCTAACACTAGTCACAACATCATCGTACATATCCTTGATAATGGTAATGTACTTTGTTAGGACTCTCTTCTTTTTCAGATCCCATCATATAACGCTTCTCGGTACTTTATCATAAGCTTCCTCCAATAAGATATATATCATGTGTAGATACTTTGTTTTCTCCTTAAATCTTTCTATAAGTTGCCTTATCAAGAAAATCGCCTCTGTGGTCGACCTCCTAGGCATGAAACCAAATTGGTTTTTTGAAATGCTTGTCATCCTTCTTAATCGATGTTTAGTGACTCTCTCCTAAAGCTTTATTATATGACTCATAAGCTTGATTCCTCTGTAGCTTATGAAACTTGGATTTTTCGTTCATTCTTGAAGATTGGAACTAATATGCTTCTCCTCCACTCATCTGGCATCTTGTTTGATTTGAAAATATTATTGAAAAACTTAGTTAGCCAGCTATAAAGATCCAGAATTTGATCGCCTCCAAATATAACATTTAAGGTGATTTTAAATATAAAATATATAAGATTATATGATTTGAATAATATTAGAGAGGATTTGGAAAAAGAAATACAGGTAAATAGGCACAAGGAAGAAGTTGCAAAAAAAATTAGTCTCAGGGACAACAAGTTTGATATTTAGTCTGAAGGACACTTTTTAGTGTAAACTGAAAATGATAGTTACAACTATCATTCTGTGATTTACACTAAAAAGTGTCCTTCAGCCTAAAAAACAAACTTCTTGTCCCTAAAACTAAATTTTTCTGTAAGTTTTTCCTCGAGCCAAAAAACCCCAAAGAAATATATATATAAAAATAGGAACATTTGCTTGTATTGACAAAAGTGAAAAAATCATGATTTCAGAAAAGTAAGTTTCAATGGTTAAATAAATTATTTTAATTTATTTATGAGTGTTTATATCTTTCAATTATATTCTAAAATTTATTTTTAAATTTGGTTTATATAAATAAATAGTTTAACTAAAACATCAAAATGTGACCGTAAAACATTTTCTCGAAAATCAACGTTTTGTCGATTTAAAGTTATCGCAACGTTGTTGCACATTTATTTTCTTATATATGAACATAAATTTAAATGGTATAGGTATTAATTAATTCACTAATCAAGTTTACTTTTACTAAACATACTTAGAAATTCTAGAATATAATTAAAAAAAAGTAAGCATAAAAAATAGAAAAAAGTTACTAACGTCAAAAGGTAAACATCAAATCGAGGCAAACATAATTATTATTCTTTACTTAATACTTAAATGAAAATGACATAAAGTAATGATTTAAAATGTGATGTTAAGTATTGAAAAAAATAAGGTTTCTTAAAAATTAAGTAAGGTTATTTTAGTAATTTGGCAAAGGGATATTTTGGTAACTTAACACCTCATTTTTTCTATAAATACCAACCGCTTCCTTCACTTTCTTTCACACCATTTTCACCTTCTTCTTCCTCCTTGAAGCTTTCTTTAATGGCTTCTTCTTCTCTCTTTTCCTTACTAATTTTTCTTAAAATCATATCAAATTAACTCCAAACACCACCAAACTTTGCCAAATACCTTAAAATGCCATTAAAACATGGTTTATCATTTAATAAGTAAAGAAATGATGAAGGAAATGGTGGAATCCATCAAGGCCGACCATGTGAGAAAAGGAAGCAAATTCGGGAACTCCAGAGTAAAAGAAAGAGAAGGAAGTGCAGCCGATTTCATTCCAAGGAGTTAGGAGAAAATTCAAGGTTCTACAGAAGCTTCGCCGAATTTTTGGAAGTTTCAAAGAAGAGGTCGATAACATAAAGAAAAAGGAATGGAGTAGAAGTTGATTGGTTGAAGTTTAAGTGAAGTGTTGTCAGTAAAAATGTAGGTAGGAAGTTAATCGATTTGGTCAAAAGTAAGTATTCAAATCTTAGTTTTATTTTAATAAAACTTAAGTTAATAATATTATATATTAAATTAGAAATTAATATGTTAAATATTGGTTGATATTGGACGATAACTTGGTTGATATTATGGTTGATTATATGGTTGTGAAATGATTGATAACTTGGTTTGATAAATAATAAGAGAAATGGAATTTAATGGAAATTAAATCCATAATAATATGTGTATGGAGTGATTTACCCTTTAAATGATTTTAAAAAGGTTGAAAATGATATTATAATAATATAATATTATAATGTGAAATGAAACGAAAAATGAGTTTGAAATATGAAAATATTATTTAAAATGATTTTGAAATGACTAGAAATGTTTCATAAACATTTAAAAGCGTTTCCATGAAGTTTGAAAAGAAATCGAAAAATAAGTCAAAACTAGCTGCGTCGCATAAAGGTAGTTCGCGATTTTCCACTATAAAAGTTAAATAAGTCTACAAAGTAGAATGTAGCTTGGAATCTTTCGAGATAAGAA
Organism: Allium cepa; assembly: GCA_030765085.1. Classification (NCBI taxonomy): domain Eukaryota; kingdom Viridiplantae; phylum Streptophyta; class Magnoliopsida; order Asparagales; family Amaryllidaceae; genus Allium; species Allium cepa. The sequence continues at coordinate 258,190,034 of CM060938.1, read as the reverse complement.
TTTTTGGGATTAATATAATCATAGTTTTCCAACAAAGAAAGTAAATCAAGATTTCATCTTGTAGATTTTTAAAATATGTCCAAAACAATTTTTCAGAAGAATCACACTTTTGTAGGAATGTGACCGAAGTTTAAAATTGATATTTATAAATGTTTTTGAAATATAAACTAAATTCTAAAAATCTTTTGAAATATTTTAAAAGTTATTTAAGTTGAAAATATGGATTTCTAAATGACATAAAAATCGTTTTAAAGTATACGGCTTTAAAAGCACTTTTTGCAACACTTTTGCAATGCTTTTTAATAACTTATGAATTTTGGATTTAAACTCAACAATTCTCTATCAAATAATTTACAAATGTTTTTGAAAGAATAATTTAATGTTTTGAATAATGATTTGGAAGTTTAATTAATCATTTCTAAACTGAAGATTAATAATTGAATATGCAAAAACGGCTAGAAGATTTATCCTTCATGTGAGAGCTAAACGGTAAAACAAGGTGTGTAACTAAGGCTGGAAATGGAGCAACCAGTGCCCTGAACTTACCTGCCTTTTTTATCTTTTAGACAAGGGGTGGAACAGATCGAAGGGAAAGACTGGATACTCTAAAGTTTATATTAAAGTTTTTCTAATTAAAATGCGAAATAAAATCGAATTATTCCAAGTTTAAAAAGGTTTAAATAAATCAAATGATTCGATAAATTTCAAAGAAGGGCTATAATGATTCCATATTCACCAGAAGAATATTTTAAAAAGATTTATATCCATCGAAGATCGTTGCTAAAAGGAAAGGCATTAATCAATCATCAAATCTTCCAATAATCATTTTTTATCGATGATTGGTACGAGGGAACCGAGATTGGATTTGGGTGATTCCTATCCAAAAAACTAGGATTGGATTTCAATGATTCCTATTCAAAAATTGATTCAAACTAATTTTCAAAATAAAATAAATTGAAGACAATGATCATTTATGATGAAGATTTTTCATGATGTAGGACTACTTGCCATTAGTCACTCGAGGTGAAATTTACCATGTCTATGATGGCTGTAGTGCCCTGTTATGAAAATCTTTGATTTTCAAGAATATGATTTCAAGTTAAGAAAGAAATCTTTGATTAAGATTTAATGAATGATTGAGAATATTTTCCGTAAGTTAAAAGTTATAACTTGAATATAAGAAATCTTTGACAAAAATTAAAAGAATGATTTGGAAAGGTTTTCCTAAGTAAAAGAGAAAATACTTTGGAATTATTCCCAGATAAAAAGTGAGGTCTAAATCAACCAAATAATTTGATAAATGAGGCTTACTGATTCCATATACTCTTGGAAAAAAAGGGGATAAATTGAAAAGAATATATCTAAAAAGGATATTTGATTTAAATAAAAGATGAAGTAATTGATTGATGATTGATAATCATAATGAACTTAACATCTTTTTACCGATAATTGGTTTCGAAGGAATCAAAGTGGGATTTAGGTAACTCTTATTCGAAAACCACTTCGAACCAATGTATACGTTTGCAAGTGAAGACGTGTTGAAGACGGTGATTATTGAAGTTCGAAGATCTTCATAGTGGGAGGACTACTTGTTAACATTCTCTGGGTAGCTCCTAATATAGAGACATTTATTATAGCAGTGGTCTTGTCGTGTTTGAATTCTTCGGATTGCAAGGGCTTCTCGCCTAGTAATTGCCGAGAGAGTGCCTTCGGGTTTCGTTCAGTCCCGAAGCGAACTTGTATGGATGAATGTCTGACATTGCATTACTAAGATCACAAACTTTGACTTTTACCAACATACTTTTTTGGTGGCGGAGAAGGAAACTTCCTTTAGCTTAACACCCTTCTCAGATACATACGAACTCAGAGGTTGTATGTTCGTAAAAGTCAAATGGCGATCGAAGGAATGGCAATGTGGCATTCTAAGTGGATTGTTCTTATGAAAAGTAAAGTGTGGTTTTATATTAAAACATGGTTTTGTCTTAGTTGAGCATAACCTCACTCCAAAGCCTCACATCTCGAAAATGATATGGGAACTATGTTACATATTTCAGACATAGTATGATGAGGGTGGCGTATGATCCCTTAAGGTGACCGGCAGCATACGATCTAGGTCACCAAGGTGTCGAAACGAGACCCCTATTGTATGGTATAGTGGTGTGTGAGTCCTTGGCTGAGAAGCCACCAAATACTAAGAAATGTGGTATATTGCAGATATTTCAGCCACCCCTTTTAATATCATATATTCAGTTTGGTATATTCCGTTGACCTAGTCCGGATATATTACCTTACAATTAGTACGAGTATTGATAACTTATTTGAATAAGTTTATTTGAAAGATGATTTCCAGAAGAATGTCGTTAAAGATAATATCAAATTATTTTAGTAATAAAAGTGTTTTGGTTGTCATAAGGTTAAAAAAACCCGTCCGTATTTTTGTATGGCGTGGTCTAATGAGATAGCCTTCATTTTAATGGTTTTGATAACATTATTATGATCTATACATTTAAAATTTCGAGTATCACATGCTAGTTTATCAATCCTATTCCGGGTATTTTTAATCCTCGGGTCAGATCCGAGTAGTTTCAAGATCAATTGAAGATGCTTGGAGTTTTTTGAGGAGAAATGGGGATCTTCATCATCGTATGGACATATTCTATTATCCGCTGCATCTATTGTATTTGTATTATTAGCATTTGTAAGGGCAGGTGTTATAACTATCCAGCCTGAATCTAGGTTAGACTCTTGTAAACGTTTTAAACTTTTCCACCGTAAAGATTATTGTTGACGTAATATAGGTTATTCCATTCGTGTGAGGTTCTTTTATGTCTTTATTTTCTTTCTACCCTTAATGATCTGCTTGTTTGTGCAATTTGAGTTGGACATGTATGGTTTATTTTCGATTCAAAAGGTATGAAAAAATGGGTCATTACATTGGGTTGGTAATCCCTGCATCTCCAGGGCATCTTCACGCCTTAATGGGATGTCATCAGGCCCCAACATCTTGCCTGCTTTCATCCATTTTAGTGCCTCCTATGCCTCGGACTCTTAAATTCTCCGAACAAAATGTCTGCTGGTGTCTTTAAAAGAGTCATCCAACTCAATCATTGTGTTATCACCTTCTTTATTGAATAGCTTGCCAAAGTATTCTCTCCATCTATTTTTTACCTCATTGTCCTTTACCAAAAATTTATTATTATCATCCTTGATGCATTTAACTTGGTTGAAGTCTCTCATTTTCCTCTCGTGAAGCTTGGCTATCATATAGACATCTGCATCACCCTCCTTCATACTTAGCTTTTGATATAGATCTTCATACGCTTGACCCCTTGCTTCACCTCTTTTTGCGTTCTTCTTTGCCTCTTTGTACTTTTGCACGTTGTCTTCGTTCCTGTGATGATGCAAACATTTATAGCATTAATTTTTCTATGATAGCCTTTTGCACATCACTGTTCTACCACCACGAATCTTTAGATTCACATTCACTTCCTTTTGTTATCCCAAACATCTCCTTAGCCATTTTCTGAATGCGCGTTGCCATCTCATCCCACATGTCATTTGTTTCTCCTTTCATATTTCATTCCCCTTCTTCCATCACTCTATTCTTAAACACCCTTGAGGCGTCTCCTTTAAGCTTCCACCATTTTATCCCACTAATCTTGGCTCCTTTATCCTATTGAATGCGTATCCAAAGACGAAACTTAGATATAAAAAGCTGATGTTGTGTAGATGACACATTCTCCAGGTATGACTTTGCAATCTACATAAGCTCGTTTTTCATCTTCTAGTAAGGACAAAGTCATTTTGGCTAGAGTGTTGGCCAATACTAGAAGTAACTAAATGATTATCTCTTCCTAACTAGCTATCATGAGGTCATAGGCAAAGGAGAAATTTAATATTTTGTATCCTTCTTTGTTCCTATGCCATATCCAAAACCACCGTGCACTCTCACAAACCTTCCACTAGTTGTACCAACATGACCATTGAAATATCCTCCTATGAAAAGTTTCTAACTACTAGGCACATCTCTAACCATGACATCTAGATCTTTTAAAAATTCCACTTGGCGGATTTACTTATGCCTTCTTGTAGGGCATAGGCACTACGACGTTTAGAACCTGTAACAATCCATACCTTAATGAGCCTAAATTCTGACAAAAAACGAAACCCAAGTCCATCAATGCACAAATCGTTAGATTTGGTACATGCAAATAAGTATGAGCATTATCAGAGATTGATAGAAATCTAAACTCACAGTGGAAACAATAATAGGATAAGAATACTCACTATGACTACTGCCTTGAAATTTATAGTATTCCTTGGATAACATATTGTCACATCAACATCGAGCATAAGATAAAAGAAGATTTCTCCAACAACTAAACACATCCATCTCCAGTGACCTGTTCCTCTAAATCCATCACATGGGTTGCAACTAGGAGGAGGTCAGAACAATGTTCTAATGACTGGAAAATCTATAAACTGTCCATAACATAAATTTATACCAATTGGTTTCTATTTAACTATTATGTCTATTAAGATTAGTAATTCAAATGCAACCATGCATTGTGCAAACGGTTACTTACCTACCCTTTCCCAAGGTACAAAATACCTTCGAAGTCTTATCAACCACCCAATACTTCCAAACTCATTTTCCACTTAATATTTAAATATGAAGGGGCTTTTCTAATCACTACATAATAATTTTAAAAGAGAAATAAGAAGAATCTTCCATTTAAGACCTTAATCAAGGTAGATCTCGTCATTTAAGACCTATTTCCAAGGTGATTTCCTAACAATGTTGTCAATAGTCAACGGTTCCTAGCTACAAAAACCTCTAACCACTATTTTAGGCTTACAACATTTAATGCACAACTATTACCGCATCTACTGCCAATAAAATCATAGCCATGTATGAGACAGTACCCAAACCACTTAATACCTTTAAAAGGAACATGCGGACTTCTAACCATTTAATACCTATATATTAGGCATGTCCTACATCATTTAATACATATCCTGAAGCGGACTCCTCATTGGTACTATCGTCATTATGGCCTTAGCAATGTGAGAGACTGTATCCAAGCCACGTAACACCTCATTAATAAGGACTAGGCAGACCCTTGACCGTTTAACATCTATTTATAGGTAGGCCTTTGTCATTTACTACCTAACCCCAAGGTGGACTCCTCACTAGTACTATCTAGATGACATCGCTTGGAAACTCATTGGGTTATTGAATACTTCTTTTCAGGAGAGAGGTGAACCTTAGATCATTCACTTAATACCTCAAAGTTGAAGCAAGCTTTTCCTGAAATATCCACTATCACTCTCAATTTTTAACTTTGGAACCTCACTAGGTTACTTATTTCTATAGGGAGATGGACCCTAAAATAGCCACTTAATACCTCAACACCGAAGTAAACCCTTTTAGACACATCCTTATTTATTTGGAATCTCATTAGGTTACTTAATATTTCCTTTTAGAAAAGAAGCGGACCCTGCAGCCACTTAATACCTCAAACCAGAAGCGAACCCCTATAGAGATATCCCTCGCTGCTCCTAGTTTCAAATTTGGACCATTTAATACTTTTAATTGGGAAAGAGGTGGGCCTTCAGAAAACAACTTAATGCCTATGACCCTAAAGTAGGTTCTATCTCTAGTAAAGTCATAGGTCCTATAATTAGTGATATCTCACATCACTAGTAAATGCACCCGACTGCTGATAGCCTCAAAGTGAAGGGCAGTCTTTCATCGAGTGACTCTACTAACCTCGCATCACTATCCTACTAAGTCCAATTAAATATCCTAAGTCATACTTATACTATCTTTGGTTGACATTGGACTTAGCTTACTAATTCCATTTTTATTTAAGGTAATAAGATTTATCTTAAATGCTTATCTACCCATAAATCCTATTTTTATGCTCACAAATGTCAATTTGTCTATAAAATTCTAATGGACATTTCCTAAGACATTTATGAATGATTGCTAATTTCAAGTTAGTAACCTTTTATATCTATTCCATTTTTATCAGTCCTATTTTATACATTTGTACTTATAAATTGTAACTCCCAAATTCATTTCCATTAATTTCTCATTAATTGGAGTTACAGTCTTTAACTAATAGATTGTAACCCCTAATCTAATCCTATCCAATTTTCTCATTAATTTCCCATTAGTTCGGTTTACAGTCTTTTATTTCTTATTAATTATTGGAAATTACTAATTTATTTCCCATTAATAGTAGTTACTATATTTCTTATACTACCTATTCGCTTCGTCAAATACTATAATTACCAACGAACATTACGCAAAAATAACGAACGAATAAATATTATTCTTCTTTATTAACGTAATAAAATTGTATAAACTACCTAATAAAACTACTATTCTTATCCAAATATATTCTAGTCATAAATATTTAACTAGAATGTACTTTCTATATTTAATTTGCTAGAATTAAATTCCTTAGGAAGATTTTCCGCTGTGACTACCATAAATTGGTTTAATACAAAAGGAAAAATTTACTACGTTTGACATTACAAGAAATGGATAATTTCTTTTTATTTAGAATAAATAGTGTAAACTATGGAGAATAAATCTGCACTTACACATCTTTTCCATTTTTGTTTGGCCCTTGTTAAATCAAGCGTCGCCTTTTTAAATTAAAAGTGGAAAAGGTAAACAAATTTATAAAAATCGAACGTATGTTCTTCCCATAAATTAAAATATGAAAAATCTACAACTTTACAAATTTGGGCAATAATTCAAAAATCCTATTTGACACCCTAGTACAAATTTGGACTAAAAATATACAACATTCAAATCTTAAAATCTTTGGGGATGGTTTCTAGATCTAGGTGTAAACATATTTAAAATTATATATAAAATAACAATATGTGGGCGATAGTTTTCTACATTAATTTAAGCCTACAATTCACAATTAAAATTGATTTAGGCATAAAAATCAAAAGTATGCCATCAAAATAGATTTGAAATCATAAACAATATATAAAATTCCCACTCACCTTTTAAAAGCGATCCAAATCTCCAGATCTAAAATAAAACCTTAAATTCATCTCCAAATCCTCTTTTATCCAAGAAAATGTATAAAAGGGTACATACATACTTTAGAATTACAGATCTGAGAAGAAATTTGAGATTGTGAGAGAAAATAGATACAAATATATAAATTACCTCAAATACGCGTATAGTTGATTCTCTTCTCATTTTTATTAGATTTCTATTCTTCTCCAATTTGTATGAATATAGATATAAATATCTTATCTTTATATTTTGGAAAGAAAATGGAGAAGAAGAAATGACAGAGCTTCGTTACTGCCTCTAAAAAATATGAGAAGAGATGGAAGGTTAGGCTTGAATTTAAAGGCATAAGAATCAACTTCAAAAGTCATATCGAAATATATTAAATCTGGGATGTTAGGCCAGACTAACCCTAGCTGCCACCCATGAAGCGGTCGACCGACCCCCTTCCTAAGGGTCGACCACCCTTGGTCAACCGCTCCTATATGCAAGTTGTCTTATGGGCCCTTGGTAATTAATATAAAACACTAATTTATATAATTGAATTATTTCCGTTCTGAATTCATTTTTTGCTCGTAACTTCTTCGTTCAGACCCCGATCGCAAAACTCCAAATATAAAGTTGCTCAGAATTTCACTAATGGTACAATTTTTGTGGTCAAATTCCATCATTTGCACAAATTTCATTTTTGTAACCTAATTAATCAACTAACTAACTAATTAAATAACTAAAGCCAAATTACAGGGTGTTACAAAACCATATCACCAACTACCAGCTTAACTAGAATGATCTTATATCCTTGTCTCTTAATGTCGACCACTCTGTTTATAAGGTTCTTGTTGATTAAAATGTCTACCCCTTTCTATTTCGTTCTTTTCCCATATATCATAACCTAAAACCTGTGTTCTCCACCTCCTTCACCTGTTGGCCCATCCATTTGGTCTCCTGAATGCATAAGATCTTTACACATCTCCTATTCATAAGATCAACTTCCTCTCTTAATTTTTTGGTTAAGGACCCTACATTCCAACTACCCGACTAAAAACTACTTTCATCGACTAGCTTTCTTACCCCTTGCACCCGTCGAGTAAAGTGCATAGACCCTTGCTCATTTATCACTACATCGGAGCATCGATGTAGCATGCAATTAAGGGAGTGATGACCCGGCCCTTTCATGCTTATCACCATACCCGAGCCTCGATATGGCGTGCCACTAAGAGAGTGGCGACCCAGTCCATGCTTATTTATCACCATACCCGAGCCTCGATATGGTATGTCAATAAGAGGGTTACACCCTACGAAATAAAATAAGGTTCCATTTCAATAAGAGTGGTTATGGTTTTTATATTGGCTCGCCAAGCCTATCACAAAGCATATAGAATAATAAAGAAAAAATTCATTTCAGCTTTGGAATTTCTATTTCTCTACCTTATTGATAACAAAGAAAAGTAGCATTTAAAATAATTCTGTCTTGAAAATCTAAAAAATAAACCTCCTTATGCAAATTGTAATTGAAAAAGTTGAAAAAGATTTGGGATCAAAAGTGAAGGTTCCAAGGTACTGTGGAACATGTATCCAAAAGAAGGGTGGAAATGTAAAAGTTTCCATCTAAATTCATTTTTCAGCATTGGAGTATAGATTTAGGGAAAATGGATTTTCAAAAATTTATACATAAGGAATTGTGTGTTATATATTAGATGGTAGTGATTGGATAAAAAATTGGTTAAACCATACTTCTATTCATAGGAGTGTGGAAATTATTGTATGAAAATAATTTTTTGTTTTTGAAAACTTTCATACATATAGAACTACCAGTATGTATAGTTTTTGGAATCATATTTTCAAATTGTTTTTGAATACATTCATATAGGAGGCATCGTTGAAGAATTATTCAGCATGCATATCTTATATATGTGATACACCGAGCACTTTCATACGATGGACTGCAATATTGGTTGTATATTAATTGATTGGATAGTTTAGAATAGTTGCATGCTAAGTTACATGATTAAATCCTTGGTAATTTTTAAGGACAACTTTAAGGGGATAGAATGTAACAACGAAAAAAATAAACGGTAGTTAAAAAATAATTATTAAGGCTCAAAAATAGAATTTGTGCAAGTGATAAAAAATTTCCATAACACTAGGATCATTGTGTTCAGGGCGATTTTTTGAATAACTTTCATATATGAAGTTTTGCGATCGAAGTCCAAATGAAGAAGTTATCAACGTTTGAAGTTTTTGGATCTGAAATAATTAATAAGGTGTTAAAAAGGAAATAAATAATAATAACTGCATGGACCCTGCCGGTGACACCCTAGGAGGGAGAAATCATGTAACAACCCGCAACTTAATTGGTTCGAATTTTGAACAAATCAAAACCCAAGTCCATTAGGGTACCAATCGTCAGTTTTGGTACCATGTAATAAAGATACATATATCAGAGAGTGATTAATATAAATTCATAGTGAAACTAAAAAATATAATAGACCATATGCGCTGACTAAGACTACTACCTTGGAATTAATATTATATCTTGAGCATCATTTTTCTTTCCTAGCATCGAGCATGAATGAGAAGACTTCACCATCTACCATTCCGAAGACATTACCATCTACCGTTTAAAAGATTTCACCACCTATCGTTCCAAAGACTTCACTATCTGATGTTCCCGCCTTGCACCAGTAGCATGCCCCTTTAATCTATCATGTGGGTTGTAATAAGGTGGATGTCAAAACAATGTTCTTGTGACTGGAAAGTTGCATGCTTTACCCATAACACTAATATATGTCGATTGATATCCATTAAGTGTTATGTCTAATATTCACGGCTAATCCGTTCAATCTATATATGTGTACATTATGCCTAACCTCTTCCGATGTATAATATGTATATGTCTATATACACATGTAGTTAAACGTTGTACTACCCAAAATTCGACCATTTAATACTTCTTAAATAGAGAGGAGGCAGAACCAACAACCATTTATACCTCAACCTCGAAATGGGCCTACAAAAACGTAAACGCTAGTCAATTGATCCTAGTTATAGACACCGATGACCCCTATATACAACTTTGTAATATAATTACCATATTACTAACGCATCTCAAGACTCATCTAATGGTTAACTAGCCCGCCTCTGCAAAACAAACAACAAACCAACAATTAAATAAAATTTTGAGGTCTTCACGTATCTCATATAGATTCTACACCAGTAAGAAGCGAAATCCATCAAGACATAACCCAAGTCTTTTCGAATGATCGCATAGGACCGTTGGTGGTCAAAGCTTATATGCCAGCTTTACTACTAAATACCGGTCCAACAACAACACTGACATAGCCCGCCGACCTTCTACTGTCAAAATCTCATTTAACCTAACATAATGTAAGTCAAGGAAAATTACCCATCCTTATTACTTAATGCTTTTTGTTAGAAATAAAGCAGATATTATTTCCTCGATGATTACCGTCGTAGATTATTTAAGACTTCCATATAGGGAGGAGGCAGAACAGACTGTCATTTAATAGCTCAACCCAAAAGTAAACTCCTTGACGTCCATAAAGTTACCGAGTCATTTAACACTTCAAATCTAAAGTGAACCCTTGTCATATTAAATCATTTAACTAGTCTCATTAAACATATGTCCCCATTTAATACCTATAATTTTCTACTAACTTCATATTTATTGCGCTGTTAATTTTGAAGTTACTATCTCTTTTCCATCTACACCTCTAATCCTATAATTTACTAGGTTATTTATAACTAGACATCTGTTTGCACCAAAATTGGTCATAAACACTCAATTGCTGATGAAAGCACCCGTTTACAGTTCCAGATCATAGGTAGCAGAAATGTAGAGAAAATAAGTGTGAAGAACTCTCAAAATTTTAAAGGAAACACACAGAAACATGCAGATTTAGAGTGGTTTGGCATATGGCTTATGTCCACTATGAAATGGCTGACTTTTATTGATCTTTGTTCACTGGTTACAATGAATTACAATAGTAGAATTGAAGTATAAAAGTAGTTTCGACAGAGTCTGAACGTGGAAGAGCCCAAAGAACCCTTTTCTGAAGCTCTTGGACTGCTATTTATAGGTGTAGGCTGCAAACATCTTGCCCATATCTCGGAAGACCTCTTCTCTCACGTGGATGGGCCCGCACGATCGATCTCACAACATTTGCACTCGGTCCGTGGTCGATACGAATGAACTTGGTATCGATCAATATCTCGTCCAATCAATCCGAGATCGATCACTAACATTCTTGAGGATGCACATAAACTCCTGTGAAAATTTGGTGGTATTTGGACTTGTACATTTTGAGTTATGATCGATTCAAGTTCGGATTTATTAGAGGCTACTGAATTCGCATCACTTCTGTTCACATCAATCTGTTCGTATCGATTTAAGCTTGTGTCTGCAAGTTGACGTGGCGCTAAATTCTTGGATCGATCCACTTTGTATATCGAGTGACCGAGTCAACCATTTTTACGCATTCTCTTTGTATCGTCACCTGAGGCTCTGTTCGTATCGATGGTTGGGGGTCATTTCATATCGATAGCTGGAGGTTATTTCGTATCGTTCATCTGATGCTTCATTCGTATCGATCGTTGAACTATCGATACGAACTGTGCAATTGGAATCGATACAAATTGATCCTATTTGATGGATATGAAGTCGAGCTAATTTGATGGATACGAAGTAGAACTAGGCCAAGTAGACATGAGGTAGAGTGCATGTGATGGATACGAATCGCTGGATGCTTAATGGATGCGAGTGAGTTGATCTCCTTGGTTTCCATCGATCATATCTTGAGCATACGAACTCCAATTGACTTGAAATTTGAAATGTTGGCTCCCATAGCTTTGCTCGTATCGTCATATCAATTGTATCTTTATTCAGACTTGGTTAAAATTTACCGACATCCATAGCTGACCTGTACATCACTGGTATTCGAGGAGAACTGTCTTTGGTTTTCAGTTAATCTTTTGGTATCACGGCCTTGCTAAAGGGCGGGATAACACTTGCCCTCCAAAACATGCTTGCGATAGGAAGGTGTATTTTGTAATGTCATAAGCTTGATGTTCATATCCTGTTAATGATCTGCAACGAGATTCATAATCCTACCAGGCCGCGAATGGCGATTGTTCGAGATCGTATGCCGTTCGAGGTGGTTATGTGACCGTTCGAGGTCGGGTGCCGTTTAGGGCGAATTATGATCGCTCGTGGTCGGGTGCTGTTCGAGGTGAGTTGTGACCGTTCGTTGTTGGGATCCGATCGAGGCGAGTTATGACCGTTCGCGGTCGGGTGTCGTACAAGACGAGTTATAGCCGTTCGCGGTCGGGTACCGTTCGAGGCGAATTGTGACCATTCGTGGTCGGGTGCCGTTTAATCGAGTTGTGTATGTTTGGGGGGGCTTAGTATTATTAATGTCAGATTTCACGTTCGAGTGAGTTTCTTAATTGTTTATTATGGTGGTTTATCGCCATCTCAGAGCATGCCTGAGGACCGTTCGCGATCCCGTACATATGTAAGTGGTTTAGCCATTATGAAATCGCAAATAGCAGATTTACATTCAAAATGAGTCTTTCAACATAAATGCCCAACAAAATCAAGTCCAAACATGAGAAATAGAAAAAAGCAAAATAGAGATGTTAAAGTGCAAACACCTATACTGATGCGTCTGATAGTCGTATCAGAGCATGCCTGAGGATCACTCATGATCATATACATGTGTAAATAACTTAATCATGTTGGTGTGGAGTTTGCCACTTATTCGTCATTATTTCAATCAGTTGATGACAAGCTGATGCCTTGATCCTGAGTCGTTCCCAGTTGGTGTAGGTGTTGGTCGTTCTTGCTCCACCGTCGTGGCTCACCTCCGCACGTACTATAATAGCATGCCATTCCTTCACGGTCGCTTTGGTCCATCATCATTACCCTCGGCTTTTTGTTTCCCTTATCCTTGCCTGAATCTTTTCCAAGCGGATCTCCGCTTTTGATTGCATAAACATAAACTCCCTCTCCTTCCTTTCTCTCAGCATTTGCATCTTCTTTCCATGGGAACCTTTCTGCTTCATGATAAAACTCTCTTAGATCCATAGGAGGATCCCATGTCAATGAGTTCTTGAATTTTGTGCCATGAGCTATGTCGGATACAGCTGCCATTAAAACCATGGATGGATCTGGTCGACCCACCAATGCTGCCGTTGCATTGAATTGTGTCAGAAAGATCCTCAAAGATTCCCCGCCTCTTTGCTTTTGTGTCGTCAAACTCATCACATTCTTAGATCCTGAAATGTGGACTCTGAATTACCTCATAAACTTCTCAGGCAACTCGGTCCATGTTCTAATGGAACCGCTCTATAATTGCCTGAACCATAGTGCTGTTATGTCCATTAGATATAGTGGGAAACATCGAGACATGATCTCCTCTGATGCCCTAGTACTTACATATGTCGCATATACCTCGTCAGATGAATAGCGGGGTCTGTCCTTCCATCATACGTATCCAATGTCAATAGCTTGAATTCTAGTGAATTCTTGGCCCGCCTAATTGAGGGAGCGAAGGGGATCCTGTTAACATCTTCCAGATCTCTATTCACTAGTCCGCCTCTCATGGCTTGTTTGATCATCTCTGGCAATCTGTCACTATCATCAAGCTGTATTCCTTGTTTGTTTCCTGTGATCTTCGCCCAGAGTTCGTGAGGGGATCCTGGAATCAGTTCTCCTGGACGGGCGGCCATTTCTCTATCAATGTCGTGTTGAACAGCTTCACTTGGGATCCTGCCTGAGGTTGGATCAACATACTTCTAGGGAATGCTCCCATCTCGTGGGATGCTCCTAATGGTCCTGCTCTATTCTGAATCCTGGTTGTTTCATGCACCTGATCCTATCTCTAGCACCCCTTGCAGTGGCGTTCTCTTGACTCTGCACTCTTGCTTGTCCAATCTGCTGGAGTAGGTTTTGCATCATCTCTTCTTTCCTTTTCAGCATTCCCTCCCTCATAGCTTCCAGCATCATCTCCATCTCGTCGAAGGTGATGAAGACTGAGGCTTGATTCGCTCCTATGGAAGCCTCCTGACTTCCTTCATGCTGGCTTCTTTCTGCTCTCGATCTCCTTGCTGATTGCTTCACCATAGCTTTCTAGATCCAAAGTTCAAGTTGTAGAATTCCTGAATGTTAGCCCTTCTCGGTGAAAGCGCCAAAATGTTTTTGCGTCGAAATTGGTCACAAACGTCCAATTGCCGATGAAAGCACCCGTTTATATTTCCAGATCACAGATAGCAGAAATGTAGAGAAAATAAATGTGAAGAAAATTCAAAATTTAAAAGGAAACACATAGAAACATGCAGATTTAGCATGGTTCGGCATATGGCCTACGTCCACTATGAAATGGCTGACTTTTATTGATCTTTGTTCGCTGGTTAAAATGAATTACAACCGTAGAATTGAAGTACAAAAGTAGTTTCGGTAAAGTGTGACCGTAGAAGAGCCCAAAGATCCCTTTTCTAAAGCTCTTGGACTGCTATTTATAGGCATAGGCTGCAAATATCTTGGCCAGATCTCAAAGGACTTCTTCTCTCACGTGGGTGGGCCTACATGATCGATCTCATAAGGTTTGCACTCGGTCCATGATCGATACGAGTGAACTTCGTATCAATCAATATCTCGTCCAATTGAGCTGAGATCGATCATAAACATTCTTGAGGATGCAAGTAAGCTCCTGTGACAATTTGGTGGCATTTGGACTTGTAAATTTTGAGTTATGATCGATGCAAGTTGACGTGGCGCTAAATTCTTGGATCGATATGTCGAGTGACTGAGTCAACCATTTTTATGCATTCTCTTAGTATCGATCACTTGAGGCTCTGTTCGTATCAATTCTCATAGACTACTTCGTATCATTGGTTGGGGGTCATTTCATATCGATAACTGGAGGTTATTTATATCGTTCGTTCGATGCTTCATTCGAATCGATCATTGAACGATCGATACAAACTATGCAAATGGAATCGATATGAATCGATTCCATTTGATGGATAGGAAGTCGAGCTGATTTGATGGATACGAAGTAGAACCAGGCCAAGTGGACATGAGGTAGAGTGCATGTGATGGATACGAATCGTTGGATGCTTGATGGATATGAAATCGATCGATGCGAAATGATGGATACGAGTGAGTTGATCTCATTGGTTTGCCTTGATCATATCTTGATCATACGAACTCCGATTGACTTGAAATTTAAAAAGTTAGCTCCTATAGCTTCGCTTGTCTCGTCATATCAATTGTAGCTTGATCCGAAGTCGGTTAAAATTTACCGACATCCATAGCTGACCTATACATAACCGGCAATCGAGGAGAACAATCTTTGGATTTGAGTTAATGTTTTGGTATCACGGTCTTGCTAAAAGGTGGGAGTCCTAATCATAACTAATAAGAATATCGACGTATGTTACACCATATTCATATAAATATATATATATATATATATATATATATATATTGAAAAGATGGTCTTTTATTAATGACGTGTAAGAACTAATAGTGAGATTCACCTTCTTAAAAAACCTTACCATCGCAATAAGAAAAAAAGAGAATGACATCCCCTATTATATAGCTCTAGTAAAACAAAAAATAAATACAACTCTAAACTAAAACATAAAACTACAAGTCCATAAAAGCAAAACTCCACCGCAAGCATAAGCTATCCATCTGGCCTAAAAAAACAAACATAAACCTTGAAATTTAGCACATCGTCGCAAAATCATTCTGGGTCAGTCTACTCCACTCCCCATCGGAGTTAAAGCTCCTTATCCTCCCTTGGGATTCTCCAATGATGGAAAACACGGAACATCTGCAAATGTACATCGATCTTGAAAACTTTAGAGCATTGGTCCAATGAGCATCTCATGTTCTCAACATCCGACGATTCCTCTCTAGCCTAGTATGATGAATGAGTGTAGCTGCTGATGTATAGGCCAGATCCTGCCCGATTGACTTCGTATGTGACTCCTTCATGATGTTGGCGATCCGATCATGCAGGCTCTGAGTTGGATCTGGGCGAAAGTCCAACTTGATTGGCATGAACTCCCACAAATAAGTAGTACACTCGTATGTATTAAATAGATAGTTGGTTCTTCGTTGAATTTGTTACATAAATACATTGTTTGTTCGTAATAATCCCCTAACTAATAAGTCGATCAGTTGTAGGTAAACATTCCAAGCACATCAAATATGTCGTGTAGGAAAACTTCTTGGCAGTTTTGTTGTGAAATATGAGTTTAAAATCTGGATTTGCTGATGTGATGTCCGATTTCATTCCATACTTTAGAAAATATAAAATTAGGCTATTGAGCAATTTGCCAGTGATATTGAGCAATTTGCCAGTGATCTTGATTAAGTCTACCAGGGATTTGTGGTTAATCTAAGGATCAAACCATAGATCCATGTATTCGCCATTGACAATAATTATTGTCATAAGTTTGCATGATAGATCACGTTGATGTAGTATAGATTTCATTGTATCTACGCTATATATATATATATATATATATATATATATATATATATATGCGTAGGAATTTCAGTATATCTATTTCCATATTTTAATTTATTAGAGCTATCCTACCTAAAAGGATTATCATTATAATTTTCCATAAATTATCCAAAAATAAGACAATTGCTTCGTTTGAAATTACAAGAAATCATTTCATTTCTTTTATTGAAATAGACAGTACAAACTACGGAGAAGAATAACCATACTTTGCACCTCTTTTTTCCTTTTTGCTATATTTCTTGTTAATTCAAACGACGTACTTTTTATACAATTGTGGAATTAAATAATTTAAAGAAGTTATATAGAAATAGATATAATTAAATCGTACCCCGCTCCCAATAAATTAAACATAGAAATTTACATTCCAAGGCTAATTAGGGAAATCCAAATTAAACTACCATTTTCACCCCAATTATAAATATGGAATAAACTTTACAGCTTCACAAACATTCTACAATAAAAAGTATTTGGGACTGATGTTAAATTTCTACATTAGGTTGTACATACTATTCCAATTTCCTAATTTACAGAGTATTAGGCATGGTTTCAACTAAACACATTCGTTTAGGCCTAAAACTCAATGGATCTAGCAAAATTATAAAAAGTAAACAAGGCTCGACGATATAAATTTCATTACTAGAAATAAATCATACAATCACTCACCTTTTAAGCTTCTCAAATCTCCCAAATCTAGATCCATTCCCTTGATTTGACTCATCATTTCCAATCCAAAAGAATACATATAACAAGGTAATACATACTATTCGAATTACAGATTTGAGAAGAAATTTGGGGTTAAGGGGTTATAACTATAGAAATTTACCTTTTTATTTCGCAATGTTGGTTTACTTCTTCTCTTCTTCTCTTTTATTTTCCGCCCTTCTCCGATTTGTACAAATATAAAATATTTAATAATTTCTAGAAATAATGGAGAGGGGAAAACGGTAGGGCTTTGTTGCTTTGATTAGAAAATATGAGAATAAAGGTGAAGGGTTAGAACTGTATCTTTAGGCACTCGAATCAACCGTATCTATTAGATTAAAATAATTAACTTAGGACCGTTCGACCAGTGTTTAACCCTAGACGCCAATAAACGACCGGTTGACCGCTCCCCTATAGGTGGTCAACTAATAGTGGTCAATAGGCCTAAGGAGGAGGTCGACAGTGGGGTCTGCATTTAATATAATTTATTTCCTAGTTTCATTTTTAATTATTTTCACTTCGAAAAATTCAAACACTGATAATTTCTTGTTTGAACTCTGATCGCAAAACTCCAAATAAGAAGGTTGCTTATAATATCACCACGAATGCAATGGCGAATGTTTCAGGATCAAATTCTAACGTATTTTCAACTTCCATTTTTAGGCTTTACTAATTATCGTTAATTTTTACGAGGTCGTACATTCTAACTTAAAAGAATTTTGATCCTGAAATTCCCTCAGGGTCTAATCACGTAACATAACATGCGATCAATCTAAATTATCTGACTAATTAGTGTATAACCAATTTTGCAGCCAAACGTGCACAAGTGCTTGGTGTATCACAACAAATATGATATGTATGCAAAGTAATACTAAATTGGCACCTCCTATATGCACGCATTCTTTTAAAACTCTTTGAAAGTACGACGCAAACAACCTATATATACTGGTAGTTCTATATGTATGCAAATTTTCAAAAATTAAAAACCCTTTTTCAAACAATAATTTCCACCCTTCTACAAATAGGATTATGGTTCAAATTTTTTTGCATCCAATCACTACCATCGAAAACCCAGCAAACAATTTCTAACATCCAAAATTTTGAAAATTCAGTTTTTTTGAATTTATACTCCTATGCCGGTAAAGGAATTTAGATAAAAAAATTCACATTTTCACCCTTCTTTTAGGTAGCTATTCCGTTGTACTTTGAAACCTTTTCTTTCGCCTTTAAATTTTATCCAATTTTTTCAAGTACAATTCGCATAAAGAGGTTTACTTTTAGAAGTTAAAACGTAATTATCCTGAACCCAAGTTTCCTTTCACTATCAACAAGATACAGAAATTTAAATTTTGAAGCTAAAACAACTTTTTCCCTTGTTATTTCCTATGTTTTTAGTATATCGTCACCCTTGTCGAATAGTAAAATTCGTATTCACTAACACGTCAACCTACCCTATGCTAAGCATATGGCTTTTGAAAATAAGAAATTCTCTCATTTTCCGTTAAAACTTTTTTCTTCCTTTAAATCGAACCAGTAAAATAGCCTGAAAAACTGAATTACCAAAAGCATTTAAACACCATTTTTTTTCTAAAAGCAGTTAACCAAAATTTTCCAAAATTATTTAAACCCAACTTCTCAAAAGATTTTAAAAAAAAATTAGAACATTTGTCGCTCTGTCTTTAAAAAACAAATCAAGTCACATCTTAGTGTAATCAGGACTTGGTTAATGAGTTTATGATTGACCCTAGAATTATGTGGTTAATTTCTAGATTTGGGGTACCTATTCTTTTACTCTAACAACAATTACCTACAAGAATATTTATAGATTTTAACTTTTAAGGTATAGGAATAGTGACCCATGATTTTTTAACCCTTCCCTATCATCCGCTTGCTAAAATTTATTTTTCTCAAAATTCTAAAGTTTTTGGATTAAAGCATTCTTTATTTCTAGTTGATAACCTAATTTCTTGATTAACTTCTAGCTTGAACTACATGTTATAGCTAGTTAAGCATCCTTATGAGATCTCTTTCTCTACCTTATTTCTCAATATATAAATTGTGGTCAAATCCCATCCAAACTATCAACACAGTAATAAAATAGGAACAGATCATATTGTACGTTTTTCTAATATCTGAAGGAAGACATCTAGTGAATACAACCCAAATACCTAAAAAAATTGCTAGAAGCCGCCCTTCATCATCTATCGCTGTTAATAATCTTTTGGCTCAATCACTCCTTACTGAATTAAAAGTGACACTTCTAATATATCATTCAACTATAATCCACATGTCTTAACTTACCTCCTTGGCTCCTAAGAAATAAGGTCCAACCATTACTTCAATTATTACATCGGAATAGGGGATAAATTGTACATTCCCATGCTGCAGTGCGTAATAGTATAAACTATCACGTTTAGAATAACTCGTTAGAAAATTAGTTTGGTGGAATAACTTTCCTACCCCCTATCTTACCTACTATAACCTTGAGTCTATTAATATCCTTTATGTTTGTTTTTTTCCATCCTATTACCGTCTTCTCAAACCATACCAATATTTTCTCTCAATCAAAATCTCTTGATAGCATCCTCAAACTTTGTTATTTATTTCCACTATCCTCGATCTTTCATGTGATTATACCCTAGGACTTATAAAATTGTACTTGATGTCATTCCTCATTCTTTTGAGGGTTCTTTTTATGGCTTCCACACATCTCTAGCAAAATATTCATAGCCTCGTACCAATGTTACTTATATTCATAGGGATTGCTTGTTGCTACCTATGGGCATCCATAGATATTTTATTCATAGCATAAATTTTTACCCATCTTACCTAGGAAGTCATCTCTATCTACTCCATATCAAAAATTTCTTTGGGTTTACCACCCTTTATAAAACTAAAACTTCACAATCATGAAGTACTTAATCCAATACCTTTATCATTGAAAATATAAAATTAAAAACATTTTCATCTAATTCATACAGTGCTTGGTTTCCAAAAATAAGCCGTGAATTTTTTTGCCTTTTCAAAGACCTTCTACAATAGAGGTTTACTTCTTCAAAAGTAGGTTTTAACTCAAAACATTCAAAAACTTAATTATCATGCCAAACTATTTTTTCAAAAACATTCTTTGCAACTTTAAACAATAAAAACTGAATTAGACATGGATAACATCCATTTATTATTTTCCTACTACCCATGCTATTTTCGCTTTCAAAAATAGTGGAGCTTTTAATAGCAAACAAGAAGGACTTCCAAAGGATACGTGCGATTGCGACATCTACCTAAGTGCCTATCTAAAATATATGCACAAAAACTACACATATCTAGGACATTTATCCCTTCTTCTTATCATATTCCTATTAATTTTTTTCCTATACCATTCCTACCTAGATTACTAATCCTATTTTTATACAAATTCCTAACGCTATTACTATTTAACTTTTCTAATTCTGCTAATATTTATATTTCTCCTACCTAAAAGACTTCTGTTCACATAGTTCTTTTCCTCTTTTATTATTTTCCTCATTGGCTTATTGTTGTGCGTTTGCCTACTGCTTCTGTCATTTGGCTTTCCTTTAATAATCTAAAAAGATATATAGACACACACACACACCCCTATTTCAGCTGTTATTCTTCATATTTCCTTATATGGGAATATTCTCCGATCTTCAATATTGGACGTTCTTACCCATCTGTTTGCTTACCTTATTTTAATAAAGTATCATTTTCATTTATACTCCCTTAGAGAAAGAATTTTAAAAACTTTCAAAATTACAAAAATAGGAAAAATCACGAGCCAAGCTTTCCATTCATTTCAAAAATGAAGAAGCTTTTTACCATAAACCATTAAATTGAAAACTTTTGACTCGACCAATTTTAAAGCAAGAATTTCTAATTTTCCTTGCTTTTTCAAAACAAGCACTTCTGATAAATCCTTTGTAAAACTCATTCGAATTTTTTCAAATAATTTTCAAAAATCTTTTTGTCGTAGCCTTTCACATGGGGTTGGACTTAGAAATGGACTTTAATTGTCCTTTCTTTTGAACTTTTCATCTATCTACTCACCTTCTTAAAAATCTTATTTATCGTCTTGTGGTTGTTAATGTACACCTTCTTGTAGTAACTTGCTCACTCCTATTATACCTTACTTTTAGATTTTTTCAATATATAGTTTCTTACTTCCCATCCATCAAGATGAAATATATATCTTCAATTAGTAAACAATCGAAATCCACAATCATAAGGCGTCCTGAGCCCAAAAAAGGAGTCAATTCTATCCAGTCTCTATGTTCCTTCTATATGTTGTGCTCATGCTCTTTTTGGTCAATGCCTTATGGTACAGCCTCCACCTAGTAGGGTAGTTGGGTAGGCGCATCGATTTAACTCCCAACTCATAATTGCCTCATCCATCCTTTCAGAATATGGTCACAACTACTTCTATAGTCAGAATTTATAGAGTTTGATGTATAAAATATATATAATTATAGGTAAAAATATTAATATTCTCTCAGCGTATCCTACTTCCTATGATCGATTAATTTAAGCTCTGATATTAAATGTAAAAAGCCATACTTTAATGGGTCCGAATTCCAACTAAATCGAAACCCAAGTCCAATAAGGTACTGATCGTTAGTTTTGGTAACCTGCAATAAACAGAAGTATGTCAAAGAGCGATCAATATAGACTCACAGCAGAAGTGAAAAATATAATATAACCTGCATACTGACTAAGGCTACCACCTTGAAATTAATATTACTCCTTGAGTGTCCGTTTGCCTTGCCTGCGTCGAGCATGAATTAGAAGACTTCGCCATCAAATGTTCTCGCCTTGCACCAATAGCGTATCCCCCTAAATCTATCCTATGGGTTGTAATAAGAAGTGGGTCAGGACAACATTTCGATGACTGAAAAATTACATATTTTACCTATAACACTAATTTATGCCGATTGATTTCCATTTAAATGTTATGTCTATTATTCATCGTTAATCCGTTCAATCTCATATGCACATACGATATACCTAACATCCTCTAAGGTATAACTATATATACTTATATACATATATATAATGTTGTACAACCCAAAAACCATACTACTTAATACTTCTTAAATAGGGAAGAGGCAAACCTAATGTCATTTAATACATTAACCCCAAAGCGAGCCCTCGGCAGTGTAATCGTTAGTCAATCGATCCTATTGTAGAGACCAATGACCCCTAGATACAGCTTTATAATATAATTGCCGTATTACAAATGCATCTCAAAGACTCGTCTATGGGTTAACTATCCCACCTTAGCAAAAAAAACAATTAAATAAAATTGTAGGTCTTTGCGTATCCCATATAGATTCTACATTAGCATGAAGTGAAGTCTGTCAACGCATAACTCGAGTATTTGCTGACGACCATGTGGGATCGTTGGTGGTCAAAGCCTATATGCCATCCCTCCAACTAAACATCGGTCCAACAACAACACCGACATAGCCCACCGACCTCCCATGGCCGAAATCCCATTTAGACGAACCTAATATAAGTCATGTAAAAGTACTTATCCTCATTACTTAATACCTCTTGTTAGAAATGAAGTAGACCCTATTTCCATGTTAGTTACCATTGTATGTTATTTACGACTTACGTGTAGGGAGGAGGCAGACCCAACGACCATTTAACACCTCAACCCAGAAATAAACCCCTTGACATCCCTAAAGATACCGAGCCATTTAGTACTTCAAATCTGAGACGAACCCTTGGTATATTTTCTCCTACCTATATGCAAAACGTATATCCCTTCCCCATGGGTCCAATGGTTGGAGATGTCTCACATTAATGGTAAAGTATACACTACTGCTGGTAGCCTCTAGATGAAGGGTAGACTTTTGTTGTGTAACTCTACTGATCTCGCATCCCAACCCAAACCAACCATCCTAAACCTAAGCGTTGGACTAGGCCCACTAATTCATGCTATTTCCAAACATATAGTTAAGGCTATATAATTTCCTATTATGAAAATTATAGTGCCTTCTATGTGTATTTAATAGTATTCACACTTACTTGTTCGAGCATAATTATTCCTATTTTGTAAGCTTATTCCATATATTCCTCATTTCCTTCTTAAGTCTAATAAATATCAATTATCTGTAGTAAATGGTCATTAATATCAAAATTGGAAAACCTCTAATGACACTTATTTACTCATTCTAATTCCATCCTATTATGTCTATTTCGTTTTCCATAAATGACACATTAAATCCTTTAACCAATCTATAAACACATTTATGTCCTCATTTAATTCTTGTAACTCTCTATTAACTGCACATTTATTGTCCTATTAATTTTGAAGTTGTTATCTCTTTTCCATTTGCACCTATTAATCATATAATTTACTATTCTATTTATAACCAAATGTCTTAATTTTAACTAATAAGAATATCAACAAATATTACACAATATATGTACATATATTTATATTTTAATCAGTAGATATGGTTATACACATACACATTCCTAACACACTAAGTCCTATGCTTAGGAATTTCATTATGTTTATTTCCATATTTTAATTTGTTAGAGGTACCCTTCCCCAAAGGATTGCTGTTATTTTTTTCCATAAATTATCCAAAAATGATACTTTTGCATTGTTTTAAATTATAAGAAATTATCTCTTTTCTTTTATTGCAATAAACAGTCAAACTGTGGAAAAGGATATATGTGATTTACACATCTCTTTCCCTTTTTGATATATTCCTTGTTCATTCAAACGATATACTTTATACAATTGTGGAATTAGATCATTTATAGAAATTACACAGAAATAGGCACAGTTAAATTGTACCCACTCTAAATAAATTAAAACATGGAAATTTACATTCCAAGTCTAATTAGGGAAATCTAAACTAATACTAACATTTTACACCCTAAATATAAATTTGAAATAAAATTTACAATTTTACAAACATTATACAATAATAAATTTTTGGGACTGATTTCAAATTTTCAGATTAGGTTGTTCAAAATATTCCAATTTCCTAACTTATGGATTATTAGGCAGGGTTGCAACTAAATATGTTTGTTTAAGCCTATAAATGAATGGTAGAACTTTAATGATATATATCTGACAATAAAGCATGTAAAATCCTAGGGGTACTCAACAGTAGGGTGCTTCGGTTATATTGAAATTCTATGGATAACAAATCGAGAGAGTTCTTTGGTTGTGGCCATACGGTTTTGTTTTGAAATTTAATTCAATAAACCAATGATTTAAGTCTAGTTGTAAATTAGATAATCTATTGCTTCGGCACTGTAAAGGGAAATCCTATCATGCACATAATGGAGCGGTCTCTCTATTTTTCTTGTCTAGGGTAATATGTTACTCACACCAGACTTTATGTTTGACTCGTATTTTATTCTTGTTTTCTGTATAAACTCACATGCACTAATTTGAGTAAGTTGAGTTTATGAACTTAGACAGGTTGTTTTTGGGATCGACGAATAATGCGAGGCGAAGATGAAGCAGGAGGCTTGGATGTTGTATTTGTGTTTTAATTTCACTACATCTAGTGTTTGTGCCTGCATCATATGTGGTGCATGACATGTGGTGCATGACACTAATAGCTAAGTTGTACTATATTTTGACCCCGAATGTGGCTTTGGGATGTAAATATTATTAAATTAAATCTATAATGATGTGCTTTAATTTAGTTTTATATGCTATGTTAACTTAAAACTGATAATATAATTGATCTCATCTCTGTCGTCGAGAGATAATTCCAAGGTGATTATAGTATATTGGTGTTCCTTCTTTGGGTTTTGAAATAGTGGATGTTATAGTTGATATAAGATCTTATGTTAAACATGATAGCACTTGGACTTAAGTGACTGTAATATATTAGTGTTCCATTTTTGGGTTTTACAATAAGGGATGCTTAAGTTAATCAAAGTTAAGTAACGTTATAAAATAGAAGATAAAAACCTTAGAGAGGGTATACGCACTATATGACTTACTTCTATTCTATTATATGGAGTGATCGATGAGCGTATTCGAGATTTTCTATTACTAACTCACTTTCTTTCTTTCATTTCCGACGAAAACTTTCGTAGCATAAATTGGACTAGAGAAGTGGAAGAGTTGGAGTTAGAGATTCCAATATTAGAAGGGAGAAAGATAGCACTCAATTTGAAGGCGATGGTGGGGAAGTGCCTCTGGCTGTGGTGAATGAGCCAATCCCATATGCTGTAGGGGTGGATACAAATATTCTTTTTTGGCAATAAATGATGCATATGATAAAGGAGGCTATGACAAAATTAGTCAAGCCGAGACCACAACTAGAGTAGACTCTCAAAGCTATACTAGGATACATGAGCCTTAGGGCTAAGATGTTTTCAAGTCAGGAGCAGGTTGTTGAAGTGTTAAATTGACTAAAAGTTATAAAACGTATTTTTCACGGACTTAGGGTTCAATGATGCATAAAGAAGAAGGCTGGTTTTTAGACAGTTACATGAAGATGCCCTAGATTGGTAGGAAATAGTGATGGATGAAAATCTTGAAGAAGAGAGCATTAGGGATAGTTTTAAGAGAGATTTGAGGCTCGGCTCATCTCTGAGTCTCAAAAGGGTGTATTATTGATGGAGTTCATTGCTCTTAGGTAAGGGGTCTTTCTATTTAAGATTGCATCTAGAAGTTTAATGCGTTGGAAAAGTATAATCTGGATTTGATCAATACCCGATTAAGAAACGAGAAGTTTATTTTAGTGGCTAAAGCAAGGTTGATCATAAGGTAATGGCACAACTGGCATCTCCCTATGAGTTCATAATGGATATGGCCCAAAGTATGATTGTATGTACTAAGAGGAGAGGAAGGCCGAGGAAAAGCCAAAAGGAGAACATAAGAAGAAGTTTTGTTCGAAGGGGAAGAAAGAACACCACAGGGTGACCGAAAGGATATTTCACAGACTACTTGCTACAATTGCATCCAGAAAGGACATTACGCTTTGAAGTGTTCATGACCAAAAGGGACAGTCAAGGTTAAATGCTACAACTGTAATAATCCATGCAATACGAAGATTGTCTGAAGCTGAAGCTGATAAGGATGTTTGCTTTAGAGGGGCCATCCTCAGGACCCACAGCTGAGGAGAAAGGAAAAGAATAGTCCTTAGAGGTATGATTTTTGTTTCTAGTATTTTAGTTGAGTTCTCTTTGATACTGAAGCTACACATTCTTTCAACTCTAAGGACATGGTTGATATAGTAGGAATAGATGTCTCCTACTTAATTACTTCATTGTGCGCAATTAATCCGATTGATGGGTATGCCACTCTTAGGTTAAAGTGCACTGATCTAAAGTTTGTTTTGTGTGGCCATTTATTTTTGTGCGACCATTTGTGTTTGACTTTGATATGTACGGTGTGATTTTGGGTATGGATTAGTTAATGCATAATAATACCATAATCTATTGCACCGAGAGAATCGTTTCCCTTCGAAACCATAAAAAGAGGAGACAGAGCTCTAATATCTTTGGATAAGTTGAAGAGCGGGTATAAGGTTTCATTGTGATCCTTAGAGATTAGAAGAGGTAGTGGATAGATTTTTAGTTGCTAATGTTTTTGACATGTGATGGATTTGCCTTTAAAAAGAGTGATTGAGTTTTTCATTGATTTGGTGTCCGAGGCATGGCATGTTAGTAGACCGCCTAATGAAATATCGCTAAAGGAGATAGAAGAACTAAAGAAGTAATTAATGTAACTTGAGTGTAGGAGTTTTACTAGATAGAGAATTTCATCATTGGAAGCTTTAGTTGTATTTGTGGAGAAGTTGGATGGATCACTTTGAATGTGTATTGATTATAGGAAGTTGAATGAGCTAACGATAAAGAATCCTCTCCCATTGCTAAGGATAGATGATTTATTTGATCAATTGAGTGGATCTAAGATATTCTCATAATTCATTTGGCCATTGGATTCCATCGACTAAGGGTTTCTAAGGAGAGCATTCCTTTTCCCACGTTTAGGATGGGTATGTTCACATGAGTGGTTGGTATGCCTTTTGGACTAACCAATCTTTGACTTACTTTTTAGATCACTTGAAGTAAGTCTTTCACGATCAACTAGATAGATTTATATTGGTCTTTATTGATGATATTTTGGTATATTTTAAAGATGGTAGGACCATGAAGTTCATTTTAGATGGATATTAGAGACCTTAACATAGCACAAGTTGAAGGAGAAAATTTTCAAATGCTGGTTTTAGAAATCGAAAGTTCCTTGGCTATGTGGTTTCAATGGAGGGACTGATGGTGGATCCTTTGAAATTTGAAGCAATGAATGGTTGGAAGAGACCAGAGACAGTTACCGAGATAAGAAGTTTCTTAGGATTGGTTGGATACTATCAAAGATTTATTAAGGACTTCTCTAGAATAGTAGCGCCATTAACTAGACTTACCTAGAAGAATGAAAGGTATGTTTGGATAAGGGAGTGTTAAGTAGCATTCTGAAAGCTGAAGCTTCGGCTGATAGAAGCTCCGATGTTGGTTATATCAAAGGGAAATGGGGATATAGTTGTGTGTACAGATGCTTCAGGTTTAGGTTTAGGAGCATTATTGATGTAAAATAGTAAGACTATAGTATATTCATTTTGGAAATTGAAAGCCCATAAGGTTCAGTATCCAACCCATGATTTATTGTGAGAAGTTGTTACCTTTGCGCTAAAAATTTAGGGGCACTACCTTTTGGGGGAAAGTATTGAGTTGTATACTGATCATAAGGCATCAAATGATTTTGAAATAGTGTAAACCCTAGGGAAAGGAAATAAGGTTATTGATTGCTTAATCCAAAAACAACAGAATTGTGTTTTGGATATAATCGAAAGTGGAATGTCTTAGTAGTGCTAGCTTCTTATGATGTGCAATTTCAATTAAAATCCGGTTTGATTCGAAGCTCGGGGATGTTATCTAGCTTAGAAATTCATTCAATGCTCGTGATGAGGATTGTCGAAGGGTAGAAGGAAGATCTGTTATGTGTCGGACGGATCAATGGCTTGAAGAGCAGTGCCGAGACCAAGGACTAAATGGCTTTGGTATTGATAAGGAATGTTGGTTTTGGAAGAAGGAAAGTATGTATGTTCTGAATCGCGAAGATCTTTAGAGGCTAATTTTAAACGAGTGACATTGTTCCTTGTTTGTCGTTCACCCAGGGGCAACTAATGTACACCAAGGCTTGAAGCAAAGCTTCTTAGGAAGGATTAAAAAAGGATGTTGGGAATATGTGAAGAGATGTCTCACATGCCAACAAGTTATAGTAGAACATCAGAAGCCAAGTGATCTTTTGTAGCCTTTGGAAATTTCAATATGGAAGTGGGATTCGATTTTGATGGACTTTGTTGATGGTTTTCCAAGGACGAGAGCCGAAAATAAAAGTATATGGGTTATAGTTGATGAGGTAACTAAAAGCACTCATTTTATTCCAGTAAAGTCCATAATGAAGACAACTAGGTTGGTCGAAATGTATGTCGATACTATAGTAAAACTTCATGAAATTCCTAGAGCTATAGTGAGCGAGAGAGACCCATTATTTGCTAGTGAATTTTGGCAAAGCCATATAGTGCTTCGGTTCGAAGTTATGTATGAGTACAACCTACTATTCATATATAGATGGTTAGATCAAAATGATCAATCGAGTATTGAAAGATTCGCTAAGAGTTCATGTATTGAACTTTTAGGTATCTTAGGAAGATAGGTGCACTCTGTGGAATTTTCATACAACAATAGCAAACCATCTAGTATTCAGATGGCACCTTTTGAGTCATTATATGGAAGTCCTTGTAAGTCACCAATAATTTGGTGTGGAATGGGTGACAAAATCATGTTAGGTCTGGATATGGTAAAAGAAGCTTTAGAGAAAGTCTAAGTTAATAGGCAAAGGATGAAATTTGCTCAATCTAGGCTAAAGAGCTATGTAAATAGGAGGTGGAGAGACCTAGAGTTTTATTTGAGAGATCATGTGTTTGTGAAAGTATCACCTATGAGAGGCTCAATGACATTTGGAAAAGCCGTAAAGTTGGCATCGAGATATGTTGGCCCATTCCAAAAACTAGAGAGGATTGGTAATGTAGCTTACAGATTTGATTTGCCAAATGCTTTTCTTAGGGGCATAAACTGTTTCATGTATCGTATCTATGGATTTGTGTCCGAGACCCGAAGAATGTCATAATCTTGAGAGCCATGAAGGACCTAGTTATTGAACCAAGAAAGATTATGTCAAGAAACCTATTTAGATTGTGGCATGTGATGGGAAAAGCTTCGGAATAAAGAAGTAAAACTTGTTCGGGTCCAGTAGATTTTTGAGGACCAAGATGAATGGACTCTGGAAATGCCATATACACACACACATATATGTGCGTGTATGCATGTATGCATGTGTATGCGATATTATTATTGATTCTACTATGTGTTTGTAGAGGTACTAATACATTTTGATGACACACATGCGTAAAGAACTCATGTATGTGCGTGTTAGAATAGGCATAAGAAAGCATATGACTTATTATCGTACCTTGTTTGAATTTCGAGGATGAATTCCAAAGAGAGAGAAGTCTATAACACCACATAAATTAATAAATAATTAATTATGAGAATAAAGAAAATTTGAAATAAGGAAAAAGGAGTAAATATTCATGGGATGTTTATTTACTCATTATGCTTGGGTGAATGAAGTGATACTTGGAAAACCCTAGTTAAAAATACAAGACAAAAGAGAATTGAATTCGATCATCAGAGCTAACTAATTTTAAAGGAAAAGAAATGGTAGACCGATGGCCTAATTATTCATTAGGAAAAAGGATAACCACTCCCCTCTTTTCATTTCATTCTATGCTTAGAACTAAAAACAAAAACTTTAGCATGTTAACTGTGCTTGCAACCTAAATAACAAGAAGAAGAAGAAGAAAAGAAAAGACTAAAGCTAAGGGAACTAGAGACTTCTTCAACTAAAGTGTTATGTGAGTGATATATTTCTCTAATCCTCATTTTCTCCGTGTATTCCTCATGGTCATACGAAATGGGAAATTACTGATTTTGTTTGTTTAGTTGATTTGTGGATTTAATATAAGGATAAGAACAACATTTTAGAGAACTGTTTTGATGATAGAATTTATCCTCAAGTAGATAAATTATTATAAATTAATAAGATCCATATGTTTGAATAAATTGGTTAATTGTGAGGAAAACAAAACATGGTTAATTTTACTATAAAAATTCAAGAATAAATTAAGTAGGTTCCGAAGGAAAATGATACAACCGAAGGGCTATAACAGGAAGATGGAATGCAAATAACTGTTGGCAGAAGATAATAAAATAAAAATAAGTATTTATGTTGGGTTAATTGACTAGACCCACTTTTTATGCTGAACATGTCGGTGAAGTACTAAATAACGATTGGGTAAGACTAAGTCAAACAAATCAGAAGTCAACACGTGGAAAGTCAGTGGTAGACGTGCAGGAACAATTTCCAACATATACCTAGGGGTAATGCCAAAGGAGGTAAGGCTGATTCAAAACTTAAATAAACCAGAACCTTATGTATGAAGACTTAAGTAGAAATACTAGGAAAATTAAAGTTTGAAGTTAAGGTAGGTGAACCGAAAGCACTAACCGAGGATCGATGGTGATAGGTAGTTAAGGAGGAATTAATGGTAGAGGAGGTGATTTCATATAACTTAAAAGATTAATCTCGTAAATTGTCGAAACAAACTATAACAGTCTTCCCTATACGAGCCAAGGATCGTGATTGCCGAGAGTAGTCCAAAAAGAATGTGAAAAGTGGAACTAGTAACTTCCAGAGACAATAAGGTATGCCAAGGCGTAAGATGGCCGAGAAAGAACCTGAGACATTGGAGGTAATTTTAACAACTGAAAGGCGGTTAGTCAGAATGTTAGCTTAAGAAATTGCTAAGTGCAAAGCCTAATAGTGAATGGTTAGGTAGAATATTCGATAGTCGACATAAGGCCTAAGGTGGCAATCGAGGAATCGACAACGAGGGTGTAAGACATATGTGGCAAATAAAACATGAAAGAATAGGTGTAAGGCTTATATGGTAAGAAAAACCAAAAAACGTTGGTGTAAGGCCTAAAGAGGCAATCGTATGGACTATGAAAGTAACTGGTGTAAGGCCAAGAGTGCCGATCAAGGGAACGATAGAAAACTTTAGGCCGAGAGTGGTAATTCAGGAACTATAAGTGAAGTAGATGTTAGGCTTAGGGTATCAGCTGAAATACAAAAGTGTTGGTTTTATGCTTGAGTGGCAACCAAGAATGGCAAGGCATAAGGCCTTAGTGGCAGTTGGGAACTAAGTGTAAATGTATATAGTATATAGCCTAAGACCTAAGTTGCAGCCGAGGGATCAATTTTTAACATCTCATTCACATATAGCATAAGGCCTTATTGGAAGCTGAGGGATTAACTTTTAAAATCTCATTCACACATGGCATAAGGCCTTATTAGCAGCCAAATGGTAGAAGTTTAATGATATACATACACCGCAAAAGTAGGAGTAGTCAAGAGTAGGGTATGACGGTTATATAGAGATATTATGGTATTTCTTTGAAAAAAATCGAGAGATTGCTTTTGGTTGTAGCCTCACGGTCTTATTTATTTGTAAATTAGATAATTTTTTTGTTTTGTTTTGTAAAGGGGAAAACCCACCCCACACATTAGCAGTGCGGTCTCTCTCTATTTTCCTGGTCTGGGGTAACATGTTACTTACACCAATCTTTTTGTTTGACCCGTGTTTTTATTCTTGTTTCTTTATAAACTCATGGATACTCAATTGAGTATGTTGACTTTTTGCGATTAAATATGTTGTTTTTGATTGGTCAAATTATGCAAGCTGAAGATGGAGCATGAGGCTTGGGCATTATATTTATGTTTTCATTTCACTATATCTAATTTCATGCTCCCATCATTGTAAGCAGTACATGACACTAATATCTATGTTTTACTATATTTTTGACCCATCATGGGCATGACTTTGGGATGTAAAAGTGTTAAACTAAATCTCTAATAATGTGCTTCGTTTTAGTTATATAAGCTCTATTTACTTAAGACCGTATAATATAATTAATCTCAACTCTGTCACTAAAAGATAATTCCAATGTTACTACAGTACATAGGGATCCACCTTTGGGTTTTGGAATAAGGGATGTTATATAAATGATCTTCCCATGTTCCAATAAAGTCAAGGGTGCAAGCTCGCGGTAAATCTTCTAACATCCTATTCGCCCTTTCTGTCTATCCACCTGTCTGTAGGTGATATGCAGTACTAAGATTCAACTTAATTCCTAAAGCCTCTTGAAGACTCCTCCAAAACTCGCTAGAAAGTACTGAATCTATTTCATTGATTGTACTCATTGAAATTTCATGCAATCAAATCACTACTCTAACATATTAGGTAACAAATAACTTTGTTGTCCCTGCACTCTGTACTAGAATAAAATGGGTATATTTAGTCAAGCGATTAATAATAACCAAAGTAATCTCATTTTCTATTCCACTCCTAGGTAAGCTTGATAGAGTGGATATGCCCTAAGGGAAATTATGTAATTTATTACATATATCTAACTTGATAACCAATCTTGTTCAAAGAAAAATGTGTTTTCTTTCTATTATATACTTGATAAAATGTTTTATATTAATTAGTTATTTAATTAAAATTATATTTAATATAGAAAATCCATAATTATATGTTTTGTGATAGTAGTTGCAATATGTTATAATCATGAGTGATTTATCACAATAAAATAAACATATCGTTTTAAATATTCCTAGTCAAGATGTATCAAGACTGGATATCGATACATCTATTGAGACTGGAGCACATAACGCTCTCTAAATGTTGATTAGTGTATTATTCATAGTTGCTGGGGCACCAAGGGGTTATGTATTAATAGTTATTGGATAACATCAAATGATATAGTTTTGATAAAGAGAATTGATGTAAATAATCGTCACTATCAGGTACCGCTAATAATAAGTAAAATTGGATTTTTCCAAAAGATGTGTAAGCAATAAATTCATCTCAAATGTCACACTGCTAGCTAAGATGATGTATGAATGTTAATATTTGAATTGTTTGATATCAATCACTAGCTGAATTTACACTTTTGAGTTGCACAACCGAAATGATGAATACTATGACTAAACCGCACGATTTAGTTAATTTATAACCATTGTAAATTAATTAAACTAAAAATATTTAGTGTTTAATATTGTATGTATATAAAAGTTATAAACGTACGTATCGATATGTGATGTCGGTAGAGCATTTATATTGGATTTAAATAGAATAAACATTAGGTGTGTTTATAAACTGATTAAATTGATTAATATTTGGAAATATTGATTATTATTAAATTCTGTATGATGTTTAAATGCCACTGTGTTAAACAAAATCCATATATGAAAGTTATAACCGCATACAACGATATACGATATCGGTAGAACATTCAAATTTGATTCAAATGGAACTAACATTAATAGGATTTTGGAAATTTTGAGGGACCATATAGACCATCTATGGCCAGCTATACATGTTGAGAGAGGGAGAGAGGATTTAATGAATAAGAATTAAGTAGAGTAAGTTAAGAAGGGAATTGAGGTTTCAATGTTTCCTTTAAACTCTCATATTCATTTCATTAGACTCTCCCTGAAATGTTATTTCCTTCTTCCCCTCTTCCTCTTTATTTGGCCAAAATTTACATGGCTTCTATGCCACAAAATTCTCAAAAAAATGTTCAAACAAAAACAAGTAAATTCAAGGTAGTTTTATCTCAAAATGGTTGCGAAATACGGAGGTTGATTCGAGAAAATTGGGTTTTATTCATCATTCAAGGTGCAAATTATTGAATTCATTTTTAGGTAAATCTAATTTTATTTAATTATATACTCATCATGTTCATATAGCTTAGATTATATTTTTTTTAAATATAATTTCATCACATTTATATGTTTTTATTTTTCTTCTATTCTATCTATTCATTTGTCTATATTTGGACAATGTTTTGGATATTTAGTTTATTCCATTGAACCAAATTTTTCCTTATCATGTTAATATGATTAAGTCAGCTTGTTTATACTCTTTGATACTAATGTTACCCATGATAACAATTTTGGACTTATCTCTATTTTGTTTTGATGTTTATATTATGTATTTAACTCGAAGCTGCGTCTCATTGTCTGAGTTTATACGTATCTCTATTGTCCAGTTCTTGAAATTGTTGTTTCAATAAAATTTTGAATTAGTTTTGTTTAAATAAAATTTAGTTTCATATTATAAGATTGAAAATTGATGCTTCTTTTTCAAGTTGTTTTGAAATAATTTTGTTTTTTGTTTACATAATATTTTAAGTGCACTTTCATGCAAAACGTCATATGCCTTTCTATCCCCTTTTTTAAGGTTGGATTTTATTTTATTAACCTTAGTTTTAAAACACACACAAACACATATACACACATACGTATATACATACATACATACATACATATTTATATACACACACTTGTATGTTTTAACTTAAAGTTTATAAAATGGATCCTTGTGTGAAATCATTAATTTAATTTCAAACTCTTATTAAATTAGGTCTTGTAATAATTTTTAATTTCAAAGTGTATAAAATAATTAATATTAACTTTAGTGTGTGTGTGTGTGTGTATGTGATACCATCATGTGTACATATATATAGTTATAATTGATCAACATATATGTATTATATTAGCTAATAACTTGAATAACAAATGAAAATGTAAACTTAGATATAAATGGCATTCAATATGTAAATTAATCTAATTAAAGTGAGAGAGAGAATTAAAAGGTTTCTCTCTCTACATTTATTTCCCTATCTTTCCTTAATTAACTATATATTTTAAGTGAAAGGAATAAAATGTTTCCTTCTTTAGAATTTTACATGTTCAATTACATATATACTCTGCTTATATGCTGC
The DNA here is from genome assembly GCA_030765085.1 of Allium cepa. Classification (NCBI taxonomy): domain Eukaryota; kingdom Viridiplantae; phylum Streptophyta; class Magnoliopsida; order Asparagales; family Amaryllidaceae; genus Allium; species Allium cepa. Next base: position 258,154,742 of record CM060938.1, on the reverse strand, counting down.
ACTTACACTACACATATATGAATGTATGTGATACATTCAATATAATACATAAAAATTAAAATTAAAATTTAAACTTCCTTTAACCAAATTAAATCAACTATGATTTTATTTCAACTTCATTAGATTGGATGTAATAATCTTTTAGACTTCATAGGCCTAATAGATTCAAAATAGGATTTTTTTTCGAAATCTACTTATTTCACCCACTTCTGACTAGCTCGGTTCCTTTCAAAGCCATCTACAAAATCTATCAAAATATATTCTCGCTTCCATTGTAGGAATATCTAATTAATGTAACACTCCACTTGGCTTCTTTTGCTCGACTTTGACTCTTTGATGAGTGAAGCATTTAGCAATATACACTTATCTGCTTTTCACACTTAGCCAATAAAATACCCTCTCTATATCCCTATACATTTTGTCTCCACGAGATGAATAGTCATCCTAGAATGGCGTGAATCTAACAAAACCTCATCCATAAGCCATTTAATGTCTAGTACGCACAACCTGCCATATCTCGTTAGATACCCTCTCAAATTGATAAAGTACATATCCAAATGAGAAGACTTCCTTTCTCTCTCCAACTAATCCATGATACATGCCTATATGTCTTTACTCCTCTAAGTAGAACCAATGTGACCCATAAGTGTTGGTGTAACCTCTAAAGTGGTTTAAAACTGAAGAACTCAAGTGATGGTTTGAATCAAATCTAAAAATTAGCTGCCTCCACTCCAATAATAAGGAACTTAATGTCGCATGCTTCCCACTCAAAGCATCCACCATTACACTCTCTTTTCCTAGAGTAAATGCAATGTTGGAACCGTATGAAGCCAAAAACTTCATCTATCTCTGCCACCTCAGATTAAGGTCCTTTTGATAGAATAAATACGGAGAGATTTATGATCTTTATATAATCCATATCTCTCTCCTAACAAATAGTATTTTCATGACTTAAGTTAAAATTAATTGTTATTGTTGTGGGTGTTTCAACCCAAGAAACGATCATTGCAAAGTGTTCAAGCTAGAGATAAGAGAACTTAAAGTGCATATGGCATAAGGGGCATGATATGCTTAAGTGTCCTAAACAAGAAGGCAGGAAGCTCCTGGAGTAAAGCAAGTGGAAGCATAAGAGAAGATATGGCAAAAACACTTTACCTTCTTCTCTTTGGAAGGTTAATTATCAGACAGAAATTCATTTTCGACAGCCAGCTACCGAACAAGAATTTTATCCAGTAGCCCAAACATCGAACAAAATTCCATATTCGGTAGTGGGACTACCAAACAGGAATTTTTGTCTGGTATTTGAAGATAGGCAAACCAAGAAGGCTAAACATAACCAAGAATGAGACTTGGTCTAATTTCCAAACCAACCATCACCGAACCATCTATCCTCCATCGAACTGAACAGAGTATTCATGGAAATACTAACTTACGTATATGAAAATACCGAATCATATCTTATATATATATGGAAATAACCAAACCAGGCATGGTTAATAATGAAATTGCCTATTTTATTAGTCTGGCCTCCTTATATCTTCATCCTATAAATATTTAAGTTTCCAATAGTATTGGCAAACAACTTTGGAACAACAAATCACTACCAAACAGAGAATACTGCATAGAAGCTCGGGGAGCTATATTTCGCTATAGATCATTGTATTTTGCATTGTAATCATTGTATAACTGATATATAGAGAAATTAATGAAAATGAACAGTGGATGTAGGCACATTCAGGCCGAACCAGTATGAATTCCCGTGTGTTTTACTTTATTTCATTTTTTCTACCTACTATAAGCTCTTTTAAGTAATAAGAAATCAAATATAACATAACTGCGTTATACACTTAGTATACATAGCTCCACAATAAATAAATTGGAAAGGTTTGTCCTTTTTGGAGCAAATATTTTTGTTCTTTCATTGAGAACTAAGAATCTCAACATGCCTTTGAAACTGAAGATTAGAGTTAGTACACTAGTGGGAATGTAAGGAATATCGGTGCACTAAACAGTATGGCTATGATCAGGATAACCATTCGTCAAGTGTTCTAATACTAGACATTATCACTAGAGGTGACTTGGATAGAGTTGTGGAGGAACTTAATAATAGTTTCGCTACCTAGCAGCAAACTATTGTCAATCAAATCATGGCACGCTTAGATGCAAACAACTAGACACAATACTAAAGCACGAGGATTGTCCTAGCTTAGAGGTTCCAGAAGGCGAAGGAGGTCACGTTTTGGCAGTAGATCTAATCAGAAGAACCAAAGAACAAGGAGAGGAAATGCCGAGGAAATAGAATTATAAGGATTTAGCCCAAAGCTTAGCCCATGTATCGGTTTAGCACCGATCCAACTAGGGGAAGCATTGAGTCAGGGTTAGTTATGGCTAAACCCTCCTGCCTTAGGCAATGCTCTCCTACCTTGGCCCAAATGACAACAGATGAAAGGCGATCCAACCACCAGGAATGGTCCCAAAGTTGAGATCAAGGCCGAGATCGTAGTTTACGTTGTTATAGAGAAAGCGAAGATTGGATTCTTATAAAGGTTTGACCAATCCAATAGTGCATCAATAATGAAATACTCAACATATGCCAATAAGTAGGGCCATGGAGGAAGTCTTATGAAAGTGTTTTACCTATTCCTACGGGACTTAGCCACTATGTGGCTCTGTCGCATACCTCTAAGCTCGATCCAATAATGAGTAATGTTATAAGAAAATTTTATCAGCCGATTTCGAGTACATGTGGAGAAACTAAAGGACCCATGTTCGGTATGGTAAGCAAAATAAAGTGAAGATGAATCATTGTGGAAATACTTAACCCACTTTAACGTAGCTACAGCAGGGGTACAAAATGCAAATGAGCGATTGACTTTGATAGCTTTGTGTGGTGGTGTATACCTGGACACGAAGTTGGTCAGGAGACTAATTAAGGAAAAATCGACTACCTTATAGGATTTCTTATATGAAGCAACCAAATATATGAGTTTGGAAGAGGCCATACTTGGGCGGCAAACTGGAATAGCTGTAAAATTAAGGAAGAATCTAGCAGTGTAAATGCTACGGTAAAGGGAAATGGAAACATTTTCACTAAAAAGAAGATGGATGATAACCATGGTGGCTTTAGTGAAAAGAAGGTAGAACATAAGAGGTTAGAACATAGACTAAGGTTTAATGCGTACACATACCTAAATGATATTGTGGAAAACATCTACCTCGTGAGTCGGGTAGAACATAGGCCTCAGCCGAGAAAGGAAACTGAAGTAGACATAAACTCATAGAAGTGTTGCTGATTCCATGAATCCCAAGACATGCACAAATGAATTGCATCATTTACACGACCTTGTTGAAGAATAAACTAGAAAGAAAAACATAGAAAAGTATGTCAGAAATCCTAATACTCCCCTAGTCCTATTCAATAATTGCTTAAGAAGCCACCCGCAAGGGAATAGGGAGAGGGAACTAGTGCTAATCGTGCAAAGGGCTGGAAACTGATAAATAATACCATTACGTTAGGACCTCATATTGCAAAAAAGAGTTGGTCTGAGATGGAAAAAAACACTAAATCATTGAAAAATGGAGATGGCTTTGTATGTGCTATAGGCGAGGAACATGAGGCTAAAACCCCTCATTGGGGGAAGGTCGAGATAACTTTTAACTATAGTTATATACATAGGAAATAATATCCACACATTAACCCTATGTAATATTAGTTGTGCTTGGACTAGCAGAAGTACACCAAATCTTAATAGACAATGGAAGCCTGTTTAACATCTTATTTAAAGATACATTTGACAAAATGGGGTTGTCCATGAAAGATGGGATGCCATATAACAAGAAGCTACATGGCTGTACTAAAGAAGGCAACATTCCCCTAGGAAAGTTGGATTTGTTTGTTAAGCTTTGGAATCGTCCCCAATTATCCATATGAAAGAAAGCTTTCATTTTGGTGGATGGATTCTCGGTGTTTAATGTTTTCTTGGGATGACCAGCCTTATCGTATTTTCGCATAGTTGTAGGCCAATGGTGTTTGACTATGAAACTCTCCATAACTCATGAAATGGGTAGTATAACGAGGTCAAGATGCTTCCAGAGTGTGTCACGTAGCGGAGCTCCATAAGAACAAACGTATGGAAAAGGGAAGAATGCAAAGTTAGCCCACCATGCTAAAAAATCAACCTCGTAGCAATTAAAGGAGCCCCCTCTCACTCAGGTTCATAGGTGATCCTTTTAAGTAACTTGACCCGAGATATGGAGAGGAGGCCGCAACTAAGCATGGAGAGGTAGTACAGTTTGTGGAAGTAGATAGTAATGACCCGACTAAGTTAATAAAGGTTGGATCCGGATTAGAATGGAATTTGAGATTAAATTGATATGATTTTTTTGAGATAATCAGGATGTATTTGCTTGGTCATGTGAAGATATGTGTGGAATCTCCACCACTATTGCATGTCATGCCTTAAACATTAACCCAAGAAAATCCTCAGTGAAATAAAAGAAAAAGAGAATGGACCCCAAGCAATCGGCAACCCACGTTGAGGAGGTAGAAACTCTACTGGAAAATAGATTCATAATGGGTCTGAACAATGTTCTGATGACTAGAAAATCTATAAATTGTACATGACATAAATTTATACCATTGGTTACTATTTAATTATTATGTCCACTAAGGTTAGCAATTCTAATCTAACCTTGCATTGCATACATGATTGCTTACTTACCTCTTCCTAAGGTACAAAATATTGATGAAGCCTTATCAACCTTGGACTACACACACGATTACTTACATAATACTTCTAAATATGAAGCGGGCTTCTAAAATACTTTTAAAAGAGAAATAGGCAGACCCCGTCATTTAAGACCTAAATCAAGGTAGACCCCATCATTTAAGATCTATTCCCAAGGTGGTTTTCTAGCAATGTTGTCAATGATCGGTGGGCCCTAGCTACAAAGACATCTAACCACTATTTAAGGCTTCCGACATTTAACGTCCAACTATTAACGCATCTAACGCTGATAAAATCATAGCTATGTAATAAACAATACCCAAGCCACTAAGTACCTTTGAAAGGGCTAGGCAGACTACTAACCATTTAATACCTATATTCTAGGCAGGTCCCCATCACTTAATACCTATCCTCAGGCGGACTCCTAACTGGTACTATTGTTATTATAGCCTTAGAAATATGAGAGACTGTACCCAAGCCACTTAATACCTCATTAATAAGGACTAGGCAGACCCTTGACCATTTAACACCGATAGGCCTTTGTCATTTAATACCTAACCCCAAGGCGGACATCTCACCAGTATTATCTAGCTGACATTTCTTGGAAATCTCATTGGGCCATTTAATACTTCTTTTATAGGAAAGAGGCGGACCATACAGCCACTTAATACCTCAAACCGAAAGCGAACCCTTCCCGAGATATCCACTATTACTATTAATTATAAATATGGAATCTCATTAGGTTACTTCTTTCAGTAGGGAAGCATGTCCTAGAGCCACTTAATACCTCAACACTGAAGTAAAACCCTTTTTGAGACATCCTTTTTTTTTCGAATCTCGCCGGGTTACTTAATACTTCCTTTTAGGAGAGAGGAGAACGTAGGCCCAATCTCCCACATCATCATGGCTCCTAGAATTACCGATAAGTGCACCCGACTGTTGGTAGCCTTAAAGTAAAGGGCAATCATCCGTCAAGTGACTCTACTAACCTCGCATCACTAACCTACTAAGTCTAATTAACCATCCTAAGTCTTTACTTATATTATATTAGGTGGACGTTGGACTTAGCTTACTTGTTCTATTTTTATTTAATGAAATAAGATTTACTTAAATATTTAACTACCCATAAATCACCTTTTAATGCTCATATATGTCAATTTGTCCGTAAAATCCTACGGGACATTTCCTAAGACATTTATGTATGATTACAAATTTCAAATAGTAACCTTTAATATCTATACCATTTTTATTGGTCGTATTAATCCATTTACCCTATCAAATTATTGTAACTTTCATATTTATTACCATTTATTTCTCATTTATGGAGTGACGACCTTTTAAATTCCTTTCTCATTAACTAGTGAATATTATGTGTAAGCATCGTTATTAGCCAAGTTTTATTTTAATTATTATAAGCATAGTAAATTACATATAAATATTTAGTTTTATCAAATATATTCTAGCTATATATCTTCACTAGAATAGTCTTTTCCATGTTCAATTATTGGAATCATCTGAAAAGACTTCGCTAAAATTTCCAGAAATTACTCCAAAACAAAATATTCAACTTTAAAGTATAAAAGATTACGCTGTTTGAAATTACAAGGGATAACCATTTCATTTTATTACTGAAATAGATAGTGTAAACCACAATGAATTCATACTTTACACATCACTTTCTCTTTTTATTTGCATATATTTCTTACTAGATCAAATATTGTATTCTTCCAAAAAGGGGAAAATCAAATAATTTACAAATATTAAATGGATCTAAATTTCAAAATTTCCAAACATAGAGAAGTTTACGTTCCAACAAGATTAGGGTAATAATCCAAATTCATACCATTATTAATACATCCCATTTCAGCTCTCGAATAAATTTCATTCAAATCAATATTTTATATTTATACTTTTAGGGCTGATTTCCAAAACAGGTTGTAAGCAATTCTATATCAATCATAAACAAGAAAATGTAGCCGATATTTGTAATATTCAAATTATATTCATTTTTTTCCTACACATAATATACAATTATCCAGCTAGGCATAAAAAATCAAACAAACACCAACGGGATAATTTTTATATTATAGCAATCTACTAAAATTTTGAGTCACCTTTTAAAGACGATCCAAATCTCCAAATCTGATGTAGAACCTTTGATTCATCTCTAAATCCTTTTTAATCCAAGAAATATGTATGAAAGGGTATATACATATATTAGAATTACAGATCTGAGAAGAGATTTGGGATTGGTAAAGAAAATAGATACAAATATATAAATTACTTCAGATATGCATATAGTTGATTCTCTTCTCCTGTTTATTAGATTTTTACTCCTCTCTGATTTGTATGAATATAGATATCTTATTTATATTTTAGAAAGAAAATGAAGAAGAAGAAATAGCATAGCTTCGCTACCGCCTTCAGAAAAATATGAGAAGAGGAGGAAGGGTTAGGCCTGAATTTGTAGGTGTAAAAAACATTCTCAACCATTCGATTTTAAATATTAGATCTGGACCGTTGTGGCCTAGGTCTATTGTTCCCGCGGTTGCCCAACAGCCGACTGCCTTATATGCATCGTTCGACCACTACATGTCGACCGGTCACAATGAATGGTCGGCATGTCGGTCCGAGTGAATAATTAATAAACGTTAATTTTTCTTATTTATTTTTTTCTCTTCGAATTCGTTTTTCGTCCGTAACTTCTTCATTTAGACTCTGATTGCAAAACTCTATATATGAAAGTTTCTTAGAATTTCGCAACGAACGCAGTAGTTTAAATTTCAGGGTCCAATTCTATTGTTTGTACAAAATCCATTTTTGGAGCCTAATTCATAACTACCGAATTATTAAAAATAATTAACGTCAAATTACAGAGTGTTATGTTCTTCCCCCCTTAAAAAGAATTTCGTCTTTGAAATTTCACCAATGACTAAGTCATGCTTTTGGCTTCTAATTATTCTGAACTACACGACTAATGAGTGTACAACCAATTTTTGCAATAAAATGTGCATGAGCACGTATTATATTACCGTATCACCACACAGAAAATATGTATGCAGAACGATTCTAAATCGGATCCTCCTATATGAATGCTTTTAATTTGAAAAAAAAATTGGAAACATGATGCAAATAACTTATATATATATGGCAGTAATCATGTATGCAACTTTTTGAAAAAAAGGTTACATAAATCCCTCCTACTCCTACGAGTAGAAGTATGAAGCAACCAAATTTTGCATTCACTTCCTACCATACAATAACCTAGCGCATCGAAAAATCACTTTCTAAACTTTAGTTCTATGCCGTAAGAAGGAATTTAGGTGGAGAATTTAATATTTTTACCATTCTATAATCTTCTTATTTCCGTAGTACAGCGGAAATTTTCTCGTTGCTGCAGATTTGCTCCATATTTTTCACGTACAAACGCATAAGGAGGCTTATTTCAAGCTCTAAAATGGAATTAAGTCTAAAAATAGACTCACGCAATTGTTGACAAGGTATGGCAATAGAAATTTCAAGGCCAAAACAGATTTTCCCTTGTAATCGCTTTCATTTATCACCTTATTGGTCCTAATGCACCGCTGAATTTGCAAACTCTAACTCTATTTTCTTTCCCTACACCTAACATACAGCCTTCAAAATCAAAGATTTCATAAAAATCCTTCTCACTTTTTAAATTTGTACGTCATTTGAATTATAAAATCCCAATATATTTAGACGTACATTTTCCCTTGAAATCAAATTGAATAAAATCTCTAAAAATAATTTAAGAGTCACAAAACCCTTTTTTTCAAAAGAGAACTTTTCAAATCAAGGGAAACATTTCAAAAATATCTTCTTCTCAAAAAATTTGATAAATCAAGCCACAATTTCAGCGCAGTCGGAAGTCGGTTATGTACTAAACGTATAAACCAAATTCTAACATCTACAACTAACCTTACCCAAAAACTTGACATTTTATTTAAAAGAATGTCAACACTTCTATTATTCAATAATTTTGATTTTTAAGGAACATGAGCAATGACCTGTGATACCAAAACAAATTTATCATGTCCTTCGCTAAAATTTTCAAACAATTCTAAACTCCCAGTCTTATATTATATTTACTGTTAGTCAAGTGTCTATAAAGATTCTCATATTTACACTGCTTCTTTACTATGCATATAAAGAAGCTGTTTGCATCTCCAGAAATAATAACACATCACATAAATAGAAACTTGTAATATCGTGTGTGCCTTTTACAAGAGAAACTAACGATTTTACAACCCAAACAACCTAAACGAAAAGAATAAATGCTCGAGAAAAAAATATACAACGATCCTAAATAAAACATTGCCTACAAAATATGAGAAGTTCTTGCTCCATGGTTGGAGCTCGAGGCATTGTTGCAACCGCGGAATGGTCGTAGCATGGCGGCAATGCATCCAATCTCATGCTCTTAGCATTGTTGTTGCGTCCTAACTTCTTGGGGATCTGCTTGAACTTGACGGATAGCAACAAGCTCAAAACTCAAGTATCCCTCGATGTCCGACACTATACCCTACTGGTGCTGCTGCTTTGGCGCTGGTATAGGTGGTGCGGCTAGAGATAAAGGAATATTCATCCTCTTAATAGTGGTCTGGTAGATGGCTGGAGGGACCTTCCTCACTACTGACTCACCGCTCAAATTTACCACGCAATGCCTAAACACTCGAGTGAGCAAGTGGAAAAATGGAAAGTGAGTCCTCCGGGTATCGACTCCTTGATTAACCATATGAAGCATCAAAATATGAGCCCAACATACGATTATGCCGTCAATTATAGCATAGGAGGCTCTTCACACTGCGGTATAGATCTGGTCAAGGCTTTCCGTCTTTGCAATGATGTTGTGTTGAGTGATGCGCGCGATAAGATGGGTAACTGGTCGTAAAATGTCAAACCTCCAACCACCGACATTTTTGAAAAAGATCCATTGTAAAATCTCAGGATCAGTCATCTCTATGTCATCCATATCTACCCCTACTACAAATATCTCCAAAATCCCAATGAGATCGTGATTTTTCATCTCGATCCGAGCTTCCTTCACCTCAGACACAATATAGTTGTTTCCCTTATCAAAATTTTGCACCATCTATGCATCCAAAAGATGAACGCAGCGCGGGTAATTTTCCCGCTCATAACTCTTGAAGCAGAAGATCGGTACAAGTTCAACAGCGATGAAAAGTTCTTCAAGCCCAAGAGTTGCGAAATATCTGAATTTCACTGGTCGTTCATGAATAAAATCAATGTCCTCAGTTCAGAGATAAGCAGCAATCTTCCACTCGATCCGGTCAAGCTAAGTGGATTCTTGCGAAGTGAAGCTGAGATGACGAGAGAAAGAACTGCTGGTGCGTGGCAATGTCACGGGCTAAGAGGTGGTTGAAAAAATGGAGAAAAGGGTTTAGATCTGAAGTGGAGATAGAGAAAAATCTGACATAGAATAATTTTGGCGTCGCTTGGTGGTAGAATGGAGGAGAGAGGCTTTGATTGAGTGGAGGAAGGGGGAGATGGAAATAGGGCTCGGTTGAAAATGGAGAGGAGGTAGAGAATGTGGGGGGTAACGGTGGCTGAAGTTTTAGTTGTGAATTATAGTCGTGTTCCAGGTTCGGGTTTGTCCCGAATCCACCTAGCGTTCGACCACTATTAGGTCAACCGGTCGACCATCGTGGTTGACCATTGGCAGTTGACTGCTAGCCAAAATTTGGGCACGACCTGAACTGGACCTAATAGGGCCGGCTTAAATTAATATTCCAATGACCGTTCTGCACACCATCTTCAACTTAACTCATCTAAAAAACTTCTACATTCCACGCGACGGTATCCACCTTATCGTGTAGACTACTCCTCGGCATGATTGCGTGTGACGCCCCCACCTCTATACTCACACTAGCCAAGCACACTGCAGGGTAATGCCGTCGACAAGCGTGAAGAATAAGGCTGTTGAGGAGCAACCATCTGTGTAATTGCTTTGTGCAAGTACCGATATGTCAGACAGTATTATATGCATTTCGTTTTAAGAGGAAATCAGACATATCAAATACAAACATAAGGCTACTACACAGTGGCTATGTGGTCTTCGGAAACAAATATAAAATAAATGTAACATAAATCAGTCATAGATATTTATATCACTAAGACGGAAACAGATATGAATATATCACATAAAAGTGTACGTCAAAGTAGTGGTCATAAAAGATCCACTACATCACAAAAGAATAGGTACAAGTGCAAGATAAAAGAATATGTATACATCAAAGAGCCTCTATCTCGAATGTATAATAACAAAAACTACTAAGCTAATGTAGTTAGCCCAAAAGTCAGATGAAGGACCATGATAAGAAGTCAAGTAGAAGCACCTGAAATACCTCGATCTAACCTGGGTATTATTTAAGAAGAAAATAATAAACGGGTCAGTCTAGCTATAAATATCATATAAAATGAGGTAGGATGAGGGATATGACAAAAACATATGATAACAATAATGTCATACTGTGAAAATTATACATCAGATAACAACAAAAATCATACAATATCTCAAATATTCTAAAATACTAAAAAGAATGCCATATTCTTTAAATTATTCATCAAAACACAATATTGATAGAGCTTATCAATGCATATCATCAAAATTGGTGAAACACAAATTCTAGAAATCTAGAAATCACAAAAAGGGGAAGGCCTATCACAAACGGGAGCATGAAATCTCACCAACACGTGCATCACAAATGGGATGCTATCCCATAAAATGAGCCGGAGCTCCTCCAGAAAGGGTATAGTCCTCGCTTGCGGACTATGAGCCAAAGCTCCTCCTATGAGCCGAAGCTCCTCTAAATAGGGTATAGTCCCCCCTTATGGACTATGAACCAAAGCTCCTCCTATGAGTCGAAGCTCCTCCAAACATGGTATAGTCCTCTTTTTTCAGACAAAGAGACATCGCACATCGCTAGCCTAAATCACCAAAGGATCATCATTGATCGATAAAAAATGTGAATTACACTAAGCTAGTAAATAAATGAGTTAGCTTCATGTCCCATAACCACTAGCTTAACTTAAATATTTACGAATAAATTATAGATTTCCACTTGAAAATTGTCACGAGATTTCAATCAAACAAGTCTAAAAATTTATCGACGAAGTAAATTCAAGCATTTCATACCACTTGTTTTGCTAAGTCGTTTAATTAGATTTCTCATACGAATGAGGTAAGGTTTGTATATACTAGTAGAATGGAAAAGGATTTTAAACACGAGCTTTGTATTAAAAGTAACGTTGAAATTGTTTTTGTGAAAGAGTTTGAGTATTTACTACTAGTATAGAAACCTTTGTATTTTAAAATGATTGTAAAAAAACAATCAATCGCCAAAAATTCACATGCGACGACGTGAATTCAAACCATAAAAATCGATATCAAATCCAATCAAATGGATATTCATAAAAATCCATAAATGAAGTCATCAAAATCGATAATAAATGACAACAGCCAGTCGGATCAATAAAAATCGATAAAAATTGGAAATCCACTCAAAAATAGCCAAAACAGGCAAAATTGACGGTTCCAAATGTGTGGTAGGTATTTCTAGACGTCTGGCCCTAGGTTTTGGAAAAATATATGCTTTTTCTCCTTTCTCTTTTTAATTCCAGAACCATTACAGACGTTTGGATTTTTGTTCCAAACGTTTGGATTTTAGCTCTGCCCTTTTTTTCTTTTCTAGGGAGCCTTTTTAGGCATCTGGATTTTTCAATCAGACATCTGAATTTTGTTCCAGACATTTGGATTTTGTTTCAGACGTCTGGATTTTTCTGCTAGGAAAATATCAGCCTAACCCAAAGAGGGCAAAACATCCAAACCGAAAGCGATCGAACGAGGATGGATGCTAGGGATTTATGCCAATCGACCACCTATCCCTATAAGCTCTTAGATACACCACCAACAACTCGTCCAAACATCCAAGATAGGATCTTAAAGATTTTGACTTCAAAACACCAAAATTGAAAAATTCACCAAATCAATTCAAATCAAAAGCAATTGAACATGAAATAGATGTTAGGAATTCATACCTAACAATAATGAAAGTTATAGACATAGATGTGTGTTCAAGAACTCACCTTTAAATCTAAATATAGAAATGAGAAGCTCTAAAACAAGCAAAGATTGATTTCTCTTCAACAACACCTCTAGAATCTTCAATCTATTATCAAATGAAATGAATTTCCTAAGTTAAGTTATAGGAATTCCGGAAAATTGAAGAGAGATTGAGATTGAGAAGATGAAAAGGATTCTTACCTAAGCTTCTCTTTGATTTATAACTTGAGTTTGAATTCCTAAGAGAAACTAGGGCTTAGGAATTTTAATCTTCTCTTCCCACCATTCTTTTTAGGGCTTGGGAGTGTTAGGAAATGTTATGAATGAATGAAGAGGAGTAAGTTGGAATTATAAGGTAGAGGAGTTGGGTTCTCTTGTTGGGTTAGTGGGCTGAAACCTAAACCTAAAGCCCGAAATAAAATACCAAAATTCTAGTCAACTCCAAATATACCGATGTTTATACTCAAAAAGGTCGCAGATGTCATTTTGGACTCAATGAAAGTAGTCTCGAGTCCTAATTCGACATTTTACAAATAGTAGCATTACGGACTTTAATCCTACTAGCGATGTTATATTTAAATAAAACATTTAAATATACAATCGTAAAATATGCGATAGCCTCAACAAAACTATTGCGACTAATAACACTTATAAAAGACAAAAAGTACTCCAGTTATTATAACCCGCCTACTTTGCATCGAAATATTTCTCCCAATAGCAGATGGGTACCACAACATCTCAAACTACATACCCCGATAAAATTGGATGTCATTCCTATTTTTTCTATACCTCAAAGAGAAGATTTAAAAACCTAGATTTTGTAAGCCGAAAAATCATTAAGCTAATTATATGCTCCTTTATACTTGTTTCTAAATAATAGAAACTATTTCATACCAAAGCTTCCTAAAAATCAAATTTGTATACATAAATATTTCATGGTCTCTAAAAACCTTCTTTTAAACACAAATTTCCCAAATGGAAAAACTATTTCCTTACCAAAAATCAAAACTAAGCCTTTGCTAATATAGACATATAAATATTTAAGGATTTCAAAAATTAACTAAAAATTTCTTAACATGACCAACTTAGTAGTATACGTGTTTCTTTGAAAATTAAAATTTCAAAAATTTCCCAAAACAAAATATCCGAAATGAGTCTTTGGGAATAGAAATCTTTTGAAACCCTTTTTCCAAAATATAAGGCATTTTCAGAACGTACTTTATAAAAATTCTCTCACGGCTTTTAGACCAAGGAATTAAAATTAATTCTCCAAATAAAAATCCGGTTTTCCATCAAAGAGTCAATAAATGCACCATAGCAAAAACTTGCTTCTGGACAATTACGACATAAAGACTCTAATTTCCCACCCATCTGGAATAAATGTATGTCTCCAACTGGAACTCATCATCAAAGTCCAAAATCACAAGGTAACTACAATCTCAACATCAAGTCGAACACCTCCAGTCTTTGGGATTCTTCCATATGTCGTACTTGTGTTCTTCATCAACAATGCTTTATGCATTGCCAGCACTCCGTGTGGTACTTCAGAGTCGGCACGGCGTGACGCATAGTTGCTTTGTCTATTCCTTTGGAGTGGAACTACAACTACTTTTATAGTTGGAACTCTTAGAATCTAACGTAAAAAAATATAATATCATTAGATAGGAAAGTACGAATACGTTCTCTCAATTTATCATAATTCCTATAATCTACGAACCTAGGTTCTAATAACAAATGCAACAACCAATACCTCCATCGACCTAAATTTCAACAAAAATTGAAACCCAAGTCCATAAAAGCACAGATCATTGGATTTGTACATGCAAATAAGATGAGCATTATCAGAGATCGATAGAAATCTAAACTCACAGCAGAAACAATATCAGGATAAGAAGACTATGACTACTACCTTGGAATTAATGGTATTTCTTGGATAACATATTGTCATATCAGCATCGAGCATGAGAGAAAAAGAAGACTTCAACAACAAAGCACATCCAGCTCCAATGACTTGTTCCTCTAAATCTATCCTATGGGTTGTAATAAGGAAGAGTCGGAACAAAGTGATGGTGATTGAAAAATCTATAAACTATCCATAACATAAATTTATACTGATTGGTTCCTATATAATTGTAATGTCCACTAAGGTTAGCAATTCTAATCTAACCTTGCATTGCACACATGATTACTAACTTACCCATTCCCAAGGTACAAAATACTGATGAATCCTTATCAATTATCCAATATTTCCAAACCCTTTTATCACTTAATACTCCTAAATATGAAGCAGCCTTCTATAATAATTTTAAAAGAGAAATAAGAAAACCCTATCATTTAAGACCTAAATCAAGGTAGACCCCATCATTTAAGACCTATTCTCAAGGTGGTTTCCTAACATTGTTGTCAATAGTCGATGGGTCCTAGCTAAAAAGACCTCTAACCATTATTTAAGACTTTTTACATTTAATGTTCAACTATTAACACATCTAACGCCAATAAAATCATTACCATGTAATAAACAATACCCAAGCCAGTTAATACCTTTAAATGGACTAAGAGGACTTCTAACCATTTAATACCTATATTATAGGCAGGTCCCCATCACTTAATACCTATCTCCAAGCAGACTCCTCACCGGTACTATTGTTATTACGGCCTTAGCAATATGAGAGACTGTACCCAAGCCACTTAATACCTCATTAATAAGGACTAAGTAGATCCCTGACCAATTAACACCTATTTATAGGCATCCTTTTGTCATTTAATACCTAACCCCAAGACCGACTCCTCACTGGTACTATCTAGCTGGCATTGCTTGGATATCTCATTAGACTACTTAATACTTCTTTTATAGGAAAGAGGCGGATCCTACAGCCACTTAATACCTCAAACCCAAAGGGAACCCTTCCCGAGATATCCACTATCACTATTAATTATAAATATGGAATCTCATTAGATTACTTCTTTGAGTAGGGAGGCGGGCCCTACAATCATTTAATACCTCAACACTAAGGAAAACGTCCTTATTTATTTGAAATCTCACTTGGTTACTTGATACTTCCTTTTAGGAGAGAGGCGGATCCTATAGCCACTTAATACCTCAAACCAGAAGCGAACACTTATGGAGATATCTCTCACCGCAACCACTTAATACTTTCCAATTGAGAAAGTAGGTCCAATCACTCACGTCGTCACGGGTCTTAGAATTACTGATAGCTTACATCAGTAATAAGTGCACCCGACTGCTGGTAGTCTCAAACTGAAGGACGGCCTTCCTTCGAGTGACTCTACTAACCTCGCATCACTAACCTACTAAGTCCAATTAACAATCCTAAGTCATTACATATATTATCTTAGATAAACATTGGACTTAGCTTACTAATTCTATTTTTGTTTAAGGCGATCAGATTTACGTTGAATACTTATCTACCCATAAATCCCTTTTTAATGCTCATAAATGCCAATTTGTCCATAAAATTCTAACGGATATTTCCTAAGACATTTATGTATGATTACTAATTTTAAATTAGTAACCTTTTATATTTATTCCATTTTTATCAGTCGCGTTAATCCATTCACCCTATCAAATTATTGCAACTCCTTTATTTATTACCATTTATTTCTATTTGTTAGAGTTACAACCTTTTGAATTCCTTTCTCACTAATTAGTTATCCTAAACATAAACATTAAGTGTAAGCGTTGTTATTAGCCAAGTTTTATTTTAGTTATTATAAGCACAATAAATTACGTACAAACATCTACTTTTATTAAATATATTCTAGTTATATATCTTCATTAGAATATTTTTTCCATGTTCAATTGTTGGAATCATATCTAAAAAGATTATTCGCTATAATTTCCATAAATTAGTCCAAAACAAAAGATTTAACTTTAAAGTATAAAAGATTATGTCATTTGAAATTACAAGGAATAATCATTTCTTTATATTACAAAAATAGACGGTGTAAACTACAATGAATTTTTACTTTACACATCTCTTTCTCTTTTTATTTGAATATATACCTTGCTGGATCAAATGCTATATTCTTCCAAAGAGGGAAAGAAATCAACTAATTTAGAAATGTCAAACAGATCTAAATCCCCACAATTCTAAACATAGATAAGTTTACATTCCAACAAGATTAAGATAATAATCCAAATTCATAACATTATTATACAACCCACTGCAGATCTAGAATAAATTCTATTCAAATCAATAATCTAAATTCATACTTTTGGGATTGATTTCTAGATAAGGTTGTACACAATTCTAAATCAATACATAAACAAAAATATTTTTAGCGATATTTATTATATTTAGATATTATTCAATTTGTTGCCTACAACTCAAACATAATTATCCAGTTAGGCATAAAAAATCAAATAAATACCAACAGGATAGTTTTCATATTATAACAATCTATGAAACTTCCCACTCACCTTTTAAAAGTGATCCAAATCTCTAGATCTGAAGTAGAACCTTTGATTCATCTTTAAATCCTTTTTAATCCAGTATATACATACATTAAAATTACAAATCTAAAAAGGGATTTTAAATTAGAAGAGAAAATATGTACAAATATATAAATTACCTCAAATATGCATATAGTTAAGTCTTTTCTCTTCTCCTTTTTACAAGATTTCTACTCTTCTTTGATTTGTATGAAAATAGATATAATCATCTTATATTTATATTTTAGAAAGATAGTAAAGAAGAAGAAATGGTAGTGCTTCGCTATTGCCTGTAGAAAAATATGAGAAGAGAAGGGAGGGTTAGGCCTAAATTTATAGGCGAAAGAATAAACCTCGATCGTTTGATTTAAAATATAGAATCTAAGCCATTGTGGCCTAGGTTTATTGCGCCCATGTTACCTAACTAGTCGATCACCTTATATGCATCGATCGACCGCTACACGTCGACAGGTCACAGTAAAAGTTGGCTCATGGGCACAGGTGAATAATTAATAAACGTTAATTTTTCTTATATTTTTATTTTTGTTCCGAATTCATTTTTCATCCCTAACTTCTTCATTTGGACTCTAATTGCAGAACTCCAAGTATAAAAGTTGCTCAAAATTTCGCCATGAATGCAATGGCGCAAGTTTCATGGTCAAATTCCACTATTTGCACAAATTCAATTTTTGAAGCCAAATTAATTAACTAACAAACTAATTAAATAACTAAAGTCAAATTACGGGGAGTTACAATTAAGTCCAAAAGCGAGGTTATTTGTGCCAAAAATGGTCACAAACACCCAATTGTATGTGAAAGCCCCATTATCCAATATATAGATCCAAACAGAGAAACGTAAATTCATGGATCACAGAATCGATTGTAGAAAGGTAAATGAACACACAAGTTTAATAATGGTTCTGTAACGACCCTAATTTTAGTTAATATTATTAGGAATATTGAATTAGGTAAATTAAATGAAATAATATAAAATAGCTAAGGGATTGAGGTTTGTGCTAATGAAGGGACAGCCGTGCCATTCAATTAATGAACTAAAGAGGATTAAAATGAAGTAGGAAAGGCAAATAGGATAAGGGAAAAGTAGGAATAAAATATGTTTTAATACCCTAAACTCTTAAGTTATATTCATTATCACGTTCATTCACAAATCAAAACATAAGAGGCCGACCACCATTAAGGGAAAACAAGAGAAGATATCAAGAGGAAAGCTTAAGCAACTTAATCAAGATCAAATCTCAACTCCTTAATCACAAAGTTAAGGTGAATAATAGGTTACATCTCATATTTTTGATGTTTTTGGTTTCTAGATCAGATCCGGATATTTTGCAAAGTATATGGCCATGTTTTTTATTGTTAAAGAGGATATATATATATATATATATATATATATATATATATATGCTTGTTGATGATTTATGCTAATTCATATAGATTTTATGATAAGTTTTAAATTGAAAAACTGATTATATGACATCCAAATGCCTTGCGATTTTCGTATAAGGTCAAAAACAATATTTTGGAAACAGGTTTCAAATTTCATAATTTTCTAAATTAATGTGGATTTATTATGAATTTTCTAGTGAAGAAAATAGTTATTTTGGGTTTAAATTAGTCAAGGATATTTTATGTTGATTTTGGGTCCGAAATTTATATATGTTAGAAAACATATTAAAATTGATTTATGGAAATTTTTATAGAATTTTTCAAGTAATTTAATAGATATATAAAATTATTTAAGGTATGGGACTTAAATGTAATATATATTTATAAAAAGAGAAGGGGTATTTTGTAAATGTTTTAAATAATCACTTCTGAAATTTTGATAGCACTTTAGAAAAGAATTTAGAAAAGAAATTAGAAACTAATATATGTTGACAAATATGGCAGGTTAGTTGAAAAGAATTACTTTTTAAAGTAGAAATTCAGTTTTTCTACACTTTTGTTATTTCACCACTTTCGGCACCTACCTTTCAACTTAGTATTTCCACCTCTATCTCCATCGAAACCAATGAACATGGTATCAAAGACTTGGTATCTAGCGAATTAGACACAGGCGAAAAGTATAAGGTCGAAACAAGGGGTTCCAAAAGGGTCGAAGCTTTGGTTTTCATTTAAAAGAAAATGCGCCTGCTTTGCTTTCGATTTAGATTGCTTTTGACTTGGCTAAATGGTTTAAGGAATGGCTCCGAAAGAGGTTGCATCTTTTTAAGTAATAGTTTTCGAAGGGGTCGAAACCCCTAGCTATCGCCTTTTTCCTTTCGAAGCGGTGCTGCAAAAAGGGTCCCTTGTTTTCAAATTAAAGTCGCTTCTCCAATGCTTTTAAAGAGATAGGTTTCCATTCCATCCTCTACTTTTACTTAGGAATTTCTTTTGAAAGTATTGCTTTCGAATTTGTTCTTGTAAGTCCCTGTAGAGATTTTGAAAGATAAACCCAAAGGTTTCGAAAGGTATAGTTTTGAATAGTTTCGAAAGGTTATTCCATATGTTTTACTTAAACCCAAATTCTTTCGAAAGATTTGATTTTATGAGAAGGATTTAGTGCTTTCGAAACGTTTAAAATAAAGGTTTCGAATGGGGTGGTTCCCCAATGTTTTTGAAAGTTTTTAAATGGAAGGTTCCAATGTTTTCGAAAGGCAATGTTTTTAGTGTTTTGATAAGAGGATGTCTAAGGTTTTAAAGCTTTCGAAAGGAAGGTCTTTCAATATTTTCGAAATGGTTTATTAACAATGGTTTCGAAAGGTATGTTTTGCCCTTTCGGTCTATGGTTATAAAGCAAATTAGTTACTTAGTTTCAAAAGGGGTACTTTCAATAGTTTCGAAAGGGGTACTTTCAAAGTTTAAATGTTTTCATCAACAAAATTTTGTGAAAAGCATATGATACATGGCAAAGTTTTTTAAGTAAAGAATTGAATATTTTTCTTGTTTAACTGCGATTTGAAAGGATAAAATCATTTTGAAAAGAAAAGGTTTTTCAAGGAAAATTTATGGGTAGTGGACCCTAAATAAAATGACTCAGATATTAGAATATCAGCTGGGACTGGTATAGGGTCGTGCCTTATACATTAGCTATTAACCCCTAACTAATTTAGTCCAAAATTCCAATGTGTAGGGTTTTTTCATAGGTAAGACTAAAATGATGTTACACATAGAAAGAAATCTATAGAGGAGAGATGGGTTATTGGTGAGCCTGCAAAACCATTAGGATCAGTTGACCTTAGAAGAACTAAGTTAGGGACAGATCATCCAGAAGAGGAGTATCTAACAGAAATTGGATTATTTTTTTATTTTGTTTGGTAGGTCCGAGTCAGCCAAAGGTTAGTAATTAGCCAAACAAAAGTATGGTGTTTGGGCAGATAGTCAATTTGTTACATGATTTGTATGTATACATGATATTGCTTTATTATTTTAACCAGTTTTGGTTGCAGGATTAAGATTTGCAAATATATGTTTTAAAAGGATATTAGTGGGTGGAAACTCATTCTGCTAAGCAGTGTGGTCTCACTTAATATCATATAATCGAGATGTATGGTATTATTAACCAGGCTTTATGTATGATTCGAAGTTTATATTTTTCCCCTTAAACTCTCGGATGCTCAAAATTGATTTGAGTAGGCTGAGGGTTGAGGATTTATAGGTTTTAGTAGGTTGACAAATAAAGCTTCCGGAGATGAGCAGGATGCTGATGGATAGCTATTTAAGAGTTGTTTTATTTATTTATTCCACTGTGTTATATTAAGTCAGTTATGACGATCTAATACTCTAGTCAACCAAGGGGGCGTCTTCATATGTTGCTCTCGGCATATTTGTGTAACAATTGTATTTGATCTGAATCTGGGAAACGTTGGGATTTTGTAATCTGAATATGAAATATGTTTTGTGAAATATTGTTTTTGAAATCTATGATTTTGTTTCATATTCATGTGCTTCTGATATTATGGATACCATAAACATTTCCGTATTTGGTCACTGGAAGTTAATGCTATGGATGACTGCAGCATCTGTAGAGCTTAGCTTCGAGCCTTCAGATAAGGGATGTTACAATTTGGTATCAGAGCATAGATTATGAAAAAATTTAAACTAAAATGATTTTGAAAACATAATCCTAAGGAATAAGAGAAAAGGTCAGGGTATGGGATAACGCTATAGTAATGTGCTTGTATTTGCTATGTATAAGTACACATTATATCTCTGTTCTCCTATCTCTCTTAGGCTATTCTTCTGTATCTTACAAGGCTCGAATGCAGACGTGGATGCTAGAAGAGTAAATCTAGGTGGAGGAAGCACCACAACAAATGAAAATGCCGGACCAAATACGAGAAGAAATCAAGGTCAAACACAAGTTGGAAATGTGGGTGCTAGAGTCCGTCAAGTTGACATAGGAGCAACGCATATCAATATGATGAAGGCGGGTGTTGCTGCTGGAGTAGTTTGAGGAAATGCTAGAGCGGGAGTTTAGGGAGTTCCAGTAGTCAACAATTATGCTGTTTTAAGTAGGGATTAGGCTCAGTTGGGAGGAAAGCCATTCATAGAAACTGAAGATGCCATTGAAGTAGAGAATTGGTTACTGCACTTTGAGAGAATCTTTGCAGATTTGGGGCTCAATGATGAGCAGGAGAGAAGGCTTGCTTCAAGACAGCTACAAGGAGCAGCGTTGTACACGTGGAACAGCGTTATAGCTGGAGTTAATGAGGAAACTATGACATGGGCTGAGTGCAGGAGAAGATTCGAAGAAAGGTTTATGTCAGAAGTTGCGAAGTCCACTCTGCTCAGGAAGTTTGCTGAAGTAGAGTAGAGGGATGTGACTGTGCTTGATTATGCGATGAGGTTTGAGGAGTTAGCGAGGTATGGTTATGCTACTGTGGATACTATGATTAAGAGAAATGAGAAGTTCTGTAAGGGATTGAAGCCTGAGCTTATTAGGGCTATGTTATCGCACATTAGGGATCCATGTGGTGTTGTTGTTGAGATGCCTTTGAGACACGAAGAGATGCTTGCTTTTCAGGGTAGGAGTAAGGATAAGGAAGACCATTTGGGGAAGAATCAAAAGAGTAAATTTTTCTATAAGAAAGGAGCTCAGAAGAGAGGAGCTACTATAAAGAAAAGGCAAAGGTTGTCTGCGATAAATGTGACAAGAAAGGGCATTGAATGTCGCTCGGGTGATGGAAAGAAAGTGATCGTGAAGAAGAATATTAAGTACTTCAACTGCAATCAAATTGGACAATATAAGGACTGTGTAAAGTGTCGGCTAAGGATGGAAAGGCCAAATGTTTGCATTGGATCCAGCTACCTTGAGGCCAACAGCAGCGGAGAAAGGAAAATCTATGTTAGGAAGTACGCTTCTGATTCATTGTATGTCAATTAGCGTTTTGTTTGATAGTGGTGCATCGCATTCTTTTATATTTCGTTGTTTGTTAGATAAGCTTAACCTAGAACCCTTATACCTAGTTACTTCCTTAAGGGTTGCAAATCCGATAGGAGGGTATGCGACACTTGGGATGAAATGTGACGCTTAGAGTTTGACTTATTATGTCATACCTTTGTTTGCAGTTTGCATGTTTTTGAATTCATAGGGTTCGAAATTATTTTGGTTGTGAATTGGTTAAGTAAATACGATGCTAGGATATTCTGCCATGATAGGAAAATATTTTACACCCTGACTATGGTGATCGGATAGTATACACCATAGAAAATCCTAGTTGTGAGGTTAATTCTTTGTTGGGTGTTGGGGAGGCAGAATACGAGTTGAGTCGAGTTTTCGTTGTTAGAGAATTTGCAGTTTTCTTCGAACCTGTAGTAGGATTGGCACCGAAATGAGCCATTGGTTTTGGATAGATTTGGTACCAGGAGAAGAACCAATGAGTAGACCACCAAGCAGGATGGCACCTATCGAGACGAGGGAATTAAAGGTGCAGTTAGTGGATTTGGAAGGCAAGAATTTTATCAGACCAAGTAGTTCACCTTGGGGAGCAATAATAGTGTTCGCTAAGAAGCCGGATAGATCGTTAAGGTTATGTATTGATTATCGTAAGTTGAATGAGAAGACGATAAAGAATCGATATCCATTGCCTAGAGTTGGTAATTCGTTCGATCATTTGTGTGGAGCCAAGGTATTTTCTCAGTTGGATTTAGCAACAGGTTTCCATCAGCTTAGAGTGGCAGATGATAGTATTCCTTAGATGGCATTTAGTGCTAGATATGTGTCGTACGAATGGCTAGTGATGTTGTACGGACTAATTAATGCGCTAGATTCTTTGTAGATTTGATGAACCGAATTTTCCGAGAGCACTTGGATAGGTTCGTGATGGTGTTTATAGATGATATTTTGATATACTCTAAAGATGAAAAAGAGCATGAAATTCATCTTAGAGTTGTGCTTAAGACGTTGAGGCAGCATCAGCTGAAGGTGAAATTTTCGAAGCGTCATTTCTAGAATAAGGAAGTGAAGTTTCTTGGTCATGTAGTCCCAAAGAAAATGTTATCTGTAGATTTGACTAAGGTTGAAGTAGTGAATAATTGGAAGGGACCAGAGACAGTGACTGATATAGAGTTTTCTTGGATTAGCATGGTACTATGGAGGTTCATAAAGAATTTCTCGCGAATAGCAGCACTGATGACTAAGCTAACGCGAAAGCATGTAAGGTTTATTTGGCCAGATAAGTGTGAGGAGGCATTCCAAAAGCTGAAATACCTATTCACGAATGCGCCTGTGCTAGTTTTCCAAAAGGGAATTAGGATTTGTTAGTATATATGGACGCATGTGGAACAGGCTTACGAGCTATGTTAATGCAAAGAGGTAAAGTGATTGCCTATGCATCTCGACAACTCAAACCACATGAAATTAGATATCCAACTCACGATTTGGAATTATCTATGGTGATTTTTACGTTGAAGGTGTGGAGACATTATCTTTTGAGAGAAAGATTCGAGTTATACACGGATCATAAGTCACTAAAGTATTTATTCTCTCAAAAGGAGTTGAATATGAGACAGTAGAGGTGGCTGTATTTTTTAGTTGCTTATGATTTTGGTATTGATCATACATTAGGAAAAGGAAACAAGGTTGCGGATGCATTTAGCAGAAGACATCAGAATGCAATGTTGGCGACGATGGCTGAGTGGAATGATTTGGAAGCACTGACTACATGCAGAGTGCAGTGGAGGTCGAGGAGTAGTTCTAGTACAGAAACTGCTATGTTTTCATGTTTAGAAGTTCGACCAGTTATGATCAAAAGCTTTGCTTCTAAGCAAGGAGAGGATCTAGTATTAGCTAATCGAATCAGGAAGTTAAGGGAAGGAATAGAAAGCGATGACTTGAAAGATTTCAAACATGACCAAAATGGATGGTTAAGGAAGAAAGGGAGGTTATGTGTTCGAATGCGAGAGACACTAGGAAAGATGTTCTTAAGGAATGCCATCGTTCGAATTTCATTATTCATCCAGGAGGAACTAAGATATATAGGATATACAGAGGAGTTTCTTCTAGTAAGGTATGAAAAGAGATGCAGGCTTATGGATGAAGCAGTGTCTGAACTGTCAATAGGTAAAAGCCGAACATCAAAAACCAAGTGAGCTACTTCAGCCTTTAAATGTTCCGGTATAGAAATGGGATTCTATCTCGATGGATTTTATAGATGGGATACCAATGTAAAACAGAGGAAATAAAAGTATATGGGTCATAGTGGAGAGGTTAATCAAGAGTGCACATTTCATTCCAGTTAATTCAACTAGGATGGTACCTGTTTTAGCTAAGTTATTCGTAAAGAATATAGTTATACTTCATGGAATTCCTAGTAGTACAGCAAGCGATGGAGATTCCTTATTCGCTAGTGAGTTCTGGAAGAGTCTACGGGATACCTTAGGAACCAAACTCAAGATGAGTTCTACCTACCATCCGCATACAGATGGGGAAACAGAAAGAGTTAACAAAATCTTATAAGAATTGTTAAGAGCTTGTGTGCTAAATTTTGGTGGATCATGGGAAGACTATCTACACTTAGTCGAGTTCTGGTATAACAACAATTATCAGGCTAGTATAGGGATGGCACCATTTGAAGCTTTGTACGGAAGACCATGCAAATCTCTCGTTTGTTGGTTAGAGACCCAGGATTGGTTAGTTCATGGTCCGGATTTAGTCAGATAAATTGAGTTGATTCGAGCTAGAATGAAAGAAGCTCAGTCTAGGCAGAAGAGTTGTGCTGATAGAAGTCAGAAATACTTAGATTTCTCTATTGGAGATCATGTTTTCATTAAGGTTCACCCGTGAAAGGTGTAATTCGATTCGGAAGGTTAGGGAAATTGGCACCGAGATTTGTTAGGTCGTTTCCTATTATAGAGAGGATTGGGAAACTTGCATATAGAGTGGAGTTACTGAAAAGTTTGGCAAGCGTTCATGATGTTTTTCATGTTTCTCATTTGAGAAAGTGTGTTCGAGATCCGAAGACTAATATAGCACTGACTGGGTTAGAGGACTTAGTAATAGAGCCGAATTTGACTATAGTTAGAAAGATGGTTCGTATAGTCGTAAGAGATGAGAAGAGGCTAGGGAGAAAGATAGTCAAATAAGTTAAAGTCCAATGGAGCGATGGAGAGAGAGACTGTACTTGGGAAACTGAGAGTAGGATTAGGGATGCTTATCCTGATTTGCTATGTGGTACGTTTTACCTTTGTGATTGGTTTGTATGAGTACTTTATCGTAATTTTGAGAATGAAATTCTTCAAGAAGGGAAGTTTGCAACGACCTTAATTTTAATTAACATTATTTAGGAACATTTAATTAGGTAAATTAAATGAAATAATGTAAAATGGTTAGGGGATCAAGGTTTGCTAATTAAGGGGTAGTCATGCATTTAATTAATGAACTAAAGAGAATTAAAATGAAGTAGGAAAGGCATATAGGATAAAGGAAAAGTAGGAATAAGATATGTTCTAATACCTTAAACCCATAAGCCATATTCATTCTCACATTCATTTGCACAAATCAAAACATAAGAGGCCGGCCACCATTAAGGGAAAACAAGAGTAGATTTCAAGAGGAAAGCTTAAGCAACTTAATCAACGACCAAATCTGAACTTCTTAATCACAAAGATAAGGTGAATAATAGGTTACATCTCATATTTTGATGTTTTTGGTTTCCAGGTAAAGTCCGAATATTTTTCAAAGTACATTTCCATTTTCTTATTGTTAAAACGGATCTATATGCTTCTTGATGATCAATGCTAATTCATATAGATTTTATGTTATGTTTTAGATTGAAAAATTGATTATATGGCATCCAAATGCCTTGCGATTTTAGTATAAGGTCAGAAATGATATTTTGAAAATGGGTTTCAAATTTCATAATTTTCTGAATTAATGTGAATATATTATGAACTTTCTAGTGAAGAAAATAGTTATTTTGGGTTTATATTAATCATGGATATTTTATGTTGATTTTGGGTCCGAAATTTATATATGTTAGAAAACATATTAAAAGTGATTTATGGAAAGTTTTATAGAATTTTTTTAAGTGTTTTAATAGATATATAAAATTATTTAAGGTATAGGACTTAAATATTTTATATATTTATAAAAGGAGAAAGGATATTTAGTAAATGTTTTAAATAATCACTTCTGAGATTTTGGTAGTACTTTTAGAAAAGAAATTAGCAACCAATTATATGTTGACAAATAAGGCAGGTTAGTTATTACCTTTTAAAGAAAAAATTCAGTTTTTCTACACTTTGCATGTTTCGCCACTTTCGGCACCTACCTTTCAACTTAGTACTTTCACCTCCATCTCCATCGAAACCAATGCGCATGGTATCAAAGACTTGGTACGTAGCGAATTGGACAAAGGCAGAAGGTATAAGGTCAAAAAAAGAGGTTCTGAAGCGGTCGAAGCTTTGCTTTTAAAAGAAAATGCGCCTGCTTTGCTTTCGACTTAGATAGCTTTTGACTTAGTTAAATGGTTTAAGGAATGGTTTCGAAACAGGTTGCACTTTTGATTTAAGTAAAAGTTTTCGAAGGGGTCGAAATCCCTAGCTGTCGCCTTTTTCCTTTCAAAGCGGTGCTTTCGAAAGGATCCCTTGTTTTCAAATTGAATCCGCTTCTCCAATGCTTTAGAAGGGATAGGTTTTGAAACCATCCGCTTCTTTTACTTAGGAATTACTTTCGAAAGTATTGCTTTCTACTTTGTTCTTGTAAGACCCTTTAGAGATTTTGAAAGATAAGCCCAAAAGTTTTGAAAGGTATAGTTTTGAATGGTTTCAAAAGTTTATTCCACATGTTTTATTTGAACCCAAATGCTTTCAAAAGGTTTGATTTTATAAGAAGGATTTAGTGCTTTCGAAAGGTTTAAGATAAATGTTTAGAAGAGGTGGTTCCTAATGTTTTCGAAAGGTTTTTAATGGAAATTTCCAATGTTTTTGAAAGGCAACGACATATTGTTTTGATAAGAGGATGTCTAAGGTTTTAAAGCTTTCGAAAGGAAGGTCTTTCAATGTTTTCGAAAGATTTATTAACAATGGTTTCAAAAGGTATGTTTTGGTCTTTTGGCCTATGGTTATAAAGCAAAGTGGTTACTTGATTTTGAAAGGGGTACTTTCAATAGTCTGAAAAGGGACGCTTTAAAGGTTTAAATGTTTTCGTCAATAAAGTTTTGTGAAAAGCATATATTACATGGCAAAGTGTTTTGAGAAAAGCATTGAATATTTTCCTTTTTTAAGTGTGATTTAAAAGGATTAAATCATTTTAAAAAGAAAACGTTTTCAAGGAAAATTTATGGGCAGTTGATGTTAAGTAAAATGACTAAGATATTATAATACCAGAAGAGACTGGTATAGGGTCGCGTCCTAAACATTAGCTATTAGTCCTTAGCTAATTTAGTCCAAAATTTCAGCGTGAAGTGCTTTATCACAGGTAAGACTAAAATGTGTTACACACATAAAGGAATCTATAGAGGAGAGATAGGTTATTGGTGAGCCTACAAAACCACTAGGATCATTTGACCCTAGAAGAACTACGTTAGGGACAAATTGTCCAAACAAGGAGTATCTAACAGAAGTTAGATTATTTGTTTATTTTATCTGGTAGGCCTGAGTCAGCCAAAGGTTTGTAGTTAGCCAAACAGAACTATGTTTTTCATACTGATAGCCCATTTGTTACCTGATTTGTATGTATACATGATATTGCTTTATTGTTTTAACCAGTTTTGGTTGCAGGATTAAGATTTGCAAAATATATGTTTTAGAAGGATATTAGTAAGGGGAAACCATTTCCACTAAACGGTGTGGTCTCACTTAATATCATATAACTGAGATGTATAGTATTATTCACATCATGCTTTATGTCTGACTCGACGTTTATATTTTTCCCCTTAAACTCACGGGTGCTCAAAATTGTCTTAAATAGGCTAAGGGTTGAGAATTTACAAGTTTTAATAGGTTGGCGAATAAAGCTTTCGAAGACGAGCAGGAGGCTGATGGATAGTTATTTAGGAGTTGTTTTGTTTGTTTATTCCGTTGTATTGTATTAAGTCAGTTATGACTATCTAGTACTTTAGTCAACCAAGGAGGCATCTTCATTTGTCGCTTTTGGCGTATTTATGTAATAATTATATTTGATCTAGACCTGGGAAACATTGGTATTATGTAATCTGGATATGAAACATGTTTTATGAAATGTTGTTTTGGAAATCTATGAATTTTTTTCAAACTTATGTGCTTCTGATATTATGGATACCGTTAACATTACCATATTTGGTCACCAGAAGTTAATATTATAGAAGACTGCAGTATCTATAGGGCATAGCTTCGGGCCTCCAGATAGATGATATTACAGGTTCGGCAAACTCTGGCCTACGTCCACTCCAATAATATTTTATTTATACTGTAAGATTACAAGTACAGTTGTTTTTTCCTTATAAAATTAAAGGAGGAAGAGACAAGAGGTGATGAAGGAGAGCCAACTGAAAATTCCCTTGTAATGAGCCAATTTTGATGTATTTATAGGTAAAGACATGCATGGATCGGATTGAAATTTCAGCAGAAGAACCTTTAATCCCTTACGACCCGACCCACAAAATTTAGGAACGATCGGACACCAAAAAATAATTTATGCCAATCATTCCATAAAAACTCCAATAGGGTTGCGATCATTTTTATGGGGTCCTCGATGCCTCTAACCTTTTCTTTCAAAGTTTCACGCCATTCCGACTTACCATTTGTGAGATATCGATCGATCTTCACTGTTTCGACTAAAAATTAGATCATAAAAGATGTTTCCATGCTTCATCCTTTTTAACTGCAATCTATTCTGGTGGTTCCCCGTGATTTTTGCTACTTTCTCTACAAATTTCATGCAATTCGGACATACCGTTTGTGAGATATTTCACTTTCCGTAAAACTTTGGATCGTTAGGCTGATTTGTACGATCGTCCGAATAACGATTGGCCTCTTTTCCAAGATTTTGGATTTTTTCATGCAATTGTTTTTATGGGCTATACTCTTCAATATATTGATTCTCTAAAGGTTTCAAGTGCATAGGCTTTGTAGATTTTGACATATTGATCGATCTTCGTCGATTTACATTGTTTTATGTATCGTTCTAGATCGATCCATATAAATTCTTCATTTGTCCATAATTTGAGCATACGATCTCCGATTGACTTGAAATTTGAAATTAGCACCATATTTCCTTCCTTGTCACTTTAATTGACTTCTCTTTGATTGGGACCCGATCCGAATATGCCTAACTATTATCCATAGTTCCAAATATCATCGATTTTCGAGCCTGATAACTATCTCTCTAGGCTTCCTAACTTGATAATCACAAAGATATTTAACCAACATGATATATTGCTTGGTCAAAAGGCGGTATAAATTTTCCCCCCAATACATGCCTTGCGGTCGGAAGCGTGTTTTAAATTGCCTTTAGTCCAATGTTCGAAACCCATTGATGACCTACAAACAAATCTGTGATCTTGCTTGGTTGTTAGTAACGGCCGTTCGGGACCGTTAATCAAATTCATAGCCATCACGGGCCGATGATGATAGCATGGGATCGAGTGTCTATTCGAGGCGAAATGCGATTGTTTGAGATCGAGTGTCTATTGGAGGCGAAGTGCGATCGTTCGAGATCGAATGCCTTTTCAAGGTGAAATGAGATTGTTTGAGATCGAGTGCCTATTCGAGGCATAATGTGATCGTTCGACATCGAGTGCATATTCGAGACGAAATGTGATTGTTTGAGATCGAGTGCCTATTTAAGGAAAAATGCGATCGTTTAAGATCGAGTTCTGTTCGAGGCGAAATGCGATAGTTCGAGATCGAGTGCCATTCGAGGCAAAATGCAATCGTTCGAGATCGAGATCCATTCAATGCGAAATGCGATGGTTCGAGATCGAGTGTCGTTCGAGGCAAAATGCGATCGTTCGAGATCAAGTGTCATTTGAGGCGAAATGAGATTATTCGAGATCGAGTGTCGTTCCAGGCGAAATACTTGTTTTTCACATTCAAATGAGTTCCAGAATCATTTGTTATGGTGGTTTATCGCCATCTCGGAGCATGACTAGGGAATGACCTCGATCTTGTACATGTGTAAGTGACTTAGCCGTTTTAATATGGAGTTTCTTTTACTTCATGTCATCCCGATCAAGAGATGACGCACTGTTCCCTTAAGCCGGGCTCGCTCCAATTTGAGGCGGATGATGGCTGCTCCTATTTCATCACCGTTATCCATTTCCTTACAGAGCCATCCAAATCTATGCCCCCGGTTCCATGGGGAGCAGTGCTGATCCATGCAAATAAATGCATGTTGATCCATCTTCCTCGGTTGAGGCTTGCCCCTAGTTTGTTCTAATCCATATCAAGCCAACTAGTTTCCACTCCAAGTCCTGATTCTAGTTTTCCTCGGCTTCTACTGCTCCAACTCTATGATCTATATCTCCAGCATTTCCTGCTACTCCATTTCCTTGGTTTTGTGCTTCATCTTGTCCAATCTATCGGAGTAGATTTTGTATCATCTTCTCCTGTCTCTTTAGCATCCTCTTCTGCACAGCATCCATCATTGTTCACATTTCATCTCCGGTGATGTAGATAGGTGTATGCTCCAGCTCCAGAAGAACTCTCCTAACTCCCTCCATGATGGCTCCTATCTGCTAATGGTCTCCTTGTCGATTGCATG
Organism: Allium cepa; assembly: GCA_030765085.1. Taxonomy (NCBI): domain Eukaryota; kingdom Viridiplantae; phylum Streptophyta; class Magnoliopsida; order Asparagales; family Amaryllidaceae; genus Allium; species Allium cepa. The sequence goes on along the minus strand of CM060938.1, from coordinate 258,123,276 downwards.
TCCATTGCTTCCTAGATCCAAGTATCCAAGCTTTCAAATCCAAGATCCTAGCTTCCAAATCCGCGGATGCAAGTTCTTCTCAATGAAAGCACCAAAATGATTGTGCCAAAAATGGGCACAAAAACCTAGTTGTGTGTTAAAGCACTAATATCCAATATTTAAATCCAAACAGAGAAATATAGATTCACATATCACAGAATAGATGAAAGGTAAATGAACACGCAAGTTTATAGTAGTTCAACAAATTCCGACCTACGTCCAATCTAATATTATTTTATTTATACTATAAGATTACAAGTATAGTTTTTGTTGCCTTAGAAAATTAATGTAGGAAGAGACAAGTGGTGATGAAGAAGAGCCAATCGAATAATCCCTTGTAATGAGCCAAGTCTGTTGTATCTATAGGTGAAGACGTGCATGGATCAGGCTGAAATTTCGGTAGAAGAACCTCCAGGCCCATATGACCCAACCCACAAAATTTGGGATCGATCGGACACCAAAAAATAATTTATCCCGATTGTTCCATACTAAATCCAATAGGGCTACGGTCTTTTTTTGGGATCCCCCATACCTCTAGTCTTGCTTCCAAAGTTTCAGTTATTCCGACTTACCTGATGTGAGATATCGATCGATCTTCACTCTTTTGACTAGAAATTGGATCATAGGAGATCATTCTATGCTTCATCCTTTTGAGCAACAATCAGTCATGGGGGTTCCCTGTGATGTTAACTACTTGCTTTCCAAATTTCGTGCAATTCTTACGTACGATTTGTGAAATATCGCATTTTATGTAAAATTATGGATCGTTATGCTGATTTGTATGATTGTTCCGATAACGATCGGCCTATTTTCAAAGATTTGGGAGTTTTATCATGCGATTTTTCAATGGGCTTCACTTTTTAATATATTGATGCTCTGAAAGTTTCAAGTGCATTGGCTTTGTGATTTTGAGATACTGATCGATCTTGGTCGATTTACGCTATTTTAAGGATCGTTCTAGGTCGATCCATATAAATTCTTCATTTGTCCATAACCTAAGCATACGAACTCCAATTGAATTTAAATTTGAAATGTGGCATCATGGGGCCTTCCATGTCACTTTATATTGGTTGCATCTTGATTGGGACCCGGTTTGAATCCAACCAACAATTGTCCATTGTTCCAAATATCATCGAGTTCCGAGCTTGATAACCGTCTCTCCAGACTTGTTACCTTGATGATCACAAGAGCAATTTAGCCAACTTTTATGATATACTTCTTGGTCAAAAGCCAGCATAACAGTGGTTAGCATTAACAATTGACACTAATCCTATAGAGTTAAACTGTCTATCCTAAGGTTAATTCCAAAGAAGAGGACAGCGTTTGCATTTGTCAGTCGACTTATTTTGGAATCTATGTGGAGATTTGAGATTTTGAGATGCTCGAAACTATGTAGAGGTTCATGATCTATTCAAGATGCTAGAATCCATTTGAGGATTTGTATTATGTTCGAGTGATGAAGACTCATGTGAGAGATGTCGAACATAACCTTGACATTGAAAATGACTCAAACCAGAGTACGATGCACAATATTTGATATAGCTGACCCACGAAGACACATCAACTCTATATTTAGAGTATGATTATCGATATGTTACACATAGGAGTTGATGATACTTAGTGCCACGCAGTTCACCATTAGACCAATTGTGTGTACTTTATGGTATATCCTATCTAGAGATATACAACGCTTAGAAGGTAGGTTTTGATCCTTGTCATGGAGTTTGGATTTGGCTAGACCAAAGAGGCAAAGAGATCACCATGAAAATTTTACACAATTATGCGAACGCGCCTTAGCGGATTTTGATGGTATACCTATTTATTTTTGTAATGTACACATACCGCTGCTATTTCATACTTATATTTTACACCCTAAACATTATCTATTATATCAAAGCACGTACTTAACAGATGGTTAGCTCTATTGAAGGGATAACCGTTATGATATTCCATGCGGTCTCAACAGATGCTATTATATGTCGCACATATTTCTTGAGTTTCTCATACCAGACTTATGTCTGACTCATGGTTTTATATTTTTCTAATTTCCATAGGTGACCTTTCGAGTAGTCTTAGAAAGGCAGGCTTTCGTCGATGTTCTATGGAGCTTCTGGAGACGAGTTGGATGCTTCCGTTCACCTAGCATAGTATTCTTATTTTTGTTGCATTACTACATTGCATAAATCATTATATGTGAGGACTGATTGTTATAACTATGCAGGATGATGATAGTACTTATAATTGCGATTCTAAAATGCTACGTATCTTAGAGTGGCAGATTGTACTGTCTTTTAATATTATATGTTGTCTTTCAGTTGTGAGATTCCGATGTTTAATTCTCATCTTGCTTGTTCTATTTCATTTCCTTTTATTTTTACCCTAACAATTTGTCTTTCTAGCACTTGAGTGTTCGGCACATAAATATCATGGGTGTATTAGTATCGACATTTGGAGAGTCAAAAAGGCGAGTCGTTACAAATCCTATGTACAACACACCTAAAATATACCTATATTTATATGAACAATCAAGCGGGAACAGAGAGAAACAACAAGAAAATAAGCTATAAAAATCTCAATATCCAGACAACGTAATGCAACCAAGTATCTATATCAAAAAGTCATGACCATCAAAAGTAATACCCACATACCCTTACAAAAGTCATCAAAATTGGGTGTGTGCATCAAAATGTTAAGTATACAAAAAATATGCGATAGACATAAATAAGTTTTATCAGATGAGTGTGACCATCACTTAGGCTTGAAGAAATGGCTCTTCATAGGTGGCTTAGGTCCAGTGGGCTTCTTTTCCTCCTTATCCTTCTTGACTTTGGATTACATTATAGCATCATGCTAAGTTTATTTCTTCTATATCAGTTCAAGGTCCTCTTTTACTTCAAGTTTGACCATGGCCATCTTCACCAGAAACTGGGCCATTACACTCGCCTTGAAAGCCTCATTCCTATCAAAGTCCTCATTCCCTTCATTGTGGCCTAAGTTCTCAACCTTTGTGTCATCCTTCAAAGCAGTAATCATTTCCTCACGATCTTCTTCCACTATATGGTCTAATGGGTATGATGGGATGGGGCTTGACACTAAAGCTTTTGCAAACATCATAGCTCCAGATGGGTCCGCCATGGCTGTATCACCTACATGAAAACGAGGGAGGCTATTAGGTACGAACTTGCCTAAATGGGCTCAAATATACTGAATCGGGCCCATAGGCAGTATTGAAGAATCGTACCTCCTTCAGGGGCTGACAGATCATTTTTCCTAGGATGGCTTTGGGTGGTCGTATCTGAACAGACATGATAAACGGTTAGCGGAATATCGTGCATTTGGGCATAGATAACTGATTTAGAAGTCTAACATTTAGTGATGGCTTTGGAAGTAGAATCACCATCCTTCGTTGCACCTCCACCCTCATATTCTTTTCAGGCCTCCTTATTAGCAGCCAACATGAGATAATCTTGGGTTAGTGTCCATCTCTTCTTCAGAGAATCAGGCTTCAACAATTTCCAGGCTAAAGGGTGGCCCTCCTTATTTACTTGCCTCTTTAGCTTCCCACACAAGATTTTAGTGAATAAGGCCATAACTTCTTGATAGTCATCCATTTGTTTTCAATTCCCTTCCATATACCTAGACGTATACCTTGTCCAGAAGCTCCTTAACCTAGTTGGTTTTTCAACTCTTCATTTTCAACCTCAATTATGTAGCACTGTTTGCCTCAGCCTCTTTATCTATAGACATGATTTTAATCCTTGCTCGAAGGAAGGTCCTCTCCCACTTCCACTCCTCAGCCATCTTATATATTTCAAGTACCCAGCCTCCACTCAGCCACCATGGCCTTGATTTCGTCCAATCTCTTTGTATTCTTATAATCATTATATGGCTCTTTATCCCTAGATTTGTATTTACTCCTTTGTGCCTTGAAGTTAGTGGCATGGTCATCTTCTAGCTTTTTCATTTCCTAAAGATGGATGCTTTTGAACTTTTCATTTTCATTATCCTGAGCCCTCTCCAATGCGTCTAAAATCTCCAAGTGATCCATATCTTCTTTATGTAATTCCATATTGAGTTCAAAGATTTTTAGATTCTTATCAACATTTTGTCGATTGATCTCCACATATGCCTACATCACCTCATGAGGAATTCAGATAATGCTTTCAAACCATTGAGCCCATCGTGAAATGGTTAATCACGTCATTGAAGGAGGCATGGAAGCAAGCAAGCACACGAACCAAGGGATCCCTAGATTGATAAAATTGTTGAAATTAATCGTAATTGGGATCACGAGGGTCGGCGATGATGATGACCTTCTCCTACTCCTTCCCCTTTACCTGATCTTTGGAAATAGGTCCTGAAGTAGATATATGTTCAATAGTTTTGGTTCCCCTCTCTTATCTATTTTCTCTTGCTGCTTAGATTCTCCAACTCTGATAGAGTGAAAGGTAATTCCTTTGGAGACTTGGAGGGAGGAGGTGTCTTGGATGTTGATTTACCAAGGGAGTGAGATCTTTCCTAGGAACCACATCATCTTTCCAAGTTAGCTTTGTCGTCAGATGAATGATAGGATACCTTCTTCCTCATCGGCCAAAAGAGGAAGTTACTTTTTAACCTTTTCTGGAGGGTCATCCCGACTTAATTGTTTGAACTTGGGTTGGAGCTTAACCCTTCTTGAATTCATACTCCTTACAAAGAATATAAAAGTAGGAAGTTAGAACCATACATAACAAAGGAAACCCACCGGTTCAATGCATGTAAAGTGAGTGTATGTGAAGTATGCATAGTGTTCAATTGAACCTTTACGGTCTTGTGTGTTTCCAATTGTTGCTGGATCTCAACCAGTGACGTGGAATTCCGACAGTCAATCCCTAACTCCGGGTCTTGTAAATAAACATAAATAGAGATGTCCCCATGAATGAATTTCACCTGATTCTATAACCTTTTTTACTAAACATAAATAGTGATGTCCACAATAATGAATTTCACCTGATTCTCTAACCTAAAGTTTTTATGTGGAACCTCCTCCAAATCAAGGTTAGATGGTGAACTAAGGCTGATGTGCTTGGGAGAATGGCTTTCACTTTGGTCGAAGGTGGTGGCTTCATTATCATGGGGAAGTGATCACTTCCCCTTATTTGTTGTGCTCCCAATATCATCATCTTCCCAATTCCTAAGGGACTTTAATCGGCCAGCAACGTGAGGCCAAAGATGGAAAGCCACTAATTCCGATTCCACAACATATGTGGCCTCTACAATCTTAGTGCTAACTGGAACCAAAGCCATGTTTACATTAGGAATAGGGGATTGAGAAGGTTTCCCTCACTTGTCTCACTAGTTTTAGAAGTTTTTCCTCTTCCTTTTCTTGTAGGTCTTTATGTTAAGGGGCTTTGGCTTTCCTAGTGGGACGTCCCTTAGCAACTAGCACTTATTTCCTTAGCATCTCATTCGTCACCATATGAGGGACTTCTCCTAACTCCACTGGAATTCTCTTTAAATTTTCATGCATCTCCTCCAAATTTGTTCCCATGGCAGCCTTTACAACTCCTAAGGAAACTGCCAAGAAAAACATTAGCGACCAGCACAAAGGTTCCTAGGTGAAAGGAAATTAAACAAACAGTTAGGGCGACATACATCCTAAATGCCACTGATGAAAGAAAGGAGAATCATTCCTAATAAAGTACTCCTGCTTAAACATGTTGTACCTAGAATATAAATCATCTACGAGCTTAAACTTGCTGCCCGCCTCGAGATAAAGAAAAGTGGAGCCCTTCATCTTTCTCTTGATAGCATATAGAAACCTAATCTTCTTGTATGTGGGAGGAACATGGAATTCCCACATAAACATAACATGGAGGCTAGTCAAGACAGCATAATCGTTTGGGTGTAGCAAAAACGAGGTAATCTTTAAGTATGCCAGATATCCCATAATCCATTGGTGAAGGAAAGGTAGGGCTCCTTCCATGCAATGATACCTAGAATAAGGTAGATATCCCTTGGGGGGAGCATGAGTCGGTTGATCAGGGGTAGATAAGACATATATCCCATAGCGGCTATAGCATCCAACTACCTAGAAAACAAAGTAGATGCCACTGATTCAATGGGACCCACTAACAGCTGTAAAGGACTATATCCGTAAACTAGAGAGCGGGCTGAACTAAGCTGGAAAACCCTAGACCTCAATGATGTTGGCTTGGTAGGAGTAGATGAAGAAGGAACATGTGGTCCTACAACGTTCGATGAGGAAGTGTGATAACGATCCGACATACATGCCTATTATATCAACTTGTCTTGCATATTATCATTGAAAATACATGTGTGTGCGTGTCATGACAGATGCAATAGGATATTATAAGAAAATATAAACAATAAATAAACAGAAATCGAGCCTAAAATACCTAAGTGCTCGATTAAGTGGCCATGTTACGAGTGCTTATGACCTTAAAAAATTTCCTAAATTTTATGGCCATTGGGCACGACTACCGGTCCGAAGTGTATGGTCACCTAAGGATCCAAGTTATAAGAGAAAAAATACATAGCTAGGGTTATTAAGCTATTAATTACGCTAATCTCACCTTCCGATTCAATGATCCTAAAACTTGAACACTATGACCAAACCAATTACACCATGGAATCATGTTATATCCTAGTTCCACACACCACTAAAGATACCAATTAAAGCTTCGATTACCACTTAAGATAGCCCCATTGCCTTCAATCATTTATGTTCGGTGGTCAAACCCTAACATCGGTCTGTAAAACACAAAAAATCATATTTAATCTTAACTTTAAAATACCAGTCCAATCGGAATAACCTAAAATTAGATGTACCACCATGATCCAACATAAGGCTCTATATGCAGAACATATTACAAGTGAAATCTAAACTATTGAGCCTAAGTACGAAGGGGGAAGCCGAATCAATCTCTAAAAAATTATGATTTAAATGTATACAATAGCATATTAGAAGTTGTACCTTAGTAAATTGTAGAGGAAAAGTTTAAAAGTAAAAACTTTGATGAGATAGGGATCGGATCTGACAAGATGGCATTGGAAGGAGACAAATAGACATGGATGTAGGGAGGTGTGTAAAAATGAGATAAGGTGTGTGGAAATGGAAGTGATGTAGTTTATATAGGTTGGCACAGTGTGGTTCAACACCAGACCATGCGACTTCAAACGAAAAATGCTAGACAGAAATATTTTGTATGGTGAAATGCCAGATATAAATCTAAATCAATAATTATAGAATGAGGGGAACCTTAAAAGATAATATAAGAGGTAAGAAAAAGGTCTAATAGGAATAATGGACAATCACCCTCCTTATTCTACGAAGCGTACCTTAGAGGGCAGGGATTGTGGGTGTTTCTACCCACGAAACGATCACTTCAAAGTGTTCAAGCTAGAGATAAGAAAAGTTAAAGTTCATATGGCATAAGGAACGTGATATTCTTAAGTGTCCTAAACAAGAATGCAGGAAGCTCCTGTAGTAAAGCAAGTGGAAGCATATGAAAACACAAGGCAAAAACACTTCACCTTGTTTTGTGTGGTAGGTTAATTATTGAACAAAAATTCTTTTTTGATAGTCTAGCTACCGAACAAGAATTTTTGTCCGGTAGCCCATAAACCGAACATAATTCCTTGTCCAGTAGTGGGACTACGTGATAAGAATTCTTGTTTGGTAGTTGGAGATCGTCAAATCAAGTATATTGTAGGTCGAACGTAGCCAAGAATGCAGCATGGTCCAATTGTTGAACCAACCATCATCAAACCATCCATCCTCTATCGAACCGAACAGAGTATTTATGGAAACACTATCCTATATATATATTGATATTCTGAATCATATTTTATATACATATATATGTGGAAATAATCGAACCGAGCATGGTAAATAAGGAAATTGTCTATTTTATTAGTCTGGCATTCCTATATCTTCACTTCTATAAACACCTAAGCTTCGAACAACAATGGCAGACAACTTTGGAATAGAAATTCATTATTGGATAGAGAATCCTGGACAATATTTCATTCTTGATCACTGTATTTCACACTGTAATCATTGTATAACTGATCTATAAAGAAACTAATGAAAATTAACAGTTGATGTAGGCATATTTTGGCTAAACCATTACAAATTATTGTGTAGTTTAATGCATTGTGTTTTTCACTTTTCTGCCTACTATATGGTCTTCCAAGTAACAATCAATCAGACTCTTAGTATACATAGCTCCATAACAAATCAATTGGATGTGTTTGTCCATTTTTTAAGCAAACAGCTGCCAAAAATTAATCGCAATTAATCAATAAATTTAAATAGTTAAAAGTTTAAATTGAACAGTTAACCACTGAATGGTCAACCAAAGCCAACCATGGTTAATCTCCTTTTACTGAAATTTTCTAACAAAGACACCAATAACTAATTACACCCAACATTGATTACTAAATATATATAGGTGAATATATATGTAGTTCATAAGGACATGAACTCATAGTCATAGTATAATAGTAGTTCGCACTTCATAGTAGCTCAATATGAAGCATAGTAGTACATACTACATAGTTCACCCTAAATTAAGCATGGTAGGACATAGGCTCATAGTAGTACATACTTCATAGTTCACTGTAAGGGTGATTTAATGGAAGGAGACAAAGGGAAAACCTAGAGTAAATGGAGCACAAATGCGAAGAGAGGCTTGCCGCAGCAGCGACGGCGGTTCAAGGTGAAGAGATGCAACTAGGGTGGAAAGATGTAGCGGTGGTGGAGTGAAGCAGATGTTATAGAGAGTAGGCGGCAAAGGAGTGCGGTGGTGGTTTGAGAATGCACCAGCGGTGATTTTTATATAGGTTAGTTTATATTTTTAAAATGGATAAAATGAGTTGTACCAGGTTTGGAATAAAAGGATATAGCAGTGGATGTCATCGATAAGGCATCGCAAAGGCATAGACAATTCCTTACACTTTAGTGATGTTGCTTTTTTTATTCTAGAAAAAAACACGACGTAAGTAACATATGCCTTGGCGATGTCTTCAAATTTTGTATTTAAGGAAACACATGGCGTCGCAAATACGTAGAGAATTACCTATGCCCCCTTCTCTTTAGGTTTTGCTTCCCTCAAGTTCATGATGTAATGCACTCACATGGTACTTTGGTTTTCAAGAACTACTCCAACTCTGATATCCATCAGGAACTTCATAGTCAAACAGCATGATGCATCATGTTGTTTTTATACTTCTAAAAAACCAATAGATACTTATAATGTAACACTTCCAGGGCTTAAGGAAATCTCTACATCTTTGTGATGCTTTAAGATTTTCGAACGTTACACCGACACTATATCAGTATGGTATCGCTGATGATGATGGAAAATCTACATTTCCCTAGTGGTGAGAAATCGATCTTTGCTATCTATTGGTATCGATTGACAGACTTTACTCCGAAATATTGAGTCATGGCTAGTAATCCATTGTAGATTCATGCCTTGGTCTTAAGAGCTTGATCTAAATTCAAATTTCATTGATTGCATTTTGAAATTCCATCATCCTATCAATCGGTACCGATTCATACTATAGATTGATACTAGCCGATAGTTAATCAATTTTGTGAACCTATTTCCTTGTACCGTTTTACAGTCCTTCACTTGATGATACATGCCATGATCATTATGAATCTAATGTCCTCCATATTTTTAGATAGCGAACCATAACTGAAAGGAACAAAGTTAAAGATTCTAAAATCTAATAGGTTGCGTTGTTGAAACCGTTCACTTTTTTCCATTTGACTTTTACATTTCAATAAGACTAGTATATGAAAACAATTTTTACATTTGGTCTGGCACCTTACCAGCATCCTCTTCCTTAGGTATTTAGGCTTTCTATTTATATTTGGGGAGGGATTTTATTTTCATTTTTCTTTATATTGAAAGCATAGCAAATTTCCAGGCTTATTGGTAGCAATTTTTAAGTGTGGAATAAAATTACATTATTCTTATATATAAGAAATATGCAGCGATGTAAATTTAAGTACGCAATTATATAACCACAAACACACAAAATATTAAAGCATGCATACACAACATAAGCTTCATATCAATGCAAATACGAAAAGAATACAAATAAACAACCAACATCGCCATAACAGCATATACAACCAAAATGACACAATTATATAATGAATTTCCATTAGCATGTATCTTCAATAATCACATAAATGACACCAACAATGCCAAGCACAACTAGACCCGCATCCTCTTGGCCCCTTCCTTAGTCTCAGGAATTCAAAAACACTAATTCAATGTCGATGTCACCCATATTTTGGTGTATGCTAAAAGTTAGCATCCATTTTGGTAACTTAAAATTAAGTATTAAAACTTTAGATTGCATGCATTATTATATTTACTGATCGGTGCAGCATACGACTTTAATGTCAAATCAGCCAACTTTTATAATAAACAAAAATTTGTATCTCTGCAAATCTTCGTTAAACTAAATATTAAATTATGCTATAAAAATTCAGTAAACTACAAATGTAAGTGCATATGGCCATCTCCAATAGCACAGGACTGAATATTCAGCCTCCTAAATACTCGGCCTTGAAGTGGGGTGAATATCACAACAAATGTGCACACATTTAACGGGCGCTTGAAAATCAAGCACCCATTAAATGGACGCCTAATATCAGGTGCCCATTTAATGAGCGCTTGAAGGTCAAGCATCCAAAAAATGGGTGCGTGTCTCCCTAGCAAAAAAAATCCAACCCTTAGCCACCCCGCCCATTCTCCACTCTTGTTTTTCTACTTTTCTCCATTTTTATTTTTCGCTTTTATAAGAAAATATAGATAAATGTCACCGCATCCAACCAAAATCACTAGAACAACCGTTCGTAGCACAAGGTAAACATGCATCCCCGCATCTATGGAATAGCTAGTTAGGCTCTCGAGCAGTACTTTTCTAACATGGGATGATGGAAAACAGTTTGGTATGTACAGCATGCTCCCTTAGGTGTTAGACATAACCTAACAGAGGCTAGGTCGTAGCTTGACATGTGCACTCGTAGCAACCTCATACGGACTCCTTGAACCTCCCAATGGACCTAGTTTTTAGATGTAGGCATCAAGGTGGACGACTATCCCTTGATGATTGCATATTCATTATTTAGATGTATGGTGACTTTGCACGCACCTGCATTCTTATCTATGTGGTATTTGGGTGAGAGATGTGCATATCAGACCACAGGCGATCGTCGTATACTAGCTGATCCATCATCATGTGAGGACATGTTTGGTAGATATATGATGATTGGAGATCAATAGATGTTTGTTCTTCGATGGGATAGATGGGTGGATATTAGCACATAATTCTTAGATAGAGATTACGATGCAAAATGATATAAAGTGGCATCGTGTTTCATTTTACTAAATTATATCCTTAGTGTCACCTCTGATCATATATGCCCTCATATTTCAACCTGGAGAGTTTAGGTACCACAGTATTCATTCGATCACATTCCTTCACATTTCTTCGAGGTTTCGATGCACTTGGAGCTTGATTATACTTACAGGGCATATGATGTCACCAATACATTGATTGAGCTACCCACGGTCCTTCCAGAGCATCATGACATGCGTAGCATAACTTCAGCCAGATTATACCCTCCATATGAGACACTTATTGTAAGTTATAAATATCTCATCTTCTATTTTAAACTAAACATCTTACACCATATATTATTCGTTTGTTTACTATACATCTAGATTGGACCAAACCAAACTTTCGTGTGATGTGCTACAAGATATGATGCTCGTACATACACATACCCAACATGAGATGTACATGCAACATAGACATATATTAGAGGAATGGATAGATGAGTTGACCGCTTTACTTGCTGTATATGATTCTTACGGACCATCAGATGGAGGTGGTGGAGGTGATGTTGGTATTGTTGAGGGAGATGGTAGTGATCATAGCAATGGTGATAGCAATGATAATGATAATGAGAACGATGAGGATGAGTACGGCGATGTTGATGATGATGACGACGATGATGATGTTGCACCATTGACATGACTGTATATATTTTCTTACATTATCCGACATTATGACGTGTTGACTTATAGTTGTAGTTGTTCTACTATTCGTGTATGTTTGCACAAAAAATGGACAAACACCTCCAAGTCGTATTATTTAGTTGATTATATGTAATTTTCAATGATTTTAGATGAATATGTAAATATGAGAAAAGTAGGGGCTGAAATGTAAAAGACACACAGATTTATAGTGGTTCGGCCAGAATGTGCCTACGTCCACTTTATATGTTATTATCTTCTTTCTTTCAGGTTACAAGTACAATGCGTTGTATACAAGTGTATGAAAGTAGTTTGAAAGTTCCTTCCTTGCTTGAGCTCTCAAACTTGTCTGCCATTGTTGTACCCCTGCCCCTCTATTTATAGAATGAGGTAGGGGGCAGGGGTCTTGGAAGTATATAACTGCTGGCGGGCCCGGGCTGAAGCGATCTGGACTGACAACTATGTGGTTCGGCGAGGCTCATTCGGTGTTGCGTGGATATGGAGGCTTGGACCGGTGTTGGGTAGTTCGGCATGTAGGTGTTGTGGTGGTTCGGTAGTATGGTTGGTCCGGTGGCGATTGTGGTTCGGCAGTAGCGAGGTGTGGGCTTTGGACCGGCAAGGGTCTTGTCCGGTGGTTTGGTGGTATAAAGGACGCCGAATGAGGTGGAGCCGAACGAGGTGGGGACCGAATGTGGTGGAGCCGAATGAAGTGGAGCCGAATGAGTTGGAGCCGAATGTGGTGGAGCCGAATGAGGTGATGGTTGAACGTTGGATGGACATCTAGGTTAGTATTGAGCTTCTTGGCTGTCGAACGAAGTGGAGGCTGCAAGCCCGGGTGACATTGTGACTTCCTGGTCCCTAGATCTTCTGGGTGAGAATTCGCCCAACATTTGCCCCCCAAAGTGGGGCACGTGCTTGCACGTGTCGCGCTTTGTTTCCCGGTGATAGAAAGGCTTGTTTCGTGACGCCATGGGTTGGACGTTCGTATCCTGCTGATGTCCTGCAAAGGAATTTACAGTTTTAGTGTGGTTTCAAATAACGACCGTTCGTGGTCGGAATACTTGAGATGAAGTGAACTGTGTCACTCGGGACGAGCAAGTGTGCCCCGAAGGGGCTCAGCATTGTCGATGCCAGGTTCACGTTAGAGTGGGTCCCTGGGTCGTTTGCCAAGGTGGTTTATCGCCAGCTCAGAGCATGCCTAGGGGTCGTTCGCGACCCCGTACATGTGTAAGTAGCTTAGCCATTTCACAATTATCAAATATCCATTTGACCGATGGGCTTAAAAATGCGTGTCAAAGTGTAAATTCCCATGATGGTAGGGTTAATAACCAAATTCCCATGATGGTAGGGTTAATAACCATTCAGAGCGTGCCTATGGACCATTCGAGGTCGCGTACACGTGTAAACGATTTAATCCACGTCGGTGAGGATTTTACGACTTATTCATCGTTATCATAATCTTATTTTATTAGTTAGTTCTGGAGTTCGGTACTTATCTGAGGGAGGCGCTTTGCACGCCACTAGTTCCTGGTCTTGGACGGTAGAGAGAGAGTTCCATTCGGTTCTTGGTTGGTCCGGCTATTCTCATTCGGCTTCTGGTGGTCCGGTATTATTGGTCCGGTTGGGCGAATTGTTTGGTTCGGTGGTTGTGAGTTCGCCTATATATAGAGGCCGTACCCCCCTTGTTTTTCTTCACCGAACCAACAAGCGCCGAATCAATCTATTGCCGAACCAAGTGTTTTGCCGAACCAACCTTATACCGGACCAGGTATACACTTATTGCCGAATACACACGTACGTCTTCGTTTCACCGAATGGGACTACGGCCTTGGGGCCGAATGCCTTGCGTACCGAATGCCCCTGATGCAGTACCACCGAATGAACATGATGACCGAATGAGATGGAAAACCGAATGAACATGATGACCGAATGAACTTGATGACCGAATGAGATGGAAACCGAATGAATACGATGACCTTGAATTAGTTTGCGAATGAAATCCCACACTTGCACGCACTTGTTTGTTTACTTTTCTATGTTCCCTGTTCTAATGCCTTGCTTTCCTTGTGTTGCAGAAAATGTCTCGCAAAGCGGAAACACGATCGGATAGAAAGAAGTCTAGAGGCACAGGAGAGCCTTCTTCTTCCTTGCCCCCAGTCCAACCAGGATCCGGGCAACACCGACCTATTCCGAGGTCTCTAGTGGACGGATATGGTCCACAGGAACTTTTGGTCTCTCCCCCGGATTGCTTTCCTAGCTCCCTAAAGGAGGAGCAACTTGACGTCATATCCCGTTCCTTCGGGATAGATAGGGCTCTTATGCTGCTGCCGGGAGATGGAGTGATGCCATATAATCCTCCCGAGGGCTACTTCGCTTTTAGCAGATACCATTGCATGTGCGGCGCTATTCCCCCTATCAACGCTTGGATAGTAAGCTTCACCACATATTTGAAGGTGGCTCCCTTCCAGCTTCAGCCTAACTCATATGCTATCCTGGTGAGCCTCTTTGTTATCTTCCAGAGGAGGTACGGGCGTCCTCCTTCCAACCGGGAAATTCGATACTTGTACAACCTGAGAGGCTATAAGAAGGGGTCTCCGTATATTAGTCTGGAAGCGGCCGTGCCCTTCAAACCAGTCCTGGACCTATATTCCAAGTTTACCATGTTCAAGAAAGAGTGGTTCTTCATCAAGGACGATGCTGTTTCTTTCCGCCTTTTCACTTCCGGATGTAAGATGGATTTCATTTATATTTTCCATGTCTTGACTGTAGTGTTTTTTCTGACATGCTTCTATTTCTGGCTAGCGACAGGTGGTATTGCAGTTGTGGAGGATGATTCCTTGGTGCGAATGGCTGCTGAACTAAAGGCTATTCCGGCACGGGACCGGTCGGCCTCCTTCTTGATCAGGAACGCAACCCTCTTGGAGTATAATTTGATCTTACCGCACCAGTCCGTGGTTAAGCAAAGAGACACGGCTGAGGAGAAGGCTGCTAAAGCTAAGGAGGGGGATAAGGTAAAGAGCGGTAAGAGGGAGCCTTTCGCAGAGCGTCCCGTGGTCGGGGGGAAGAAACTGAAGAAGTCCGATGGCCCTTCTCCAAGTACTTGCCCGACTGTCCCGGAGGAGGAAGGTGTGGAAGAGGAGGAAGGAGGCGAAGTTGGAGAAGGGTCGGAGGGTGGAGGAGATGGCGACGGTCAAGGTGGTAGTGGTGTTGCCGCTCTAACCTCTGAGCAAGACCTCGAACTGGATGAGGCTCTCCGTCGGGCCTTCGGGGAGTCGGAGGGAGAGTCGGAAACGGAGAAGGAAAAGGAGAAAGAAACGGAGAAGGCAAAGGAAACCGGCAAAGCTGTGGCTTCAGCTAGGGTGACTCCGGCGACGCAAGGTGAACTTTTGTCTTCTGCCGATTCCATTTTCGATAGGGACTTAGAAATTTTTTACGGTTCACTTCCGTCCTGGAATGAGATCCAGGACTTATTGCAGTTTCCCACTCCTCCGCCGGGTTTGTATAATAGATGTGTCTCCTCACTTTTCTTTCTTTTTAACTTAGCACCTTTTTTTTTTGAATTGCGGATTATTGTATGTTCGTAACACTTGTTCTTTTATTCCAGGGGCAGGCCAGGCAGTTAAAACGTCGGATGTTCGACATCGCCTTGAACAATTTAAGTCGAGGAGAGCTTCTGCGAAACCTTCTACTGATCGCACTGGGGACGTAGTCAAGTACCGCCCTCTTCTTGGGGTCATCGAAGAGGGCATTCAGAAAAGGAAGCGGAGCCGTTCCTTATTTGAGTCTTCTTCTGCTTCGCAGCTTCCTACTCTGCCTCCCCCTACTCAGCCTCCTCGTGATACTACGGAGGAGAGCACGGAGCCCTGCCCCCCTCCTCCTTCTTCCAAGGGTTCTACTGTCATTCATATAAGGCGTCCCGATGTGCCTCGCCCCGTGCCTCGTGACCCTTTTGCCGGTCATCCTGATTTAGACCCAAGTTTTCGGGACATTTCATTCGATGAGACCACGGGCGAGCACCTCCTTCCCCGCAACCCCATGGTAAGAGTGTTGGACGAGGCCAAATCTTTAGATCTTGATTTACTTACTACACGGGTAGTCACTATGGGGGATGAGGCCAAGGCTAATATCGACCGAGTGGCCGCAGAGACCAAGAAGTTAATGGAGCATCATGCTAAGTTGGTCAAGGCCGGGGAAGAGATCGGGAGTGCTAACATTCGGTTGAGGTTAAAGGTTGCCGATCAGGCCAAGCAACTTGCCGACCAAGCCATCCAGATTTCTCATCATGAGGAAGCCTCCAAGCGTCTGAAAGAGACCACGGAGAAGGCCAGTAGGGTGGAATTACGGAAGATGGAGGTCGCTTGCAGGGAACGGATTAACATAGCTATCGCAACGGTGGATGAGGTTCGAAATGCGGATCTCGAGCGGGTAGAGGAGTTGTCAGGGAGGCTCGAGGCTGCGGAGATGGCTCAGGCCGAGTTGAAGGAGGAGATGGAGGAGATGAGGAGGTCCCTCAGGTTGAAGGAAGAGGAAATGAGGAGGTCACTTCAGGCTGACTGCTTGAGATACTAGTCAGAGAGGGACGTCGCCGTCGCCAAGTTGCAAGCTTCCGAGGCCCGGGTGAGGGAGTTTGAGGAAAACGAGGGGATGATGGATGAGATGCTGCAGGATATGTACTTCCACACTTGGAAGGAGGGCGGCTTGTCTTGGATGGACGATTACCCTCGGGTCATGGCCAAGGTGTATCTCCAGGCTTTAGAGGAGGCCAGGGTGAACGCGGGTAAGGAAGGCGGAGAGGCTTTCAACTTGAGTGCGGTTACTGCTCAGTTCTCAAAGGAGGAGCAAGCGGCGGTGAAGGAGGGGATGCGGCTACTCGCTGCAGAGGAAGCGGGCGTGCAGTTGGATGATGAGGATCAAGCGGCGGATGCTGGTGAGTTATTCTTTTCCCTTTCTTTTCTTTCCGTGTTTTCATAACTTGATCGTTCGTTTAATGAATTCCTCTTCTGATCTGGACAGGTGGGGCTTCAGATCCACATGCTGGAGGCTCTGATCCTGCGGCTAAGTAGGCTGGGGGAGTTGGTGATGGAGTGTGGATGCATCTGCCATCTTTTTGTTTCTTTTTTATCACTGTTTATGTTAGTCTTTGATATGCAACTGTAATAAAATTATTTGCAAAGAATAACTTCGTGTGATCTTATAATATAAGCTGATTTTGTCATGTTTAAATGTTGTTGCTATCTTTATGTGCCGTGTGAGAAGTATAATTATGTATATGCCTGTAATTCTAGTTGTGTTTGATGTTAAGTTTTTGCTTGAAATATAATTTCACGTTTTGCAATGTCAGTGTATGAATAAGTTATAGTTACGCATTTATGTACAAGAGAAGAGAGTACCGCCCTTTATGTTTTATTCGCAGGCGGTAGCTTTGAGTGTCTTGTGTAACTGTTCACGGGTATAGCCGAGCGCCCTGCTATCCAGCACGCAGGCTTAGAGCCTCATGAGTGAATGCTTCCTATTTGGTTTCCTGTACTTTAGAGTTTGTTATACAGGATAGGAGAAAAATATTTAAATGAAATGGAAATATAGTAAAAGTAAAACTTCCAGTCACGGAAGGCCGTCGATGTGCTTAAGTTCGTGACAAACGGGTTTTGTAGTCACTTTCCCTAGCTGTGGGTCTTGGAGACATTTGTCACCCATCTTACGCCTCCGCGGGGAGTTTTCTTTTTTACCACAGCCGCACTTAAGACACATCGGAGCCGAGATCGCGCACGGTAACTACCCGAACCATTATGGTCCGTAATCGTGGGTATTATTCGATTTACCGTGGCCGGCTAGCGTGGGTGCCGTTGGCCGTGAACTACCCCTGGCTGGCCACACCTTATGTTGGGGCTTAAAGTAGGTTCACGGTTACCGACGAGCCGAACGCCGTAATGAGCTGCCATCGGCTATAGTCGGCCTTTATGATGACTTATAATCGGCTCATTACAGTTGGCTTTGAGGGCAGGCGCGCAATGAGTTAACCCGCAGCAGAGGGATGCTGGAGCAAAAGAGTCTCATTGGCGAGTGCATAGAATCGTGGCGTACCTGTTAGGCCTAGTCCAGATGAGGCCGCGGTGCGTCTTGAGTGGAGATGCCGTAGGATTTTGTTCAACAGAAAGGGATAAAACTTAACAAGTAGCCAAGACATAAAGGAACAAGTTAAAAAGAGACAAGATTTTTTAAAGTGGTTCGGCACGAAAATGCCTACGTCCACTGATTCTCTTTGTTAATTCACTTCATATGGGCAGTACAAGTTAAGAAAAGTATCGACGGAGGTGTCGGATGTTCCATGCCCTCTGGAACACCTCTCCGTCCACTGTTGACAAAATGTAAGCTCCGTTGTGGAGATCTTTGTGAATTACATATGGTCCGTCCCAGATGGGGTCCAGTGCCCCGGGGCGCGGAAAGATTCGCCTGAGGACAAGATCTCCTTCTTGTAAGCTGCGATGCTTGACTTTGGAATTGTATAGTGCTGCCACTTTTTGTTTGTGAGCTGCTGCTTTGAGTGCTGCATCGTTTCTCCTTTCCTCAATCAGATCCAAAGACATGAGGAGGAGTTCTTCGTTTTCTTCTGGGTTGTAGTGGATCCTACGGTGGGAAGGCACAATAGTCTCAACTGGGAGCATTGCCTCCGATCCATATGCCAAAGAGAAAGGAGTATGTCCCGTTGATGTTCTGAAAGATGTGCGGTATGCCCATAGTGCCGTAGGAAGTTCGTCCACCCAAGCGCCTTTTGACTTTTCAAGTTTCTTCTTGATTAGGGTTTTGAGAATTTTGTTGACAGCTTCAACTTGTCCGTTTGCCTGAGGGTAAGCTACTGATGAGAAGCTTTTATGAATTCCATGCTCTTGGCACCAGTCGGCAAATTCTTCGCTGTCAAATTGGAGTCCGTTGTCTGATACGATCTTGAGGGGGACTCCATACCTGCACAGAATGTTTTTGATCAAGAAGTTGATAACTTTTGCTGAAGATATTTTATTTAAAGGTTCCGCTTCCACCCATTTGGTGAAATAATCGACTGCCACTATAGCATATTTGGCTCCGCCTCGGCCCGTTGGCAGTTCGCCAATTAAGTCAATTCCCCATACAGCAAAGGGCCAAGGGCTGGTCATTTGAGTAATTTCGTTTGTGGGTAGTCGAGGGATCTTGGCGAACTTCTGACATCTGTCGCATTTCTTAACGAAGTCTAGGGCATCTTTGTTTAGTGTGGGCCAGTAATATCCATATCGGAGTATCTTTCTTGCCAAAGTCTGTCCTCCAGTGTGATCTCCGCATCCTCCCTGATGGATGTTTGTTAATATCTCCTTGGCTTCCCTTCCGGCGACGCATCTTAATAGGGGGCTAGAGAAGCCACGCCGGTAGAGGATGCCTTCTTGTATTGTGTAGTGGGGAACTTTCCTCAAGATCTTCTTGGCTTCGTCACGCCTGTCGGGTAGTATGCCATCTTGCAAATATTTCCGGATAGGAGTCATCCAGGTTCCTTCTTCGATTGCAGTTATCAGATTCGCTTGTTCGAAACTCGGGGCTAGCTGCCTTGAGATTGCTAGTGCTCCGGGAATGGTGCTATCCTTCATACTAGCTTGCTTTGCAAGTTCATCTGCCTCTTGATTTTCTTCTCGAGGAATGTGTTTGATTAGATAATGGTCCAATCGATCGAGCAGCAGTCTGGTTTTCTTTAGGTATGCTGTGAGCCGTTCTCCTCGAGTCTGGAATTCTCCTAGTACCTGGTTTACGATAAGCTGAGAATCACTATGAATACATAAGGAATTGATCCCAATTTCTAGGGCCAGTTCCAATCCCGCTATTACTGCTTCATATTCAGCATCGTTGTTAGTGGCCGTGAACTCCAATCTTAATGCATAGTACAACTTTCTTCCCCTGGGGGTGACGATCACAATACCTGCCCCCGAGCCTTGTTCGTTCGATGCTCCGTCTACAAAGAGGTTCCACTTGATGTTTTTTGCTACTTCGGATTGTTCCTTGCCTTCGTTGGTAGTGAATTCGGCAATGAAATCAGCCATGGCTTGTCCTTTGATAGCGGTGCGGGGATGGTAGGTGATATCATACTGACTTAGTTCGATGCACCATTTGAGGAGTCGCCCAGAAGTGTCAGGACGATGGAGCACTTGTCTTAGTGGTTGATCGGTTAGAACCCTGATGGAGTGAGACTGGAAGTAGTGTCGCAGTTTCCGTGACGCGATCAATAAACAATATGCTAACTTCTCAAGTTTAGGATATCTGGCTTCTGCCCCCGTAAATCTCTTGCTTACAAAGTAAACCGGGCGTTGTGTGCGGTCTTCTTCTCTTACCAAGGCGGCGCTTAGAGCATGAGATGATACAGCGAGGTATAGGTATAACACTTCACCTTCATTTGGAGTTGAGAGTACTGGTGGTCTCTGAAGGTGTTCGATTAGGTTGAGGAAGGCTTTTAAGCATTCGTCGGTCCACTCGAACCTCCCTTTGTCTTTCTTGAGTGCTTCGAAGAAAGGGACACACTTGTCAGTTGCCTTGGAAATGAATCTGCTTAGGGCGGCCACCTTCCCGTTTAGGCTCTGCATTTCTTTTCGAGTGGAAGGTATCCTTATTTCTTTTAAAGCCCGGACTTGTTCAGGGTTTGCTTCGATTCCTCTGGCGTGGACGATGAATCCTAAGAATTTTCCCGATGAAACTCCGAAGGAGCACTTTAGAGGATTCAGCTTCATTCCATACCGGCGAAGTACCTGAAACATATCGTCCAGATGGCTTACATGGTCGTTGGCTTTCCTGGACTTTACCAACATGTCATCCACATATACTTCCATAGTTCGTCCTATCAGTCCTGCGAACATTTTGTTGACGAGGCGTTGATAGGTAGCTCCAGCATTTTTGAGTCCAAAAGGCATGACTTTGTAACAATATAATCCGCGGTCGGTGATGAAGCTAGTGTGGTCCTGATCGGGAGCGTGCATGGGGATCTGGTTATATCCGGAGTATGCATCCATAAAAGATAGGAGTTCGTGCCCAGCTGTGCTGTCTACGAGTTGGTCAATTCGGGGAAGTGGGAAGCAGTCTTTCGGGCAAGCGTCATTCAGATTGGAGAAGTCAATACATGTTCGCCACTTTCCATTGGCCTTTTTTACTAGCACCGGGTTAGCGATCCATTCTGGGTAGATGGCTTCCCGTATGAAGCCATTAGCAAGTAGATTTTTTACTTCCTCATCAAGGGCTGCTGATCGCTCTGCCCCCATGCTCCTCTTTTTCTGCTTTACTGGTACCTTGGTGGGATCGATGTTCAACATGTGGCATGCTATGTCTGGGGAGATTCCTGTCATATCGGCATGGGTCCACGCAAATACATCTAAGTTGTGGCGGAGGAAGTCAATGAGTTGATCCTTCAATCCCGTTTTCAGCTGAGATCCGATTTTTAATAGTCTACTTGAATCATGCTTATCTACCGATACGAATTCCATAGCCTCTGCAGGCTCGGCGGTAGCCTCCTCCTCTTTATCCCTGGGGTCTAGCTCATTGAAGGGATCGCTTGTGTATCGAAGAGGAGGGGCTTTCTTTAGTTGCTATGCCTCCAAGCTTTTCATGCAGAGAGTAGTCTCTGCATCTTTTCCTTTATTCTTTCTGCGGTTATTGCGAAGTTCAGTTACGTAGCAGTCTCGGGCGGCATCTTGATCTCCTTCTACTTCTCCTACTCCGTTGTCTGTTGGAAATTTCATTTTCAGGCACCAGGGGGCTAATACAATCTGAAAGTCAGACAAGGCTGGTCTTCCCAAGAAAGCGTTGTAAGCCGAGTGGTTTTCTATTAGTACGAACGTTTGTTTTCGCACAACGGAGCGGGGATGACTTCCTATTTCGACGAAGAGGTCAAGTTGCCCGAGAGGCATCTTTGCATCTCCAGTGAAACCGTGCAGTGGTTTGTCACAGGGGGATACATCCTTCATTGATAACTTCATTTTGTCGAAAGCATGTTTTAACAGGATATTAACGGAGCTTCCCGTGTCTATTAGAATCCGAAAAACTTTAGCTGGACCAAACCAGGCAGAGATGACCATGGGATCCATATGTGGGTACTGTCTTCCTTCCAAATCATGCCTACTGAATACAATGTCATTGTTTTCTTTTCGTTTCGGGTGGCGTTCCTCCGTAATGGAGTTAACATATCCTCCGGCATTTCTAAGCGACTTGCCGTACCTTTCCATCTCTGCCCAACTTCTGTCGGCGATGTGTGGTCCTCCTGAGATGGTAAGGACCACTATCTTCTCTTGACTAGAGCCACTGGTGTTGTGATTGTTGCGATTCCCTCCGCCTACTTCTGGGAGGGGTTGCTTTGAGTTCTCGTTGGCAGGAGTTGGAGTCCTGTTCTGACCTTTCACATAACGTTCCAGTCTTCTTCTTCTAATGTGTTCTTCGATCAAGTCCCGAAGATGGTGGCATTCATTGGTGTCATGTCCGTGGGATTCGTGGAAGCGACAGAACTTTCCGGACTTGAGTGCGTTATCTGATTCTTTCTTGTGCGGGGGGCGCTTGTATCCGAGTTCGCCCTGAGTGGCTAGGTAGATGTTTTCGATTGTTTCATTCAAAGGAGTGTAGGAGTCAAATCTTGGCCCTGGTCGATATTGGCGCTTCTCAACCTTTCTGCCCCCAGCATTGTCTCTAGATTCATTTCTTCGAGCGTCCTTAGCTGCAGTGGGAACCTTGTCCTGAACTATCTTGCCTTGTTGCCCTGACTGCCTTTCCGTAGCAGCGTCTTCAAGTCTCATATACTTTCCAGCTTCATGGAAGAAATCAGGCAAGGTAGCTGGTTTTTCCTTAGTTAATCTTCTGGCAAACTTGGTGTCTGGATGTACACCACTACAGAGGGCCATTAGAGTGAGTTTTTCATCGGCATCTTGAACTGCTGCCGCTGCGGCGTTGAACCGTGTTAGATATTGTTGCAGCGTCTCTCCGGATTTCTGTTTGACATTGGATAGAGAATAAGCATCCTTGGGTTGTTCCACATGGATGCGGAACTGGCTAATAAACCTTTCTTTTAACATCTCCCATGAGCTGATGGATCCTTGGGGTAGATGGCAGAACCAGGAGGTAGCTAGATCTGATAGGAATAGCGGAAAGCATTTACATAATACTCCTTCTGTTGCTCCACTCATGAGCATATGCTGGGTGTATCTCTGCAGGTGTACGATGGGGTCGGAAGTTCCTTTGTAAGGTTCCATGGTTGGCATTTTCCATTCCCGGGGAGTGATGGCAGTTTCGATATTTCGGGTAAAGGGACTGGTGACCCTAGCGCCTATTCCCCGGTCCCTTTGCTCCCGTTGGACACATTCTCTGAATAATCGTGCCATTCGTTCGTCAGAACTTGGAGCAGACAAAAATGAGCTCGGTTCTTCCCTGCGGGATCTATCTCGTCCAGATGCCCTGTAGGGATGGTACAGTCTATCACCTCTAGCATTATCCAGTGGTTGTCTTTGGCTGCTTGGATGCACGCTAGGACCAGCTACAGTTGCCCCCTGCCTTGATCTTCCCCTGTGGGGTTCTGTTTCGAGCACATCCATGGGGTCAACTTCGGGCTGGGTTCTAGCTCGGCTCCGTTCAGCGGGGTTTCTATGATTAGGTGGCATGACTGGCTCAGCTACATCCGACCCTCGCCTGGTGCCTCCCCCGCTAGGTTCGGTTCCAAGGGCTTCCTCGAGTCGGAATTCGGGCTGAGTCCGGGCGCGGCCCCTATCATCGTTTTTCCTGTTGGTAGCTTGTTCGAAGAGTGAAGACCTTTGTTGCCTCCGGGATCCTCCGGATTGGGATTCACCCCATGATTCCGTGTTGCGGTTGGACTCTTCAGCATCCCTTAAGCGTGACATGAGTTGGTCCACCAAAGTTTCTTGTTGGGATGTGAAGCGGTTAGTTACTTCAGCCACAACCCTGTCCAGATCTGCCCTAGTGATTGGTTGTTCCGTTGCGGGACCAGTTGGATTCTCCTGATTTTCATCTGGTACTGCTGTTGAAGTGGGCTGATCTGGGATTGCTGGATCTGGAAGGCTGCTAGTTGCGATGTTCTTTCCTTTGTTAACATCCCTTCTCTGTTTGGAAGGCATGATTTCTAAGCAACGAGTGATGTTGTTAGGAAGAAGGTTGAGTGGGAGAAGATGAAACTGGAGTTCAGTTCTCAGTGAAAGCACCAAAAATGTTTGCACAAAAAATGGACAAACACCTCCAAGTCGTATTATTTAGTTGATTATATGTAATTTTCAATGATTTTAGATGAATATGTAAATATGAGAAAAGTAGGGGCTGAAATGTAAAAGACACACAGATTTATAGTGGTTCGGCCAGAATGTGCCTACGTCCACTTTATATGTTATTATCTTTTTTCTTTCAGGTTACAAGTACAATGCGTTGTATACAAGTGTATGAAAGTAGTTTGAAAGTTCCTTCCTTGCTTGAGCTCTCAAACTTGTCTGCCATTGCTGTACCCCTGCCCCTCTATTTATAGAATGAGGTAGGGGGCAGGGGTCTTGGAAGTATATAACTGCTGGCGGGCCCGGGCTGAAGCGATCTGGACTGACAACTATGTGGTTCGGCGAGGCTCATTCGGTGTTGCGTGGATATGGAGGCTTGGACCGGTGTTGGGTAGTTCGGCATGTAGGTGTTGTGGTGGTTCGGTAGTATGGTTGGTCCGGTGGCGATTGTGGTTCGGCAGTAGCGAGGTGTGGGCTTTGGACCGGCAAGGGTCTTGTCCGGTGGTTTGGTGGTATAAAGGACGCCGAATGAGGTGGAGCCGAACGAGGTGGGGACCGAATGTGGTGGAGCCGAATGAAGTGGAGCCGAATGAGTTGGAGCCGAATGTGGTGGAGCCGAATGAGGTGATGGTTGAACGTTGGATGGACATCTAGGTTAGTATTGAGCTTCTTGGCTGTCGAACGAAGTGGAGGCTGCAAGCCCGGGTGACATTGTGACTTCCTGGTCCCTAGATCTTCTGGGTGAGAATTCGCCCAACAGTGTATGTCTTCGTTTATGGCATTGCATCTTATATAGTTCATTGTATGGACATTATACCTTGTATGTTTGTATATGAGTGTTTTATGATTAGCTTATGTTATTATACTATGTCAGTATATGGTCCATTATTTGTTTCTCTGTACTCTATATTTTTGTGTAAATGTATTCTCATTCTTTCATATATTTTTATATACTTCATTTTTCTACTTTCTTCAACGTAGATTATGGGATAATAAAGTACTTGATAAGGTATTGTTGGATATAAACACAATCGATATACAAATAGTACCAATGCTATATAACTTAATTATCATGATGACTAAACCTTTCACATAATCGATTGGAGCATGAATTATTCACTCTTTCTAAATTTGAAATGAAGTCAACCGCTCTTTGTAATAAAGGTCCATCGATCCATTGGTGTAATCCATGAATGTTGTATCTATAGTAATAGTACCAACGCCCAACATCCCTACCATACGATACAATGACTAGGCTTTCTAACCAACCACATGGACTTCTTTTGGCATATTCATCCATATCCAAGGTTTTATATGTAAGATTGGATGTCGGTTGTGCTAGGGATCATTGTAATGCCATGGTAAGTCATAAATATAGACATTACTAAGTCTTCTTTCCTCTCGCTCCTCGTTGTCTTACCATTGAATGTCTTCGTAATGTTGCTTCTGCAAGTAGATGTTGTACGCCTAAGGAGTACCCCTGAGCGATGGATTCGCACATTGATGATTCTTATTACGTCGATGATCACATCGTCGATTCTGAAGTTGATTATTCTGAAGTGTCGAGCATAGTCATCTGTAATGTTTTGAGCATTTATCCACCAATTGTCTGAGGGAGAACTAGACATTAGAAGAAGTATTATCTTTTTTGATATAATAGCTTGTATGTTGTTTTATAACAGATTAAATGCAAAGATGAAGCTCTATAGAGCAAAGTTGATTTGACACATTATTCTTGTCTATTTCTATAAAAAAAATTGATGCGACACAATACTCTTTTTTGTTCCCATAAAGTAAAGTTGATTTGAAACAATATTCTTCTCTATTCCCATTAATAAAACTTGATGAAACACAATATTTTCTTTGCTCCTTTTACGAAAAAAAATTACTAAGTAACATAAATGCATAATAATATGATTCATAATTATTACTTCTTGATTATCATTGGGATGGATGTTGGGTGAATGAAGTTGCCTCCATAACAACCTATTTTCTCTATAAAAGTTCGAATCATAAGCAACTTCCCTTCTACGAAATGATTCATCAATCCATTTACGAAAACTACATTCATAATGTCAATCACATTTATAGTATCGACGTCCAATATTCTAATCAGGAAATATTACTGTGATCATTCTAGCAGGCAAACTGCATTGGCAATGCATTACATTGTTGACCTTCGCTCCCTGTTGCCGTTGATTTCGCCTATCCAGATCCACTTTAAATATTTTGGTGTCATCATTAATATAATGTACATACCATACTTATAAATGGTTGGTTTTATAGGAATATCCTTACCTTTACCCTAAATTAAAGTGATGCTACACAATATTCTTATCTTTACTCCAAATCAAAGTGATGCGATACAATATTCTTATCTTTACATCAAAGCAAAGCAATGCAACACAATATTCCTATCTTTACCCTAAAACAAAGCGATAAGACACAATATTGTTATCTGTACCGTAATAAGCAGTGTGACACAATATTCTTATCTTTACCCCAGGAAAAGTGATGCGGCACAATATTCTTAACTTTTCCTAATAGGAATAGGTAATCCAATACAAGCATACGATTATTGAACTTATTATGTACAACTTAAAATTATTATATTATTCATAAAAAAACAACTAATTGCACCAAAAATGTTTTCAAATATACTAAAAGCTATAATGTTATGCAATAGCGACTCTGGTGAAGAAGCATATAAACTAGCACATCAATAAGAAGAAGAGGAACTATTGGAAATCTACCGTGAAACATATGGTTAACTTACATGAAACATGGTGGCTCAGTCATGGGTCGGCAATACATCAACCGTAACTAGTCAATATTCCACAAAACATTTATGCAAGCTTACTTTAATCATGAACCAACTTACGGTCCTGAGATGTTTCGTTAAAGATTCAAAATGAGTCATGCATTATGTAAGGATTCTCAAAAGTATTCAATAGAATAATAATTATTTTGTTTATAGAAAAAGCTCTTCAAAAATGCAAGGTCTAAGTGGGCATCAAAAGATAACCATGACTTTGAGGATGTTGGCTTATGATACACTTGCATATGCCTTTGACAACGCATACCATATTGCAGAGAGTACATCATTGAAAAATTTAGATAAATTCTACCAAGCCAACATGTGCATTTATGGGACCGGATATCTTCATTCTCTTAACGAAATGGGTGTAGAGAGATTGCACGAAATGCATGAAAGCAGGGGTTGGAATGGAATGCTTAAAAGTCTGGATTGATGCATTGGGAGTGGAAGAACTATTTGAAAGCTTTTTATGGAGCATACAATAGTAAAAAAAGAAAACTAAATATCATTCTGGAAGTAGTTGCATCCTATGATTTACGGATTTGGCATGCATTCTTTGGAATGCCATGTTCTCATAACGACTGCATTGAATGATTGCATTTGTTCAATGATATGGCGCTTGGTAAATAACCTCCAGTACCATTCACATTGGTCAAAACACATACGATCATGGATACTTTCTGAAAGATGGAATTTATCCTAAATGGAGCACGTTGCAAAGCTTTTTCGAACCCATTAACACAAAAAGATATAAAGTTTTCTGCTGCAAGAAGGACAGAGGAAAGACGTTGAAAGAGCTTTCAGAGTACTTCAAGCAAGATTTGTGATGATTAGTAATCCACGTAGACTATGGAAGCAATAAAAATGTCTACTATTATATTCACTTATACAATTCTTCATAACATGATCATTGAAGACAAAAGGGGCATGGAATAACCCACTTACAAGTACGTGGGGGTAAAACAAACACTTGAATTGTTCTACGCTAACATGCTATGAACAGAAACAGAGTACATAATTCATGTGGATCATCGGCTCGCTTATCGAAATGCAGCTCTTCATGACAGGCTTCAAAAAATCTAATGGATCATATTTGGAATCCTTATGGGAATCGGTAATTAACTTTCGCATCACCAAGTTTAATTATTTGTCGTTTGCAATTAGGAATTGTGTAACGCAGTGTAGCATGCTATAAATTTTCTATTTATAATCATTTTTGATTTTATGTAAATAAAAATATTATTTAAATTATGAATTCATTGAACAAAATGATAAACCAAGTAATATTTCAAACAAACATAGTAGTATACAATATGGAACAACAATTAAAGATATAGTTTTCTCTTACTCAACTACATATGTCTTATTCCAGATCTACTCTCAACAATGCATTGTTTATATTCCACCCAATGCTGTATTGAGAGTGGATCCATTTTTTTCAGATCCTTTTCCATCACAATGGTTTCTTAACGTTGGCGCTTTATCTCAAACCTCACTTTTTCAGTTGAGGTCAATTCTTTTAGCGCGGCTAGCTTCTCCATAGTACCCTTTGACGTTCGACATTTTCTCTTGGATGTCTTTTATGCATTAGGGCTATTTGAGAATAAATTTTGGCCTGGATAGCAATTTTCTTTGCATGTTGCCTTATCGGTTTAGCATCTTCACCCATCCGGTTTCTGCTTCATGAACTTCATTTTCGAGGCCTAATAGAATGCATGCCATAAGAGTTTACGGGACTAGAATTATAAATTGACCTCGACGCCTTTTTATAACCCTTCTACTTTGATTGGACATCTTTTAATGACTTTGCGTTATCGGTGCCCCATTTTTTGATGACTGCTAAGCAAGTGATAACAGTTCGCAAATTGATAAGAATGAGGTTTTTTTTGATCATTTTCCCTTCGAAATAATTTCAAGAATTGATTATTTGTCATTCTCTTCGATACAAATATTTTTAAGAAATGTGGCATCTTAGCTTCGCCTCCCATTCCACTAAATTTTGCTTTTTTTAAAACTGTAAATTTAAGACTCATAAAATTGAGTTTGTTGATTTATCTTTCCAAATCAACCAGTACTCGCCGACATTGACCACATCTTCTTAAACACATTCATTACTTTCATCCAAAATGTTTCTCTACTTTGTTCGTTTCCTTCACCGAGTCATTAGAAAACTGACAGTAAATTGCACAAAGATCCTTGTCTTTCTTCGTTGTTCCATGTAGCAAAGGAGTGGAAACTTAAAGGAGGAGTACTACGAAGGAGAGCATTTTGATTGGGATGTGAATCATATTGCCAATTATCCATATTTAAAGCTTCACTGTATGATTGGAATGAATGAGAAATGGTTTGTTTGTACTACAATTTGAGAAAATGGTTTTAGAGTGGAAGAATTGTGTGTTTGGTATTGATAATACGGTCTGAATCTGTAAGATTCAATCTAAAATATGGTCATTGATTGCCATTGACATGGGGTTGAAATCTGAAATATGGTCATTTATAGATGTTGGAAAGCTTTCTTCATTCAAAATTTTTCCGTTGGGAGTGTTTAGCGGGGAAAATAACTGTGATGCCCATTTAATAGGCGTATAATGGTCAGACGTCCAAAAAATGGGTGTCTAAGCTCAAGCGTCCATTTTTTGGTCACTCATTAGATATGCGCCTAAGATTAAACGCCCATTTAATGGGAGATAAGCCTAATTCAGCTTCTTGAACGAAAAACCGAGCAATACCTTAATATTATCCCTGAACCGCACTATTGGGGGTTCCCTAAATTATTCACCCTGAGTGTGAGCCGTTGGAGTTTCTTTAAGAGCATCTCCAATAGCTTGAATTCAGGGTGAATAATTCAGCGTTACTCCTCTCCCCCAACATCATAAATAAGGATGAACATTCAAGTGAATGTTCAGTTTTGAACTCAGAAAGCTAAACTTGCCATGGGTACCGATTTAATGGGCACCTAAGACCAGGCATCCAATGTTCAGGCCCCTATAATCATTAGACATCCATTAAATGATCCCCATGGTATTCTCCCCTCTAATATAAAATGGGTGCCTAATCATTGGACGTCCATTAAATGACCACTATGGTTATTCTCCCCCTAATGGATAGCCTTTCAAAGAAGAACGCTCCTAATGGCTACTTTTCGAATGAAGAAAGTGTGCCAACGGCTATAAACGGCCATATTTCGGATTTCAACTCCATTTCAATTTTAGATTGAATCTTATAAATTTAGATTGTTATATCAGTACAGAACACACAATTCTTCTACTTTAAAACTATTTTCTCAAATTACAGCACAAATGAAGTGTTAACCATAAAATTCCCTTAAAACAAAGGCATTAGGATGGATTTCGAAGGAGTCACAAGCACCAGGCATCATCACAAATGATAAATGGTGCAAAAAGCTTTCGGAAAGATGAAAGCAAGGCTACCCTTCCGCTTCATTAAAAGCCTTTCGATGTAGATGGATTCGCATATATAAGGAAAGCAGGAGTGGGTTCGAAACCCCCTTTCGAAAGCAATGAATAACAACCCTTCATACATGAGCCTAACCTTTCGAAACTAAAGGTTTCGCCTTTATTTAAATTACTCAGAAAGATGACTTGATTGGAACAACCCTTTCGAAAGAATAATCAAGTCTTTCAAACTGGTCAAAGCCTTTAACGTCCAGGGAAGGTTCTACATCAATTCGCAAGCATGCATTCGGAAGCTATCTAACATGTCGAAACCATCAACACTTCAACAACCTCGAAACCCTAGGAAACTACCTATCGACAGAGTCAAAAGCCCGTATATTTACTTCTTATGACAATAAAGCAACATAGGGAGAAAAGGCGCATCTATCACCCCTTCGGCGAAATCAAAAGCAATCTAAGAGAAAGCAGAGAAAAGAAATATTTGGACCTTAATGACAGCAAAAGGTGGACAAGGGGAGCCTTTCGACGGGGTCGAAAGGTCTAGAATAGGAAAATGGGAAGCGCAAGGATGAATGAGGAAACTCAAAGGGAATGCCTTTTGATGACGTCGAAAGCAGGCACACTATAGAAAAAAAGAGAGACTTTCGACTATGTCGTAAGGATGGATGGGGAATAGGAGGACCTTTCGACTATGCCAAAAGGATGGATGCAGAAGTCAAAAGGATGGATGCAGAAGATAGCAGGACCTTTCGACTGAGTCGAAAGAAGGGGAGCGAAAGAGGGCCGACATGCATCCATAAATAAGACCTAGGGGTCATATTTTTGGGGACCGGCAAAAATCATTCTTTACTTCTTAGCAAAAATCAAATATTTGTAACCCTAAGTTGATTTGGGGAAAAAGCTCTCAAACGTGTAGCTCATTTTAGATTAGTGGAAAAGGAGAAATGCATGGATTTAGTAAAGATTTCGATCACGAGGGAGATCATTTCGATCATTAACTAGACTAATGATCAGTTGCACATGATGCTATCTTATCTTCTTAATTCCTTTTTGTCTTATGCAATGCCATGGGATCGACTTGGGTAATATGCAAACGAAACACGTTATCATCGTGGTTGACAACATATTATGACAAATAAAGATGATGATGATGATGTCTCGATTTTAACAAGTTTACAGAACTTATATTATCTAAAATGGTTTCCCGTTGCATATATTAAGTAAGACTTTGCATATTCTATATTTGGTCCACTTCGAAAGAGCCAAATCCCTTTCGACTTGGTTGAATGGGATGTTTTAGGGAAGACCAGAAGCATAAATATAAAACAATGTTATATGAAATGGGTTCCTTCGAAAGGTCTGAGCACCTTACAATGCCTATGACCCTTTCGAAGGAGTCCCTACTCAAGGAGTGAAACTAATGATGTCGAAAGCAGTTTCTTCTCTATAAAGGCAAAGCAGACCTTTCGATACAATCGAAAGGGATAAGTGAACTTTTTGACATAGTCGAAAGGGATGAATATTTGATACAAATGGCTATTTTGACTTGATCAAAAGGGGGGTTTCAAATGAGATATTCTCTCCTTAATCTTCATCTTGAGGAAATTGGTTGAATCAATTCAACTCGATCAAAAAGGGGGGTTTCAAGGGAAGTAATCTCTTTAACAATTCTCTTTTGCATTGTAAATAAACTTATTTGCTGATCACATGGCTTTGTGGATGTCGACAAATTTTCTCTTTAATATTTTTGGCGCTAGAAGGAGGGCTTGAACCTCCGTTCTTGTGATTATCTTATAGACTTTGGATTGTTTAACTTGGCATAGGAAAACAAAATCTAAGAGACTTAGCAGAATGGACAAGGAGGTTGTTCACACTACAACCTTAGAAGAAAATATCACTCCAATTTTCAACTTGGAGGGGTAGTACCAGGGCAACCATCGGCATCAACTCAACAAGATGATATCAACACCAAAATAGAGTACTTAGAACAGCAATTGCTCGAGATGTGGGAACTTTTCAAGAAGGCATTGTCCTAAAAATCTTCTAAGATAGCAAGACCAACAAATGGAGATGAGGTGATCTCTCCGAGGTGGAATTCTAGGGCTTATGCAAATGAAGACAAGAGCAAAATTGATTTAACGTCTTCAAAAATGAAAGGGCGGCCTCTAACTAAAGCCGATCATCAAGGCAGAGTATTAGATAAATCTCTTGAACAGTCTGGTAGCTCAACATTAAAAGAATATTATCCAGACCAAAAAAATTATCTTAACACTGAGGCCTATCTAAAAGATGTGGTAGAAAAAGCAATTAAAGTTATGCTGAATGCTAAGGGGAAGAGAACCCTGGATGAGAATGTGAATAATAAAAAGCATGTGCCGCTTTTCACAGATGAAATCATGGAAGCAACTATTCCATCTTATGTTAAGATCCCGACTATGAAGAATCATGGAACTACAAATCCAGATGACAACTTGATGGCTTTTGATAGCCAAATATATCTGTAGCTGTCGATGTAGGTTATTTCCAGTGACTCTCCAAGGGTCCGCAGCTAAATGGTATTAACAATACAGAGAAAATACTATTTATTCATGGAAGCAATTTTCTTATGAATTCTCTGCTCAGTTTTTCATATGCAAAGACCTAACCATCGATTATACAGTTCTGGCTAATAAAAAACAAAGACAGGGTGGAATTATATAAAAAGGTTCAACATTGAAACATTAAAGGCTAAGGACATGAGTGACCTTGATAAGCTCATCACCGTGCATTTTGGACTAATAGTGAACACCCCGTTATGGAAATAACTCTTTGTTAATGGGTGTAAGGATCTACAAGACTTTCATTTTCAGGCAGATAAGTCACATTTGAATGGATGAGCTATATCATGCATAAAGAAAAGCAATTCCCAAAAAGGAAGGAGGAAGGTTTGGATTGGATCGATGGCATAAAAGAGCGGGATGGGAAGAGCCTATTACTAATTTAATAGCTTTCAACAAGCCATTGTCTTACATTTATATTGTGGCAAAGGAAAAAGTCAACTTCCCAACTTCCTTTAAGACCAAGAATTATCTAGAAAAGAGGAAAGAAGGTGACTACTGTGTGCAGCACAAAGCAAATAGTCACAAGGCTAATGAATGTAGAGTCTTGGCAGGAATCATCCAGAAGTTGATTCGTGAGGGTCATTTAAAAGAATTCATCCAGGACAAACAAAAAGCTCCATGAACGGGGGATTGTCCGTAAAAGCTCCCTAGTAATTTTGTTAATATTCTGGAGGAAGAAGATCCTTTGAGCTTAAGTCTGTCGCTGAATTATATTGATGTAATTCATGTAGGGCCACATCCAGCGGGGACAAGCAATGGGGCAAGGAACATGTATATTAAGGACGCTAGAGAGGGTGTGTTCTCAATCCAAGAAAACCCCTTGCTAAAAAATCCACGATTCAACATCCCATTGTCGAACCTTGTCATCTCTTCTCAAGAGCTGAAGAAGGGGGTCCATTACCGATACAATGATCCCCTAATGATTATAGCTCAAATTGGACTGTTTATCATATCCAATATTCTTATGGATACAAGTAGTGCAGTCAATGTCATTTTTAAGCATGCCTTTGATCAGATGAACATACGTGATGACAAGCTAGAGCCCAGCATTGAGCCGATCTTTGGGTTCAACAACAAAGGGTCAACCTCAGTGGGACAAGTAAAACAACTAGTACAAATGGGGGTGCCACCATGTTGATGGACTTTCAAAACTCTCTCTGTTCGTTGATCAGCCATCCTATTACAACACTTTCTTTGGCAGACCTACGCTTAATGAGATAGATGCTTTTGTTTTGCAAAAGTGGTGAATTTTTTGATGAAGAGAGGCTGGGGCATAGTCCGTGGAGAGCAATTCAGCTCTCGTGAAATGTATTTTGCTACGATCGATCAATACAAAAGGAGTCTCTTGCTTACTTTGATTCTTTTATTATTTTTCAACCTCCGGATGATGGACTTTTACTTTCAACATTCGTAGCAAAGATTAGATCTAATAAAACTAACAAATGTATGTATCAAGGTACACATCCCTTGTAGGTAAGATGAAGAGAGTCGATGCAAATTATGTAGAAGAAGGCCAAATCATCATCGAATTTGATTGTCGTGGGGAAGTAGAAAGAATAAAACCCTTGGAACACCTTGAAGAAGCATGCGTAGACCCAGATGATTCCATTAAAGTAGTCAAGGTGGGAAAGGAATCGGATAGCAACTTGAAGGACTTAATCCAACTTCTAAAAACTAATAAAGATGTATTTGCTTGGTCCCATTTGGATATGGTGGGGATTGACCTATTAGTTATGTGTCATGCATTGAACATCAACCCAGAAGCAACCCCCATTAGATATAAAAAGAGACAACTAGATAAAGCACAGTCTGACACCTTAAAATAAGAAGTTAATAGACTCCTTGAAAATGGATTTATTCGAGAAATTTACTACCTAAAATGGCTAGCAGACCTAGTATTAGTAAAGAAGTCAAACTGTAAGTGAAGGACTTGCGTCGACTATACCGACTTGAACAAGGCCTGTCCGAAAGACTATTTTCCATTGCCACGGATTGATCAATTGATTGATGCAAGCAGTGGGCATAGATTGTTATCTCTCATGGATGCATACTCGTGATACAACTATATACCCAAGTTCAAGCCAGATGAGGAACACATAAGTTATTGATTGGGGAATCTATTGCTATAAAGTGATACCATTCGAGTTAAACAATGCAGGGGCTACGCATCAAAGATTAGTCAATAGGATGTTTAAAGAACGGATTGGGCAAAATATGGAAGTTTATGTTGATGACATGCTAGTAAAGTCATATGATATTAAAAGTCACCTTGAAGATCTAGGAGAAATGTTCGAAATATTACGGAAACATCGGATGAAACTGAATCCCCAAAATGCTCTTTTGGAGTTCATCGAGAAATTTTTTAGGCTAGCTTGTAAGAGATCAAGGGATTGAAGCTAGCCCAGATCAGATTCAAGCTATCAAGGATATGGCTAAGCCCAAAACTAGAAAAGAGGTAATGAGTTTGAATGGAAGGATAGTCACTCTAAGTAGATTCATTTACAAGGCGACTGATAAGTGTACCCCTTTTTAAGGTGACCAAGAAAAGGAAAAACTTTGAATGGGGAGAAGATTATAGGAAAGATTTTCAAGAGTTAAAAAATCATTCGAAAAAGCCGCCAATACTATCTAGTCTCGAGGATGGTAAAATCTTGTACCTATACATGGCAGTCTCAGAGTATGAGGTGAGTTCGGTATTGATCAGAGAAGGAAGGGTGACTCAATTTCCTATTTATTATGCAAGCAAGCAGTTAAATGATGCAGAGGTTCGATACCCCGTAATAGAAAATTAGCTTATTGTTTGATACTCATAGCACGAAAGCTTAGAACATACTTTCAAGCACATCCCATTTGGGTATTGACCAATTTTTCCCTCAAACAAGTTTTCAATAAGTCGAAAACTTCAGGCAGGCTGGTGAAATGTGGAATTGAGCTTAGTCAGTATGATACTAAATTCCAGCCACGAATAACTATCAAAGGACGAGCATTAGCGGATTTTATCAATGAGTGTACCAATTTCATTAAGGAACAATCAAAAAAGGAATGGGATCAAAAACCCATGTGGCGGTTATTTATTGACGGTGCATCAAATGAATAAGGAGCTGGTGCGGGATATGTCATAATAACACCAGACGGACACCATCTACACTATGCTACGAAGATAGGGTTTCCCTGCATAAACAATGTAGTCGAATATGAATCAATGATGGAAGGGTTAACTATGGCATTAGAGCTCAAAATCATACAGATTCAAATCTTTAGTGACTAGCAATTAATGGTGAATCAAGTGAAGCAAGTGTATCAGACTAGAGATGACAGACTATCTTTATATGTAAAGAAGATATTGAAGATGCTACCTTTATTTGAATATTTTTCTATACATCAATTTCCACGGGGAGAAAACTCACAGGCTGATTCATTAGCAAAATTGGCTAGTCAAGGGGAGCCCCAAAAACTCGGATTGTTCTAGTGGGATATTAAGCAAATCCGAGTATAGAAGAGGGGACATCTGAATAAGGAAAGTAACTACTAGTCTTAACTAGATCCTAAGCCATGTCACGAGAAAGGAAAGAAAAGGAAACTAATAGGGAAATCCCGAATGAGAGAATTAACTAGCCAAAGGAAGATGATTATTATAATAATAATACTTGGATGTCACCTATGTTCAGATATCTTTCAAAGGAGAAATTGCCATCGGACAAGGGGAAAGCTAGGAAAATTAAGCGACAAGCTCTAACTTTTACGATAGTGGATGGAATCCTTTTGCAAAAATGGATATGCACTACCCTATTTAAGATGTGTAAGCTTCGAGGATGGAATGAAATTGTTAGTAGAAGCGCATGAGGGATTATAGAGGGACCATTCTAACGGGACCAAGTTAGCAAAAAAGATAATGAGACAGGGTTTTTATTGGCCTCGTATGGTAAGTCAAGCCATTGAATATGTGAGGAGATGCGAGAAATGCAAGAAATATCGAAGATTTCCCGGTTACCACCAAGTCATCTAATCCTGATCCTAAGTCCATGGCCCTTTGACATATAGGGAATTGATTTAATAGGCCCATTGCCAATTTCTAAGGGGGGAGCAAAATACGCTACAGTCGCCATAGATTACTTTACCAAGTGGGTTGAAGCAGAACCGCTCCCTAAGATCACCTCTGGAAAATTATTCAAATTTGTCATTAGAAAACTATAACCAGAAATTCCCCATAAGATTATCTCAAACAACGGAACACGGTTTGAATTGAAGAATTCTCTGGATTTTTTCATAAGAATGATATTATTAAGTGCTTTTCCTCCATGGCACATTCGAAGGCAAATGAGGCTGTTGAGGCTGCAAATAAGACTATAAAGACTATTCTGAAAAGGCGACTAAACAAGGCTAAAGGGAATTAGGTAAAAAAGTTACCGCTTGTACTACGGGCTTGTCAAACATCTACCAAAACAACGACGAGACATTCTCCCTATTCATTAACATATGGGTGCGAGGTGATGTTGCCAGTTGAGATTGAAATACCCTCACATCGAAGGATCGCATATGCATTCGATTTAAACCAATAACTAAAGAGAGAATCACTAATTTAATACATGAGTTGAGAGATGAAGCAGCAATTCGAACCGTAGAATATCGAAGAAGAATTTCAAAATATTACAATTCGAAAGTGAGAGCAAGGTCATTTCAAGAAGGAGACCTACTACTCCGAAGGTTTATGGCAAATATGGAAAATCCCATGGATGGACCGCTGGGACCAAATTAGGAAGATCCCCTAATCATATGCAAAGTAATTCCACCAGGAGCTTACAAACTATGCCGATTAGACGGCAATATGGTTCCTAGAACATGGAACGTAGAACATTTGAGGCGATATTTTCCTACAGTGAATTAATAAAGCATCCCTTTCTTCAAAAAGAATAATCTACATGGTTGGGAGTGAAATACTCCTTTCACTTGGACACTACTTTTAGCGGTCAAAGCCTCTGCCCACACCAAGTTGGCCAAGGCAGGGCACCTCCTAGAGAGAGGATGTAAGCATTTATCCATGCCATACTATGGCCAGGTTAAAGCATCGACAAGCCCATGACCGTGCCACACTTTGGCCAGGTTAAACATCGACAAGCCCTTGACCGTGCCACACTTTAGCCAGGTTAAGGTGTCTCCTGGAGGGAGGACAGAGTAAGCCCTTGGTCTCGCTATGCTTGACCAAGGCACTGAACAAGCCCTTGACTGCGCCATGCAATAGCCAGGTCAAGTTGCCCTTGGAGGGAGGATAGAGTAAGCCTTCGATCCCGCCACTCTATGGCATGGCCAAGGCACTGAGCATGCCATTGATCACGCTACACTATGGCTAGGTCAACAGTGGACTATGACGTCCAAGCCCAAGAAGTGGCATATAAATAATGGACTAAGACATCCAAGTTCGGGAATGGCATATCAACAATGGACTAAGGAGTCCAATCCCAAGAAGCGATGTATTAAACAACGGACTAAGACGTCCGAGCCCGAGAAGCGGCATATCAAATGATGGACTAAGACATCCAAGCTCGAAAAGCAGCCAATCAATCCGCAACTAGATACAAAGCCTAAAGGGTTTACTCATGTCAAAGAAGACAGAATTTAAGGAGTAGAACAGAACTTCATTTACTAACATCTAAATTTGGGTTTCAGATTTCTTATTTTAAATTTCATTTGTAAATACCCGAATCTGAGTTTTGTGTCTTTACCAATAACTTATGGTCTTTCTCATACCCAAATCTGGGTTTCGAAACTATTACCGGACTTTAATTATTAATGTCGTAATATGAGCTTGAGATTACTATTATGAATATAATTATTATGGATTTCTGATTATCCACTATTAATGCCCTAATCTAGGCTTGAGATTCCTGTCCCAAAGAAAATTATTATGGATCTCTGATTATCCATCACTAAAACACAAATCTAGATTTAATAGTTTTATTATAAAGACTATTTTTTAATTTCGCTTATTGAACCTCGAATTCGGGTTCTTAACATCTTACTATTAACTTCTGGATTTGCTTATTGATGCCCTAACCTGGGTTTTAGTTTTCTTATTTTCCTAATACCTAAATTTGAATTTCAGGTCCTTTATCATCTATTTTGGATTCCATCTATCAATTCTCAAATTTGGATTTTAAAGCAGTGGTATTGAAATTACAATAGACATCTAAGTCTTCAACTGAAAAATTCAAGTTTATCTTCTTAATACCCAAATCAAGGTTATTAGTTTGTAGCTCTAAACAACGTGCACGAACATCTAAATTTAGGCCCCTAGTTTATTCTTATTTTCGAGAGGGGTTTCTAAATACATACTGCTTATACCCCCAAATAAAAGATTTATGGATCATAATGACTTATTTCCAAATGATAGATTATGACCTCCTATTTCCAAATATTAATGGTAT
The DNA here is from genome assembly GCA_030765085.1 of Allium cepa. Classification (NCBI taxonomy): domain Eukaryota; kingdom Viridiplantae; phylum Streptophyta; class Magnoliopsida; order Asparagales; family Amaryllidaceae; genus Allium; species Allium cepa. The sequence goes on along the minus strand of CM060938.1, from coordinate 258,083,656 downwards.
CTAACAGAAAGATCTTGGGCTTCAAGCATTATATGCATGGATAACTATTGATTAGTGAGAGTTTAGCCATGAATTCCATTTTTAACCATAAAAGTTAAACGGTGGGATTCATAATATTGCCAGACAAAAGTCCTTAGTTTCTAATCATTTACAATTAAGGATTTCATATCCTTTATTAACTCAAGATTTTGACTAATTAATCATTTAAGTTTAGAAGCATTACTATATCCAAACCGTGAAGCATATACTTAAGTAAGTAATGATCTAACAATAGAAAATGTTACTTGCTTTGAATTTTGTAGGAAAATGAGGTTATTAAGAGCGAAGAGGTTGTGAATTTTTTTTCCTAAAGAACAAAGGCATTAGGATAGCTTTTGAAGGAGTCGCAAGCACCAAGCGTCATCACAAACGATAAACAGTGCAAAAAGCTTTCAAAAAGATGAAAGAAGGAAGCAAGGCTATCATTCTACCTCATCAAAAGCCTTATGATGTAGATGGATTTGCATATATAAGGAAAGCAGGAGTGAGTTCGAAACCCCTTTCCAAAGGAAATGAATAACAATTCTTCGTATAGAGCCAAACTTTTCGAAACCAAAGGTTTCGCCTTTATTTAAATTACTCAGAAAGATGTCTTGATTGGAACAACTCTTTCAAAATCATAATCAAGCCTTACGAACCGGTCAAAGCTTTTAACGTCCAGGGAAGGTTCTACATCAATTCACAAGCATGCATATGGAAGCTATCTACCGCGTCGAAACCATCAAAACTTCAACATCCTCGAAAACCTGGGAAACTACCTATCGATAGAGTCGTAAGCTCGTATTTTTACTTCTTATGACAACAAAACAACATAGAGAAAAAAGGTACACCTATTACCCTTTCGACGAAGTCGAAAGAAATCCAAGAGAAAGTAGAGAAAAGAAATATTGGACCTTAATGACAGCAAAAGGTGGACAAGGGGACCCTTTCGACTGGGTTGAAAGGTCTGGAATAGGAAAATGGGAAACGCAAGGATGAATGAGAACGCTTAAAGGGAATGCCTTTCGACAGCATCGGAAGTAAGCGCACTACAGAAAGAAAGAAGGCCTTTCGACTATGTCGAAAGGGTGGATGCGGAAGATAGGAGGACCTTTCCACTATGTTGAAAGGATGGATGTAGAAGATAAGAGGACCTTTCGACCGAGTCGAAAGAAGGGGCATGAAAGGGGGCCGACCTACATCTATAAATAAGACCTAGGGATCCGATTTTGGGGACCATATTTTCTAATCCAAAACTCATTCTTTACTTCTTAGAAAAAACCAAATATTTGTAACCCTAAATTTGTTTGGAGAAAAAGTCTCAAACTTGTAGCTCATTTTGGATCAATGGAAAATAAGAAATGCATGGATTCAATAATGATTTCGATCGTGAGGGAGATCATTCCGATCATTAGTTAGATTGATCAATTACACATGATGATATCTTATCTTCTTAATTCCTTTTTGTCTTATGCAATGCCATGGGATTGGCTTGGATAATATACAAGCAAAACACATTATCATCATGGTCAACAACATATTATAACAAATAAACATGATGATGATGTTTCGATTTTAACAAGTTTATAGAATGTGTTATCTAAGATGATTTCCCATTGCATATATTAAGTAAGGCTTTGCATATTCTATATTTGATCCACTTCGAAAGAGCTAATTCCCTTTTGACTTGATCAAATGGGATGTTTCGGGGAAGACCAGATGCATAAATGTAAAACAATGTTATATGAAATGGGTTCCTTCGAAAGGTATGAGTGCCCTACAATGCCTATGACCCTTTTAAAGGAGTCCCACCTTAAGGAGCGAAACCAATGATGTTGAAAGTAGTTTCTTCTCTTTAAAGGCAAAGCAGACCTTTCACTACGATCAAAAGGGATAAATGAACCTTTCGACATAGTCGAAAGAGATGAATATTTGATATAAATGGCTACTTTAGACTCATTCGAAAAGGGGGTTTCGAATGAGATATTCTCTCCTTAATCTTCATCTTGAGCAAATTGGTTATCAATTCAACTCGATCGAAAGGAAGGTTTCAAGGGACGTAATCTCTTTAACAATTCTCTTTTTCAATGCAAATAGACTTATTTGTTGATCACGTAGCTTTGGGGATGTTGATAAGTTTTCTTGCTAACGCGATGTATGTCTCATCTATTCTAGTCGTATAGTGAGATTTTAAATATGAATAATTGGGAATTTGATTCCCAACTCGATCAACGTGCTTTCCCCCATGGTGCTCCTCCTTTAAGCTTTTACTCAACTGCTGCATGGAATAGCGAAGAAGACGAGAATCTTCATGTAATCTACTATCACCTTTCTAATGACTCGATGAAGGGAAATGACCAAAGTGTAGAAACATTTTGGGCGAAATTAATGAACGCGTACAACAAAAACAATGTTGAGAAGGCACATTCAATATCGGCAATTACTGATCGATTTAGAAAGATTAATCAGCAAACTCGGTTTTACGAGTTTCAAATTTACAAAATAAAAAAAGCAAATCCTAGTGGAATAGGAGGCTAAACTGAACTGGTACTTTTCATAAGAATATTTACTTTGTAATTAATGTAAAATCATATTTATTCTTTTTTATTATTGGTTGCAGAAGAAAATGGCGAATAATCAATTCTTGAAATTATTTCCAAGGGAAAATAATCACAAAAATCCTCACAATTATCGATATGCAAATTGTTATGACTTATTTACTAGTCATCAAAAATGGAGCTCCAATGATTCAAAGTCCTTATGACATGTCCAAACGAAACAAAAGGATAAGAAAAAGGTGTCGAAGTCAACTTATAATTTTAGTCCTGGAAACTCTTCCGGTATGGATTCTAACTTTGACCTAGAAAACAAAGTTGATGATGCAGAAGTCGGAATGGATAAAGATGCTAGACCGAAGGACGGTGGGCAGCTAAGAAGAAAATTACCATCTAGGACAGATTGATTCTCTAATAGCTTTAGTTCACAAAAATCAGGCAAGAGAAAATGTTAAACTACAAAAGGGTACTGCGGAGAAGCTAGTCGTGCTAAAAGAACTAACCTCAATTAAAAGGGAGATTTGAGATAGATCGTCAACGTCAAGAGACCATGTTATGGAAATGGTTCTTATATGAATGGATCTAATCTCATTGCATTATTGGATGACATATAACCAACATATTGTTGAGAATAAATCTGGAACAAGACATAAGTAGTTGAGTAACAGCAAACTATATCTTTAGTTGTTGTTCTAAATTGTGTATTATTATGTATGTTTGAAATGTTAATTGGTTTATCATTATATTCAATGAACTCATAATTTAATAGAATATTTTTATTTAAACAAAGTCAAATACGATTATAAATAGCAAATTTATAGCATAATATACTGCATTACACAAATCCTACATGCAAAGACCAATAGTTAAACTTGGTGATTCGAAAGTTAACTACTGATTCTCATAAGATTTTCAAATATGATCCATTAGATCCTTTTGGATCCTACTATAAATAACTGCATTTCAGTAAGTTAACTGATGATCCATGTGAATTTTGTACTCTCCTTCAGTTCGTAGAACTTCAGCGTGGAACAATTCAAGCATTTGTTTTGCCACATCATACTCGTAATTAGGATAGTCCAATCCCTTTTGACTTCAATAATTATGAAGAATTATAAAAGTGAATATAATTGTAAATATTTGTGATCGTTTCCATAGTCTATATGGGTTACTAATTATCACAAATCTTGCTTGAAGTACTCGAAAAGCTTTTTCAACACCTTTCCTTTGTCCTTCTTTCATTACAGTAAACTTTCATTGTTTCAACGTTAATTGGTTTGAAAAAGTTCACAATCGTGCTCCATTTAGGATAAATTTCATCTTCTAAAAAGTATCCATGATCATATATGATTTGACCAGGTGTAAATGATACAAAAGTTGATTTATCAAGCGCCAAATCACTAAACAAATGCAATTGTTCAACAACATTTAACCCGTTATGAGAACCTAGCATTCTAAAGAATGCATGCCAAATCCACAAATTATAGGACGCAACTGCTTCCAAAATGATTGTAGGTCTTTTTTCTTTACCATTGTATGCTCCATGAAAACCTTTCGAATGGTTCTTCCACTCTCATTGCATATAATCCAGACTTTTGAGCATTCCAGGCTAACCTCTGCTTTCATGCATTTTGCGTAATCTTGCTACATATACGCCATTGGAAGAACGAAGGTATTCGATCCCATAAATGTCTAAAGTGGATTGGAAGAATTTATCTAGATTTTCCATTTCAATACACTCTATAATATGGTATGCATCGTCAAAGGAATTGATGAGTTTACCATAAACTAACATCCTCAAAGATGATGTCCTCTTTTGATGCCTACTTAGACCCTGCATTTTTGATTGGTTTTGTTTATAAACACGGTAATTATCATCTGTTGAATACTTGTTGAAATCCTTAAAAATAATGCATGACTCGTTCTGAACGAAACATCTTAGGATTATAAGTTGGATCACAATTAAAGTAATCTTGCATCAATGTTTATGAAATGCTAGCTGGTTACGGTTGATGTATTGCCGACCCATGATTGAGCCGCCATGCTTCATAGAAGTTGAAACATATGCCTCATGGCAGATTTCTAATAGTTCCTCTTCTTCTTGTTGATGTGCTAGTTCATATGCTTCTTCATCAGAGTCACTATCGCATAACACTATAGCTTTTAGTATATTTAAAGACGTTGTTGATGTAAATAGTTTTTTATTTTTGAATAATATGACAAGTTTACGTTGTGCAGAATAAGTTTAACCGTATTCTTATATAGGATTGCCTTCTCCTATATTCCATAGTCAAGAATATTGTGTCACATCTATTATTCGAGGTAAAGATAAGAATATTGTGTCATACCACTTGTTTTACAATAAAGATAAGAATATTGTGTCTTATCACTTGGTTTTATTTTTGTAGTAAAGATTATAATATTGTGTCGCATTGTTTTGTTTTGGATAAAGATAAGAATATTGTTTCGCTTTGCTTTAACTTGGGATAAAGATAAGATTATTGTATCCTATCACTTGATTTTCTTTATGGGGTAAAGAATGGAATATTGTGTGGCATCGGTTTGCTTTAGGTAAAGATTAGAATATTGTGTTCCTTCACTTTAATTTGGAGTAAAGATAAGAATATTATGTCTTATCGCTTTGATTTGGGGTACATATAAGAATATTATTGTAAAAAAACCATCTACAAATATGGTACATACATTATGTTAATGATAATATCGAAATATTTAAAAACCATATAGGCAAACCAACATCATTAGGGAGATGAAGTCCACAATATAGTTTATAGCCTATGCGGTTTGCCTATTATAATTATAACAGTGCTTAATTGGAATATTGGACGTCGATACTATAAATGTGATCTGCACTGTGAATGTAATTTTCATGAATGGATTGATGAACAATTTTCTAGAAGGAAAATTGTTTATGCTTCGGACCTTGTTAGAGAAAAAAGGTTATTATGGCGACAACTTCATTCACCCAACATCTGTCCCAACCATAATTAAGGAATATGAATTACGAATCATCCTTTTATGTATTGTGTGTTACTTGGTAATTTATGTATTTTCATAAAAGGAACAAAGAATAATATTGTGTTGCATCAACTTTTCTTATTCGGAATAGAGAAGAATATAGTTTCAAATCAACTTTGCTTTGTAGGAGCGAATAAAAAGATCGTGTGCATCAAATTTTCTTAATCGCAACAAAGAAGGATAATGTGTCAAATTAACCATGCTTTATTGATCTTCATCTTTGCACTCAAAATGTTGTAAAACAACAAATGAGCTATTATAACACATAAAATATTACTTCTTCCAATGTCTAATTCTCCATCAGACAATTGGTGGATAAATGTTCAAAACATCAAAGATCACTATGTTCGACAACATGAGAATTATCAACTTCAAAATCGATAACATGGCAATCAACCTCTTGAGAATCATTAACGTGTGAATTCATTTCCCAACGAAACTCCTAATGCATACAATATCTACTTGCAAAACCAATATTACAAAGACATTCTATGGCAAGAGAACAAGGAGTGTGAGGAAAGAAAAAGATTCAATGATGTTCCTAATTATGACTTTCCAGGGCGCTATAATGATCCCTGCACAATTGATATCCAGTCTTACATATAGAACCATTGGATACAAATGAATATGCCAAACGATGTCCATGTGGCTTGTTAGCAAGCCTAGCCACTGTATCGTAAGGTAGGGATGTTCGGCGTCGGTACTACTACTGTGGACACATCATCTGCGGTTTACACCAACGGATAGATGGATCTTTTTTCAAAGAGCAGTTGACTTTATTATAGATTTAGAAAGAGTGAACAATTCATACCGCAATCAATTGCGTGAAAGGTTTAGTCGTCATGATAATTAAATTATTTAGCATTGGTAATATCTGTATCTCGATTGTGTTTGTTTCCATCAATACTTTTATCAAGTACTTTATTTTCCCATAATTTAAGTTGAAAAAAATAGAAAAATGCCGTATATAAGGAAATGAAAGAATGAGAATGGAATATATACAAAGACATAGACTATAGATAAACAAATAACAAACCATAAACATAGTATAATAACATAAGCTAATGATTAACACTCATATACAAAAAAATGAAAGTACAATACCCATGCAACGAAACATACAACATACAATGCCAATAAATAGAGACATACGCGTACGGTTGAACAATTATAACTAAACTCAACATACCTCAGTGTCGAACAATGTAGGAAAACATGTATAGTCAAGTCAGTGGTGCAACAGCATCATCATCACTCCATCATCGTCGTCGTCAACACTGTCATCCTCATTGTCCTCATCGTCGTCACCACCACCATAATCCTCACCATCTCCAACATCACCACATCCTCCCCCGTCATCACCAACACCACCTCCATATGATGGTCTGTGACTCTATAAGGCTCATGTATAGCAAGTTTAATGATCAACTCATCTATCCGTGCCTCTAACATATGTGTATGTTGCATATACATCTCATACTGGGTATGCATATGTGCAAGCGTCATGTCTCATCGCTCAGCATATGAAAGTCTGGCCTGGTCCAATCTAGATATATACTAAACGAATGAATAATATATGATGTAAGCAGTTTAGTTTTAAATATAATACAAAGCGTGTATACAACAATAAGTACCTCATATGCAAGGTATAACCCGACTGAAGGCACGCTAGGAATGTCATGCTGCTCTAAAAGGACTATAGGCTGCTTAATCAATGTACTAGAGACATCATATGCCCTAAAAGTACAATCAGGCTCATACTACAATGGAATCTGAGAGAACTATAAACGAATAGGATCGAATGAAAACTGTCATGCCTGAACTGTCCTAGCTAAGATGTGAGAGCCTATATGGTTAGAGTTGAACCCATGGACATAATTTGGTAACATAAAACGACGTAATGCTACTTTAGACCAATATGCATCGTAATCTCCATCTAAGAAGTATGTGTTGGTATCCATCCATCCAGTCCGTCAAAGAGAAAGTAGATACCGATCTCCAATAACCTTATATTTGTCGAACATGTCCTTGCATAATAACAGATCAACTAGTATACGATGATCGCCAGTGGTCTGATACGCACATTGCTCACCCAGATACCATGTAGGTAAGAATGCAGGTGTATGCAAAGCAACCATACGTCTAGGCAATGAATATGCAATAATCAAGAGATGGTCATCCGCCATAAGATCTGCCCCTATAAGTTATGTTTAATGGAAGCCTTAGGGAGTCCATATGAGATTGCTGCCACTGCTCATGTCGAGCTATGACCTAGCCTCTATTAGGTCATGTCTAACACCTAAGGGAGTACGTTTCACATTCTGAAATGTGTCTCACTATCTCATCCTAGAAAAATATTACTTGGGAGCCAGACTAGCTATTCTTCGAATGCGGAAATGCATGTTTGTTGTGTACTCGTAGTATCATAACAACAACATGTACAAAAAAGCAGACATATGCTTGACCTCATCAAGCGTAATTGAGTCCAATGATGTATACAAGGTACCTAGAATGGTCATGCCATAGTTAACCTATACAAACCATACATTTTTTGTTCGAGAAAAAGTCGAACCAAAAAAGTATAGAAGAAATGCCCGAGTGATCGCATTCATCATATATGCTCTATCACTATAAGTAGTGATGTAGACTAAGGTCAATGGCACAGCACTGCTATGAATGTAGCTAGGATCAATATAAGATAGAAAAATGGTAAACATGTTGGGGGACTAGTATAAATCGTCAAATGGGAAAGGCCTACGTGCATGTCCTTCAATCTCAATACCCATAAGCATGTAGAAGTCGACAGAGGTAATATCCAACTCAAAGTCTGAAAAGTGCAATGTATGCATCGTGGGCCACCACCTCTCAATTAATGATTGAATGAGAGGTAATCAAATGACTGGAAAGGCCTAATCGCCAAAACCATATCAAAAGAACTATCTTGGAGCCTATGTATAATAAGATGGGGAAGAGTGTCGTAAAACTGTATAATGCACTTGGTCCAACTATTACGACATTGAATATATCAATCATATATATAATTTATTGGTGCAAAAATTAAATATACTGACGATTATTTAATTTGAATATGGAATACATATATACAAATTATCGTATTGAAGTTAATGCTAAAATATGCATGCACTATGGACAACGCGGTTTCGGACCTCTGAAAGCTCATGCAGTATATGCATATTTTATAATGTTAGTCAGGGAGCTGAAGATGCACTGCACCAGCTTCTTTCTACGAATGTCTACGACTGGATCTTCTAGCTATTTTAGTTGGACACGGCGGCATTTGTTATAATTTCCTACAAAGGTAAAAAGCAAAAAATGAAGGAAAGGAGAAAAAGAGGAGTGGAGAACGCAGGAATTCGATAGGGGGTTTGTTTGCAGGATGGTGGTGCTAGATGTCCATTTTTTCGGCACCTGACCTTCAGACGTTCATTTAATAGATGTTTGAACATCGTGCGCCCATTTAATGAACGATTATTGTTCAAACGTCCATTAAATGAATGTTTGTTTATTGTAGACGTACTCACCTACTGAAGGACTGAATTTAGCTCTACAGCTATTGAAGATTGTAACATCCCCTATCTAGAGCCAGAAGCTAAGGGCTACAGATGCTGCAGGCATCTATAGCATTAACTTCTGGTGAAAAAATGTGGTGATGTTAATGGTATCCAAAATATCAGAATACCATGAATATGAAACTAAATCACAGATTTCAAAAATAATTTTTCACGTTACATTTTAAATCCAAGTTTCATATTCCATTATATAATCCCAAATGATTCTCAAGTTTCAATCAAATATAATTATTACAATTTACGCCAACTGTGACATATGAAGATGCCCCCTAGATGATCGAAGTACTTAATAGACATATTTGTCTTAATACATCATAGCAAAACTAAAACTAATAACTCCTAAATAGCTAACTTTTACCTCCTGCTCGTCTTCGAAAGCTTATTCGTCCACCTAAAACCTGTAAACCCAATCTACTCAAATTAATTTTGAGCACCCAAGAGTTTAACGGGAAAATATAAACTTCAAGTCAGACATAAAGCCTAGTGTGAGTAATATTATTACATCTCGGTTTATTGATATTAAGTGAGACCACGCCGCTTAGCGGAACAGGTTTCCCCTCATTAATATCCCTTATAACATATCTTTTGCAAATCAGAATCCTGCAATCAAACTGATTAAAGCGGTAATAGCAATATCATATATACACATAAATCAGTAATCAATGGACTAAAATGTGGTTTTGTTTGGCTAACTACTAATCATTGGCTGACTCGGACCTACCAGAAAAAATAACTGATCTAACTTCTGTTAGACATACTTCTGGACAGTCTGTCTTGAACTTTCTTCTCCCAGGGTCAACTGATCCTAATGGTTTTGTAGGCTCACCAGTAACATATCCTTCTCTATATATTCTTTTCTGTGTGTAACATCATTTAAGTCTTACCTACGACTAAGACCTACACACTGAATTTTTTTACTTATATTAGCAAGGGCCTATAGCTAAAGCATAGGACGTAACCCTATACCGATATCATCTGGTATTCAAATATCAGAGTCGTTAACTTAGGGTTAACTATCCCATCAAACCTTCCTTGAAAACATTTCTTTCAAATTGATTTAACCCATTAAATCATACTTAAATAAGAAAAATATGCTTTCTGCTTTACTCAAATACCTTTGCCATAATATATGTTTTACATAAAACAATGTTGATGATAACCTTCGAAACCTTTGTTTAAAAACTTTAAACAATCCCTTTCGAATCCACTGAAAGTACCACTTTCAAAATAAATTAACTACTTTAGCTTGAAACACTAGGTCGAAAGGCAAAAACATACCTTTCGAAACCTTTAAAAATAGACCTTTCGAAATCATTGCAAGTGTCCCTTCGAAAGCTTTGTAAAACCTTAGACATCCTCTTTTCAAAACACTTCAACCATGCCTTTTGAAAGCATTGGAAACCTTCCATTCAAATACTAAAAGTAAACCTTTCAAAAACATTAGGGAATCACCTCTTCGAAACCTTCATTATGTACGTTTCGAAAGCACTAAAATCCTTTACTTAAATCAAACCTTTCGAAAGCACTAGGTTCAAGTAAAAGTTTGTGGAACATAGCTTTGAAACCATTTAAAATCATTCCTTTCGAAACCTTTGGGTTTAACTTTCAATATCTCTAAGGGTCTTAAAAGAACTGGGGAGAAAGCATTTCTTTTGAAAACATTGTTCCTAAGTAAAAGAAAGTGGACGGTTTCGAAACCAACGCTTTCGAAAGCATAGAGAAGTGGCATTAAAGTTTAAAACAAAAGAACCCTTTCGAATGCATTGATTCGAATGGTTGAACGCGAAAGCAGGGGTTTCGACCACTTCGAAAGCTTCCTTTTTAAAATAAAAGGTGGTAACCTTTTTCGAAATCCCTTTTTCTAAAACGACGACATGTTCGACCAAGTCGAAAGCTTATTCCTTCGAAAGCCTTATTTGTAACCAAAATAATTCTCGGTTAAAAAGAGCTACTTCTACCCCTTCGAAAGCATGTTTCAACTCTATACTTTTCGGCTAACTCCACTCCACTACGTACTAAGGCATTGATATCATGTGTATTGATTTTGACTTGATTGGAGGCAGCTATATAGGGTCAAAAGGTGTTGTTATAAGTGGCGAAGCAATAATTTCTTGCAAAACTGTTTATTAACCTTTTAAAGTAATTTATTTCCAAATAACTTGCCTTGTTTGTCAACATATAACTGGTTGAAATATTTTTCTAAAAAACTATAGAATTTAGTAGTTAACAATTAAAACATTTAGCAAATTGCACCTTCTCCTTTTATAAACATATAAAACACTTAAGTCCCATACCTTAAATAATTTTATATCTTTAATAAAATACTTAAGAAAAAATTTCAAAATTCCCATAAATCACTTTTAATATGTTTTCTAACATATTTACATTTCTGACCCAAAGTTAACATATAATAGCCGAAAATAATTTAAATCCAATTTTAACTGTTTTCTTTACCAGAAAAATGCAAGCCATTTGGATGTCATATAATAAGTTTTTCAAAACAAATCCGATCATAAAATCTATATGAAACAGCAAAAATCATCAACAAGCATATATATCCATTTAACAATCAAAACGTGGCATTTTACTTTGCAAAATATATTCGGATCTTGTCTAGAAACCGAAAACAATAAAAATGAGATGTAATCAATTATTCTTCTTAGCTTGTTGTTAAGGATTTTGAGATTTGCTCTTAAATTGATTTGATTTAGCTTCCTTCTTGACTTATTGCTTATCTTTCCCTTGTTTTCTTCTAATGGTGGCTGGCCAAGCTTAGGTTTAGTTTTGTTTGTGAATGACGTAAATGAAAATGGAATAAGGGTTTAGGGTATAAGATCTTAGTTTATTCCTAGTATGCCCTCATCTTATTCCTCTTACTTATTTCATTTCTTATTCTCTTTTGGCTTATAGCTTTATTAGACATGGCTACCTTATTATTATTCAAACCTTAATCACCTAACCATTTACATTATTTCATCTAATTTATCTAATTAAATATCCTAAATAATATTAGTAAAAATTATGGTCGTTGCAGACTCCCCTCCCTAAAGAATTTCATCCTCGAAATTACAATAGGATACTCATAAAATCAATCATACATACCATGAAAGAAGTCAGGATGATTATCTCTAATTATACTCTCAATTTCTCATGTACAGCGTCTCTCATCGTCACTCCATTGGACTTTGACTAATCTGACTATCTTATTCCTCAGTCTATTCTCATCTCTCGTGACTATACGTAATGTTTTTCTAACTATAGTCAAATTCGACTCCACTACTAAGTCATCTAACATAATCGGCGCTAAAGTAGTCTCTGGATCTCGAATAAACTTCCTTATATGAGAAACATGAAGAAAAAAACTTGTGGACTCCTACCAAACTACTTGGTAACTCCACTTCATACGTGAGTTTCCCAATCCTCTCTATAATAGGAAATGGTCCAATGAATCTCGACACTAATTTTCCTGATTTTTCAAATCGAATTACACCTTTCATCGATGATATATTGGTGAAAACATGATCTTCAACTGAGAACTCTTAGACTTTCCAACTTCTATCTGCATAGTTTTTCTGCCTAGACTGAGCTTCCTTCATTCTGGCTCGAAAGAACTCAATCCTCTCTGCATCTTCTCTAACCAAATCTGGACTAAGAACTAGCATATCCTCGGTCTCTAACCAACAAATGGAAGATTTTCATTGCCTTCCATACAAAGCTTCAAACGATGTCATCCCTATACTAGCCTGATAACTGTTGTTATATAAAAAATCGACTAAGTGTAGATGGTCTTCCCATGATCCTCCAAAATCAAGCACATAAGCTCGTAACAAATCTTCTAGGACTTTGTTAACTCTTTTTGTTTTTCCATCAGTCTGTGTATGGTATGCGGTACTCATCTTGAGCTTGGTTCCCAAAGTCTCCTATAGACTCTTCCAGAACTTGCTAGTGAACAAGGAATCTCTACCGGTTACTATATTAGGAATTCCATGTAGTCTAACTATATTCCTCATGAATAATTTGGCCAAAACAGGTGTCATCCTGGTTGACTTGACTGGAACGAAATGGGCACTCTTGGTCAATACATCCATTATAACCCATATGCTTTCATTTTCCCTACTCGACCTTGGCAACCCATCTATAAAATCCATTGAGACAGAATCCAATTTCCATACTGGAACATCTAAAGGCTGAAGTAACCCACTTGGTTTCTAATGTTCTGGTTTTACCTGTTGATGGTTCAAACACTGTTTCACCCATAAGCCTACATCTCTCTTCATGCCTTCCCAGAAGAAACTTCTTTTCATATCCTGATACATCTTGGTTCCTCCCGGATGAATAGTGAACTTTGAACGATGGCATTCTTCAAGAGCTTCCTTCCTAATGTTTTCCACATTCGGAACACACAGTCTCCCTTTCTTCCTTAACCATCCATTTTTGTCAAGACTAAAATCTTTCAAATCATTTCTCTTTGTTCCATCCCTTAACCTTCTGATCCGTTCGGCTAATAATGGATCCTCCTTCTGCTTAGAAGAAACCTTTTCGATCATCACCGGTCGAACTTCTAAACATGACACCATAGCGACTTCCTTACTAGACCTAGCTTTAGATCTCCATTATATTCTGCATATAGTCAATGCTTCGAAATTTTTCTACTCAACTATCATTGCCAATACTGCATTTTGATGTTTTCTGCTAAGTGCATCCACAACGTTTTTGCCTTTTCCAGGTGTGTACTCGATACCAAAGTAATAAGCAGCTAAAAACTCTTACCACCTCTGTTGTATTATATTTAGTTACTTTTGATAGAATAAATACCTCGGTGACTTATGATCCGTATACAACTCAAACCTTTCTCCCAAAAGGTAATGTATCCACACCATTAGCGCAAAAATTACCGTAGCTAATTCCAAATCTTATGTTAGATATTTAACATCATGTGGTCTAAGCTATCGAAAAGCATAGACAATCACTTTATCCTTTTGCATTGACACGGCTCCTAATCATGTTCCACATGCATCCGTATACACTACTAAATCAAGATTCCCCTTTCGAACAACCAACATTGGTGCATTAGTCAATAAATATTTTAGTTTCTAGAATGTCTCTTCACACTTATCAGTCCAAACGAACTTCACATCATTTCGGTTAGCTTGGTCATTGTTGCCGCTATCCGCGAGAAATACTTAATGAATCCCCGATAATATCCAGCTAATCTAAGAAAGCTCTTTATCTCAGTCATTGTCTTGGGTCTCTTCCAATTATTCACCATCTCGATCTTAGTCGGATCTATAGACAATCCTTTCTCTGAGACTACATGACCAAGAAACTTCACTTCCGTTTTCCTAAAATGACACTTCGAAAAAATTTCTTTCGGTTGATGTTGCCTCAACGTCTCAAGCACCACTCTGAGATGAACCTCGTACTATCTTCCATCTTTAGAGTATATCAAAATATCATCTATGGATACAAATACGAACCTATCCAGGTGCTCTTGGAAAACTATGCTCATCAAATCTTCAAAGAATGTTGGCGCATTAGTTGGTCCGAACGACATTACTAACCATTCGTACGATCCATATCTGGTTCTAAATGCCGTCAAAGGAATATTATCCTCAGCCACCATATGCTGATGGAATCCTATTGCCAAATACAACTGGGAAAATACTTCGGCTCCACTCAACTGGTCGAATAAATCGTCAATTCTAGGTAGCAAATATTGATTCTTTATCGTCTTCTCGTTCAACGTTCAACTTATGATAATCAATACATAACCTTAATGATCCATCTGATTTCTTGGCAAAACTATGGTTGCTTCCCAAGTGTTGCATATCCTCCTATCAGATTTGCAACCCTTAAGGAAGTAGCTTGGTATGAGGGTTCTAGGTTAAGCTTATCTACAAAACAATGAGGTATAAAAGAATGTGATGCATCAGTATCAAATAGAACTCAAATTGATACACCATGAATCAAAAGCGTACCTCCCAACACAGCTTTTCCCTTCTACTCTGCTGTTGGTCTCGAGGTAGCTGGTTCCAATGCAAACATTTTGGATTTTCCATTCTTGGCAGGCTCCTTGCATTGGCTCTTATAATGTCTTATTTGATCGTGGTTGAAACATCTTACTACTTTCTTGTCAACGGCTTTCTTCCCTTTGCATGTCCGGCACTCATGAGCATAGTGTCCTTTCTTATCACACTTATAACATAATAACCTCTGTCTTTCCCTTCTTGGCAGCTCCACCTTTTGAGCTTCTTTCTTATGGAAAAACTTCCTCTTCTGGTTCTGCCCTCCCTGAGCCCCTTTTGTTACCCTCAAGAAAAGCAAGCATTTCTTCCGACCTTAAAGCCATCTCAACAACTACATCGTACGGATCTCTATTATACAATAATGTGGCCTTAGCAAGCTCAGGCTTCAACCCATGGACAAATTTCCCATTCCTTTTAATAACAATATCAATTGTAGTGTATCTGTATCTTGATAGCTCATCAAATCTGGTTGCATGCTCAAGCATCGTCATATCTCCCTGCTCCAACTCAGCAAACTTCCTGAGCAAAGTTGACTTTGCAATCTCCGACATAAATCTTTCTTCAAACCTTTTTCTAAACTCGGCCCAAGTCATGGCCCCTTCATTGACTCCAGCCGTAACACTATTCCACCAGTACAATGGTGCTCCTTATAACTGTCTAGAAGCGAGTTTCCTCTTCTACTCATCATTGAGCCCTAAATCAGCAAAAATCCTCTCGCAATGAAGTAACCAATTCTCCACTTCAGTTGCATCCTCGGTTCTGATAAACGGTTTTTCTCCCAGCCTAGCATATCTCTACTCAACATAGCATAGCTATTGACCACCGGAGCTCCCTGATTTCCTCCTTCGGCATTTCCTCCAACTAAACCCGCAGCTACTCCTGCCTGCATCATGTCAACGAAGACCTGATAATAGCTCCCGTATCTACTTGCAATATTCCAACTCCCACATTAGCAGCTCGTGCCTAAACTACATTCCTTCTAGTGTTTGGTCTGGCATTCCCATTGGTTGTGGTGCTTCCCCCACCAAGGTTAACTCTTCTACTTCTAACATCCATAACTTACATTTGTAAAATCTGCATTCAAGTCTTTGTAAGATACAGAAGAATAGCCTAAGTGAGACGAGAGAATAGACATAAAGCGTATACTTATATGTAGCAAATACAAGTACGTTACTATAGCGTTATCTCATACCCCAAACTTTTCTCTAATTCATTAGGATTATGTTTTCAAAGTCATTTTAAGTTTGAAATTTCTTTTAAATTTTTCATAAACCTATGCTTGGATACCAAGTTGTAATATTCGTTTTCTTGAGGCACAAAGCTAAGCGCTACAGATGCTGCAGTCATCTATAGTATTAACTTCCGGTGACAAAATACAGTAATATTAATGGTATCCAAAATATCAGAAGCGTATGAACATGAAACTAAATCGCATATTTCAAAAACAATTTTTCACGTTACATTTCAAATCCAAGTTGCATATTCCATTACATGATCCCAAACGATTCCTAGGTGGCTGCTATAGGGTCGAAAGGTGGCTGATATAAGTGGCGAAGCGATAATTTCTTGCAAAACTGATTATTAACCTTTTAATGTAATTTCTTTCCATTTAACTTGCCTTATTTGTCAACATATAATTGGTTTCCAGTTTTTTTCAAAATCCATTTCTAAAATTACTTCCAAATTCAGTAATTAACATCTAAAATCATTAAACAAATTGCCCCTTCTTCTTTTATAAACATATAAAACATTTAAGTCTCATACCTTAAATAATTTTATATCTTTAATAAAGTACTTAGGAAAAAATTTCAAAAATTCCCATAAATCACTTTTAATATATTTTCTAACATATTTAAATTTCTGACCTAAAGCTACCATATAATAGTCAAAAATAATTTTAACCATTTTTTACTAAAAAATTCATCATAAATCCACAATAAATTGGAAAATTATGGAACTTGAAATTCATCTCTAAAATGATGTTTCTGCTTTTATATAAAAAATGCAAGCCATTTGAATATCATGTAATAGGTTTTCCAAAACAAATCTTATCATAAAATCTATATGAAATAGCAAAAATCATCAACAAGTATGTATATCCATTTAACAATCAAAACATGACATTTTACTTTGCAAAATATATTCGGATCTTGTCTAGAAACCGGAAACAATAAAAATAAGATATAATCTATTGTTCACCTTAGCTTATTGTTAAGGAGTTTGAGATTTACTATTGAATTGGTTTGATTTAGCTTTCTTCTTAAATTTTTGCTTATCTTCCCTTTGTTTTCTTCTAAGGGTGGCAGACCAAGCTTGGGATTAGTTTTGTTGGTGAATGATGTAAATGAAAATGGAATAAGGGTTTGTGGTATAAAATCTTGGTTTATTCATATTTTTCCGTCATCTTATTCCTCTTACTTATTTAATTTCTTATTCTCTTTTGGCTTATAGATTTATTAGGCACGGCTACCTTATATTATTCAAACCTCAATTTACTTAACCATTTACATTATTTCATTTAATTTATCTGATTAAATGTTTTAAATAATGTTAATTAAAATTATATTTGTTACAAAGATGTCCTGCGATTCAGTATCTTGAACAAAGAGAAATTATATAATCAATAAACATCTAGTTAATTCACTTCCGTCGCCTTGTCACGTGTGTTGCCCAACCAATGGAATTGAAAACTTACACCCCAGACTGGTCCTGAATACACGATGCATGGATGTGATAGAGTAAGAAAATATTAAATATTTGTCTATTCAAGTATACTAATGGGTGAGCCCATAACGCATCCACTAATGGATCCAAACTCTCTGCTAATCAAGTGAAAAGTTCAAGCACACTCTTACTAGTTACTGTTGCTTGGCATTTCTCTCATAGGCAAGACAGACAAACTAAGTGTTCATATGATCAACATTAACATATTGACTCCATAGTTCATTAGGTGGTGTCAAGTAAGTTGTATGAGTCTATGAGATGGCAATCATAGGGTCTTTATTGATAAGACTACGACAGTATACAGATGTTGGCTTCGTCTTCACAACATCCATCTTCCTCATTTACCCAGGTTTAGGAATCTTACATGTAAGCCATTCTATAAACTCTTAAATGTAAACCATTCTATAAACAACTTTCATAATTAAGTAATCGAAAGGGATTAAAGTTTTATTAAAAACGGTTCAGAGTTCAGAGGAAATATTTTGACCAAGGATTAATGTATATTCTATAAACTCTTAAAGTTTTATTAAAAAGGGATTAATGTATATTTAAAACAAGGAAATATACAACACAAACCTCGTATACAAGGCAAATAATAGCAAATACGGCTAGCATACAATTAGACAACTAGCAACACCATAACAGCGTATGCAACCAAAATCACACAACGAATTTCGATCAGCATATACCTTCAATAATCACATAAACAACACCAACAATGCCAACAAGCACGTAGACTTGCATCCTCCGCCTCAGGAACCCAATAACACAAACTCAGCGCGTACACTCATATTTCAGTGTTAAAAGTTTACACCTTGCATCTATTTCAGCATTTCAAATTAAGTATAATTTTTAGACTACATGCTTTATTATGTTTCACCGACGCGCTACAATACACAACTCATATATCAAACCAGTCGAATTTCATAATAAACAAAAAAAAAATGCATTACTCTCCAATCAGTTACCCTTAAATTAAACATCAAATTAAGCCATATAACTTCGATGAAATCAAATTTTTATTCATGCAAATGGTGTTGCACAAAATTCAGTGGTGTTTGTACTGGTGGTGTCAATTTAGGAGGAGCACGTGGTTGTCTATGCCGTGATTCAAAATTTTGGGCCTGAGGCACGGAGGTAAATAAAGCTGTTGCTACAAGTTTTCTCGTATATTCTTATATATACACTGTTAATGTATTTATATTGCCCTTGACCGGGATTACTCCAGCCCACAGGCTTGGTGGGCTTCACCCGGGCCGGGCCTGTATAAGATAATGGCTGAATTTTTTCCATTCAGAAACAGTTCGATCCCATTTTATGCATGTCCGAGGTAAAAAGCATCTCCAGACCACACTAGTTCACTAGTGTTAACCACCGTCCCTAAATTCCTTAATGCATGTGTCACGTACAAGATGCGCACGCAACGTATGCACATAATACACAGCATGTATAGATGTGATAAAGATGTGTATATTTTGATCAGTTGGAAATAACACTAAAGATTATCACAAGCACGATAAAGTTAAAAACCAAATATCTCAGTCCTCAATGCATAAAAAGTCTCTACTCGTAAACTCATGTGAATTTGATTCCTGCTTTGTTATTTTTTACCAAATTATCTTCTCGTAGAAAATTGGTCCAACATTAAAACCAAAGGCAAAAGCAACATAAATTAACAAACACTAAAAATAAAACCCAATTTTCATAATTTTTCCATGAAAATTTTTTCTTCCATCATCTTTCAATTATGAAAACTTGGCAGCCACTTCTTCTTAAAAGTATTCCACATTCCTAACATGTAAAATATGTATTGTACGCTACACATTATTAGAGCATCTCCAGTGCGTTCAGCGCTAAATATTCAGCTCTGATCCTGGGGTGGACACCCAGTGGTCAGACGCTAATTTAATGAACGTCTGCCCTCAGACGCCCATTAAATGGAAGCCTGATACCTCCCACTATTGGGGTCTTGGGTACCCATTTTATGGACGCCAGGCTTCTGGCATCCATAAAATGGACCCTACGCTCATTAATGGACGCTCAATCTCAATTCACGATCCTAAATTGGATATTGAACGTTGGGCTAAATCTTCAGTTTGAATTGAACGATTAAGGAAGTTTTTTAAACAAATTCACTATGTAATTGAACCATTGGAGATTGGAGATGCCCTTAGCGAGGAGTACAGTTGACTTAGAATCCAACTATTAATGCTGTATTCAAACTCTATTCTAACCAAATGATAAGTACAAGCTCTTCCTATTGCTTACATTTTTTCCTATAGGAAAGACCAACAAATTAATCTTCACATGAATACGATCGGCATTAACATGCTGACTCCACAAGTCCATTAGATGGCGTCATGCTAGCTTTCGTACTTAATTATTACCTCGTCAAAATTATGAAGTGCTTACCCAAAAATGCAACAAATGGTACAAACTTTGACGAGCCAGTAATTAAGTACAAAAGGCTAGCCTTGGGTCTACAACCAATTTAATAATCAATGAATTATGTTCAAATCAAAGCATATTAGACATACAGTTTATGACATGGTTTCACCATGAACAATTTTAAACAAGCAAAATTCTCGTTATATCCCTGGTGTTGACAGTAATGAGCTATGCTGTAAATTTTAACAACTGTTGCACTAATCGCACAGGTTTGGATGTTAGAGCCTACCACGCCAAACTAACCGTAATATATTAAAAAAAAAATTGTTTCCCCTAACCGGCACCCAACCATGGTAGCCCGAAGAATAAAGATGCCCTTAGTACTGCACTTTAAGAATTCCTGGAGTGGATGACTAAACAACTGGGAGGAACAAGGAAAACCAAGTACAGAGTGGGTCAAGTGTTACAAAGCAAACAGTTCATAGGATTAGATGTCTACACTGTATGATTTAGTAGCCACACAAAGTACCACAAATTAATCACGATTTCTAGCACCTCAAGACAATAAATTCAAATACAAATGTTGTAGCAAAATCAAAAAAAATGGCCAAGAGATCATTTACAAAGTAAAATTCATTACTAAGGTCACAGATACGTTACGAACCAAATAGGAAATGCCCAAGAGAACGTTTATACAAAATAGAGTTCATCACTATTGTCACAGATACATCCAACCGACCAAATATGAAAAAGCCCCACGAGAAACACCAAGGAAACAGAAAGAAAAAAGGCTTAAACAACGTAACCAGTCCTAATAACGAAATTGAACGATTTAACCTCCGAACCCATATAGAGTTCTTCCTTGCCTCTTCAAAGCATAAACGACATCCATGGCGGTGACGGTCTTCCTCCTGGCGTGCTCGGTATAAGTGACAGCATCGCGAATGACGTTCTCAAGGAAAATTTTAAGAACACCCCTGGTTTCTTCGTAAATCAAACCGCTTATCCTCTTCACACCGCCTCTTCTTGCAAGACGTCGGATGGCGGGCTTCGTGATGCCCTGGATGTTATCGCGGAGAACTTTGCGGTGGCGCTTGGCACCTCCTTTGCCGAGACCTTTGCCGCCCTTTCCTCTTCCTGACATTTTGAAACCCTAGAATTTGATTTGGGAATTATGTGAAGTTTGCTCTGTGGGAAATAGAGCGCTTGGTATTGAAACCGAGAAAGAGGTCATATTATATTTATAGGCTAGCACCGATCCGGTACATGAAGTATTGGATATTTTCGCTCGTTCGATTGATCAAATATGGACGGTTCGATGATATAATCGTCTCCAAACGCGGATTTATGCGCTGGCATTGGTCCATGATTAAGCTGTGCTTTCTCCCGGCCATTTTGTTTCTGAGAAAGAAACTTACATGGGAATACTTAACTTTTATAAAAAAGAAACGAGTAGGTGGATGATTGAATCCAGCGGCAAAGCTCTGGTATAATTTTTGTTTCGGGTGTTACATTTTGGTTAAATTTTTGGATATGATATGATCATTCATTGAGAAATGATATGATCATCCAAAAAATTTAGGAGGGAGAAATTCTTCGATTTTGATATTAAAAACGGAAAACACGATTTGGTGGTTTTAACATAGTGGAATTTAGAGAAATATCCATATATTTTAAATTTCGTCTTTAAAAACTCGACTTCTAAAGCTGTCGTATATAACTAATCTAAGAATTTGATTTACGGCGTCTGCGCTTCTTTGAATGCATTCGCAAATAACTTTTTTTATAAGAGCTTTGTTGGGAGTTTGGTATAACATAAAACTTGTTTGTGTTGTTTTTTTTTTTGTTCAAAATAAATTATTTTATATTTTATTTTGTAATAATTACTAAATACTTATTAATAAATAATAATTACTAACTAATTTGAGAATTCAAGAATCTGAGGTAAAGGAGGTGTTAAAATGGATGAAAGCGGGCATGGTATTGGGGTCTGATGACATTTCCATTGAGATGTGAAGACGTCATGGAGATGCAGCGATAGCATGGCTAACTAAGTTGTTTAATAATATTTTCAAATCAAACAAAATGCCAAATGAATGGAGTAGAAGCATATTAGTTCCAACTTCTAAGAATAAAGGAGATATCCAAAGTTGCACAAACTATAAAGAAATTAAGTTTATGAGTCATACTATGAAGCTTTGGGAGAGAGCCATTGAACATCGATTATGAAGAACGACAAGCGTTTCAAAAAACTAATTTGGTTTCATGCATGGAAGGTCGATCACGGAGGCAATTTCCTTGTTACTGTTGTTATTGTAAGTTTTAAATTGGCTTTGTCATTTAGTTTCGAGTTCCATCTCTAGTCGACCCCAAATTGTTTGGGAACAATGGCTTTGTTGTTGTAGTAGTAATAATTACTAGCTAGTATCTAATGATTTATCGACCATAAATAATAGATTGAAATACAGCAGTACATAGAACTTTAACCGAAATACAACGGTACATAAGACTTTAGGCAGATTACAACGGTAAAATAATACATAAATCAACGTCGTCCCGTAGCAATCAAAGTGTCTCTGATTTCATCGTGTTTTGCAACAATCTGTTGTTATTTGATGAATTTTTACCACCGCAATTGTGTTGGGGATGTTCATGAAATTTTTAGCATGACTTCGTGGAGCTTCTTCATTGACTGTTTCTTCAAAATTAGAATCTGTATCATTGAATTTTCTAATAAAATTATGAATAGCATGGTTTGCAATGACGAACTGTGTTTGTTTGTCGAAACTATTGAAAATGTCTATGCTTTGATGCCAAATGAAAATAACCAGTGTGGCTAACATGGTTAGCTATTACTTAGGATCGTGCAATATGGAATATAATTAAACCAAAATATGGAAACAGATAATAATAGCAAAGTAAATAAAAAATAAGTAAAATAAAACAAGCACGCCAGGAGTTTTTATATGGTTCGAACTTTCCGTTCTACGTCCAGTCCCAGACTCCTTTTGGAATTTCAAGTACAACAACCCTCACTTAACCCGGAGGAATAGGTTTACACTGCCTGAGCAATCGAACAGGACTTCACCCGCCTAAGCAACCGAATAGGACTTCAATACAAATAACAAAGGTACCTGACTGTAGTGTGTTCTTAAATAACACAGATAAGTCAATTGAGTACAATCTTCCTATAATCTTCTCCTTAATGATATATAGTGATGTGCTTTGAAAAATGTGGAAAATAAAGTGATCAAAGATCAAAGTATGTAAGTGTTTTGAGTGCAATTTGAAAGTTTGAGAATAGATGAAAATTCAAGAGTGCTAAAATAAATTCGGTTAATTGTTTGTTGAATTTTATAATCTATTTATAGTGTGTAAAGAGATGCAACTATGGATGAAAAGTTACATTGAAAAAAACAGTTGCAACCATTCATTTTGAAGATGTTTGTCTTCGGCGAAGAGAAATGACTTTTCAAGAAAATAGCAGTTAGAAACATTCAGACGTCTGAATAAAAAAATGCAGACTTCTGAATTGGATTAATACGCAAACAGCAAGGAAATAGGCTATTTTTGGCATTATTCAGACGTCTGAATATTATGGAGTCACAATTTTGTTTCAGCGTTCAGACGTCTGAATGAAGTATTTCAGACGTCTGAATTTAGCATGTAACAAAAAGTATCATAGCTTATTTGGTTAGAGCATTTGCCTTTTAAACTAGAGACCCGGGTTCGAGTCCCGCTCCATGCAATTTTTGAAAACTTGATTTTTCATTTAAAATATGAATGTAAATGTGTGTGTATCATTTTGAGAAGATTTTAACATTTGTAAACTCTGGACACGACACTCTATGACTAATAATTCTTTGTTTGTCACCTTCGTCTTGTCTCTATCGTATATATCTCTTCTTGTATCTCCGTATATATTCTTTCATCCTTTTGTACTGTTTATCTTCATTTTGAACGTATTTGATTATCACTTTTTGATGCTCATGTACATGCAAATTAGCTTAGAGATTTTTTGACATAATTGTATGGTTGTTATCATTAAAATCCAACAATTGAGGTTCTAACAACTATATGTTTGGATATCTCGTAAAACGTTGAATCTTTTCTTCCCAAATATTAAATGCTTTTTCCATAGTCATGTGCACACTATAATGGTAAAAATTTAAAATTTTATTACACGCATTTGGAACATTCCGAATTTGTTGAAAGTTTTAAACATTGGAGCGTTCATTACAATAAGGTGTTAGATTACCATTTCTAAGCTTCTTTCATGAATCTATAAGGTAATACTTACCAGGTGCTAGACGTGGAAATGTTTCAACTTCTTTAGTAGCACAGTGACGGGCAGAGTCTTCCTAACCGGGCAGTAATACTACGAGCATTGTTATCATTTGTTGGTTGATTAGTCATGCACGACAATTTGATGAGCATTGGCTGTTGGTTGTTGATTATTGATTTGTGCTCAATCGGTTTATAAGTAATTTTACTTTCTACTGCATGGTTGAGTATACAGTATTTATGGGAATAAACATTTGTGAAAGGATTTTATATAAGAAGGGTTATTTTATAAAAACATGGTTTATAAACGAAAAGGATTTAAACTGATATTTTAAGGACTAAATCCCTGTGTCTTTTAAATGTTTTTAAAATTTTGGAAAAATATCATTATTTGAAAGCAAATATTTGAAAAATTGGCTTATGAAATTGAGATCATGTTACGTAGTAATATTTACGAAGTGTTTGATATCGGTTTCAAAATGATTTTGGTTAATCCCGAAATATATGATTAGGATGCATTGAACTCACTTCCGTTGCTGGAAAATAATTCCCTTAATGACTGCAGCATCATTGACGTTCATTTTTTGGTTTTTAAGTGGAAATGCTACAAAGTTGATTTGGTAAAATGGATTTTTATTTAATCCTGAAAGTATGATTTGATATACAAAAGGATATATGTATGTACTAGTATTTGAAAATGATTTGAAATAAAACTCAGTGTTTGGTTCTAAAATTTTCTTTAGAAAGATTTGATATAAAAGTACAAAGAAGTTTAATTAAGGTTTTGAAATAAACCTTGTATATGAAAAAGGTTTATTATATGCAATGCAGGGTGCCCGAGTGGTAGTGGCATAACCCAAATAGTTGTGAAGTCTTTTCTTCCTTTCTCCTTGTATTAAAGTGCGTTTGTGAAACTTTGATAAGCATTTACTGGACGTGAGTATCCTTTGCATTATGGCGATTTAGTATTTGCATCATGTTATAATATGTTGTGTGGTAGATTTCATTCGATAAGATAAAACAAATTTTTTGGTGATTTTGAACCGCCAGAAACCTCTGAATCGTTATAAAATTTAAAGCCAAGTGTTTTTACGAAAATGTAATAGCTAAGTTTTTGTAACTCTTGAATGGAGAAGGTAGTAGGTTCAATTAATTTAAGTTTTGAATTTGTTGAACATCCATGATAAGAAAAATGAATTTAATGTTTTGTGTATACTCTTAGGATGTAGTGGAGTATTGTACAAGCACAAACTTAAGTTGAAAAATGTTTATGAACTTGAAGTCATGTTTTATAAAATGTTTTATAAATGATTTTAGTATTGAATGACATACGAGTTGGACAAATGAATGTGAAAAAAAAGAAAATTAGTGCACTTAAGAAATCAATAGGATAAGTATGTAAGCTGTACATAGATCATTTTATTCACATGACAGCTCTCGATTCTAGATTCGAGTACATGATTTCGAGGTGACTTACACCGCTCCGAACATGAATTTTTCACTTGATTCTTGACGACGAATACTTGATATGGATTCTTGATATGATCTCAAAGTTTTCTATCATAATATATGGCTATGTAAAGAGAACATAAGTTTCTAATTAAGGAGCTGGATCAGACTAGAGGGGTCAAGCAATCTACACTGGTTTAGAAGTGAAATTCATGTGATCGAGCAAGTGATCGGGATGGATATTCTGTACAGATGATCCATGTACAACGTATGAACTTTAGCATAAGCATACCATGTTTTGTTGGCTTATGGGGAGCTGAGGTGGGAATCTTCCATTTGTTATAAGGTAGCATGAATCGTCGACTATGTAATAACCCGAGGCTGTTGAGCATAAGGTAAGATTGTTTACCGTCCTTATACGATAGAGGATTTTTGAACTTAGGAAAAGCATGATCTTTGGTCGTTAGTAATTTTGAATACTGTTAAGTATTGCATGTGATTGTTTCTTTTTGTTGCTCATTTTTGAATTTCGAGGATGAAATATTTTAAATGAGGGAGAATGTAACGACCTGGAATTTCAGTCACTTCGTATTTAAATGTCTGAATTATTTAAATAATTGAATAGGATTAACTATTGTTAAAATCATTCAATAACCTTGTCAACTCCCTTTTAAATCATAACCAATGATGGTAGATTTATTTTGTAATAAATATTTACAAAAATAGTTGCTTTGAACAAATATCGATAATGTGACCGAAAATCATTTTGTCGATCAACAAAAATAGTTACGTCAAACAAAAATAGTTACTTTGAAAAAATGGTTACTTGGAAAAACATCCATGTCAGTTTTCAGCATAACTTCGTGGAATATATTCATTAATTGTTTCTTCAAAATGGGGATCTATACCGTTGAATTTTCTAATAAAATTATATATAACACAGTTTGGAATGGTATACCGTGCTTGTTTGCCAAAACTACATGTCAGGATATCTCGTAACATGTTGAATTTTTTTTAAATACCAAATTTTCTTTCCACGGCCATGCACATACTATAATGGTAAAAAGTGAAAATTTCATTACATGATTTTGGAACATTCTGCTTCGTAGAAAGTTTGAAACATGGTAGCATTATACAATAAGTGGTAAATAACCATTTCTAAGCTTGTATCATGAATCTACAAAATAATACTTATCGAACGGGGGATGTGGAAATATTTTAACTTCCTTAATAGCACGATTTAGCAATCTACAATTATGAGCAGAGTCTTCCCAACTAGACATTACAAAACTAAATGTTAGTCAAAACTAATAGTAGTAGTAATATTTTATATTGGAAACTTCTTTCGACCTACAAATATGGTTTAAAACGAAAAGGATTTAAACTGTTATTTTGAGAACTAAATTCCGGTGTCTTTGAAATGTTTTTCAAGATTTTGGAAAAACAATAATAGTGTTACTTAAAAGCGAGTATTTGAAAAATTGACTTATGAAATTGAGATCATGGTACATAGTAATATCAATGAAGCATTTTGATACCGCTTTGAAAATGATTTTGGGTAAAGTCTGAAATATATAATTAGGATTACTACAACAAAACAATCGTCAACAGCGGTAATAAACCACTATAAATGAGAACCATTGCGTAAATGTTGTATATCGACATGTTGTAAAAACAATGGCTTATTTACCCCCATTATCTATTGCATAAAAAACGCTATAAAAAATTATCTTCTATGGCACATTTTTACCGTTATTGTAAGTTTATTAGCGATTTAATAAGCGTTGTATATCAACATGTTATAAAAAACCGCTATAAAACTCAGCATATATAATAAATAAAATTAATCACAGAATCACAGACACAGGGTTATACAACAATAAGCAACGGAAGTAGATAAATAGTAGTTCACGAAGCTACCAAATAAACATCGGAGTTTAAAACAAGATACAATAGAAATCTCAAATACAAGTAGTCACTAATACAAAAGCAACTGACAAGTCCGGACCATTGGAAATAACTGAAAAAATTGGAAGCTGAATCGATAGATCTCCAAGAAAACTCCAAGTCTCAAATGTGAGTCTCAAATACTATGACACTCAGTCCGACCCAAGTATAAAGCAAAACACAAATCACTAGAGTCAGGATTAACATTCTTATACAAGAAAACTCAACTCAGGTGAAATGCCAACTAAAGTACAGTATAACTTAAAGGATGTTTGGGATACCCATCCTCTAAGGATCCGCTAAATTATCTACATGCATAGTACAACACGCTACATATATAATGTCTATAGTAAAGCAAACTATTAAAATAGTGTTAAGGCGTTACCCATATTCCCCTTAACACATTTTATATAATGTCGTAGTCTTTACAATACTATAAACTCAACCAAACTGGTGGGCTATCAGGGAGCACTCCATTCGTATGACACAAATCAAACTCGTAGAAGACGCGATAAGGCATATGACAAGGTACGCGAGGCAATGTCCAAAATATGATTCTACCATTTTGCGGATCCGGGCTGATGATACCATATACCAGCTACTACCGTCAACCTCGAGACACACTCCCAAAATTAAAGATGTACCCAATCAAATCACAAAGTAATAGAATGACGTCAAAAAAATGTGTTCGATTGGAGGTGCGACCTTACTTAGCCTTGCGTGGATTTTATTTTAGCCACATTAAGCTGACTCACAGGAGTCAAAGCTACGTTAATACCTTAAATAGGCGTCGTTCTCCAAATCATCCTACTTCGTTCTGGATTTTCCACAACATACATAGTTGCTACATTGGTTTGGGTATTGGCAGAGAGTATGACAGTATCCGATCCTAACCTCTTTAACAACCAAATGTTTATTTCACACCGTGATCATTTTTATTTTAAACAGTTCATACTTCATATCAAAATATTATATCTATTTCGAAATCATATTCACTTTTGAAATCATATTCACTTTCGAAATCATATCCACTTTCAACTATAATTCACTTTTAAAATCGTAATCACAAATAGGTTGAACCATCATAGCAAAGTATTCGCACTTAAATCCATTAAACCTAAATCATAAAAATTACAACTTAAACAGTTTAAATATTGAAAATAGTTTATATATATTGAAGTAGTTATAAACTAAAATTAGTTTATACATTTAAAAATAATTTATAGATTAAATAGTTTACATATCAAAAATAGTCCGTATATCAAAATAGTTTATATATCATATAGTTTATATATCAAAAACAGTTTATAATTAGAATTATTTCTTCCAATTTCACAAATCAACTCAAATTCTTACTAGACTATTTTAATTTTATATCGATTTCAAATCCAAGTTTGAACTTCGAATTTAAACCACGTCCAAATCAATAGGTTTCAATGTTTAAATATTCAAACAATTCATAATAACCCAATATGATAAATTTCATTTATATTTCAAAATTCAACTTTATTTTTTTTTAAAATTTGAGAATATTCATTTTATCATTTCATAAGCATCTAAATAAAATTCTAGATTACAAATTTAAATCAAAATTTAATATTCAGTTACAATTTTTATTTTAAATTTGAAATATTTATTGATTCACCTTTACAGAAATTAAGTTATTAAGTTAAAAATCATATTTTTAAAATCTTAAAATCAATTCTTATTTAAATTAAATTATAAATTCTTATTTAAATTCAATTGTTGATGAATTAAGATGTCAAGTCAACTTTAATCCATCTTTCCAACTCTATTAATTTAAAGTTATTGTAAACTCTATTTTAAAATATTAATATAAATTTTAAATAAATATCTTAACATATTATATATATAGATTATTAGTTAAATTAAATTCTTAATAAATTATATTATATTCATTATTATTAAATCAAATCTTATTATTATTAAATCCATTTTAAATCTTAGTTTATATATTTTAAAAAATAAAGCTATAAGAAATTTTTTATAATTCACATTTTAAAACTTTAACTTATAATTTTAAAATTTCCAAAGCATATAATTTTAAAATTTTGTATTTTAAACGTGTACTAAAATTAAAATATCTATATATTACATTTAAAAATAAATATTTAATAAAACCCATATATTTCCTTTCAAACTTTAGAAATCATTTTCAAAATATAGACGAATGATGTCCGTATATAGTTTTCTATCATACGGTTAAGTGTTACGGATATTTATCATTTCAATCCGCAATTTAAGTTTAATATTTACGGGTAGATATCATTTCGACCCGCAATACCAAAAATCAAAATTAATAAAAATCGCTTGGGTTTATCATTTCAACACATAACCATTTTTTTCTATTCTAAGATATCGTTCGGATATGTATCATTTCAATCCATTGGGAATTCTAACCAACGGTGAACCTGCAGAGCGAGAACAAAAATAATAACATCAATATCAATGGCAAGCATGTACGTATAATCATTAACAATTGAAAATTTAATATATATACAGCTGGTTATGGTGTCATATGCCAACTAACATCGGTAACAACTTTAAATAATAGTTTATTATATTTAACAATTAAATAAATAACAATTCAAATTTAAAAACATATTTCAATCGTCATTTCATATGAATTAAATTTACTAAATATAAGAATTTTAATCGCAAATGATCGTTCACCTTTCGAGGCTAGAGAAAACAGGAGAAGCACAAGGATAAACGACAAATCAGAACAACCAAATGCTGCGATCAATTCTGGACAGCGGCGAAACCAAAAGCAAAGCACGATGAATACAAAGTCTACCAACAAAGTAAAGCTAGGCTGGAATTCGATAATCGATGGAAACAAATATATATATAAATTTTAAAAATCCAATATTTACTCATATCAATATATAAAATCTTTATAATATATATTTTCTAAAATCAATATTAAATTCAAACCCATGCATATATAAAAAATATAAATATTATATTACAAAATCATTACTTAATTTAAAGCACATATTTAAAATAACATATCCATACACTATAATTTAATTAAAAAAATCAATATATATATATATATATATATTTACTAAAAGAGCTACAAGGAAGGAGTGCAGCCAATCTCGAGCAAAATGACAACTAGTGGCTTCAGAATAAAACCAAATATACATATATACGTATATGTGTGTGTGTGTACACTACTAGAAAATTGTCAAATAGCGACGGGGAGGAGCGACGGCTTCCGACGGGTCGTCCGAAAATCGCGAATACCTGCAGCTCGGCCGAGCCTTTCTTCCTCATTTTCCAACCAACTCAAATTAACAAAAAAAATCCAAACCACCATTTTCCACCTCCAATCGCTGATTTCGTGATTTTTTCTCCTTCCCCGCTGTGAATTCAACACCTCTTGCTCTTAATCACAAGTATAATCTCTTATTTTTGTGAAAAATTCAGTTTTTACCCTAATACTAGATTTGCATAAATTGATAAACTAGGGCGGATTAATGATTGCAATTGTTTCCAACAGTGTAATGACGGTTTATAGCATCACATGGTATACCTATTTGATCTTTTATCGTGAAATTGTGAAAAACATGTATAATTTATGGTTGTTCATGTATATGTAAATCGTTGTGTATGTTTTGATTCTACGATTTCATATGTGTATAGCGCTGCTATCATTGTATTGTGTTAGTTGGAATAAGACAAAATGAAAGAACGAGTAGGAGTATTATATTGTGCACGTATTGACTTATGAAACAAAAAATATGCACGAGTCTAAATTATAATTGTGTGTATTGAAAAATGACAAAAATGTTAAACCAGCCTTAAGTTGATGTAATACGCCGAATAAATGTGTTAAATTAATGCATATTTTTGTAAATGTGAACAGTAAGTAAAACTGTATTTTTTCGTAAGATGCGCGCATGTAATTTTGACAAATGTCTCTTAGAGAATTTTTGGCCCTGTCTGACGAGTGTTCTACATGATCGTTGTATAAATAGTCGTTTTTTTTGAAAAATGACCATTTATATTCATAAGGTACAATGTTTGTTGGATTTGTCCCTGTATTGGACAAGTTACGAACACAGTAAGCATTTACATTTTGTATACTACTTCATCTCAAACGGTTCATAAAATTTCGACCTAACTTTTCTTTTTTGTTTCCCGCGTACACGCATTTGTGTACAATGCAGGGAACAAAAGGGAAATGCTGCCGAAATTTTGTTGAATCGTTCGAGACGAAGTAATATACGAAATGTAAATGCTTACTGTGTTTGTAATGGAAAGTAAGATGCATGACCAATGACAAAAAAATTATACAATTTTTTATATCGATACGTTAAAAAATAAAATGTGCCCTATTTGAAAATATTTTTAAATTTGTGAAGTTGTTCTTTAAATTCAAATATTATACGACCGTGAAAATGATCTTTTTCGAATTTGTATTCATGAAAATAAATATTAAATTTTGAACTTCTCATTTTGTCAAATAGGAAAAATGATTGATTATTTTGTTGATTGAAGGAGATGGATGTACCAAAGAAAATGACTGAGGGGCTCAATAAAAGAAGATTTTTATAATGGTATAAACATGTTTGTTGAATTCGCTTTAAGTAATAACGGAAACGATCCATAAATTCGTTGTCCGTGTAGTAGATGTAGACATTTGAAGTATTTGTTATCAGATATTGTGAAATTTCATTTGTGCCAAAACGGTTTCGTACCCGAGTATTATGTTTGGGATCGGCATGGAGAAGTTGTAGCAAATGCTTCTGTAGAGTCTGAAAGTGTCGTTAACGAAATAGGTTCGACGACCCGTATAGAAAATATGGTCGAAGATGCAGCACGATCAATGTTTCCTATGGTTGAAGTTGACGACGACGATGGAAATGTCGAAAAACCAAATATTGAAGCAATTTTTTTGTATGATTTACTAGATGCTGCTAAGAAAGCTATTTGGGATGGTTGTAAAAGCGGCACTCAACTATCAGTAATCGCAGAATACATTGCGATGAAGTCAAAATACAACATCATTGAAGCTGGATTTACAGCTGTTGTACAAGCTGCAAAAAGACATATGCCGCCCGATAATCTAATGTGTGAAAATCACTATGAAGTCAAAAAATTTATGTCGGCTTTTGGTTTACCTTATCAGAAAATAGATACATGTTTAAAAGGCTGCATGTTGTTTTGGAAAGAAGACGCAAACCTTAGAAATTGTAAAGTTTGTAAGCAGAAGAGATACAAACCAAGAAAAAAGAAGGGGAAGGAAGTTCCGTATAAGCGTATGCATTACTTATCCATAACTCCAAGACTTCAAAGATTATATGCATCCTCTATAACTGCATCTAATATGAGATGTCATAGCGTGAGAACGGAGGAAGACGGTACGTTGACACATCCGGCCGATGGAGAAGCATGGAAGCATTTCGATAAAACGTACCCAAACTTTGCAGCGGAGAGTCGAAACATTAGATTTGGATTATGTACGGATGATTTTTCTCCATTTTCTCAATTTGGTTCTAAATATTCATCCTGGCACATTATCATCACACCGTATAATTTACCTTCATGAATGTGTATGAAAACGCAATATATGTTTCTTACTGTTGTCGTTCCTGGCTCCGACGATTCGACACAAGGAATCGATGTATATTTACAACCGTTGATTTAGGAGTTAAAAATACCATGGAACGAAGGAGTATAAACATATGATGTGTCCAAGAAGAAAAATTTTCGTATGTTTGCTTCTTTGTTGTGGACTATAAATGATTTTCCTGCTTATGCAATGCTTTCGGGATGGAGTACTGCCGGTCGTCTAGCATGTCCATATTGCATGGATGAAACACGAGTATTTTCTTTACCTCACGGTAAGAAAATTTCATGGTTTGACCGTCATCGATATTTTCTCCATGTAAATCATCCCTTCAGAGGAGACAAGAAAAACTTTTTAGCTAATAGGGTAGAAACCAGACAACCACCGACGATATGGTCAAGTGAAGACATATATGAACTTGTTAGGGACTATCCAAAGATATATGAAACTGGCGAACAAACAGAAATTGAAGGCAAATCAGTTGTTCATAACCGGTGCAAACAAACTATTTTTTGGGAGTTGCTGTATTGGAAACATCTTCTGCTTCGTCATAACATAGATGTGATGCACAATGAGAAAATTGTATTTGATAATGTTTTTAACACAATTTTGAATGTGAAAGGGAAAACGAAGGATGATTTGAAATCAAGACATGATATAGAAGAATTATGCAAACGTCCTGGGCTTCATATGAAACCAAATGACAGTAAAAAAACCCAAAACATGTTACGAATTAGATAATAATCAAGTTAAAACTGTGTTAAAATGGGTGGAAGGGTTAAGATTTTCTGATGGGATATCATCAAATCTTCGTAGATGTGTTGACTTTAAAAATGGTAGATTAAGCGGAATGAAAAGTCACAACTGTCACGTAATGATGGAGAGTTTATTTTTCGTTATGTTCAAAGAACTACTGCCGTTAAAAGTTTGGAAAGTAGTAACGGAGCTTAGTATATTTTACAAAGAGCTTTGTTCGACTAGTTTAAAAGTACAACGTTTACGTAAACTTGAAATGGATATTCCTATATTGCTTTGCAAATTAGAAGAAATATTTCCGCCAGGTTTTTTTAATGTAATGGAACATTTACCTGTTCATCTTCCATCTGAAGCATGACTTCGAGGTCCTGTCCAATATGGATGGATGTATCCATTTGAGAGGTATGTAATATGTTATCACGTAATTTAATTGCATTTGAAAGCTTAAATTAATATAAATTAATTTTGCATAGATATTTGAATCATCTGAAGAAAAAAGTGAGGCAAAAAGCACGAGTTGAAGGTTCGATATGTAAATCTTACATCGAAGAAGAATCTTCGTTCTTTTTCTCTCACTATTTCAGTGGCCATGTGAATATTTCATTTGAAAGTGTTCCTCGTAATGACGAAGGCGACGAACAAGAGTCCTCTCAAGCAATGTTATCTATTTTCAGACAACATGGTCGGCCTTTTGGAAAATGTGTAGAAATATGGCTAGACGGTAGAGATCTTCATGTAGCACACACTTGTATTCTACTAAATTGTGCCGAGGTTGCACCGTTTGTTAAGTAATCTGAAATAATAATTTGTGTTTTATTCTTTTCTATAATGCATGCGTGTGTATAACGTAATGTAATAACTTGTTTATATAAACAGTATTTATGAAGTGAACATCCGAAAGGAGATCTCAGTAAAGAATTTTCCGGTTGGTTTTCAAATTACGTTTATGAGCAGAGAAATTGTGTTGTTGACCAAGGGTTGAAACATTTTGCGATAGGACCAAAAAGAGTGGTCAAGACATATCCAATATATTTCGTCAATGGATATAAATTTAACACCAAAGAATACGGTGCAGAAAAATTAACAAATAATACTGATGTATTTGTTAAAGGTAGTGACGATCCATAAAATCACTTAAATGATTTTTATGGCATTCTAACACAAATTTTGCAATTGACATATTTCTCACGACCCGCGGAGGAGGTGTTTCTATTTAGATGCTATTGGTTTAGCAATATTACAGGTTCTGAAATTAATGTGCATAAGGATTATAATCTTATCGAAATAAAGCATACATCGCACTATCACAAGTATGATCCTTTTGTACTAGCGAAACAAGTATTGCAAGTTTATTACGCTCCTTATCCGTCTCTAAAAAAAGTTAAAGCAGATTGATCTGCAGTTTTTAAAACAAAGGTCAGATTCACATTCGATGGGAAGAATATTCCGGACGAACAAGCTTATTAGGCAGATATTGAGCAAAATAACGAAATAATAATTACAGACGATCATACAGATTTTGGTCCTTTGATCGATGAATCAAATGTTTTGATAGAAGCGTTTGACAGTGCAGAGGAAAACATCGTAGAAAACGAGACCGAATCTGAATCAGAAGACGATGATGGCTGATATAAATCTGAATCTGTTTTTTTTTGCAATTGATGTAACTATGTTGAATTCTTGATGTATTATGAAATTGATGTAACTATGAAACCAAATCCGTTTACCATTATTTACATGTTTTATGTTATTTCCATTTTCCATTTATTTTGCAATTTTTATTAAAAATGCAATGAAATCTACTTATCGTCGGAAGAGTACACCCATTATGAATCAAGTATAACGCACTTTCATTTCTATTTCCATTTCAGTCATTAATTAAGCAATTTATACCGTTGATGTCATTTTCATATAAAATATATCTCATTATCATGTTATTATTCTCTTATATAATGATGTGTATATATGTCACAGGTTTATCATAATGTCATATAGAGGTAGGAGCTCTTCCCGATCATCAGGAGACGATGGCAGTGGCCCACCGCAAGAGCCACAACGTCCAGTAGTTTCGTTAGTCCCTAGAGCAGAGGGGTAAGAATTAATTTTTATTCAACATCTTATTTTTTTATGATATACGTACGTACTTATTTATATCGTACTTAAAAATAGGGGGTTCGACCTACTTCCCTCGAAGGTTGTGTTGCATGTCTCTAGAGCTTCTTATCGTAATAGGATGAGTGCTTGCCCGTGAAGTGGGATAACATCACTCCTCACGTCATAGAGTGTATATGGAAGGATGTTCTAGTATGTATATTTTTTTGTTTTCCATTTTAATTCGTTTTTGTCGTTTTTCCACTGTTTATCGTTTAAAGTGTAATCTTTTTTTTACTTTTTATCGTGAAACACAGGCTGAGATAGACATCCAGATAGACGATATGATGTTGGCACGAGTATACTGGATGAAGAAGATGTGCAAGAACTGTAGGGACACGATATCTGAGATTAAAAAGTCTGGTAAGAAACCACGGTGGATGGGAGAAAGCGTGTGACAAGCTTGGTTGAGATACTGGAAGACGGACGAGGCGAAGGCAAGTATAGTAAATTTTTTTGAATTATTAATTTGACGCGATTGAAAAATAATGTATCAAATTTTGAATGTACATGCAGTGTCGGATAGAAACTCTGCAAATAGAAATAAGAATCCCGTCACTCATCGCGGAGAATCGAAGTCGTTTCAGCAGTATCGGCAGAAGTTGGTAAATTTACCGAATAATAAATGTAAATAGTTTATGCTATATGATTTTAAAAATATAATAATTGTATGTAACAATCGACTTCAGGAAGCCGAGGCACATGGTCCTGTCGGCTATATGGACGTGTTCACCCGTACGCATGCCATCGAGCATGTTAATCCAGACGGGACTGTTTCGTATACATGGCAGGACGATAAATCCAACAAAAGCCATGTAAGCATATTTCATTTTATTCAGTATTAGTAATGGTTTTGCTTGTTAAACTATAATGAAATAAGTTATGATATTATTAATTTGTTAATGCAGGAGAAGTTTATGGAGCAGCGGCAGAAACTCCTTGCTGATACGGCTCGAGATCAGCTGACGACTGATGAGGAGGACGCTAATTTTGAGTCCGTTATGGATTCAGCAGAGCATGGTCGACGATACGAATTTGGCAATCAAGTAGTAAATAATTTATTTTATCTTAAAATACTTCAAATATGATATTTTGACCTTTTCGAAATAATAAACCTGGATTTTATTCATTTTTCCATTATTGCAGGCCAGTAGTCAGAGTAGGGGACGGAGTAGAGCTCAGAGCGATCTAGCAGATATAGAAGAATTGCGGACTAGAGTGTCCCAGCTGGAGGAGCAGAACCGCCAACAGGCCATGCAGACCACACAGTTGCTAGAGTAAATGCAGCAGTTTTGTGGCCGCTTCCCTTTCTCGGCTGGCTCTGGATCTGAAGGAGATTGATTCATTGCTTGCTTGTTCGTTCAGGTATGTTTTTTTAGTTTTGAATGATTTGGTAGACGGTGGAGGTAATTGTTGATTTTTGTATAATCATGTTTGATACGTTTGTTTTTGTGGTTGTATGAGAACGTGGATGAGGATGTTGATGATTTTGTGTATTTATAACATGGTAGAACACTTATTGTTAGGGTTATTGTCAATGTTGAAATGCTTATGTATAATACGTATTTTATTTTGATGTAATTTTATTTATTTGTGTGCATATTGAATA
Organism: Allium cepa; assembly: GCA_030765085.1. NCBI lineage: Eukaryota > Viridiplantae > Streptophyta > Magnoliopsida > Asparagales > Amaryllidaceae > Allium > Allium cepa. Next base: position 258,045,521 of record CM060938.1, on the reverse strand, counting down.
TTGTGTAGTTTGAGTTTTGATATTTGGTTGGAATATTGTATACTGGGTTGTGCGGTATTGATGTAATAGTGTTTGGAAGAGAAATGTGGATGACAGGCTATATTTGCTTCAGAATTTAAAAAAAAAACAGCGGATTTCCGACGGCTTCCGACGGATATCGACAGCTTACATGTCAAAATTTTCGACGGCTTCCGACGGCCACTGACGGCCTGTAGCACGCGATTTTCGACAGCTTCCGACGGATCCCGATAAGTGTCGAGATCCGTCGGAAATTGGTACGGCACGCGTCCTCGGAAGCAGTCGAAAATACTGCTCCCCGACGCACTATATTCCGACGGTTTTTTTCTACGGCGGCCGACGGCCGCCGACGGTTGTCAGCCGTTGGAAATCGTTAATCATCTTGTAGTGATATGTGTGTGTGCGCACACACATACACAAAGAGAGGCAAAGGCCGGGTTCGGCTGTTGTTAGGCGGAGGATGGCTGGAAAAAGTGAATCTCTGGCGGCGGGGCCGACTTGGTTGGAGGGTGTGCTCGGTTTTCTGTGCGTGATCAGGTGGAAGGGAGTGGGGTGGGTTCGAGAGCCCACAGGCAAGGCTGAAGCGTGGAAGTGGGAGTGGAGCGGCTATTGGTGGCCGGAGGGAAAGATTCAGAAGGGTCTCGGCTGTGGTGGTGGTTTACTGCATGGGTTGGCGATGGAGTAGATGCGGTGCTTGGAGGGGTGTTGCTGCAACTGCGAGGTCGAGCAAAGGGAGAGGAAGATCTCAAGGCGAAGGGCAAGCTGCTGGGTGGCTGCTCATCTCGTGCTCAGAAGGCTTGCGAACTGTCAGGTGTAGGTGGTGAGTTGCAAGCTGTCGGTGGGTTGCGAGCTGTCAGTGGATTTTTGGAGGAGGACAGCCGGGTGGAGGCGCTGGGTAGCGGAGAGGAAGAGGGGACTGGTGGGAGGTGAGGATGCGGGTGGTTGGATCAGGGAGCAAGGTCATGGGAGAAGCAGGACTTCAAGGCGTTTGGTGGTGATGCGTGTAAGCGATGAGGCACGTGTATATGCTGCAGCGTGGCCATGGGAAAGGAAAGAACAAGTTTAAACGAGCACATGACAGGTAAAAGAATTAAACTGGGCTAAACTTTTTATATTAAAAATGTATATTATTATTATACATTAGAAATTGTATATTTCTTTTTTAAATGAAAAGAACGAATAGACGGGGAAAAATGGAAGGGAAGATGGAATGCAAATGTACCCGTGCATATAAATCAATCAATATGAACAATAAAACCCATACAATTGAATTTTGGAAAATAATAATAGCTGATGGTTATTGGTGACAAAAGAAAGGACACAAAGCGCAAAATGCTCAAACGGATACCGATACGGCTAACCGTTTCACAAATTTCGCCACGTACAAACAACGAAATAATCAAATGAATATACTTGGGAAATCGACACGACGAGACGAACAGAATGGTATATAGATATGAGTAATACGATTATCCTATCAAAAATCGATATTTTCTGGTGAAAACACGACTAAAATACTGAAAATAAGATAAAGGGCTAGAGAAGTCCAAATTGACGAAATGAAAATATGAGGTCTCACTCGAAAAATAGTCTACACTTTTATTATATAAAAATATTCAGCTTTAAGTATATTTTATTTTCAACAATTTAATTGATTTAAAACTGAAATAGAAAGTTACACAACAGAACAATCTTTCTTATTTATCCATGAAAATTCATCGTTTGCTATGTTTAAGTACATGTATTACAAATATTAAATTTTTATTGTTAAATTTTATTGTTTATTTTTAAGCAAAAATTTCGTTAATTACACTGTCGCTAAAATTTTCGGATGGTTGCATTAACAGCGCCAAAATTTTGAAATTACATTTGTCATTTCACTTCCAACCTTTAATCCCACGTCTCGCACAACTGCCTCACTTCTATTAGATATTCTACTTTCTTTCTGCCACAAATCAACATTAATCTCAATTTGAAAAAAAATAATTATGGAGAATATTCGATAAACTATGCAATATTTCTTTATATGGACAAGGGTAATCGAAGCCTCGCTTCCTCTTTCTTCGCTTACCAGATCACAAGCTTGGTGTTTTCAATAAACCTAATTCTTTATGCTCTTCATGCTTTGATTTTAATTTTCGATGTTTTTTGTTGTAAATATGTTTAAATGATTGCTAAAACTATAAGGACTCTTAACTCTTATCTTTCTGTTTTAGGGGTCGTGAAAGTGATAAACTAATCTATGTTTGACAAGGTCTGGTATTGTGAATTTTTGATTTTATAGCTTTATTTTGTTGAATATTAATAAAAGGTTTGATTTTATAGCTTTATTTTGTTGAATATTAATAAAAGGTTTGATTTTCTTAATGCTTACTTCAGCATACTGCATCTTTTTTGAGTTATTCAATAGTAAGGTGTGAAGCTTTATTGAATTGATAATTGGGAGGCATAGCCAAAGGTTGCCTTCATCCCCTCGAATCCGATCAAAAAAACTACAGATTCTCCCTTCTCTTTCTTTTACTAAAATTGAATTTGGAAAATACTGTAACTAATTTATTTTGTTTGAATTTGGGAAACTGATTTATAATGAAATTAACGTCGAAGAGAATAAAAAGGTGGTTCAAATCAATGCAAATATAATATAGTAATATACGTGATAGAAAATTTGCATTTTAGTTCATCTTAGTGCATATGACGATGAAGAATCAACAGCAAGAGATTATGACCTTGCCACTCTCAAACAGTGGGGACCTACCATCTTCACATACTTCCCTGTATTTAGTTTAGTTTACTTCGCCTTTGATTAACCACGTAATTTCATGCAGCTAAATCAAAATGCTTCAATTGTTTCAGCTGACAGACTATGAGAAGGAAATTGAAGTAATGCAGAGTGTTATACTTAGCCTTCTTGAGATGTTATTTATGGGTGGATCTTTGATGTTAGGTTCTTTTCATGGTAGTCAATACTAAATCGCTCAATAAAACCACTTAAGAATGGGATTGTTGTTATTGGGTTCCCGGTATAATTGATATTTCAAGTGTTGACATCGTGTATTGTATAACTTAATAAAGTATACTTTATTAGAAACAATGGTTTATGTAATGGATTTTCACGAGTTATATTTAAGAAGAATAATACGCTAAGAGCTAAGTCTCTGTTTAACAATGTATAACAATTTGAATTTAAAGATCATTTTAGGACTTACAATTCAAACTGCTAAAATTATTAGCTTGCTTGACCAATATAAAACGAAACCTTGATTTTTTGGCATGTTTTCAGTTTCTGCTTATTTTTCTAGATGGTCCAATGATATGTGGAGAGAGAATATTTATATGCCATGTGACAAAACTTGCATGCTGCATGGAGTAATTTGCGTCCAATTTGTCTCAGGCTCTCAGCAATGGCAAAGGATGTATTTATGCTATTACCAGGCCTTCTTCTTTTTTTTCTTTTTTCTTTTCCACACAAATGCAGTCTTTGTTTCATAACTTTCTAGGTCTTACCAATCATGTATACTATTTTCCTCAACTTACGTATATAGTGATTGACTACGTAATGTTAATAAGCGGTGATTATCTTATTCAGGGCCGGCCCTGGCGAGTAAGGCCGGCGCCTAGGGCAACCGACATGGAGGTGACAACAAATTAAAGTTTTATCTAGCTATAACATATTATGGAGGAATTTTTTCTAAAACAGTAGGTACAAGACGATTCAATAATTAAGTTTTAGTATGATAGTTTCTGGCTCAATTGTGGTGTATGAACACCAACGATCAACGTGTACCTCCCTTAAAGTTAATTTTTTTATATTTTGTTTCTATTTTTTTATTTTGCCTGGGGCAACCCAAATGGTTGGGCCGGCACTGATCTTATTTGTAACCACACGCATATTTTATATTTTTGATTTTATACCAAGTAAAAATTAGTAATGTACAAACTCATTCTACCTATTGAACAATTATTGACACATTATCATGTACACAGTAATTAAACTATATATTGTAATAATTGGAAAAATGCGATGGATGAGTAGAGTGTTGTTGCAAATTTTGAAAATGACATAAAATCGAGTGGCAATGGAACCAATTAAGATGTTATTGGGGAAAATACCAAAGTTACATCTTATTTCGCCTTTTGGCAAGGTTGTGACACCATTGACTTGAATAGAAACCAAGAACAGTTTGTCCTGTAGATCGATTATACATAAGTTCACTATGGATACTGGTAAATTTTTTCCGAGTTCGATCGAGCTATAATTGATAAGGCACGACAAGCAAAGCTAGGAATGCCAACGTTTCAAATTTCAAGTCGATCGAAGTTAGTATGCTCAAGATATTAATCGATCAAGGTTGAGAAAACCAACTCTACTCGTATGCATCCAAATTTGTATCCATTCCCAAAGAGAGATTTCGTTCGTATCCATTGCCTACTAACTTCCTTCATATCCATCAAAATGAAGCTACTTCATATCCATCATGTTAACAACACTTCGTATCCATCAACAAATGTTCATTTCGTATCGGTTTCCCTCCATCCATCTCGTATCGATCTCCACCATCGATACAAGGAGCAACAACCACTGGTCAATACGAAGAAGGCAACATGAAGCATCGATACGAAGGCGGCCTCCAACCATCGATACGAACACAACCACATATGATCGATCCGAAATAGTATCGATACGAAGAGGACAATGTCATGCAAATCCAAACTTGCATCGACAATATCTCAGGATCTACAAGTCCAAATGCTACCAAATTTTCATAGGAGTTCGTGTATTGCCTCAAGAATGTACGCGATCGATTTCAGTCTAAAAGGACCAATTATTGTTCGATACGAACTCAATTAGCATCGCTCTGAAATCGGGTCGAAATCACCTGAAATCGATCCCGTGGGCCCACCCACGCGAGAGAAGAAGTCTTCCGAGATCTGGACGAGATATTTGTTGCCCACGCCTACAAATAATGACCATGGACCTACAGAAAATGAACTTTTGGCTTCTTTACACTGAAACTCTGCCGAAATCACTACTATATTTCAGTTGTACTGTTGTAATCTCTTGTAATCAGCAGGTCAAATCAATAAACATCAATTATTTTAGGAATGATGTCTTCCTTATCAATTATTTCAAATCACCCGAATCTTCGATAGTACCCCTATGTATCCTTCGTCTATTATTCGGTGTGTCAGGAATGATGTCTTCCTGGCATTCCGCGGTAGACCTTTCAGAGGACCCGTGGGCTTCCGCTCTAGGAGACTAGTGGGTCTTCTATCTATCTCGTTGGTCCTGTCCTCTTCTAGACTAGGCATTGGTTGAACCCGGTAGCTAGGGCGATGGCTCTCCCCACCCGCTCCCGTTCCCCCCTCCTTTCTCATGTGGTTGCTAGTTTGTCAGGTCCAGGTGTCAGTGGACTCTTCTACGGCCCGTGGCCCTCTTCGTTTGGCTTTGGCTGGTCTCTCTTGGAGTTGCTTTGGTGGTGGTCGCCCTATTCTATAGGCTTTTCCGTGATCTTCCCCTGTTCATTGGTTTTGGCGATGTTCGGGTGATTTTGGTTCTTGCTTGGCTGGGCTCTTCGGCTGTCGCTGTCTTGGTGTTGGGCTTTCGGTTCCCTTCTGTCTTCATTTCCGTTGCATTGTTGTTTTTTTTTAATCCTATATGTTAGTTTTGCTTTCTTTCGTTACCTGCCAGGCTTGTTGGCAGCTTTTGGTGCTTGAGATATATAGTTGTTTTATTAAAAAAAAACATCAATTATTTCATGGTGGACATAGACGATAAGCCGAATCACTCTAAATTTGCGTGTTTCTGCATTTTTTCTTATCTGTGGTGTGTTTGTTAGATCTACCTTATTTTACATTTACTTTCTTCATTTTATCTCTTCAAAGACATCTGAAGAGTGTTGTGCTCAATTTTGGTCCAAACATTACCATTGGTATGTAGACTGTTGAAAGACATTTTTTTTCCACAAACTGTTGAAAGCGAGTGTTTATTTTTGCTCAACATGTATCATATTTATGTGAAACTAAAATATTTTCATGTTTATGCTTCGCATTTGAAGCTAAAGCGTATTTAACTGTACTCTTAACCATCTCTGTATCTCTGCATTCATTGTGTGTATTGGGATAAACCACCTAATACAATTATTTCATATACAGTAACATACCTATATCTGATAAAATTATTCACCTATGAAGCAATATACCAAAGATAAGAATGGTCAATGATAGGAAATTTATTAGTATGGTAAGAATTTTTACAAGAAATAGAAGATATATGCAAAAAAAAATTACACACGTCCATCGAATGTGCATGTGCAATGGTATATGTAAAGCACAAACATTATACAAAAAACAAGTAGCTAGTTATTTGCATTAAAAAGAAGAGATACACTAAATCTTTCATTCTCTTACCTTCAAATGAAACAAATACTTGCATTAGAAATGAATATAAATAGGATTATGAATAAAATTGGAAAATGAAGTATTTATATTAGAAAAACTTTAAGCTAAATATTTTTTATCAAAAATATTTTAAGTATCTAAATTTTTAAAAAAAATTGCAGTTTCCTTTGCACGGCTGGTATCAAGAAAAATCCCAATCACAAGAAATTGATATACACAATCGAAACATGATCGGAATCACAAACACCCCAGGGATAAAATTTCCAAATATTTACTTATATACACAGGTGTGTACATCACATAGCATACACATCTATTGAGCATTAAAACATACCTTTTAGCAATATTAGCGAGTTCATTGACATTTTCAAGAAACATAAGCATGAAAAGACCCAAAAGTGAATCAAAAGTCGTCAGATACCTATAGTTAACTCAAACAAGCATATGAGCACATATATTTATGAATTTATACAGCTAAACCCATAAAAGAAAGACTACAACTTTTAAGTAATAATAATTTTGAAGGCAAAGAACAAAAATTCTAAAGAAGAGCTAGTATCCTAATAAATGCAATGAAGTTGAATGGTCGTATCCATTATCATCTACTATGACAAGACTTAAGGCATTATAATGTCTATTATTAATAAAAATCATGTCCCTTGAGACATCAATATAAGGTTTTACTCTATTAAAGAACTCTTTAAAATGTTGTTTTTAGCAAATTTATAGTTAGGCTTTGAAATCCATTGAAACAAAATAAAACGACTATATAGGTCAAAATATACGTTGTTGTAGTAGTATTATTGTTGAAGAATCGTTGATTTTGGTCGAACTTAGTTAATTTTTATAAAACTTAAATAACAAAGTTAATTTTTATAAACTTAGTTAATTTATTGTTTTTATCATTATATAAATTTTGTTAATTTTTATAAAACTTAGTTAATGTGGTTAATGTTTTATAATTTATTATAAGTATATTTATACTGGTATTATTATAAACTTAATTAATTTTTATAGAATTTAATTTATTTATTGTTATTATTGCTATTATGGTTGTTATTGGTGTTGTTAGTATTATTATAAACTTAGTTAATTTTCATATACGCTAGTTAACTAATAATTATTATTATTATCAACTTAGTTAATTTTTATAAGCTTATTTAATTTTTACATAACTTAATAAATGAAGTTAATTTTTACAAACTTAGTCAGTATATTATTAAATTAACTTAGTTAATATTTTATAATTTATTATTATCATTATTATTAACTTAGTTAAAAAAAATTGATGAAATAGTGGTCCTCGTGAAGGGTGGAGCACCCATTATTTAATAAGTAATAAGCCAAAAGCCGCCGCATATATGTAGCTAATACAATAGATAATCATCACATAGATGACATAATCAAATAAAAATAAGAAAAAGAACGGATATAATAACCATCACAATGCTACGAGTACATTAATTAATGAATAATATGTGCATCTCACGAGGAGCTTGGAATTGAAGTAAACAAGCATGTCTGAAGCTGCTCTCTTGAGCCATGTGTGCTGGAAAAGGCAAAGTCAGAAATTGGCTGTGGATTTGGGATTTGAGGTAAGAGCTTTGTAATGATAGAGTATTACAGCGTTGCAACATAATGAATGTGACCCATATGACTAAAGCAAGGCAACATGCGTTACAAGGTAATGAAGCTAGCGCGGAAAATTAAAGCACATGTTACAAGGCATTTGGAGAATAAGGCGAGTGAAGATGCTAGGAATATAATTTATAGGTTGTGTATCATAAGTGGTATTGAAAACTGCTTATCAATAATGAAACAGGGAACGCCAAGTGAATACTACCGAAGAAGGAAAGCGGTACTTGAAATGTGCGTTGCTTGAAATGCTAAAGCTTGATTCAGATGAGGTAACTGAGCGCTGACGGGGAAAGAAGATAGCGAAGCAAAGTGAAGCAGGTACTGTAGCCAGTGCACCCAATGGATTATCCGAGTAGGCAGTGTATCCAAAAACTGGGCACCAAGGAGGTGCAGGCTGACAATGAGATGTTGATGCTAAGGAGACTGGCATGAGATCATGTAGGTCTATCATCGGATACAAACAGTATCCGCATTCAAAAATTTAAATCGGCTTCACATCCGCATCTGATATACGCGGATATCGACAAATTAACATCCATATTCACATCGACGAATTTTGTTTGGATATCCAAATATATCTGCATTCGAATATAGGATAGAGATATTTTCGAATATTAAAAAACATCCAAAATTTCTGCATTTAAAATTGTACAAGATTTTTGTTGTACTAAAATTTTTGAACTAAAACATCATGACTCACATATTCATTTTCTCAAATAACACATACACTACAATACTTCATCAATTTTTCAAATAAAAAAATAGCAACACAACGTAATATTAAATGAGTTCATACGATAATACAATTCAAATACACAAAAACATAGTAAAACAATAAGATAATTTTTGTTCTTTCATCCATCCAGCATAGCTTTTTAACATTTCATGCAAAAACAAGCAAAAACGAATCATTAGGTTAAATAGATTAATTTTAATAATCAAGACAATTGCAATAAACTTTAGATTCTTACCATCACTTTAGACCATTAGTATACGAGAACACTAAAAAAACTTTAGTTCACATTAGCATGGATACGTAAACAATGGCAAGCAGCAGCTGTTCACTGCTATTCAACAGCAACAGTGAGTCTCTACAGCAACTGTTCGCTGCTGCAAACAACAACTGCTCGCTTTTAATGGCTTTGAAAAAAAAGTTTACCTTGTGCAACCGTCTCTATAGCGGAGCTGATGCATCATCCACAAGCTTTATATCTTTGCCCCTTAAATAGATTTTTTTTTAATCAATAGCATTAAATGATTATCTTTCTAAACTAGATATGTGAGAAAAAAACCAACCAATGTCCGACGGTAACCAATCCTTAATACAACTTAAGAATTCTGCTATATCCGAAGATAACGAGGATCTAGATTCGGCAATCAATCTACCTCCACTACTAAAGGAGGATTCAAATGCTACAGTACATACAGTAACAACTAAAATATCACAAGCAACTCTTGCAAGAATAGAAAACGTTGGACCGTTTGTTTTCTACCATAATAAAATATCAAAGTTGCCATCATCTTCAGTGGGCAATAATTCATCTTATAAATATTTATCGAGCTCCATCTTAGAAACTTGTAAATTTCTGATTTTTTATTATCTATAGTTCCTCCATTTAAGATCTATTTTTGTTCCTTTTTAGGCCCACTATTAGAATTATCATCCAATAACCAAGAAGTAGATACATTCATATATGATGTACCTTCTCTTTCGTATGAATAGAAAAGAGTTTTCAACGATTCATAAATTTTTCCTACATGAACTTGTGCTTCTTGTCCATAAATCATATCACAGAAAGATTCAATGTAGGTCATTCTATAACGAGGAGCCAATACTCATCATTAAATTGCAAGTCCTTCAATACTTATCAAATTCAACACTCATCATTCGTGTCGTAGGGCTAATATACACATGCTCACTTAACTCGTAACTTGTAATATTTTCATAAATATCACACACTTTTAAAATATAGTTTAGCTGTTGGATATCTAACTCATGAAAGTTTAAGTGTTAGTTCATAAAATATTTTCAAGAATTCATCGATTTCTTTTCCTATCTCTCACTCTTGCCTTGAAGGCAAACATCTATAATCAACAGTTAACTCAACTAATCGTTCAAATACGGGACATAATTCAAGCACGCTTTCAAGTATAAGGTATGTTGAGTTACATCGTGTTGGAACATCATAGGAAACTCCTTTTCCACTTAATCTAGTTTGTGCCAATGCATTTTCCCAACTTTGATTTCTAGATTGTGATGACTTTGTAAAATTAATACTTTCTCTTACCTTTACAATGAGATCATGCACAACTTTTAACCCATCTTGCACAATTAAATTCTTTACATGTGTGCAACAAACGCATATGAAATAAATCACCATTTAAAAGCAAGATACCTTTACCATCTAACCAATCATTGAGATCTCTTATCATAATATTATTATTAGAAGCATTATCAATAGTAATTGAAAATAACTTCTTATCTAAATTCCAATGCAATAATTTTGTTTTAATAGCAGCACTAAATGCAAGTCCAATGCGTGGAAGAGACATTTCATCATAAGCAATTACTCTTTTTTGCAATTTCCAATCATCATCGATATATTGACAAGTTATGCATCAATAACCTACATTTTGATGTTTGGATGTCCATAAATCTACAGTAATACTAACACGGGCAGATAAACTATCAAACATTTGTTGTATTTCAGCTCACATATCAGCATAAAGTTTCAGCACACCACAACGAACTGTATTTCTAGAATAGAGCTTAACAGTTGGGTTAATACTTTTAACATATTCTTGAAAGTAAACTTGTTCCATCATATTGAATGGACAATCATGCTTGGCATCCATACGAACAAGACACATTCGAGTCCTATTCTAATCAAACTTCCAACTTGCTAATTTAAATGGTTTATTGTGAGACTTGTTTGAAGTCAAAAGTTGTTGTTAAGATAGTCTCTTATTATTTGTATTTTTAGGATAAACTTTTATGTGATTTTTCAAATGCGTTGTTCCTAGTGATGTAGCTCCATTGAATATTCTTAAAAATGTTTACAAGTGGCCTCTTCCAATACTTCTCTATCAAAATCTTTCCGTACCTCATATTTTATGGGATTTATATTTAAAGCAGCGATTTTTCTTCATTTGTTGAAAGATTTTGAGCTTGTGGCACAGTAGAGTCCGTGGTTGAGTATCTTGCACAACTAAGTTATCGTCAGCACAAGCATTTGATGCACAAGCAATTAATTTGTTACTACAACTTGATGAGGTGTTTGCCATTTGCAAAAGTTTACAATATAAAAATAATTATTTTATTTTATTTACAAGTATACAATATCTCTAAATACAAGCATGTAACATGATATTAATTTATTTACAAGTTTTCAGTCTTTATGTGCATGATATTATAATCGACGAAAATAAACCAATCTTTGCATACATGGAAATGAAACAATCTTTTCAGTCTTTCTGTGCATGATATTGTATTTACAAGTTTTCAGTCTTTGTGTACATGCAATAGACTAGGTGTAGTTTGAGTGATTGGTACTATCACCAAACTTTCCTGCTCTAAATAAAGCTATAGGTATGAAATTTATTTTTACTTGTCGCTAAGCCACAGTTACAGCTACAAAATCAAGCTACAGATTTAATGCTTTGATTTGATTTTAATTTTACTCGATGAGGGTTAATATTTTGATTTACAAAATCGAGCTATAGGTACGAAATTATGTTGTTTTGCAAGTATTCACTTGCAATTTCAGCAGCAAGGTTTCAGTCTTTGGGAAGTACTCGTGATTCACGGCTGGAGGCGGTGATCCAGGAGTTAGAGGTTGCGATTTCAACAGATTGGTAGTGAATACGCGACGATTTAGAAGTTTCTTTTTCAGATTTCGGAGAATACGCGATGATTTATAAGCAAGAGGACAGTGATTTAGTAGCAAGAGGTAGTGATTTAGGTTTTAATTGGATTTAGGGTTTTTGTTGTTTTTGAGAATGGCTGTAAAATGAGAATCAAAAGCATGTGTGAGTGAGTAGTGAATACAATTAGGGTTTCTCATCTAAATGCATATTGGTTGTGGATATTGAATCCAACAGTTGTATGAAATTTCTCCAAAAGATTGATATAAGTACTGAATTTTAGTTATAATTTAATATAACTACCTACTTAAAATAATAATAATTATAAATGTACTTATTTTCGGATTGGACAGATATCTTTCAGATACGGATCCACTCATACCCGCATCTGCATCCAAAATATTTTTCGAATATCAAATATCCGCTTCTGCTTTTTGGATATCGAATAATATCAGTATTTTCGGGTACGGATTCAGACGGATTTTGAATTTTTCGGGTATCCGTTGACAGGTTCAAGATTATGTTGTTTGATGCGGATTACTTGTTGGAAATTAGTGTGTGATGATGGGCTAGCTTGAGCTTGATTGGTCGGTGAGAAGAAGTTGAAACGTGCTACTAGAAGTGTGTACTGAACCCGTAATCCTTTCAAGAAGAGCATGCAAATCTAAGTGTGTGCGAGTTGTTCCTATAAATAGAGAAATGAACCAAGTAGCACTAAAAATAATCGAAGCTGGATTTTTATATGTTTTGTTAAATATACATTGATTACGCTTATACTACAAGGACCAACATGAGATTAAGTAGACTGAGTCACCAAACGTTGCCGCGAACACTATTATGTCGTTAGCCACCATCCTCCTTGCTTCCACCTATGCCAACATCAGAGCCACAAAATCCCTTTCATATGCACACCACACTTCACGACGTTAGCTCAGGTCTCCAAGGTCATTAATGATACCGCCCCACTCTACTGCTATGATTTAGGGTTGGACATTGCAATTGTGAAATGTGGCGGCCGTGGCAACAACTGAAGTGCTTATAGTGGATAGGAATTGCGATAGTTTTTGGTTGCAAATGATTGAAATTATTGAAATATAATTGCATGCTATGGATTCCATTAGTAGGACATCCAAATAAGTTCGAATTGATGGATTTATGCATTTGAAATATTGAATTTGAATCGATGATTGATTATAAAATAACATGTATGTTGATAACCATAAAATATACATTTGATTTTTGTAACTAGATTATATGATGGTTGTACATTGTTCGAGTGACCAGAGTTATCGGAAAGCAACTCGAATCGCTAAATAATTCCATATTATAGAATGATATTTTATGGAGCGATGATGGCTCTAAAAGTTGAATTTTTGATGGATTTATTGTTTGAATTGTTTAAATGTTTTAAAAAGGTTTTCAAATAAGGGTTTATCTAATTTGATCTTTATTTGATAGAATATAGTTAAATCATATCATCTTTTTAACTTATTACGTAATTCAAAATTTCCATTTAAAGCTTTTAAAGATAAGTAATATTTATTGACAAAACCTTTTTAAAAAATTTCTATTATAAGTATATTATAATTTTGAAAAATGATATCTTTGTATATATAAAATTAATTTAAAACTCTTTTATTTTAGTTATTATGGATTTAGGATTTTACTGAAATTTCATGCTTTTATACGAAACAATGAATATTAATAAATGATTGAAATGTCCGATCGGTATGGGGAGTTTCATATAATTCTTTCACTTATTATTATAATTTGGTAAATGGAGTTTAAGTGGAATTTACTAGCTTTTAGTAACTATAGTATTCCGAACCTTGCTCTGATACTAGCTTATATATATAAAGAACGAAAATGCTTTAGAACATAATTAAAAGAAATAAGTACAACGGAAAATATAATTATTATGGAAAGAGAATTTTTTTTGACTTTGAAATTGAAATATTATGCTCATATGCAATTTTTATGATACAGTATTTTGGATGTAATGTATATATATTCATGTGGATCCAGTGCTGATATTTTGTAGACTCGCATTTTATGATATATGCATGATGTATGTAACTCCGCTGCGATCTGTGATTCTGATTCTGATTTATATATATAATATATTGTTCTGAGTATTTTTAATCAGTATGTTTATTACTGTGTATTAATGCCGTGTACGTCAAAATTTTCGATTCAAATCCTCAAAAGGTAATAAAGACGCGTCAATGTTAGTACAAAAATATATTCATATTCGATCGCCCTTAACCAGCCGAATTCTCCATGTTATTAAACGACATTCCTTGTAATATTCTTTAATAATATGGGTATAGTGGTGGGGTCGTATTAGACGATCCATGTTAACCACTTTATACCTTCAATCCCTGAAGAAGGTCCTACATTTTATGCATATATCTTTCTCACTGGTCCTATGGTTGGAGATGTATCACATTAGAAATAGCTGTACATAACTACTAGTAGCCTCTAGGTGAAGGACAAACTTTAGTTGACTAAATCTATTGACCTCGCATCCCAATCCACTAAACCAAATCTATCACCAAAGCCTAAGTGTTGGGTTGAGCCCACTAATTTACACCGGTTTTAAACGTATAATTGAAGTCATATAATTTTATACTATGAAAATTATATTGCTTTCTATGAAAAAATAATAATATTAGTACCTACTCATGCACTATGTTGTTATTCCTATTTGCATGCTTAGGCTTTGATTTCTTGTAATGCCTAACAAATATTTATTACCTGTATTAATTGGTCACTAATGTAGAAATTAGACCATCTCTAATCAATCCTAATAAATGCCATATTTATCTCATTAGCCAATCCTCATAAATGTCATATTTATCTCCATGATCAATCCTTATTAATCCATTTATAACCTATTTAAATTCTTGTAACTCCCAATTTATTGCACCTTTATTGCCTATTAATTTAGAGTTACAAATTTCCATCTTTTATTTCCTAATCCTATCATTTATTACACGATATATTCTAATGTCATAATTGTTCTTAATGTGAATGTTAACGTGTATTATGCTATATTAATTATATTATTTTATTTTGATTGTTTACCGCGGTTATGCCTTCTTATATATTTATCACTACATTTCTAATTATTAATCCTTAACTAGAATGTTCATTTTCGTATTTTAAACTGTCAGAATTTTCCTTCCGAAAAGTTTTTCAGTTATAACCTTACATAAATTGACCTAAAATAGAGATTTGCTCCGTTTGAAGTTATAAGGAATTATTTATGTCCATTTTATTAAATAAAGAATGTAAACTATGCAAATAAAATCCATACTTTACACATCTCATTCCTCTTTTGTGTGTATTCCTTGTTAATTTAAATGCCGCACATTCACATTTTCAATATATTTAAGAACTTAGATAATTTATGGAAATTAAACGGATGATATTTCCAACAAATTAAAATATAGAAATTCACATTCCAATATAATTATGGAAAATATTATACTAACATCTTTACAACCTACTTGCAGATCTGGGACAAATTCTACATCTTTATCCATGTTCAACTTTTAATAACTTGGAGACTAATTTGCAGATCTGGGTGTAAACAATATGCCTTTTCATTTACAGAATATGTAAACAGTATTTTATGCATCAGATTTAAGCCTACAACTCTTATATCTTTAATTAGACATAAAAATTAAATAAAAATCCAATCCAAATGTTATCCCGCCTTTTGGCAAGGCCGTGACACCAAGGAATTGGGTGGAAACCAAAACCCTTCATCTCGAAAATCAGTTATGCGCAGGTCCACTATGGATATTAAGAAATTTTGTCTAAGTCCAGATCGAGCTACAATTGATATGGCACAACAATAAAAGCTATGAAAGCCAACATTCCAAATTGCAAGTCAATCGGAGTTCGTATGCTCAAGATATGATCGATGAAGGTCACCGAAAATCAGCTATATGCAGGTCTGCTATGAATACCGGCAAATTTTGTCCGAGTCCGGATTGAGCTACAATTGATATGGCATAACAAGAAAAGCTATGAATGCCAATGTTCCGAATTTCAAGTCAATCGGAGTTAGTATGCTCAAAATATGATCGATGCAAGCCAAGGAAAACAGCCACAATTCATATCCATTAATGCGAACAGAAGCGATGCAAATTTGACATACTTCAACAAATTCAAACTTGCATCGATCATAACTCAAAATTTACAAGTCCAAACGTCATTAAATTTTCACAGGAGCTTGCATACAACCTCAAGGATGTCCATGATCGATCCTGACCCCAAAGGAGAAATTTTGGATCGATATGAATTTGGTACATATCGATCATGGATCGAGTCGAAATGTCAGGGCATCGATCACGTGTGCCCATCCACGTGAGAGAAGGAGTCTTCCGAGATCTAGACAAGATATTTACAGCCTACACCTATAAATAGCAGTCCAAGAGCTTCAAAAAAGGAATCTTTTGGCCCTTCTACACCATACTCTATCAAAATCTTCATTGTATCTGGAGTGTACTATTGTAATCAATTGTGACCAGCGAGAACTGTCAATAAAACAGAAAATCCTTCAAAGTGGACGTAGGATACAATGCTGAACCACTATGAATCTTGTCTTTCTACTGCTTTCCTTTTAATTTTTTTGAGTGTTCTTCATATTTAATTCTATTACATACAATCTACCTATGATTTGTGACTATGATTTGGTGCTTTCATCTGCAATTGGGTGTTTATGACCATTTTTTGACGCAAACATTTTGGTGCTTTCACTGAGAATTGAACTCAGGGATTCTATAACTTGGATTTTGGATCTGAAAGCTTAAGGATTTTGGATCTGGAAAGCTATGACAAAGCAATCAACAAGGAGACAAAGAGCAGAGAGAAGTTAGCATGAAGGAAGCCAGGAAGCATCCTCAGGAGCTAATCAGACTTCGGCCTTCATCATCAGAGATGAGATGGAGATGATGATGGGAGCTATGCATGAAGAATTGTTGGAAAGGCAAGAGGAAATGATGCAGAACATTCGCAGACAGTTTGGACATGTAGGAACAACACGAGGAGCTAGAATTCAGATCCACGGAGTTGGACTAGAAGGACCTAACATGTAATCAGATAGAGCAGGACCATCGGGAGCAGCTCCTAAGCTAGGGGGAAATCTCCAGGAACATGTTGATCCAATCTCGGGCAGGATACCGGCTGGGACTATGCAGTATGGTGTTGGGGGAGGAATGGATCCCCGTCCACGAGAGCTGATTCCAAGATCCCCTCGTGAACTCGGGGGGCAGATTGGAGGCAACAGACAAGGTCTACAACTTAGAGATAGTGATAGATTGGCGGAGATGGTCAGACGAGTCATGAGGGGAGGACTAGTGAATAGAGATCTGGAAGATGTGAACATGAGCCCCTTCACTACCGCAATCAGGCAGGCCAGGATCCTACCTGAATTCAAGCTACCAACACTGGTGACATATGATGGGAGGAAGGATCCTACTGTTCATTCGACAAGGTATATGAGGCACATGGAGGTACTGAGGGCATCCGAAGAGGTCATGGCCCGGTGTTTCCCATTGTATTTGACAAACATAGCAGCACTATGGTTCAGGCAATTGGAGAGCGGCTCCACTGGAACATGGACCGAGTTGATTGAGAAGTTTATGAGGCAATTCAGAGTTCACATTTCGAGACCCAAGAACGTAATGAGTTTGACAACACTAAAGAAAAGAACCAGGGAATCTTTGAGGAGTTTTCTGTCATGATTCAATGCAGCGACAACATCAGTGGATCGACCAGATCCATCCATGGTTTTGATGGCAGCTGTATCTGGCATAGGTGATGGAACAAAATTCAAGAATTCACTAACAAGGGATACACCTATGGTTCTAGGAAAATTTTATCATGGGGCCGAAGGATTTCTGCGATTAGAGGATACAAATGTTGAAAGAGAGGAAGGAGAGGGAGTTGAAGTTAATGCAGTCAAAGGAGGAAATCCTCTCGAAAAATATTCAGACAAGGATAAAAGGAAACGAAAAGCCAAGGATAACAGTGATGTACCAAAGAGACTGCGAAAGGAACCAAGATTCACTTCTTATGCGGAGTTGAATGAAACTTTGGAATGGATCTATCAGGACACCAAGGGGTAGGTTCCTTATGGAAAGCCAATGAGGAGGGATCCGACCAACAATGAAAGAAGATCGGACAAGTATTGCTTATTCCATGAGCTAAGTGGTCATAGTACGAATGATTGTAGGCATTTGAAGGATGAGGTTGAGAAACATATCTGGAATGGTCTGCTATTGCAATATGTGAGAAGGCGAGCAACAATAGTGGAACGAGAGTAACCACCGTCTGCATCAAATGAAGGTGGCTCCGGATCGAGGCATCAGCTTGTCATCAACTGATTAGAATAATGATGAATAGGTGGAAAACTCCACACCAACACGATTAAGTCATTTACACATGTACATGATCACAAATAATCCTCGGGCATGCTCTGATACGACTATCAATCGCATCAGTGTAGGTATTTGCACTTTGACGTCTCTATTTTGCTTTTGTTTTATATTTCTCATGTTAGGACTTGATTTTGTTGGACATTCCTGCTGAAAGAATCATTTGAATGTAAATCTTGTATTTGTAATTCCATAACGGCTAAGTCACTTACACATGCACGGGACCGCGAACGGTCCTCAGGCATGCTTTGAGATGGCGATAAACTACCATAATAGACAATTCAGAAACTCATTCAAATGTGAAATCTAACATTAATGATACTAAGTCCCCCTCAGGCGCACATAACTCGCCTGAAATGGCACCCGACCACAAACGGTCACAATTCACCTTGAACGGCACACGACCACGAACGCTCACCATTCGCCTCGAACGACACCCGACTGCGAACGGTCATAATTCACCTCGAACGACATTCGACCTCGAGCGGTCACATACCACCCCGGACGGTATACGATCTTGAAAGATCGCCATTCACGGTCTAGTAAGATTACAATCTCTTTACAGGTCATTAACAGGATACGAACATCCAGCTTGTAGCACTACAAAACACACCTTCCAATCGCAGGGCATGTTTTATGGGATAAAACGTTATCCCACCTTTTGGCAAGGCTATGACACCAAGGAATTGGCTGGAAACCAAAGATCATTCATCCTGAAAATCAGTTATGCGTAGGTCCACTATGGATACTGAAAATTTTTGTCTGAGTCCTGATCAAGCTACAATTGATTTGGCACAACAAGCAAAGCTATGAAAGCCAATGTTTCAAATTTCAAGTCAATCGAAGTTTGTATGCTCAAGATATGATCGATGCAAGTCACCAAAAATCAGTTATACGTAGGTCTACTATGGATATTGACAAATTTTGTCTGAGTCCAGATCGAGCTACAATTGATATGGCACAAGAAGAAAATCTATGAAAGCCAACGTTCTAAATTTCAATTCAATCGGAGTTCGTATGCTCAAGATATGATCGATGCAAATCAAGAAAAACAACCATAATTCGTATCCATCAATAAGAACAGAAGCGATGCGAACAAAAGCGATGCGCGAACAGAAGCGATGCGAACAGAAGCGATGCGTGAACAGAAGTGATGGGAATTTGACAGCCTTCAACAAATTCAAGCTGGCATCAATCATCACTCAAAATGTACAAGTCCAAATGCCATCAATTTTTCATAGGAGCTTGCGTACAACCTCAAGAATGTCCATGATCAATCCTAACCCTAAAAGAGCAATTTTGGATCGATACGAATTTGGTACGTATCGATCATGGATCGAGTCGAAATGTCAAGGGATCGATCATGTTGGCCCACCCATGTGAGAGAAGGCGTCTTTCAAGATCTGGGAGAGATATTTAAAGCCTACGCCTATGAATAGAAGTCCAAGAGCTTCAAAAAAGGGATCTTTTAGCCCTTCTACACCTATATTCTATCAAGATATTAATTGTATTTGGAGTGTACTGTTGTAATCAATTGTAACCAGTGAGAACCATCAATAAAACAGAAAATCCTTCAAAGTGGACGTAGGCTACAACGCCGAACCACTATAAATCTTGTCTTTCTACTACTTTCCTTTTAATTTTTTGAGTATTATTTATATTTAATTCTATTACATACAATTTACCAGTGATCTGTGATTGTGATTTGGTGCTTTCATCTACAATTGGGTGTTTGTGACCATTTTTGGCGCAAACACCAAATAAATTCCCATGTCATAAACACATTACATAATTTCTCACGCATCTTTTTGAAGCTCTCCAGGTCTCCAGATCTGAACTTGAATCCTTTATTGACTCTTTTTTTCCATTTTTATCCAAAAGAATATGTATAATATGATATATATATATATATATATATATATATATATATATACATGCACACACACACACACATATTATTAGAATTATAGATATTAGAAGGGATTGGAAGTTAAGAGGAATATAGTTAGAAATTTACCTTTTTGCATAGTACTGACTCGTTATCTCCAATTTATATACATAAAATATTTTAAATTTAGAATAATAGTGGAGAAGAGAGAATGGCAGAGCTTCATGGTTTGGAATTGAAAATATGAGAAGAGAAGTGAGAGTTATGCCTTTATTTATAGGAACACGAATAAATTCCATCTTGTTTGTATATACTTTAAGCGTTTATGTCAATTAATGTATATTCTTTTCTTCAATTCCTTTTTCGTTTATTTCATACCATTTTCTGTTCTAATTCGATTAACGTTATCTTTACTTACAAGTTAAGTATCCACTAATGTTAAATAACGTTAATTTATTACCATTTTTGCCTAATTTACGTTAAATTCTTTCTTCCACATTCAGTAAATGTCAAGCGTAGTTAATGTCAACCAATTACATTTAATGTGCTACTATTGGAATACAGGTTTTTTTTCTTCTGGCCACCGAAACTAAAGGTCACTTTAAGCAATTTCATTTTCCTCTTCCTAATACAATTACTATTTTCTTCATGCAAATAGCCATAAACATTTAGTAAGCATTCTTCTCCATGTTTTTTTGAGAAACCCCGTGTTTTCAAATTGCGGTTGAATTGGTCGCTATTGATTGATTCATAAAAGAATCAAAAAACTCTAAACAATGTATCTATGATTGATTTGATAAAGAAAAATAGTCATTAACACATGAAAATGAAACAAATATCTTTGTGATCATCATAATTGAGATTATCCGCTAAATTTTCACCTTTTGTCATCTATTAGGAAAAATAGATTTTTTTTGTGGATTTAAGGTTTATGATTTTTGAGAAATGTATAAGATTTTTTGAGAAGAGATAAGAATTACGGTCGCATAAGGTAAAGAGAAAGAATAGAATATGACGGCCAGATGTTTATACAAAATATTGATGTCTAATAAACTATAATGGTGGTTAGAAGAAAAAATGGACGTTAATAGTAGCAAACTACATTTACTACATATTATTTCCTTCCCTTAAATGTTAACGTTATTTCTTTCTTACGAACATTTGTTTTAATGTTAATTAATTCTCATTTATTTATTTCCTTTTCAGCGCTAATTTATTTCGATTTAATGCTGATCTCCTATGATTACTTCCTTCTAACATCTAATTAGATTAGATTTAACATTGCCAATTAATTGTTAATATTATTTACTTATTAAGATTTACATCTATTATTTACATTAACGTAAATTATTAATACTTATTTACTTCCATGCCAAATTTATTTACTTGTACTTTTCTTGATTAGATATAATTTGATTGAGCTCCCTTAATTAACATCTATATTTAACATTACTATTTATACTTAATGCCCATTTTAATGTTAAGCTATTTACATTTAATTCCTTAATTAGTTTTGAATTGTTTTTAATCTAAAAACTTCAAACGTTAATAACTTTTTCGTTTAAGCTCCGATCATGACAGTATAATATATGGGAGTTTCTTAGAAAATCATCACGAATGAAATTGTGCAAGTTTCGTGACCAAATTCCAAAATTTACTCAAATTCCATTATTGGAGCCTTATTAACTATTTTTAATTATCGCTAATTTTACGAAGTGTTACATGAATCATGTAAGACACGTGGGGAGGGGTCTTGACCATGTAAAGGAAAGGCTTTGGTATGCGTTAACATTCATTATTCAAAAAATCTTGAAAAATATAAAAGGAATCAAAAATGGTATAAGTGATTCGCATTAATCTACTTTTATCTTCACTAATCTTTCTCTAATTAGTTCAAATCTCTTCCAAACTTCTTCATCGACAGCTTAAAACACCTTAGACCTAAATCTAAAGCCAAAGAAAAACAAAGAGGATGGAGGATTCATCTTGGGCCATGAGCATTAGATAATGGAGGGTGGAGATAGCTTTATGATCTTGGTACTAAAGGTTGGATCTTTAGGAGTTTGGTGATGGTAAGAAGTGTTCTTGGATTTATGAGTGTTTAAGCATGTGTTTGGCTTGGATCTAAGTGAGTTATCTCACTATCTTGTATGTATATATTGTATATATATGTTCTATGCTTGAAATATAAAGTTAAAGTGACGTTCATTAATTAAAGCTATAAAACTTTGACCACTCTTGCTTTTGAAAGCAAATGACAACTTTACATTGTATAACAACACTTCTTTTACCTTCTATAATATGTAGTGTGGCCTAGACTTTATGTTTACATGTTTGGTTAGCTTGTTTGTTGAATTGAAGTATGTTCGAAAGTGTTTGAAGCGAGAATAGTCGCTATAAGTGCACCTTGATATCACTTAAATTTGACTTGTGTAAATGGAAGATCTGTGATCTTAACCTGAGATAATTTGATTTGAATGTTTTCGACATACATTTTGGTGCATTGGGTATGTAACATCCCCTATTTGGAGGACTAAAACTAACGGCCACAGATATTGCAACCATCCATAGTTATTAATCCTCGATGATCAAATACGGCGATATTGGATACATTGATGCACAAAAACATAAGAATATGGAAAAAAATTAAAAAACAAACAAATTCCACATTCCATTTTAAAATATTCCAAATTGATTACATACTCCCTGTTCGTAGACCAAGTTCAAATAACATATAGTTATTACAAAATACTCCAAGAGCGGCACATGAAGATGCCTCTTTGGTTGATTACAGTATATAAATAGGCAAGAAGACAAATTTGCCTTTACAAACAAAACACATAGTAGAAATAAAAAACTCTAATAACAAGCTTGCCTCCTGCACGTCCTCAGAAGCTTTATCGTCTAAAAGAACATCTGGTAACCTTAACTCTCAACCTACTTAAAATCAATTAAGTACCTGAGAGTTTAAGGGAAAAACAAAAACTTTGAGTCAGACATAAAGCCTGATATGAATAATAATTTACCATCTCAAACCATTTAAATATCTAGTGAGACCATGCCGCTCAGCTGAACGGGTTTTCCCCTCACTAGTATCCTAAAACATTTATAAAACCATATACTATGCTTCTTACATCCACAATGGTTAAAAAATAATATTTTAAAAACATTATGATGATATGCAAAATAAGCAAATCAATTCCGAATTATCCATCCCCATTCATTTCGACTATCTGTCTCAATTGTAGTTTCTAGGATCACTATTAACCTATTAAATGTTTATGGACTATTTGTCCAATATCATAGTTTTCGTGGATCACAAAGAACCTATTGGTAACTCTAATATCTTATCTCTAATCCTATTTTTAATGGGCTAACTAGGAACCTATTGACTAACTGTCAATATCTTAATCCGGATATAGTTTTCATGGGCTAACTGCAAAACTACTGGCTCCTACCATTATCAAATCATATTTTTCATGGGCTAACCATGAACCTATTGGCCTCTGCCAATATCTTTTGTTATACACGGTTTTCATGGGCTTACTGCAAATCTATATGTGCCTGCCAATATCTTTCATTAAGATTTTAACATTTCTTAGGTTATATTCACTACTAGGTCAATCTAAACGGTTATTCTGCCCTTTCCCAAAGTACTGTTATGGGTTAATTACAATGTGAACAAGTATATGAAGAAGTAATACTTCTAAAACCTTTAGTTATGCTATGGTATTTCCTTTTTTAAAAGTGAGAGTGGGTTATTTGTTTTGAAACTTTAAAACATCACCTTTGAACTTCTTGATGACCTTCTTCGAAAGCACAAGATTCCTTTCAAAACACAATAAACATACCTTTCCAAGTTCTTTTTAAATATTCACTTCCGAAACCAATGGTACCTTTCGACGGTATCAAATTACTCTTTAAAAACATAGCTTCAAAACAAATAAAACCGTCGAAAGCATTGGATTTACCCTTCTAAAACATCCTTTGGGTCAAAATGATTATATACGAAAGCATCTCTTTCGAACTAATTATGAAATTGTTCAGAGGAAAAATGGATGGTGTCGCAACCATCCAGTCCAAAGCATAATCCTTTAAATTAAAATTTCGAAGGATAGAGTCGAAACCCCCTTTTGACTCCATTGCCTTCGAAACTCTCAACCCCTTTCGAAAGCATTAAGGAAAAATGCTTAGTTTAAATTATAACGGAGACAACCCTTCGATAGCATAGATAGCTTCAATGTAGTCGAAAGGTAAATTAGCGGCTTGGTTTCGACTTGGTCGAAGCCAATCCTTTTGGAAGCTATTATTTAAGGAAAAAGTACCCATTCGAAAGCTAACCCCTTTACATAATATAGCAACCTTCTTCGAAAGCCATTTATAAAACCTTCACAAAAGCATGTGTTTCGATTATGTCAAAGCTTTATGTAAAACAAGGCAAGAATTTAACTTTTGAAAACAAAGTAGGGTTTCGACCCCATCGAAATTTTACCTTTTGACACCAAGAGCTTCCGCCTTCCTTCCAATCCACTGCGTACCATCTAAGTGATACCTTGTGTATTGGTTTCGACTACATGAGTTTCAATTATTTATGTTTCGACTGGGATGAAGCGGAATCACTGGAGTCAAAGGTGCTACTATTTGAGGCGGAACACTTTTTTTTGAATTAAAGGCTGAAATGTTGCAACTTTTATTAATTATTTTATAACTTCTTGCTTATTTGTAAACCACTGATTGGCTACCATAATTTTTTTTCAAATACTTTACATCTAAAACTGCAGTTTTTTCATCAGATTTAAATCATAAATATAACGTTTAATCCCTTCCTTATAACAAAACCAACATTTGTAGAAAAGTCCCTCTTTAACAATAATTTATTTTCCCTAATAAATCAACTAGAAAAAATCCCCAAAAATCACAAAAAATCAATTTTGTCGTGTAATCAAATATATTAAAATTTCAGACCCAATTTCTTCCTGAAATACTTGAAATAAATTTTTAAACCCAATTATATCATATTTTCCTTTAGAAATTCATGGTATATTTTCTATAGCTCGGAAAATTCTGAAAATTAAAACCCATCTCCAAAATCATGTTTTACTTAACATAAAATTTTTCCATGGCATTCTAACATAATTGAATCTCGGTTTTACCCTAAAATGGTACTAATTCGTTAGAAAAATGAATTAAAATAAATCAACCAAAATATCGTTCAACC
The DNA here is from genome assembly GCA_030765085.1 of Allium cepa. Classification (NCBI taxonomy): domain Eukaryota; kingdom Viridiplantae; phylum Streptophyta; class Magnoliopsida; order Asparagales; family Amaryllidaceae; genus Allium; species Allium cepa. Next base: position 258,020,047 of record CM060938.1, on the reverse strand, counting down.
ATATTATCGTCCATACCATCATAAAAATGAATTTAATCATAAATTCAAAAACATATAATCATAGAATAAAATAGAGATGGTATGAAATCATTATTCACCTTAGATATGATAAGGAATTTAAAATTTGTTTTTTATTTATCCTTCCTAGCTTTAGATTATAATCTTCCTCTTTTCCATCTTATTAAAGGCCGGCTCTTACGGTTTTTGCGTTTATTTCTAATTTAAGAAAAATGAACATGAATGGACAATTACAAAAGGTCATAGCCGTGTAAAATGAAAATGTTATTTTACTAATATGCCCATGTGTAATTTAATTAGCTTACTAAACCAATTAGGCCCATTTACTTTATTAATAAGCACGACCCTGTATATAGTTTATTTAAATCTCAATCCTCTTATCATCATTATTCTATTTAATTTATCCAATTAAATTTTTTGAATAATATTATCAAAAATTAGGGATGTTACAAGCTCCCCCTTAAAGAATTTCGTCCTCTAAATTCAGTAGGGACTAAATACTAAACATCGCAATCGTCTGTAATAACTCCTAACAACCATACTTGTCTAACTGACTAGCAAATATCTATATAAATCTAATATAGACATACCTCAAAGCAGATCAGGATAAGTATCTCTAATCATGTCATCTGTCTTCCAAGTACAGTCCTTCCCGTTGTCGCTCCACTGAACTTTCACCAATCTGACTGCCTTACTCCTTAATCTTTTCTCATCTCTAGCTATAACTCAAACTGATTGTCTAACAAAAGTCAAATTACTACTAAGTCTTCCAACCATGCTGGAGGAATAATAGTATCTGGATCATGCACATACTTGCAAAGATGAGATACATGAAATACATTATGGACACCTGCCATACTACTCGGCAACTCTACTTTGTATGCAAGCTTTCCAATCCTCTCTGTATTCTAGAATGGACTTACATATCTTGGGGCTAAGTTCCCTGACTTTCCAAATCGCACCACACCCTCGTAGGTGGTATCTTAATGAAAACCTTATCGCCAACTGAGAATTCTAGGCCCTTACGCCTCTTATCCGTGTAACTCTTCTATCTTGATTGAGCTTCCTTTGTCCTTTCTCGGATTAACTCAATCTTTTCTGACACCTCTCTAACCAAATCTGGACTTAAGACTAATCCGTCTCCAGTCTTCAACCAACATGCTAGTGATTTGCAGGGTCTTTCATACAAAGCCTCAAAATGCACCATTATATAATAGTACGATAACTATTATTATAGGAAAACTCAACCAAATGTAGGTGATCCTTCCAAGATCCACCAAAGTCCAATACACAAGCTCTCAATAGATCCTCGAGTACTTTATTGACTCTTTCTGTCTGCCCATCTGTCTGAGGGTGATACGCAATTCTCATATTAAGCTTGGTACCCATCACTTCCCGTAGACTCTTCTATAATTCACTAGTGAACAACATCTCTGTCCCTGACTATACTACTAGGAACTCCATGCAATCTATTATGTTCTTCAGAAACTACTTAGCTAAAGCATGTGTCGTTCTGGTTAACTTAACTAAAATGAAATGAGCACTCTTAGATAATGTGTCCACTATAACCTATATACTTTCATTACCTCTATTTGTCCTTAGCAACCGTCTATAAAATCCATGGATATCAAATCCCATTTCCAAATTGGGACCTTTAAAGGCTGAATTAACCCGCTCGGTTTCTGATGTAAGCTTTCACTTGTTGACAGTTTGCACACTGCCTAACCCACAAGCCAACATCCCTCTTCATGCCTTCCCGATATAAGTTCCTCTTCATATCCTGATACATCTTGGTCCCTCTAGGATGAATCGTAAACCTAGACCGATAACATTCTTCAAGAACTTCTTTCCTCAATTCCTTAATATTCGAAACACAAAATCGTTCCTTCATTCTCAACCATCACATCTGGTTAAAGCTAAAATCCTTTAGATCATTGATCTCAGTTTCAACCTTGAACTTTCTGATTTTCTTAGCCAATGTTGGATCCTCCTTCTGCTTAGAATCAATTTTCTCAGTCAATATTGGTCGAACTTCTAAACAAGATAACCCGGCGGAACTCTGGCTCGAACCAACAGTCGATCTTAACTGCACATCACAACTGACTAAAGCTTCTAAATCTTTCCACTCTACCAACATAGTTAACACCACATTTTGATATTTTCTGCTAACAACATCTGCCACCTTATTACCTTTCCTGGTGTATACTCTATACCAAAATCATTTGCATCCTAAAACTCTAGCCATCTTTGCTGCCTCATATTCAACTCCTTCTGAGAGAATAAATATCGTAAAGACTTATGATTGATATAAAGCTCAAACCTCTCCCCTAGGAGATAATTTCTCCACATCTTCAATGCGAAAATCACAGCTGCCAATTCCAAATTATGAGTAGGATATCTAACTTTATGCGGTTTAAACTACCTAGATGCATAGGCAATGACTTTACCATTCTGCATCAACACTGCTCCTAATCCAGTTTCGCATGCATCAGTATACACCACCAATCCTTGGTTTCTATCTGGAACTACTAATATGAGTGCATTGGTCAATAAATGCTTTAACTTATGGAATGCCCCCGCACATTTGTCGAACCAAACAAATTTCACTTCCTTCCTGGTTAACTTAGTTAAGGGTGCTGCTATCCGTGAGAAATTCTTAATGAATCTCCGATAGTAGCCAGCAAGTCCAAGAAAACTCCTGATCTCAGTCACCATCTCTGGCCTCTTCCAATTATTCATGGCTTCGATCTTATCTGGATCGACTGACAATCCTTTCTCTAAAACTATGTGTCCAAGAAATTTTACCTCTTTCTTTTAAAAATGGCACTTGGTAAATTTCGCCTTTAGCTGATTCTGCCTCTACGTCTCAAGTACCACTCTAAGATGAACTTCATGCTCTCTCTCATCCTTAGAGTATACTAGAATGTAATCTATAAACACCAACACAAACCTATCCAAATACTCTCGGAAAACTCGGTTCATCAAATCCAAAAAGAAAGCAGGTGCATTTGTTAATCCAAATGGCATCACCAACCACTCATAAGAATCATACCCAGTTCGAAATGTTATCAAAAGAATACTGTCCTCCGCCACTCGTAACTGATGGGAACCTGTCACCAAGTCCAACTGGGAAAACACTCTGTTTTCACTCAACCGATCAAACAGATCATCTATTCTTGGCAAAGGATACTTATTCTTAATTGTCCTGTCATTTTAACTTACGATAGTCAACGGACATCCTTAATGACCCATTCGGTTTCTTTACGAACACCGTGGCCGCTTCCTAAGGCGAACTGATTGGTCTAATAAAACTTCTTCTTTCTAGATCCACTAGGTGAACCTTCAATTCCTTCATCTCAGTTGGTGTCATCCTGTTAAGTGGTCTACTTATAGGTTCAGTTTCTGGCATAAGATCTATTCTAAACTCAATAGCTCTTTTCGGGGGTAGGCCAGTGACTGGCTCAAAGACATCTGCAAACTCTCTTGCTACCCGAACCTGACTTAACTTATTTCCTACCTCCATAGCATTAAGCATAGCACTAACACTTCGGTCAACACTCTCTACTGAGAATATCACTCGATTATGACTACCAGGGTATCTCAGTGATATTTTCCTATCTTGGCAAAATATTATAGCCTCATACCTACCCAACAAATCCATACCCAAAATGATTCCGATATCTATGAAACCAATAACGTATAAATTGCAGGTAAACTTATGACCTAACAAGTCAATTTCTAACTGGTCATATCTTAACCCTAGAGTTGCATACCGTCTTATTGGATTCGCAGCCCTTAAGGAAGTAACAAGGTTGATGGGTTCTAAACATTATCTATCAACCAAACACTGAGATATAAATGAATGTGATGCACCGGTATCAAAAAGTACTCTAAATGGAATAGTCTAAATCAAAAGCGTACCTTCCATCATAGTCTTTCCTTTATCAGCTGTGGTGGGCCTAGCTAGTCCTATAGCAAAAACTTTTCCTTTGTCCTCCCTATCTAGCTCTGGATATTAATTCTTGTAATTCCCAACTTGATCATAGCTGAACCACTTCACATTCTTTTTATTTGCACCTTTCTTTCCATTTCCTAACCGACGTTCACTAGCAAAGTGACCCTTCTTATCACACTTATAACAAACTACCTCAGCCTTTGACTTCTTAGCAGCATCTCCCTTCTGGGCTCCCTTTTTTTTAAAGAACTTCCTTTTCTTCCCCTAAGAACCCTGAGTTTCCACTGACTTCTCTTTAGCAAGATCAGCAAGTAACTCCTCATGGCGAATGGACATCTCCACCACTATATTACAAGGATCACGGACAAGTGTCATGGTCATTCTAGCAAGCTCGGGCCTCAATCCTCAATGAACCTCTCATTCCTTTTGATGTCGTATCTATAACAACATATGCATATCGAGACAGCTATTCAAACTTAGTAGCATACTTGACTACTGAAATCATTCCTTGCACTAAATCCATAAACTTCCTCATCAGCTCAAACTCAGCAAACTCAGATATAAATTTCTGCTCAAATCTTGTTTTAAAATCAGCCCAAGTTAACTTCTCTTTCGGAACTCCGGCAGTGACACTATTCCACCAATGTAGTGCCACCTCTGCAATTGTCCATAGGCCAACCTTCTCTTTTGCCCATCATTCAAGTCTAAATTGGTAAATATACGCTCACAATGCAACAACCAATTTTGAACCTCTATGGCACTCTCCATTCCCAATAATGGCTTCCTACTCAGAGCGGTGTAATCTCTACTTAGCGAAGCATAATTATTCCCAACAGGAGCCATAGGATTAGCTCCTCCTACATTTCCAACAACACCAGCAGCAGCTCCTATCTGCATCAAACCAACAAAGAACTGATGCATCGCCTCTATATCTACTGGTGGATTTCCAGCACTCATATTGGCATCAGCATTTTGATTACCAGCATTAGCCTGTCGACCCGGGTTTCTTCTGGTAGTGGTTTGAGCATTTCCATTAGTTGTGGTGCTTCCTCCACCGAGATTTCCTCTTTCATTTCCTGCTTCCGTATCTTCTTTCTCGTAAATCTACATACGAGCCTTAGTGAGATACAAAAGAATAGTCTAAGAGAGCAGGAGATGCGTACTTATATATAACTATATATAGCAAATACAAGTACGTCACTATAATGTTAGCCCAAACCCCAATCTTATTATCTGATTCATTCAATTATGTTAGGAAAATCTTTTAGGTTTAAGTTTCTTTTAAAGTTCCATAAACCTATGCTCTGATACCAACTTGTAACGTCCCCTTACTTGGAGGCCTAAAACTAACAACCACGGATGCTGCAATCATCCATAGCTATTGATCCTCGGCGACCAAATATGGTGATATTAGATATATTGATACACAGAAACATAAGAATATGGGGAAAAAAAAATTTAAACAACAAACAAATTCCACATTCCATTTCAAAAATTTCAAATTGATTATATACTCCCAATTCGTAGGCCAAGTTCAGATAACATATAGTTATTACAAAATACGCCAACAGAGGCATATGAAAAAAACCCTTTGGTTGATCAGAGTATATAGATAGGCAAGAAGACAAATTTGTCTTTAGAAACAAAACGGAAATAAAAGAACCTTAATAACAAGCTTTCCTCCTGCACGTCTTCGGAAGCTTTATTCGTCTAAAAGTACACTGGAAACCTTAACTCTCAACCTACTCAAAATCAATTGAGTACCTGAGAGTTTAACGGGAAAACAAAAACTTCGAGTTAGACATAAAGCCTGATATGAATAATAACTTACTATCTCAAACCATCTAGATAGCTAGTGAGACCATGCCGCTTAGCGAAATGGGTTTTTCACTCATTAGTATCCTAAAACATTTATAAAACCATATACTGTGCTTCCTGCATCCACAACGGTTAAAATGTAGTATTTCAAAAGCATTATGATGATTTGCAAAACAAGTAAATCAAATCCGAATTACCCATCCCATTCATTTTGACTATCCGTCTTAACTATAGTTTCTAGGATTACTATTAACCTATTAAATATTTATGGACTATTTGTCCAATATCATAATTTTTATGGGATCACTAAGAACCTATTGATAACTCCAATATCTTATCTCTTATCCTAGTTTTCATGGGCTAACTAGGAATCTATTGATTAATTATCAATATCTTAATCCGGATATAGTTTTCGTGAGCTAACTACAAACCAACTGGCTCCTACCAGTATCAAATCATAGTTTTCATAGGCTGACTATGAACCTATTGAAACCTGCCAGTATCTTTTGTTATAAATAGTTTTCATGGGCTTACTGCAAACCTATTGGTCCCTGCCAATATCTTTAGTTAACATTTTAACATTTCTTAAGTTATATTCACCATTGGGTCAACCAAACTGGTTATTCTTCCCTTCTCCAAAGTACTATTATGGGTTAATTACAATGTGAATCAGTATATGAAGAAGTAATGCTTCTAAAATCTTTAGTTATGCCATGGTATTTCCTTTTTTAAAAGTGAGAGTTGGTTATTTGTTTTGAAACATTAAAACATCACCTTTAAAACCTCTGGATGACCTCCTTCGAAAGCACAAGATTCTTTTCAAATCATAATAAACATACCTTTCCAGGTTTATGTTAAATATTCACTTTCGAAACTGATGGTACCTTTTGACGGTATCAAAATACTCATTAAAAAATAGCTTCAAAAAAATAAAAGTACTCTACAGAAAGCATTGGGTTTACCCTTCTAAAACATCCTTTAGGTAAAAATGATCATATACAGAAGCATCTCTTTCAAAACCAACTATGAAATTGTTCGGAGGAAAAATGGATGATATCGGAACCATCTAATCGAAAGCATAATCCTTTAAATTAAAACTTTAAAGAATAAAATCGAAAACCCCTTTCGACTCCATTGCCTTCGAAACCCTCGACTCCTTTTGAAAGCATTTGGGAAAAAAGATTAGTTTAAGTTAAAAAAGAGGTAACCCTTTGACAGCATAGATGGCTTCAATGCAGTTGAAAGGTAAATTAGCGGCTTGGTCTTGACTTGGTCTAAACCAATTCTTTTGGAAGCTCTTATTTAAGGAAAAAGTACCCCTTCGAAAGCTAACCCCTTTACATAATATAACAACCTTCTTCGAAATCCATTTATAAAACCTTCATGAAAGCATGTGTTTTGATTATGTCGAAAGCTTTAAGTAAAACAAGGCAAGAAATTAACTTTTGAAAACAAAGCAGCGTTTAAACCCCATCGAAAGCTTACCTTTCGACGCCAAGAGCTTCCGCCTTCCTTCCAATCCACTACGTACCATCTAAGTGATACCTTGTATATTGGTTTCGACTATATGGATTTCGACTATGTAGATTTCGACTGGGATGAAGTGGAATCCATGGAGTCGAAGGGTGCTACTATTTGAGGAGAATACCTTTTTCCGAATTAAAGGCTGAAATGCTGCAATTTTTAATAATTATTTTATAACTTCTTGCCTATTTGTAAACCATTGATTGGCTGCCATAAAAAACTTTTCAAATACTTACATCTAAAAGCCATATTTCATCAAATCTAAATCATGAAATATAACGTTTAAGCCCTTCCTTATAACAAAACCAACATTTCCAGAAAAATCCCTCTTTAACAATAATTTATTTTCCTTAATAAACTAACTAGGAAAAATCCCTAAAAATCACAAAAAAACAATTTTATCATGTAATCAAACATATTAAAATTTCAAACCTAATTTCTTCCTGAAATACTTGAAATAAAATTTTAAACCCAATTACATCATATTTTCCTTTAGAAATTCATGGTAAATTTTCTATAGCTCGGAAAAATCTAGAAATTAAAAATCATCTCCAAAATCATGTTTTACTTAACATAAATTTTTTCCATGGTACTCTAAAATCATTGACTCGATTTTATCATAAAAAGTACTAATTTATAGGAAAACGAATTAAAATAAATCGACCATATTATAGTTCAAGCATATCGTCATCCATATCATCTTAAAAATGAATTTAAACTTAAATCAAAAAACATATAATCATAGAATAAAATAGAGATGGTATAAAATCATTATTCACCTTAGATATGATAAGGAATTTAAGATTTATTATTGATTAATCCTTCCTGGCTTTGATCTTTAGCTTTAGATTATAATCTTCCTCTTTTCCTTCTTGTTAATGGCCAGCTCTTAGGGTTTTTGTGTTTATTTTTTATTTGAGAAAAATGAACGTGAATGGACAATTACAAAAGATCATAGCCATGTAAAATGAAAATGTTTTTTTACTAATACGCCCATGTGTAATTTAATCAGTTTACTAACCCAATTAAGCCCATTTACTTTGTTAATAAGCACAACCCTATATATATATAGTTTATTCAAATCTTAATCTTCTTATCATCGTTATTCTATTCAATTTATCTAATTAAATTTCTTGAATAATGTTATCAAAAATTAAGGATGTTACAAGATAGTAAAGAAATGGTTTGGGAAGTTATATAAATTGTGAACCACAGTTGTGAAAGTTAGAAGTGAAAAGTCGCTATGGATGCACTTTGAAAATGCCTTATCTTCAATGGTTTTCAAAGTCAATTTTGAGAGACATCCTAAGGCTTATTTGCATTTTTGATAAGTACTATAAGAGTAATTATTACTGAAAAATATGGAAGTTTAAATCATTCATTAACTTGTGAAAATAAGTTGTAAAATGTTATAGCGAGAAGAAGGTTGCTATATAAGCACTTTGAAATGTTCTGATTTTGAAATTTTTTGTAACTAATTTGAAAGAAATCCTCAGGGTTTTCTTTGCATTTTGAATAAACAATAAGTTTACTTATTAATGGAGAAGAATTGGATTTTAAACGAAACTAGTCAAAAAAAAGGTTAAAGTTGGAGTAAAAATGTGGCCAAAAGAACACTTTAGTAAATACCTTGTTTTCGATAATTTTTATAAATAATTTGAAAGATATCCTTAGATGTTTCTTTCAATGTATATTAATCAACCTAAGGGTAGTACTTACTGTAAAAATTTCACGTCTTAATTAATTTACTAAAGTGGATAAAACTGGTCATAAAGATAGTGTTTTACTATGTTTTTCGTTATCAAGGACTTTTAACAGCGTTTACAAATGTTGCAGTAAGTTGGTTATGGTTTTAAGTGTTTAAAAATGATATTTAAATTTGGTATTTTTTCTAATCTTTTTAGGGATGTTTTCTAAAATATATTTAGTATTATAAAGTTGTTTTTAGGTTTAAATATATTTTTAATAATTACTTACGAATTTTTAAAGTAAAGAAGTTTTAAATTATAAAACATGTTTTTATTTATTTTCATCAAATTATAAATGATTTATTTTCAATTAAGATTTTACATAGGCATTTATAATCTATTTACAAGTATCTTTAAAGTATATATATATATACATATATATATATGTAATTTTTGAAAAAAGTAAGTAACTATGCTTGACATTAAAAACCAACGAAGTAGACTTGTCTATTTTTGAGAGTTAAGATTGATGTTCGAGTAGGGATAGAAGCAATTGAGCTCTGACCTACTGCATTTACTCTCGAACTAATATTTAAGTTGAGAATGTCGAAAATGTGTTAATCGTGTTGATTACCTACTTGTTTATGAAAGTTATTAATACAACACTTAACACAAAAAGCCGATGAGGTAGACTTATTTATATGTGAGAGTCAAGAATGAAGTGTCTAGGCAAGGCTTTGATATGCAACCAATGCTTTAACTTACCTGGCTTTACTCTTGAATAAGGGATATTATAAGTTGAAATGTCAGAAATGAATTAAGTATACGAACCATGATTTCCATAAAAGATCATCTTCAAAACTAGGTAGTTGACTAGTCAAATACCAAACTTGATTAAACATTAACTTAGATCTTTAAAAAAATGTTTTAAAGATAATATAAGTATGGAATAGTATTGGGTTTGCTGTGACAATAATGTTAATAATGTTCGTCTTTAACCCTTTTTTATTATACTTATGAATGTAGATAGATCTTTAGAAGAATGTTTTAAAGATAAGCATAAGTGAAACATTTTTGGGTTTATAGTGACAATGTTTAAGCAACATTAGTTTTAAACCTTTTAATGTTTTTGTTAAAGTAATTAGATCCCTAAAATGGATATTTTGATCGAAATTATGAGTTTGAATCTTTTGTTAAAAGATAGAAAAGAAAAGGTTAAAGTAAGAAATCTTGTTAATGATTGTGAATGTACTTATATAATTTGAGATAAATTTATGAATACTTTTTGAAGTATTGAAAGAGTATAAATAAATAGTAGAAATTGATAAACAGAGTTTTATTGTATAAAAGAATTTTTACTAATAAAAGAGGTTTTAATTAATAAAAAAGTATTAATTAAATAAAAAGGGGATTAGAAGTCTCTTATTTCACTTAATCGTACTTATTATGACTTGATCATGGTTTATGGGTTTATTTTTTTAACAGAAAGTATTTAGTCGTATACTTAAAACTAAAAGCCGAGGAAGTAGGTTTGCCTATCTATGGGAGTTAAGATTGATGTTCGAGTAGGGATACAAGAAATAGTGTTCTAACTTACCAGCTTCACTCTTGACCGAGGGATAATATGGGATGAAAAAGTTAGAAATGTGATAAGTATATGAGACTTGGTTTCCATATGTGATTGCGTATTTTGAACTTGATAGTTGATTCGTCGACTATCGAACTTGACCGAAAATTCATTGAATTTGTTTTGATGAGAGCAGATTCAATATGTGTTTTACTTATCAAAAAACTTTCCAAAACTGATATAAGAGCTTTACTATTTGGAAGCGGTTATGAAGCAGAATACTATAGAGTTGAACTATCTATCCCGAGTATAAGTTCAAGACAGAGGTTAGCTTTAGCATTCGTCGGAGGGCTTATATGGGAATCTGTTTGGAGATTCGTGTTCTGTTTGAGTGATGAAGGCTCATGTGAAAGATGCCGAACATAGCCTTGACATCGGAAATGATAGCAAACATAGTAAACCTCTTAGTCTAAGGTTTAGCTAACCCGCGATAGGATATATCAACTCCAAATCTAGAGCTTATTGTGGAAGTTTATGATATTTGGGGGCACATATTAGGGCATGGACCAGCTGTGTTTCTCCTAGTGGGTATATTTTTTCTAGAGATATACGACGCTTGGAGGTAGTTTCCAACCCTTGTGCAAGAGACTGGATTTTGGCTTGACCGAAGTGATCTCCATGGAAAATCCTTTATGCGAACATACCTTAGCAGTTTTGTTTGTATACATATTCAAAATTATTGTGGTGTGATTAATGTAAGCATCATGACTATTTTCTGATCTATATTCTTTGCATAGACATTATTTATTATATTACCTTATGTACTTATTAGATTAGAAGTTCTTTTGGGGGATAACCATTTCCGAACTATCTCAAAAGTACTATTATATGCTAGCTACATATTTCTTTGGTTTGTCATACAAGACTTATGTCTGATGCGTGGTTTTTGTTTCCATTAAATTCCATATGTGCTCTTTCGAGTAGTTTGAGAAAAGCAGGTTTCCGTTGATGTTCATTGAAGCTCGAGAAGATGCGCTGGATATTTCACCTACTACGGTATTCTTATTTTCGCCGCATTACTATATGTACATATCAGAATTTATGAGGACAGGCTGCTATAACTGTCCAGGCTGATGATAGTATTTAGAATTGTAGCTCTGAAATGCTATGTATCTTAGAGTGACAGCTTGTACCATCTTTTGATGTTATAGTTGTTGTTCCGCTGTGAGATTTTGATATTGTGTTCTCTTCTTTCTTGTTCAATTTTTTTCTTTCATTTCACCCTAACAATCTGTATATTTGGCCGTTAAATGCTTGTCACATGAATATCGTGGATGTATTAATGTCAACATTTGAGGGTCGGAAAGGCGATTGTTACGACATAGGCAGGTGGCTGTGTAGATGGTGGCACGAGCGGACTTGGCTGGCATTTAAGGCAAGCGACACTGATGATATGACGAGGAGAAGTTGCATTTGTGAAGGATGTCGACTGATGAGTGATGGCGCAGGCTGGTGACTGATGGTAACTCCTACGGATATATTTAAGAGCAGTCACTGATTTGGAAATTCAATCGTCGTTTTTGTGAGCAAATTTTACTTACAACTTTATCTATATTTTATTGCGTATATACACACACACATATTATACCAATATTGGTTGACTTGTTTGTTGGTATCAATTGGATGATGTTGTGATAGTAATTGTTTATGTTGGGCGGAAGTTTCAATTTGCAAACGGAACTCTATTCGATCGCGAATTGAACTATATGCATTTATATTTGTTTATTGATACATGTGTATTTTATAGATGACCAGAATCCGATGGAATTCGACTTGACCATGCTATAGAAAGTTATTGATATTTGGTTGATATGTTATGGAGTAATTTTACTCCATAATTCAAATATTCAAATATTCATTTAATTTCTTATTTTAAAAAGTTATTTGAAAAGTTTTAAAGAATTATCTAATGGTTTTGAAATTTTATTTAAGTATTTATAAACAATTTACCGAGATATTTTTAATTTAGCTTTTTCCTATTTAAGAATATATTTTTAATTATAAGTATAAATATCGTTTTCTTCTTCGTTATAAAAATTCTTTTTAAAATTAATATTATAAGTTTGAAATTATTTTAAAGGAAAAATTATAATATTTTGCTATTTTATAAAATGTATTATGAAAATTATAATATTACTTTAAAGTGATATTTTATTATTTATTTAAATATATAAGTAGAGATTTGAAAATGAATTTTGGTATTTAAATCTTTATTTTTGAATTATATTTTATAGTTAGAAATAAATATAATTTATTTGATGAGTATGTGTGTATTAATTATGAAATTCTAACTGATTACTGAAAATTATATTTGACTTCTATAAAGTGATTTTGAATGCTATATATATGATTAAATTGTTAAAGAAATATTTTGTTGAAGTGTATTATTTTAATGTTTGAATTAAAATTGGGATTTCAGTATAATTTTTACATCTTCTTATTTCTCATTAACTATATATAGATTTTGACATTGTGAATGATTCACTATCGATATAATTTGATTTGTGATTTTGATATGATACTACAATGACATCCGACAGTTTGATTTTGTGATATTTAATTTTGTGTGGCGAGAAATTTGAATAAAATGAGTTATAATACTGTTTGGGGTGGGGAATTGGTAATATTTCTTCAGTTATTCTTTGGTCTCGTTGTATAGAATATTTAGGGGATTGAGTGTAGTTTATATGCAGCGACTAAACATTTGAATATCACATAGTGGTACAAAATGTTGTTGTGATATTTATTCGGTTATTCATTGTAAGTAGATGACACCCACATGACAGGAATTACGTGAGGTGATGCTTGTAGGTGCGAATTGGGTGGGTGCCCTTATACTTTTTGGTTTTGTATGCTGCTATCATGATCTACTCCTTTTATTAGCATTGGAGAGAACCAGATGACTAGAATCCACCGTAGTGGCCTGATCTTGGGTTCGCGTCCCAAATCCACGAAATTGTTGGATTTTATTTAGATGTGCACCACATGACCTGGGTTAGGTGACCCATGGGGTAGATGCCCCATAATATGGTAATTGGGTTGGGTGACCCATATCATAAGTGGCCTATATCTCATTTATTATATCACATAGGCTAGTAGTCATTCACCTATTGGGGGCAAAGCAGGGTCGTGGCTAAGAGGTTACGCGTTGGCGATTCATTGGTGGATATGTGTCATGATGTCCATCGAGGTAACAAAGATCATAGGAGCATGTCCAGTTAGGTAACCTTGGGATCTTGAAGCGAGCAGATGGCCATCAATCTCCCTTTTAGTTATAATGGAGTGCTAGATTGACATATACCATTTATACACCTCATTTAAGTACAAATATGGGTTAGGAAGCCCAGGGTTAGGTGACCAACATATTGATGTATATATGACTCAATTGGGACTTCTGGTGTGTCAGTCATTCCCCATCATGATATAATTCGATTTATATATGAGGAGAGGAGATTATATCTATATAGGTGTCTAGAGTATAGTGGATTCTCATATCTTTTGTTGTACATGATTTCTTTGTTAGGCAGCTTTATTTATATTGATTTTGTTATTCTATTACTCGAGATTGAGAGATATACTTGATGATATCTCATATGTTGATGATTACTGGATTTTGATGATGAATTCTGGATATAGTTGATTCACCCATTCGATATATTTTGATTGGTTATTGTTGATGTGATTTTATATGGTGGCGACATTTTTATGTTAACTTTTGTGGTGTTTTACATTATATGAAATTAGGACTATTTGAGATGACATTATTATATTTATACCCAACATATATAGAATTCCATATTTTTATTAATCTTGGATTTAGATAACCCATTTATTATTTATATAATACTCAAGTTAGTCTAAGACATTTCAGGTACACGGACGATGTGACCAACTTGTATTTATTGGGCCTAAAGAAGAGTAATTAATTAGTATGGTATTATATTAACTTATATTGTATAGACTCATGTATGTATATGATTTGGTGATTTATATCTTACTTTGTATATTATTGCATTATATATTATTGTTGCGATTCTTGTTAATACCCTAAGTATTGATTTTGATGAACAACCATATAAATATTACTACTAACATTTCTTCGAGTTATGCAGTACTTTCAAATATATTATGGGGACATTTTACAGAGATAAACAATAACCCAGTGAAAGCAAATGAATTATATATATATATATATATGAATATTAATTAGAGAAAATGGAAGAATAAAACCGATCGATGAAGATTGTTGTAACGACAGAGGTATTTAAAGTGATGAATCTTAGAATCTTTTGTTCAAGACCCTGTTAATCAGACTTTTAGCCCAACAGAATTCGATGGGAACTAGAACATCCACGTCAAGTTAGAACATCTCAAGAATCAACTAAAAGGACTTGAAGATAATAAAGAGGAAGACCCAAGAGACAAGCTAAGGTGATGGATCACTAGCGATCCATCACCTATGGATCGCTAACGATCCACGAGGCTTGCTCATGGACCCTCCAAACTTCTTGCATCATGATCTAGTATCTTTCTAGGGATGTCACCCAAGTTTCATGGTAATCTAAGCAAACTAGTTCGAGAAGTAAGCATTCATCTGAGTCCATTCATAGCTCAATCCAACATGTATACGAAACACCATCAAAATAAGGCAATTAGTTACCAAATTACATGAACAGTGTCAACATAAGGCAAGGAACACAACCCAAGTAAAACAATCCAAGAATATTCTAACTACATGGATCGCTAGCGATCCATGCCCTATGGATCGCTAGCGATCCATCAGTTCATGTCAGATCGCTATGAGATTTTTGGAGCACCTTCATATCATTAAGTTTATGTTTTTGGCAAAGCAGTCTAGCCCAATAGCTCTCCAATCCCTATAAATACTCACATATTTGCAACATAAATGGGATCTTCTGGACTGCCTGCTGAAACTGTATAGAAACTATTCTTCACTCTTCTTCCCCCACACAATAGTCACTAGGGGTTCACTGTGATTCTCCAGTAACTCTTGCACTTGTGACTTGATCTAACTTGGGAGATTCAATCATACTGTAATCTGATTTCACTTGCAACAGCAGTCATTTAATAGAAAGTTATAAAGTGGATGCAGGCTTCATTAACAACCGAACCACTATAAAAATCTTCTTGTTCCTTTACTTATTCGCGATCTAGAATTTCTTTTTCTATTTTATTTACCTTGATAAACATTGCTAATGCTTTCATACTCAATCTAGGGCATTGATCCAATTTTTTGGGTTAACATTTTGGTACTTTCACCGAGAACCCAATTTAGGCTTATATCTAGTTATCTACTTTGGATCGTACATGTCCAAAAGTTAGATCATCAATCTTTGCTTAGAGAATTTGTAGTTGAGGATCAATAACACTAGGAAGAAAGAGAACCACTTCCAAAAGATCCATAGGAGCTGTAATAGCCAGGGAGGAAACCAATTCTCAACAAGTTGAAGTCAACGGGGTCAACAACCCATTAGTCAGAGCAAATTCTGGCGCTAGCACGAAAGATCAAGTGCCAGGATCTTCCATCCAACATGAAGTTTCCACTAGGGGCAAGTTAAACAAGATGGTTGATGAAATTAAATGGAAAATGGAGAAAAAAACACTCGTAGAAAAATTAAATGACCTCCTAACCTTGCAATCACTTGCTACTCCGAGAACCATGGCAGAGCTCGCAGCTGCATGGAGCAAGAAAACTCTTCCATTTCTGGCCTGAACAAGAGAAATGAAAACAACATCAGAAAGGAGTAATGGGTGGAGCTGTAGGAATCACCATAGAAGGAAACGCAAGCACTCCACCAACTACAAAGCAGCCCATCATGAACTTGAATCTGGGGACAAAAACCCATGGGAAAATATAGCCGTGGACCTCTCCAACTTCGAGTATGGTGATGACTTGACGATGACGACTTGAAAGAAAACAATAAAGCACTCAATACCGACAGAGAGGTTCAAACACCCCCTATACGACTAACCGCAAGCCAATGGAACTTCGAGGGAGTGGCTCCCCCAAAGACAGGAGAGCCTAGGCTTCAGCCCACTTACAAAAACCCTTTGCAAAATCAAACACTTGGTATTATCACTGACAGCCAACCCACAGATTACCGGATATCCAAGGCATATATCGCAGACATGTTCAAGCGCCTAATGGATGAAAGTAAGAATAGGAGAGATGATGAATGAGAATCTGCTCCAAGCTGGACTCCCTTCACTGATGACATTCTGAATGAACGATATCCTAAAAAGTTCACTATGCCGACTATTCCATGCTATGATGGAACTAGAGACCCAAAACATCACTTATACAAGTACGGTTGGTACATGGATGGAGTGGATACTTCAAATGTTGTTTGATGTAGATGTTTTCCAATCTTTCTGGAGGGAATTGCTTCCATGTGGTTCACCAAGCTCCCACCTACATCCATCTCCACTTTCGATGAATTAGCAACAAGGTTTCTTGATCGGTTTAGGCTTTACACGACACAACCGAAAGACGTGATGTCCTTATTGGGCCTATTCCAAGGACAAAATGAATTTTTGAAATCCTTCATGAGTTTGTTTAACACCACAGTCACTTAAGTAAGTAACCCAAACGAAGATATGGTCTTCATGGCCTTGGACCGCACCATCCATCCCGACATTGAATTCAGAAAATGGATCAAAATAAAACAACCTACCACGAGGAAGGACTTTAATAGGAAGGTGAACCAATACTTAAGATTGGAAGAAGCAAAGGAGCTAGAAGGAATACATGCTAATGTACAACCAACCTATGTTGGACAGAACGGTATGACAATGAACCAAGAAGAAAATGCCTCCGAGACCGCTGTAGGAAATGCGGGAAGCATGGCAATCAAAAAAAGGAAGAATCATAATTCCAACAAGAAAAACAGATGTAACAAGAGAATTAAAGGCTTGAGACTCGAAGACTACACTCCACTCAATGATACTCCAGATAACTTCTACCTTGCGACACAATAGACAAAGGAGTAGAAGAAGCTGCCTAAAAATGTAGCGACTGAACAGCAAAAGCTTTCTGGAAAGTACTACCGCTTCCATGAAACACATGGATGCAACATGAATGAGTGACGACACTTGAAGAACCTGATGGAAAAGCTAATTCGGGAAAACAAGCTTCAATAGAATGCGAGAAAACCCCAAAATCCTGACCTACCCGTTGCAACCCAAGCTCCTTGAGACTGGGGAGCCAAGCTAGAACCAGCAAAGAGGGATCCATGTGGGCCGACCAGAGACTCATCATCGAAACAATATTTGAAGGACCTCATCCCGTGTAGAGGATTTGGGAAGAATTGGAGCGATATGTAAGCTTACCAAGACACACTCCGAAAGGTTCGTGCTTTGCGATCGAAGATGGAACTCCTGCCAAGTAATAGAGAACCTTGAACGATGACAACATTCCAAAACAGAGACGTTGATGGGATAGAAGCTCCGATCCTTAACCCTATGGTCGTGACAGTAGGAATCAGACTAGTCATGGTCCGACGTGTATTGGTGGATAGTGGCAGCTCTGTGAATATTCTATTCAAACACACGTTTGACCAAACGAAGATCAGTATAAAGGACGTAACCGCTTGTCGAGCGAAGATCCAGGGATTCACTGATGAACCTAAGCAACATGCCAGAACAATCGATTTACCAGTAGAACTGGGAGAAGGTGACCAAAGAGTCATCCTCATATAAACCTTTGTGATTGAAGATGAAATATCTAACTATAATGCTTTCTTAGATCGGCCCGCTTAGGTAGATTTCAGGATTAAGCTCAGTGGTGTCTAACTATGAAATTTTCGACAAAAAATGGAGTTAGAGTGATCAAAGGAGACCAAAGTGCTGCTAGAGAATGCTACATCGCAGAATGATGCGAGTCGAGAAGAAAAGAAAATGAGAAGAATATGGTGAGAAATCTATACATTCGTGAACCTACCGAATAGTAACTATAGAGCCACCCCTGGCTTGAGGACCATAGCCGATTCGATAAGGCTTTGGATCCTAGAAAGAAGAGTTTAGGGGAGGAACGGGTAGCATCGGAAAAATGACAGTGTTTGTCGCAGTCGATATGGATGACACAACACGGGTTCTGAAAATCGGATCACATTATGAAAACAAGATGCGACTGGAACTCATCAAATTTCTTCGTGCCAACTTAGACATATTCACTTGGAAACATTCCGCTATGTGTAGGGTTTTGCTAGAGATTGCATGCCACACACTTAATATTGATCCCAAGTATACACCTATGAAGTAAAAGAGACGTAGCCTAGGACCCAAATGGTCCAAAGCATTGAGAGAAGAAGTGGATAAGCTGATGGCGAATGGTTTTATCCACAAAGCAACTTACCTCGAATGGGTATCCAATCCGATCTTGGTCAAGAAGTCTAATGGAAAATGGCGAACTTCTACCAACTACTCAGACCTAAACAAAGCTTTCCCAAAGGACAACTTTCCTCTGCCTAGAATCAACCAACTTATGGACATGACAAATGGACATGAACTACTATCATTTATGGATGCTTATTCGGGGTACAACTAGATCATGATGCATGAATCTGACCAGGAAAATACAATTTCATTACCGATCTGGGACTATACTACTACAAAGTGATGCCATTCGGCTTAAAGAATATAGAGGCAACCTACCAATGACTAGTGAACACCATGTTTAAACATCAGATCAGAAATACTATGAAAGTTTATATAGATGATATGTTGGTTAAATCGCGCATAGCTGTGAATCACTTGGACAACCTCGTTGAAATGTTTGAAATACTCTGCAAATATGGAATGAAACTCAATGAACTTAAATGTCACTTCAAGGTAGCCTCTGGAAAGTTCTTGGGATTCATAGTAAGCGCCAGAGGCATCGAAGCGAATCACAAAAAAATTACCATTTTATGGGAAGTCAACACCTGGAGGAACAAGAAGAAGTTACAAAGCTTGAACAGAACGGTTGCAGTGCTAAGCCGGCTCATCTCAAAAGCAACCTAAAAATGTATACCATTCTTTGATGTACTAAAGAATGGAAAGAAGAACTTTGAATGGAATCTACCTTGTCAAACTGCATTCGAAGAGCTGTTGCGACATATTAAAACCCCACCAATCTTGTCCAAGCCGGTAGATGGAGAAGACTTGTACATCTACTTAGCAGTCTCAGCCCATGCATTAAGTGTCGTGCTTGTACGAGAAAAGCTAAGATCTATCGATCCATATATTACAACGGTAAATGGTTCATTGGAGTCAAGAAGAACTATTCGAAATTGAAAAAACTGGCATATTGCCTTTTGATCGCATTCAAAAAATTACGACCGTACTTTCAAGCACATCCGATCAAAGTGCCGACAGATCAACCCTCGAAGAAAATGTTATACCGCCCCAAGACCCATGGATGGCTTATCAAATGGAGCATCGAATTAAGTCGGTATGAAATCACATACCATCCTCAAAGGGGGATCAACAGACATGCATTGGTAGACTTTATTGCCTAGTTTATGATACAAGATAACGAAGAAGATATTACTCCGAAAGTGGAGACACGTTGGAAGTTATTTATCGATGGTGTATCTAACAACTTCTACTTGGGGGCAGGAGTAGTGATCAAAACTCCCGAAGGACGATCCTTTGATATGCCTTGTGCTTAGAATTTCCTGTAACAAATAACGAAGTGGAATACACAGCATTGATAGCCGGGCTGAAATTTATGAAGGAACTCAGGATAAAGTTCGTACATATCTATAGTTACTCTCAGCTAGTTGTCTGCCAGATGAAAGGCGAATACCAAGCCGGGGAGAGAATCATACCCCATATCTATCTAAATGCAGGAACTACTAAATGACGTCGAGCATTACACCATAACTCATATCCCGAGGGGAAAAAAACGAAGGCAGACTATCTAGCCAAACTGGCCAGTTCTGGAGAAGCTTAATCATTGGTGCAGGTCTCGGTTGAAACACTAACTGCTCCAAGCATAAGCGAGATGGATATCGACTGGATCTTTAAGACAACCGAAGAACCAAAAACGTGGATGACACTGATCAAAGACTATCTGCTTAGAGGAACACTCCCTATAGATAAGAATCAACGGAAAAAGCTCCTTCGAAAGGCACCACGATTTGTAGTACAGGATGAGATGCTCTATCTAAGGGGATTCTCTACCCCCTTGCTCAGGAGTGTGACCAATGATGAAGCTCGAAGAATCCTAAGGGAGATTCATAAAGGCGATTGTGGGGATCACACTGAGAGAAAACCCTTGCAAAGAAAGTTCTCCAATATGGGTATGTTTGGCCGACAGTAAACCATGATGTAGCAGATTATGTCAGACAGTGCAACCAATGCCAAAGATTCTGTAAGTTCAAAAGAATTCCGACAGAGCTAACATGGATGGTTCGCCCATGGCCATTCGTAGTCTGGGGAATCGATCTGGTTGGTGTATTACCAATGGCCAAAGGAGGAGCCAAATATGCTATCGTTGCTGTTGACTATTTCACCAAATGGGCCAAAGAAGAACCGCTGACCACTACTTCCATAAAGAAAGTTATAAAGTTTGTCACTAAAAACATTATTTGTAGGTTTGGAGTGCCACAAAAAATCATCATAGATAATGGGACTCAATTTAAAAGCGTTGAGTTTAAAGACTTTTGAAAACGCTTCCAAATCGACAAAAACTTTTTTTCCATTGCACACCATAGGCAAATGGGTTGGTGGAACTAGTGAACAAGATCATCAAGTCCACCATCAAAAAGCGGTTGACTAAAGCTAAAGGAAATTGGGTTGTTGAGCTTCCACTCGCGCTATGGGCTTATAGGAAAACACATAAATCTACAACCGAGCGCTCCCCATTCCCTCGGCATATGGTTTAGAAGCAATGATCCCAGTCGAACTAAAAGTCCCCTCTCATCAAAGGGAAAACTTCAATCAAAGGCAAAACAAGCAGCTCCTACTCGAGTCGCATAATATGTCCGATGAGAGGAGGGAAGAAGCCGAGTTAAGGACGGTTTCTTATCAAAAAAGGGTTGCATGGTATTTTAATTCCAAAGTCAGTAACCGTACTTTCGAAATGAGAAACCTTGTCCTCAAACGGGTCTACCCTGTATCATGAACATTCCAACCAAACTGGGAAGAGCCATAAATGATCGGCTTGAAGCTAGAGGATGGCACATTCAAGCTAATAACTGTTAATAGAACCCAAATTCCCCAAGCTTGGAAAGGAAAATCGCCGCGTCATTAATTTATCTAGGACTACCTTTGTATTTCCTATTTCCCACAAATAAGCCATCCTGAAATACCAGAGGCATTGTAAATAGGCAGAACTTGCTCGACTTTTATTAATAAAATTGCTTTGCTTTCTGAAAAAATAAAACTATGTTCACAAAGGAACCTGCTGAGTAGACGGGGTCAAATCGACTCAAAACCAGCCAATCGCTGCTTGAGATAGTGGGACCACGCTCAAATATGCCTAATTTACCTTCCGAGTCAACGAAAGAAAAAACGACACAAACCATTGGATTGACGAAACTCGATCCCCTCCTTCTAAGAACTGATGTTGCTCCAGCAACACTAGGAAGGCCCAAACCAAAGTCCTGCATTTTATAAGCCACGCACCATGTCTCAGGTTGTGGAATCACGCCTAAGAAAATATAATTACTTAAATTGCACACACTCATAAGCCTTGCATCATTTCTTGAACCGTGGAACCATGCTCTCAAAGCACAAACTCCTCACGTTACCCGAAAATTGATACCATCGAGAAATTTCAAACCATTCTGGATCGATGGGTCATATCGATCCCATAAGCCACACATTTCTTAAGCCGCGAAAGCCGCGCATTCCGTCATCCGTGCATTCCGGAAGCCGCCCACTCTTAAAAGCCATGCAATTCGTAAGCCACACACTCCCAAAAGTTGCGCATTTCATAAGTTGCGCATTCTTAAAAGCCGCGCATCTCGTAAGCCATGCACTCCTAAAAGCCACGCACTCCATGCAAGCACTACTCGATGTTGCTCCAGCAATATCAACAAGCCATTAAGATCTTGTAAGTACCGGTATTGTCCTAGCAACACCGAGAAACTTGTCTATTACAGGACTAACAAGAATCCACAACTAGAAATCGACGAAGGGTTCCGATCGTCGACCGACAGAATATTTAGAATTGAGACTCTCTAGTCACAAGTTCCTGAAGATAGGAACCACAGAGTAGATTCGGTTATAGACATCCGAGGAATCACTCGGATCAACC
The DNA here is from genome assembly GCA_030765085.1 of Allium cepa. NCBI lineage: Eukaryota > Viridiplantae > Streptophyta > Magnoliopsida > Asparagales > Amaryllidaceae > Allium > Allium cepa. The sequence continues at coordinate 257,997,152 of CM060938.1, read as the reverse complement.
AGTCATTTGTCAACTGTTCGGAATAAACAACCTTGTAAAGTAGGGGCTACATGCATACCAACATTTAGTTGAAAGAAAACTTCTCTACATGCCCATTTCTCTAAACAAAGAATTATGGCAATCATAACGGATCTAGTTATGAAGTTAAAAAAAGCATACATAATGCATGAAAACATGGAAATAAAGGCATCATATACCGCGAAACACGACATGGTATTGTGATGTATAGAAATAGTAGAACAAGCAATGGTGCATATGCAAACATAAGTAGTATAAAAGACAAGCTAAGTACGTGATAAACAAGGAAGAACACAGAAGAGATGACAATTGAAACATTAGTATTTTCATTCCTTGTAGCATTTTTTGTACAAAGTCAAAATGTGGGGCCGTACCCACATAATATCGGTCAATAAAAAGAAAATACAGCCGCTTTAACAACAAAAGTAATAAGTGCAGACTCTGCACTTGTATAAAATACATGTCAAACAAATCAGAATATTCCAGTACCTAGCTCCACTATCACTCGAGCCTATCAATGTTTCTTTCCACCACTTCCCTTCCCGCCTTTGGCCAGAAGTTTCTTTTTCTTCTCAGAATCTCCATCAGGAGTCTTGTCGTTGCCTGAAATATCAATTACCGACTCCATGCCTGGTCTCCTCCGTGTTCTTCGACCCCCTCGGAAGACCCCCTTGGTCTTGCACTTCTAGGACTTGTAGGTGCTCCTTGAATACTTTCTTGCCTCAATCTTTTCCCTCTTAACATCCACTATCTGCTGTTTAGATTTACTTAGCTACTAGCTTGGTCTATCTGCTCTCGAGCTTCAGCTATTGTCCAGGCCATGTAACGCAACAATCTTCTTACATTCCGGCCCTGATTGCATGCCAGATGCAGGCGTGCTGGTCGAAGCAGCTATAGAAACAAGCATCGAAGTGGTCGAAATAGCAACGGCCTCGAGACCGAAGAAATTGTCAGTTCGATAGCAAGGAAGCCAGACCTATAAGATCAAAAATCATTCATTTCTTCTTGTTCTTACGACATGAGCTGAAAGTTCTCAAACTCGGGAGAAACAAGAAGGTTACCTGCATTAGAAGTGTGACCGAGAATTTTGAACTCATACTCCTCACTGCCTCCTTCTTTGGATGGTTGCACGATCTTTGACAAAGTTCCAGGATCACCCAAGGCTTTCAAAACAACTGCTGAAGGGGCAAACAACAAAGCAGTACCGGTTAAACCCGAAATAGTCCTTGACCGACCATGAGACTGCTTTGATGATTCGTCAGTCCTGGAAATGAAAGGCTCTAATAGCGCTTTAGCAGTTGCAGTAGCATCGGCGGCTTCCTGCTCTCTCTCAATTTGAATAATCTCACGGTCCACTACCAAAGCCTTCTTCGACTCTTCATTAAGATAGGCATCCGCCAACTCTTGCTCGGTGTGCTTATCCCTATTTCTCAAAAACGGGCCAGAACTTCTTCCCAAACCACAGCAGAAGTACGCGAGAAATTGGGGCGTAAATAGCTAAGGCTGCCCTGACGCGGCAAGGAGTTAACGTAGAAATTCAAGATGGTGTCATCCATTTTCTCCGTCTTCCTTTCGAAAATATCCTACAGCTCCAAGTAGTCCAGCGTTATGGTGGCCTTCTCAATTTTAACTTAGGTCTTTTCATCGTTAAGCTGTATGACTTTTTCCTGAAGCGAAGCAATCATTTGAGCCTGGTCAGAAATGAACTTGTCATGGGATTACACCATTCTTGCATAATTGGCAATCGTTTTTTTATGAGCTTCGGTGGCTTCGTCATGACCGACAATAGTTCTCTTCTTGATTTCATCTCGGAACATTATCTCGGTTTTTGTATGGGCCTCTTTTAAACTCCTTCACCAAACTAGCGTTGCTCTTACTCTTTTGAAGTGTAGCCTCCCTCCCCTTTGTCAATTGCTCGATTCTGGAATCGCATTCCATTAACATCCACTCATAATCATCCTTTTCGACTCGAAGGAAAGGATCTCTTGGTGGTTGTTATATTTTGTATCTACCAGTTGCTTACATAACTTCCCCTATTCTTCAGCGTGATCCAAATCGCTTTAAATCGCTTAGAGATGGGGCATATAAGAATCTTTTCGGAGCAAACACAGGTCATGATCAAATTTAACTCCCTTTAGAAACCATCCGAGGAGCGCTGCTTCAAGCTTAAGAGGACCAGACGAGAGAATATAAGTTGGCCTCTTGTAGGGGAATGAAGGACCGAAAACAGACACTACATGAGTTGACAGAGTCTGGGTAGATGGAGAGACTTGGACAATAGAAGTCGGAGCTTCAACTCCAATGAAGACTAGAGCCGGAGAAAATGCTTGGTGCTCGGAAGGATAAGAAGCACGGACTATCTTCGAATTCTCAGATGGTTCTTCCCGATCATCGGGAATTTTCCTCTTCTCATAACCACTCCTACAGACTCTACCTTGGTCTCTACAGTCCAGACGACAAACTTCGGCTTTCGAATCTTTCCTCCTCCACTCTTCCTCGGTTTCTCGGGGCTGATAGCGGCTTGAAGTCTGTCTTGACACGCGTTTTGCGACTGTAAATTATTCAAGGTCCTCATAAAGTCCTTGACCTCCCATAGTACCTGATATAAAAAATAAATGAAGAAATTTAGTGATAGGAAATGAATTCAAATAATGCATATGTAAGTGTATGTGACCCGAATGGAATGTATAATGTGTCATAGGCGTCCCAAAAGGACTTCACAAACCGATCGGGAATCCACTACATTGAGAATCGACCGAAATCTAGACATAGCATGACCGGGGTGAGAAGACAATCCCTCGAAATCATCTCCCATGATTTCATCAATGTTTACATAAACACTACCCAAGTCCCCAAATTTGATATCGATTTCCTTAGCTGGAGAACCATGAAGTCGCTCAACTGCTGGGGGAGCATCTTTAGTAATAATCTCTTGGGGAGGCAAATCAGGGAGAATAGGACTCATTCTGGGAGTTTCATCGCATGAATTAAAGTCTCATTCATTAGAACTTGTATCAAATTCCTCATCATTGGAGGAGGAATCATAGCTACCACTATTCTCAATTTCACCTTCTTTCTTATCCATGATCATTGCAGCCGTGTCCTCACGCTGCTTGAACTCCTCTTTCCGCTTCTCCTGGATTAGGGACATCCTAATCGAGCAACTAACTCCAATCATGATGCCTTTTCCTTTATCAATTTCTTCAGTTGATCCAACGGATGGACCTTCCTCTTTAGGTAGATCACCCTCTTCAGAGTCGTGCAATGAAGAAGTGGAGCATGTTCCAATCCTAGAACAGAATGGAGACAGAACTTCAACGACAATGGAAGATCTCCTAGGATGCAATAACCCATATGGAAGAAAATTCTCATTCATTAGCAAAGACTTGAATGATCTATCTCTAGCATCTATGGACCTCAGAGTATGGATGATAGGATCAAGTGATGTATCTTTGTTTGGCCTCGTAATAACTGCAAGGAATATTCAGTCTATTAAAAATTCCGCACCATCGTATTAAATCTCAATGATTAAAAGAGAAGACTTACCCCTATCATCCAAAGGTGATTAACTCCCTTAAGACTCCTAACGAAATAATATTGGGTCTAGCACTAGGACAAATTACTTTGAAGCTACATCACAATTTTTCTATTTCTTTAGGCCTTGATGGTCGCAAGAGATGGATGTTCATCTCTCTTCTTGAATGAGAGGAAATATCTCAGCTCATCAAAGCTTGGGGCACGACTGAATGTCCGCATAAACAAAACATGATGGCAAGTCAAAATCGCATATCCGTTGAGGTGAATCTGAAAATGGGTAATTCCCAAATTCAGATGAGTCTCTCTCAAGAAAGGATTGAAGGAGTACTGCTCCATTCAAGCACATGTAACGATGGCAGGCGTTGTACCTTGAAGATGGCATGTGTGCAAACTCGTTTTTCAATGGAAGGAGTACGCCATCATCTGGGATACCATGCTGCAAACAAATGTTGTACATGACTTTAGCAGAAATTATGGTGGAAGCTCTCTCCGAAGGGTTGAGTAAAACCCTAAAGTTTGGAGGAGTTTGATCTACAACCGGACCAACTGGAACCAATTGATCATATTCAGCTGGTGGCGCCGAAAAATTAGGCGCCGCTGAAACTATTTGTGAAGGCATAACCAATGTCGATTCGGCTTCCGAGAGTGCCAGACTTCCTCCACTAGATTTAGGACGCAATGATGGGTGCTTCATTCGATATAACATAACTTGTATGTAATATAGTCAGGTAATTCTATTTATAACTAGAACAACCCCTATGCTTAACACTTGAATTCCAAAAAATATATCGATTTATGCCGACTCATCGGATTTCAACTGTTGACTAGGGCAAGTGCAGTGTGTTGCCTATGTAGAACGGGCTCAATGTTGTAAACACTATAAATGCTCTATCACGTGTAGATAGTTCACTCGCAGCGAAGAAAGGAAAAAGCTTTTTGGTTCATTTATTAAAATTATTTCTCCTACACTTACCCATTACGTGAACGGATCTGTTGTCTGAAGCGACACTGAAAGCTCTTCCTATTCCAGGACACCGGCTATGTAATGACATGACCAATTCAAAGTGATGCCATGAGACACTACCCTAAGCTATTATCACCTCCCAGAAAAACCATAATCGATCCATAAGATGCCATGACAAATTAACGGTGTAACTTGGTGCAAGTTAATTCTGACTCTGTAGATGAAGGTAATAAAACATGTCAAGCACCAGGGCAAAACCCGAGCTTCGCTCCGTGAAGAATTCAAGACTCGATTTACTATCTTCTTCCACAAAGTCGCAATCAACTTGAATTCTCCATTGCATTTGTTATCAATACAACTTCATCACCAAATCGCTAAATAAATGCCCAAATCCACATCACCAACCTTAAGTCGAAAGGCGAATGCGGTCAATCTCAAGTTGTTGGCGATCCAAGGTGGGCAAGATTAGCGGCAATCCATGTAGGTGATGTTTCAGGCACTAAGGGCTGGCTCAAGATGACGATGAAGTCAAGTGGGGTCGAGATCGACGACGCGATGGGGGGAGTGAGTTTAGGGTTTGGAGGCATTTGGATTGGGTCACAAGGAAAATGGCATGGTTCACTAATGAAAACATGGAATGATGGAAGGTCGGCTTGAATGAAGTTAAGTAGAAGATTGCATAAAAAAATTCCGCTAAGACCTTGGACCGCTTACGATCCATAGGTTATGGATCACTAGCAATCCATAAGATTGCAACCAATCTTCCCTAAACTCGTCGAGCATTACGTGTTATTTGTGAGCATTTGGAAAGTTGTCGGGTTGAGATTGATTCATTGTTATAAGCAATGATAATTCACATTGGAACTCAACAGACGGTTGATTAGCCAAAGCCAAATTCGCATGATGGCCTCAATATGACCAATTAAACTTCACAAAAGTGGAATTCGAAAGCACTTACTTCGAGAGCATGCCTTGTTTCAAATGAAGGCAGCCACACACTCCCAAAAGTTGCGCATTTCATAAGTTGCGCATTCTTAAAAGCCGCGCATCTCGTAAGCCATGCACTCCTAAAAGCCACGCACTCCATGCAAGCACTACTCGATGTTGCTCCAGCAATATCAACAAGCCATTAAGATCTTGTAAGTACCGGTATTGTCCTAGCAACACCAAGAAACTTGTCTATTACAGGACTAACAAGAATCCACAACTAGAAATCGACGAAGAGTTCCGATCGTCGACCGACAGAATCTTTAGAATTGAGACTCTCTAGTCACAAGTTCCTGAAGATAGGAACCACAGAGTAGATTCGGTTATAGACATCCGAGGAATCGCTCGGATCAAACAGTCCTTTGTCAACTGTTCGGAGGATACAACCTTGTAAAGTAGGGGCTACATGCATACCAATATTTAGTTGAAAGAAAACTTCTCTACATGCCCATTTCTCTAAACAAAGAATTATGGCAATCATAATGGATCTAGTTATGAAGTTAAAAAAAGCATACATAATGCATGAAAACATGGAAATAAAGGCATCATATACCGCGAAACACGACATGGTATTGTGATGTATAGAAATAGTAGAACAAGCAATGGTGCATATGCAAACGTAAATAGTATAAAAGACAAGCTAAGTACGTGATAAACAAGGAAGAACATAGAAAAGATGACAATTGAAACATTAGTATTTTCATTCCTTGTAGCATTTTTTGTACAAAGTCAAAATGTGGGGCCGTACCCACATAATATCGGTCAACAAAAAGAAAATACAGCCGCTTTAACAACAAAAGTAATAAGTGCAGACTCTGCACTTGTACAAAATACATGTCAAACAAATCAGAATATTCCAGTACCTAGCTCCACTATCACTTGAGCCTATCAATGTTTCTTTCCACCACTTCCCTTCCCGCCTTTGGTCAGAAGTTTCTTTTTCTTCTCAGAATCTCCGTCAGGAGTCTTGTCGCTGCCTGAAATATCAATTACCGACTCCATACCTAGTCTCCTCCGTGTTCTTCGACCCCCTTGGAAGACCCCCTTGGTCTTGCACTTCTAGGACTTGTAGGTGCTCCTTGAATACTTTCTTCCCTCAATCTTTTCGCTCTTAACAACCACTATCTGCTGTTTAGATTTACTTAGCTCTAGCTTGGTCTATCTGCTCTCGAGCTTCAACTGTTGTCCAGGCCATGTAACGCAACAATCTTCTTACATTCCGGCCCTGATTGCATGTCAGACGCAGGCGTGCTGTTCGAAGCATCTATAGAAACAAGCATCGAAGTGGTCGAAATAGCAACGGCCTCGAGACCGAAGAAATTGTCAGTTCGATAGCATGGAAGCCGGACCTATAAGATCAAAAATCATTCATTTCTTCTTGTTCTTACGACATGAGCTGAAAGTTCTCAAACTCGAGAGAAACAAGAAGGTTACCTTCATTAGAAGTGTGACCGAGAATTTTGAACTCATACTCCTCACTGCCTCCTTCTTTGGATGGTTGCACGATCTTTGACAAAGTTCCAGGATCACCCAAGGCTTTCAAAACAACTGCTGAAGGGGCAAACAACAAAGCAGTACTGGTTAAACCCGAAATAGTCCTTGACCGACCATGAGACTGCTTTGATGATTCGTCAGTCCTGGAAATGAAAGGCTCTAATAGCGCTTTAGCAGTTGCAGTAGCAGTAGCATCGACGGCTTCCTGCTCTCTCTCAATTTGAATAATCTCACGGTCCACTACCAAAGCCTTCTTCGACTCTTCATTAAGATAGGCATCCGCCAACTCTTGCTCGGTGTGCTTATCCCTATTTTCTCAAAAACGGGCCAGAACTTCTTCCCAAACCACAGCAGAAGTACGCGAGAAATTGGGGCGTAAATAGCTAAGGCTGCCCTGACGCGGCAAGGAGTTAACGTAGAAATTCAAGATGGTGTCATCCATTTTCTCCGTCTTCCTTTCGAAAATATCCTTCAGCTCCAAGTAGTCCAGCGTCATGGTGGCCTTCTCAATTTTAACTTAGGTCTTTTCATCGTTAAGCTGTATGACTTTTTCCTGAAGCGAAGCAATCATTTGAGCCTGGTCAGAAATGAACTTGTCATGGGATTACACCATTCTTGCATAATTGGAAATTGTTTTTTTATGAGCTTCGGTGGCTTCATCATGACCGACAATAGTTCTCTTCTTGATCTCATCTCGGAACATTATCTCGGTTTTTGTATGGGCCTCTTTCAAATTCCTTCACCAAACTAGCGTTGCTCTTACTCTTTTGAAGTGTAGCCTCCCTCCCCTTTGTCAATTGCTCGATTCTGGAATCGCATTCCATTAACATCCTCTCATAATTATCCTTTTTCGACTCGAAGGAAAGGATCTCTTGGTGGTTGTTATAGTTTGTATCTACCAGTTGCTTACATAACTTCTCCTATTCTTCAGCGTGATCCAAATCACTTTGAATCGCTTAGAGATGGGCCATATAAGAATCTTTTCGAAGCAAACACAGGTCATGATCAAATTTAACTCCCTTTAGAAACCATCCGAGGAGCGCAGCTTCAAGCTTAAGAGGACCAGACGAGAGAATATAAGTTGGCCTCTTGCAGGGGCATGAAGGACCGAAAACAGACACTACATGAGTTGATAGAGTCTGGGTAGATGGAGAGACTTGGACAATGAAGTCGGAGCTTCAACTCCAATGAAGACTAGAGCCGGAGAAAATGCTTGGTGCTCGGAAGGATGAGAACCACGGTCTATCTTCGAATTCTCAGATGGTTCTTCCCGATCATCGGGAATTTTCCTCTTCTCATAACCACTCCTACAGACTCTGCCTTGGTCTCTATAGTCTAGACGACAAACTTCGGCTTTCGAATCTTTCCTCCTTCTCCACTCTTCCTCGGTTTCTCGGGGCTGATAGCGGCTTGAAGTCCGTCTTGACACGCGTTATGCGACTGTAAATTATTCAAGGTCCTCATAAAGTCCATGACCTCCTATAGTACCTGATATAAAAAATAAATGAAGAAATTTAGTGATAGGAAATGAATTCAAATAATGCATATGTAAGTGTATGTGACCCGAATGGAATGTATAATGTGTCATAGGCGTCCCAAAAGGACTTCACAAACCGATCGGGAATCCACTACATTGAGAATCGGCCGAAATCTAGACATAGCATGACCGGGGTGAGAAGACAATCCCTCGAAATCATCTCCCATGAGTTCATCAATGTTTACATAAACACTACCCAAGTCCTCAAATTTGATATCGATTTCCTTAGCTGGAGAACCATGAAGTCGCTCAACTGCTGGAGGAGCATCTTTAGTAATAATCTCTTGGGGAGGTAAATCAGGGAGAATAGGACTCATTCTCGGAGTTTCATCGCATGAATAAAAGTCTCATTCATTAGAACTTGTATCAAATTCCTCATCATTGGAGGAGGAATCATAGCTACTACTATTCTCAATTTCACCCTCTTTCTTATCCATGATCACTGCAGCCGTGTCCTCACGCTGCTTGAACTCCTCTTTCCGCTTCTCTTGGATCAGGGACATCCTAATCGAGCAACTAACTCCAATCATGATGCCTTTTCCTTTATCAATTTCTTCAGTTGATCCAACGGATGAACCTTCCTCTTTAGGTAGATCACCCTCTTCAGAGTCGTGCAATGAAGAAGTGGAGCATGTTCCAATCCTACAACAGAATGGAGACAGAACTTCAACGACAATAGCAGATCTCCTAGGATGCAATAACCCATATGGAAGCAAATTCTCATTCATTAGCAAAGACTTAAATGATCTATCTCTAGCATCTATGGACCTCAGAGTATGGATGATAGGATCAAGTGATGTATCTTTGTTTGGCCTCGTAATAACTGCAAGGAATATTCAGTCTATTAAAAATTCCGCACCATCGTATTAAATCTCAATGAGTAAAAGAGAAGACTTACCCCTATCATCCAAAGCTGATTAACTCCCTTAAGACTCCTAACGAAATAATATGGGGTCTAGAACTAGGACAAATTACTTTGAAGCTACATCACAATTTTGCTATTTCTTTAGGCCTTGATGGTCGCAAGAGATGGATGTTCGTCTCTCTTCTTGAATAAGAGGAAATATCTCAGCTCATCAAAGCTTGGGGCACGACTGAATGTCCGTATAAACAAAACCTGAAGGCAAGTCAAAATCGCGTATCCGTTGAGGTGAATCTGAAAACGGGCAATTCCCAAATTAAGATGAGTCTCTCTCAAGAAAGGATTGAAGGGGTACCGCTCCATTCAAGCACATGTACCGATGGCAGGCGATGTACCTTGAAGATGGCATGTGTGCAAACTCGTTTTTCAATGGAAGGAGTACGCCATCATCTGGGATACCATGCTGCAAACAAATGTTGTACATGACTTTACCAGAAATTATGGTGGAAGCTCTCTCCGAAGGGTTGAGTAAAACCCTAAAGTTTGGAGGAGTTTGATCTACAACCGGACCAACTGGAACCAATTGATCATATTCAGCTGGTGGTGCCGAAAAATTAGGCGCCGCTGAAACTATTTGTGAAGGCATAACCAATGTCGATTCGGCTTCCGAGAGTGCCAGACTTCCTCCACTAGATTTAGGACGCAATGATGGGTGCTTCATTCTGTATAACAGAACTTGTATGTGATGTAGTCAGGTAATTCTATTTATAACTAGAACAACCCATATGCTTAACACTTGAATTCCAAAAACATATCGATTTATGCCGACTCATCGGATTTCAACTGTTGACTAGGGCAAGTACAGTGTGTTGCCTATGTAGAACGGGCTCGATGTCGTAAACACTATAAATGCTCTATAATGTGTAGATAGTTCACTCCCAGCGAAGAAAGGAAAAAGCTTTTCGTATCATTTATTAAAATTATTTCTCATACACTTACCCATTACGTGAACGGATCTGTTGTCTGAAGCGACACTAAAAGCTCTTCCTATTCCAGGACACCGGCTATGTAATGACATGACCAATTCAAAGTGATGCCATGAGACACTACCCTAAGCTATTATCACCTCCCAGAAAAACCATAATCGATCCATAAGATGCCATGACAAATTAACGGTGTAACTTGGTGCAAGTTAATTCTGACTCTGTAGATGAAGGTAATAAAACATGTCAAGCACCAGGGCAAAACCCGAGCTTCGCTCCGTGAAGAATTCAAGACTTGATTTACTATCTTCTTCCACAAAGTCGCAATCAACTTGAATTCTCCATTGCATTTGTTATCAATACAACTTCATCACCAAATCGCTAAATAGATGCCAAAATCCACATCACCAACCTCAAGTCGAAAGGCGAATGCGGTCAATCTCAATTTGTTGGCGATCCAAGGTGGGCAAGATTAGCGGCAATCCATGTAGGTGATGTTTCAGGCACTAAGGGCTGGCTCAAGATGACGACGAAGTCAAGTGGGGTCGAGATCGACGACGCGATGGGGGGAGTGAGTTTAGGGTTTGGAGGCATTTGGATTGGGTCACAAGGAAAATGGCATGGTTCACTAATGAAAACATGGAATGATGGAAGGTCGGCTCAAATGAAGTTAAGTAGAAGATTGCATAAAAAAAATCTGCTAAGACCTTGGACCGCTTACGATCCATAGGTTATGAATCACTAGCAATCCATAAGATTGCAACCAATCTTCCTTAAACTCGCCGAGCATTATCTACGTGTTATTTGTGAGCATTTGGAAAGTTGTCGGGTTGAGATTGATTCATTGTTATAAGCAATGATAATTCACATTGGAACTCAACAGACGGCTGATTAACCAAAGCCAAATTCGCATGATGGCCTCAACGTGGCCAATTAAACTTCACAAAAGTGGAATTCGAAAGCACTTACTTCGAGAGCATGCCTTGTTTCAAATGAAGGCATACTCCGAGGTGTAAACGCTAACCAGGTTTTTAACCCAACAGAATTCGACGGGAAGTAGAACATCCACGTTAAGTCAAACATCTCAAGAATCAACTAGAAAGACCTGAATATAATGAAGAGAAAGACCCAAGAGGAAAAATACCAGAACATGCCAAAGTGAAGGATCCCTAGCGATCCATGAGGCTTCCTTATGGACCCTCCAAACTTCTTGCATCATAATCCAATACCTTTTTTGAGGATGTCACCAAGTTTCACGGTATTCAAAGCAAACAAGTTCGAGAAATAAGTGTTCATCTGATTTTAGTCATAGTTCGATTCAACCTATATACAAATCGCCATCAAAACTAAGCAATTAGTTACCAAATTACATGGAGATCGTCTACATAAGGCAAGGAGCACAAACCAAGTGATTCAAGAATATTCTAACTACATGGATTGCTAGTGATCCCTGCCCTATGGATAGCTAGCGATCCATCAGTTCAAGTCGGACCACTATGAGATTTTTGGAGCACATTCGTATTGTTAAGTTTAGGTCACTGGCAAAGCGACCTAGCCCAATATCCTTATAAGTACTCACCTATCTGCAACATAATGGGGATCTTTTGGATTGACTGCTGAAACTCTGCATAAACTATTCTTCACTCTTCTCCTCCCACACAATAGTCACCTAAGGGTTCACTATGATTCTCCAATAACTCTTGCACTTGTGACTTGATCTAACTTAGGAGATTAAGTCATATTGTAACCCTATTTCACTTATAACAATAATAAGCTAATAGAAAGTTATAAAGTGGAAGTAGGCTTCATTAACAGCCGAATCACTATGAAAATCTTCTTGTTCCTTTACTTTATATGAGATCTAGAATTGCTTTTTCTATTATATTTTCCTTGATAAACATGGTTGTTGCTTTCACACTCAATGTATGGTGTTGATCCATTTTTTGGGTTAATAGACCCCATGACAATTATCCTTGAAGATCAACAACCATTGGCCTCAACCAAATCATAAAATATCTATAATTATGAGGAACTTTGATATCTGAAAATCTGCAACACCTTGTTGGAGTTCCTGTTTTTAAAAACTCATATATGTTGACATTTAGCCATTTTTCAAATTTTTTTAAAATCAAATGAAGGGATTTTCCCATAACCTCTTCACTAAAAACATGTCTTTTCAACCACTGTTTAAAGGCTCTGGAAACAAATTTTCATAACAACCATTCTCATTTTATCTTATTCTTTCATCTCCATACTTTTGTGAGAAAAAATATATTGCATATTCTTCTAGTCTCTTTGCAAATACGTACTCTTTTACTCCAATTCTTCTAGGATTTGCAAGTCATACAATATCAGAGAATTCATACTTGAATCCATATTATTCTCTCTGATTTCATCATATTCCTAAAAAAAATTCAAAGATACATTGTTATTGGAGGTCCATAGGATCATTGTACTGAATCCGCGAGAATTCATATCGAAGATACAACTACTTGTCATACTTTACTGATGATTGTAATGAGAAGAAGGTGCTCTTATATCCCGTGAGTTAAGAGGGTGCATCTTATAGCCCATGAAATCATGATTGTTTTTTGATAACTTGAAATAAAGATTGTAAAGGCGTTCTTACCATATGTGGAAAACAAGCGGTGATAGTGAAATTCTATGCAGTGCAGTCCAAGACCGAATGTAGGATTGGTCAATCCAAACCGGTACTAAAATCCCTAGTGTTATTTTCTTTACTGCATTTCACTTTATTACTTGCTTATTCTATGATTATTAGTTTCTGTTTACAATTTGAATGGATAGAGTTTTTAATTCATAAGTAAGTTTTAGATAGTTAAAATACACACTTCACCCCCCTCTAGTGTATAAATAGCCTTAAGATCCGTTCCAGATTATGTTATAGAGGACCCACATTCCCACAATTCTAACTCTATGTTCTCTGATATTTAATGTATATTGTGTGTTGTTCTATCCTAGAGGCAAACATAATTACTGCTTTGTACCAATACTATGTGCGTATATATATATGTGTGTGAGTTATCTATTCAATGTTTAAATACATACCAGTGTTAGCCCAAGGGAGTATTCACGTGTGTACCCTATATTGACTTATTCTTTGTATTATCCGACAGTATAACTCAATAGCACTCTTGGATAACATAGGTATAAATGTGAGGGTGTTTACATCACATATTGAAAATTTCAAATAACTAATAGCATCTGGATAGAAGTGAAATTTTTAATGAAATGTGTTAAAGGAGTATGAGCACACACCAATTTCTCTGTCCCTGTCAATCTCCAGTGGTTAGATTTTTATCCCTTGTCATGCTGAAGCTCATTGTCTCAATGAACTGCAATCACACACAAAAGTTATTGCGCCCTTATATGGTGTTTTGAATACTGCCACTCTGATGCCTTTGTTGGAACACGGTATGTTTCACAATGGGTGAAATGGGTAAATTTAAAAAAAAATCCCTATTTGGATCTTAGTGGACCTGTAATATATTAACTAGACTTACATCCAATCTATCTATTTTAATTAAAATCATGTTTTACTATATAATATTCTATTTTAATTAATTAATCATATTCATTATTTTAATTTAATATTCATTTGAATATATCACACACACACAAATATATATGTTCATAATAAGACATGGTAATAAAATGATCTATAAACGTGTATATAACTATATACACACATATAAATATTTGGATTTATATCCGTTATATATAGATTATACTTATATATACATATGAAAAGTTCTTATGTGGGGAATATAAATGCCTAAGTATATGTTTGAATATACTATACTATATGTTTATGGTTTGTATACACGTATTAACAGTACCATATATACACATACACATACACTAATATATATATATATATATATATATATATATATATATATATAACACAGACACACATATATATCCATAAAATTATGTTATATGCAAATAATAATCCAAGAACAATCAACGAAATAAATTTCAATTTTAAATCTTTGATTAAGGAAATACCTAGTTGGCATCTAAGGAAATGGAAAGTATTTCCACCTTCCTCTCTTGTAAAATCCTAATTAAATTTTGATCCAAATCGTATATAGTGCTTGTAAATTCCATAATTATTCGTAGCCTAAAATAGTGGTATATTATATGATACTGCACAAATTTCAACTTGCATAAAATGATTAAGAAATACATATATGAAAAGATAAATAGATCAACATATTATTGTATTCACATATGTTTAACTTTGATTTTGTATATAAAACAACACACACACACATGTATATATGTATATATGTGTGTGTGTATATATATATATATATATCTATATATATGATATATAAAAACTTCCATGCGATTATAAATTAAGTTTTTATATATACACATATAACAATCACTGTTATTAGACCTGTTGGCACATGCTTTGGGCACTCTGCTGATATTACCGATCCTTGCTTTATGGTTGTACTAGAAGTGGATCCTCCTTCTAATACTATGATTAAGTGTAATTCATCCAAGCGAGTCTGGGAGCATGTGAAATCTGGAATGAGGTATTGTTTAAAGTACGATATCTATCATATATTCATTAGTGGTGACGATGAGGACTGGCGGTCATATTTCCATGCTATTGGGGACGATCTTATTTTTAGTACTCTAGATAAGGATGGTGAGGAAAATAGAATTGTTTTAGCTGATGAAACCTGGGATCGATAATACCTTTACTCCTGCAACTCGGTGGATAATGTTCCAAATTTGGCAGCTTTATTTTCTTATTTTACTTATGTCAGTGGCCCAGTGTCGGACGATGAAGACAATGATTCCTCCTCTTTGAAGGGGCCATAGTCTCATGTTTAGTTTCTAGCAGTTTAGGTTTCTCTGCCAAACTCCTATTTTTTTTAGCTGTTTTGGCGCATGTGCTGAGCACCTGTTTTGAACAAGTATTAATAAAAGTTGATGACCCACTATATAATATGCTCGCTTTACTAATAATACTAATAATCAAATAATTGACAAAATAAATTTCAAATTTATTTCTTTGACTATGTGGACAACAAAATATCATGATTTAAAAACAAAATTTAAGACATCGACTTTAGATTCACATCAACACACATGTTTGATTATATCCTAAATAAATGATTAGTGTGTGTGTATCGTTTAGCATTGCATAAAATATATTCACAAGAGATGATTCAAAAATACATAAGATCGAAATAAAATAGATAAAGCATCATTTTTTTCCTTTTGAATTTTATTTATAAATAACACATGGGGCAAATAAAAATTTAACAATATGCAATGGAAATTTAAGTATATGTTGAATACATTAATTTGGATCAACTACGAACATGTATAAGCTTATAAAACAAATATAGGTCTACCTGTGTAGATCCAGCCCTTTGTTACACTTTGGTTTGTAACTCGACTCCTAGATTCCTTGAATCACCACCCGATCTTGCTAGAATCGAATGAAACACTTTTATTGTATTTGGTTTGATGTATTTAAGGTGAAAAAAATTCGACCATCGGGGGGAAAGGAAGAAAAAGTGGCGATCATGAAAGCCGGAAGAAGGAGGAAAGAATGAATGAATGGATTAATGAGGAAGATTTATTTTATGAAGAGCATGAAAATCTTTCACATTCTCTTTTTTAACTCCTACCCCTTCAATTCCCAAGTTAAATCTAAATAAATATTTAGACCATTTCTTACTTTTTTATGGCCAACCATAAATTTTTTCCCTAAGTGAACCAAAAAATCCTAGGGCCTATTTAATTAATTAAATTTATTTGCTGTCGATTAAATAAATATATGATACCTTATATCAATATGCATGTATATAACTTTTATATACACATCCAAATTATTGTTAGTAGCTCCTAGAACGTTTCTAGGAACTACCCTACTTCCTAATTACACCATAAACATAAAATACATTAGTAATTAATATTTCTTAATTACATAATTTAATTAATTTACAACACTTTATGAATACGGTTTTGTAGCGAATTTAAAATACGATTGTGAGACTCGGAGGTGTTAATTCAGCCAACGATTAATATTGATTAACGTTCACATATCAGTTGTGCTAGTAATATAATAATTTGGCTGAGTTCATCGCTTGTGGATCTTTTTATATTTTCTTAAGGGTATCAATGGGGACAATAATTCACATACATTCTCTTCGCCAACTCTATATCACATTAAGATGCATAGAGATAGGTACTGGTCAAAACTCTAGTATTATCTACATTCAACTTGATCAGTACATAAATAAAGTCCTTGGGTCAATAATAACATATATGATTAACCATTCTACATTGGCTAGAGATCTTTTACTTTGAGTTAACTATAGTTGAGTACGATACTAACCTCATATAACAGAGAAGAAGGATTCTCTATTGAACAATGCTTCCATAACGCCCCATATTTTGGAGAGTCTGTAATATGAGAAATTAATTTAAATTAAATGGAATTGAATTGAATTAACAATATGAAGACATTATTAATTAAATAAATACAGCGACTTAATTGCAAGAATTACCTAAGGGAAATTTAATTAATTAAGCGCGGGACACTTTAAAAAGTTAGTTGGATGAACTAAAGGCATAATAGAGCAACTTCTTTGGCCTTGATTAATGAAAGAAAACAATTTAAAATTAATGGGAAGGATAGGTAAAAGGGGAATAAGTTATGGTCTAAACCCACTAATTTCTAACCCCACTTTCTCGTCACACTTCACATTCAATTCATTTCATTTTACACAAAATAAAATTCTTAAGAACACTAAGTAAGGTCAATCTTTCTACAAAGAAGAAGAAGACTCAAGATTGCAAATTTAAAGAGAAAAGAGATAAAAACAAACTTAAAGCAAGGTCAAGGCTTACCATCTTATATTTTGGCTCGGCCTAGTAGCTCAGTTGGTTGGGTACAATACCCTTAGGGCCCGCAACATAGGGAATTTGATGCGATACCAATCTCATCACCACCGCTATTTAGGTTGCCATAAATAAATCCCCTGAGCCTGACAGATTAAAAGGGTCATAGGTAATTAGAGGAAGGGGAAGAGGGCAGCCTGTCGATTTCTCTTTGGAACTTCAACAAGTTTTTTAATTTTTTCCCCAAAAAAATGTTTTCTCAAGCTAGGTGAGTAAAATCTTTCTCTAAAATCGAATCTAACCTATTGGGTTTAGATTTGATCTTCATATGAATGTTTTGATGCCGTTAAACATATTTGGATGTTTGAATATTATTTTAACGATGGTTCAAAATTTAATCACAGTGATTTAATGCATATTTTAGGGTAGAATATGGTCTAATTATATCCAAACGCCACGAAATTTTGGTATACATACATACATACATACATACATACATACATACATACATACATACATACAGACACACACACAAAAAAGTTGGAAATTAATGCATGCTGGCGTTAAAAATTACAAAGTCCACAAAAGCATATGGTAGCGACAATATAAACAAACTCATAGCGACGGCGTAGTAGCAGCGATGAGTTAGCTTCAATTAAGTATGCTACTGGTGAAGGCATATATATTTACTGCGAGATCTCCATATAACTTGTAGCACACGTTTATGTGTGCCTTTCTGTTAATAAAAGGCTATTAATAAAAAGAATTCAATAAATATGATTATGCAGGTTTTTTTTTAAATTTCGAAAAACCCTTTATCAGTCAACGAGATTTCATCATCCGTTTGCAATCTCAACCGTCATCTTTTTTGGGTCTATACATCAACGGAATTTCACTGTCAATTTGCAGCCAACACAACTAAAAAACTATTTGAAATAAGTGTTGTAACAACTAAAGCTTTTACATTTATAGCACATGACCGTTATTAATTTTTATTGAATAAAAATAAATTATTTCTATAAATGCACGTATTGTACTAGTAACATCACATGCAACATATAATCTCATAGATATCATAAATAATTAAAAATACAACGCAAGTATCAATATTTACATAAACTTTCATCAACTAAAACCAATATTCCATCAACCAACACAACCGTATCTACACAAATACTCATGTTCATCAATCCACAATTATAGTACACAACCATCAATAAAGTATCAACTCCATCAACACATGTCAACAATTACACTACAAAACGATCAACAACAGTAAAAAATTCGTACCTACTCATCATCGCCGCCATCATCTCCCGACCCATCCTCATCAGGCATCCTCCCGTGCTCTGCTATAAATGCCACAATCTGCTCATCTAGAAGCTGCGCCAGTCCTCCACCCTTCAGCCAATTATTGAATTCTTCCATCTGCTGCTTTAGCTGAGCTATCTCCTCCTAGGCCTAACATCCCCTATAAGCCCTCTGGGTCATATCGCCTGTAAATTATTTGATTGGAAGTTATAATTTAGGCTTCAGGATTAAATATAATTTATGTATTAGTTAATGAAGTAGTTTTCCTCCTGATTTCCATAACCACAACACCTATATTGAGTAGGCGGGTAAATGAGAGCATCCCAAGTACGGTCCTTCTCCTCTAAGGTCAATTCATGGCCAGGGGACTGCACCACTCGAGCTTTCTCTGCTTCGTATCTCTCTTACGATGACGAACAATAGTTTGTAATAATAAATAATAAAGAACTTATCAAATGTGAAGCAAAAAAATTAAACAAATTTACCACCGTAGATTTAAATTTATCATCCGTAAATTCATATGAAATATTTCCCTCCTCATCCGTGCGCTCGACGGCATGTGTTTGAGTGAAGGCCTCAGCCAGTGTACGCTCATAATTAAATTTCTAAAACTGAAGTTACATATACAAATGAATAATGTTACCGATACGAATAAATTATCTTACATCTATTTATAAATGCATTTTATAACTTTACCAATTCCCTATGATGCTGTTGGAAGGATTTTAACCCGCCGTGGTGTAAAGCAGGATTTTTAGCCCTATTTGCACGGTTCCATGCCGATAATTCCTACAAATTTAAATGCACAATTAACTAAATAAATGCACCTAATATACGAATTTTAAACAAAATGTAATAACAAAACGAAATGACATAACTTACCTTCAACTCCGGAGTTTCCCATAGCTGCAGAAATTGAGCCCAAGCATCAGCTTCCATCCAAGATGGCTTCTTTCTTGCTTTCTTAGCTTTTGATACGGTGTCTATATAATTTTTACGCATTCTTTGGTTTCAGTGATTAACAAAAACAACCATATCCTACGGGTCGACACGAACAGCGGCCTGCATATTGAAATTGAAATTGGTTTGAATTATATACATTGCATTAATTTACAAATAAATTGTAAATTTAAACCTACCATCAAGTCGGTGAATATGGCATTCTTAATATGATCGAAAATGTCGTCCAAGTGAGCCCAACATCCTGACATCCGTCTCCTGAACACCTTCTTGGATACTTGCAAAATAAAATCCGACGACTGAACCTCAAACCCCCTGTGCAAAATAAGATGTACGAACTTAATAAATATTAAATAGTAAACATGTAATTAATTTGATACATACCCCACACTCTTTGGAACTACCTGTACCACCGGACATAAATCCGGTGCTGTGCCGTTGGCACCCACACCAACGGAAAGAGAAGGCTGAGATCTGCTCGAGTGTCTCCTATGCATATCTTCTACAATCATATCATTTCATATAATGATAAAAATACCAGCTCATTATTACAAAACATGTTTGATTAATGATCATCATATAAAACTTACACTAAAACATCATGAACGAGACAAGATCTCTGAGGGTATATACGTAATTAAAAAAACAATAAGACATAACTCACAACATAGTCATCATTATTGATAATAGCTGAAACTCAGAATATACATTATACAACAACTAATACAAAAATTTGAAATTTTCAGTCTTCATCGTCTTCTGGTTCAGTCTCGGTCTTGTACTCTATATTATTCTCTTCTCTACTCTCAAATGCTTCTATTACAATATTTGATGCATCATTTAACAAACCCAAATCAATACCATCAGCTATTATTATTTAATCATTTGGCTCAAGATCCATTCGTACGCTGCTTCTTCTGGAATATTTAAACATAAATCTTGCCTTTGTTTTAAATATAGCAGACTAATCTGCATTATCTCTTTTTAAGGATGGATATGGAGCAAAATAAGCTTGTAATGCTTGCTTGGTCAATACGAAAGGATCATACTTATAGTAATTCTATGTGCTTCATTTCTATAAGTTTATAATCTTTATGCACATTGATTTCAGAACCAGGAATATTGCTGAAACAATTGTACTTGAATAAAAAAACTTTTTCTGTAGGTTGTACATAATATATCAATTCTAAAACCTGTGTTAAGATGTCGTAAAAATCTTTTATGTGCTCATCTGGATCGTCGCTACCATTGACAAATACACCACTGTTATATGTTAATTTTTCAAGCACCATAATCCTCAGTGTTGAATTTAAATCCATTGTGAAGAATATTGGATAAGTCTTGACATTTCTTTTTGGTCCGAGCACAAGATGTTGTAATCCTTCATCAACGGCTTGATTTCTTGGATCATAAACGTAGTTCAAAATCCATTTAGAAAATTCCTTACAGAGACCGCCAGATGAATGTTGTGATTCGTAAATACTGTGAATATATATGTACTATATGTTACATTATGATTAATATGTAAGTATCATCGAAATAAATATGAATTTATAATTACCTAACAAATGGTGCAACTTCAACACAGTTAAGAAGAACATATGTGTGTGCAACATGTTGATCTCTATCATCTAACCATATTTCCACACATTTTCCAACAGGTCAGCCATGTTGTCTAAAAGTAGACAACATTGTTTGAGAATAATCTTCTTCAACGTCTTCATCATTACAAGGGCCACTTACAAATGATAAGTTCACATGGTCACTGAAGTAATGTGAGAAAAAGAATGAAGCTTCTTCTTCAAGATATGATTTGCAAATTGAACCTTCAACTCGTGCTTTCTGTCTAATTTTTTTCTTCCGATGATTCAAGTACCTATTACAAATTAATTCAATTAAAATGCACGTACGTAAATCTGAATTTTAAACTAACAATAATTTTACAGATATTTACTATTACCTCTCAAATGGATACATCCATCCAGATTGCACAGGACCTTGAAGAAGAGCTTCAGATGGAAGACGAATAGGTAAATGCTCCATTACACTAAAGAATCCCAGCGGAAATAATTTCTCCAGTTTGCATAGCAGTATTGGGATTTCTACTTCAAGTTTACGTAGACGGTTGATTTTTAACGTTTTCGAACAAAGCTGTTTGTAAAGAAGACTTAATTCTGTTGTAACACTCTATATTTTTATGGGTAACAGTTCTTTGAAAACCACTGGTAATAACTTCCGTCATGATATGACAATCGTGACTTTTCATCCCACTTAATTTATTGTTTTTAAAGTCAACACATCTACGGAGATTAGAAGACATCCTATTAGGGCATTTTAGTCCTTCCATCCACTTTAGCACAAGTTTTATTTGCTTGTTGTATAGCTTATCACATGCTTCGGGTTTTTTATTGTCATTGGGCTTCATATGAAGTTCGAGACATTTATAAAAGTTTGCTATATCAAGTCTTGAATTCAGATCTTCCTTGGTTTTATGTTTAACATTTATAATTGTACTAAACACGTTATCAAACACGTTTTCTTTATGTTGCATCACGTCAATTTTATGTCGAAGTAGGAGATCTTTCCAATAAGGTAACTACCAAAACATACTTTTTTGCACCAATTATGAATGTCTGATTTACCTGGAATTTTAGTATGTGTTCCAGTTTCATGTATCTTCGGGTAGTCCTTTACAATTTCATATATTTCTTCGCTTAACCAAATCTTTGGTGGTTGCATACTCTCTTCTCTGTTAGGTTTAAAGTTTTTTATTTCTTCTAAAAGTATGATTGGGATGGAGAAAACACCGAAGCAATCAAACCAAGAAATTTTCCTTCCATATCATAAAGAAAATGATCGTGTTTCTTCCATGCAATAAGGATAGGCTAGACGACCGGTCGTACTGTGACGACCCAGAATTTTAGTTAATATCAATTTAGTAATCTGTATTAATAATTAAATTGATTTGATAATTTTTCTTTATAATTTTAATTTAAATTGATAAATTTAATATTTTAAAGGTTAATAAATATTTAATCTGGCAATATTGATAAGAATTATATTTCAAAGCTAATAAATTTTTATTCTGTTTATAATATATATATATATATGATATATATTGTGAATAGAAGATCATTTGTTTTAAATAAAAGATAAATTTCAAATTGTAATATATATGTATGTATATGTTATAATTTGATGTTGTTTTGAAATTTAATTTAATCTATTGATAATGTATATGTGTATGAATATATAGTAATTTAAAGCTTTGTTTTAGAATCAATATTTTTCAAAAGTTAATTTAAGATTAATTCAATTGTTTCAAAATGTAAGATAATTGTTTATTTTAAAATATGAAAGTTTAAAAAAGGTTTGATCAAAGTTTTATTTTTTTCTTTAAAGTACTTAAAGTAAAATGGTTATAAATGTGTATATATAAATGTTTTAGATTTTTAAATCCACGTATAAGAATTTATTTATATTATAATTAGTTTTAGAACATTTTCTTTTAAAGGTAAACTTATATTTATTAATTTAGAGAATTAAATATGTAAGTTTATATTTACATTTAAATTAAATAAAAATTTAATTAAAAACACTTAATAATATGTGTAAACATATTAACATGTTTGTGACATATGTAAATCAATTAAGCAAATTAAATGACATGTGTACGGTAATTAAGTAATATAGTTGACAAATGTAAGAATGTAAACAAGTATCTTCATTTTTTTTATTTTAATAAACATAACATAATTCAATTTAAAATAAACTTTTTCATCTCTTCTTCCATTTTTTTCTCAGCTGAACAAAGATGATTTCAAGTTTAAAAAAAAACTTCTCAAGCCCAAAATTCAACGATTCCAAATCTAAAGTTCAAAACAAAAAATCATTTTCAAAACCTGAAACTAAATCTGCAATTTACAAAACAAAGTTCTTCTCAACAATCAAACCTGCAACATCATATCTTCCGCATTTCAAAGAAATCAAGATCAACAGCAAGTCAGATCTGTTTCAACCTTTAAATCATCAATTGAAGGCACGCAGTAAGATTTTCAACATCAAAGCATTTTTCAGATCTAAAATGTTCAAGCCCGGAATTTACTGAAAACTGCTCTACTTCAAAATAAGGTGAGTAAACCTCTTAAAAACAGTTTTAATCATAGTGCAGTTGAATTTATTTTTGCATGCGATGAATTTGGCTTTGTTAATGAATATTTGTACTGTCATGTGTATATGTTGTTGATAGGAAATGCCTGAGAGTAGGAAACTGTTATGTTCATCTCTGTTCTTTTGCAAAAAAAACTGTTTTCTTAAGGAAATTTCAAAAGAAAAATAAAACTCTTTTAATCTAAACTATATTAGATCTTGATATATAAATAGAAGTTGTTTGTTATTGTTTGTTGTTAATTTTAAAAATAGTTTCATAATTTAAAATGCAACAAATAATTATAAAAAAGGAATTAACAGTAAAACTAGGATTTTTGTTAAAAATCAACAGTCTTAAAATTTAATTTGAATTACATGCATGTAATCATGATGGAAAATCATGATTTTAGATGATACTTTCATAATTTTTAGTTGGGTATTTCGTGTGAATTCTGGGTTTGAACGTTTTGGGGATTTTGGTGAATTGCCGTTGACCAACTTATTGTTTTGAGTCGAATTGATGGAAACTCATTCTTCCTACGAGACCCTACGGTTTTGTTTGTATCACCCACTTTTATGGCTAGCAGCTGGAATTTAATCATGTAACAATTTCGGCTATTTCTTATTTACTTGAAACCCTAGACACTATTATAATATCACTGGATTTCCTATCAAATGTTTTGGTTAGCGTAAGGTAAAAACTTTTCCATGTTTATGTGTGGGAAGTCTTACGTGATACCTTTTCTTTTCAAAGGTTTTCAAAATTAAGCAATTTTAACCCGTTTACGCACACCAAACCCCTGTCTGACCCGAGTGTTTATTTTTTGTTTTATTAAACTCTTGGGTATTCATATTATGTATGAGTAGTCGAGTGATTCAGGTTAGCTTGACAAATTCTGAAGGGGATATGGAGCAGGAGGCTTCCACGTGTAGATATATTATGGTTCTGCTGTGTTTGTGTTGTATCTGTATATTGTGTACTTGAGTTGTATAGTTAGACATATGTTTATAACTGTCTAATATGTGTTGTATAAATTGTGTACTCTAATGTAATATGATACTATGTAATATTTTACGTGATATATTATATTTCATTCGTTCCGCTGTGAGTTTTCTGATGTTGTTGTGTTTCTTTCTTCTCTTTCTTTTCTTCTTCTATCCCTTTCTTTCTTAATTAGTGATGCGACTTTCTGGTGTTAGAAAGTTGGGTCGCTACAGTTGGTATCAGAGCATTAGGTTGGGTGAATACCTAGGCTCTGGAGTGGTGTCTTTCTTGAGAGAGCGTACTTGTAATTATATATATATAACTATATATATATATATATATATATATATATATATATATATATATATATATATATATATATATATCCACCTGATCTGTTGGGTTATCTGTCCGGATTTTCCAACATAAGTTTTAGAGGTAGATGGTGTAGTGGTGTGTGTGTGTAACACGACTGCCACTAATGGAAGAGGTCCATATGTTTGAGGTTGGAAGTATATTTGTCGAGACTGTAGACCTAATACCATCTCGAGTAAGATTTGTGGTTTGGAGTAAGGATTTCTCTGATATCCGAAGGAAATCTTTTTAAAGATTTGGAGTTTATCTTTGAAGTGTAAGTTTGGATATGTAGGAAGTGCAGAAGCAAGTGATGATATCTTGATAACTGCGTAATGAGATGCAGTATCCATGGAGATTTCAGAAGATGTTTTCTCTTGAAGCAGTTTTAAAAGTAGTTGAGGAGCAGTCTTTACCTTCCGCAGGGAAGATTCGTTTGTGTCTGGATCTTTAGCATGGAGGTTGGCTATTTTGGAATATGAGACTAAGGTCTATGAGTTGCTTCGCGTTGGCATGGTCTCATTTGTCATTCCTTAAGTAGAGCGAGATTTTAATGCTTGGTTTGGAGCCCAAATTTCTTAAGAGCTTGTCTGCCATCTCGAAGGTCCGTTGTATGGTTTGTTGATCATTTTGGTTTTTGAGGAGTCTTTGGATCAGGAGTCTTTGGTTGGCTGTGGTAGCAGTTCAGTTCGAAGTGTTCCGTGTGCTGACGAGAAGGTCTTTTGGCTTTGCAGTATCATCAAGTAGAGTTTGGAAACAGCAGTGTGGCTCGTTTCTCCGATGGTTCAGGAATCTTGGTGGTTTTTCTCTTTCAGCAGTCCGGGCAGATGGTGAAGTTTTCCTGAGGGTTAACCTTGTTTGGAATTTGGATTGTTCAGATCTTGTTTTTGAGTTTGGATTTCTGTTATAAGGTAGTGTGACCGAGTCAGATGAGTCACTAAGATTTTATGGATTTGATGAACAAAGTTTTCTGGATATATTGGATAAGTTTGTACTCGTGTTCATCAACAGTATTCTTATCTGTTTCAGAATCAGAGTTGTGCAGCGAAAGCGAGGTAGCAGCTGTAAGAGGAAGGAAGTAAGTTCAGTTTGCTATTGCTTGGGAAGTAGAGCTTATGTTCTGGAGTTCGACGGATCTTGGAAGACTTTACTGTTGAATAGGATGCAGAAACTAGTTTGCTTTGGTCTAGTTGTTTCTGGGAGAATCAGCATAGGTTGAGATGAATAGGAAGAAGATTGGCAGCCCAGGATTGTCTGTTGAGTTATGCAGATACGAGATAAGGAGTTTGGAATTTGAAGTTGGAGACTTCATTGTTGTTAGGATTTCTCTGGTTAAGAGAGCAGTAATTGGATAAGATTGGATGGCTAGTTCTGAGGCATTTGGAATTTCTTATCTGTGTTTTTGATAAGATAAGATTGAATTGCTAGTTTGGATAGCTGGAATTCATTGTATTTCACGTATCTCTGAGGAAGTACATGTATGATTCATCATTGGTTGTGGAATATGTAGTTCAGTTGGATTTGGAAGTTGTGCTAGATTTGAGTATAGTCTGATGTTCTGTTCAGATTGATGGATCTAGAGATGAGGGAGCTCTGGATTTTGGTGGTGTAGTTTGTTAGCTTTTGCAGAGCGAGCCTCCTAGTGATTTATACTTGAGAAACTCTAGATAGTGTTAGTAAGATTTATTCTGATTTGTGTTAGGATAATTAGTTAGGTTTGTTTGTTTGATTGATTGCTATGGCTGTTAGTAACGGTTGTTAGGTATGCTTTGCTGTTTAAAATTGAAACCTTTGCTGGGTTATTAAATTACCTTTGCATTTAAATTTTGGAGACGAAATTCTTTTTAAGTGGGGAGGAATGTGACGACCCAGAATTTTAGGCAATATCAATTTAATAATCTGTATTAATAATTGATTGATTTGATAATTTTTCTTTATAATTTTAATTTAAATTGATAAATTTAATATTTTAAAGGTTAATAAATATTTAATCTGACAATATTGATAAGAATTATATTTCAAAGCTAATAAATTTTTATTCTGTTTATAATATATATATTGTGAATAAAAGATCCTTTGTTTTAAATAAAAGATAAATTTTCAAATTGTAATATATATGTATGTATATGTTATAATTTGATGTTGTTTTGAAATTTAATTTAACCTAATGATAATGTATATATGCATAAATATAATGCAATTTAAAGCTTGGTTTTAGAATCAATATTTTTCAAAAGTTAATTTAAGATTAATTCAATTGTTTCAAAATGTAAGATAATTGTTTATTTTAAAATATGAAAGTTTAAAAAGGTTTAATCAAAGTTTTATTTTTGTTTTCTTTAAAGTACTTAAATTAAAATGGTTATAAATGTATATATATAAATGTTTTAGATTTTTAAATCCATGTATAAGAATTTATTTATATTATAATTAGTTTTAGAACATTTTCTTTTAAAGGTAAACTTATATTTATTAATTTAGAGAATTAAATATGTAAGTTTATATTTACATTTAAATTAAATAAAAATTTAATTAAAAACACTTAATAATATGTGTAAGCATAATAACATGTTTGTGACATATGTAAAGCAATTAAGCAAATTAAATGACATGTGTAAGGTAATTAAGTAATATAGTTGACAAATGTAAGAATGTAAACAAGTATCTTCAATTTTATTTTATTTTATTTTAATAAACATTACATAATTCAGTTTAAAATAAACTTTTTCATCTCTTCTTCCATTTTTTTCTCAGCTGAACAAAGATGATTTCAAGTTTAAAAAAAACTTCTCAAACCCAAAATTCAATGATTCCAAATCTAAAGTTCAAAACAGAAAATCATTTTCAAAACCTGAAACTAAATCTGCAATTTACAAAACTAAGTTCTTCTCAACAATCAAACCTGCAACATCATATCTTCTACATTTCAAAGAAATCAAGATCAACAACAAGTTAGATCTGTTTCAACCTTTAAATCATCAATTGAAGGCATGCGGTAAGATTTTCAACATCAAAGCATTTTTCAGATCTAAGATGTTCAAGCCTGGAGTTTATTGAAAATTGCTCTACTTAAAATAAGGTGAGTAAACCTCTTAAAAACAGTTTTAATCATAGTGCAGTTGAATTTATTTTTGCATGCGATGAATTTGGCTTTGTTAATGAATATTTGTACTGTCATGTGTATATGTTGTTGATAGGAAATGCCTGAGAATAGGAAACTGTTATGTTTATCTCTGTTCTTTTGCAAAAAAAACTGTTTTCTTAAGGAAATTTCAAAAGAAAAGGAAAAATATTTTAATCTAAACTATATTAGATCTTGATATATGAATATAAGTTGTTTGTTATTGTTTTTTGTTAATTTTAAAAATAGTTTCATAATTTAAAATGCAACAAATAATTATAAAAAAGAATTAACAGTAAAACTAGGATTTTTGTTAAAAATCAACTATCTTAAAATCTAGTTTGAATTACATGCATGTAATCATGATGGAAAATCATGATTTTAGATGATACTTTCATAATTTTTAGTTGGGTATTTCGTGTGAATTCCGGGTTTGAACGTTTTGGGGATTTTGGTGAATTGCCATTGACCAACTTATTGTTTTGAGTTGAATTTATGGACGAGGCTAGTTTGTATGATGAGGATGAAGGGAAAAATGCTATTGGATTTTTCCTACGGTGGGGTTGATTGGATTCGAAGGAATTAGGGTTTTAGCTTGATTGTGTTTCGGCTTGGCTGTAGTGGCTGTCGCGACTTGGTTATTTGACCGGAGTTGTTCACGTTTGGGGGAGATGTAGCTCGTGGACGTGGCGTTTCAATGGTGTGGTCGACGAAGATCATCGGCAACGAGAGGGTCGGCGTTGAAGGGTTTCTGGTGGTCGAACTTTCTGCAGTAATTCGATCTTTGGGTCGAATTTCGATTCGTAGGTTATTTGTTCGATCTGGGTTGAGGAGCAGTTCGTCGAAGTCATTTGGGGTTGGTCGGCGATCGGCTTGATGGTCGGAGTTTTTTGGGTTGGTGGTGCATGTGCACCGTGTACGTTTTGTGCACTGGAGTTTGAAGTTTTGGGGAAGAAAGGATTTTCCCGAAGTTGCTCTCGCGACATTCTCGTGATCAACTCAAAGTCGAAGGGGAGCTGGAGTGTCTCGGGGAAGGCTCGTGAAGATTGCAGTGCTTGTCTCGGGTTTTGGTTGTTTGTTTTCTGGTTAGTATAGTAATGATAAGTTTACAAGTTAACTTGTTATCTTTAACAAATTCAAGGTTTAAGTTTTTACTAAAAAGGAATAAACTTAAAAGTTAAAACTTGTTCATTGAAAATAAAAGTTAATCAAACATTTAAAAATGTAAATTAAATTTATATTTAAAATTTAAAAATGTTTTAAGATGATTTCTTTTGTAAGTAATTATCTTAATTAAATTTTAAATTTCAATTTAAAAGAATGTTTTGAATTTAATTACTAAATCAAAGTTTTAAGTTAAATTTTTAAGTAATGATTTAAAAACTAAGTTTCAATTTGTATTGAAAATAAATAAGTTTAAATTAGATAATTAAAGTGTTTTAAATTTTAAATTTGATTTTAAATGCCTTATTTTCAAATAAGGATATTGTTATGATTTGAAAACCAAATTGAATAATTTGTTTTTACGTTATTAAAATTTGATCAATTTCAATTAATTTATTTATGAAGATAAATAATGTTAAATTATTTTGATATGAACTTCAGAATACTTAATTAAAATATGATTTGTTAATAAGTAAAAGCTTAATTAAGATTAATGTTTTTCTTAATTAGTTAAGGGTTTTTAAATATAAGAAGTTAATTAATTAATTATTTAATTAATTTTAAATAATTAGTTAATTGTTTATTTAATCACTTAATTATGAATTAATTAAGTGTAATTACTTAATGAAGTAATTAATGGTTAATTATTGAATGTAATTAAGAATGGAAATTACTTATGGAAGTAATTAGTGGAAAATTACTCATGGGAGTAATTAAATGGAAGTGATTAATGGATAATCACTCGATGTTATTAATTAAGGAATTAATTAATACAATTGTTTTGAAGTTAATTAATGATGGAGTAATTAATTAATTATGAATTGAAAATTATTTAACAATGGGATTAATTATTTATTAAGTAATTAATTAAGAGAGTAATCAAGATTTATTAATGGAAGTAATTAGAAGATAATTACTTATGTAAGTAATTAAGAGTTAATTACTTAGTTAACTTTAGTTAATCAATTAATGTGATTTATTAATTAATGATTGTGATTAATTTAATATTAATTACTAAGGGTAATTAATTAAAAATGTAATTAATTAATAAAGTAATTAATTAAGGATTTATTAATTATTTTAAATTGATTGATAATTACATAATAAAGTAATTAAAGATTAATTAATTTGAATAATTAATCAAAGGGTTAATATAATTAATTAAAATATTAATTAAGATAAGTAATTACAAGTTATTAATTACTGTTTATGATTAATAAGATGATTAATCACAAGTTAATTATTTATTAAAAGGTTATTAATTAATAAGGGGATCATTAGTTAATATAATTAATGAATTAATAAAGGAGATTAATTTAAGTGTGATTAATTAATTGTAATTAATTGAGGCTTAATGTAATTAATTATGGTTGATTAATTAATGGAAGTAAATGTAGGATCATTAATTTTTGTAATTAATGATAGTAATTAAAGGTTAATTACTGTATATGGTTAAGGATAATTTCTTGAATGTAATTAAGGGAATCAAAGAAGATTAATTAAGGAAGATCATTAAGGGATGATTAATTTATTTATTTGGAATAACAAAATGAAGAAGGTTTTAAGTAATCCAATTGATTAAGAGTTAATCAATTCTGTCTATGGATGATTGCTTGATATTGGGTGATTGATATTGGATGTTGAATGATATTGGATGATTTGGATATCTATGATATGTGATATGCTGCTTTGTGAGATGAATGGTTGATATGAATTATCTATTGTGATAATGTGATTCATCTATCTGTTTATATCATCCTGAATATAAGTTTAATTGTTTAAACCCTTAAAACAACTTGGACATTAAAATGGCATTTGGATTCATTGAGACCGGGATCGGGTTTCCATATTTGGATATCCGAAAACCACATCAATCCAAATTAAACATTAGGTCGTGAATCCAAGTGGAGCTTAGTGAAGACTCGAAGTGTAAGAACTATACATCAGTATCACTCTGTGGGTGATTCCGTGATGAGTTTAACAGAGATAGTACTTATAGATTCGAGATGGTGATTTAGAGTGCAAGGGCTATGGTCGATGACTCCGAGGGTGATTCCAAAATGAGTGCAACGAGATAATGCCTTCGGTTTCGTTCGAACCCGGAACGAACTTGTATGCATTGAATGCTTTCAGAACATCGTCAGGTGGACGATGAGCATTCTAGGATAGATGTGTTCTATAAAGGTAATCGCAGCCTCAAGCCTCATCAACCGGAAATGGCTAAAACAGGGGAGGTGCAGCAAGGCTAGGTGGGTAGCACCCATTTCAGGGTGAGGTCATTCCTGTCTGGATGTCCCTTTATTTCGGCTTAATGGGTGGTTGATCGCGCCAACCACGGGGTGATCTTACTCGGGACTGTTCAGTAAGGAATGATTCCGGCTTTACGATGCAGGGAATTGGGAGTAATCCTCGGTACTGTGATCTAGGCCACGTACTGTGACGGGCGGTATCCCGATAGCATATGTCATTTTGCAGCATATACAACTGCTGTAAATCCAGCTTCTATAAAGTTGAATTTTGATTTCATAGTGATGCATTCAGTGGTTATTTATAATTCGATTCCACGTTTACAACCATCCCATAATGGTCTCTTAGCGGCATCCAATAACTGTATCTGGTTTCCAGTGCTTTAAATATTGACACTTACTACAAGGACAACAAAGTTCTTTGTTATTTCCATTATTAGATATTGCGAATCTAATAAATTTGTGTACACCGAAATATTCTTTCATCGAGCCTTTCTTTCCAGTTCCAATTTCATACGTCCATGTACGGTCGAAAAAATAATCGAACATTGTTCCTAATTTGAAAAAAATAGGTTAGTAATTTCGACATCACTTCACTTTACTTCTATTCAATGCACAACTTCTCACCCAAGTGATATATTGTTGTTTTTTCATTTTCTAAAATAAAGTAAAACCTTTTAGGACTAAAGGCTTCACACATCACACTACTGTCTAATTTCGACAAAGCTTCACTTCACTTCCCTTCTACGCATAACTTTGCATCCAAGGGGAGTATTTTATTTGTTGTATTTTCTAAAATAAAGTAACGCATTTTAGGACCAAAGGCTTCACACATCACACTTCTATCTAATTTCGACAGTACTTCACTTCAATTCTCTTCTATGCATAACTTTGCATCCAGGGCGAGTATTTTATTTGTTGTATTTTCTAAAATAACGTAAAGCCTTTTAGGACTAAAGGCTTTACACACCAACTTCTGTCTAATTTCGACATCACTTCACTTCACTTCTCTTCAACGCATAACTTTGCTTCCAAGAAGAGTATTTTTGTTGTTGTATTTTCTAAAATAAATTAAAACCTTTTGGGACTAAAGGCTTTAATTTGTGGTTGTATTTTTTATAATAATACTTAATGCTTATTTTCAAATCAATATTATATTCATTTCAAATTTTTTAAATAATCGATTTTAGTACTGTTACCTAGCTACTTGGCTCGGCCATAAAGTGACAGTTGCAGAGGTTATGGTTGAGCCTAGAGGGGACTCAAGCCAAGATAGATATGGAAGTATAATGGTTTGATGTAACCTGATTGGTTTAGTATATTTATGGCTTGGCATGTTTGAGGTGGCTCGGTGTGTTTTTGGTTCGGAATTCTTGGGACTGATTCCAGTATCAAAGCCAGGTGCAGGTCAATGCATGGTTTATAGTGGTTCGGTATTGGGCAATGGATCCGTCAAGATACTTAAACGGAGGTGGGTTGGTTGAGTATTGAATTGGCATACGTGGGTCGGCGAGCGTGGGTCAGCAGTTCTGGGTCAGCCTAGGTAGTTCAGTGTGAATGGGATCGGCCTCAGAAGAATTTTTCATGTGATTCGGCTCTTAGTGGATCGGCCATAGTGGGCCGGCCATTTTGGGTAGACCTAGGTGGTTCGACATACCTGGGTCGGTGCACATCAGGAGAGTTAGCATACTCTTTGATTTACAGCAAGATTATGTAGTCGATAGTGTTTTGCTTCGAGAGCACCACTAGCTACCCCAAGTTCCTTGAGAGCCTACTTCGAGTCAGCTACGAGACAACCCCTGGATCGGCAACAGCTGGATCGGCTTGCCTAGGCCGGTCACCTTAACCTAGCAGCTATGGGCCAAGCTATCTCTGTCATAGGCTTGGACATAGGAACCGGCCTATCTTCGTCTATAAATAGAGGGGCAGGACCCAATTTAGGAAAAATTCTCTAATTTTTTTTTCAAGTGGAAACCCACCCGAACCCTAGTCACAGCGTAGTGCCTCCACATAGTGAATTTAAAACTCGACTTAATGAAGGAACATTCTATCCACTTCCCTTACATCCTATGACTGACTAGGGCATAAAGGATCAAGCGACAGCTTCTGGATGGCAATAAGGGAACGAGCAAGCAATCACTACTCAAACGATACTCCCAAAGGTTGAAGAACTTAGATGATATGACTCTAGGAAAACGTCAAGATGACTCCAAGCACCATTCTTCACTGACCTAGCACTTCGAATTTAGTGACTCCAAGAAAACCAATGTTTGACTCTAAGCAATTTGTTCCAAATGCTAACAA
Source organism: Allium cepa (assembly GCA_030765085.1). Classification (NCBI taxonomy): domain Eukaryota; kingdom Viridiplantae; phylum Streptophyta; class Magnoliopsida; order Asparagales; family Amaryllidaceae; genus Allium; species Allium cepa. The sequence goes on along the minus strand of CM060938.1, from coordinate 257,963,279 downwards.
GGATATCATACTAATCGCGTTTGAGGGGAGTCGACCTCCAGATATATTTTGGCAGCTAGTTAGCTGGAGAGACTCCTACGACCATGGATCATTTCTATTACAAAATGAATCAGAACCAAAGTGAGGAGGAATGGAATAGACTAGGAAAAATAACAATGCAGGCCCGTTGGCTAAGGACTCTGATTCCAATAGACAAAACAAGATCTTAAAATTCGACTCATATGCTCTTCGAAAGATTCAATCGATAGCCTCTACTTGGAGACTCGTGACTCAGAGTGGTACTGGAAACCAACCTCGAGAGAGTCCACTAAAGTCCAGAGAAAATCAGGGGAATGTTGTATATTCCAAGATGCACACTGATCCTAACACTAGCTATTACAAACACCTCCAAGGTGTGATCGAAAAGCTGATTTGGAAAGGAAAGCTTCAATAGTATGTGCAAGCCTTGCAGAATGGAAAGCCAGGAACTTCGGATTCCCATCAATGAAGAACTCTAATTAACAATTGGACCGTTGGCAGTTGACATCCCGCTAGAAGGGGCTAGGGTTATAGTTAAATAACGGGCACACCATGCTGCTCCACTTATCAATGAGATTTATACCAATCTTCTTTGGATTATTTCTATTTCAATTTCAATTGTGCTTTGAATTATGACCGACATGAACTAAACTTCTTCCAAAACGATGCTGGTGACCAAGTACTTAGAGCTTGCCACCAACCAATCCACACAGACCTTGATCAGACCTATGGAATTTCATCAATACAAGCATGATTTGATCGCTCATCGTTAATCATGTGCCTTTGATTTGGGGCCAAGGACTAGAGATTGAAAAGCTCATCACGGTTAGAGTCTAATACAGAGCTAACCTGACCGACTGTCCATTCATCGACCTCCACATTTTACTTGGAGACCTAAACAAGGCTTGGAATGAATATGGCCCGATCATCCACTCAAATCGAGTCATAAAACAAAGTTCAACAAAATATAAGTGCCTCTCCTAAAGCTTAGTGACGTCAGGATCTATCTAGAGTGGACGTGATTTGATAATCTACACATCAAATCGTACCCTGAACGCAAAAGGTAGTTCGAAAGCCCGACTTGCAGTAGCTATGATGGTCTGCCTACTCGTCAACCATCGCTTTCAATACATGGACATGATTGCACCTTGAAACTTATACAACTTACTTTGTCTATTGAATAATCCATTATACACGTTTTCTAGAAAGAGATACGAAGAAAATTTTGCAAGACTTGATTATCCAACCCTAACATGGATGCGATTCAACCATCTATTAGATACCTCCTTCCTTGACTTGATTGGAAGAGCTACAATCACTAAGCAGACGAGAATAGACTGTCCAATTTTCAAGTTTCATTGTTGATGCTGGGGGCAGAGTCCCATTCGATGAGCAAAAGCGTTTCGACCATTCATTCAACAACATTAGCCTCAATATGGTAAATGAAATACAAATCAAACAGGTGGAAATATGAATGCTCTCAACAAAAATCTCTAAGTCCCTGAAGCGGACTAGAGTACTTTGAGTCCCCAAAATGCGGACTATAGTATAAACGGCTTGAGAAAAATCTCTAAGTTCCTGAGGCGGACTAGAGTACTCTGAGTCACCAGAGCGTGGACTAGAGTATAAATGACTTGCCGAAATCTTTAAGTCCCTAAAGCGGACTAGAGTAGTCTGAGTCCCCAGAACGTGGACTAGAGTATAAACTCCCTGAGAAAAATCTCTAAGTCCCTAAAACGGACTTGAGTACTCTGAGTCCCTAAAGCGTGGACTAGAATATAATTGAATTAACGAAAATCTCTAAGTCCCTGAAGCATACTAGATTACCCTGAGTCTCCAGAGCGCATACTAGAGTATAAATGACTTGAGAAAAATCTCTAAGTCCCTGAAGCAGGTTAGAGCACTCTGAGTCCCCAGAGCACGGACTAGAGTATAAATGACTTGATGAAAATCTCTAAGTCCCTAAAGCAGACTAGCGTACTCTGAGACCTCAGAATGCGGACTAGAGAATAAAAGACTTGAGAAGAATCTCTAAGTCCCTGAAACGGACTAGAGTACTCTAAGTCCCTAGAGCGCGGACTAAAGTATAAATGAATCGACTAAAATCTCTAAGTCCCTAAAGCAAATTAGAGTACTCTGAGTCCCCGGAGCGTGGAATAAAGTATAAACGACTTGAGAAAAATCTCTAAGTCCCTAAAGCAAACTAGAGTACTCTAAGTCCCCAAAGCGCGAACTAGAGTATAAATGACTTGACGAAATTCTCTAAGTTCCTGAAGTGGACTAGAGTACTCTGAGTCCCCGGAACGCGGACTAGAGTATAAATGACTTGAGAAAAATCTCTAAGTCCCTGAAGCGAACTAGAGTACTCTGAGTCTCTAGAGCATGGACTAGAGTATAAACGACTTAATGGAAAATCTCTATGTCCCTGAAGCAGATTAGAGTACTCTAAGTCCCCAGAGTGTAGACTAGAGTATAAATGAATTGACAAAAATCTCTAAGTCCTTGAAGCGGACTAGAGCTCTCAGAGTCCCTAGAGCATGGACTAGAGTATAAACGACTTGAGAAAAATATCTAAGTCCTTGAAGTGGACAAGAGTACTCTGAGTCCCCAGAGCGTGGACTAGAGTATAAACGACTTGACAAAAATCTCTACGTCTTAAACTATGGACTAGAGCATAAACCGTTCAACAATTCTCTAAATCACTGGAGCATGGATTGAAGCATAAACACAAATTGAGCGCGAATCGACCGTAGGAAGAATGATTCTAAGTCACTAGAATGCAGAGTGGCGTAAAACATCGATAAATAGATGAGTGGATTCCAACTATTCTATATTCCACAAACTTCGGCCTAAAATCGATAGGAGGAGTATTAACTCGCTAAGGATGGAGTTCGACCATCCGACTTATGGCCGGGCCAAACCAATGCTGGGAGCAGGAGTACAAATCACTAAAAGCTAAATATGCAAGCTCATTATAGCTCTAACTTGGCGTTCTTTCCAACTTAAGGCAACGATAGCAAGGAGGCCTTAATACAGAACCAATCGAAACGATATCCAAAGTTACAGGCGACCGACTATATCGTACCTCAGATCGAGGATCAATATCGATTCGCGCCAAGCACAAACGAATGTGACCCGAAGTCCCTTGAGAAACTATGACCACCAGAGTGTGGAGAGTAAACCATGAAGACTTGGTCATTAATTCTCCAGCACCCTCCTTTGATCCGTCAGGAGGTATATGAAACTGGATGAGCATGACCCGACTGCATTTGAGCTAACTTTAGCTTGATATTTGATTACAGAACATGAACCAAGGTGGACGTGGCTGATCGTCCAGTACCCAACTTACGCCTAGAAACTGACGAGGCATCAAATTATTCCCCTTGGAATGAAAACCACAATACAATCCAAGATAGGCAAGACCCAGCCTCCCATCAACTAACTTATCCCACGATTCAACGAGAAAGAGAGTAAAGCTAAAGTGGGCATGGCTGGCCTTCCTACTTATCGGTATATTCCCCAGACTTGGAGGCACCAGCGAGAAGCTGGATGAATGTGAACCAACTATTCACTGATCAACTCTATGCCTTTGGAGTTTAGGTGGGAGTATAAACATAGCTAGGATGAGACTCATCCATCCATGCAGTACATTTATAAACCCGAGACTGGGAGCAGAAGCATGATCATCCAAAGAATGGCTACGATAGATCAATATTGAAACTTATATAAAGTGTTTACAACTACTCAAGTATACGATCGAAAGAATGCCTAGAGATAGAATCATTAAATCGATGCCTAAGCTCATGGGCAATTGACTATCACTTTAACCCAAAGGACGGGTAAAGGATCATGAATGCGTTGAATGGAAAGCGCGTTACTTGAATATACAAGCAAATTCAAACTCAAAGTAAGATCCAACTATGCATCTTCATGCAAGTCAAGGCTGACCCCTACTTGATATTTTCTTCAACGTACTTCTGAGCCTGATCTTTGGCCATTTGCAAATAATTGATTAGACCATTCAATGCCCTTCACTATCAGACTTAATAACTCATGACAAGACTCTAGGTTTCGACCAGTGTAACTATTAACATTGACCATCCTAACCATATTTCACATTGAATGTTACACAAAATAGTTACACCTGAACTCAAAGAACACGAGATTGCACCCACTAAGCTGATAGTTGACATTACAGTCAACCATGGCAACCCTTCACGGTGCTGAAGATCGGATCATAGCTCGGTGCAATGATGATAAAAGAATTAGTTGGATTTCTTTGAATAAATGATGCTATGTTTCCTTGGACCCATTCTGACATGCATGTGTGATTTCACCGACTATCACGAGCCATGCATTGAATATCGACCTGAAACTACAAAAGCTAGCATCATACAACGACCTGAGACATCTGAAAGACTACTTAAATATAATATCGAACTAAGCCAATTCGATATCACTTATTTCCCTCGTAAAGCTATCCAAGGACGAAAATTATCAGACCTCATATCTGATTACACTGCATCAGATGACTACTCAAAGAGTAGTGGAGAACCAATCAGTAGATGGAAAATGTATGCGGATGGAGCGTCCAATGATCAGTGTTATGGCGCAGGAGTTGTGTTAATGATTCATGAGGAAGGATCGATCTACTACGTCCTGAAACTTGATTTCCTTGTAACAAACAATGATGCTTAGTATGAAGCCTCAACCGCCAGCTTCAAACTTGCTAGAGAACTTGGAGTGGATACTTTACATATCTTTTGTGATTCTTGTTTGGTAGGATTCAAGTTAGGAAAGTTAATCTTGTCAGGTGGGCATTGTCTTGCTCCTTATCTCGATCGGGTCTAAGATCTACTAGACGACTTCATGTATCACATCATTATACACATTCTCAGCGAACGAAATGAAAAGAGTCATGTCACTGGCCAAGCTGGCCAGTTTCAGGGACGTGCAATGGACATACTTTGTTTCGATTGAAATACTTAATATTCCAAGCATTGATGGGTGGAGATCGGCTAGATCTTAGAGATAGAACCAGGAAAGGGGTCATGGTTGACTCCTATCAAAGAATATGTACGATAAGGATATTCTTACGAATGGAGGAGTGGAAAACGAACGATCCTCCTCAAAGCTTCACACCAAATCATCCAAGAAGAAGTCATGTGTAGATAGGAGTTTATCCATTCCCATGCTTCGGTGTATCACTTATTATGATATCAAATAAGTCTTGAGTGAAGTCTATGAAGAAGAATGCGGCGATTACATTAGAGAGCAAACCCTAACAAAGAAAACACTCTTCTACGGGTATTACTGGCCAACTATCAATCAAGATGCAGTTGATCATACTAGAAAATGCGATGAGTGCAAGATGCTAGCAAAAATCTCGGAGGCCTGCCGATGTAAAATACTAAAATGGCTAGTCCATAGTCGTTTGCCACTTGAGGCATTGACATCATCGTCTTCTTGCCGATCCTAAAGGTGGTGCGAAATATGCCATTGTAGCAGTTGATTACTTCACCAAATGGGTAGATGAATAACTTTTAACCACGCCCAAGATGAAGAAAATAATCAACTTCATTGTCCGTAACATTATATGTCCATATGACCTTCCATGATCCATTATAACTGGTAATGAATCCCAATTTGACAGTGCTAAATTTAAATGACTTATGCCGTCAGCATCATATTGAAAAGAGATTTACGATATTTTCTCCCCCTTAAGAAAATGGATAGATTGAAGTTATGAACAAAATCATAAAGTCTATTCTGAAGAGAGATTTGGAAAAGGCTAGAGGTAAATGGGTGGATGAACTCCTAACAACATTATGGGCTTATAGAACTACCCTGTGTGATGACCCGCCTTTTATTCCATAGAAAGACGTACCATTGTTAAGAAAGAAAGGGATAGAAAAGAGAAAAGATATAAAAGAAAGAATTAAACAATATCAAAATTTCATAGCGGAACGAATAACTTATATTACATTACATAGTTATTACATAATATACATCATCTATCAGAGTTGCATAGCTTATACATAACACATTAGACAGTTGTGAAGACTTGTCTATCATTATAAGCCAAAATACAACATAGAGCTACTAACACAACGGAAATACAGATATCTATATACGCTAAAGCCTCCTACTCCAAATCTCCTCTAGAATTAATCAAAGCTAACCTGAATCCCTTGGCTACTCATAAAAAATTTGAGTACCTAAGAGTTTAAGAAAACAGAAAATAAACTCTGGGCCAGACATGAGTCTGGTGTGAGTAAACGGGTTAAAGTTGTTTAACTTTGAAAATCATTTGAAATCAAAGGTATCTCGTAAGACCACACCACAAATAAACATGTCGGTTTTTTCCTTACGATAACCAAAACATTTGATAGGAAATCTAGTGATACTATAATAGTGTCTAGGGTTTTCAAATAAATATTCACATAGCCGAAATTGTTACATTCATTAAATTCCAACATACATAAGTATACAATCAAGTCCGAGATTACTTATTGGAGATTGGATTCCATACAATATCAGGGCTACTGGGGTATCACCCGTCACAGTACCTGGTCTAGATCAGAGTAACACGGATCCACCCTGATCCCCTGCAACATAAGATCGGAACTATCCCTTACTAGATAATCCTGAATAAGACAACCCCGCAGTTGGCACGACCAACCGCCCACACAACCGAATAAAAGGAACCTCTAGACAGGGGAAAATCTCATCCTACTTGGGTGCTACCCACTTAGCTTGCTGAACCTCCACTGTTTTAGACATTCCTGGTTGATGAGGCTTGAGGTTACGGTTACCTTTTCAAAACACATTTCTTGGAATGCTCATCGTCCTCCAATGAAGATGGTCTAATAGCATTCATCCATACAAGTCCGTTCTGGGTTCGGATGAAACCGAAGGCACTATATCGCTACACTCATTTTGGAATCACCCTCAGAGTTAACGATAATAGCCCTTGCACTCTGAATCTTCATCTCGATCGAAGGCACTATCTCTGTTAAACTCATTTTGGAATCACCCTCAGAGTTAACGATAAATAGCCCTTCCTCTTTGAATATTCATCTTGATCTTCACTTGAGATTTCACGATCTATCGTTTAATTTGGATTGATGTGGTTTTTGGATATCCAATTTGGAATCCTGTCCCAGTCTCATCGAAATCCAAAACGTTTCTTAAAGACCAAGTTGTTTTAAGGTTTAAACAATAAAATTTATATATTTAGAGTAACATATTCACACAGCGATTCCATCACAGATAGATAATCACAATATCATAGTTCAACCAATTCACTTCATATCATATAGCATCACAAATCACATATCAGAGATATCAAATAATCCAAGTTATTCAAAATAACTTAGTCGTCCATAAGCAAGATTAATCAGTTATGCAATCCTAATTAATTTAACTTAATCTCCAAATAAATTAAATTAATTACTTTAATCATCTTTAAATCCTGCTTACTTAACGTTAATTAATTATAAACCATTGATGAATCATCCTTTAATCATCCATCTTAATTAATTATTACGTTAATTAATTAATTAATTAATTAATCATATCTTAATTATTCACATTAATTAACCTTTAATTATTCCCATTAATTAATTATACTATAATTATTTACATTGATCCTTAATTAATTACATTAATTAATTATCCTATAATCACTTACATTAATTAATTATCTTTTAATTAATCACATTCATTAATTGCCCATTAATTAATCACATTCAATAATTAACTATCCTTTAATTACTTACACTAAATTAATTATTTTTTAATTAATTACATTCATTAATCATTCTTCAATTACTTACATTAATTAATTACCCTTAATTACTTTCATTAAGTAATTTCCCTTTTATTAATTACATTCAATAATTATCCATTAATTACTTACACTAAGTAATTATACTTTATTAATTTCATTAAGTAATTATGTTTAATTAGTTACATTAAGTAATTATACTTGATCAATTTCACTAAGCAATTATCCTTAATTAATTAAACCAATTAATTATCTTAAATTAATTACATTAATTAATTACATTAATTAATTATATTAATTAATTAAGTAATTATACTTTGATCACTTTTATTAATAAGACCTTAATAAACTAAGATAAACCATTTACCTTAATTAAACTCTTACTTATCATTTATATTTATTTAAATTAGATGCTTAAAAGAAATTTATACAAAAACATTTGAGAATATTTTTATTAATTAAAATTTAATACTCTTACCTTAATCATATCTTAATTACATCATTAATCTCGTTATATTTGAAAACACTTAGGAATTTAATTACAAAATTAATCTAATATACAATTACTTTAAAACAAAACAATTTTAAACATTTAATTTAACATTTTAAATCTTTGAAAACTTGTTTAAAACTTGTTTTAAATAAATTTACTTTGGAAGCTAAATTCACATTTACTCCTTTAAAATCTTGTTAATTTATATTTGAAAACTTACTTTTGAAAACTTCTATTTTTATTGCTTTTGAAACTGGTTAATATATTTTTGAAACTTGATTAACTAGATTTACCTTGCTTTAAAACATGTTAACAATTTGTTATAAACTTGCATCATCTTATATTTTTTTATATAACTTAAAAACTTGATCATGCTTTAATTTAAAAACCAGGTTATGATTTTATTTAAAATTTCAAAACCTGGTTACATATCAAAATCAAACCCGAGCCCCAAACTCAAATCCCTCGAACAAAAATTCGAGCCAAACTCCTCCATTCCTCACGTACGAACTCGAGCAACTCTTCTTCTCCAAATCCCAAAACAACACAGACACAACGTGCACACATGCACGTGCACCGACGAACTGATCGTCTCCTACACCTCATCGCAACACTCGCAAGTCGACGACGTCCCCGACGAACTTCCTAGCCACCAGCTTCGTCGAATCGTCACGAAATCGAAATTGAACTACTTGATGGACACAGGAACCCCAAACTCGATCGATAAAATCGCCTTGCCCCATCGCAACCGACCACCGGTGAGCTCGCCGTCGCACCCGAAGTTGTGCCAACGTCCCATGCGACTATCCCTCCCTGTCCGATCGACCATTACGCTCCTACGTTGCCGCAAATGCCTCAACAATCTCCTCGACCAAAACCAGACATCGAACTCTATTTTGACGTCGCCTGACCACCACGACCATCTTTAAATCCTTCTACCATTTTTCCCCCGATGCTCAACACTTCGGCCACCTCCTAACCAAAGCCCGACATTCCTCCATCTCTAGATCGCTAGAAAATGATGGAAAACTCATTTTCGTTCAATACGGAATATCTCAACACTCACAATACTAAAAATCATGATATTACTTTTAAAAATCAATCTGTTTCTACAATCAAAATATGAAATTAGAGAGATTGATTTATCTGATTTTAAAAGATTTCACTGTAAAAACTTATTTTCGAAATATTAACAAAATAATTCCACTTGAAACTATTTTAAAAAATGAATTTACATTTTTTTCATCATTTTCTTATTAATGACCATAGTATAACATTGATTCTTTGGGAAGATATAAATTTTTAAAGGTTGTTCTTGAGCCTGTGCAAAAAAAACAGAGGCCAACATACACACACACACAGAGGCAAGCTCACAAAATACAGAGTATTTTCAACTATATTCTAGTTTAAAAAAACATCCATGCGGATCATATCTACAATATAACTTCATAGATTAAGCAAAAACATCCAAGTATAAACACATATTTTAGTTTTTAAAAGGTGTTTACTCACTTGTTTTAAAAACAAAGAACAAAGCTACAGGATTTTATCCTTTTGATCTGGAATTTTGTATTTGATCTGAAACTGATAGTTGATTTTAAACCGAATCTTCATTAGCTTACGTTAAAACCGAGGTTGAATTTGAATCTTAAAGTTTACTTGAATTTAGTTGAGTTGATGTTTGCCCAGGGCTAAAACTGGAAATGGGTTGTTGATTGATTTTATTTTCTTTTGATTTTAGTTTTGAAAATGAAAGAAGCATTGAGAAGTGAAGAATAATGAAGCCTGGTTTCTCATTTCTTATTATATATATATATATATTTCAATTAAAAGAATAATATTTTCCACTTTTTATTTCAAGTTATATTAAGCTTACACATGTATTTTGCATGTTATTATTGTTTTAGACATGTTTAGACCCTTTTATTTTATTATTTACTCATGTTTTTATATTAATATGTTTATGTTTATATTAATTTTTTCTTAATTACTTATGTTTTATAAATTATGTGATATGTTTATGTATGTATGTTTTAAATCTTTATATATTTATAAACTACATTTATTTCAAGCATAACTTTGAAAGAAAGCATATTAACCTTTTTATTAAATCTTATTCTAAACTTAAGCTAAAATACTTTCAATAAATAAATATTAAATTTTGAAAATATAGAATTAACATTAAATAGCTCTTGAAAATAATGCTTTCAAAACACAATATATATACATATAGAAAACATTTTTATTAGCTTTGAAAAGATCAATTTTGCTAAATTAAAATAATTATAAAATAAAATTATCAGACCAATATTGCCAATTTAAAAGATTATAAAAGAAGATTACCAAACTATTATTGCCAAATTTAAATAATTTTAATGAAGATTATCAAATTGCTATCGCGAAAATTCCGGGTCATCACACCATGAGTCTGTGATTGGCCGTACTCCAGTCACCCGTGCTTACGGCTCTGAGGTCGTCATCCATGTAGAACTTAAAGTCCCTTCAACGAGTGGATAATTACAACCCTTATTTCACAAGCAAAATATAAACAAGGATCTACAATCGAATTGCAATTAAACTAGATGGAATCGGTGATGTCTTATGAGCTTATAAAACACATCTGAGAGCCAATGGCAAGAACATGTACCCGAACATGCACATGTATATTTGAAAAAATTCGACCTTTTGAAATCAACAGAAATTGAATTTTCACTTAGGGTTACTAAGAAAAGACTGGATCAAATAGCCGAAGCTTACTAGCCCTATAGAACTGGACACAGATGGCCGCTGATGAAATACAATCCTGAATCTATACTATTCGGAATCGACTAAGCGTCATGGAGACTAAAGAAGGATACGACACTTTGGGAGGATAAAATTGAAGGATAATGACTATTCAGGAAACATGATGGATTTCTTTCTGGAGACTCTAACTTGCTTCGAGTCAAAGCATATCATGTATGAAACAAAACATACTTTGGGGAGAAAATATTACCCAGCTACTTGGCCTGACTACGAAGCGACAATTGCAGAGGTTATGGTTGAGCCTAGACGGGACCCAAGCTAATATAGATATGGAAGTATAAGCGTTTGGTGTAACCCAATTGGTTTAATATATTTATGGTTTGGCATGTTTGAGGTGGCTCGGTGTGTTTATGGTTCGACATTCTTGGGACCGATTCCAGTACCAAAGCCAGGTGCAGGTCAATGCATGGTTTATAGTGGTTCGGTATTGGGAAATGGATTGGTCAAGATACTTAAATGGAGGTAGGTCGGTTGTGTATTGAATCAGCATACAGGGTTAGCAAGCATGGGTTAGCAGTTCTAGGTCGACCTAGGTAGTTCAGTGTGAGTGGGATCAGCCTTAAAAGAATTCTTTCATGTGGATCGGCTCTTAGTGGATCGGCCCTAGTGGGTCAGCCATGTTGGGTCGGCCTAGGTGGTTCGGCATACCTAGGATGGTGCACATCAGGAGAGTTAGCATACTCTTTGATTTATAGCAAGGTGATGTGGTTGGCAGTGTTTTGGTTCGAGACGTGCCACTAGCTACTTTGAGTTTCTTGAGAGCCTGCTTCTAGTCAGCTACGAGACAACCATTGAATCAGCAACAGGTGGATCGGTGGTAGTGGATCGGTCTGCTAGCCTGCTAGGGACGATCACCCTAACCTAGCAGTTATGAGTCAAGCTATCTCGGTCATGGGTCTGGACATAGGACCAGCCTATCTTCGTCTATAAATAGAGGGGCAAGAGTCCAGTTGAGGGGACCTTTTTTGGGGGAACTCTAGGGATACTCTGCCATTTTCTATACTCACTTCTTTTCTGTAAAAACTTGTACTCAAGTTGTTTGTTTACGGATTGTATCTGTACTCAAGTGATTGGAAAAGTAATGAAGATTTTATTCAAAGTGAACGTAGACAATTACTCTGAACCACTATAAATCTGGTGTTCTCGTTTTTGTTGTTCCTTTTGCATTCAACTGTGTTACTTCCCTACTTTAATTTATTTTCTTCATTAATCTCTCTACACAATTTTACTCAAGGGTGTTAGTGACCAGTTTTGGTACTAACAAGTACAATATTTATTCTTGTATATAAATTTCATAGCTTTTTAGAAAATCGATTTGAGTGCATTATTTGTTGTTGTTATTATATTCATCTGTAACTTATAGGAAAATCAATTTCAGCGGCATATTTCATGTTGTTATGTTCGTTTCTTAAGTTTAAAAAAATCAATTTGAGTACAATATTTTTTCTTGTTATATTCATTTCTTAACTTTTTGAAAAATCGATTTGGGTACAGTATTTGTTGTTGTTATATTCGTTACTTAATTTTACAAAAAATAGATTTTATTACAGTATTTATTATTGTTATCCACATTTTTTAACATTTTACAAAATCGGTTTATGTATAATATTTGTTAACTTTTTGTTAACTAAATTATACACTTTATAACATATTTTCAAACTCTTTTAACTAATGAAATTTTAATTTACAGATTTTGTAAGCTAAAGTTAGCACTAATAATAGCAAATTAAAACAAATTAATTTTATACTAAGCACCGACAGTTATAATTAACACACATTAATTAATTAAAGAATATTACTTATGTTTAATCGTACCTACTTAGGAGCATATTAATGAATAATTATACACTAATTTTCGCATAAACTGACAAACATCGTTTTCCACTATAACAAACATTTGCATAAACTTATCAATAAGCATATTAATCAATATTACTAATTTCCAAATTTTAAATCAACCATATTTTTTAATTATAAACTAAACAATCAAACCACTTGCTAACATCCCCAAATCAACAAACACACTATTATCATCAACTAATACATAATAATCATCAATTTCAAATCAATAATCATCTAATTTCCAAATTAGGCTTTTAATTTTATGCCCAAATCAGCTAATAAACTATACCATCATCTAATTTTATGCCCAAATCAGCTAATAAACTATCGAACTATACCAATTAATCTAACCTATTCAAAGAAAAAAAATACTATTTTTTTATAAGTAGGGTTTAAAGTAATATACCTCAAAAAGTGGGGATAAATAGAAGGAGAAAGGAGTGCGCATCGCGAAGGGTTCGTCGGTGTCGCCTCGAGGCGGCTGGAAGAAAATTACTGTTTGTCTTCTTCGTTTTTCCAAACTCGCACGGATACTGAAATATTCTCGACTTCACGGGTTATATTCAGGTTTGCGACGGTCGCTTTTTTATCCGATGCAAACCGCTGCCAAATGAAGCCGTTCTAGTAGTGACAATGTCTTCATTTGATGTACAAAAAGACACGTACACTTATGAGTACACAAAATGTAAGCAACAAAGGCACATGTTACAGATAAGTACGAGCTCATAAAGACATATGCATACTTATGGGTACACTAAAGCATGCAGGCAATATGTAAAACATGGGATAAATATATATAGGTCATCACTAATATCCCAAGCAATATATCACATGAAACATATCTATATGAAAGGATGCATGCATACGACATATAAATACATGTGTAGGCCATCATGTTGGCATTAAAGTTTAATACAAATGCGGCCTAAAAAAATAAAAGGCATGAAAAACACACCCAAAATTCATATATGTAACGTGATGGCTCCTATATGATCAGCACTTGATGACCGATATTTTTATAACACACAATAGAAAGTTAAATACGACAGTAGAATGCGTTAGTTTGGAACCGCATGTGGCCGTTAATAATGTTTTTAATTAAATGCGACAACTATGGAATAGCCAATATACAGCATGTAAAATGCAACCTATAATTGTTTGAGAAACTATATTTTTATAAGTAAAATAACAAATGCTTGGAGCATTTTGTTAGACAGTTGCCAAGTGTTATCGAACTATTTCATAGGGATGAAATAAATAGAACATTTTATAAGAAAAAATTGTGTTACTTAATTTTGAAATTAAATAATCTTAGAGAAGCTAATAAATGATAGAGTACCATTTAAGTAAAAGATAAAAACATTTTATCTAAGGAATGTGTAGTGTACACAGTTAAGAAATATAAAAAAACGTTGAACCGTGATCGTAAACGTATACCAACTCATGGACTTATTGGATAGAAAAACGCTTTGAATAATGGTTTAAAATCCAATGGTATTTGGCGACGAGTCATGGTAGGGTTCAACATAATAATATTACAAAAATTTATAGAGGCGTTAAAATAGAACGCCATAAAAGAGTGCCAAAACACTGTGGAGGATGTTATAAATAAATCGATAATGTGAACAATAGTCATTCAGGGACTAAGAGAGGCCATTGACATCTAGTAGGGACGCTTGTTAGAATATATTCAGAGTACTTACATTCAAACTCTTAGGACTGTCCAAGGGACTCTAGTTAGTGTGGCTCTCGTAGGGAAACAAGTCAACGTTTCCACCCGATGACGTTGTTCAAACAAAAATTAAATTAGTGATAGGAAGGCCCACGTAGGTGATCACTAAACTAAGTTAGATAACTTAATGAAGAAAGCCTAAAACATGAAATTTGATGATGGATGAATAAATGATGATTAATCATATGACTTGATTCATATTTAGATGAAAAGTATAGAGTATACTTAACTTGAATTGGTATATAGTTGACACGATTGGATTATAGGTGTAGGGAGCACATATTGCCAAAATATTTGCACATGGTTGCTTTCTGTTATTTGTATTGTATATGTCTACTCACTACTAGAAATTGTTTATTGCGATGTCCATTTTCGATGGCCGCCGACGGCTCGTTGATTTTTTTGCGATGGAAAGCAATTTCCGTGACATAAATGAATATGAAATAACCTAGCCGACGGCAGCCGTTGGAAGCCGTCACAAATATAGCCGTCGAAATCCGTAGCAAAGTCGAGAATATCTTAGCCCATCCCGACAATTTTGTTCATACTCTTCTTCCTCCCCAAATCAGCAAGTTCACCTCCTCCATGCCGTCAGCAAGTCTTCATCTTCAATTTTCAACTCTCTCCATTAGCTATTTCTCTGCAAGAAGGTTTAATTTATAAACTCTATTTAATTTTGATTTTTAATTTAGGGCTAATTTGTTGCTATAATTATTTATAATACCATATCGATTGTTTATTATACCTTATTGAATGCTAGATAGTGTTTTATTATAATTGTTTGTCTTAAATGTTGAGATAAATAATTTGCTTAGGGTATATGTACATTAATTGGTGTGTATCTGTTGATTAATTAATGCATAAACGCATTAACGCTGGATTGAATTAATTAGAGTCGATGCTCAAGATTTAGTGTATGCGTTTTTAAGACGACGAAAATGATGATTTAGTGTATGCATTTCTTAGAATGTATATAAATTATTATAAAAATTGTTGTATAATAGGCTTTACTTTTTATAAACCCCTTAGATAGTTTTTGGCCCATCTAACAAGTATTGTATGTGATCGTTATATGGATATTCGTTTTTATCATAGAACTGACATTTATGTTCATTCGATACAATATTTGTCGGATTTGTCTCTGTATTGGACAAGTTACAAACACAATAAAGTAATTGCATTTTGTAAATCGTTTTATTTTAAACGGTTCATAAAATTTCGACAACACTTTCTTTTTGTTCTCTGTGTGCATGCATATGTGTACGATACAGGGAACAAAGGGGAAGTCTGCCGAAATTTTGTTGAATTGTTTAAAATAAAATGATTTACAAAATATAATTATTACCATGTTTTTAATGGAAAGTAGGATGACCAACGATCAAAGTGTAAAACAATAACCTAAAATTTGTAGCTTATATTCGTAAAATAATTTGTGTAAGTCCATTTGAAAATAATATTAAATAGAATAATATTATATATTTGCGAAAATTTAAATGTATGATTAAGTTGAAAAATAAAATGTCAATACGTAAATGATTAATATGTTTTTATGTTTTAAAGTAGGAAAAATGATCAGTTTATTTTATCTATCGGAGCTGGATCTACCAACAAAGAAGAGAAATTGGATGCTCAATAAGTGAACATTTTCAAAATGGTGTACACGTCTTTATTAAATTCTCTTTAAGTAATAATGGGAATGACGAAGAAATTCATTGTCCATGTAGTAGGTGAAAATTATTGAAGTATTTTGTACCGGATATGGTAATAGTTCATTTGCATCAATATGGTTTCGTGCTGAATTATTTGGTATGGCATCGTCATGGAGAACTTTTAACACCTGATTTCGTACATTCAGAGGAGGAGGTGGATACTAAAATTGTTCCGACCAATCTCATAGAAGATATGGTTGAAGATACAGCACGTTCAATGTTCCCTACTATTGAAGTTGATGGTAACGATGTTAATGTCGAAGAAGAACCAAGTATTGGAGAATTTTTTTTAATGATTTATTAGATGCTGCTAAGAAAGCCCTTTGGGATGGTTGTACAAGCGGTACTCAACTATCAGTAACTGCAGAAAACATTACGATGAAATAAAATACAACTTCATAGAAGTCGGGTTTACAGCTATAGTACAAGATACAAAACGGCATATGTCACCTGATAATTTAGTGTGTGAAAATCATTATGAAGCGGAAAAACATAAATCTGCTTTTGGTTTGCCTTATCCAAAAATAGATACATATTTAAATGCTTGCATGTTGTTTTGGAAAGAAACATCAGTCTTAGGAAGTGTAAAATATGTAATCAGGACAGATAGAAACCAAGAAAAAAGAAGGGATAGCAAGTTCCGTACAAGCACATGCATTACTTACCCATCACATCTAGGCTTCATAGGTTATATGCATCTTTTGTAATCGTGCAGCATATGAGATGGCACTATGTGAGAACACTGGAAGAATGTATGTTAACATACCCTGTTCATGTTGAAGCATGTAAGCATTTTAATAAGACATACACTGCTTTCGCAGTGGAGATCCGCAACGTTAGACTTGGTTTATGTGCGGATGGATTTTTACTGTTCACTCAGTTTGGTTCAAAATATTCATCTTAGCCTATTATTGTTACACCTTACAATTTATCTTCGTGGATGTGTATGAAAACTCTATATATGTTTCTCACTGTTGTCATCTCTGGCCTTAATGATCCGATACAAGGAATCGACGTATATTTACAACTGTTGATTGAAGAGTTGAAAAAATTATGATATGAAGGTGTTGAAACATATGATATTTCAAAATGAAAGAATTTCGTATTTCAAAATTATGATATGAAGGCTGGTCGTCTAGCTTGTCCTTATTGCATGGAAGAAATACGAGCATTTTCATTACCGTATGGGAAGAAAATTTCATGGTTTTACCGTCATCGGTGTTTTCTTCATATTAATCATCCTTTTAGAAAAGATTAAATTTTTTTAAAAAGCAGTCGACTTGAGACCTTATGACCACAAAAATTTGGTCAATCGAAGATATTTATGACCTTGTAAAGGATAATCCAAAGATACATGAAGTCAACGAACAAATTGAAATTGAAGACAAATTGACGATTCATAACTGGTGCAAACAAAGTATATTTTTGGATTACCTTATTGGAAAACTCTCCTAATTCATCATAATATCAATGTGATGCACAATGAGAAAAATACGTTTAATAATGTAAATGACATAGTTCTGAGTGTTAAAGGAAAGACTAAAGATGATCTAAAATCAACACGTGATATGGAGGCAATATGCAATCGTCATGAGCTTCATATGAGGCCAAATGACACAAAAAATTCAAAGCATACTATGAGCTAGATAGTAACCAAGTTAAAGTACTATTAAAGTGGATGGAAGGATTAAAATTTCACGATGAGATTTCCTCTAATCTTCGTAGATGTGTCGACTATAAGAACGGTAAACTAAATGGGATGAAAAGTCACGATTGTTATGTAATGATATCATTTATTACCTGTCGCTTTCAAAGAACTGTTGCCCATAAAAGTTTGGACGGTTGTAACAGAACTTAGTTTTTTTATAAGGAGCTTTGTTCAACTACGTTAAAATTTGATCATCAATGTAACTCGAGGAAGAAATTCCTTTACTGCTCTGCAAACTGGAGAAGATATTTCCTCTGGGCTACTTTAACGTAAAGGAGTATTTGCCTATTCATCTTCCATTTGAAGCACGTTTCGAGGTCCTGTGCTATATGGATGGATGTATCCGTTTGAAAGGTATTAATATCAAGTATGTTAAATTTTAGTTTAATTACATATAATAAAATTTAATTTTAGTTATTCTTAATAGGTACTTATATCGTCTAAAGAAAAAAGTGAGACAAAAAGCATGAGTTAAAGGTTCGATGTGCAAATCATATATTAAAGAAGAAGCTTCGTTCTTTTTCTTTCATTATTTCAGTGACCATGTGAGCTTATCTTTTGAAAGTGCTATGCAAAAGGATGAGGGCATTGAACAAGATTCTTCTGAATCAGTGCAACTATTTTAGGACAAAGGGACACCCTGTTGGAAAATGTGTGGAAGTATGGTTAGATGACAGAAATTACCATGTAGTCCACACATATGTTCTTCTTAATTGTGCGAAGGCTGTGCCATTTTTTAGGTATTATGAAATGACATATCTAAAATTACTTACTTGAATAATACATGTGTGTATTAATTATAATGCAATACATTATCTATATATGCAGTATTTACGAATCACAACATCTAAGCAGCGATATCAGCAAAAAAATTGCTACTTGGTTTTCAAACCACGTATATGATCTGGTAATTTGTATGGTCGATGATGGATTGAAACATCTTGCAGTGGGACCAGAAAGAAAAGTCAAGACATAACCAATATTTTTTGTCAATGGATAAAAATTTAACACCGAAGAATATGAGGCTGAAAAGTTAAATAACAATACCAGTGTTTATATTAAAGGTAGTGATGATCCAAATGACAACATAAATGATTTTTACGGCATATTAACTCAGGTTTTGCAATTTATATATTTCACCAGACTTGCTGAAGAAGTTTATTTGTTTGGATGCAACTGGTTCAATAATCCAAGTTCTGGAATCAACGCGCACCAAAAATACAATATTATTGAAATAAAGCATACATCACGTTACCATAAGTACGATCCGTTTATACTAACAAAATAATCTCTACAATTTTATTATGCTTCTTATCTATCTCTAAAAAGAGATAAAGCAGATTGGTCGGTAGTTTTTAAAACAAAGGCAAGATTTACGTTTGATGGAAAGAACATTCTAGACAAAAAAACGTACCAAGATATCGAGGAAAATGATGAAATTACAATAACAGATGATCAAATCGGTTTTGGACTTCTAAACGATGAATCAAATGTATTAGTAAAAGCATTTGAGATAACATAGGAGAACAATATATAGTACGAGACCGAGTTTGAATCAGAAAACGACGAGGACTGATTTAGTAGTATACATGTTGAAAAAAGGTAATTTATGGTAGTATCAATTTAACATTTTTTGTATGTTATATGTGATTATTGATGCTAAATCTTGATATGTTTGTTCATAATTGAATGATATGTTATGCCATAATAAAGTAATATGTATATGAGAGGTATTATAGATGTCTTTCTTTAGGCATCGAAGTTCTTCGCAGTCTGGTTCTTCCTCTTCGTCTTTGAGAGGGACCGTTCGTAGGGGAGGTGATGACAGCCGCCCGTCATAGGAGGCGCCGCATATGGTGGTTAGATTGCTACCGAAAGCATATGGCTCATAAGTATTAAATTTACTTCAGGATTATAAATATTTTGTTTGGTATATTAGTCATGATTTGTCTGTATCATATTTAATGTAGGGGTTTTGAGCTTGAGCCTTTAAATATAGTTCTCAGCACATCTAAGTATGCATACATGAACCGTGACTATGTGCTGGCTGAAATAGAGTAGGATCCCATAGCATGTATGTGAGGGCATTTGGCAGGATTCCTAGTAAGTGTAAAATTATATATCATCATATATAATCACTTTACAATTTGCTGACTAAGTTTAAATGTATAACTTATATTTTTTTTAATATATATACAAGGGAGGTAGACCTATAAAAGGAGGACGTTTCTCTTTGCCAGCGCCACTAGAACTCTAAAGTTGCAAAGAATTACCGGGATACGCTGTTTACCATCAGAAAATCTGGGAAGAAGCCAAGCTAGATGAACGCCGGCGTTTGCTTGGATCGCATGGTGGAGTAGTGATGAATTAGGGGTAAGTCTATCAGATATCACCTTAATTTGTTCAGTAGGGAATATATAATTTACACTTAAAAAATATAATTTTAATTTTTAATTTGCAGGAGGAGTCAGACAGGAACTTGGTGAACAGGCAGAAAAATCCAGTCACGCAACATGGTGGCTTGAAATCATTTCAGCATCATCATGAGGACCCGATATATTGATTAATTGCAATTACATACAGTTATTACATTTTTTGTATAAATTTGTATGAACAAAATTAATATACACCAATTGTTGCAAGAAAGAGTGTTGGGGCTTCTGTCTCGTATATGGGCGAGGGATCGGTGATATATGCCTAATATAAGGATGATAAAGCATACATTGCACATGTAATTATATTTTAGGTTTTAAGTTATTAATAATGATCATTTAATTAATTAGTTATAAACTATTACAATAATGTCATGTAATATTTAATTGTATTTAATTTTGCGTTGCAGGAAAGATTTATGCTCGGGACGGGAGAAACTGACCATGGATGAGGAGGACTGTCAACCCAAAAAATGAGTCAACACCCTACTTTGAGTGTGAAAGCACCATCCCTGTTCTCACAGGATAATGATATGGATAATAGATATCAAAAGAAAGTAGAAACAGAAAGGCAAAAAGAAGATATTTATAGTGATTCGGCTGTTAACGAAGACTATGTCCACTTTATAGTTTTTATTATAGACTGATCGTTGTTATAGGATGTATTTGATTATAAAGCTCTTGAATAACCTTAGCTAGATTGAATCTTCAAGGTTGGGATCCACCGGAGAATCATAGTGAACCCCTTTGAAGATTGTTGTGAGGGAGATGAAGGGTGAAGAAAGCTTCCAACAGAGTTTTAGCCACCATTCTTCCGGATCCCCTCTATGTTGCTGGTAAGATAGTACTTATAGAGGTTGGAGAGTTACTGAGCTAAGCCATTTGCCAGATGTTTGCAGAGTGCTGAAGTTTTCATAGTGACCCAAGCCAAAAGTATGGATCGCTAGCTTTACATAGTTTTATCTCGTATGCCAGCCGACTCCTTCGCATTTATCCTTTGCCTTATCGCATGAAATTCACAGCCACTTGATGAAATTTTATGGATCGGTGGCGATCCATGGTGTATGGGTCGCTGGCGATCCATGGTGTATGGTCGCTAGCGATCCATACAGTTAGTCTATTTTTGAACTTTGCTTATCAAATTGCCTTTTTCATCTTGTGTTGATGTTGTCCGTGTAGTTTCGTAGCTGCCTTGTTTTGACGATGGTTTGCATACTAGTTGTATTTGGTTATTGATTGGACTAGACGAACGCTTGTCTTCTTGATTCAACTGACTTAGAATCTAATCAGACTTGGTAATTGCTCCTATCATATTGATTAAATCATGATGCAAGAGGCTCGGTGAACTCATGGGTTAATCCCATGGATCGCTAGAAATCCATAGGCCATAGATCTCTTGCGATACATGTCCTTGGCGTATTTCTTCATTCATTTTGCTTGACTCCCTTTGTCTTGTTGTTCCAGTCCTTCTGGTTGACTTTTGAGTTATCCTGGCTCAACGGGGTTGTTCTGATTTCTTTTGGATTCTGCTAGGTTAAAAACCTGGATAATATTTCCCCCAGAGTAGGTCTTCATTGAAAACAAGGCATGCTCTAGAAGTAATTTCTTTTTACTCTCTGCTTGTTGAATTTTAAGTAGTCGTGTTAGAGTTGTACGAATTTGAATTAGACTAGACCATTGCTTGCTATGTTTTGCCCTGGACTGCCGTTGCTTGTCATAGAAGACCGAACTTTACTATATAACTTCCCCAATATGTCTCGAAGTAGCATATGGATGTTCCTATGCAAATTTGAAATAAAGAACATGCGACCCTGTGGATCGCTAGCAATCCATGGTAGATGGATCGCTATCAACCTGACAACTTAGTACTTTTTGGCATATTTTCTTCTCCTTCATTCCTATTCCTATTTATACCCTACGGGATGACTTATCCCATTCTCATTTCATGACCTGACCCTTTAGTTTCCTTTAGCAATTCAAGCTTCCTTCAGACACCCGATCCAACCCTGTCTAAGTTTCCATCACGGTTTCCTCAACACCGCTGAACTTACTTTGCCGCCGACTCCAAAACTCCAATCATCTCCATGATTCATGTCAAGCTAAACCCTTGTCCTTTCGTTTTCTTTCTAGGGTCACTACCGATCCACCTCATTTGGCTCGGTAATCTTAAAGCTTCGACCATCTTCATGTTTAGATCATTAATTCAAGGTGGGTTCGCTGATTATGATGCTCATTTATTAATTTGGCGATAGAGTTGTATTTGTAGGGTTAGTCATGAAGGGTCCGAGTCAATTGCGGCTTAATGGAGGAAGATAGAAAATCGAGTCTTGAGTTCCTTATGGAACGCACATTTGGCCTTACCCCGATGGTTGGCATGTTTTGTTGTCTTCGTCCATTATGCCAGAATTGACTTCTGTCAGGTCCCATAACCGATACCGCACAACACATTGTGAATTGGTTACATCCTCCTAGAGGATTCAGATTGGTTTTTCTTTCTTTCACATGCACGGTGTACCTGTACTGGAAGGACTTTCCATGTCGTTTCGAACAACGGATTTGTTATCGACCATTGCTCGATAGAGTGTAGGGGAAGTAGTTTAAAAAAGAATGTGATACTAGAAGTCCATTTACCTCTCAACTGCGAGTGTACTATCTACACGGGACATAGCGTTTGGAGTGTTCAGGACACCAAGCCCACCACCGATAGATAACACATGTACTTGCTCGGACACATACTTGAAGTATGACACATCGGTGTGAGTTGATATTTCTTTGGATTTCAAGTGTAGCACAGAGAATTCTTATTTTAAAGTAGAATTACTTGACCGTTTTGGACATAAGTTTTGTTGTTTAGAATGAAGAACCCGTCATCTCGTCGTAATTCTAGCGGAGGAAGTCCTGCACTTTCGGAGGTTTAGTTATCTTCTGTCGCCCTTTCTCCTTTCGCTTCACAGGCTGAGTATGACCAGTTAGTTCCAGTTGGTCGGGTCATGGATCGAACTCCTCATAACTTTAGAGTTCTTCTCAATCCACCAGAGAGAGCTTCCTCCGTGATTGCTATTAAAGTCTTGCATAGGGTCTGCCTACAACACAACATACTGGAGGAAGATGTGCACCTTCCAGAGAAGGATAAATTTGCTCATATGCCGCCCCGGGGTATATCGCTTGTAATCGGTATATGTGCTTGAATGGAGTTTTGCCCCATTTTAAATGATTTCTTGAGAGAGACCCTCTCAAACTTAGGAATTGCTCCGTTTTAGATCCACCCAAATGGATACGCCATCTTAACTTATCTGCACATTCTTTTCATGCGAACATTCAACCGTGACCCGGGCATTAACGAGTTGACTTACTTTCTTTCATTCAAAAGAAGAGACGAGTGTCCTTCCTTGGTTGTAATTGAGGCCTAGAGGAATCATAAAATTGTATTGCAATTATAGAGCAACTTTCCTAATTCAACACTCTATACTTCTTTGTCAAATGTCCTGAGGGGTTCAATCGTCTTTGGACAATGGAGGCTAAGTTCCCTTTCTCACTCATTAAGTTCCAGTGTGTCATTACAGAATTTCTAACAAGTCAAATACTTCTTACAGTTATTCCAAGGCCGAACATGGACTTGTCTCTTGATGGAACTTTCCGAGCCCTAAAGGCTACCGATGCTGGGGAAGGATCTGTTAAAGTCTTATTGACTGAAGGCAACTTACTTCGATACGGACTGTTGCATCTTGGGGGATCCGCAGTTCCATTTGAAGTCCCATCCCCTTCTCGATCCATGGTACACACGCGATTTATCTCCTCATCTTACAGTTTCGAAATGGGTGCTTTTTAAGAACGGGAAGGCCCATCCAGCAAGTCGGCTGAATCGCGAGGGAAAAGACACCGTGATCGACACCAGTTGCTCGGCTAGAATGCCCCCGATTCCAGAAGAGAGGAGATTAATCAAAGGGAAGGCAAGGCCATGGTAGACATAGAAAAAGAGGAGGAAGGGATTGGGAGTAGTAGCGATGAGTCCACTTCTAGTGATGATTTATACGCAGAATCCAATGATGGGGATTCTGAATTATGTGATGAGACTTTGGGGATGGGCCCCACTATCTCGAATTCTCCTCCTCTAAAGACAAGCGAAAAGATAACGCTTTAGAAGCCGAACAACATTGGAATTCCCCAAACAAAGATGCCGGCATAGATTTTGGATATCCGAGCAATGATTTTGTTGATTTTGATGCGCTTATGGGGAAAGACTTAAAATTCAAAGAGACAACCCCTTGCTCGACCCATATTACGCCCGAAATCAGCTCAGTTCCTTCAACGATGGCCACCCACTCTAGTTCGTAACGTCGCTTTAGGCTTCCCCCAAAACAGATTACAGTTTCACTAGGATTACACTCAAATATATACTTTTCATGCTTATTCTCCATTTCTAAGACTTTTTATTTATATTCCTTGTCAGGTTCCATAAGGGGATGTAGTCTCTATGATGATCTCAAAGAATTCACAGATTCGGCACTGGTCGAAACGGTCTTCCAGCCATCACCAGCCTCACGAAACGGAGGAGGAATATCGAAGAAGAAGAAAATTAGAGGCTGAAACTCATCGTTGAGACAAGAGGAATTAGGGCCGAGTATACAAAGGTGGGTATGAAAAAAGGAAGACTTTCGATGAGTGAGAGGAGCCGCCGAAACAATCAAAATTTGATCGCGATTCCCATTCCTCATAACAACAGGCCTTCACTCCGGCCACACCTCGATTGGTTATAAAGTTCCGGTTTCTACTGTTCACATTCCATCTTCAACTCAAGTCCCGACATCTCATGTGGTTCTTGCCCTAGGCTCTTCATGCCCCCACCAAAGATCTGCCTATGTCCTTCCTTCTGGTCCTCCGAGGCTTATGGCGGCGCTTCCCGGGTGGTTTTTAAGGAGGGTTAAATTTGATCATGATCTTCATCTGGTTCGTAGGGATATATACATGCCCTATCTTCAGGCCATCCAGAATGATTTGGAGCAAGCCGAAGGGTGGGAATAGTTATGCAAACAGCTGCGACACGAACCACAACAACTATCAAGAAATCCTCTCTATCGTATCAGAGAAGGATAATCTCGAGAGAGCATTTGCAGAGTGAATGGAAAAATTAAACACCTGGAAGAAGAAAAGGATGTGGCGGTTCCAGAAAGCAAGAGCAACACTGGCTTGCTAAAGAAGCTAAAAGAGGCGCATGCGAAGATTAAGATCGTCCTGAGAGAAGAAATTAAAAAAGCGCATGCCGAGGAAGTTAAACTGCGAGTGGAACTTGAAGCCCGTGATACGATCATTGAAGTCTAAAGGAAGAATATTCTGACCATAACAAGATTGTAGAAAATCACAATAAGACGATCGCTGAATATGAAGAAGTCGTGAAGTCGCACGATAAAACAATCTTCGACCAGGCAGGGATGATTGCCTCGCTTTAGGACCGAGTCGCGCAGCTTAGCGCCGACAAAAATTGCGTCGAAGTTGAGAAGGCCACCGTTACGGCAGATTATTTGGAGCTTCAGAATACTTTTGAGAGAAAAACGGAGAAGATGGTTGGGACCATCTTGAATTTATATGTCAACTCTCTGCTGCACTAGGGGAGTCCCAACTACTTAGGCCCTAAAGTCTGATGCACTCTCGCTGTGGTTTGTAAGGAGATCTTGACCTGCTTTCATGATAGCGGGGATGTTTATACCGAGCGAGATTTAGAAAATTCCTACCTCAACAAAGAATCATAGAATGCATTGCTGGAGGGATGTGAGACTTTGCAGATAGAGAGAGAAAGGGAAGCCGTCGATGCTACTGCAACAGCAACTGCCAAAGCGCTTTCGAAGCCTTTTATTTCTGGTGCCGGTGAACCATCGAGACAGCCCTATGATCCGTCAGAAAATTGTGGGCTTGAAGCTTCCTCTTGGATTGTGGAGCCGTCGAAGGGGGTGAAGGCGATGAATATGAAGTTGACATTCTCGGTCTTTTTTCGAGGGAATGTAATCTACTTATTTCTCCCGAGTTCGAGAAATTTCAACTCACACCGCAAGAGTAGGACAAATGTAATGCTTTCATTTTTTATCTTATAGGACCTCCTCCTTATTTACTGATCCCCCGGTTTTCTCGATGCCCTGACCTTTTTCTATCTCTACCGCTTTCGCGCTCGTTTCTATACCTGCTCCGGTCGCTGTGACCATGTCTAGAGCCGGGGTCAGAATCTGAGAAGATCGCCGCATTGCATGGCTTAGATGACCCTTCCATATCTTTGGAAGGTGACTTCACGGTGGTTGAAGTTCAGGAGAAGGAAACTTAGATTGAGCAACCAAACAAATCTCAACAGGAACTGATCGCCATTAAGAAAGAGAAAGTCGAAGCGATCGAGGTCTCTAAGAGTTCCCGTGGATCTTGGAAGTGTAAAACGAAAGGCGAGTCTTTTGAAAAAGTTATGAGCAGGAAGAAGACATCAGCACCGAGGAGGTCGCTGACATCACTGGCAGTGACACCACCTTCAAGGTAAAGAAAAAACTTCAAACAAAAGGCAGGAAGGGGAGTGGTGGAAAGAAGCGGTGAGAAGCTTGAGTGGTAGCTGATTTGGTTTTGGTTCATTTTGCATTGTTTTGCTCAAGTGCAGAGTCTGCACTAAGTGTTTGGGTCGTGCTGTCCGTACTTTTTCTCTTGTTGGCCGGTATTGTGTGGGTTCGGCCCCCACATTTGACCTTGTACATAAGAAAATTATATGTAATATATTGTTAATATTTTGACTATGCCTTTACTTATCTGCTCATATGTGTTCTGTGCAATTACGTCTATTTTATTTTCTTCTATTTCACTTTATCTAGTCCTGTGATTACTATCAAAAATATTTGTTTGGAGTAACAGTACTTGTGAAATGTGAAATTTTTATTTTTAAGCATAACATTTTGATTTAAGTGTCGGTGTATGCCCCTCAATCACATGGCTGTTTACTTCAAACACTTGACAAACGACCGGTAACTTATGGTACGAATAGTTTGCATGCCAAAACTTGGAATTTGACTAAGTCATAATTTGATTTTTCCTTTTACAAGTTTCGCAACTTATGTTTTTATGCGATTTTGGAAAGTATATAACATATGCATGTTTAAAATATGAACAAAAACGTAAACTTAGTGCAGAACATACAGTTATAAGATTAACTATTAGAAAAGTCATAACCATATGGTTACAAGATTAACTTAATGAGTAGTCTTTGCAAATTTTTGGAAGTTAAGCCGCTCATCACTTTTCAAAAATGTGAGTTGGTACTCATAAGTATTATTTCTTCGGATTTTTATAATCTTCCAATACGCACTTTATTGCCTTGGGCGTGCACGTCGTACGAGTTACCTGTGAGCAGCTAAACGTAATTCAAGTTAAATGTTACAATTTATCATGCTGTTTTAGCAATTGGAGTTTCTGTTTGGTTCGTAGCACTCTGATTTTGTTGGAGTCGCACCCGTTACTCTCGATAATGTGAGTTGGTTGATCTTCGCAATTCCTGTGATAGGGGAGTTTCCCGATATTGGCGGGGGAATTTCGGTACTTAAAATACTTCTCAATGTTGCCAATTTTTGGGCGACGTGAGGAGTTTATGTTTCGAGAGCATGATTTCACGGCTTGGAGAGCTAGGCATGGCTTATGAAATGCATGACTTTTGATACTTCTTCGCATTACCTATCTTCGGGCAACGTGAGGAGTTTGTGTTTTAAGAGTTAATGCATGACTTTTTATTTGAGCCTTCCCGATGCTACTAAGGCAATGCCGGTTCTTAGAAGGCGGGGATCATGTTCCATCGATCTAGCGGTTTGAATCGATTTGCTTCCATCGATCGACGGGTGTGAGGCGTACTTGAGCGTGATTCCACCTTCTCAAGCCAGCAATTGTATGGTTTTGAGTCGATTTGACCCCATCGACTCGGCAGGTTACTATTATGAACACAATTTTGTTGGTTCAATAAGAGAATTAACTTTATTAATATAAATTGGGAAAGTTTTGCCTATTTATAATGCCCTGGCATCCCAGAATAGCTTATTTGCTGAAAAATAGAAAGTACATAAGGTAGTTTTTAGGTGAAGTAGTGGTGCAGTGATTCTCTATTCTATGCTCTAGGAATTTGGATCCCATCGACGGTTGCCAATTTGAAAGTTTCATCCCTTAGCTTTTGACCGATCACATACGGCCCTTCCCAATTTGGTTCGAAGGCTCACAACACAAGATAGATTCGTTTGAGGATGAGGTCTCCCACTTCGAAAGTTTGGTTGTCAACCTTATAGTTGAAGTATCGCATGATCCTTTTTTGGTGGGCAGCGGCTCTCAACTCAGTCCTCCCCTCCTTTTGTCAATCATATCCAGTGATTTGAGTAGGAGCTTCTCATTTTTCTTTCAATTAAAGTTTTTCCTTTCGTGAGAGAGGACTTCTAGTTTGATGGGAATTATTTCTTCTGAGCCGTATGCCAAGGAGAACGGAGTATGTCCAGTTGTCGTTTTGTGAGTTGTCCTGTAATCCCATAGTGCGAGTGGAAGTTCATCAACCCAGTTTCCTTTTTCTTTAATTAGTCGGTTTTTGATAGTGAACTTGATGATCTTGTTAATTCTTCCACTTGCTCACTTGATTGCGAATGAGCAACTACGAAAAAGCTCTTCTCAATTCAGAAGCATTTGCAGAAGCCTTTGAAATCAATGCTTTCGAATTGGGTCCAGTTATCAGTGATAATTTTTAATGGCACAGCATACCTGCAAATAATTTTTTTAGTAGTAAAATTAACGACTTCCTTCATAGTAATGGTGGCCAGCGGTTCAGCTTCGGCTCATATTGTGAAACAGCAAACATCAACTATAGCGTATTTGGCCCCACCTTTAGCTATTGGTAATACGCCAATCAAGACGATTCTCCATATCACAAATGGCCGCGGGCAGAACATCTATGTTAATTCTATTGAGAGAGTTCTTTTAATTTTGTCAAATCTTTGGCAATGATCACATCGCTTGGCTTAGTCTCCTATGTTGTGGTTTATTGTCGGTCAGAAATATCTGTACCGGTGAACTTTCTTTGCAAGGGTTTGACCCCCAGTATGGTCTCCGCAGTCACCTTCGTGCACTTCCTTCAAGATTCGTCGAGCTTCGTCGTCGATCACACATCTAAGATAGAAGGTTGAAAATCCCCTTCGGTAGAGTATTCCATCCTGCATCATGAATCGTGGTGTCTTTTGGAGAAGCTTTTTCCATTGATTCCGGACGGTTGGAAGGGTTCCTATAAGCAATTAGTATTGATTGGCATCATCCATGTTCTAGTTTGGGAGTGGTCTTGAGAATCCGGTCAACGACCATTTTGCTTATACTCGGGGCAGTCAGAGTCTCAATCGGGACTAGTCCCAACGATTGAGCTTCTCCGGAGCTTGCCAGCTTAGCTAAGTAGCAGCTTTGGTGTTTTACTCCCGCAAAATATGAGTTATGGTATAATGTTTGACGTTAATCAGCAACTCTTGCACTTTAGATAGATATGGTGCGAGGTTCTCCCCTTGAGTATGATACTCGCTTTTTGCTTGGTAGACGACTAGTTGGGAGTCGTTGTAGATGTGGATGGACTTTATTTCGAGTTCTTTCACAACTTTCAGTCCTACTATTAATGCTTTGTATTCTACTTCATTATTTGTTGCAAGATATTCCAAGCGCAAGGAGTATCAAATGGATCGTCCTTTGGGGGTTTCAAACATTACTCCCACCCACAAACAGTGGTCATTAGATGCGCCATCAACAAAGAGTTTCCTTTGCATCTCCACTCCTAATGGTGTTTCTTCTTCGTCATCCCATATGGTAAACTCGGGGAAGAAAGCTGCCAGCACTTTCCCATTGATAGCCTTTCTCTAATGGTAAGTAATATCATATTGGCTCAATTCGATGTTCCACTTGA
The DNA here is from genome assembly GCA_030765085.1 of Allium cepa. NCBI lineage: Eukaryota > Viridiplantae > Streptophyta > Magnoliopsida > Asparagales > Amaryllidaceae > Allium > Allium cepa. Next base: position 257,932,826 of record CM060938.1, on the reverse strand, counting down.
AAAGTCGTCCGAAAGTTTTGGGACGGTACAGTACTTGTTTCAGAGGCTGATTGGTCAATAGCTTTAATTGGATGTGCTTGGAAATACGGTCGTAGCTTCCTAGGCGCGATCAAGAGGCAATACATTAGCTTTTCCAGCTATGGGTAATTTTTTTCGGCTCCAGTAAACTACTTGATAATATAGTACGGATCATTGGATTTTTGCTTCTTCACGCACAAGGACAATGCTTAAAGCATGAGGTGAGAGTGCTAAGTAAATGAACAGGTCCTCTCCATCCACTAGCTTTAACAGGATTGGCGGGGATTCCATGTTTCGCGGCAATTCTTCAAATGCGGTTTAACATGCCCTATTTCATTCGAAGTTTTTCTTCCCTTTCTTTAACGCATCAAAGAATGGTATGCACTTATCGGTGGCTTTTGAGATATGCAACCTTCACATTCAAGCTTTGCAATTCTTTCTTGTTCCTCAGGGTATGGACTTCTTACAGGGACGTTATCTACTCTGGATTTGCTTTAATTCCCTTGGCACTTACGATGAATCCTAAGAACTTTCCACAGGCTACTCCGAAGTGACATTTAAGTGGGTTGAGTTTCATTCCATACTTTCGAAGTATTTCAAACATTTTAACGAGATTATCCTAGTGGTTGACACCTACTTGCAATTTGACCAACTTGTCATCCACGTAAACCTCCATGGTTTACTCGATTTGGCGCTTGAACATGGTATTTACCAACCTTTGATAAGTTGCCCCAGCGTTCTTTAAACCGAATTGCATTACCCTGTAGCAGTATAGTCCCAGATCGATGATGAAGTTGGTGTTTTCTTGATCAGGTTTGTGCATTAGGATTTGGTTGTACCCGAAGTATGCGTCCATGAATGATAGTAGTTCATGTCCCGCCGTTCCGTCCATAAGCTGGTCTATTCTGGGCAGAGGAAAGCTATCTTTCGGGCATGCTTTTTTTAAATCCAAATATTCAATACAGATTTGCCATTTCCATTGGAATTTTTGACTAAGCCCGAGTAAGATACCCAGTCAGGATAAGTTGAATCACAGATAAAGACATTGGCCATTAAGTTGTATACCTCTTCTCTTAACGCCTTGGACCGTTCAAGACCCAGGCTACGCCTCTTTTGCTTTACTGGTGTGAACTTGGGGTCAATGTTGAGCGCGTGACATGCGATTTTTGGTGACACCACACATATGTGAAAATGCATCCATGTGAACACATCTAAGTTGGCGTGAAGAAATTTAGTAAGTTCCAACCGCATCTTATTTCCAAGGTGCAATCTAATACTCAATACTCGTGTTGGGTCATCCATATCGACTAGGACAGACACCATCAATTCTGCCGGTGCTACCCGATCCTCCCACGAACTCTTCATTCTAGGATATAAAGCCTTATTGAATCGGCTGTGGTCCCCGAGCCAGGGGAGGCTCTATGCTGCTATAAAGAAGGTTCACGTATGTGGAGAGTTCTCCCCACATCCCTCCCCTTTTCCCTTCTTCTAGATTCACGTAACTCTACAATATAACATTCTCTGGTGGCGCATTGATCTCCTTTGACCAACCCGGTTCCATTTGCAGTTAGAACTTTATGGTAAGGCACTGTTAGGCCAGAGCGACTTTGAAATCAGCTATGGAAGGTCTTCCCACGAAGGCGTTATATGCAGAAGTTTAGTCCACAATTACAAAGGTCTGAATGAGGGTAACTCTTTTATCACTCTCTCCAAGCTCCACTGACAAATAAATTGTCCCTATGTGTTATTTGAGTTCGCCAGTAAATCCTTTGGATTTTGATTGGCTTGCAGACACAATTTTCATGCCGATCTTCATTTGGTCAAAAGTACGTTTGAACAATATATTGATAGAACTGCCGCTATCAACTATTACTCGTCAGACCACAGCGGGTCCGAAATTCCTATTGTCACCACCATCGGGTCGAGAGTTGGAGTTTTGATCCCTTCGGTATCTCGGTTTTTGAATACAATATCATATTTCATAGTTTTCTATTGCTTGGCTGGAGCCCCATCTTCTATTATGAGACATGATTCCTTTGGAGCATGCTTTATTTAACTTGCATACCGCTCCATCTCTCCCCAACTTCTCTGTGCAGGATGTGGGCCTCTAGATATCATCCTAATAATGAGTCTCTGGTCAGTTCGCTTTGATCCGTCTTCACTGGTTTTGGGTTGGTCTCTTTGATTCCTAGGGGGTTGAGAAGCCGTGTGCTCATCAGGATTATGTGGTTTTCTTACATATAGCTATAGCTTATTCTCCTAAATCAACTCTTAAATCAAGTTCTTTACGTGGCGGTATTCATTTGTGTTGTGACCGCGCGTCTCATGGAAGCGTCAGAACTTCCTAAAGGGCTCCCATTACTCAGTTTCTTCCTTCTTAGGGGGTTTTTATATTCCTCAGTCCCTTGTGTTGCAAGGTAAATATTTTTGGAGTTTTGTTGAGAGGGGCGTAATCTTCAGGCCTGAAGCCTTTAAGGCGTTTATTGTTTCCAATTTTCTTATTGCAATTTTGATTCTCCCTTTTTTGATTTCCATCTTTCCCTATGATTCCTTCAGCAGTTCCGGAAGCGATTGTGTTCTGATTCATTGCCACGTCACTCTGTCCGACGTTCAACAGTTGCATGCCAATAGACTTCCTTTCTAGCTCCTACGCCTCCTCCAATCTCAAGTATTGACTTGCTTTGCGATTGAAATCATTTATTGTAGTGGGTTGCTTCATCTTGATCCACTTTTCTAACTCAGTTTCGAGATGAATGGCTTGGACCAAAGCCATGAAAACCATGTCCTCATTTGGATTGCTGACCTCTGTCAATGCGGTATTAAACCAGTTCATTAAAGACTTCAGCGATTCATTTAATCCCTGGAATAATCCAGACAGGGACATCACATCTTTAGGTTGCGCGGTATAGAGCTTGAATTGATCGAGGAATCTTGTAACTAGTTGGTCAAAAGTAGAAATGGATTTCGGCAGAAGCCTAGTGAACCACATAGAAGTGATTCCTTCTATGAAAATGGGAAGACCTCTACATCGAACAGCTTATGAAGCGTTTGCTCCGTCCATGTACCAACTATACTTGTACAAATGGGGTTTTGGGTCCTTTTCCTCATCATAGGATGGGATAGTTGGCATCACGAATTTTTCCAAATATCGCTCATTCATGATCTCATCAGTGAAGGGAGTCCGACTTGGTGCGAATCCCTACTCTTCATCTCTTCTGTTTTTAATTTTCATCCATTAATCGCTTAACCATATCCATGATAAATGCCTCTGATGTCCGATAACCTAGGGACGACTGCACCAGGTGTTTGACTTTGCAAACAGTCTTGGCGAGTGGGCTGAAGCCTAGGCTCTCCTGTCTTTAAGAGAACCACTCCTTTGGGGTCCCGTTAGCTTGCGGTTGTTCTGACTAGGGCGGTTTTGACATTTTTAGCATTATAGAAGGCATTGGCATTCTCTTCAAACTTATCATCATTAAATTGTTCTCCATCATCTGAATTAGGGAGATCCATGTCTATATCCTCTAATGGTGTTTTCACCCCTTGGTTCAAGTTCAAAGTTGGTTGCCTTACGATGAGTGGAGTACTTGTGTTTCCTTCTGCATTGATTCCTATAGTTCCCACTATTACCCTTTTTTACGGCGACTTCCAGTTTCTCCTGTTTAAGCCCAAAACGGAAGATTTTTCTTACTGTATGGCAGTTGTGGGTTCAACCATAGTTCTTGAAGCAAGATTTGACTGTAGGTTAAGAGAGAATTGAGCTTATCCATTAGAGCCTTCTGATTATTTTCCATTTTTTGGTTGAACTCATCAACCATTTTGTTCAATTCATCTCTTGTAATGACTTCGCGTTGACTGGAGGGTGTTGGCGCCTGATCTTCCAAGTTAGTACTATTTACGTCAATTTGCAGATGATTGTATCTTCTCTAGTTATCACTGCTCCTATGGACCTTCCAGAGGTAGTTCTCTGCCTCCCTGGAACCATTGATTCCAAGCAGCAAAATTTTCAAGAAAAGATTGAGGACCTAACTCCTGGACCTAACTGATCCAAATTAGATAGCTAGATTTGAACCCTGAGTTGGATTCTCATTGAAAGCACCAAAATTTTAACCTAAAAAATAGATCAACACCCTGATTTGAGTGTGAAAGCACTAGCCTTATTCCCAAAAGATAATGATATGAATAGTAGATATCAAAAGAAAGTAGAAACAGAAAGGGGACAAGAAGATTTTTATAGTGGTTCAGCTGTTAACGAAGCCTGCGCCCACTTTATAGTTTTTATTATAGACAGATTGCTATTGAAAGATGTATTTTGTTATAAAGCTCTTGAATATCCTTAGCTAGATTGAATATCCAAAGTTGGGATCCACTAGGGAATCACAGTGAACCACTTTGAAGACTATTGTAAGGGAGATGAAGAGTGAGGAAAGCTTCTAGCAGAATTTCGGTCACCAGTCTTCTGGATCCCCTCTATGTTGCAGGTAAGACAGTATTTATATAGGTTGGAGAGTTACTGGGCTAAGCCCATTTGCCAGATGCTTGTAGAAGATCATATGAAGGTGGACTGGAGTTGACCCGAGCCAAAAGTATGGATTAAAGGCGATCCATAGTGCTAGCTCATATGCTAGCCGACTCTTTGGCATTTATCTTTTGTCTTATCCCATGAAATTCGCAGCCACTTGATGAAACTGTATGGATTGGTGGCGATCCGTTGTTTATGGATCGCTAGCGATCCATATAGTTAGTCTATTTTTGAAATTTTCTTATTGGATTTCCTTTGTCATCTTATGTTGATGTTTTCCATCTAGTTTTGTAGCACATTGCCTTGTTTTGATGATGGTTTGCTTACCGGTTGTATTTGGCTGCTGATTGGACTAGACGAACGCTTGTCTTCTTGATTCAACTGACTCGGAATCTCATCAGACTTGGTCATTGCTCCAATCATAATGATTAAATAATAATGCAAGAGGCTTGGTGAACTCATGGGTTAATACTATGGATTGCTAGCGATCCATGTCCTTAGCGTATTTCTTTATTCTTTTTATTTGACTCCCTTTGGCCTGTTGTTCCAGTCTTTCTGGTTGACTTTTGAGTTATCTTGGCTCAACCATGTTGTTCTGACTTCTTTTGGATTCTGTTGGTTTAACCCGGATAACAAGGACACTATCTTCGACTCCGTTATGGACTAGACATAGAGAAATAAGTGCTACGGCTATGACAGTTAATCAATAATTTATAAAAATGAAATAATTTGTAAATATTGCTTAATTTTTACAGAAGTTATGCAATAACTTAAACATATTTTGACTTATTTTGTAGGCTTGGGACTCACAAATGGCTTATCAAAAGGCTTAGGATAATGCTGAGATCAATGAGCTTCGACAGCAGATTGCACAGTTGCAGAGCGGGAACGCCTCCGAGCAGCGCAAATGGAGCAACTGAACCAGGGTTTGGCCGAATATGTGGAGCGTCATGGAGCATTCCATTCGTTTTGTGGTTCTTGAGCCGATTATAAGTCATGAGATACATTTTTTCGTTTTTATTTTCGAAACTTTTGCATATATACAATAAGATATAGTGAGGTTAATTTGCAGACATGTGGTGTTTGATGTTGATTTACGGGGTAGATTTGTGGGGTTTAATGTTGGATATATACATTGTACATTGATGTTGGATGTAGATTGCAGTTGGGTGTGTGAAACTGATGATGGACTGTTTGTTTTGTATTGATTGGAAATGTTTGAGTTTGAGATGGTAATGTTTGAGTTAAATATTATTATTAATATTGATATTACTTTTAGCTTATATATCTGATATATGTTGGTTTTGATGTATTGTCATATATATTGATATTGATTTTAGCTTATATATTTGATATATATTGGTTTTGATGTTTTTTAATATATATTGATATTGATATGTTGTTTGGCTGCTGAAAGTTTTTTTACCCAAATTTCCGATGGCTCCCAACGACACATAGGTCGAAAATTCCAACGAATTTCGACGGTTACCAGTTGAATATTCCGATGGATTTTGGAAGTTCTCTGGAATGTTTTTAAGCCACGTGGATGTCTGGACCATCGGAATAAATATCGAAACTATGATCGAACGCCATTGCGAAGTCATTGCCGATTCCATCGAAAATGGACGAAATCTGTGTTTTATATTCCGACGGGATTTTCGACTGCTTGCGACGGTCGTCGAAGGCGTGGAGCCATTGGAAATTACCGTGTACCTTATAGTGATTGTTTTTATTTTTGAGTTATATATATTGATGTATATTATGATGTGAAGATGAAGTAAGGGGAAGATCCGTTCCACGTTAGCGACATGGTCTCACTACATATGTTTAGAGTAAGGTTTTACTCATACCAGACTTATTATTTGACTTGTGTTTTTATTATTTTTTATAAACTTACAGGTACTCATACGACTAGGTTGAGTTTATGGATTATACGGGTATTTTTTGAAGATGAATAAAGATTCAAAAGATGAAGTAGTAGGCTTACTATTTAAATAAAAGTAATCTGAAATTTCCACTGTGTAAAACTAGAATTTATAACTAATTAAGTGTGGTGTATGCATCTTCATATATCAGACACATATTACTTTAATTTTCTTATTATATGTTTACCTCTACATAGTAATGATTTTGGTTTACTGATGTAATGAATCATGTAATTCAAATTGATGCAATGAAAAATATATATAACTGTTCAATTTACTTATGTTATAAAAAATTCTAAACTCACTTTGTCATCGAAAAGTGATTTTAATGATGACTATGGCATCTTCGGCGTTTGTTTTCGATATTTGAAGTAGGGGATGTTACAACTTCCCTTCCAATCTTCAACTTAGACCAACTATAGTCACTCGATGGATCACTATGTCTTGATCTAACCGTAAACAAAGTGGAGCATTCACATTAAAGTTCCACGATATTCTTAAGTCATGGGAACTATGTAATATCGTAATATCAGGATTTCTTATTTAACCTACTTATTATCAATTAAAAGGAAAATTTCAATGAGTAACTCTATAGTTATTCAGTAAATATGAGAACGTAACTTATTAGTTCCCCAAACAGCCATGAGTAATACATTATCCAACCTAGGGAGAGCATTACCTACTCTGGTCTCAACGAATGTATCGATATCCTTTCTTGAAACATCTTGACCAAGAATATTTAAAACAAAATATTATTTTATGCTATGATTAATTATCCACGTTTGCAACTATTTGCAACTACAATCACATAACATTTTATTTATGTGTTTTCTTAATTATATATCTTAAATTAGTTACTTAATTATTTATAACAGAATATAACAAAGCACACGGGGAAAAAAAGACGTTTATTATGAATGAGATCAATCATAGAGTTAGATATATGTAACAATTATATAATTGTCCCTGTGACAATTCTTTTATTCTGCACCACATGCACATGATGCACTCGTTGTGCAAAATAATAATACTCGGCTTGAACATATTGCAACCAACCCGACCCCTAATGCACCAATATATTCAAGCTAGTCCCATTAAATTATGTACTCCATCGGTAACTTCAACGCATTTTGCTATGTGTTTCCATGAGTCTACCTTTCACTCATGCAATTATGGTCTGGTGCCTAGTTTGTTTGAGGTTGTAGCCTCAGTTCCCTTAACTTTTCTTGCTCCTGTTGTATTTCATCATGCTCAGGCAATTTCTCAGTCAAATGTAGAGTCATAAACTCATGCACATCAAGATATTAATGCTTAGCCAAAAAACATGCCCAATCAAAAAATGATGCTTAGTCAAAAAACATGCACATCATGATGCTTCGTTGCAAGTCGGTAGAGCTACTGATGTGCCACCTCATTCTGGAAATCGTTCAGCTAATGCACTTATTAATGTATCATGGTCTTTACATCAAAATATCTAATAGCTTTATTATTGAATGAAATATATGAAAGAGCAATTATCACTTGTACAATTATGTTAAACTAGTGGCTTTGGGTATTTGGGCTACTACTCAAGCCCATTTATAATCTATCACTTGTACACTATAAATACGGTGTAAATATAGAAGTTTATGAAATCATTCTATATATTGCAAATAAAAAATTTCATAAAAACGTTTCATTCTCAAATTCTATTTTGGTATCGAAGCCAAAATTGCTTAACAGCAGTAAACGTCATGTTGGAATCCTCATCAAAGTTAATCTCTTCACCTGAAAATGCGCTTTGACTTGGTTGCCATAGAGAATAAAAATTCTCATCATCTGACCTTGCCAATACCTTATCACCTACTTCTATCAAGAACTGTAACCTTTTCCATCATTTGACCATAAAATTAAGAGTGCCATCTGAAACCTTGTCGTGCCTCGCCAAGAAAACCTTTTTAGAGAAAGATCATTACCCATTGTCTTTTGGCTGCACATCAAGCTATTATAGAGCCCCATTAGTCAAATAACCGCAACCCTGATATCATCTTCTATCCAATAGCGGAAGGAGATATTTATAACTCAACCACCTCTAACTCGAATTCAAGAAACACTACATCGTAACAAAATGCAACTCAAGAACTTCTCAAAGCCATAATCAAACCACAAAGTCAATTGATCACAGTACAACTTGATGAAACCAATTTTTTGCTTTGGAAATTTTAGATTAAGACAAAAATAAGAGAATATGGCTTGGAAGAATTTGTTCTTGGAACTCCGATTACACCATCCAGATATACTACAGACAGCGATAGAAAATTAGTAAGGAATCAAGATCATATAACTCATCAAAGGAAGGATAGTCTAATCAGTTCTTGTTATTATCATCTATAAGTGCAAATTTGTTGCCATCGTTAATAGGATGTAAAACTGCTCATGAAATATGGTCAACGGTTGAAAAAGTGTTCAACACAAGATCTACTGCAAAAGCAATGTAGTATAAAAGGTAGTTGCAAAATTTATGGAAAGAAAGCTTATCAATGAGAGGGTGCTTAACCAAGATCAAGACTATTTGTGATCAATTAGCATCTGTTGGTCATAAGATTTCGATACAAAGCATATTCTATTTATATCAAATGGACTTGATAAAGAGTATGTTGCAGTGGTAGCAGTAATATCCACAAAAGAAACAACACCAACTATTCAACATATCCATTCTACACTTCTTGCTTATGAATATAGGATTGAACAAAAGAAACTGGCTATATCATAATTTTCTACTAGTTATGTAAGTATCAACAAGCACAAGAATCAAGAAAGGAACTATATCTAAGTAGTTAATATCGATATCGAGTATGTATCAATTAAGTATCGATGTGAAATATTTTAAAATATCATAATAATATCAGATAATATCGATGATTTATCAGACATGTGTGAAACATGTTATATACCATATTGTACTATTTTATAATGTTATAATGAGTTTTTATTTACATTATTTAGATCAATATTACCGAAATGCTATTAAAGAGTGACTACATATATTTTATGGATTACAATATATTTATCGTGATATTCTATTAAACAAAAGTCGTGGAATAAGCATATAAAAATCGAGAAATTCATATAATATGCATCTTTATTATTTTATTTATTCTATTAGTATGTTCGTTTTTTAAGTCATCTAATCATCCACATTAATTTGCAATTTTTTCCACATCTACTGTTTCTTCGTTTTCATTTTCACCCTAAATTTTTTGAATAAGTAATGGTGATTTTACATCGATTACAACTTCTAGCTCATTCTTTATCGATTTTCCAAATATATTACTTTACTAATATTCAAAGTTTTAGTTCTTAGTGCATGATACTAACTAATAAAATCAATTTTCACAATCTTACTTACCAATGAGATATCATGAACAGAAATATAACAAGAAGCAGCTCCTAAACGATCTAGATTTTAATGGTAAAGTCTTCACATGAAATAAGACAAATAAAATAACGAAATAAGTAGAGTTTTCTTTGTCAAAATACAAATTAAATTGACCAAAAAAACTTTGGTTAAAACTAAAAAATTAGTGCATTGGGATTTCTACGTATTTTCATTTACCATATACTAAAAAAATATTGAGAATGTGAAGATACTTATTTGTAAATTTATTTTCTCCAAGACATACAATAACAAACAATATTCTAAAAAATTATTGGGGATTTTATACTAAATATTAAAGCGATATATCGATAAATATCGAACAATATATCAGTAGCGATATTTTAAGTTATATTTTGAAAAAAATATTAGTTGAAGAAAGATATGCGATATCGACGATATATCAATGATATTATTCGATATTAACTATATAGACTACAAGAACAGAAGTCTAACAAACAACAATCAAAGAGCTGGCCAAATCTATAGATCTAGAGGAAGAGGTGGAAGATGGAGCTAAAGTAGTAATAATAGCGAACTTAAACGTCAGATATGTGAGAGATATGGTCATGCTGCCAATAAATGTTATGCTAAATTTGATGCATATTATACACAATCTTAACAAAGCAAAAACAACTCAAGAAACTATAATCCAAGTGCAGATATGATCAATACATAGCAAGTTATAAAAATCATTCTAAAAACACAAGGAATGATGCGGTTAAGATAGAAGACATTCAAGATGAAAGTTGGTATCCAGCTTCAGGAGCCACTAATCATATGACCAACAACTAAAGCAATCTAAATCTTGGCAATAAGGACTATAGAGGTAAACAGTCATTGCATATGGAAAATGGTAAGTTTATTCAAATTAGACACACTGGAAATGTAAGTATTAAAGGCGAAAGACAACGTTTTCTCAATAATTTATTAAGCGTCCCATTAATTAGAAAGTTTTAATGAGTGTATCATAATTTGCAAAAGACAACAACATGTATTTCGATTTCTGTCCTAAATATTGTTTAGTTAAAGATATTCTAACAAAAAAATTCTTTTGCAGCATAGAGAGTTTAAGAGATTGTACAAATTCAATGTTGCTATGTTAAAATACTCGAATGTAAAGAAAAATGGTGTAATATTTCTGAAATGGAACAGACAGAAAACTGTAAGAAATTTATCTAGATATCCAAATATAGGCATTGTAAAGCAAATGTTGAATAAAAATAATATTTTTTTGTTGATAATTTTTCTACACTTTATATTTTTACTTGTTGCCAAATGGGTAAAAGTAAAAAACTTTCATTTTCAAAGTTTGAAACTTAATATTATAACCTCTAAAACTAGTTGCCACAGATTTATATGGACCGACACCAATAAATACTAACTATGGGTACAAGTACTACATTTTATTTGTTGATGCTTATTCTAGGTATGTATGGATTTATTTCTTGAAATCAAAAGTTGGAACTCACAATGCACGTTACAGTTTGTAGTTAATGCTGAAAGAAAACGGATTGTCAAGTAAAAATCACGCAGACAGATGGTGGAACAGAATTTCTATCACTCAAAGAATACTTTCAAAAAAGGGATAATCTAGAGAGTGACACGCCCTTACACTTCAGAACAAAATGAACTTGTTCAGTGGAAGCACATACATATTATTGAAACTGGGTTACCCTTCTCGCTCAAGCATCCCTAGCACTAAAGTTCTATCTAGATGCTTTTGCTACAGCAGTTTTCTTAATAAACATGCTTCCTACAAAAGTACTACGATTTAGAAGTCCAATGGATGTGCTATACAAAATCAGACCTGACCATCAAAGCTTACAAGTGTTTAAATGCTTATGCTTTCCTTATCTAAGGCCATACAACACAAAAACTAAATTTTAGGTCGTCACCATGCATATTTTTACATTATGCTACTAATCAAAAGGGATATACATGTTTATACAGTAATGGAAGAGTGTATATATTAAGCCATGTGGTTGTTAATGAGTAAGTATTTCCATTTAGCAAGTCAGAAATCAAAACCTCACAACAGATATAAAATCCAAGATTTCCTTACCACTAATACCTTTGTAGTCAAAAGTTACCATAGCAGTTTAAGATGAAGTAACTCCAAACATTCGGTATTCACAACTATCAACCAGAGGTGACCCCAACCCATAACTCATAATTTCCAGCACTAAGCGAGGTCATGAGAAAAATGAAGCACCTGAAAGTCCAAGTCATGCTCCATAGAAAAATATCTATGCCCTATTGGACTCTTATCAAGCATTAAATGATTCACAACCACCTAATACTCAACAAGAGGTCACAATAGATGACAGAAATCAACAATCCACTCCTACAAAGACTGGGCATCACATGATAGCAAGAGCAAAGGGTGGTTCATTCAAACCAAAGTTATATAATGCAGAATTAGAAGTTGATGAACCAAGCATATATCATCAAGCCATACAAAGTAAAAAAATGAAGATAGACATGAAGGAAGAATAAGATGCACTGATTAAGAATAGGACATTAAACCTTATTCGTTTACCAAGTCATAAAAATATTATAGGGTGTAATTCAGCATATAGACTAGAGAAAAATGACGATGGTTCAATTCTTAACTATAGGCATGACTGGTGGAAAAAGGGTATTCACAATAAAATGGCTTTGATTTCAATAAAAAAATTCAGTTGTTGTGAAATCATCTTCTATCAAACTCATTCTAACCATAGCCTTGCATAAAAGTTAGACCATCATGCAATTATATGTAAACAATGCATTTTTAAATGGTATTTTGCTGGAGGAAGTCTATATGAGGCAACTCCATGGGTTCAGACAAAGGGGCGGTGAGGAACTTGTGTGAAAATTAAACAAAGCAATCTATGGTCTCAAGCAAGCACCAAGAGTCTGGTTTGATAAATTGAAATCGACTTTAACAAATCTTGGTTATAATTCAACAAAATTAGACAATTCACTGTCTACCAAATTTATTAATGATACAGTTACTTACATACTAATTTATGTGATGGCTTTAAAATTACAGGTAATAGTGAATCAGAAACCAACAGTGTTTCACAACACCTGAACAAAGAATTTTCTATCGAAAATCTAGGGCATCTAAGTTATTTCCTTGGCATTGAAGTTAAGAGGATATAAAGCACTGAAATGCACTTAAGCCAAATAAAGTACATTTCAAAAATTCTTTCAGAGCCAAAATAGACCACGAAAATCCTCTACCTACTCGAATGCCACATAACTTGCAATTATCCAAGAACAAGGGTGAACCAATAATAAATGACAGACATTACAGATGTATAGAAAGAGCATTACAATATGCTATATAACTAGACCAGAAATTTCATTCAGTGTAAGCAGAGATGAACACTGGAAAGTAGTAAAGAGAAATCACTTAATATCTATGGCTATGTAAATGTAGACTGGGAAATAGATCATGATGATAGAAAATCAGCTGTAGGATACTACATATTTCTAAGTCAGAATCCAAATTTATAGTGCTAAAAAAACCTATCATGTCCAGATCAACCAGTGAAGCAGTATATATGAGTGTTGTTCGTGCCGTAGTAGAGATCATGTAACGACCCGCCAAGTATTTATTTTTAAATATATGAAAATAAAAGTATAATATTATTTCAAGTGATAATAAGTAATAATAATCTTATTTTGAATAAATATTTAAATTAAATATATTTCTCGAAATTTATATCAATAAGGTAGCATTGAATTTAAATAATGATTTATGAATTTAAATAAAAATTTAATGATTTGATAATTATTTTAATTATCCAAATAATTATTTTAAATGATGATTTTCATTTTGAATAGTTATAGAGTGATAATGAATCATTTATAATAGTTTTATATAGATATATATTTGATTTGAAAATATAGGGAAAAAACAATATCGCTTTATTAGTATAATGGCAATTTTTATCAATGATTTTTAATATTAATTCATATAGTTTTATAAATTAAATATGATCATTCTAATTAGTTTAAAATGATAATAAATTTATTTATTAATTTTGTTTACAAATATATGTACGTTAATAAATAAGTGAAAATGTGACCGATAATCGGTTCTCCAGATTTCAACGATTTAACAAACAAAAGCTGTTCGAAGATGTTCGAAGTGTTATGCACCCACATGTACATACATATATATGTCACATGCACATGAAAACATGCACATAAACATATATACCAAAATAATTAGGTATAAAAGTATAGTATAAAATATATAATATATTTTAAGATTTCTTACCCCTTAAGCATACATAAGTCAACATATGCATACATGAGAAGATGGAAGTGATGGGCATATGAAGGGGGATGCTTGCCGTGCCTAGGGAGGGGGTAGGGGGGAGGTGTGTTGGTGAAGCCTTATAATGGTGATGAAGATGATGATGTATGCATGGATACTTTTACACTCTTCTTTTCCTGTAAATACGCTACCCTCTACTCTTCATTTTCGTTCATCTTCTTCTTCATATTTTTCTAAGCTTTGTCTTCCTCTTTAATGGCTTCCATTCTAAGAGAAATAATGTCAAAATTTATTTTAAAAAGAATTTAAATTATAAAATATAAAGTATATTTACTTAAACAACTCAAAACAGTCCCGAGACTCCACATTTTCTCTTTGTTCTTCAAATCTCCACCCTACTTCATCATTACACCGAGAATTTATTTGCTCCACCCTAGAACATGAGCACCAAGGCTAGGCCGAGCCATTTCAATGGTCCAAAGCTTGATTTCGTGGAGTTTAATTTCGTGGTAGTGGAGCTACAACCGATTTTCTATTAGCTCGAAGGGAAAGTGAAGGTGAGAACTCCTTAACTATTATATTATCTTTTGGATGATGATATGATGTTTGCAAATGGATGTTTAATATGCTTTGATCACCAAGTTTGGTTCTTTAAATATGAATGTTGAATATATATGCAAGTCACGGAAATACACATCGATAAGCACAAAACAAATCACTTTCCTCTATATTAATGAATTGGTGTATATGGAATGTTAAACCTCGTTAAAATGGTTTAAAATGAGTTTGAAATATCTAATAAACATTTAAAAGTGTTTTGGTTAAGTTTGAATGAGAATGGAAAATTTACTCAAAAATAGGCGTGTCGCGTAACGACAGTTAGTGATTTTACGTTATAAAAGTCAAACGAGTGTAAAGAATGGAATATAGTTCACAAATCTTTGAGATAAGAATTTTTAAAACTATTATATCTATAGTTTTCCAACGAAGAAAGAAAATTGAGATTTCGATAAGTAGATTTTGAGATACGAGTAGAACAACCTTTTTGAAAATCACGGTTTTGCAGTTCGGGATCCAAAACTGGATATCTTAGAAAATGATGTTTTAAAATTATTTAAAAATGTGGAATAAATCTTTAAAATTTTATGAAAGTTGTTTGAGTAGTAAAAATGAATTTCAAAGGATAGAAATGTCGTTTTGATCAATAAAGCTTAAAAGAGCACTTTCCGCAGCATTTTTCCACAGCATTTTTCCGCAGCATTTTTTTATAACTTTTAAATTTTAGTTTAAACTTAACAATTTTTTTTCTTAACCTTTTATAGAAGTTTCAGAATGGATAATTGACTATTTTAATAAAGATTTTTTAGTTTGTATAAAAGAGTTTAAATAAATGATTTAATGAAAAGCTATTATAAATAAAGTGGTTTAATCTAGGCTTTAAAAGCCGATGAGCAGACTGGATTTTTTTATTCACGAGATCCGGATGTGAGGTGCTTAAACTAAGAAGATGTTCAGGAGCAACCAGTGCCTTAACTCACTTGGCCTCTTCCCTGGGCGAGGGATAGATAAGGTCGAAATGCTAAAAACGAGTTAAGTACAAAAAGATTAAATTTTCCAAATTTAAATTAAATATCACTTTTATTTTATAGAGATGATATTCTTATACTTGGTGTTAAAGCCTGAAGTGGGAACTCATACCATTCATGGAATTTATTTGTGGAATACAGGAATTGATATTGAGTAGAATTAAATGATTTCTGTTAATTCTGCTCACTTAATATTTACTGGTGTTGGATTAACATCCCAGATAACATGGTTTTAACTCAATCAAAATTATGAGTTTTGAATTAAGAAATATTTTTTAAAGATTTAAATGAAATTATTTTGGAAATTTTTGCTAAGTGAAAAATGAAATGATTTCGAATTATTCCCAGTTTAAATAGGGTTTTAAGTATCAAGGAATTAATAAA
Source organism: Allium cepa (assembly GCA_030765085.1). Classification (NCBI taxonomy): domain Eukaryota; kingdom Viridiplantae; phylum Streptophyta; class Magnoliopsida; order Asparagales; family Amaryllidaceae; genus Allium; species Allium cepa. Next base: position 257,916,703 of record CM060938.1, on the reverse strand, counting down.
GAGGTTTAATAATTCCGTATATATAGGAAAGAATGGTTTAGAAATATATATCTTCAAAAGAGATTTTAAAAAGAACGTAATCAATTAAAAAATGATTCCCTATTCACGAAACCTTTTTTATCGATAATAGGTTCGAAGGAACCGTGGTCGGATCTGGGGTAATTCCTATCTGAAATCCACTATGAACCGATGTATGCGTTCGAAAAATAAAGACCTGACAAAGAAAATGAAGGATGTAGACCAAGGATTTTTAGGGTGAAAGAACTACTTGTTGATAATTCTGGTTAGCTCCTAAATACTAAAGTAGCAGCGGTCCCTTATTTCTTAAACTCTTTGGGTTACAAGGACTTCTCGCTACTAACTCTAAGGTTAATTTTCGATAGGATGTGGTAGGTGGGTGCCTTCAGTTTCATCCAGTCCTAAAATGAACTTATATGGATGGATTTCTAACAGCGCATTCTTGAGATTTCATCCTTGACTTCTGTAAACATACATCTGTTTGGTGGCGGAGAAGGCAACTTCTCTTAGCTTAACACGCTTCTCTAAGACATATTAGCTCGAAGGTTGTACATTTATGTAAGTTAATAGTGATCTATGGAATGGAAATATGGCATTCAAAGCGAAATCTACAAAGAAAAAGGTAATCGTTACCTCAAGCCTCACACCCGAAAATGGCTGAAATAGGGTAGATGTAGAAACCCTATATGGTTCGCAACCATTAGGATATGATCATCCCCTTCTAGATATATTTCTATCGGCTATAACGTTCGGGTTTAAATTATTGTGGATGTATGCTGGAGGGCCTTCAGATGGGACGGTAACAACCGAGGTGATGACATATTTGGTACTATCTAGTGAGAAAGGTAGGCCGGTCATGTGTTGATAGATGGTAGATGTTCTATGCGTCGATACATCCTCTAGAGATGTACTGCCGGAAGGTAGTCCCCTCACCTGGTCATTTGTATGGAAATCCGTTCTTCAATAAGTTCCTATCATTTTGTTTGTAGAACCCGCGTTTGTGTCTAGTATGCTGGAATTTAATAATGTAACAATTTCGGCGAAGATTAATAAGTTCACTTGTAAATGTGTTTAAAGGAATGTCATTAAAAATAATATCCTTTATTTTTACGTAATCTTTATGGTTATCATAAGGTAAAAACTCATTCCGTGTTTATGTGCGGCATGGTCTTATGAGATACTTTTTGGTATTCAAAACACGTATTTTTGATTTCTCACACTAGTCCAATGACTGACTCGGAGTTTATTTTCCTTTCCCTTAAATAAACTCTAGGTGCACTAATTTTCCCAGGCTGCCAAGTAGTCAGGTTTAGTTTCAAAGAAATCTTGATGGAGCTCGAAGCATGGAGTCAGAAGATTTTTCTGAAGATTTTGGTCTATTTCCACCACACTCTTGTACTATAGTATTCCACATTTATAAGGTAAGGAATTTATAACAATCCATGTTTTAACTTTGGTAAATGTATTTCAATTTCCGTTGTAAAGGTTTTAATAAAATAGCACATGTGAGATTCTATTCTATCTTTATTTTTCTTTCTCACCCTTGAGAATCCGCTTCTCCAGCACTTGAATTTACAACACGTGAATACCAAGGATGTATTTGTGTCGATTTTCGACAATCGAAGAAATGGGTCCTCACATCATGATATCAGAGCTTAGGTTTATCGAACACCTTGGCTTTGGTAAGGGTACAGTCTCATCGGAGATAGGGTTAGCAATACCCTAGGATGAGTAACCGATTAGAGATAGAGTTAGCAACACCCTAGAATGAGTTTGAGTATGAGTGCGTATTTGTCAATGTTATATACAAATGATTTTGATCTTGAAAATTTGTAAATGAAATAATTTTACCTAGGGTTATATTTTGAATATAAAGAATATTTTTCAAATAATATAGTTATTTGATTAAGGAAAGGATAACACGAAGTTATTATCATTAGTTGATGGATTGTTTAGTTTAAAAGTTTAAGTACGAACACCTTGTGAATTTAGTTTCACAATTTGACAATAGGGTATTCAATAACTAATAATGTTGGTTTAAGATTAAAGGAATTCATTTAAGATAAATAAATCTTATGAATATGTTTTATACAAGTGATTTTATGAACTTGATTTATAAAACATACTTTATCAAGGAATTTTTGAGAATTTAAATTATGGTTTTTTTGAATGGAATTTAAAATGATTTTTGAAAAGGAATAATAATATTATTATTTCAAGAAAAGGATATTGAAAACGAAAAAGAATCTTATAATTAATTGATTCGAGTGGCACGAAAGTAACTAAAAATGGCAGGAGATGTGTTCGTATGGTAAACGTTTCTCTTAAGTATTCCCCTTCTTGTTAAGAAAATATACGATACTATTGGTAGTACCCAGTTCCTTGGTATCATTTTTGAGTTACTCGATCTATATAATTTTCTAAAAGGGATAACGTGAATCAATAGTTGATATATTAATTAATAATTGTCGATTTTTATCAAAGTTTATTATCTTAATTGATAATCTTGAGCGTGCTTTGATCTTTAAAATAAATGGTTAAAGTTTCTAATGAATGGTTTTGGGTTTGTAGTAAACGATGTTTTAGCAACATTTATTTTTAAACCCTTGAATGGCACTGTGGAAGAAATTTCAAAGGTATATTTAAATCTCTAAATAATGGGATTTTAAAGATAATAACTAATATTAGAATCTTTTATATAAAGATAGAAATGTTACGAGTTCAAATTATAAAAGAAAAGAGAAGTTCATTATAATAATGTTTTGGTAGTAATTGATTCAATCATTTTGATTGTATTTTGAAGTAAGGAAAACTTGTTAAATATACTTATAACATTTGAATAGGTATATAAATACTTTTATATGTTAAAACTGGTATAAGTAAAGAATATATGTACATATACGTATATAAAGAAAGTTTTAATTGATAAAAGAGTATTGATAAAGAAAGTTTTAACTAAATAAAAGAATGTTTTCACATTTGATATTAGCTAAAAGAAGTTTATGGTGATTTATCAATTTAATCAATTATTTTGAAAATAAGTTTCTAGAAACCATTAAGATACGTTTAGAAATGTATTATAGTAAAATAAAAAGGACATTTTTTTCAAGGCAAGCCGGTTTTATAGTGGGCCGTCCACTTTTATTACGAAAGTAATAAAAACTTGAAATACAGGAGTAACATAGAAACACCTTAACTGCTATGAAAAAAGAAAAATAGAGGACGGGATTGTGACTAACATGTCACAGCTACTAGAAATAACATGTAGACTAGGTCCCTTCCGAAGAGGAAGAAGCACCAACATCCATAGACACCTGGAGAGATACCAGTGGAACATTCCAACAAGACCAGCATAGGGGCAGAATAGGGAAGCAAGACAAGGATCATAAACCTCAGCATCAGATGAATAAATAAAAGAACGATCCCAAGTAGAATCAGCAAGCATGACAGAATTTAACTGCGCATACGGTCCGTCCAAATCAAGAACTATGGAGTCACCAGATGGTCTGTAATAAAGGCATCTAAGGTCCAAATGATCATCTGATACAAATCTAAAAAAGGAATCATCCATAGGGTTAAATCGCACATCAGATTTGTGATCAACCCAACATCTCTTGGCCGCATCCCAAACTATAGGCAAACGAGGCTGAACAAGATCCGGAACAGCAGAAGAGACTGCAGTAACAACACTAGGGACCATAGAAACGGCAGGGGAAGAAGGCCGAGCAGGAGAAAAGGCAGGCGGATCCAGGTCGGATGAAGGAACAACAGGAGGAGGAGCAGTCTGAGAGTCAGTGGAAGATACCTTAGGAACCCATTTCCTGAGCGGAAGCCGAGGAAGAGGGATCTTAGGAGCTGCCGCTGAAACATCCGAATGCGAGCAGGCGCTGGCAAAGTGACCAAAAGAGTGACATGTAGAACAAATATCCGAAACCCAACCATAACGAACACGGACTTCCACTACATGTCCAATAGCTAGCTGAACAAGAATAGAGGATTGGAGAGGCTAAGAAGGGGAAATCTCAATCAGAGCCTTGACGAATACCAATTTTTCACGCGCAACTGTATTTGAGTCAAAACATTTCAATTTACTAACATTACAAGCCAGCCAATTCAAACCAAGTAAAAGTTGAAGAGCGGAGGGAATTTGCGAAAAGTAAACCCACACAGGAATAGAAAGAACTTGCTCAGGAGCTCTAGCAACAGTCGGAGACCAAGGAGTAATGAAGAAAGGCTGCCCGCCAAAAAAGGAGGGCTCAGCCTCAAGAACACGACAACAATCGTCGGATGAGGAGAAAAACAGGAAGTACATGGAGTCAACTAGCTTAACTCGAAGAGCACCGCGAAGCTTCCAAGCCCTACGACAAACAGATGACACATCAAGCAGGCGGTGGGTAGGGTCCAAAAAGAAGCCAACCAAGTAGTCTGACCAGTAATCCATACCAGCTTGCATGACACTAGGGGGAGAATCATCACACCATTTTCCTCAACGATATCGAAATCAATCGGTTTGTATTCTCCCGCGTTACGGGGCAGAGAAGTAAAAAGAGAAGACCAAGCTTTCGAACATGCCTGGGAAGGAGCAGCAGGGCAATGCAACGAACTGGGAGCTCCTCAACAGCAGGGATACCAACATAGCCAGACTCAATAGAGCAATCAAAAATCTTATCACAAAGATTGTGAACATAATTCTCAGCGACATTATGTCGAACACCTGAGTTGCCAGGATCAAGAATTGAAAAATTAGCATCAGATGAATGCAAAACACAGCCAGTCAAACCAATATCCTCACCACCCACACTAGAGTCAACGTTCACATTATCAAGTGAAGGCACACTACAAACCTTCGAAACACAGACCACCCTAAACTTGGGTAGCATAACAGCACGCACAGTTGAAGCAAATGAGGGTTGTTTAGGAGCAGGCAGAGGAGGGAAATCAGCACCAGACAGCGATGGAGGCAATTATCGAATTGAAATAGCTGGCAATTCCTTAAAAACCCTGCCAGATCTGGTGGAAGAAGGCAAAACGGGGGGAGTAGAGGGAATCGCGGGATGGAGAGGCGACGGAGGCATCGGAAGGGACGGGCTGGAGGGAGGTGCGGAGGTAGGAGGATCGCGAAAATATACGGGCGAAAATCACCAGCGAGAATGAAGATGAGATCGAGACAGAGATGCCATTTGTCTTTTGAAAAGAAATGTTTTCTTTTGGTTGAAATATTTGGAAATAAAAATATAAAATGGTTATGTATAAAGAAGTATCTTTGTAAAAGTTTGAATGAAAGATGGAACTTTTATGAAGTATTTTTAAGAATTTTGGAAAGGTTAATTAATTCATACGAAGTATGTGGATTATTTCTTCGCACGATTTAATCAAAGATTCGAGTGTAGAACTTTGAGGTGCTTGCACTGGTCCGGAAAAGGATATATCACTCGATTCTTGATGATGACATTGATGAGGGTTGGTAGTTAGATACTTGAGTTTTCTATCATAGTTGAGAGTTGCGCAAGGAAAATTAGAGTTCTGATCAGAAAGCCTGGTCAGGGTCCGCACTAGAGGATCAGGGGATCAATACTAGTTCGGAAGTAAAGTTGTGGATTCAAATTGAAGATCGAATCATATATTTCATACAAGTGATCTATATACATTGCACACGTATAAATTTAAAAATGAATATTTTGGGCAAAAACTTTGGGTTTTTTTTAGGTAATTTCGGGGATGAAATTCTTTTAAGAAGGGGGAGTTAGTAACGACTCGCCAATTTATCACTTTTATAAATTGTATTTATTTTTAACTATATGAAAATAAAAGGATAATATTTTTTCAAGTGATAATAAGTATAAATAAAATATATTCCTCGAAATTTATATCTATAAGGTAGCATTGAATTGAAATAAAGATTTATGAATTTAAATTAAGATTTAATGATTTAATAATTATTTTAGTTGTCCAAATAATTATTTTAAATGACGATAATTCATTTCGAATAGTTATAAAGTGATAATGAATCATTTATAATAGTTTTACAAAGATATATATTTAATTTGAAAATATAAGGAAAAATAAATATCTCTTATCGGTATAATGACAATTTTTGTAATTAACTTTTAATGTTAATTTATATAGTTTCATAAATGAAATGTGATCATTTCAATTAGTTTAAAAAGATTAGAAATTAACTTTTTAATTTTGTTTACAAATATATGTACGTTAATAAATAAGTAAAAATGTGACCGATGATCGATTCTTTGGATTTCGGCGATTTAACAAACAAAAGTTGTTCGAAGACGTTCGAAGTTTTATGCACCTACATGTACATATGTCACATTCACATGAAAACATGCACATAAACATATATATACCAAAATAATTAAGTATAAAAGTATAATATAAAATATATAATATATTTTATGATTTCTTACTCCTTAAGCATACATAAATAAACACATGCATACATGAGAAGATGGAAGTGATAGGCACATAGAGGGGGATGATTGTCGTGCCTAGAGAGGGGGGAGGTGTGTTGATGAAGCCTTATAATGGAAATGAAGATGATGATATATGCATGGATACTTTTACACTCTTCTTTTCCTATAAATACCCTACCCTCTTCTCTACATTTTCATTCATCTTCTTCTTCGTATTTTCTAAGCATTGTCTTTCACTTTAATGGCTTTCATTCTAAGAGAAACAATGACAAAATTTATTTCAAAAAGAATTTAAATTATAATATACAATTATATATACTTAAACACCTCAAAACAATCCCGAAATTCCACCTTTCTATTTTTTCTTCAAATCTCCACCCCACTTCATCATTAGGTTGAGCACTTCTCTGCTCCACCCTAGACAGTGAGCACCAAGGCTAGGTTGATCCATTTCAATGGTCCAAAGCTTGATTTCATGGAGTTTAATTTTGTGATAGCGTACCTATAACCGATTTTCTATTATCTCGAAGGGAAAATGAAGGTAACAACTCCTAAACTATATTACATTTTGGATGATGATATGTTGTTTGCAAATGGATGTTTAATATGCTTTGATCATCAAATTTGGTTGTTCAAATATGAATGTTGAATATATATATATATATATATATATATATATATATATATATATATATATATGCAAGTCATGGAAATACAGGTCGATAAGCACAAAGGAAATCACTTTCGTCAATATTAATGAATTAGTGTATGTGGAATTTTAAACCCCGTTAAAATGGTTTAAAATGAGTTTGAAATGTTTTATAAACATTTAAAAGTGTTTTGGTGAAGTTTGAATGAGAATTGAAAATTTAGTCAAAATAGGTTCTACGCGTATCGACAGTCCGTGATTTCATGCCATAAAGTCAAACATGTGTAAAGAATGGAATATAGCTCAGAATTTTTCAAGATAATAATTTTTCAAACTATTATATCCATAGTTTTCAAACAAAGAAAGAAAATCGAGGTCTCGGTAAGTAGATTTTGAGATATGAGTAAAACAAGCTTTTTGAAAAATCGCGATTTTGCATTTCGGGATCCCAAAATGAATTTCTTAGAAAATGATGTTTTAAAATTTAAATGTGGAATAAATCTTATAAATCTTTTAAAATGTTTAAAAGTTATTTGAGTAATAAAAATGAACTTCCAAATGATAGAAAAGTCATTTTGATAAAGCTTAAAAGAGCATTTTTCCACTGCACTTTTCTGCAGCATTTTTCTATAACTTTTAAATTTTAGTATTAAGCTTAACAATTCTTTTCCAAATCTTTAATAAATGTTTTCCAATGGATAATTGAATGTTTTAATAATGATTTGGGGTTTTATAGTTTATTCAAAAGAGTTTAAATAAATGATTTAAAGAAAAGCTATTATAAATAAAGTGGTTTAATCTTGGCTCTAAAAGCCGATGAGTAGACTACATTTCTGTATTCATGAGATCCGAATGTGACGTGCTTAAAATTAGGAGAAGTTCAGGAGAAATCAGTGCCTTGGCTCACCTGGCCTCTTCCCTGGGCGAGGGATATATAAGGTAAAAATGTCGGAAATGAGTTAAGTATAAAAAGATTAAATTTTCCAAATTTAAATTAAACATCACTTTGATTTTATATAGATGATCTTCTTATACTCGGTGTTAAAGCACGAAGAGGGAACTCGTACTATTCATGGAATTTAAAAGGTGATTTCGCCGTTATTCCGCCCATAGTATTTATTGAATACGGGAATTGATATTGAGTAGAATTAGATGATTTCTATACATTCCGCCACTTAATATTGATTGGTTTTGGATTAACATCCTAGATAACATGGTTTTAACTCAATCAAAATTATGACTTTTGAATTAAGAAATCTTTGTTAAAGATTTAAATGAAATGATTTTGGATATGTTTTCCTAACTGGAAAATGAAATGATTTTGAATTATTCCAAGTTTCAAAAGGGTTTTAAGTAAACAAGGAATTAATAAAGAGGTTTAATGATTCCATATATACAGGAAAGAAAGTTTTGGAAATGCATATCTCCAAAAGAGATTTTGATAAAAAGAACTTAATCAATTAAAAAATGATTCCCTATTCACGGTACCTTTTTTATCGATGATAGGTTCGAAGGAACGGGGGTCGGATCTGGGGTAATTCCTATCTGAAATCCACTCCGAACCGATGTACGCATTTGAAAAATAAAGACCTGACAAAGAAAATGAATGATGAAGACTGAGAATTTTCAGGGTGAATGGACTGGTTGGTGATAATTTTGTTTAGCTGGAAATACTAAAGTAGAAGTGGTCCCATCATTTTGGCTAAGATTAATAAGTTTACTCGCAAATGTTTTTAAGGGAATGTCATCAAAAATAATATCCCTTATTTTTACATAATAAAGATTTGGTTATCAAAAGGCACAAACTCGTTCCGTGTTTATGTGTGGCATGGTCTTATGAGATAACTTTTGTTTTCAAAACATGTATTTTTGAGTTCTCACGCCTGCCACATGACTGACCCAAAGTTTATTTTCCTTTAAAAAAACTCTAGGTGTCCTAATTTTCTCAAGCAGCTTAGTAGTCAGGTTTAGTTTCGAAGAAATCTGGATGGGGCTCGAAGCATGGAGTTAGAAGATTTTTTTGAATATTTTGGTCCATTTCCACCACACTCTTATACTATAGTATTCCACATTTGTAAGGATAGGCATTTATGACTGTGCATGTTTTTAACTTTGATAAATGTATTTTAATTTCCGCTATAAAGTTTTTATTGAAATAACACATGTGAGATTCTGTTCTGTCTTTATTTTTCTTTCTTACCCTTGAGAATCCGCTTCTTCGGCACTTGGATTTACTATAATTGAATAACGAGGATGTATTAGTGCTGATTTTCGAGGGTCGAAGAAACGGGTCCTCATAGTTCATGTGGATCGAACCACTAGTAAGTAAACTACGAATCAAAACTAATAACAAAGCAATGACTTGGTGTGATAACCTTAGTACAATCCCACTTATAGCAAATCTAGTATTACACTCTAGAACAAAGCATATGGAACCAGAACTTTACTTTGTCAGAAAATAAGTCATTATAGGAAAGCTAAATGTAAATCACAAACCAACGATTCACCAAAGAGCAATGTACTTAAAAAACCACCGTCAAAGCAAAACTTTATCAAATTGAAGCATAAAGTGCAGATCGCTAAGTCAGCCATAATTTGGAAACAACTTGCAAAAACTTAATATTGCTTAATCTCCCTATTAAAGAGCTGGCAGACCAATGAAACAATTGCTAAAGCAAGATTTTGCAAGTTCGATGCATGAATGGAAGATTGATGAAGTCAACTACAACTTAAAAACAACTCGCAAGCCCCAAATCATACTTCTACAGCTTATCTAAGAGCAAGACCACCTACAAAACCATTACTAGAGCAAGATTAAAGCTTGTATTTGAAAACTGATGAAGTCGACTACAATTGGGAATAAATCGCAAACCCTAACCCTAGTTAGGTTTGAGGGAGGATATTGAATGAAATATACTGAAGAGAATGAAATATATGAAAGAGCAGTTATCACTTGTACAATTATGTTAAAGTAGCAGCTTCGGGCATTTGGGCTACCACTCAAGTCCATTTAAAATTTATCACTTGTATACCATAAATATAATGTAAATCTATATGTACTAGTTTATGGAATCATTTTGTAAACCGCAAATACAAAATAAAGAAAAACATTTCATTCTCAAATTCTATTTTTTATGTAAATATACTAGCATATCCATATATCATGGTCTTTACATCATAATATCTAACAGTTTTGTGTAAATATACATAGCAAATATTTTAGCATTAGCATAGATAAAATACCAATCAAAACCACCATATTTTGAACAAGATTAGGTATCATAAGGCAAAACTAACTATTTATTTGGATAAGTAAACTCAAAAGTAGTTCTTAAACATATATTTTAATAAATTGCTTGAAGCAACTCAAAAGATGCAACAATCCAAAATTTTAGTCATTTGATTTTAAATGTTTAGTTCATTTTAAAAATTAAAATAATTGGATTTTGGAATTTTGTAACTTATAATTCAAATATAGGGTAGGTTTAAGATATTTGAATTATGAACTAAATGTTAATTAAATGGATTTGATAATTTTATTTAACTCCTTTTAATTAATTAATAATATTGGTAAATTCAATTTGTAAATTTATCTACAAATATAAATAGATCAGATAAATATCGATAATTAAGTATAAAATGATATTTAAACCTGTGAATTAGCCTTTTGGGGCGTAGTCGCGAGAAATGGGTACATAAAATGGAAAGATCGGAGCATGGGAATAGATCTTATACCAATCCCATTTCCAGTGTTGTGCTTTCTAAAATTGCACACATATACACGGGTTCAAGTTTCGATCGATATTTACAGAGTTGATCATCCCTATCGAAAATAAGGATTTGATGTTGTCCATGATTTCGACAAAACCAGTTTTCATTGGATCTGTAATAATAAATTATTGTACACCGTCAAGTTTTGTAGCGATCAGACATGTCATCTGGTTGTGTAGGATCGAAATGAGTTGAAAAGGATATCATAAATTTAATATAACAACAGGGTCTAAAAAGCTATCTTCTATATAAGATCGAATTAGGTCTTGAGACTAGTTCCCTTGCTTCGAAATAGGGGTGTAACATATAGAATGCCAGGCGGCACGTCTCATTTGGACTTCGAGATCTTTGGGTATGTTATATTGAATATTTTGTTAAACAAAATTTAAATAATATATGGTATATACATATCTACCCCATGCTCTTCACTGTTCAAGCCCCTAAGTACAACAAGATCATACCTTTTCTCACTGATAAACCTTGCATGTGAACGAGAATTTGAACTTTCCCTTTCGAATTCAAAATTCAAAATTTAAATTAAAAATTCCATACTCATTCTAAAATCACGAAACTTGTTCCAGAGGGCTATAGGATTAGGAGCTTCGATCTGAGCATTTTTGGTAATGATCGATCACTAGTTTAGGGATGCCGATTTTGCTTGGCAGCTAGGGTTCTCGAATCTGCTTTATTCGGGGAGAATTAGTGGAAACGAAGCTTGGATTTAGGTTTGTCGATGGTAGGGGATGCTTCCACCGAAATTTGGTGACGTTAAGTGTCGCACGTGCATAGTGCAGCGGCAGGTGGGCCATTAGGCCACGACATTGAAGGGTGTGTGGTCATTTCATCGAGGTAATGGTCATGTGCGGTTCGAGCAGAGAAAGCCATCGGTGCGATCAATTTTGGATTTCATCAACTATTTTCCCATGTTAGTGCATATCCATGCATGCGTGAATGGGTTGTGCTGCTGTGCACATTCTTTTGAGATGGGGAAGATGATGTTGGAGTGAAGGGTAATTTTTGTAATTTATATAAAGTTATTATATTATAATTTAAAATCGATGATAAATTAAAATTTGTATAACTCTTATATACGAGGTTGGATTCCAATGCCTTTTTAGCGTTGGACTCATGTCATCGAGATCTTCAAGATGGAGTTTGTTTGATTGGATTTGGAAACTGTTAAAAATTGGGCTAAAATCGGACGTCATTCGGTTTTAGTTCCAAAATGGAACGCTCGACGATGACAGAAAAATTCGATGAGTTAAAATCACATTTTTGGTTTACTAGTATGAAATATAGTTAATAAAAATTATTGATTGGACGTTTGGATGATATACAATTTTATATTGTTAGTTTAGATATATTCCCGCCCTAGAGTAGATGAGACCCTATTACGTTCTGTGTAAAAGCGGATGACCCTTGTATGCGAATCCCACCTCGAAGCAGTTGATTTAGATTATTAATTATAAACTATTGTGATGCAGGGGGACAAGTTAGAGGAATCCAACAGGATTCCTCGCTAATGTTTATTTTATTTACGTATATATGTGATGATATATATGAGCTATGATGCAGGGGGATGAGTTGGAGGGATCCAACGGGATTCCTCATTATTGTTGAATTGATTTCAATAATATTACAGTCATATGGATTATAGGATATTAAACCTAATTTTTGGGTAATACTGGTTATGGCATCATTATATGTTAAAAACTGAAACCCGGTAGTGATAGAAAATCAATATCAATATTGGTGAGCGTTTGACACTATTGGCCTCAAATTAGTGTTTTAAAAATAGTATAAATTGTCGCTAAGTTGGTATTGGTTTTTGAGACAGGAAATGATTTTAAATCCAAAATTGGGTTTCGGAAATATTTTTTGAAAGATTATCCAATTACATTAATATTTTGTTTAAAAGAGTATTTAATTATATTAATATTGTTTTAAAGTTTTTCAGTTGTATTTAATATTCTTTTAAAGTTATTTAATTATATTTAATATTGTTATAATGCTATTTAATTATATTTAATATTTTTTTTAAAGTATTTAATTATATTTAATGTTGTTTTAAAATTATTTAATATTCTTTTAACTTATTTAATTATATTAATATCGTGTAAAGTTATTTGGTTATAATTAATATTGTTTTAAAGTATTTATCAAAATGTTAATACTTCGAAAAAGTAATTATTTAAGAATAATTATGGTTTGAAATTAATAAGAAGAATTTATTAATAAAGTTATGAAAAATAAGTTATTACTAATTATAAATGTGGTAAATATTGATTATTATTATTTCTAAAATGATTAATTATTATTTTAAGATGTTTTAAGATTTATAATTATTATTTATTCATAACGTTAAATTTTAATAATTATTTTTATATGATACTATTAGGATCAAATAATCTTTATTTGTTTATAAATATGTTCGAGACTCATAAATAGATTTTTATAAATGAACTTAGATTGTATGAGAGAAGTTTATAAAATGGTTTGGAGACATAAGGAAAGATTGTTTACAAGGCGAAAGAGTTTTATAAATGGTTAGATATTTATAAATAGACTTAAGAAACGAGTTAATAGATTAAAAAAGGAGTTTTAGAAATGGTTTTAGAGATTTATAAGGATTTATAAATGAGTTGATATGTACAAAGAGGATTTATAAGTAATTGAAGTTTACAAAAGGGATTATAAATGATTCTCAGAGATTATAAAATGGTTTAGGGAATTATAAAGAGTTTTATAAATGATTTTTGAATCGAATAAAAAGAAAATCTTTCTTAATTTTGTGGATATACTTATACCGTTGCGATAAATATATGGATATTTTCTAAGTATTGAAAATATAGGGATTTGCGTATATACCTTTGTAAAAGTATTTTTTTACAAGTAATTTACGAAGTGATTTTAATGAATGAAAGATTTATTAAAAGAGGTTAGTGGTTGTTTATGTGCTTATTCAAAGTTGGTTTTCCCTACGGAATTAAATTCCTGATTGAATAATTATTATTCGATAGTTAAATAACCGACTATCAAATTTGGATCCAAACATAACTTTAGAAATATCGAAGAGAAACACGTGAGTTATATGGCACAGTCATCTCCGATGATGCTGTACCATGCGTATAATTCTCCTTTTGTTCTCCTAGGATAATGATAAGGATATCTGTCCACTAACGGTTAAGTGGTGATATCCGATCTTGTCTTTGACTGTTTATTTCCTAAAAAACCAGGGTTGAGTTTAACGGGAATTATTGAAAAGTGGTTTGAAGAGACCAGAAATAGGTATGTTACCCAAAAACAACTTCGATCCAACAAATGTGTTTCGAAGTGAAGACAACTTGAAGATGATAGAATTGGAGATGGAACTCTCAAGTGTTTTGTTCGGGCCCATAATGAACTTACATGGATGAATGCTAGTATTGCATTGTTTCCTGGAGGGCAGTGTTAGCATTCCAAGTTGGTCTGGTAAGAGGAATAAGGTAAAGACATGACCTCGTAAGCCTCACAAACCGAGAAATGGAGAAAAAAGGGTATGCAGCAGAGCTATGTGGTCAACTACCATTAAGAGCCACCATCCCATTCGTACACATTTCAATTTCAATTACAGATGCTATTAAGAGTAATGTTACCAAAACAATCATAAGTCCCAGCATCTATGAAAAATATCATAACCCTTACACATTTCAATTTCAAATCACATTCAAGTAGGCCACTACAAGTTCACACCATATTCAAACAACTTGCAATTTTCCAAATTCTCATTATTAATTCAAATATTGAAACGAACTCGCATTTCTTAGATTTCCAATCATGGATATGCATGCTAAGCTATTCAGCGACTAGTAGGTGAGGCACGGGTGGATGAAGCAAAGGCGGCACCTGCGGATGCACTAGGCAGTTAGAAAGCAGCCATGGTTGCTGAGTCTGGAAACGTGCAGCGGCATGGAAAGTGTTCAAAATGATAGGCCCATCACAATGAAACCAAAAAGATACAAATATTTTGTTACCTCTGATCAGTTTTGAGATTTAAAGAAAAGATTAATGAGGTTTACCATTTTATTTGCAGTCAAATCAAATGGAGAAAATCAATTAGGATTTTATAGATGGAATTTCAGAACAAAAGAGAAATGAAATTTTTAGGAACATGATGTTGCTTATTTTAGATTTAAGTAAACGAAATCTCAAATTTTTGATCACTTCCCAAAATGAAGTGGGTGGATGAAAAATGAACGGTAGCGTAAGTAAACTTATTGACGAGTGAGACAGTTGGGGCAAAGTTTAATTAATTTATATTTCTTTTTAAAATACCTTTTAAGTACCACTTATTGATTAAACATCAATTATTACTTCTATAGAACACAATATTTCTTGTAGTGTTTATTAATATTAGTTTTTTGAATTTTGTGAATGTTTAAATTTTTGACAACTAATATACTTAGAATTTTATGAAAAATATTTAGTAATTTTTGTAATTTAAATAATTACAAAAATTAATGAATAATTAATTATCAAGTTAAATAATTAATTATTAAATATAAATTATTATTTGTTATTATTTATAAATTATTAATCATAAATCGGTAATTATTAATGAATAATTAATTAAAAATTATTAATCACTATTTATGAATTATTACATATGAATTATTAATTACATATCATTCATCATAATAAATAGCTAAGTATAAATAACTAGATAATAAGTATATATTATAAATTATATATTATTATTTATATATTATTATTATTATTTATTCATTATTAATTTTCTGAACTATTATATCCATATTCTTCCAATAAAGAAAGAAAATCGATATTCCCATAAGTAGATTTTGAAATATGAGTAAAACAAGTTTTGGAAAAATCCTGATTTTGCAACTCAGAATCCAAAACTAGATTCTTTGAAAATAATGTTTTAAAATTGTTTAAAAATATGGAATAAATATTATAAATCTTTTAAAATGTTTTGAAAGTGATTTGAGTAGTAAAAATGAATTTTCCAATAATAAAAAGTTGTTTTGATCGATATAGCTAAAAAATCACTTTCCGCGCACTTTTTTATAACTTTTGAATTAGCTTTAAACTTAACAATTCTTTTATGAATATTTTGTAAATGTTTTTAAATTCTTTATGAAGTGTGTTAAAGATGATTTGAAGAATTTTTAGGGTGATTAAATATTTCGAGTCGATCAAGTAACTTGACCGCCTTATGGGTGTCAGAGAGATAGTGTGGCTTGAGTTTGGAAAACGAGTTCTCTGCTCTCCTTGGCTATCCGAGTGGCCTAATGGAGGGGATGGAAAATTTAGCCAATCCGGTGTCCGTATATAATTTTCTATCCTATGGTCAAGTGATTAGTTATTTCAATTAAATGTCAGGGATGAATATATATCACTTAAACCAAATCACAGTGTCATATGTTTGCATAACAGTATATATATATATATATATATATATATATATATATAAGCAAATAAACATCCAAATATTCAAATATCAACCAATAACATCCATCGAAATACATCATCCAATAGACAATACAATTCATAACAATTTCATAGTTATCAATGTCAGGTAATTTAATCGCAATTCAATTTTAATTTCAATTTAAATTTCAACGGTTAATTCAAATGACAATCTATATGACAATTAAATTTATAAAACAACGACAAATAAAATCATAACACTTTATAATGTCAAATTTAACTAGTATAAAGATATTCAGTACGTTATGAGCGTTATAAAACACTCACCTTGATTTTTACGATTTTAAATCAAATCGAACGACATTCGATTTAATCCAAAAATTTCTCTAGCTCCAAACGACTCCAATCCAATTCCGTAGCGTAGTGCTCGTCCATACGAACACAACGCAATTGATTTCGTCGAATTCCGACCTCGTATGAAAGAGATATGCATTTTTAAACATTTGAACGAATTATAAATATAATAAACTATAATTTCTATTTTTCTTTTTTTTTACCGAGTAAATCAGGCCATTCAAAAAAAAATTGAGAGATCCAGGCCACTGATTCCTATCTCTCCCAAACGCGATTCCTCTGGCATCAAGAATGAACGAAACCCACTACCGCCTCCTTCAACTCAATGTCGCATCCTTAATCGAGCCACCAGAGCTCGATCCAAGACCTCCCACGCGCTCGCCTAGCCGCCTAGCACCGCCGCTCCGAGTAGCTTGAAGCTCGGTTCACCCTCCACCTCAGAAAACGCGCATGAACGTGCGAACTTCCAGCCCCTATTGCCACCAATCCACTCAACTATATCCAATCATAGTCGTTGGATATGTAGAGCTCCTCGAGCTCTACAAGTTCCCTGTAGAAGCCTCTAGCTAATTGTCAAAGGATAGGGAGATAAATCGAGGAGAGGGCTGGCCATTTTCGGCCATTGAAATAAACAACGGCAGCTGGCTTTAGAAAACCCTAGGGTTTAGTTCATTTTCAAAAAAAGAAAATAATGAAGTGCTTTTATAGAAAAACGACGAACACTATTCATCCCGGGTTTTTCGAACTCCGATTTACGCATGGTGACCGGCGTTTCTAGGGTTTATCCCGCGTTTCGGACACAATGGAATAGGTTTTGGAAGCTAACTCGATCATCTGTACGAGTTACGAAAATAAACGATCGATTTTAAATTAAATCGATTAAACGAATTTCTAGGCGTTTTGGCTCGCCCCGGACAACCGGTAAATCCGATTGACACGAAATTTGAAATCTTACAATAATATCACATTACGGATCCGATGAAACTAGTTTCATCGAAATCTGAGACTGTTTAAAAAATGAGTATTTTAACTCATCAATTAAATATTAAAACAATTTCGATGCGTGTCGAGCTGCCACGGTCAAACGAAAACTCCGATTGCTACAAAAATTGAAATCCGATAATAACAAACTATTACGGATCCAATGGAACTAGTTTCGCCCAATTCTGAGACTTTCGAAAATTGGCTATTTTTAGTCGATAATTAAATATTAAAATATTCAATTTTCACAAATTTACTTTTAATTCAAAATTTAAAAGTTCTACAACATCATTCTTACTTTAATATGATAAAATAAAATTTTACAAATCATTTTTAATCATATTAAACCCGTTATTCAATTATCCAATAATTTCCAATTTTAAAACCTTATTAACTCTATTATAATCCCAATATAACTTATATTCACTTTGGTAACCAATATGAATCATATTAAATCAAATTTCAATTATTCACTCTATTTTCGTATATTAAATTTCAATATCAAATTGATCATATCAAATTTGGAATTTAATTATTCAAACATCTGTAATATTAAATTTAAACAAATTTTATTATTCTTGAATCACTATCTTTTGAGATATTCAAAAACGAACTTAAAAATTTAACTTTTGAAACGAATTAAAATTATAGAACAACCATTTCCGTTATACGGTTATTCAATTCCAATTATTAAATTATTCAATAAATTCCAAATATTAAATTTAAACAATTTCGATTATCCAATAATTCATTATCTTTTGAAATATTGAAATTGAACTTATAAGGTTCAACTTTTAAAACCAATTCACAGTTTAGAACACTATTTTCATTTTACAGTTATTCAATAATTCAATAAGTTTTAAATATTTAATTTAAACAATTTACCTGTTCAATATTCAATATTTGATTTAAATATATTTTACTTATCAATCAATTACTTTATTATACCCAATGGATTCAACATTTATTATTATTCCAAACGACTTACAATTTTTTTCTAACACTAAATCATGAAATCTTATTAAATTAACTATTTTAATTATCGAAAATTTACGGGTCGTTACAACTACATCACATTTGGTGCATGTGTTGGCAAAGGTAAACAACGCATCTTTGCCTACAAATTCTTGATTACCATGGTTTTCACTTGTTCTGAAATGTATGAAATTAAACTGAATTTTACTTTATTATTTGGCTTGAAAACAAAGTTCCAAGGATTGAATTACTAGAAGAAATGTTCCAATACTCTAGTGCCATAAATTCTATACATTCTACAAATATCAAGGCTAAATTTAACAAAGATTCAGTAATATGTCTAATGAATTGGAAGTAGCTATTGATAGTGGAAAACATGACTTGGAAATTGGTATAGTTAAAAGGCATAATCACAATGTTGATATGGAAAAATCATCAGGTTTAACAGATGATGTAAGGGGTTTTAATGCAAAGGGTGAAGAGTGTTTTGATGGGTTTAATATTGATTCAACGTTGTGCGACCTGTAGTCTTGAATTTTGAGAATCTCTTGCAAGATTCTCTTATTGATAATGGTTTGTCTATTGTTTATGATATGATAAAATCATGTGTTAGTGTAGAGGGAAAAAAGTTTAGTAATAAGTTTACTAAAGCCAATAAGCATCCCTAGATAACTAATCAAAAGGTCATAAGAATATGCTATTTGATAGGTTTGAGGTGTTAGAGAGTGGAGATTTATATAATGTTGATAATGGGCAAGCTAATGGGGAGTGAATAGATTGGGATTGATTAAGATAGTACTGAAAATGTTCTACCTTAATAAATTTTGTTAAGGAGTAATATTAGAAAGGATAGTGTCAAAGTTTGTATTGAAGATTATTATAGGGAAGATGATAATGAAGAGATTATAAGTGATCAAATTATAGAAGTCGGACACGTAATTGATATGTTGCTGCAAAAAATTGGTAATTCGGTTCATGGTAGTGATGGATGGAACCGGATCGGTGTGCCATGGATGAAATATGGATACTATCTAAAAAATTCTTATTTTGGATCATTTTGAGCCTATAAAGTCTAATGGGTTATATTAGGTCCAATCTAATTAATTTAAATAAAATCCAATTTTATTAATTTTTCTAATTTCTTTAATTTATGAATTTAATTAAAATGATTTTATATAGTTTATGAGTATATCATTATATACTCAAATATATATAACATGCATATGCAACATAGCATATTATGTACATAGTTAAGTCTATACATAAGTAGATTTTGGGGTTTACATCCACTATGATATACTTCACACATTCTCTATGTGTATGTATCTATGTGTCTCGTTTTCCAAAATTAAAATATTATCTATACTATAAAGCGAAACCTTGGGTCAACGGGTCAAAGTGAAGTCTTTTTGGCATGGTCCAAAATATCCAGTTTGACAATTAAATCAGAAATGTTTCTAGAGGGTTAATTTTGCCATTTTCAAACGCACATAGCAGTTACTTTGCAGTTATATTTCTCGGGCTCACGTCTACACGTACAACATTATTTCATACTTACAGTTACTTTCCCTTAAACACCCACTCTTCTCCTAAAACTCATCCACCGCTGTTGAAGTTAAATCAAAAAATTAAATCCCAAAACCAAGCTCAAAAGTAATCTATCACTTTTATAATATTTACTTAGGTCTATGGAAGATGCAGATCGTTGAGGAAGAGGCAGAGTGTGGGAAATAGTGATGGTTGTGGATCTAGTGTTTCGAACGCTACGGATCGACTTTCGAGTTTATGGCATTCCTCTAATTTAGCTTTTAAATTTTTTATTTACAATTTTGTCTGCTGATTTTGGATCTGTACAATATCTCACGTATCATCTTTATGCCCAATTCAGGATTTAGACTTTCCCATCGAGGTTGGAATGCTTTCTAGATATTTTAGATGTCTTTAATTGCAGATGGATTATGGAATCCGATTTATTTCATGCCAGGTACCCGAGAACTTGATTAAGATCTTAATTTCACTAATTGCTTCTAATTAATTTTATTCTACAACAATTAACATTTGTTGATAAGAACTTTGATTTTGAAGTTTGTTATTGGTATGTTTAATGGTTGTGGAAGACTAGTTCTACTAATTGCAAACTAAATACCAAAACTTTCATCTAATTTTTTCAACTATGCAAGATCCAACTTCTGAATTTTTTTATCTGTGGTCCTTTTTTGCAAACATAGACAGTGAATCAACTTTCTATTTTGAGTTGAAGTATATAAAGAAATAAGACATGCATGTTTGTTTTCTCTGATTCTATACGTTTTAGATATTGTTAACAAAATATACAAACAAAATGCGATAAATTGAAATATCTACCATTTCATGTATTTATAATCCTTTCTTCTTTTCCATTTTGCTGTCAAGTTGTTAAAGCAAATACTTGATAAGTGAAAACCTTTTGTGACTGCCAAAAATGTCCTTTTTCAAATTATTTCATTATATATCAAATAACGGCATGTTGATCTTTATGAAGCCATTCGTTTTTTTAACTCATTCATCTAATTAATTGCTTGAATCCTACTTTCATTCTACCATTTTTCATTCCACTAACCCTGGCACCAACAGAGGAATATTATTTTTCCTAAATTTTCTTTTCAGTCCTACACTTTTCCTCTTCTAACTTGGTTGTTATGCCAAGTAAGATGTCCACAGTTTTGCCTACTGTTTGTTCGTTTCAACTGAAACTTTCACGGACAACCCTAACAATAAATATATGCCAAATATAACTAAATCGATGTGTTATTCTGATTTCTCAAATTCGTTAGTCCCCAATGAACACTATTTGATCATAAAAATTAATGATTATTATATTAGTTCGCTTGCAAAAGTTTTCTACATGAGTTCATGCTAATAATTAAGGTATGAAATAAGCTCTTGATTTTATTTTAGCCCTTCAATCAAATAGTTAAATACCAAATAACTTCCTTTTTTTCATATCATTAGATAATAGGATTCGTTATAAGTTGGTTAACCCATCTGTTTTTACTGATTTGATTTTGTATAAATTGAACTTTAGTATGTATGTGATCATTTATTTAGCTCATTTATTATCGTTCTTAATTTAATATGTTTATTCTAATTTGCATTATCAGACACATGATGCCTAGAATTGATCAAAATTGTTACATTTTAGTGTGATTAGAAATCCCAATTTCCAAATAAAATAAGATTTGATTTATAAAGATTTTTCAATTTTTTCTCTCACCAAAATTAGAAGTTTTGCTCTAACTATCTTTAGATGAATTACATAATTTATGATTTAGGATCACTTTGAGCCATTTTAATTCCATTTTGAAAGAGCCTTCTCTTCTATGGCATTGATTCTATACCATAGTGAATGTATTGGTGGTTTCTCTATTTAAGTTTCACTAATGTTGGTGTAACGACCCGAAATTTTCGATCTCGAAAATTCCAGAAGTTAGAGAAAGGAAGAAAGAGATAGAAGAAGAACAGAAAAGTAACATACATACTCACATTCGCAGCGGATAAAATATAATAATATCAATAATAATAGTTATACCAAAGAAAACTGCATCTATCAATTTACATCGATATATCAGAGTTACAACAATTTTATACCACATTGGACAGATACAATTTAACATATCTCAGATATATACAATATCATAGTGGAAATTCTGCATATGTCCCTGCCATCCAGCTCGCCTCCTGAGCTCCAGAACGTCCTTACCTGAAAATCTGTAATACTCGGTATGACCCGAGCATTACATCAATGTAACACCAGGTCAGACTGGAAACCAGCATGAGTAAACCCATCTAACAAGGAATACAAAGGCATAAAACTTACATAAATCCCAGGATACTTATTAATCTCAACTTCACAAGTTATTATAGACATCATTTATTTCACACATTAATTTCTAAGTGCCAAAACTTAGATTAAATGGTCCAATTCACTTAAATCATTCCATATCATCCTATTGATTTCACATATCAAATATAGAATCGAAGTGGTTTCGGGTATTTATTAATATCCGACTCCGGTTTCTTCGAATCCAATGCCATCTAAACCCAAGTTATTCCAATGAATACAATTCAACTTAAAATACAAGGTCTCACTTCTTACATAGCAATTCATCGTCAATAGATAACCATATTATTATTGTCCATCCAAACATATTATATCATGAAACATTCCATATCAGAAATATAAATCAATTCAAGGTATTCAACCATTCATAAGCAAGATATATTATTTCCAAAATTAATTTAATTTATCTCTAATTAAATTAATTACAAGTCCGTAATCACTTAGATTATCTTTAATTAATCATTACAAATCAATAGATTAATCAACTTTTAATCATCCATCTTAATTCATCATCCTTGATTAATTTTCTTTAATTACATAAGTAATTATCCTTTCCATTTACAGTAATTAATCTTTAATTACTTCCATTAATTACATTAGTTAAGGATCTTTGATTAATTACTTTCATTAATCAATAGTAGTTAACCGTCCTTTAGTTACTCTCCTTAATTAATTAACTCCTTAATTGATTATATAAATCCTCCAATTAATTACATCAAATAATTAATCCTTAATTACTTTTCCTAAGTAATTATCTTTTAATTACTTATATTAATTACAACCAGTAATTTATCTATCAATTACTTCACTAAGAAATTTCACTTATCTATCTCCTTAAGTAATTATACTTAATCAATTACCAAACAACTATCTTTAATTAATTAACAAATTAATTAATCACATTCATCTCATTAACTACAACTGGTAATTCATCCCTTAATTACCAATAAACCAATTAATTAATCTTTAATTATAGACTAATTATTCTTTAATTATTAATTAATAAACCTTAATTATCGATTAATCTTCTTCAATACAAAGTAATCAATCCTTAATTACATTTATAATCAATTTCATTAAGTGATTAAACTTAATTAGTCATCTTTGAATTAATTAATCTTTATTTAGAAATCAATCTTTTAAATTGATTACACAACTTAATTAATTAATTTAAAATTTATTAACTCATAGCCCTTATTTGATCGATCCCTAACCATTAATAAGTTAATTCCTCTATAATTACTTAATTAATTTAACAATTTACCCTTAATTCCTACTTAATCACATTATAGATTAAGTTCAAATAAACTTAGGATCTATCTTAGATAATTTATCACATAACTTTTAATTACCAATTATTTAAATAACATTTATTATTTAAAAGATTAAACTTGATTATCCATTAACTCAATCATGTAGGCCTCAGCGTTAACCCCGAGCCCAAACTATCATGCCCGAGTTTATCCCTACCTCTTCCTGATACAATCAAACTAAAATCCCAACTGATAGAAGCTCAAGTTTACACCGAGTAAAAAATGTCATCTATCCCGAAGCAATCAACATAACGATAGCTGCATACACGAGCAGATCCATGTGCACGTGTACAAGTCGTCGCAGGTGCTCCGGCCACCACTCCCATCGCCGGTGAGTCACCGATGACCACCCCTTCCAATCTCAACAACCAGACCAATGATTTGAACTCGAAAACCAATTTGAGCCAAACGAACCCAAACTGAAACCATCTTCTTCAACAATCTCTTCTTGCCGCCGACCACTCCGACCTCAATCGTCGATGCCACCAAGACCATAGCTTCCTCATCAACAATCTCAGCATTTCCCTTGATGCGATCGAGCTCGAATCCCACATGATAGAGAAAACTCTCGAGAACTCTTACCGAACCCCAAAGGCAAAGAAAACCCTAAATCAATTCGCACCCTCAACCACGATGCCCAGAAAAATATGAAACAATTTTTCTCTCAAACCCCGGCCTATAAACTTCCTCTGGCCAAAATCACGAGGTCGTCGATCAACTTGTTCATCAGAAAAACCCAAAAACCCATAATTTGGTTAATCCTCAAATTCTCACAATGTACTTCCTTAGAAATCATGATTTTAATTTTAAAAATCTTAAGTTTTGATTATGATTTATAATATATACATGAAACATTAAATTGTTGAAATCATATTTTGATCACATTTAAATTTTACTGGAAAATTTCGAATTCTAGAAGCCTACAAACTTATTTAACTTAAGCTTATGTTTTTACAACAAAATTTGTTAAATATCTAAGCATATCATTGACTACATTAAGAGGTTTGAGATTTTGATCAAAAATCTAGACTCTGTATTTTAAACAGAGAAGATTACAGATCCCTTAATACATGCACATAGTTCCATTCATATATACACAATACATTAGCAAGTAATCAAACTTCTTAGATTCATACATTCAGATTTAAAATAAAGTTGGGATTTCTCACCTGTGTTGATGTGCAGAGCTTTGAAAAAAACCCCGGAAGCCTCTAAACTGTATTTGTTTTCAGATTTGTATTTTTGAAAACTTGCAAATGCTTAAATTTATGAAAACATACTGCAGGCATTGATGAAGTTGCATGTAGGACTTAAGAGTTACAGATTTGATTATTCAGGTTAATGAATTGAAGAGTGATTTTCAGGTTTACATTTATTTCAGTTTGAAGATGGTTTTGGATCAGGGAAACATTGGTTTTTGATTTAATTAGAGGGAGTTTGCAGATTTCTTTTGAACAGATTTCTGTTTTGCATGTAGATGAATTCAGATTTTAGATTTGAATAATTTCTTTAGTTTTTTGAAGAAAATAAGAATAAGATGAGGAGTAATATGTTTATATAAGTAAATTTTAAAAATAAAAGAAAAAGCAAATTAAATAATTCACTTGTTCTAAATCTTTAACATTTGTCACTTTGCTTATTTTATGGCTCAACATGTGTCTACTAGGTGTGTTGGGAAACTTACACATGTATTTTAAGTATCTTTATTTTTAATTTAAAATTGTTTATAAACTTTTAAATCTTAATTTACTATTTCTTATGTGTATATAAATAAATTTCTTCCTTTTTAATTTAAAGAGAATTAAACAGATAAATTTTAAGTATAAGCTTATTCAAATATTTTTAAGTATTTATTCTTTTAAATTTCAAAACATTGAATTCAAATTTACATTAAATTATGAAACCTAATTTAAAAATCAAGTTATATATATGCATATATAATTCTTTAAAATTTAAAAATAGCAAAACCTATTTCTTAAAAACCTATTTATGTTTATAAAAACTAAGTATTATCATTATTATCTGACAATAACAAATTAAACAATTTTAATATGATTTATAAAAGAGATTATAAATCACTTCTATTACTCAATATATTAAGATCATATGTAAATTGTATTTTAAATTCTTATATATAATTTCAAGCGATATTTAAAAAGAAAAAAAATAAAACAATTTTTTTTATGTTAATCTAATTTAAATTCATATTTAAGTTAATTAAAATATAAATTTAAACAAATCAGATTTACCTTTAAATGAGTTAATGTTTCATTAATTAGTTGTATTTTAAACTTTTATATCTAACTTACCAATCATATTTATTTATCAATAAAAAAATAATCTTATATTTAATCTTATTTAAAATTTAAAATTACAGTAAAATCAATTTAAACCATTTATCTTAACAATTTTAAAACTATATAGTTATTTATTAAAGTAAGATTATTAAATTTACTGCCAAAAATTTCCGGGATATCACATTCCTCCCGCCTTAGAATCTTTTCGCCCTCGAAAAGGAACGAAGCCAAAATTTATTAAATATTTTAAAACCAGTTACAATATTCTTTGATCAATTTAAAACACTTTTAAAATTTGTAATACTTGCCAAAATAGTTTTATAAAAAAAAAATTATAACTCGATGTCTCAACAAGTCCATCCTCGTTCTCATAGAAATTCAGTCATACGTTGATCAGGTGTAAGATTGAAAATCTATAAATACTTAGCAGACTCATTTTCAACATCTAGTGAAAATACTTAAAAAATATTTTTTAATTTTTGAAAATAGAGGATGTATCTTTGGTGAGAATGCTCTGGAAATCATCACCCCCATCCATGGCCACAGTTACATTCCAGGGTTACGTTGCCGTCACAGCAAAAGTCCATGTAACTGTAGGCTCTCCGCGGCCTCTCGATTACGCCATGGAACCTACACAACAGATCACAGTTACATCCAGGGTTACGTTGCCGTCACAGCAAAAGTCCATGTAACTGTAGGCTCTCCGCGGCCTCTCGATTACGCCATGGAACCTACACAACAGATCACAGTTACATCCAGGGTTACGTTGCCGTCACAGCAAAAGTCCATGTAACTGCAGGCTCTCAGCGGCCTCTGATTTTTGCTGTCAAAATGAAACTTCTTCACTCCTACATAGGTCGCAGTCTGTCGATATAAAATCAAACGCAGACTATTGGCTCTCAGCGGCACACACGATGTAACGACCCAGAATTTATAATAATTTAAAATTGAATATTTAATTAATTTTAAATATTAATTAGTGAAATTTATAAGTCGAATAAATTTTATTTCGAATAATTAGATTTAATTGAATAATTAAATCGATAATTTAATATGTTAAAATACAGAAATAATTGAAAATTGGGTTAAATATGATTGAAATCGATTTGTAAAATTTTATTTTATCATGTTGAAGTTAGAACGATATTTTAGAACTTTTAAAGTCGAATTAAAAGTTAAATTGTGAAAATTGAATATTTTAATATTTAATCGACTAGTGAAATTAGCCATTTTTCGAACAGTCTCAGAATTGGATGAAACTAGTTCCATTGGATCCGTAATAATTAGTTATTATCGGATTTCAATTTTCGTAGCAATCGGAGTTGTCGTTTGATCGTGGCAACTCGAAACGCATCGAAATTGTTTTTAATATTAATTTGGCGAGTTAAAATAGTCATTTTTCAAAAAGTCTCGGATTTCGACGAAACTAGTTTCATCAGATCCGTAATGTGATATTATTGTATGGTTTCAAATTTCGTGTCAATCGGATTTATCGTTTGTCCGGTGCAAGCTAAAACGCCTAGAAAATCGTTTAATCGGTTTAATTTTAAATCGAACGTTTATTGCCATAACTCGCACAGATAACCGAATTAGCTTTCGAAACCTGTTCCGTTGTGTCCGGAACGCGGGATAAACCCTAGAAACGCTGGTCACCGCGCGTAAATCGGATTCCGGAAAACCGGGATGAATAGTGTTCAACAATTTCCTATAAATAGCCCATTATTCTCAAGAAAAAAAATAAAAAAAAATAAAACTAAACCCTAGTTGAAGCCGGCCGCCACCTTTGAAACTGATGGCTGAAATTGTCTAACTTTCTCCCCTCAATCCCTCCCAATCCACTTAATGATTTCGAAAAACTTTCACTAAGAAAATGTCAAGCACACTAGGATCTATAACTTCAACGGTC
Source organism: Allium cepa (assembly GCA_030765085.1). Lineage (NCBI taxonomy): Eukaryota > Viridiplantae > Streptophyta > Magnoliopsida > Asparagales > Amaryllidaceae > Allium > Allium cepa. The sequence continues at coordinate 257,888,701 of CM060938.1, read as the reverse complement.
ATGATCGGGTTTCGATGCACGAATCAACGTCAAAGCAAGCTGGAAGTCACGGCCTTCATTCACGTTTTTCGAGCTGGAGGCTCGACCGAGCTTCGTGATGCTCAGGGCGGTGGCGTATGGCGGCACGAGCTTCGAAGAGGTGGTCCTGGATCGTCGTCAGGTGACGTGATGATGGTTGCGTGTTCGATTTTGAACGGCGGTTTTTGGGTTTGTACGTGAATGTTGCTCGCATGTTGCCTGTAGGAGGAAGAAAGCATCACGCGGCCGAGATCTAGGGGAAAGTGAAAACAACGGCTCTGATTGCATAGGTTAAAAATAATAAATTAAATTGTAAATTAAAATGTAAATTGATTTGTAAATGTTTAAAATGTTGTATCTCTTTCATACGAGGTCCGATTTGGACGAAATTTCTTGCGTTGGAATCGTATGGACGAGCACTACGCTATGGAATTATATTGGAGTCATTTGGAGTTAGTGAGAATTTCGGGTAAAATTAAACGTCCGTTTAATTTTATTCGAAATAAATCGCTAAAACGAAATTGAAATCAAGGTGAGAACTTCTCACTCAATCGAATCAGTTTCGATTTTATTTTAAATAGTTATATTTAAAATTGTTGAATGCATGTTTGAATGATGATTGTTATCTATTGATTGTTAAAATAGACATTATGCACCGTTAGTAAGCAGATGTTATTTATTAAAAACATATACCGCGAATATTTCATAAACAGTGAAATTGGTATTATATATAATAGCAATATATATATATTGGCATATGTATATATTGCAGTTGTTGATTTCCCGCATTGTATAGTGGATGAGACCCTATTGCGCCGTCTATTAAGCGGATAATATTATAAATCGCATATACCGCGATAATTCCGTACTGGAGCGGAATTGGTATTGTGCTAATGTTTTTGGATGCAGGGAAACAGGTTGGAGTGATCCAACTGCATTCCTCAACTGTATTGATTTATTTACAGATATATTGATATTTGTTGATTGTCATATTGATATATGATAATTGGATGTCGTGATTGACTATTTGGTACTGTTGCATCATCGGATCCATTTTTGAAGTTTTAAATTAATGATTTTTGGTTTTAAAAGGAATTTTAAAGTGATTTTCAAAAGTATACGTTTTATTAAATTTTGAATTGATTCATTTTAAATAATTAAAACGTTATAAATTTTTATGTTATAAAAATTAAGATTTTTGAGAAATATAACCGCAATGAGATTTTTGGAAATAAATAGTAAATTAATTTATAAAATGGTTTAATTGGGAATTTTGAATTATTATAAATGGTTTATATAAAAGATTTATAAAATTGATATTTATAAATTAAAAATACTGGAATTATAAAACGAGTTTTTATAAGTAATAAAGTGAAATAAAAATGGATTTCATAAGTAAATTGGGATTTATAAATTTATGAAATATGAATAAATAAAATGGATAGATTTTGTAAAATATAAGATTTATAAGTGATCAACTTATAAATCGGATTTTGGCATTTAAATGAGATATAAAAAGGATTTTTATAAATAGAAGTTTATAAAAATATAAATGGAGTTTATAAACGTTGTTTATAAATCCGAAATAAATTGAATTTGATAAGTTGGATATAGGAATATATGAAAGGAATTATATTCACGATTTTGGACAGTGAATATATTATTAAATGAAATGGATATGTTTTGGGGAAGGAATATTATGAAATGAAGTTAATGATTTTAAAGACGTTTTAAAATGCATTAAGTATCGAATACATAGATTTCAACATTCATTGTTGAAATAGACGTTTCGAGAAATAAAAGGAAATGGTGGACTATAACACTGTTGTTATAGTAAATGGTTTCCGAAAGGAAATGTTTTGTATAGTATTGGGATTTATATATCTATTTTAAATTTGAATCCCTATACTAGTGATTTTGGGTCGTTGTAACGATGTTTTACACAACATTCGTTTTTGACCCAAATAAATGTGTTAAGAGAATGATTTCCTTAAGGAATGAAATATATACTAAATTTTGATTTAAGTATATCGAATATTTTCAAATGTTGAAAATAAATAGATTTGTGATGTACTTATTATTAAATAAGTATGGAAATATTTTTCCAATGTGAAATGAACGTTTTAGAATTTATCTTTGTAAAGATAAATTGAAAGTGAATATTTGAAATCGATTGAAAATCGTATATCATAAATATTTTGGGATTATAAATTCACTAAGGAATTTATAAATGAAAGGGGAAATTGTTTAAGAATAAATGTTGATTTATTTTTAAAATTATGGGAATTAATTTACGGATTTGGAACGTAAATATAAAGTAAATCGTTAAGGATTTATTTAATTGGTTTAAATGAACCATGTTGAAATGAAAGAAATTCCGCGTAAGGAAAAGTGATTTGAAAATTTGTTTCAAATGGTTGAAGTGTGGAAAATTTTATATCTAGTAAAGATATTTTGGAAAGTAAATAATTTGGGAAATTATTTGGATTTGGTGATATTGAGCATGCCTATTGATAGTTAAATAATCCGACTATCAATATTTACCTTTAAATAGGTATTTGTTGTGAATTGCTTGAATTTGAATGCCACGCTTATTTTTGAATAAGCGCTCACTATTCGGGTTAGCCGGGAAAGGACCTTGGGGTCGTATAACCCATTGTGAGTATGTGATACGTCGTAATGGATTGCATTTGATGACCGGTGTTGAAGACCGGATATTTGTGAAACGGAAGGATTACCGTCGAGTTACTCTACATCGGCTGATCTCCGATATAGAGGTTTTATCACCCTTAGTGACGGGAAGTTCGGTCGTGATTAGTGAATATCCGGATTGCAAGGACTTCTTTGTAAGTGCCTTCGGTTCTGTTCGATCCCGGAACAGACTTGTATGGATTGTATGTCTGACATTACAAATTGAGATATAAAGCTGATTTCTTTCAAATATATTTCTGTTGGTGGCGGAGAATTTATTCTCTTAGCTTAACACCCTTCTCTGAGACGTACGAGCTCAGAGGTTATATAGTTGAAGGTTATTAGTGATATACTCCCAATTTGGTAGTGTGGCATGCTGAGTGTTGCTGTGAAATGATCATTGTGTTGATCATTTGTGATAGGATCATTTATTTGATCATTTATCCTAGTGATCATTTCTATGATCATTTGTTGACGCAAAGCACGGCTTTTGTATAAAGTGTGGCTTTGTAGACGAGACTTCGTCGGACCTCACACCCCAGAAATGGTCAAAACAGGAAGGATGCAGCAAGGTTATTAGGGGTAGCGCCCTTTAGTGTATGTCATTCCTTCTGGATAGAGGTGGTATCATGGTATGGAGCCCAGATATTTAACCTATGTTGCTGCATATTTTGTGGTTGTTGGAAATCGAGGATCCTCGGATAGATCGGTTACGATCGGGGGATAACATATTCGCGTCAGTAGTTACCCAGTTAGGGGTAACCCGACCTTGTGTTGGCAGAGATCCGGTTTGGTTCTCGGGACGTCATTCCAGAGGCGTTTCCATGTGGCAATGGGAAGTTCCTTGGCCTGACCATTTGTTGGAAATCCAAAGAAACAATACGATCTTCTACGGTATTAGTTGTAGAACCTATCATTCACTTATGGTGGCGCCCCACTGTTTGGATGATAGCTATAGTAGGCATACGATAATGGTCGTATGTTGGCTAAGATTTATATTCTACTTTCGAAATATTTCCTACACTATGCACTAGTAATAATATCAAATGTCTTTTTAATGCGTATCAAGCATCTTTGACTATCATAAGGAGAAATCTCCTCCGATTCTGCGTTTGCATTGTGTGTGTGTGCGGGAGGCCTTATGGTAGTCTCATTTTTAAAAGCATTGCGAATTGACTTTAAAAGTATTCCTCTATTTTGTTTTCAAAGATAAATAAACGGTTTTTGAGTTCTCACACCAGTCACATGACTGACTCGGAGTTTATTGTTTTCCTTCCTAAACTCTGGGTGTGCCCACCAATTTCCACACGGACAGTCAAGAGTTAGGTTTATCAGGATATCTGGAATTCAGGAGTTGCTGGAGGCAAGATGGATGGCATGGCGTATTACTAGTATATAGTATTTCTTTTCCGCTGTTGATGTTGTTTGTTGTTGTACACTCTGATGATGTAATGAAATGTAATGTATAAAATGTAATAACTGATATAGTTCTTTGTTTAAAGATTATTCATTTATTTATTATATGTTGTTCTGCTGCGAATTGTGAGATTCTGATGTTGTTCTGTTATTTCTTTCTGTTCTGTTCTATCTTTTTCTATCTTCTTCTACTTTTTCTTTTTTCTAAAACCCTAACGGTACGGTTTTTCGGCTTTCGATTGCTCGGCAGTTGATACAGTGGACGTATTGATGTCGGTTTTCGGCAACGAAAAATTGCAAACGTTACACACGACTTTCGCTATGGTATACTCTACTTATAACCCCAGGAACTAGTTTTGTCCATACTCCTCACATGATCAACTTTAGAACCCCCCCTTGGGGCTCAAGGCAGCACCACCCGGTGGCATTCTTGAGAAGTTCATTTCAAGGGAGCGCCTTTTTCTCCAGAGCCATCATCAAAACATTTTATACTATATACATATAGTATCTTCAAATCATACACCTAGTATGATCTCATACAAAGCTCCTTTACACAAAATCGATTATCCCAAAATCGATAATTCTCAAACTAGGCTTTCCAAATTCAATATTGATTTTACCAAAAATCAAAAGCCTTTCCAAATCCATAGGTTTCCAAAACCTTTTTCCAAAATCCTCATATGATCCTTTATATATATATATATATATATATATATATATTAAGATATATAAAATCCTTTTAAAACTTTGGATCATTTCAAACTTGTATAAAACTCCTTTTATACTTCAAACATTTCCAAAAACCCTTTTCTTCTGGCAAAAGATTCAACAAGGGGAGTATCATTTTATAAAACAAATATATTTAACTTTGTATACTCAACATCAAATATTCAAATTTGATTACTTCTTTCAATATCATTTTCATTCAAATACATACGATGTACACATATCATCAATACGCTATACCAATCTGATCGCTCACTCGATCACACAATTTCACTTCTGAACTAGTATGGTCCACCCGACTTCCTAGTGCGGACTCAGATCTGGCTTCTTGATCAGAAACCGTCATTCTCCTTGCATAGTCATAACTATGATAGAGAATATCCAGAACCAATCAACAATCCATATCCAGGTTCACCGTCGAAAATCGAATGAAAAATCCCAACTCGGATCGACATTCTATCTCGAAATTCTATGCTCGAATCTGGATCAAATCATTATGAGAATAGAATAACATAAGTACACCCTACGTATTTATCTTTATTGGTTATTAGCCAAATCGATTCCATTTCTATTCACATTCACATTAATTTTCATTCACTTACTCACAATTACTTCAATCCATTTGGATTATCACCTCCATTCTTATCTCGATTGGGTATTTAACCAATAACAGTTTGAACTCTTCCCAGTTTATTTAGAAAATAGTTTGAAAATTTTAAAAATAGATAAGTGGTTGGAAAATATTTACTAGTTTGTAAAATATGTGTAAAATAGTTAGAAAATGGTTAAAATAATTATAGACATTTTAGATAATTGCAAAATAATAGTAAGATAGTAATTTGTTTTGTAAAATAGTTGAAATATAGTAATGTGTTTATAAAACAGTTGAAAAATTGTTAAACAGTTTCAAAATTAATTGTAAACGAAGTATAAGATAGTTTGGCTTTTAAAAGAAAGATTGTATATATAATGAATAGCTTGGAAAAATAGGTTTATATTAAAACAATTTATATTAAAAATAGACCAGAGCCAAAACTACTTTCTCCCCAATCTCCATTCTCATCAATTCAATTTAAATTGACCCAATTCCAATTTAAATAACTTCAATTTCCATTGAAATTGGTTTAATCCCAATTCAATGTTGAATTTATCTCAGTTTCTTTCCAAATTTAACTTCATTCAACCTTGATCTCAAATTCTACTAATTCAAATAAATTTCGATTGAACTAGTTCCAATTTCAATTCATTTCAACTCCAGTTTGAATCAATCCGAATTTCAAATTCCATTTCCAAATCAAGTTGAATTATTCTTGATTTCTTCCCAAATTCAATTCAAATTCCATTTGAATTTAAACTATTCAACTTTAATTACAATTTCAAATTATTCAAATCAATCCAACTCAAATTTTCCACTTGAATTTTATACTTGTACATCTTCAATCACAATTTCAATTAATTCAAATCAAATTAAATTTGAACTAATTTCAATTCAAATTTCAAATTTAACCCATCTCGAATTATACAAATTTGAATTAAATTCACTAAGGTTGGTTTAACCCCTTAAACCAAGTTAACCTTTATTAAAACTTTTAAACAATTCAATTCACAGTTCAGACCCAAAATATTATAACACAAATCAAACTAACCTTTAAACAATTTAATTTTGAGTCAAATTCTCAAAATTCCATTCTAAATTATCTTTACTTAACTCATTACAAGGTTCAAATAAGTGTTTCAAACAAATTTTAATTTACAATTTCATTTCTTAACGTTCAAATCTTAAGTTCAAAGGAATTCCATATCCTTAATTTTAAATTAAAGTGTGATTTTCCTTTTATCCCAATAGTGGATATATTACCACACTTCATTTCTCACTTATTTAAACAAATCAAATTTTAGCTTATAGATTATTAATAACAACGGAATGGTATCATTTAAATTATTTTTAAAACATCCATTCATTTCTAATTTTTGGATCTCAAACCCAACTTGAGATCACTCAAACTCTCAATTCCAATCAATCATTTAACTTTCCAAGTTAAATCTTATTTTCATCTTCAAATTTCCAAATCAGGTTGATCATTTCAACTTATTTAACTTTTCCCCCGAGTTAAACTCAGTTCACTTAATCCAGTCAATCCTACCCAATTTGAATCTTCCATTTCAAATTTTGAACTTCTCATAAATAATCTTCCCACTTATTAAGTTCAAAAACTCATCACTTTGGGTATCACATCTTATTCCAAATTCAAAACTTAATATTTAGAGTTTATTTCAAACCACCTTAGATATTATGTATATCCACATATACACATATATACATATTAATTCCTTTTATATACCAAGTTATATTTTAAATTTTTAAACCACCTTTGGTTTCAATTCAAAATAAATTCTCTTTAAAATTTTCAAACAATTCTTATTTTAAAATAAGATCATATTCAAAATAGTTTTTTGAATAATTTTATTTCCTTTAACGCTTTGAAAACAATTTCAAATGTTCAGATTTAGAATTTAGAAATTCACAGTTGGAAACCCACTTTAATTTACATCCTTTCAAATTTACAAGTTTATTCTCCTTTTTAAATGTTTACTTCCTTAAAACATTTATTTTTGCTTAATCATTAACAAATATTTCATTATTTTAGGATAATAACCAAGGATATGATATCTAACCATCCATTATCATCTTATTCTAAAATACTTCTCCAATTCAAGATTTCAAATTTTAGTTTGAATCCAATCCAAATTTATCTTTATTCAATTTCAATTTCAATTTCAGTTTGGTTGTGTTCTATTACTTCTCAATTTAATTTCAATAATTTTAACAGCCAATTCCCTTAATATTTATTAGAAAGAAATATTGCTTTATATATATCAAAATATAATCTTATATAAAACCATTTAAAATCTTTATATAAGAAAATAACAAGTACGCTCTCTCATATATATACTCAACTCATTCTAGGGTACCACTACCTTATCCTTAATGAGTAATCCCACCAGAGCCAAGGTTCTCGCTTAACCTCCGGCTCTGATACAAAATGTAACGACCCGAAATTTTCGATCTCGAAAATTTCAGATAGTCAGAGAAAGGAAGAAAGAGATAGAAGAAGAACAGAAAAGAAACATACAATCTCACATTCGCAGCGGATAAAATATAATATCAATAATAGTTATACCAAAGAAAACTGTATCTATCAGTTTACATCGATATATCAGAGTTATAACAATTTTATACCACATTGGACAGATACAATTTAACATGCCTCAGATATATAAAATATCATAGTGGAAATTCTGCATACGTCCCTGCCATCCAGCTCGCCTCCTGAGCTCTAGAACGTCCTTACCTGAAAATCTGTAATACTCGGTCTGATACGAGCATTACATCAAAGTAACACCCAGGTCAGGCTGGAAACCAGCATGAGTAAACACATCTAACAAGGAATACAAAGGCATAAATCTTACATAAATCCCAGGATACTTATTAATCTCAACTTCACAAGTTGTTATAGACATCATTTATATCATGAAACATTCCATATCAGAAATATAAATCAATTCAAGGTATTCAACCATTCATAAGCAAGATGGATTATTTCCAAAATTAATTTAATTTATCTCTAGTTAAATTAATTACAAGTCCTTAATCACTTAGATTATCTTTAATTAATCATTACAAATCAATAGATTAATCAACTTTTAATCATCCATCTTAATTCATCATCCTTGATTAATTTTCTTTAATTACATAAGTAATTATCCTTTCCATTTACAGTAATTAATCTTTAATTACTTCCATTAATTACATTACTTAAGGATCTTTGATTAATTACTTTCATTAATCAACAGTAATTAACCGTCCTGTAATTACTCTCCTTAATTAATTAACTCCTTAATTGATTATATAAATCCTCCAATTAATTACACCAAATAATTAATCCTTAATTACTTTTCCTAAGTAATTATCTTTTAATTACTTATATTAATTACAACCAGTAATTTATCTATCAATTACTTCACTAAGAAATTTCACTTATCTATCTCCTTAAGTAAATCAATTACCAAACAACTATCTTTAATTAATTAACAAATTAATTAATCACATTCATCTCATTAACTACAATTGGTAATTCATCCCTTAATTACCTATAAACCAATTAATTAATCTTTAATTATAGATTAATTATTCTTTAATTATTAATTAATAAACCTTAATTATCAATTAATCTTCTTCAATACAAAGTAATCAATCCTTAATTACATTTATAATCAATTTCATTAAGTGATTAAACTTAATTAGGCATCTTTGAATTAATTACTTTAATTAATTAATCTTTATTTAGAAATCAATCTTTTAAATTGATTACACAACTTAATTAATTAATTTAAAATTTATTAACGTATAGCCCTTATTTGAATGATCCCTAACCATTAATAAGTTAATTCCTCTTTAATTACTTAATTAATTTAACAATTTACCCTTAATTCCCGCTTAATCACATTATAGATTAAGTTTAAATAAACTTAGGATCTATCTTAAATAATTTATTACATAACCTTTAATTGCCGATTATTTAAATAACATTTATTATTTAAAAGATTAAACTTGATTATCCATTAACTCAATCATGTAGGCCTCAGCATTAACCCCGAACCCCTACCTCTTCCTGATACAATCAAACTAAAATCCCAACCGATCGAAGCTTAAGTTTACACCGAGTAAAAAATGTCATCTATCCCGAAGCAATCAACATAACGACAGCTGCATACACGAGCGGATCCATGTGCACGTGCACAAGTCGTCATAGGTGCTCCGGCCACCACTCCCATCGCCGGTGAGTCACCGATGACCACCCCTTCCAATCTCAACAACCAGACCGATGATTTGAACTCGAAAACCAATTTGAGCCAAACGAACTCAAACTGGAACCATCTTCTTCAACAATCACTTCTTGTCGCCAACCACTCCGACCTCAATCGTCGATGCCACCAAGACAATAGCTTCCTCATCAACAATCTCAGCATTTCCCTTGATATGATCGAGCTCGAATTCCACATGACAGAGAAAACGCTCGAGAACTCTTACCGAATCCCAAAGGCAAAGAAAACCCTAAATCAATTCGCACCCTCAACCATGATGCCTAGAAAAATATGAAACAATTTTCTCTCAAACCCCGGCCTATAAACTTCCTCTGGCCAAAATCACGAGGTCGTCGATCAACTTGTTCATCAGAAAAACCCAAAAACCCATAATTTGGTTAACCCTCGAATTATCACAATGTACTTCCTTAGAAATAATGATTTTAGTTTTAAAAATCTTAAGTTTTGATTATGATTTATAATATATACATGAAACATTAAATTATTGAAATCAGATTTTGATCACATTTAAATTTTACTGGAAAATTTCGAATTGCAGAAGTTTACAAACTTATTTAACTTCCAACTTAAAATCTAACTTAAGCTTCTGTTTTTACAACACAATTTGTTAAATATCTAAGCATATCGTTGACTACATTAAGCGGTTTGGGATTTTGATCAAAAATCTAGACTCTGTATTTTAAACAGAGAAGATTACAGATCCCTTAATACATGCACATAGTTCCATTCATATATACACAATACATTAGCAAGTAATCAAACTTCTTAGATTCATACATTCAGATTTAAAATAAAGTTGGGATTTCTCACCTGTGTTGATGTGTAGAGATTTGGAGAAAAAACTGGAAGCCTCTAAACTGTATTTGTTTTCAGATTTTTATTTTTGAAAACTTGCAAATGCTTAGATTTTTGAAAACATACTACAGGCATTGATGAAGTTGCATGCAGGACTTAAGAGTTGCAGATTTGATTATTCAGGTTAATGAATTGAAGAGTGATTTTCAGGTTTACATTTATTTCAGTTTGAAGATGGTTTAGGATCAGGGAAACATTGGTTTTTGATTTAATTAGAGGGAGTTTGCAGATTTCTTTTGAACAGATTTCTGTTTTGCATGTAGATAAATTCAGATTTTAGATTTGAATAATTTCTTTAGTTTTTTGAAGAAAAGAAGAATAAGATGAGAAGTAATATGTTTATGTAAGTAAATTTTAAAAATAAAAGAAAAAGAAAATTAAATAATTCACTTGTTCTAAATCTTTAACATTTGTCGCTTTGCTTATTTTATGGCTTAACATGTGTCTACTAGGTGTGTTGAGAAACTTACACATGTATTTTAAGTATCTTTATTTTTAATTTAAAATTGTTTATAAAATTTTAAATCTTAATTTACTATTTCTTATGTATATATAAATAAATTCTTCCTTTTTAATTTAAAGAGAAATGAAACAGACAAATTTTAAGTATAAGCTTATTCAAATATTTTTAAGTATTTATTCTTTTAAATTTCAAAACATTGAATTCAAATTTAAATTAAATTATAAAACCGAATTTAAAAATCAAGTTATATATGTGCATATATAATTCTTTAAAATTTAAAAATAGAAAAACCTATTTCTTAAAAATATATTTATGTTTATAAAAACTAAGTATTATCATTATTATCTGACAATAACAAATTAAACAATTTTAATATGATTTATAAAAGAGATTATAAATCACTTCTATTACTCAATGTATTAAGATCATATGTAAATTTTATTTTAAATTCTTATATATAATTTCAAGCGTATTTAAAAAGAAAAAAAACAAAACTTTTTATGTTAATCTAATTTAAATTCATATTTAAGTTAATTAAAATATAAATTTAAACAAATCAGATTTACCTTTAAATGAATTAATGTTTCATTAATTAGTTGTATTTTAAACTTTTATATCTAACTTACCAATCATATCCATTTATCAATAAAAAACAAATCTTATATTTAATCTTATTTAAAATTTAAAATTATGCTAAAATCAATTTAAACCATTTATATTAACAATTTTAAAACTATATAGTTATTTATTAAAGTAAGATTATTAATTTACGGCCAAAAATTTTCGGGAGATCACAGTTGGTAACAAAATAAAGGACTTAAATTTTGGATGCAATACACCAGTTATAATTTCTTAACAGTTATGGTTTCATTATTAAATTCAAGTTAGCTGTACAACCATTTTCATGTATGCTAATTGTACATAAACTATCTACATGCCCTATAATCTGAACATATTTCACAATAATGCTATTGTAGCTTAAGCATATTATATGCTTTAATAAGTGTATGTTTATGTTCATAAGATGTTTTAGTAATTGTGTAGTCATAAATATAGCTTGGTATTATGTATATAACGTTATTTTTATTCTACACTTAAGCAACCAAGCTCTTCACCACCAAAAAACCACACAAGACTGACACTTCCAAGTAAAGACAATGAATATCTTAATATCAATCTGATGGAACTGCTTCACGAAGTAGAAATAGGGTAATAATATGTCCTTTATAGTAATTAACCCATACTAGCTACTTTCGACCGATGTTTGAAACCAAATCTGCAACTTCATGAATGCATCAACACATTCCTTCACTTTCTATTCTCAATGACAGGGATGCAATGGAGTCTACCAATATCTTCCACTATGCATCGAATATATCACAAAAAAGCATGTATCTAATTGCATAGGAACAAAACCAAATTAATAGTCAGAGGAAAAACAAGCAAATGATGATGAAGATAAGAATAACGTGAGGTATACATTGATGAGTATAAGATGCATGAAACTAAGACAGAGATTAAAAAATAGTGTTCTACATCATATGCCTAAGGAGAGGAAGGACATGTTTTGGGTTAATTATGAATAGTTCGAGTTTTGGAAAGTTTACTGAGTACCGATTAACTAAAAATATGTACAATGTTTACGTTTTTTCAAGTTTTTTGTCCCGCGTAATAGTCTTCACTGTTGTTTTCCATCAGTGAGTTTGTATTATTTTGATACAGTATTTTTTGTATGCTCAATCAAAAAATGGATTTATGCTGTTTTGTGTATCTCCTGTGTGTAACCAGTGATTTATGCTTTTATTAAGGTTCTAGAAATTGTATGGCAACGACGACCAAATTTGAAGGGATTATCTGAAATAAGCATGTTGTGTTTTAACTTTAAAGTAATTTTAGTTCAAGAGTACAGTAATATGTCCGATTATATCAAACTTCAAAGGCACTTGATGACAGGGACAATACATGCATTTGTAATGCAATGTTTTCTTGAGTATGTGATCAACAATGAATAATTTTGCAGTAAACTAATTTTATTTCATTTGCCTTGGAGTAGATTGATGTATCCATTTTTATGAAATGTCAAATATACTTTGATGACATGGATAATATGTTTATTTCAAATGAAATAAGCATGCTACGTTTAATATTAAACTAATTTTAAGTCAATCATTTTGGTTTAGACTGATATATCTGTTTATATGAATTTTCAAAGGCACATGATGACAAGGATAATCCATGCATTTGTGTGAAATATTTTCTTAAAGTACATAATCATCAATAAAATTTTTTGCAGTAAAGTAATTCGTCCATTTTTATGAAATGTCAAATATATACTTTGATAGCGTGGATAATTTTGATAATAGCTACCACGGATAGGGATACTTTTATCAATGCAATATATTAAGTTTCATTCTCAGCCATGAATGTGCTAAATCTCCAAAAAAATCATTTGAGTGCATCTTTTCAAGAGCTAACTGTACTGTAAATTATCATCCCCACACACTCTGTGCCCCCGCATATTCACTTATGTTAACATCTTATATACAGTTTGATCGCAACAATTTGATTATTTCTGTTACATGGTTACACTAAATATATAGAAAACGAATGATTTGTGCACGTACACACTACACACAGAAATAATGTAACATCACATACACGCTGAAGTCGTTTTGTAAAATCCAAAAAACCTTCAAACAACGTTGTTTGATACCAATTTCTCATGCATATGTGCATCGCACGTGCCAAGGTACTCGTATATATAATATAATTCATATACTTATATATATGAAGTATTGTTTGGTCTTTGGTCCCTACTACTACTATTACTACTACTATTATTATCATTGTGGTTTTTTAATTTCTTTATTTATTTTTATTTTTATTTTTATTTTATTTATTATTATTTTTTAGTTATTTTACTTTATTTTATTATTATTACCATGGTTTTTAAATTGACATTGTCATTTAGTTTTAGGTTCCAACTCTAGCCGACTCCAACTTGGCCATGAACAATGGCCTAGTTGTGTCATTGTATATATATAAAGAATTAATTTAAAACAAATAAAGTTATGAGTAAATATATATTTTAAAAATGAATTTAAATAAATATATAATTTGAATTAGTAAAAGTATTAAATTCAAAATTAAGATATGAGATCCAAATTTTAAGTTTACAAAATATTTTAAATTTTGATTTCAAATATGATGCAAGTTTAATTTAGTAGATTAGACCAATTTATACATAGTATATTTTCTTATATTATTATTAGATAGGTAATGGTTTCATTTCATTATTTGGTAAACTCCTATAAGATTTTTATGTTTCTAAAAAAACCTAAGAAAAACCAAGAAATGTATGACACAATCCATCTTTTTCCTACTAATAACAGTCTGTAGCTTAGCCTGGATGACTTTAACTATATGTTCAAATCCAATCAAAAGTCTAGTGGCAACTCCCTTTCTTTAACTGAACTTTCCCCTCTCAAACAGACTTTATTCCTATCCTCTCTTTGTGGAATAAATCATATTGGTGCAATCTATACTTGGAACAATAAAAGCAGGAACATCATAAGAACTTTTAGTAAAATTGATCATGCTTTCTAAAGTATTGAAGCCATTCAAGTCTAGCATGCCCTCTCCTCTACCATTCCTTGCCCTCACATCTCTGACCACTGTCCCGTTACTATCTTGGAATGGAAATGTTCTAAAAGTCAATCTTTGTTTTTTTTGGATTAACGGTATAGAATTCTGTAATGATTTTTTACAGGGTTGGATCACATCAATATATGTGAACCCTATGTTTATTCTTTGAGGAAAACTTAAAATTATCAAGGTAGCTCTCAAGCATTAGGTCATTTTCACTTTTGGGAACGTCAACAAGGTTTAAACAGATCATAAAAAACAACTTAATAGAATACAAAAGCAAATGCATATAAGTGGTAGTAACTTATCTTCTAAAGAACATGAGATCAACAACTTATAGTTTGACTCCTTACTAATGGAAAATAGGATGACCAAATGAAAGTTTTGTAAGAATTCTTTTTCTCCAGAGATAGAAACATAAAAATTTTCATAACTCTCTAAAAATAACAATAAAAAAGAAAAAGCTAAAATCAACACTATTACAAATATATATGGAAACTCCCACTCTAATCATCATAAGGTCCACCAGTCACTTCTCCAATATTTCACCTTTTATTTTAATAATCAAAACAATGCTTCTATTGTTGCATGCATATTTTGATCGAATACACACACATATTCTTTAATGTACTGAACTGCACTATTCAGTCGACTGACCAGGTATATTCAATCAACTGAATTGGTAGCTATATTTTTATATATAACACGAACCAGTCAACTGAACACACTTGGTCAGTCGACTGAGTCTGTGTATATGACTTGTGCACTTTTTGAATTCGGTCGACTGACCAAGCACTTTGAATCGACTAAATCCTGTAACAATCCAATATTATGAAAAGAGACTTCTCATTATCAAAGGATATTTCCTTTCTCAAGTGCTGCATCCATTAGCTTTTCATAGAGAACTCTTACTAGAGATGTAACTCTTGATACACTATAAATGCACTTAAGTTTCAATGATCAAATAACACAATTCTCTCATCTCTCTTGATCTAGCATGCATAGCATTCTTGATTCTATTGCTTACAGTTTCACTTATATATTCATTAAGAAATTCTAATCTTCCTATTCTTTATACACACACAAATATACACATCATTCTTGAGGAAAATATTATAGGAAGGGTGTACTACAAGTGACATATCCGTGCTATTTAGAACACACAAAGTCAAGTTAATCCAGTTTGTAAGAAAGTCTTGTTCGGTTGCCTAGGCGGTCAAGTCATGTTCTACTGCTCAGGCAATCAAGTCCTGTTTGGTTGCTCAGGCAGTGTAATACTTATTCCTCTGGATTCGGTGAGGGTTGCTAGCTTTAATTCCAGAATGAGTCAGGGACTGGGCGTAGAATGAAAGTTCGAACCAGTATAAAAATTCCTGGTATCATTTTACTTTAATGATATTATTTTCTGCACTATTTATATATTCCATTTTATTTGGTCCTATAGCACACTCACTTTCATTTGATATCAGAGCAAGGTCATCATATAACCGTAACATAGTTATCTGATATATTTTTTAATATGGAAAACAACACCAGTGCTGTATCTAACACTACCTTTCTAGATGGTCAATCTACTGCATGACCACCTCTATTTAATGGAATGAACTATAACTATTGGGCTACTATAATGAGAATTTATATACAAGCAAGTACTTATGAAACCTGGAACATTATGCAATCTGAATATACTATTCCTACTACTGAATATTTAGCATGGTCTAACACACAAAAATTAGACGCTACTACAAATGTTAAAGCTATGAATATGTTATATTGTGCATTAGACAAAAATGAATTTAATAGAACAAGCATGTGTAAAAATGCTAATGAAATTCGGCATACACTTAAAACTACACATGAAGGTACTAACAAGGTCAAACAGAGTAAAATTTCTATGCTCAAAAGTCGGTTCTAGAATTTTAAAATGAAACAAGATGAGACTATAAATGAAATGTGCTCTAGATTTCAAGATATATATCATTCTTTGATAGCGTTAGAAGAAACTTATACAGATTTTGATATTGTTTCAAAAATCCTCAACTCAGTAACGGATGAGTGGGAACGAAAAGTTTAATATCTTATGAAGTTAATCTCCAAATGAATGTAGGCTCAAGATAAGAAGAATATAGCATTCCAGGTAGAAAAGGATGAATCGAATTCAGATGAAGAAGATATGGCATTCATTGCTAAAAATTTCAAAAAGTTTTCGGAATTAAGAAAGAGCAACAAATTCAGAAATAACAAGAACAGTTTCAGCAACAATAACAACGCGAACATCATCATCTGCTCTAGAATGTTATGAATGTCATAAGAAAGGCCACATCAAGAAAGGCTGTCCTGAGAAAAAGAAAGACAAACATAAGCACAAGAAAGACAATTCAAGAAGAAAGCTTTCTCTGTCACTTGGGATGATTCTGAATCATCTTCGTCATCAAATAGTGACTCGAACAGTGATATAGAACAAGCTAACATATGTTTTATGGCCCTAAAAGATGAGGTGAGCGATCTAACTTTTGATGATCTATTAGAAATAAACTCACAATTACTTGATAAGCTAAAAGACATCAAAAGAAAATATAAAGAATCTCTTAAAAAACTAAATAGAACTGAAATCGAAGTGGATATGCTAAGAGATGAGAAAAAGATCTTAGAAAAAGAACTTGAAGTTACTCAAGAATCTTGTTCTAATATTACATCTCAACTCTCTATGTTAAGTTAAGAGATAGAAACTCAGAAAGAAAAGATTGATGCTCTACTAACTGAAAATCATGATCTTAAAGCTAATGTCAAGATTTCAGAAGTAGATAACTCTAACCTTAAAAAAAAGTTAGATAATATTACTAAAATGTCTCTAATTTTAATGAAGGCAGGGAAAATATTTCCAAAATTATAGAGAATTCTCAAACTTCTTCAAATAAAAGAGGACTAGGACATATTCTTTAATGTACTGAAATGCATTATTCAGTCGACTGATCAAGTATATTCAGTCGACTGAATCAGTAGTTATATTTTTACAAATGATACGGACCAGTTGACTAAACGCACCTGTCAGTCGACTGAGTCTGTGTATATGACTTGTGCGTTTTTTGAATTCAGTCGACCGAATCTTGTAACAGTCCAATATTATGAAAATATACTTCTCATTATCAAAGGATATCTCCTTTCTCAAGTGTTGCATCCATTATCTTTTCATAGAGAACTCTTACCAGACGACGTAAGTCTTGACACACTATAGATGCACTTAAGTGTCAATGATCAAATAACCCAATCTCTCATCTCTCTTGATCTAACGTGCATAGTATTCTTGATTCTACTGCTTACAAAACTTTATACAATCATTGCTTACAATTTCACTTCCATATTCATTAAGCAATTCTAATCTTCTTATTCTTCATACACACAAAATTATACACATCGCTCTTGAGGAAAATATTATAGGAAGAGTGTACTACAAGTGACAAATCAGTGTTATTCAGAACACACAAAGTCAAGTTAATTCAGTTTGTAAGAAAGTCACGTTCATTTGCTCAGGCGGTCAAGTCATGTTCTATTGCTCAGGCGGTCAAGTCCTATTCGGTTGCTCAAGAGGTATAATACATGTTCCTCTAGGTTAAGTGAGGGCTGCTAGCTTTGATTCCAGAAAGAGTCTGCGACTAAACGTAGAACGGGAGTTCGAACCAGTATAAAAATTCCTGGCGTCATTTTACTTTACTGCTATTATTTTCTGCACTGTTTATTTATTATACTCCATATTACTTGATCCTATAGCACAATCACTTTCATATATGTTCCTTCACTCAATACAAAAGTCCAATTTCTCTTCCACAAGTTCCTTTGAATCTATCTCCCTAACATTCTTAGTAATTGCTGCTAAAATTAAAGATGCTTTGTTCAGTGCCTTAACTCTTCTGGCTTATGTGGTTCTGATAGGCTTCAATGCACATTTCTTTAAATATTGTTAACCTTTCATTAACAAAACCTTCACCAAAGCCATTCTTCATTTCTTCAAATCTAACACCACGCTAGGTGGGATTAACTCTACTAATTAGCTATGGTAACTAAAGTGATCACTTTGACAATGTTTAACACTTTGGACCTATTGCATGCCGCACTGTGGTATACAAATGTATCACAATTATCTTTGCTACTAGATTTAAACCAATACTCACAAGAATCATCTCACGCAATCAATCCACTTTCCTACATGGTAGAAACGTTATCGACAAAATTTTACTCACTCAAGAACATCTTTACGGGTACAACACTGCTAATATCGACCTTAGATGTGCGTTAAAGCTTGATATCTAAAAGGCATTTGACACCTTAAACTAGAGCTCTCTAGTTGCTGTCATATTGAATGGAATTTCCTAAAATTCTATTTTCTTGGTTATACACTTGTATATTGACATCATATTTTTCTATTATCCTTAATCGCGCATGTTCTTGATATTTCAAATCTTCTCATGAGATAAGACAAGGTGATCCCATATCCACCTACTTATTTATTAGTGTCATAGAGATTTTCAGCTGCATGTTAACCAACCGGTCCAATGCAAGTCGCTTAAGCTTCATCCTAAATGTCAACATCGTAAAAAATGTCTATCTTATATTTGTCAATAAAATTGTGATCTTTACTAAACTTGACCTAACTCCATTGCAGTCATTATCCTTTCACTTATTCAGTTCCAACATTCTACTAGCCTAGCAATTAATAATTCAAAAACACAATGATAATTGGAATTGATGAAATAGAGAAATCCATGATATATAGTCTTACCAATTTGTTGCATGTGCCTTAGGATTCTATTTACTTAGGTATCCCCTTGACAACATATAGAACTGCTACTAAATAATACTTGCCTATGTTTGAAACTATAACTGGGAAGCTTTGGCAGATGACCCTCTCATCTCTTATCAAAAGAAGACATACTACAAGATACACAGTTAATAACGGTGGTAGGTGGCGACGACCGTCGACGACCCATCTATTTTTTTCGATGGCTAGCAATGGGTAGCCATTATATTAATTACCTAATCTAATAATTAATTTATTTAATTCATTTTACATTTTTTAAAATGTTTAAAAACACTAATTTAATTCCTAAAAAATAAATAAGATATTTTAGCACAACCATTTAACATAATGACTGTTCTGATCTGTTAAATTAGTATTTTTGATGATCTGCCTTCGTGTAATTCTAATGTTTTAAGTCATTGAAAATCTAACTCCGACGACCAATCTATGCGACTTAATCTGTCCATAAGCAACTTCGATAAAATTGATTATCCGTAACATTTTTACAATTTTTCTTTTAAAACGGTTGGATAATTAATTATGAATTTTTAACTGTATTTAGCATGATTAAAATATATAAAAAAGGTTTGGCAAAAAATTAAAATATTAGATCTTATGTTGGTCTAAAGTACATTTGACCTATTTCCAAAAGATAATGAAAAAATAAACAACTGTAGGTTGTCAATCTTGAATTTTAAATTTACAGTCATTCGTCGATATTCGAATTAAAAACCCTTCGTTTGAAGGCCAAGACCTTGGAACGAAACTAAATTCGAACCACTGATGCTTGGTAATGTGTTAACCCAATTTGTATTATTGGATTCGCAAAATATAATCGGAAAAATAAATTAAGCTCGAAACATGTCATTTTATCGAGAGTTTTATCACATTTATAATATACTTTAGATCGATATAAGATTCAATAAATTTAATCTTCTGCCGAATTTTTTATTTTATATAATTTTCTCATGCTAAATATAGTTAAAATTCATAAATGATTACCCAACGGCTTAAAAATATTTCAATTCGTAAAAATGTTACACATAATCAACTTTATCAGAGTTGCTTAATGGATCAACTGAAACTCGCATATATTGGTCGTGGAAGCTAGATTTTCAATAACGTAAAATATTCGAATTACGCGAAGACAGATCATCGAAAATACTAGTTTAACCGACCGAAACAGTCATTAGGTTGAATAGTTATGCTAAAATATCTTATTTATGCTTTAGGAATTAAATTTGTATTTTTAAACATTTTTTAAAACATAGAATGAATTAGAAAAAATACAAAATTAACATGTTGTTGCCAGTCGATGGCATGTCAAGTATACAAAAATGAAACCGAGAAATTTTTTCCTCATTCTCCCAACTTTCCCACCAAAACACGAACAAAAAAACACCCCAAACCCTCAGTCGATGCCCCTCGACAGCCGCCGCCTCTCATCGAATCGCCTTAGGTGGCCGCAACTCGCTGAAATCACCAAGCTCTCCAATTTCATCTCAATTTGGGTAAATATTTAATCGTAATTTTGTATTTGTGCTAATTGGATTGTTTATGAGGTTTAAAGTTGATTATTACTGCATTTTAGTTAGTGAAAACGGTGTATTACTTGATTTGTGGATATTAATTAGTGTTGTGATTGTTTGATTTGTAATTATAAATTAGGGTTGGTTTAAAATCTGAAAATTAGTGTATAATTATTGACTAATATGTATGTTGATTAGTATGCGCGGTTGTTTGTTATAGTTTAGAATAATTTTGAAGCTAATATGTATGGTTGAACATTGAATATGTTAAACATAAAGCTTAGGATTAAACAGAACTAATTTATGTTAATTAATTAGTGTGTGTTAATTATAAGTGCTAGTGGTAGCTATAAAATAAAGTTATTTTAAATGATTAATTCTTTTTAGTAATGAATTAATTTGTGGACCTTTTTGCAAAGTTCAAATTTTAGTTTACAGAATAGTTAAATTAAAATTTTACGTAGTTATATAAATTATAAAATATGTTTTAAAATTTAAAATTTAGTTAATAAAATATTTAATTTATTGAATGAATTATAAAATATGGTTTAAAATTTAATTTGTGCTTATCAAACAGTAATTTATATAAGTTTGGAAGTAGTTTTAATAAATTTCTTTTGAAACAAATATTCTACTAAAATCGATTTTTAAAAATTAAGAAATGAATATAATGTTTATTTCAAAACAATTGTTAAATAGTGTTTTAACAAATACAACAATAATAAATTAAAGCTTTTAGTCCCAAAAGGCTTTAATTTATATTAGAAAATACAACAAATGTGCACCCCTTGGATGCAAAGTTAAGCATACAAGAGAAAGAAGTGAAGCGCTATTGAAATTAAAGCCTTTAGTCCCAAAAGGTATTTTTCTTAGAAAATACAATAACACACTCCTTGGATGCAAAGTTATGCATACAAAAAAAAGAAGTGAAGTGTTGTCGAAATTAAAGCTTTTAGTCCCAATAGGCTTTAATTTGTTTTAGAAAGAAGTGAAATATTGTTGAAATGTCTAAAATATATTTATAAACTAGGAAAAATGTTTGATTATTTTCTCAACCGTGGTTGGATGCACGAAGTCATAATTGGTATGAAAGGTTCAATGAAGGAATATCTCGATAATGGCTTACAAAAATTTATTAGATTCGCTAAATCAAATAACGAAAATTACGTAGAAATTCATTGCCCTTGTAGTAGGTGCAAACATTTGACGCATTAAAAACCATATAAAGCTAGAGTACATTATGTCAAGCTAGTTTTGTGCCAAATTATTGCTTATGGGATCTTCATGGAAAACTTGTTACACCTACCCTAATCCTGTATGTCAGAGGATGAGGTGAATAATGATTATGTTATGGCGAATCCAATAGAATATATGGCGGAAGATGCAACACGATCAATGTTCCCTACCATTCAAGTTGACAATGAGACGTTGATGTTGAAGAAGAACCGGCTGTGGCAACAAAAAGTATCTATGATTTGCTATTATGAGGCCACTTTGGGATGGTTGTAAAAGTAGAACTGAATTACCAGTAACTGCTGAATACATTACTTTGAAATCATAATTCAAATTTATAGAAGTTGGATTTACAACAGCTGTACAAGTTACAAAACAATGTATGCCACCCAATAATTTGATGTTTGATAGTCATTATGAAGTGAAAAACTTATGTCTGCTTTCGGTCTGCCATTCCAAAAGATAGATACATATATAAAAGGTTGCATGTTGTATTGGAAAGATGACATTAACTCTAGAAATGCAAAATATTTAATGAGAAAAGATACAAATAAGAAAAAAGAAAGGAAAGAAAGTTCCATACAGGAGAATGCATTATTTATCGATTGCTCCAAGATTTCGAAGGCTATATGCATCGTCTGCTACAGCATGTCATATGCGATGGCACAATGTGAGAACACAAGAAGAGGGAACTTTGACATATCCATCTGATGGAGAAGCATGGAAACATTTCGATAAGACTTAACCCATGTTTGCTACAGAGAGCCATAATGTCAGACTTGGTTTGTGTACGGATGGATTTACATCATTCTTTCAGTTTGATAGTAAATATTCATGTTGGCCTATTATTGTTACACCATCTAATTTATCTCCTTGGGTGTGTATGAAAACTCCATATATGTTTCTCACCATTGTCATCCCTGGTTCTAATAATCTAATACAAGGAATCGATGTTTATTTGAAGCCATTGATTGAAGAGTTGAAAACATTATGGCATGAAGGGATTGATATATACAACGTTTCTTAAAAAAGAATTTCCATATATTTGCATCTTTGTTATGGATTATTGATGGTTTTAGGCTTTTGCAATGCTTTTGGGTTAGAGCATGGCTGGTCTTCTAGCTTTTCCTTCTTACATGGAAGAAACACAAGCATTTTCATTATTGTATTGAAGGAAAATTACACGGTTTGGTTGTCATCGGTGTTTTCTCTATATTAATCATCCTTTTAGAAGAGATAATTTTTTTTTGGCTAATAGAGTAGAGAGTAGACAAGCACCAACGATTTAGTCAAGCATAGAAATATACGATCTTGTAAAGGAATATCCAAAGATATATGAAACTGCAGTACAAACTAAAATTCCAAGTAAATAGGTAATTCATAATTGGTGCAAACAAAGTATGTTTCGAGAGTTACCTTATTAGAAAGATCTCTTATTTAGGGATAGTATTAACTTTATGTACAATGAAAAAACATGTTTGATAATGTGTTTAATACAATTTTGAATGTTAAGGGGAAAACCAAGGACGATCTGAATTCAAGGCATGATATAGAACAATTATGCAAATGTTCCCAACTTCATATGAAGTCCAATAACAGTAAAAAAAACCCAAGCATTCTATGAACTAGACAGCAAGCGAGTAAAACTTGTGTTAGAATGGGTGGAAGGGCTAAGATGTTATGATGGGATTTCTTCTAATCTCCATATATATGTCGATTTTAAAAACAATAAATTGAGTGGGATAAAAAGCCACGAATGCCATGTCATAATGGAAAATATATTGTCTGTGGTTTTCAAAGAATTGTTGCCCGTAAAAGTATGCAGTGTTATAATAGAATTAAGTTTGTTTTATAATGAGCTTTGTCTGACTATTAAAAGTCGAGTGTATACGTTAACTTGAAATGGATATCCCTACACTACCCCGCAAACTTGAGAAAATATTTCCTCTAGAATTCTTTAATATAATGGAGCATTTACATGTTCATCTTCCATTCGAAGCACTTCTTCAAGGTCCTGGGCAATGGGATGAATATGTTTGTACCAAAATTGGGCACATCACTCTTCGGACGTATTTAAAGAGATTAAAATGAAGAATTTACATGTAAAAAGAGGATAACTAACAAACACGCCAATTCAAGCAAACAGAAATAGAAAAAGGCAAAGATTTATAGTGGTTCGGCATTGTAGCCTACATCCACTTTGAATGATTTGTTGTTTTATTGATGATTACTAACTGGTTACAACAGAGAATAACTCAAACACTCAAGTTACAATGGATCTCCAATAGAGTAACGACGTAATGGAGTCAAAAGTCCCTTTTCTGTTGGAAGTGGAGTGCTATTTATAGGTGTATTTTGGAAATATCTGGCCTAGATCTTGGAATACCCCTTCTCACACATGGGTGGGCCCACTAGATCGACCCGAGGTCATTTGGGATCGATCCCTGATCGATCCATGTATATTTCATATCGATCAAGATTTGCTTCTTTTGGGGTGAGATCGATCAGAGATATTGTTGAGGTGGTAAGCAAGCTCCTATAAAGATTTGGCGGCATTTGGACTTATAGATCTCGAATTATGATTGATCCAAGTTTGATATTGTAGGTGGCTGGACTGTGTGTATTAATACATTCACATCAATTAACTTTGGATCAATCTTGCGCATATCGATCAGCTGACATGGAGCGGCTGTTCAGGAGGGATTCTCTTTTCATTCTACATGACCACTTCTAGTGTTGACGGTTCTTCTTCGTATCGGTTCTAATCAGTGCTCTTCATATCGATGGTTGAAGGCTACTTCGCAACGATGCTTGTTGGTTGTTTACTTCGTATTGATCCCTGGAATGATCAATATGAAAGAAAAGGACGGAGTCGATCGATAAGAACTAAACTAGTAGATCGATGTTGCTTGATTGATATGAAGGGATGGAGATGGAGTTGATGGATACGAATACGATGGATACGAATTAAGCATGTCTCATGTGTAACATGATCGATCCATAACTTAGGCATACGAACTCCGATTGATCTAAAATTTAGAATGTTGGCTTTATAGCTTTGCTTGTCATACCATGTTAGTTTTAGCTTTATTTGGACTCCGACCAAATTTGCCAGTATCCATAATGAACCTGTGTATAACCGATCGTTAAGCAAAATGTCTTTGGTTTCCAGCCAAGTCCTTGGTATCACGGCCTTGCCAAAAGGCAGAATAACATTTACCCTCCAAAGTACATCTTGTTTGAACATGACATACTTCGAAAAGCTGCATTCTTTATTCTGAAAAAGCTCTATCCACTTCATTGAATATTTGTTGCCTTTTCATCTAGAGATGTAACCTTTGATTGATTTCCAGTAATATAAATGCTAAATTGTTGACTGCCAATGATCATGCAATGTTTTATTGTAACTGAGTGCTAGCAATTTGTTGTCTATTGTTTTGATTGTCATCAAGTGAGCATTCAATTCCTATTAATTGTGAAAATTGAATGTTAGTTCGTCATACATGCAAGTATATTAACTTAAGTCCTATTCACGTTATCACATTCATGGGTCATTGTCAAGTTCTTTAGTTTATTTGGATCGAGTTCCATATCGATCCTCTTCTGGATCGATGTGAAACTCGAGTTGTAACAACGTTTGGTGGTCGTTTTAAAGCATCTCTTCATACTCCTGGATCGAGCTAAGAAATTAAAACGCATGCTTCGTATCGATGGTTATCGATAGGAAGTAGATAGTCTTTGGAGATAATTCATGTCAATGGATATGAACTTGTATGGTCTTCAAACAGACATATACGAAATCCTTTGCATGTTCGAATATTTAACTCTGACGAGCTTTAGCCTTGCATGATTGGACTTAACTGTGTGACTGCATATCTGACTATCCTTTGAAACTCTTCAATGGAACTGTAACTTGACAAACCTAACAAACTCTAACACAGACCATTCTCCGAAGTCAGGATGGCATGGTTGTGACGGTCAGTGATGATGGTTACTTCAGTTGTACCTCGAAGTCTTGTCATTTTAACATTCATCGAATGTGAAGAAATTTAAATTATTATATAGCATTGCACTATATAACATAATCACTCATTCACAATCACGGAGGGAACATGGGTTTCTTGCCATATGATAACGGTTTTTACCGAGTTCAATAACTATGGTTCCCGAAAGCTCTGAGTCGTAGGACAACCAAGTCCTCCACTTCCAGCTATACAGATGCCAGAGATTGCAGCTGGAGTAATAAGTCCCGCTTCGGACGAGATGTCAGGTCCAGCTTTTATTATGAATCGTAGGATTCTGTCTATTCTAAAATTTCTAAAGACATGTTAGGCCGGATTTTCCTTAGGCGTGGGCTATTTACGGAAGACGTCTTGGTACCGGGCACGGAAGACAGATCCCATAATCCCCTAGAAGGGTATACTGCTTGCAACAGGTTCATGTGCGTTGCCGGAATGCTCCCTCCTTTTAATCAGTTCATCTAAGAAGTGCTACTCTTCTTGAGAATTACTACATCTTAATTACATCCGAACGGATATGCTTTGATCAATAGCCTATTCATCATCTTCATGGAGCATCTCTTTCGACCTCCGACTGTCGAGGAGATTAGGTTTCTTTAAAATATTAAAAGTCATGGAGACAATCCTTCTTTCACCTTTCTAGAAGTGGTTAGAAATTGCAAAGTAGTGGCAGAAGCCTGGAATAAGCTTAGTTACTTCAAAACCGAATGGTCCTTCGTTCGGTGTCCACCGGGATTCGCCAAACAATGGCCAATTAGACATAAGTGTTCTAGCTTTTTCATCGATTGACTGAATAATTTAAGTTGACGTCGAGTCTAATACTATGCTTCTTCTATAGCCTCGATCCTACGACCTGAAGGAGATAGTATGGATCCTCCATTTGATGCCAACCAAGTTTAGAGAAATCGACGAAGTCCTCATAGACGAAAACTTAATTGTCATGGGGCAAATAGGTAGAGATCAGAGCATCAGATCAGCAAGTGTTCTAAGAATGGCTCCAGTGAGGCATGGAGGAAGAAGAACCCCTGGAATCCTAATCACTGAACATGGCGATGATGAGAGTGTGCCCGCTGGAGATGAGCCCGCAGCTGTGCCTTTGTAGAGTCTTCGATCTTCAGATTTGAAAAGAAAAGGCAAGGCTATTTCCCACAAATCCATGAGATGTAAAACAGTTGTGGTATCTCTGCCCTTAACCACTATCATAAGTTCCGAGATTTCTCCTCTGCAAAATGGAGAGTTCGCTAAAAGGATTGGCGGATATCCCCATCCCAGATGATTTAACTTCATTCCAAGATTTTGGACTAGAGGAGCGTCAAACTGCCTTAGATATAGGGGAGCCAACTCGTATGAGCACGGATGCTGTAACCGGTTGGTTAGGGGGTTTGCACATGCATGCACACACTTCACGGCACCATATAATTTCTAATCGCATGTTTCACGATTTTCGAAGATAATCAACTCTATTTCTCTTTTTATTTTACATATACGATGGTGAGAAAGGGATCTATTCTTAATAATCTTCGCTCTGTGCGTCATTCTTCTAGCTTATATTTCGAATCCCATAGGCATGAGTTTGAAAAAGACCATGATCGTCGCCACTCCAGCAAAGAACAGGAGCGTTATGAAAGAGAAAGGGAGAGGGAGAGGTGGTATCAAAGCAGGCACCGTTCCCGGTCGTGTTCTCCACCACCTAGATGTCCCTCTAACCCTCCGGCTTCAGAAGGCAGACTTCAAAGACTTCATGTCAAATAATGCCTCCTCAAACTTCAAGATCTAACAAGCAACGTCGAAGGACTGAGGCTGAGACTATCATTATCAAAAACACAGGGTGCTTTTGAACCCACCGGGGAGGGAGCGATCAGAATCGCTAAGTTGAAAAAATATTTTCCAAATGTTTGCTTTGACGGCTTTGTATTCCCTCCAAATTTGAAGCGAATCCCCAATAATGCAGAAAGAATGGTACATGATTACGTACATAATGTCTATAATCAGTATTGAGAATGGGTGAAAACCGAGGAGAAATCTTCAGCGATGGCCTTTGAGCGGGTAAAAACAATCGAGAAAATGGAGAAGGATCTTACTTAGAAAGACCGTATAATATAAGTGCTTACCAATGAGAACGAATGTTCAAGGAAGTCGGAGACAGAGGCCTAAAAGAAAGCCGATGAGGCAAATAAGTCTATGGAAAAAATGCATCAGGAGCAATTGGCCTTGGTTGAGGAGATAGGCCATAGACCACCACTGTCGTGGCAGAAAGAGATGCTTCGCCCAAAGAGCTGGAGGAGTTAAAGGCAAAGTTTGCTAAGGCTGTCAAGGAAAAGGATGATGCCAACAAAGCTGCCCAAGAGGCATGCGAGCAGACAGTGGCGCTCAAGAATGAAAAGGATGCAGCGAACTTAAAGGTTTAGGAAGCCAGGGCCAGGGTTGAGAGCGAAGTTAAAGCAGTGGAGGCCAGGACGAAAAGTGAGATTGAAGATCTCATGGTCACCTACAACGTCAATGTCTTAAGACACCGCAATCTGAGCTGGCTCGAAGACTACCCATTACCTCTATATAATGCCTGGCACCACCTGGTAGAGGACGAGAAAGTGGAAATCAACACTTCAACGATTGACGACCTTGAACTTGAAAATCAAATATTAGTTGGAGATGAGTCAACAGTTCATCGTCGCCTCGAAAAGGAAAATTTTGCTGCTATATATCTGGACGTTGGAGAAGGATCTGGAGTCGAGCATCAGGAAGCAGGTTCCAAAGCAGTACCAGTCTCTCAACTTGAGCCTGCTTAATCTGTTGATCCTCCAATCATTCCAAGATACGATCCTGATCAACCGCGCTTATCTATAGTACATGAACATGGTCCTGAAGGCGCGTCGGCTCAACACATGAGTTAATCTGAGGAAGATACTTTGAACACTTCTTTCATTCGCCTAAATGCAGGAGCATTGTCGGAAGATGTCACTAATATCTTCTCTTGTCTTTATTTAGTTATAGATTCTGCACCAGTCGATCCCCTGCAACCCAAGAATTGCATCATGAGCAGGAGGCTGTTATGATGGAAGCGACGACTACATCGGTGGCTATATCAACTAGGGAGATGCATAAAATGTGTTGCGTGCTCGATGATCAAATGCTAGAAGCACTCCTCGATCACCGAAGCCACCCGTTCACTGAAATACCTTTCATCATTGATGAAGATGCAAACATTGCTAGCTCCTCAGGTCCGACCACTAGCATTTTTATGAGCATACATGCAAATCGAGCTAAGGAGATAATAGCAGAGATTAGACTTGTGATGGAGCAAGCCAGGCAGGATAGCAGTGTTGGTGGTGGCATGGCGGGTCCGATCCCTATGTTCATGGTTTCTTCGGGTGGCACCATCATTGATACCAACGTGCCTTATTCTTCCAGTGTTGAGGGTGCCACCGTTCCTCCAGTTCCTCACGTAGAGAATATTCCAATCTCCATGAGTTCTGAGGAGACAGGCATCATTCCCCGATCGAAGACAAATCAGTTAAGGGAGGCCAGGGAGATAAGGCCCGAAGAGATATCCAAGTAGTAGTTTAAGTGGGTCTACGTCGAAGAAGAGCAGAAAAGGATAAAAAACCAAAGGCATAGAATTGCACTTTTTCTTCTTTTTTGCAGATAGCTTAGAGTAAGGTTTTCTTTTGCTTTTGTAGGCCATGTATAGATGCGGGTTAGCCTCTGCTTATAGGAATTCATTGAACAGACCTTTGTACTTGTCTTTATTCCAAAGAATAGTAGAAATAAAATCTCCTTTTGTTTTGAGCATAACTCGGCGTTTATTTGTTTAAGTATTTTAGCGCTCAGGTTTTCATCCAATATACTTGTGAGGCTTTAGTCTCTGAGTCGAACTTGAGTCCGGTCATTAAGTCCCAAAGTCATGGCTTTGAGTCATAACCAAACATCAAGTCGAATCTCAATGTTGCACTGTCTCGATCAGTGGTAGGTGCTTGAGTTATTCCTCTAGACCTAGGGAGAATTGAAGTAGTCATTCTGCAATCATTTTCCACCTTTAATAATTCTGAATTAACTCAGTCGAAACATAGTTAAAGTGAAATGAGCTTGAGTGGTCGAATCACACTCGCTCATTTATTGGTATTCGCATCCACACTCTAGGGATCAATCTTGTATGTCGGCGATCGATCATGCCTGCTTAATGTTTGAAGTCATATCTGCGCTTCGAGGACTTAAGTTATTTCACGGGCTGTCAGTCACACTCACTTAATATTTAGGATCGTATTCGCATTCTGGGGATTTAATTTGTTTTACAGGCAGTCAATCACACCCGTTTCATGTTTACACTCCAGTCCACGCTCTGGGGACCAGAGTTGGTTGATGGGTGGTTAGTCACACCTATTTGGTATTTATACTTCGACCTGCACTCTCGACACCAGAGTTAGTTGATGGATGCTCGATCAAATCTGTCTAAGTATTTGGATTTCGTTCGCACTTTGGGAACGAGGAGTTAATCAGGGTTGTGGATGGTCAGATCACATCCACCCTGAGTAGACAAGCGAAGTCGTAGATGGACGGGTCCATCCTTCTCGAGCTTGTAAAAAATGAAGGCGAGGTCGTGGATGGACAGATCCATCCTCCTCGATTTAGCTTGAATATGGGAAAAGTCGTGGGGGGACAGATCCACACTCTTCAAGCCCATGTGTGAGAGTTTGTACTCCAGCTCGCACTCTAAGAGTCAGAGTTTGTTAGAGGATTGTCGTGTTTCAATCCTCTTAACTTTTGTCATTGCCTAACCCCAAGCTCAGGGTTTCACTTAGCGAGTGACCGTCGTATCATAGTCACTCCACATTTGAATAAGTCCCTCCATAATATAGAACTTAGCTCTTCATACATCATGGCGGTCGCGCGAGGTATTTCATAGATTGCCTATCTGGCTTGATGAGTCTGCATTTTATTGCTGAAATAAGAAAGTACGGAAAAGTCGGTTGCCTTATTACAAGTTCAAATTTCGAAATGCACAACAATTTTCAAAGAAAAAACATACTAAATAAATAAATAAAGCCTGTTATGTGTAGTAGCAACGGAGACTCTCCCTAAATGCTCTTGGTAAAGTGAGACCATCAACTGTTGATAGTTTGAAAGTGTCGTCTCCAAGTCTCAATTCGATAACATATGGCCCTTCCCATGTTGGATTCATGTGTGAAGGGACGGGGTAAATCCTCTTGAGTATGAGATCGCCAGCTTCGAAGGTTCTGGATCGAACCTTAGCATAGTACAATCGAGCCACTCGACTGCGATGTGTGGCCACCCTCAAATTAGCCTCTTCATGCTTCTCATCCAATAAATCCAGAGATTCGACAAGTAGTATGGCGTTCGTCTTTGGATCATAATATGTCACATGGTGAGAAGGTACTTTTAATTCAACTGGAATGATGGCTTCAGAGCCGTAGGAACATGAAAATGGAGTGTGGCCGGTCGCAGACTTGTGGGTAGTTTGACATGCCCATAAGGCCATTGGAATTCATCACCCATCTCCTTCCAGCCTTCTCCAGTCGTTTCTTCAAAATGTACTTAATAACTTTATTAATAGCATTGACCTGTCCATTTGCTTGAGGGTAAGCAACTGCCGGGAACTTTATGGATGTGATAACGCTGATAGAAATTCCTTAACTTGACACTATCGAATTGGGCTCCGTTGTCAGTGATAATTATTTATGGGAGGCCAAAATGAAAGATAATGTTGCGTACAACAAAGTTGATTACTTTCTTCGTTATGATAGTAGCAAGGGGCTCAGCTTCCGCCGATTTGGTAAACCAGTCAACTACAACGATGACGTACTTTGCACCACCTTTACCCATAGGTAAAGATCCTATTACATCGATGCCCCATGTGGCGATTGGCCATGGACTGACCATCTAAGTGATTCGATAGGTGGGGCTCTTGGAATTTGGGCATGCTTCTGGCATTAGTCACATTTCTTGGCATAGTCTGATGCCTTTCAATTCACTGTTGGTCAGTGTGATAACCCGAATTTTCAAACCAGTTAAAATTGCCAAAAAAAATCCATCCGTTCTAAAACTACTAATGAAAACTACTAACTTAATACACCATATTTGATAAATATTCAACATTACTAAATGTATAGGATAAAATTTCAATTATACAACTTATCAGAGTAATTTATTTATTTATTAAACCTACAAAGTGTGCTTAAATTACGGGTCGTTACATTCTCCCATGATTAAAAGAATTTCATCCTCGAAATTACAATAACGGAAAAATATGACGAAAAACAAACAACTAATGAAAGTTAAGCACATTAAAAATAGTAATATCACCTATAACCCCGGTCCGAGGTTCGGTGCCTTATCCTATCCATTTTATTTATCAAATTAAGGTAGTTACATTTTAAAAATTCCTAGGTTGATATAATTACCCTAGATGAATTTTACTTAAGCACCTAACCTAAGCACTGATACCATGTGTGACGACCCGGATTTTCGGACCAGTTAAAATGGCCAAAAAATCCATCTGTTCTAAAACTACTAATGAAAACTACCAGCTTAATACACCAGATTTGATAAATATTCAATATTACTAAATGTATAGGATACAATTTCAATTATATAACTTATTAGAGTAATTAATTTATTTATTAAACCTATAAAGTGTGCTTAAAATTATGGGTCATTACAGTCAGTAATATCCATATCGGAGTATTTTCTTAGCAAGAGCTTGCCCCCTAGTGTGATCGTTTCATTCTCCCTCATGCACATCATGTAACACTCGTTTGATCTCATCATGGGCGGTACATCGGAGTAAAGGAACAGAGTATCCCCTCATATACATGACTCCATTATGGATAATGAATCGCGAAGCCTTTTAAAGAACCCGTCTTTTCATACTTCTGTGCTCAGGTAAAGCTCCATGTTTAAGATAATTTCGAAATGGGGTCATCCATGATTCCATCACGGGCATTGCCTTGTGTACCTAGTCTGTCTCCATTTGAGCGATACTTGAAGTAATAAATGTCTCAATAGGGATGATTCCCATTTTTTGTTCTTCATCGGTGCAGGCCAATTTGCCAAAGAATCGGCTTTCTGATTGTGCTCCCAAGGTATATAGTGGATGGCATAGTAGTCGAACACATTCAACATTCCAGAACTTGAGCAAGATTAGCAGCCAACCTCCAGTCTCTAGTTTGATATTCTCCCCGAACTTGGCATACGACCAATTGCGAGTCACAATGAATCTCCACAGCGATAATTCCCAAGTCTCTGGCTAGTCTAAGTCCGGCGAGTAAAGCCTCGTACTTGGCCTCGTTGTTAGTTGCGCGGAAGTCAAACTTCAAAGCATAGCATATGGATCGAACTTCTGGAGTTTCAAGTACCACTCCAGCGCCTGAGCAGTGATGTTTGATGCGCCATCAGTGTATATCTTCTATATGTACTTGGGAGATTCACTGGTTCCAGGTAAGTCCTCCGACAAAGTGAATTCAGCTCTGAAGTCCACCAGAAATTATCCTTGAATGATTCACCTTGACGTATAAACAATGTCAAATTGAATCAACTCGATGTTCCACTTGAGTAATCTACCAGACTTCTCAGGTCGTGTAAGGACTTATCGTAACAGCTGGTCAGTGCAGACCGTGATCGGATGAGCCTGGAAATATGAACGGAGCTTTCTCGAGGCGATGATGCGGCAGTATGCCAGCTTTTCAAACTTCGGGTAGTTTCTCTCCACCCCTATCAGTCGCTTGTCGGTATAATAGACCTGTCGCTGGATCCGATCCTCTTTCGAAATCAGTGCAGCACTGATCGCATTTGCTGAAACCGCCAGATAGATATACAATCTCTCAAGATCAACCGGCTTTGAAAAAATAAGTGGCAATGCCAGACGTTGGGTCAGTTCTTGGAATGCGCCTTCACACTCCTCCGTCCACTTAAAATTCCGCTTTCCTATCCTGATCGGGTCGAAGAAGGGAATGCACTTATCTAGGGATTTTGAAAGGAATCTACTCAAGGCTACCACCTTCCCGTTGAGGCTCTGCACTTGCTTTATGGTTATGGGAGTCTCGAGATTCCGAATCGCCTAAATTTTCTCAGGATTGGCCTCATTTACTTGAGCATTGACAATGAGTCCAAGGAATTTTCTGAATGTGGCTCTGAAGTGACACTTCAGCGGGTTGAGCTTCATTTGATGCTGTCGGAGGATGTCGAACATTGTTTCCAAGTCTTCGACATGATTTATGGACAACCGCGACTTTAGAAGCATATCGTCCATGTACACCTCCATGGTTTTCTCGATTTGATTAGCGAACATTCGTTCATAAGCCTTTGATAAGTTGTCCCGGCATTCTTGAGTCTAAATGGCATCACTTTATAGCAATAGTGTCCCAGATCGGTGACGATGCTAGTATGTTCCTGATTAGGTAGGT
The DNA here is from genome assembly GCA_030765085.1 of Allium cepa. Lineage (NCBI taxonomy): Eukaryota > Viridiplantae > Streptophyta > Magnoliopsida > Asparagales > Amaryllidaceae > Allium > Allium cepa. Next base: position 257,854,007 of record CM060938.1, on the reverse strand, counting down.
GCTTGATATTTGATTGTAGCCGGAGTACGCATCCATGAAAGATAAGAGCTCATGTCCGGCTATTGAGTCCACAAGTTGATAGATTTTGGGAAGTGGAAAATTATCCTTGGGGCATGCTTTATTCAAATTTGAGTAGTCCACACACGTTTGCCACTTCCCGTTTGATTTCCTGACAAGGACTGGATTTGATACCCACTCCGAGTATAATGCATCACGAATAAACCCATTCAACCTGAGTTTATTTACATCTTCCTTAAGGGCGGCAGATCTCTCTGGATCTATATCATGCCTCTGCTGTTTGAGTGGGACATGTCGCGGGTCAATATTCAAAGCATGACTCACGATGTCCGGCAAGATCCCGCACATGTTTGGGGGAGTCTAGGAAAACACATCAAGGGTATCCCGGAGAAAATCAACCAATTTCTCTCTCATCCGGTGGCTAAGTTAAGATCCGACCTTTATCACTTTGGAGTCATCATTATCATTGATCGAAACATCAATCATCAACTCTGCTGAGGAAGCCTGATTATCTTTGACTTCCTCTTCGTTATCATTATCTCGTGGATCAATATCTTTTAGGAACTGGTTGTGGCGCCCAAACCTAGGTCCAAGCGTTAGTTTTTAATTCTCAGAAAAACAGACGGAAAGAGATTCCTCTACGTCCTTGCCCTTCTCTCTACGCTGCACATCTCGCAACTTAGCAACATAATAGGTGCGTCCAACTGCCTCCATGAACTACTCCAACCTCGTTATCGGTAGAGAAATTTAGAGTCAAACACTATGGGGAAATCACTACCGTAAATTCAGAGAGGGTCGGTCAGCCCAAGAAAGCATTATATGCGGAATTAATGTCTAACACAACAAACTGTAGTATCCAGACTCTTTGGAGCTCCCCAACACCTAACTCAACTAGCGACTCCACCATCCAAGTGAGTATGTTGCACTTCCATTAAAGCCATATATGCGAGACTAACACAACTTTAGGTCCTTCGCTTCCATTCTCATATGGTTGTAAGCTCACTCGAAAATAATGTTTTCGAAGCTTTCGCTATCTACCAAGATCCTCTTCATCCAAGCAGGACCAATCTGAGCTGATATAGCCAATGAAACGATAGTGGGGGCTCTGACTCTATCAACATCTATGTTCCTAAAAACGATGTCGTTTGTCAGCGTTTTCTGTTGTTTTGTCGGGGCTCCATCATCAACATTACTGCAACACTCGAAGTCTGCATGCCTAATTGAACTAGCATACGACTTCATTTCCTTCCAACTCCGATTAGCTGGATGAGGACAACCATTAACTGTACTTATAACTAATGTCCCGCCAGTATGTGCGGGTTCCTCGAGCCTAGCTTGGCCTTGAACTTGATTTGGATTAGATGGGCCCGCACCTCCATTCTGCGATGCTCGAACAAACTGTTCCAACTTCCTCTCCCTGATCAACTTCTCAATGATGTCTTGCAAGTGATGGCACTCAATGGTGTTCTGGCCTTAGCAATCGGGGAATATACATAACTTTTGAATTTGCTTCTAAGATGACTGTTTCGGAGCTGGTTTCATATACTATCTGGTATTAAAGGTCTGCAAATAAACATTCTCCATGGATGTGTTCAAAGGGGAATATCAGTCAAACATGGGAGCTCTGGGTCTCGGTCTACGATTTTGATCTCTCTTCTTCCCCTGATCTTCGTTACCTTTCTATTGACCTTGCTTGTTCTATATATTTAGCTGCACTTTACCGGAACTCTCACCAGTCTTTTCATAGCAACTTTACCTTGAATGCCTTCGACGCTGGGCCCCTCATCGTCCTAGTTCCTAGATTTTCTAGCGTCTTCTCTCCTCAAAAACTGGGCCGCCTTAGCATAGTAATGATCCAACGATGCGTGGGGTTTCCCAGTCAACCAATTGCCAAACTTGAAATTGGGATTGATTCCTTTAGTTAATGCCATTAAGATAGAATTGTCGTTTGGGTTGCTGACCTCGACACAAGCAGCATGAAACCTTTCTAGATAACATCTGAGTGTCTCTCGGAGCTTGGGTAATGCGGGACAAGGTGTTGACATCTTTTGGCCTTGTAACATGAATAAAGAATTGTTCAACAAACTTCATTGCTAACTGATCGAAACTTGAAATGGATCTATGTGGTAGTCAGATGAATCACATAGTTGTTATACCTCCCAAGGAAATAGGGGAACTCATGCACTTAACTGCATCGTCAGCTCGACCGGTGTTCTTGAACCATTCATACTTTAGGATGTGCTTATTAGGATCTGAACTTCCTTCATATACAGGTAAGGTAGGCATCCTGAATCGACGAGGTGGCTCAGCATAAAGAATATCGTTAGTAAATGGAGTACGACTTCGAGAGATTCCCCTATCGTCATTGGTAAGACCTTGATTTTCTCAGATCATTTGACGAATCATGGTTGGAATGTCAGGCATCTAGACATTTAGGGCCAAGGCATGGTCCGGTTCCATGTTGCTGGGACGGTTCAGGCGCTGTTGACAGTCCGTTCCTCGCCTCCTTGGCTTCCGATCTTTAGGAATGTGAGGTTTATAAGCATAGATGTATTGGCGAACGGTCGGATGTGCTTGATTCTGAACCTCAGCTTCCAAATCTATAATGGCAGCAGTTGCATGGCTATCGATAGTGTGATAAGGAAGTGCCCCTTCTTGGGAGGATGGTCCTGCTTGGTATCTTGTGAAAGGACTAGCCCTAGCCGATCTGAGATTCAACACACGTTGATGTCCAGAGGCTTGTGCATAGTTTCCATCCAGCCATTGGTATGTAGATCGATGATTGAAATCAGAAGAAGCTGAGCTTTCGATTGATGAATAGGAAGCACGATCCCTTCTAGATCTCCTTTGCCTTTCCTTGTTAATCTAGTTTGCGAGCTCCATGTTGGCATGGATCTGCTGGTTGAGCTGCTAATGGCTCTAAGTTAGCACTTGCATTAAAATCTAAAACTCCTCCCTAGTCATAGCGCCGTGGCTGACACTAGTACCCTGCCCTTGCTTTTACGGCTAGCCTTTCGACTGTCACGGCCTCCGCCTAACCAACCCTGTAAAGAGGACATGTGGGGGTAAGAATCTCTTGCTCGCCACCTAACAAAGAGCGAGAACCCCCATCACGTTCCACCCAGATGATTGAAAAGCCTACCAATCGAGAGTGGCCGCTGTCAGATGGTCGAAGACCCAAGACTACTACATTTGGTACCAAAGCCGAAGGTTGAAACTTTAGCTCAGGAGTATAACACATTAAGTAACTCATTAGAGATAGGGAGAAGTATTCCCTAGAATTAGTAATCCCTAAGATATCTGTTCGAATGCCTCAGTAAATTCTCTTACTATCCATCGATAGTGAGTATGAGTGCAAGAAGAGGACGAGATAGGGGACAGGGGAGTACAACTACAAATGGTCGATGCCCTGAAATAGCGGAAACAACTTTCTCTATCAATCTCCTTTGATTCGTCTTTTCAATTCTTTGATGATTCCTGGCAGCTCCAGGAAGAAGTTTGATATATTTGCATGGAACGGAAACTCCAGATGGGTCAGAATTTTTTGTTGGGATGAATTGTTTGCTTTGGTTGTTATGGTTGATAAGTATATTTTGGTTGTTTAAACTAAATTTTTGGATTGCACCCATATATCTGTTTATTCTGTTGGGTCCAAGTATATTCTACGAGTGGTTAGTTATCTTTCAAACTAATCAATACCCTTGTGTGTTCGTAGATCTGGTGACCCGAGTGTCTTGTATTGAATGAGTTCGTTCTCATAATTATTAGTGATATTCTGATTTGGTAAGCCAAATGCAGAATAGATATTCAGTATGATCAGGTGATTCATCTCTCTATCTCTCTATATTCTTTTGTTGTTTCCCTACTTTCAAATTTCGGGGACGAAATTTTCTAGGGCGAAATCTGTAACATTCCCGAATTTTGAACAAGTTTAATTTGACAATTGATTTAATTTTTGGAATCAAATTGAGAATAAATGTGAATTTTTCCAAATTTAATCAGATATTTGTATATAAATTTTATTTTAAATTGAATTGTGAGATTGAAAATTCAGAAAATAAATGTTTTAAATAATATTTTAATTACAAATTTAATTGCGGATTAATTTGTAAATTTGAATGAATACAAATAAATAAAGATTAATGATTTGGAATTAAAAAGTGAATATTTTATAAATAGATTATAATTTGAAAATGTGAATTTGAAATTCAAATGTTATTATATTGGAATTTAATTGAACTTAAAGAAAACTTTATATTTGAAACAAAAATATAATAAGTATGATTACTTAAGTTTAGAATGAAAAGTTTAAAATAAGTATAGTAGCTTAGGCTTGGATTTGAAGTACATTTTCTTTAAAAGAATGAATAAATGTAGTTGTATATTTATAAATTTAAAAATGTAATACATATGTTAAGTTATAAAACATAAAAGTATAAATAAGAAAACATGAAAACATGATTTGTAAATTAAAAATAAACAAGGTTTAAAAATACAATTTGTAAATAATTTTAAGGGTTTAAACTATAAATTTTAAATTAATAAAGGACTTAAACATAAAAAGTTTATAACTTAACAAGTGTCCATGTTTAAGACATGTGTTAGTAATGATAACAAGTGGCATTTAAATTAATTTTCTTTTAAATTAAAATGTAAAATAACATACAAAAGGAAAAAAATAGAAAGCATGCATAAGAATTTTTTTGAAACCAAGCTATCTTCATTTTCTTCTCACGCCTAAGAAAAGAAAATTTTCTTTCATCCTCAAACTTAAAACTGAAAAAAAAAATAGGCTTTGCAACTGTCTCTGATTTTCTTAAAATCCAGGTGAGGAAATTTACCTGTTCTTATTTAAATCTGTTGTGATTTCTGATAATGCTTGAAGATGTTGGTATAAGTGTTCAGAGGCCTGCATGTCTGTGAACATAATGTTGAAGCGCATGCTTATGTATATTTGTTTCTGTTTAAGTACAGACTAAATCCGTTTTAAAGGAAAAAATTTCGAATCCTCTTTATAAAATCAATTATAAGCCAAGAACTTTGAAGATGAAATGTGTATGAAGATATAACATTGTTTTTAAAAAATAATTTCATGAAATTTTATTAAATATTTGTCTCGAGAATTTCCAAATAACTGTAAAAAATATATTTTGGTCGAAAATTTATAAATTAAATTTCAGGATTGAATTGCATGATTATATTCGTGGTAAAAAATCATGATTTTTGATATGTATATCATGATTTATAGTTTGGTAATCGTTGGGTATTCTCAAGTTGAATAGAGTTTGCCTTTTTGTAAAATTTCGGTGATCAAAAGGATTAGAGAAGTCGGAAATTTGGCTGGAGGTAATAGGGAAGTGGTCGAGGCCAGGAAAAATGGTAGAAGGATGGTCTGTGAACGAAGGTGAGGGTGGTGGCTCGTTTTGGTTGCTAAACCTAGTTTCGACTAGGTCAGGTTGTTTCGTTTGGCACGGCACCTATGGTGCATCGAGTTTGTCTGAACTTTGGGATATTGAAGTCTGGATGATGGTGAATGTTTTGGCCGGGAGTGCTGAGTTCTGGTGATCGGAGAAGTTGGTCGTGGTAATTTCCAGGTTTTGTTTTCTGGTACCTGTATTGAGCTTGAATGCTCGATTTTGTTTTGATGATTTCATCATCGATCTGATGATCGGAATAGGACTGAGGGAAGATCGCCGATGTGGGAGGGTGGTCAACGTTGGTCGGAGAAGGCTAGAGCCATGGTGCATGTGCACCATGCACTTTCTGATTTCTGGTGAAATCTGGAAGCAGTGCAAAGGGAGACTCGAGTTTTTCTCGAGTATTCATCATGTTTTGCTCGGAGTGATTTAAGTTTGGATTCGAAGCAAGTTTGTTTGCCTCGGGTTATTTTTTGTATGTTACTGGTTTTATAAAACCTGTCTGCAAATTTAATTTAAAAGCAAATTTAAAATGGAATTTAAGAGATAGATTTAAAAATAAGTTTAAATCTAGTATGAATTTTAGGTTCAAATGTCTTTGAATCTTAAAGTTTTAAATTATTTAAAAGCGGGTTTTTCAGGTTTTTAAAACCTGACAGTTTTCATATTTTTAAATTTAATTTAAAATCTGAAAACAGAATTTAAACTGGGTTTGAATTCAAAGTTAAGTTCAGTTTTCAAATAAACTTTTAAATCTTAAAGTTTTAAAATGAAATTTGGGTTTTAAATTAAAGTTTTAAATCAAGATTTTAAAACAAGTTTAAAATCAAATGGATTTAAGTCTCTTTAAATCCAAATCTAGAAATTTAAATTAGTTTTAAATCTGAATGTGTTTTAAAAAAGTTTAAATTAAATAGCTTTTAAAAAGTATATTTGTTTCAAACAAATAACTTGATTTTGATAAAATTCTTTTATAAAGGTTTTCTTAATTTTGAGTGAAAAGTTAAATAAATTTAACTTGAATTTGCAAGATAAAATGTAATGTATTTTAAAGCTTAAATAAAAATTTAAGTAAAATTAGTTAGAACTTTTCTTATATAGGGTTATAAGTGGATATTTAAATTTGGTAAATGTTTAAATATATAATCATTTTGAATCTTAAATTCAAAATGGAATTTGAATTAAATTTAAAGTGTAATGTTTAAAATACACTTAAATGTTAATGAAATCATTAATAAAGAAATTAATTATCTTAGAGGTAATTAAGGTAATAAAATAATTTAATTAATAAGGTAATTAAAGAATGATTTATTTGATTTATAAATAAATAATTTAGATAAATTTATAATTAGAAATGATCAATAATGAATTAATCTAAGATAATTTCTTAAGAAAGTAATTAAAGAAATGTTATTAGTTAATGAAGATAATTAACTAGGGATTATTAACTAATTAAATTAATGTGATTAATTTTGATAATTAGTTAGATTAATTAATTTAGGTATTCAATTATACATTTTTGAATGTAATTACTTAATGAAAGTAATTAAGGGATTAATTACTTACTGTAATTAATTTTGGTAATGTGATTAATTTAAGTTAATTAATTAATTTAGTTTAAGTAATTTAAGAAAATCATTTGATAATTGGATAAGTGTAATTACTTAGTGTAATTAAGGGAGATAATTACTTAGGGAAGTAATAAATGATAATTACTGGGAGGCAATTAGTGAATATGATTTATAAATGAAGTAATTTGGGTAATTACTTTTGTTATTAATCAAGGATGATTAATAATTATGTTTAATTAAAGATTAGTTACTTAATGTAATTAATTTAAATAAAGTAATTTGATTTAAATATAATTAGAGATCATTAATTAATATAAATAATGATGTAATTTATATTGGACTGATTAAGGAATAATTAATAATGAGGTGATTAATTGATGTAATTAATTAAGGTGATTGATTAATTAATTTATATCAAACGATTTGTAATTAATTAATCAGGATAGGATAATTAATTCATAAGTAATTAATTTAATTGGAAATTAATTGAATTAATTAGGATTAAACAATTAATTAATCCTACTTATAAATGATTATTGAATGCTTGACCTTACTTATGAATGATTGTATTGTATGAGATGCCTTGAATTGATTGTCCTATCCGATTTGTGATATTTTGTTCTTTGGATTGAGCTGTGTATAATTTATTCATTTATTTGTGATACATTTGTATATTATCTGTGAATTCGCAAATGAACGATAAGCGTTATAGTTTATACCGCTTATCAACTATATTTATGTGTTTTGACCTGTGATGATTGAATGATGTTGCACCATTGTGTTAAACCCCTGGACTACACCATACACACACAAATATGGATTTCACGTGGAAATCAATTAGGTCACAGATAATTTGAATTTAATAAAATGTTCATTTTCAAAAATTGAAATATGGTTTTCCAAGTTATGAATGAATCTTTGGAAACGGTTTTGAAAAGCTATGAATTAAATTTTGATTTAAAGATTGGATGAGTTAATCCAATTTGAAAAGAAAATGGTTTTGAAAGTTATAATTGAATCTTTGTGAAAAAAATTGTGAACTTTGTTCCAAATTGAAGAGAATCTTGAGGGTGTATCTTTTATATAAAAGATATGGACTTGTAAATAGTTTTGAAAACTATGAATTAACCTTTGTGAAAGATTTGTGAACTTTTGTGAGTTGAATCTTTTTGTTTAAAAGATTGGAAATGGTAATTTGTTTAAACCATTAGAAAGAAAGGTTTTGGGTAATAAGTTTGACTTAATTGAAATCTCAATATCCATATGTTTTTAAAATTCTGCGCTCGTTATTCGGTTTAGCGGGAGAGGACCTTGTGTCATATAACCCATTCTGAATAATGATACGACGTCATGGATAGCATTTGAAGACCGGTGGCGAAGACCGGGTATTTGCGAGAACGATAGGATGACCTATCGGTTGTCTCTGCACCGAGTAGCTACGGTATAGAGATTCCCTAAGTGATGGGAAGTCCGATCAGGATTGTGGATTCTTGGATTGCAAGGGCTTCTTCGGAAGTGCCTTCGGTTCTGTTCGAACCCGGAACAGACTTGTATGGATGTGTGTCTGACATTACACTCTGAGATGTAAAACTGGTTTGTATCAAATACATTTCTGTTTGGTGGAAGAGATTTATTCTCTTAGCTTAACACTCTTCTCTGAGACGTACGAGCTCAGAGGTTAAGTAGTTGATGGTTACTAGTGATACATTCCCAATTTGGTAATGTGGCATACGAAGTGCTGCTGATCATTTGTTGATCAAAGCATGGCTTTGTAAAAAGCGTAGCTTTGTGGATGAGATTTCGTCGAAATTCACAATCTGGAATGGTCGAAACAGGAAGAATGCGGCAAGGTTATTTGGGGGTAGCGCCCCTTGACGGTATGTTCATTTCCTTTTGAATAGAGGTGATATCATGGTATGAAGCCCGGATATTTAACCTATGTGGTTACTGAAAATACATTACTTTATGGTTGTTGGTATCGAGCGCTCGGATAAAGGTCGATTACGACCGGGGGATAGCATATTCGTGTCAGTAGTTACCCAGTTAAAGAGGTAACCCGGCCTTGTGTTGGCAGAGATCCGGTTAGGTTCTCGGGACGTCCCTCCAGAGGCATACCCATGTGGCCCAGGAAGTTCCTTAGCCTGACCATTTGTTGGAAATCCAAACAAAACAATATGAGCCCTTTACAATTTCAATTGTATAACCTGCCACCTCATGTGGTAGCTATAGCTGGCATAATATAATGGTACCTATGCTGGTTAAGATTAATATTATATTTTTGAAAGGTTTTCTGCGTTATGCATTAGTAATAATACCAAATGGTTTTCGCGTATCAAGCATTTTTGACTATCATAAGGAGAAATCTCATCCAAGTGTGCGATTGCATTGTGTGTGTGGCGGGAGGCCTTATGGTAGTTTCATTTTCAAAAAGCATTGTGAATTTCTTTCAAGTTCTTTTGTTTGCTTTTGATAAGAATAAACTGCTTTAATTTTCAGACAAAACTGTTTTGTTTGCTCATACCAGTCCCAAGACTGACCTGGAGTTTATTGTTCCTTTCCTAAACTCTGGGTGCCCACAATTTACCACACGGGCAGTCTAGAGTTGGGTTTTTCAGATAGTAGATATAGATATCGATTTGGTAGCTTTTAGCTTTCTCTTTGGAATTCTTTGGAGTCTTCGGATTCACGATTGGTCTTGCTTAGTTTGGTGAAATTTGATGGTGGTTCGAGCTTGTGGTTTGGAGTTATGGCTTGGAGCATTAGGTTAGAGTTATCTCCTTTGCTATTTGTTTTCCGTTGTTGTTTATTGTCTCTAATATTCTTGTATCATATACATATATATATATATATATATATCATTGTTGTATCATTCTGGATATTGTATCATTGGTTGTATATGATATTCATTTCTTTCTTCCACTGTGTTGTTATACTTGATGTGTTATAAGCTCCGGTGAACCAGATTCGACGTTTGGATCTGCGGCATTTGAATACGAGTGTCATATTCGGTGCCGATTTTCGAAGGTCAAGTCAGGGTCGCTACATTTGGTATCAATTATAACAACCCTGACTCGACCTTTGAAAATCAGCACCCGTACTTCACTCGTACTCGAATGCCGCAGATCCAAACGTCGAATATAGTTCGCCGGAGCTTATAACACATCAAGTATAACAACATAGCGGAAGAAAAGAAATGAATATCATACACAACTCCAATGAATACAATATCCAATGATATACAACAATGATATCAAAATGATACAAGAATAATAGAGTCAAGAAACAACAGCGGAAAACATATAGCACAAGAGATAACTCCAATATCAAACTGCAACAGTATCCCATCTCCAGATGCAAAGGCTCAAAACTCCAAAGATCTCCAATATAATAAGCGAGAACCAGCATCAAATTGCACCAAGCTAAGCAAGGTCAGTCGTCCCAGCCAAATACTTCAATATCCAAAATCTCCAAGGAATACCAAAGAGAAAGCTGAAAGCTACTGAATTGATATCTATTATCTACTATCTGAAAAACCCAACTCTAGACTGTCCGTGTGGAAAATAGTGGGCACCCAGAGTTTAGGAAAGGAACAATAAACTCTCGGTCAGTCATGGGACTGGTGTGAGCAAACGAAAACATTTTTTTTATCTTTAAAACAAACAAAAGAATTTGAAATTTGAAATCTGCAATGCTTTTTAAGAAAATGAAACTACCATAAGGCCTCCCGCCACACACATAATGCAAACGCAGACTTGGAGGAGATTTCTCCTTATGATAGTCAAAAATGCTTGATACGCGAAAACCATTTGATATTATTATTAGTGCATAGTGCATAAAAATTTTCAAAAATATAATATTAATCTTAGCCAGCATAAGTACCATTATATTATGCCAGCTATAACTACTATTTTAAATGGCAGGTTCTACAACTGGAACCATACAGGGCTCGTATTGTTTTGTTTGGATTTCCAACAAATGGTCGTGCAAAGGAAATTTTCAAATAAAATGGAACGCCTCTGGAGGGACGCCCCCGAGAACCTAACCGGATCTCTGCTAGACAAGGCCGAGTAATCTTTGTAACTAGGTAACTACTGTCACGAGCATGCCATTCTCCGGTCGTTTGCGACCTTTATCTGAGGTAACTCTCAACCAACAACCGCAATGCAATAAGTTTGTAACAACCACGAAGTTAAGTATATGGGCTCCATACCATGATACCACTCATAATCCAAAAGGAAATGACATACCCTCAGAGGGTGCTACCCTCAAATAACCTTGGGCTACGATTCCTGTTTCGACCATAACCGGGTTGTGAGGTTCGACGAAGTCTCGTCTACAAAGCTACGCTTTTCACAAAAGCCATGCTTTGATCAACAAAGGATCAGTAGCACTTCTTATGCCACATTACCAAACTGGGAATGGATCACTGGTAACCATCAATTACATAACCTTTGAGCTCGTACGTCTCAGAGAAGGGTGTTAAGCTAAGAGAAGAAATCTCCGCCACCAAACAGAAATGTGTTTGATAGAAACCGGTTTTTACATCTCAAAGTGTAATGTCAGACATACATCCATACAAGTTTGTTCCGGGTTCGAACAGAACCGAAGGCACTTCCAAAGAAGCCCTTGCAATTCGACAATCCACAATTCTGATTGGACATTCCATCACTTAGGGAATCTCTATACCGTAGCTACTCGGTGCAGAGACAATCGATAGGTCATCCTATCGTTCTCGCAAATACCCGATCTTCAACACCGGTCTTCAAATGTTATCCATAACGTCGTATCATTATTCGGAATGGGTTATATGACACAAGGTCCTCTCCCGGCTAAACCGAATAATGAGCGCGATATTTAAAAACATATGGATATGGGGTCTCAATTAAATCACAGCTTAAAGCCCAAAACCTTTCATTCAAATGGTTAAAATAAATTACCATTTCCAATCCTTCAAACAAACAAAAAGATTCATTTCAAAAACCTTCAAGGGTTTAAACAATTTCCACACTTAAATCTTTTAAACAAAAGATTCACTTGTAAGACCCATTCCAATTTTAAACAAGATTCACCAATCTTTGACAAAGATTCATTTATAGCCTTTCAAAACAATTCCCTTTCAAATTGGATTTAACTTATCCGGTCTTTAAATCAAAGACTCATTTCATAGTTTTCAAAATAATTTTCAAAGATTCATTTATAGCTTTCAAAGCAATTCCCATTTCAATCTTTTATATATAAAAGATACACCATTCAAAAATCCTCTTCAATTTCAAAATAGGGTTCAACTATCTTTCACAAAGATTCAATTATAGCTTTCAAAATCATTCCATTTCAAATTTGAAATCTTTTCATCATAATTTAGAAAATTCTTTCCTTATATAAAAGCTATTATTATTTGAAACCACTTGCTTCCGTTTTGGAAAACCCGATTATAATTTGCATGAGTTAAGGCCTTTTAAATATAAAGTTGAGTTAAATTCAAATTCTCAAAACCATAATTTTAAAATGGTTTAAAACCCATATAAACACGTTTATAACTTGAATAACATTTTTTAAATCAAAATTTTCAAACATAGAATTCAATTTTAAATCTTGAATTCAAATTAAATTATTTGAATTTCAAGACTTAATCAAGTTATTCAAAAATAAATTTTATCTTTGAAAACACCCAATTCATTTCGGAAACCATTTGGATTCAAAATTCAAATTTAAAACTATTTCAAAAATCTGTGACCTAACCCATTTCCACGTGCATCCATATTTGTGTGTATAAGTGTGGTCCAGGGGTTTTACACAATAAAAGTGCCACATCATCAATCGTCATCGATTCAAATGCAGCAATATTACTTGATAAGCAGTATAAACTATAACGCTTATATTTGGCAAGCGGTACAAACCAATTGTAACGCTTATTTTTCATTCACAATCACAGATGTATATATCACGGAAAATAAATTACAGTAAACATAGATCAAATCAAATAGAGCATCACAATCAGGGATATCAAACAATTCAATCATCCAACAGAATCCAAACATGCATAAGTAAGGTCGGTCAGTTATCTGATTAATTCAAATCAGATTAATTACTTATGAATCACTAATCTTGGTTATTTAGTATTAATAAATTACAATTCATCTTGATTAATTACCCTTTAATTATTTATTAATTAACCATTAATAATAACATTCATTAACCCTTAATTATAATTTATCAACCTTTAATTATTAATAATTTTCCTTCAATTATTTAACTAACCATTTAATTGATAATCTTTAATGAATTAATTTAACCCTTGATTAATTAATTACCATTTATCCTCAATTAATTAAACTTTAAATTAATTAATTATCCTTAAATTAATTACCTAGATTAATTATCATTTAATTAATTATCCTTTAATAATAATTATTGATTATTCCTAAACACATAATTGAATTATCACTTGGTTAATTAACTTTGATCGATGATTAATTACTTTTAAATTAAGTTGTTATCCTTAATAATAATTAATTATCTAAATTAATTTAATCATCTCTTAATTACTTTTATAAGTTGCATCTTAATTAATTGTAATAACAAGATCATCAATTATTTAATTAATCAAGAGATAGATTAATTACTTTTCTTATCCTTTAGAACTTGTTTAATAAATTATCACATTATTTATTTAAAGGTTAGTCTTTAGTTAAATAGCATTTTATCTTAGTTACTTTTTTTAATTACATTACTTAAATAACTTTATAACATACAAAAACCAATTTAAATAAATTAGTGTTTAATTACTTTGAAACATCTTACTTAATTCTTTGATTAATTCAAACTTTTAATCCAAAAACATCATTTGAAACATGGGTTTTTAAAAAAATTAAAAATTGAATTTGTCCAAAGTCAAAACTGTTTCTTTTAAAAAACCTAGTTACTTTAATAACCTTAAATTTGAGACATTCTTTTGTTTTTAACCTTAAAAAAATTATTTAATTACATTTCTTACATAACCCGGGTACAAACTGCAAATGCTCGCGACCTGCTTCGAGAATCACATGCATAAAACCCGAGCCATTTCATGATCTCCCCGAGCTTCCTCCGAGTCTTTTTCTTTCTTCCTTTTTTTAAAAGTTTGTTTTCAGATTACAAAATAAAAAACAACTCGAACTCAACCAGGGATTAACCCGAGCCATATTTAAATTATCTCGAGCACAAACCCGAGATTACTTCATCTTCTCCCCCACAATAACATAACAACACAGATCAACCACTGACATGCGTGCACGTGTCCAGGCACTACGACCACTTCCAGTCGACCCCGCCATCCTCAACACATCGACGATCATCTATACAAGCCTCCAGACAACACAGAAATTTGTAACAACCATGAATTCGAATGTTCACTGCTTAACCCAAACTGGAATAACATGCTATCATCATAGAATCTCTACGCATCGCCAATCCCATCCACGGGTGACCACGCCGACATGTTTATAGCTTCGCCAAACGACGACGAACCAAACCCCCCAGTCTGATCGCTTCCGGATCAACCACGAAGACGCAGCAACACGATTTCTAGTAACAACTAAAAACTACATTTAAACCCTAAATTGGTTTTGTGCGGCCCTCACGATTGATGAGAAAATCTGTGATCATTTTTCTTATAACCTACACACGTTATCCCCCTCCAGATTCGAACTCGAAACTCAATTGCTCTTAGGTCGATCGATATCGAAAAAAATTTGATTTTCATTCATCTCGTGAATTCACCTTACTCACTTACTTAAAAATCTTAGTATCTATACCGAAAATCATTATTTACCAACATGAATTCAAATATGAATCCAAAACATAAAAACGTAGCAATCAAAATTTTGACTTGAGTTGGTTTTCTCAGACATTTCTTATATCCAGTAATGCTATATGTTGATAATATCTAATAATATTTAAAAATTTATATTATGATCATTCAAACAACTTTTACTCAAACCTCAATGACTAAAGGGAAGTTAGAAGATTAGATTCAGAATTTTGAACAGGTTTTAGAGCCTGTTATGTTTAAACAGAAGAATGGTTTCCCTATTCCCAAACATGTATAAAGTTATTGCCCCACATACATATGCATAAGAATCAACATGCACACTCTAATCCAGATCATACTTCAAAGATCTACACATGCTAATCAAATATAACGAGCTTTAAGAAATAAATATGGGTGTTTGCTCACCTGAAGTTGATGAAGAAACAAAGAACAGGGAACAGATTGAAGGCAGAGAAGAATCTTTACCCTGCCTGAATTTTTCTTTAATTTTTGGAGTTTAGACAGGTTGAGTTTCCTTTATGGATAGTCCAGTTTTTTTTTTCCTTCTGCAGTTGCAACAGAATTTACTTTAGCCTTTAACGTGAATTGTTCCCTGCAACTTAGAACTATTTCCATAAAAAAACTGCACTGGCATTTGTTTTTGGGCTTCCAAATTTCTAAAGTTGCTTCTTGGTTTTGAATCTAAACTTGCTGGAAACAAATTTGAACTGAAGCTTGAATTGTTTTTGAATTTGCTGAGAGTGTTTTAGCTTGCTTCAGATATGAGCTTTGCTTGATTGCATTAGTTTGATCTGTTTTTTTGGTTTTATCATTTTATTTTATTTTTCTTGGGTGTTTGAACTTTGAAATGCCAAATCTTTAATGCTGATTTGTTCTAGATTTTCTAAAAAACTATTATAATTGCATGTAGGGAAATGGAAAAGGTTTTTGTAATTTTTTTAATCTTATTATTTAATTCAATCACGTTGGATGCCATTTGTTAATTTTTCCATGTTGATTAATCACATTTGTTTAATTTTCATAACAAGATGCTTACACTTGTTTAAAACAAAGAAATTTATGTTTAAGTCCCTAATGTGAATTATTTGTAGATTTTGTTTTTAAACCTTGTGTTAGTATAAATTATGTTTTATGTATATACAATCTATGTTTTTATTATTTTCAAATGTATTAGGCTTTATTAATTTAAAAAAAAATACATATTAGGACTTTAATTTGTTTACATTTTAAACCCTTATGTTAATTTATTTATAAATCATGTTTTTATAAACATGTTATCCACATATGTATTATATTTCCTATTTATATTTTTAATTTAATAAAAATCCATCTTCTTTCACAAATTTTAAAATGTAATGTTTTTATCTTTATATACATTCTCATTTGCACAAATAAAATTTATTTCAATCATTTTTCACATTACAATTTTAATTTAGTTCAATACATTTACATACATACATTTATGTATTTTACATTCATTTTTTTTCATTTCTATTTGCATAATTTTTAAAGGAAAAGGAATGATTTG
Source organism: Allium cepa (assembly GCA_030765085.1). Classification (NCBI taxonomy): domain Eukaryota; kingdom Viridiplantae; phylum Streptophyta; class Magnoliopsida; order Asparagales; family Amaryllidaceae; genus Allium; species Allium cepa. The sequence continues at coordinate 257,837,663 of CM060938.1, read as the reverse complement.
AAAATCTTGATTGCGTATTAACAAATAATCACATTTATTTATATATGAGAATTTAACTTAAAAATAATCCTTGTGAAAATTATTACTCGAATTCCCAAATTACATCTTCTAAATATCAATGTATTAAAATTTTAGAAACCAAACTTTTATTAACTTAAAGCTTTATTATTATTCTATTTATTTTTAACATATTTATTTATAAGATATTAAATATAGAATTTCAAATCCATAATTAAATTTTAAAATTAATGTCCAAATAAACAAATACCCTATTAAATTTGAAAATTTCAAATTAATTTACAATGTTATTCAAAAATTTATTTTAATTATCAATTTATATTTAATTAAAAATCGGGATCGTTACATAGGGCCTTGTGGATCTTGTGCTCCGGAAGATGCTTGACCGCTATATTTAGTTGCGTGGGATTCTGTCTATCCATTCCTTCTGAATCTGCAGCAGTTGAAGTAGTTCTGGTAGTAACCATGATGAATGTAGCTCTTTCCTAGATCTAGAGTAATCTGAATATAATGGAAGGAACTTATGGACGAATGATCTGGATCTTCTCCTTAGATTTAAGCAATCCAAAGACAATATAGATCCATAGAGCAGGAGAAAAACTGGGTTCTCTCAGTGAAAAGCACTAAAGTGTTTGTACCATAATTGGGCACAACACTCAAGGACATAATTTAAGAGATTAAGGTAAAGAATTTAAATGTAAAGGAGGATAATCTAACAAACACGCCAATTCAAACAAACAGAAATAGAAAAGGACAGAGATTTATAGTGGTTCGGCGTAGTAGCCTACATCCACTTTGAATGATTTAATGTTTTATTGATGATTACGAACTGGTTACAACAGAAAATAACTCAAACACTCAAGTTATAATGGATCTCCGGCAAAGTAACGATGTAACAGAGTCAAAGTCCTTTTTTCTGTTGGCATCGGAGTGCTATTTATAGGTGTAGTCTGGAAATATCTGGACTAGATCTTGGAATACCCCTTTTCACATGTGGGTGGTCCCATCAGATTGATCCAAGGTCATTTTGGATCGATCCATGATCGATCCAAGTGCTCTTCGTATCGATTAAGATCTACTCCTTTTGGGTTGCGATTGATCAAAGACATTCTTAAGGAGGTAGGTAAGCTCCTATGAACATTTGATAGCGTTTGGACTTGTAGATTTTTAGTTATGATCAATCCAAGATTGAGAGTGTAGGTTAGCTGAGGCGTACATATCAATACCTTCGTATCGTTCGTTCTTCGTGTCGATGTTATGCGTATCGATCAGATGACGTGGACCGATGACTTAGGGGAGATCCACTTTTTATGCCACACGACCGTTTCCTTCACTTGGCCATGCCTTCTCCGTATCTCTCCCAAGGACTACTCTTCATGTAGATGGAAAATGATGGCATTCGTACCGATACGTTATGTGCTCTTTGTATCGATGCTTGCATGCTATTCCATATCGATGGTTGAAGGCCGATTTGTATCGATGTTGGTTGGTTGCTTGCGTTGTATCGATCCCTGGAATGATCGATACGAAATAGAAAGAAGGAATTGCTTGGTACGAAATGAACTTATGGATTGATGGTGCTTGATCGATATGAGCGGGATGGAGATGGAGATGATGGATATGAATACGATGGATATGAATTAAGCATGTCTTATGTGTAACTTGATCGATCCATAACTTGGGCATACGAACTCTGATTCACCTGAAATTTGGAACATTGGCTTTCATAGCTTTGCTTGTCATACCATGTTAATTGTAGCTCGATTTGGACTTGGACTAAATTTGCTAGTATCAATAGTGAATCCGCATATAACCGATCGTCAAGACAAACTGTCTTTGGTTTCCAGCCAAGTCCTTGGTACCACGGCATTGCCAAAAGGTAGGAAACAGGATGTATCCATTTGAGATGTAATATTGAATATTTGTAATATTAATTTTAATTTTAACATTCAAATTTACATAAGTAAATTTAAATTAAATTAATTTTGTCATAGGTATTTGAATCATATGAAGAAAAAAGTTAGACAAAAAGCACAATCTGAAGGCTCGATTTGTAAATCATATCTTGAAGAAGAAGATTCATTCTTTTTCTTTTATTGTTTCAGTGACCATACGAACTTATCATTTGTAAGGGATCCTTGTAATGATGAAGCTGTTGAACAAGATTCTTCTCAAACAATGTATCTATTTTTAAAGAACATGGCCAACCTTTTAGAAAATGTGTGGTACTGGTAATATGGTTAGACGATAGAGATTAACATGTAGCATACACATATGTTCTTCTTAATTATGCTGAGGTTGCACCATTTGTCAGGTATTATTAAATTCATATTTTTTTCAATTATATTTACATACTGAAATAAAATATATTATATATATTTGTAGTATTTACGAATCACAACATCCACATGACAATCTTAGTAAAGAATTTGCTAATTGGTTTTCGAACTACGTTTATGATCCAAGAAATTATGTCGGTGACGAAGGATTGAAATGTCTTGTACTAGGACCAAAAAAATGTCAAGACTTATCTAGTATTCTTCATCAGTGGATTTAAATTCAACACCAAGGAATATGGTGCTGAAAAATTAACCTATAACAACGGTGTATTTATCATAAATAGAGATGATTCAGAATAGCATATAAAAGATTTTATGGCGTTTTAACACAGGTTTTAGAATTGATATAATTTGTATGACCTGCAGAAAAGTTTTTTATTCAAATACAATTGGTTCAGCAGTGTTCACGGTTTTGGAATCAACGTGCATAAATATTATAAGCTTATTGGAATAAAGCATACCTTGTATTACTATAAGTATGATCCTTTCATATTAGCCAAGCAAGCATTACAACTTTATTTTTTTATGTATCCATCCCTAAAAAGAGATAAAGCAGACTGGTCGACTATTTTAGAAACAAAGGCAAGATTTACATTTCATGGAAATCATATTCCGAACGAAGCAACTTATCAAGTGGATCTTGAGCCAAATAATGAAATAATAAAAACTGATGATCATACCGCTTTAGGGCCTTTGAGATGAATCAAATGTCTTAATAGAAGAATTTGAGAGCGTAAAAATAATAATATAGATTATGGGACCGAGGGTAAATCAGAAAATGATGAAGACTGATTATTAATTACTGATGATGTAATGTATATACGATGAATATCCGTATTGCTTGTTGTACAATTTATATTTTGAGTTTACACTGTTATTAATGATGATGACTATGTTGTGAGCTATATATTATTTTATTCTATTAATTCTATGTATTTAGGAGATCTTGTTTCATTTTTGTAGTTTTATTGGAAATTTTATATGATTATCAATCAGACATGTTTTCTAATAATAAAATGATATGTTTTTCCATTATGTGAAATGATATGTTTCTGACGGATATTAAATATGTCTTATAGGAAATCTTTTAGATCTCATGCTTTTGCTTTTCCTGCTACTGACGAGGGTGCCAGTGGCTCGGCTGATTTACCTCCAAGTGTGACTATGATTCCGAAGAGTGAAGGGTAAGTATCAAATTTATTACGACACGACTAATATTTAGTGCATGTATATTATTTACAATTTATTAAGTGTCTACATCAAAATTAATAGAAGGGATTTGAGCTGGAGTGTAACGACCCGTAATTTTCGATAATTAATTTTTGTTAATTGAATAAGTTTTGGTAATTTAATATGGAAAGGAAATAAAAATTTGTAATTTAATAATGGAATCACTAAAATAAAGATGATAATGTTAATGCAAGTTAATAAATAACTAAATTAGTGCAAACCCAATTAATTAAAACAATTGCAAGGTTATAATTTTTTTTGGCAAAGCCGACGGGGTTAAATGGACCCCTACCATTTTATTGCTACACCCGAAAGAGGAGGAAGAACAAGGAAAAACTTGCAGAAATACAGGAGAAGACAGAGTGCAACAATCACTGGGAAATACAAAGAAAACACTACATAAAAGCCTAAAATAAACAAACTAACAGAAGATACCAGGATCAAAGGTAAAAGAGACATGGCAAATATCACGTCTGATCTCCCGCATCAAATGTCTCTCGAAAAGTTCTGGTATTGTGCTTTTATCCGGTCGAAAGATGCGACAGTTTCTTTCGTCCCAGACCACTTTCATGAATCTTTTGACGACAAATAATAAAAGTCTATTCGAGTCACTCTTGCCACCAGTGTTATCATAGATATATTTCCACTGCATAACATTGTCTGCTCCTGTCCACCTTCTACCAATTCGCATGATCCAAGACTTCCAAATATCGTTCAAATACGCGCATTCAAAAAACAAATGCTCAACCAATTCAGGGGATTGATGGCAGAAAACACAGCAAGCATCAACAAGAATACCTCTGGTTAGTAACTTAATTTTAGTATTAAGTGGCCTATTCATCACTTTCCAATGGAATAAGTTATCAGTTTGAGCATTATCCCTTCGCCATATGCGCCTCTTCCATTTGTTTTTCTCTCCAACCACCCCAGTAAGGAAAGCATAAGTTTCATTGATACTGAAGCAAGAAATATTACTTCCCCACTGGACACTGCACCCCCTTTCATTTTTAACTTCACACTTCGCAGCCATGTTCCAAAAATGCTGAATTCTGAAATTGGAGGTCCTAGGAAGGCGTAATGAATTGCCATGGATAAAGCTCTGGACTGTCGCTTCCTTTCTCACACCACTTTGAACTAAATCAGCATAAGATAAAACGTTCCTCAATATTACACCACTGTCAATCCAAGGATCGTCCCAAAAACTAATGGCATCACTATGGTTAAGTGTGTACCGGACAAGAGGAAGAATAACATCCTTAAGCTTGATAATAGATCTCCACATTCAGCTGATCTTTGAAGGGGCAGCCAAATTCCAAAAATTGCAACCACGAAGCACATGAATCTTTGACCAATTAACCCAAATGTTATTTTTGGCAGTAATGTAGTCGTAGATGAGACGTGCCATGGCATACTTATTCCAATGAATCATATTAATAATACCAAGTCCGCCATAGTCGATAGGCTTTTCTAATTTATTGAAACTGATAGGGGCAAGAAAACGGCCCACTGTTTTCCCAGTCCAAATGAATCTCATGCAAGCTGAACGAATCATGTTGATAAGTTTCTGAGGTAATATAAACGTTCTAGCCCAATAAACTTGTACGGAGAAAATGACAGATTTAATTAGCGTAACTCTACCAGCTTGGCTTAATAAATTGCACGACCACGACTCAAGTCTAGAAATTATCTTTTCATATAGGGGCATACATTGGTTGACAGTGATTTTGGCGAAGGTGAGGGGAAGACCAAGGTAAGAAACAGTGTTATTACTGATACGTAACCCTGTAATAGAACGGATAGAATTGTTTTGAGCAGGAGTAAGGCCGGATGTCATCATTTCTGATTTGTTGAGGTTGACAGATAATCCAGTAATAGCATGAAACACAAGAAGAGTATCCATGACAGCATTCATAGTGCTAATGTCCGGAGAGCAGAAAATGACAAGGTCATCCGTGAACATCAAGGAAAAAATCTCCGGGTTAGTGCATCTAGGGTGGAGTTTGATTTGCCTTGAAGAAATTTTAGCCTTAAACAGTTGAGTTAGAAGTTCCATTATGAGGATGAATAAATACGGCGATATTGGGTCCCCCTGACGTATGCCATGCGTCGTTCCAAAGAATCCCTCACTTGAGCCATTGACATTGATCGAGAATCGAACGGTGGAGAGACATTCCATTATCCAAACAATGAAGGAAGCAGGAAAATTCATACACTGCATAACTTTAGCAATGGCCTCCCACCTAAGCATGTCGAAAGCCTTCATGATGTCTAATTTCAGCATAGCTTTAGGAGTGGTGATCTTGTTGTTGTATCCATTTAGAAGCTCATGAGCCAATAAGACATTATCAAGAATGTTTCTACCTAGGAGAAAAGCAGCTTGATTAAAGGAAATAATATTATTCATGACAGATTTCATTCGTGAGGCGATAATTTTGGAGATACACTTGTATATTGTATTGCAACACGAGATAGGCCTGAAAGATGATACTAAGTTAGGATCGTTGACTTTAGGAATCAAAGCAATGTTTGTGTTGTTGAAGGAAAGAATCTGTTTGGAGTTTTTAAAAAAATTCTTGACTGCACGTATTACATCCCACTTGACAATGTCCCAACAAACAAAATAGAAGTTCGCATTGAAACCATCAGGTCCGCCCGCTGACTTCCTATTGAGAGAAAACATCGCCTCCCTAATTTCATCATCCGTAACAGCAAGAATCAAGGAGGCTTGATCATCGGCAGAAAGCTTAGGAAGTGAAATAGGATCGATGTGGTTGATGTCAGGAACAGACCCGCCACTGTCGTTGAGAAGATTGGTGAAATGATTTATGAAAGCCTCGTTCACACCTTGTTTCGTATTCTGAACATTGCCATCATCATCCAGTATGGTTACAATATTTTCTCTGGAATGCTTCGCCTTTAAGTTAGCATGGAAGAAAGCACTGTTCCTGTCACCATCAGTTCTCCATTTCAATCTAGCTTTTTGATTCATCATAGAAATCTCACTGGAAAGAGCAGCATAGTACTGAGTTGATATGTACGTCTCCATGGCACTAATTGTTGTATTATGGGGATCTTCGTGCATGTCTATTTGAATTGCTTCCAATTTATTCTTCCAATAAGTACTTTGTTTATTTCCATCACCAAATCTGTGAGTAGACCATTGTTTGAGAGCCAACTTAGTATTTTTCAACTTTACCTGCAAAATTAACATAGGGTTACCAAAAACAGGTTTCGCCCAAATTTCTTTAACAAAGTTAAAAAAATTAGGTTCATTAACCCATGTATTAAAAAATTTGAAACTTGATTTAATATTGATGCCATCTTCCCTGAGGTGAATAATTAGTGGTGAGTGGTCGGAAAGGAGAGGAGGTGGAAGGTGGTTGTATAAGGTAGGCCATTTGGAGAGGGCAAGGTGGTTACTAAAAGCATGGTCGATCTTAGAGAAGGTCCTACTGCCATGTCTACGTTTGTTGTTCCAAGAAAATCTCATACCAGTAGACTTAATATCAATTAAGTTAGAATCAATAACTGCGGAACGCAACGGTTGTATTTCATTGAGAGACAACGGATTGCCACCCAATCTGTCAGCAAGCTTGTTACAGCAGTTAAAGTCACCGAAAATGATCCATGGGTGAGTATCTTGGCGAAGCGATGGAAGGTCGAGTAGAAATGAATTTCTAGCAGCTAAATTATTGGATGCATAGACAACAGAAATGTAAAAGGTATTCGAGGTGATAATATTTTTTGCATGGAAGTGAATGATTTGAGAATTAGCATAAACTTTGGTCAGGAGGATCAAATTAGGATCGAAAACAATGAGTATCCTGCCGTAAGGCGCCTCGTCAAGATTGTGAATAACGTTCCACCCTGGGTTAATGTATTTAGCAGCTTTGATAGAGTGGGTCAGATTTAACTTTGTTTCGGGCATGGCTAACATACATAGGTTATGCTGAAAAATCATGTTTTTGCATTGGGTTAGTTTGGTTTCTTGGTGTTCCCCTCTGACATTCCATGCTCCAATGGTTTGCATCATTGGGCAGACGAGTTTTCAAAGGGGGGAATAGATTTCTTGCTTCGAAGAACCATATTCGAAGCACTGGAGTTGAGGGGAGAGTGAGGGAGAATCTTAGTTTGTTTTGATTTTTATAACCGAGGGGAAGATAAAGTTGACTGAGGGACATTAATTATCGAAGAGATTTTTTGGGGGGTAGAGTGAAGAGTTGAAAGTTGTGAGGAGTTGACAGAATTAGTGTTGACGAAAGGAGGCGCTGGGTCATGACACTCGTGCACGTGCACACTGTGCACGAAGGAATCTGAAGAAGAAATTGGCTGTTGAGAAGAAGAGCAATTTTCTTGATTTTTAATAGCTGGATTAACAATTTCAAGTGGGATGGAAAACTCGGTATTCATTGAACAAGATCCAATGTTTAAAGTTGTTGGCATTGAAGTGATATGAACATCAGTGGTAATCCCACTGTTTTGTGTAACTCCCATAGAAAATGCTGAAAAATCAGGTGGTGCTTCGGGGAAAAAGACTTCAGATGCAGTGTTTTGAGGTAGTCTTGTTGTAGTACAATTCAAACCATTTGTGGCATTAACAGCTGAAGCATGCATGTTACCAGCCACTTGAAAATTAGCCTCATGTGGATGCTCCATTTCCAATATATTATTTCCTAGCACTTGTGCATTATCTCTTTCTCTATTCCCTTCCATTATTTGAAGAATATCAAAACTATTACTCACCGGTAACTCGATAACAGTATCAGCAACTGGAATTTTCTCAGTAACATCCTCTGGCCTGTCTATATCCAACACATAAACCACTTTATGTTTTTGTTTGCCAACCTTATCAGTTTTCACATCATTCTCTTTGTTTGTTTCTATATTTTCCTTTAACTCTTCTCCCTCTTTGCCTTCTGTTCTTGCTCTTCTATTTCACTGCCTTGAAAATTTTCCCTACTGTTCACCGGCCTGTAACTCCTATTCATTCCCATCTTTTCTTGTTGTACCCGACCCTTTGCCATGTTTGAACTTGTTTGTTGGTCTTTTCTTTTATTTTTGAAAGCCTTTCCTTGTGCTTATTTCCTGTCTCCTTGCCATTCTCTGTAGTAACAGCTTCAAACTTCATGTCACACTTTTCCTTAACGTGCCCAAAAGAGTTGCACTGAACGCAAATGTGTGGTTTCCATAAATACTCGACATAAATACGCTGGACACCTCCATCAGCCAGGCTAATAAGGAAATCATTAGGCAATTCCTTATTAGGCTTAATTTCAATCATGCACTTCGCAAATTCCAATCTTTCAAGTCTCTTAGTCCTTTCATCCACACATAGCAGTTTACCTATTCGACTACTGATCCAGTTAATGCCAAGATGAGACCAGGCAAAAATAGGAATATTGCGAAGATGAACCCACACAGGGACTGAGGGAACATAACCACAAACATTGCAAACGGCAGAATCATAAGGCCTAATAATAAAAACTTTATTGTTCATAATGATGGGGTCGGCAAGTAAAATTTTGCTTTTATCTTCTTCAGACGACAACAGGAAAGAAATATAACACCATCATATTTAACTTGCACAGAACCATTTAGTTTCCAGATGTTTTTCAACTTAGCTACAACTGTAGAGTATGACAGTGGTTTATCAAGAAAGAAACCCACCAAGTATTCATTCCATACAGAGGAGCCTGCCTGAACTACTTCATCTACCAAGTCAAGCACGTCATCAAAGAAAGATGGGACTAAGTCAACAGGTTTGTACTTCCCCGCGTTGAGAGGCTTGCGCTTAAATAAAGAAGTCCATGCTTGTTGACTGTAACTAGGTATGGAACGAGATGGAACTGCATGAGGAGTAGAGAGGGGATTGGTGTTTGTAGGAGAGATGGGTGGATTACCTAACTGAGAAGAAATGGATGAAATGAGCAAAGGAGGTGGTTCAGGCGGGTATGGAGGTGGTTTTTGCTTGGCAGTAGATGCTAGGTTAGACAGACAGTTAGAGATGGGATGGGTGATTGACACGGTTGTTGGAGAAGGAACTGACAGGGAAGGAACAGTGGATGGAAGAACAGTGGAAACAGTGGCGAGAGGTACGGGGAAGGACGGAGTTGGTACTTGGAAGGAAGGAATGGGTACGGGAGGGATAGGGATAGGAGAAGACGACATTTTTGTCAATGATATTAATTGTATTTAGTAAATTGGAAATAAATTTTAATAAATATAATTAAATATTATGTTAATGTAAATTAAGATAATATTTGAAAATAATGTCAATTCTATTTTTAATATGACAATTGGTTGATTTAAAGAATGGAAATCAAGATTTATTAATTTATTTGAAATTTAAATTCAATCATTGGATTAATTGCAAATAAATGGAATTAAATATTTAATTATTACGTTAATGGAGATTAAGATGAAATCTGAGAATATTAAAGCAATAGGTCATGAATCCAATGTTAAATGCATCCATTTGACAACAATGAATTGAATGATAAAATAAATAAATGGAATTATTGGAAATCAAGTTTATAATCTCTGAATTTAATGGGATTAAGGCTAACATTGAAATTGATAAATTAATCAACTCTAAATTGACATTTAAATTTGGTTAAATTAGTGTAAATGATTAAGAAATTTAAAAATGATGAAATTTGTTAAATATAGAGTTGAAATTGAAAACTTTATTTAATTAAGTTTTCAATTATTAATTTAGTTAATTAACTAGAAAATAGCCATTTTGGCCACTGACTCGGATTTCGACGAAACTAGTTTCATCGGATCCGTAATGGTGAATCATTATAGGATTTCAAGTTCTGTGGCGATCGGACTTGTCGTTTGATCGTACGGGCTTGAAACGCCTAGAAATCAATTTAATTAAAATCAATTGAGATTAATTTGAAATAACTTGATTTTAGCATAACTTCTTCATACCATGGAATTTGGACCTGAAATTTGTTCCATTGCGTTTAAAATATGTAAAAATATCTATTTTGATACATGGGTTGATCCAATTTCGCTCCGGAGTTAGAACGGGCTTTTCGGGCCATTTGTCGTTCAACGGTCAAAATCAATCCGGTCCATTCTAATTTCAGCTTTGCATATATATACCTCGTTATAAATTCTAGCTTATTTCTTATGTTCATTTTTCTATACATACAATTCCAATTTCTCCTCTTCCTCAATGGCAGACAGAACCCTAAATCCCAAAATGCAATTTCAAATTAAATTCAAAGCAAAAATTTCAAACTCTTCAAACTATATCATATTTTATATCATCAGAAATCTCTCGACGAGCGCATCTCAGATCTGTGATTCGTTTTCTGATCTGGGTTGTTGTGCAGTGGGAATCAGGTAAAGAAGTTACAGCCGTACATCATGGTTCGATCATCATCTACTGATCATCGAATTGATGATACTGGAGCGTAGAGGGCGGCGAGCGCAACTCATCGGAGTTGTTAATTCGTCGAATTAACGGTTAGATCTATGGCAAATTTGAATTAGGGTTTCGAGTTTCTTTCGACAGAGGTGGCTTTTCTGCGACTGGAGGTCGACGGGGTGATCGCATGGCATGAGGGCGTGTCGGCGCGTCGGGTGGCTGCGTGTGGCGTGGTCGCGATGGGTGTTAGCGGCACGATTGGAGGCCTGAGGACGCATTGACTTCGAGCATGCGATGTAGTTTCTAGGCAGAACAAATTTAGAGGATGGTGATGTGGCGGTAGTGTTGTGATGAGTGTTTTGTTTTTTTGTTTTTGTTTTTCTTTTCTATTTAAAGGTTACTAATTTTAATCGTTCTAACATCATAACTTTCACATACGAGATCCAGTCCATGCACGGTTTTCTTTGCTAGGTTCGTATTGGAATTTCGGACATTTTGGCGTTGGTTTGAGTGGATTTTGAGACTGTCCAATTTTTGGGTTTAAATTGGATTTAAATTCAATTTAAATTCAAAAGGTGAGTGTTTTAACCCACTCACAAATCTAAAATTTCTTATGCGTGTTAAATTAATTTCTGATGTGATTATAAATTTATTTATAACTATTTGGCATATTTTTATCATCATTCCAGTTAAATTGAAATTATTGAATTAAATTGTTATTTGATTTATTATTGCACATAAACTGCTAGTTAAATTGTTTTTTAATTTATTATTGAATATAAACTGCCAGTAAATACCTGTTATTTATTATCTGTTATATACTGATGTTATTGTTTGAATTGGATGATGATTTTGATAAATGGTTGATGGTTGATATTGGATGAATGGATGTTGTATTTTATATTGTTATAAACTGCAAGTTGTTATGCATTTTTATTTCATTCGGGATTGCAGTTTGAAATGATATATAACCGTATTTTTATTTTAAATTACGGATTGAAATGATAAATATCCGTATCACTTGACCATAGGGTAGAAAATTATATACAGACACCATGGTCTATATATAAAATTATTTGGAATGATTTCTATGGTTTTGTAAAGAAATATATGGTTTTATATCAATATTGATTTAGATACTATATAAATGTTATTTTATTATTGATTTTTAGCTATGTATAAAAAATTTTGAAATATAAAATATGTTGAATAATAAAGTTTGATTGTTTTTATATAATATGGTTAAGTACCTGTTGTAACAACCCTAGATTTTTCATACATTTTAATATTTGGCCTTATTTTATTTTGAAATTATTTTAAACTTATTTTATTTCAAACATTTCATTTTAAATATAAATGTTGATTATTATGTGAATTATAATTTCAAACTGGTATAAATTAAATATTTTCCCGAAAAGTGGATTTTTGGTCAATCTGGTCGAACATTGACTTTTAAATTTAAAATTTAAATATTTTAATTCTTGAATTTTATCTTTTATTATAAAAATAAATTTAATTTCAAGAATACTACTTTTCGTTTCGTTGAAATCCGATTTATATTGTGAATGTTATGCTTTTTACCATATTGTATGTAAATTGATTTATTTAATAAAATCATCTATTTTAATTTATATAAACAATATTTTTATTTGTCAAATCATGTTCTAATATGTGTTATACGACATGTTAGATATATATTTTATTTTAAAACATTTTTAAAGTGATATTATAATTTTTCCAAAGTTTATAGTGTTGATTTCCTTTTTAAAGGATGTTTTCTTATTTTCTACTATTTTCTTCATTAAAATTATATTTAAATTAAATTTTATATATTTATTTTGTGAATGTACTTTTATTTTATGTTATTATTTCTGTTTAAAAATATATTACAAGCTCATATGAATTTTCTAAAACTTATTTCATTTAATTTCAAATTTTCTAGACTAGTTTACTATTTTTAGCTATTTTCCTTAATTTAACTTTATATAATTAATAAATATTATATATAATTTTATATTTTGATAAATGTTCGAAATTTTATCTGGGATTATTATTATTTCCAGAAATATAAAGTTATATAAACAAATTTAAGTAATATGAAGGGTTTTGACTTTTGAAATGTCATTTGACTTTTTGAATTCCACCTCTTCATTTTCCTCACAACTCTTCATTTCTTTTGACTTAACTCCACACATCTTCAGCCGACCATTTCTTTTTCATTTCACGTACATTATTTTCTTCTTCCTGAGAAAAAATTTCGGCCACCATTTTGAGGAAATTTGGTGAAAATTTTGGTTTTCTTTCATCTCTTTTTTCACTTATATTGTTTTTTCCTTTTGATTTTTTTTGCACTTGCTTCTATCCTTTTAGGTTCGGCCATGCCTCCCCTTGCTTCCTAGCCGCCTCCACCACCTGATGGCACACCACCACCACCACCACCTCCTCAAATAACCCCAATTCATGAGCCACCCCCCTTCCGGTGATGCAATTGCACAAAAGGTTTAAAACACCCATTTACACTAGCCTAACCGAGCACAATTTTACATCCATCACTTCACCAACCCTCTAGCCATCACCTACCACACCACCACCACCTCCAGCACCTCTAGCACTCTCGGCCACACCATCCTAGTGGACCTTACAGTAGTGGCCGTGGCACAAAGGGCCTTGGCTGAGCCAAAATCTATGGCTAAAAATCCATGTATGCATGCTTGTGTTGTTATTTTCCTTCTACCACTTTTGCACCATCATTCCACCATGTAGGCCGAACCCATACCCACCCAAACCAGACCCAAACACTTACCATTGTCCTGTATTTCCCATTTTGGCTGAGCCTGGTAAAGGTTAAAAGCAAGTGCAAGCATTTCAATTTGATTCTGTGCAGTTTATTCTAGTGTAGTTTTGATTGTAGCTGATTTGAAAACTTATCGATGTTATATTATTTTGTTTGATTGTATCCAAGGAATTTGACATTTGGCTCCTCTATTCAAATCTGTGTCGTGCTTTTACGCTTGGTTAGATCCCGTTTGTGCAATTCGTCGTTGGGTCATCAGCTCAAACCAGTGAGTTATTCTCACCATACAATATGTACATATATAACTAGTAAATTGACCCCTTTTGAATCTGTAAAATGCATTATTATGTTACACCTGCTATGTTATGATTTTATGATGTTCACCCATGCTTAAACACCTGTTATATCATATGTTACTATTCTATTATGTTAGTCTATTATTTTTTATCAGTTTATCACACTGCAAGTTCCCTTTAGATTAGAATCACTATGGGTTGAAATGATACATACCCGAACGGACTTTAGAATAGAAGAAAATCGTTATGGGCTGAAATGATAGGCCTGAATGATTTTCAATTATCTTCATTTACTTGGGATTGCGGGTTTGAAATGATAAAACCCGGCTTTTCTTTTTAAATTACGGGTTGAAATGATATATTACCCGTATCACTTTACCTAGGCTAGAAAATGAAATACAGACCCGTTGTTAAAATATGTTTTTCTAAAAAATTTAAAATATTTTAGAAATGTAAATATTATAATATTTTGATTTAAATTTGATTAAAAATGATTTTTTTAAAGCATTATTAACTCTCTGGAAATTTATAAGCGAAATAAATTAATGGTAAAGTTAGAAAATCTGAAATGTAAGTTATTTTGGAAATTATAATTTGGTGATAAATGGAATTTAAATTAAATATGAAAATATGATAAATTTATGATATTTTGAATTAAATGAATTTAAAATGATTTTATAATATATTAATGATTTTTAATTAAGTTAAAATGTGAAATGAATGAATACTTAAGTTGAAATTTTGAAATATAACTAAAATTAAAAATTTGTGAATTTGGCTTAAAAGTGAATTCTAAGTTAAGTAAATAAAAATGAAATTGAGTTATATTGAAAATTTAAACTGAAGTGTTAAGTTAAATTTAATTTAATGAATTTAAAATTTAAATGTTGGAATTTAATAAGTGAATTACTATTAAATTTTGATTTTTGAATAGAGATTTAACTTTATAAAATCATGAATATAAGGGTATTTGAATGATTGTTTTAAAAGTGAAATTATATGATTTTATAAGTTAAAAATGATTTAAATAAAAATATAATTGTTTATGAAATTATACTGAATATTTGAAGTTAATTTACTGCAATTCTAAAATGCTATTAATTCTAATGTAAAGGATAATACAGCATTTGTAAATGCTGTAGTTGATAATAATGAACCAAATGGCTCAATTTAATTAAAGGCTATTATAGGATTTTTTTGAGTGTTATGCTGGTTGAATTTAACTAAGTTTATTTGAAACTAGTGGAACCCTATTACAGCATTTTAAATGTTGTCTTTCGTTAAATTGAACTGTTTTAAGTGTGACTTTCCATAGCATTTTCTAAATGCGACAAAAATTGAATTTTCATTGTTTTAATAAATTTAAGTGAATGAATGAACTTTGAAGGATTAAAATTTTGGAAATTTAATAATTTAATTATTAAATATAATATCTTCATTTTAATGATTTAAAATGAAGCAATTTGTTTCGAAATATAATACCATTTTAAATTTTAACCACGGGATGTATTTAATTTATGGTTTAACTAATCCTTAAAGGATGGGCGATCCCAAGAATCCTTTAAGTTATGGTGCGTTTCTACTACAGTTCACTTGAGTTGACTTACATTATAGAAGTATATATTGCCCTGACTCGAGTGTTTTGTGTTTTACTTTACGCTTGGGTCAGCCTGAGTATTCACATCTTTGGATTCTCTTTCTGGAGCTGGTCTTTGCTGGAGTTTCTGCTTATCTACATTTATATCTACTTTCTGTTTCAGCTATTCTAGTTTATCTCATGTATTAGTGAACTTCTATGTATTTGGGATTTCTATTATGTTGTTTTCAGACTGTATTATGTATTTGGTTTGAGATTCTGTCGTAGTAGCTTCATGAACTACTATGTATTTTATATTCCGCTGCGAGGTATTCTGTTTGTTCTGTGTCTGTGATTCTGTGATTTGTATTTCATTTGCTCCAAATTTATTTACAATGCGGTATTTTGAGCAATTCAAGTCCGACATGTGCGGCTGCGAATGGCTGAAAATACCGGGTTGTTGCATTTGGTATCGGAGCTTTGGTTTTGGGCAAACCATGGCCTGTGGAGCAAAAACTCATTAGAGATAGGGTAGAAATACCATAGAATGAGTGAAATCAAACTCAGAATCCTTTCTTGTGAGAGAACGTATTTTCGAAGTATAAAATAATTTCCAAATGACTTTTAAAGGATTTTCAAAGATTATTTTGGTATAATTTTTTTTTCTTATTTTGAAACCAAGATTTTCAAAACTTCATCCCTTCAGTATCCATCCTGTTAGAAATCTCCTTGTTAGGATTCTTATCAATTAGGATTCCTTAAACTTTGGAACGCTCCCACTTGTTCTGAAATCCACTCTTGTCTTCCCTATTCTATCCATTTTGATTTTGGAGCATTTCATAACTCCACTTTGGAATGACCTCTATAAAGATCGGTGATTCCGCAAATCTTCGAATGATTTGTAAAGGGGTGAAATCCTTTATAATTAGCATTGATTCACCAGAGATTCCTGTATCCTCGGTTTTTGATGCTATCTATCTCCTACTCTACCCAGATTCTATCTCTGGCGATCGAATGTCGATTTGCCTTAGATTTCAGAATTGATTATAATACCTGAAGTCACGGTTGACCGGCTAAGGTCGCCCGCGATTTATATAGGCTTATAATCTTCTATTTGGTAATAAAATTATCTTATCTTCGTTTGAGCTTATCTTCGAACCAGAATTCTATTTGATTAGAGTTCCTCTAAATTCGAATCTCTGTATTACTTGAAATCTAACCTTGAATCATTCTTTGGAAATTTGTGTTTGATTGAATTTTGAATTTGTGCATACATCAAAATTATTATTTTGATAACGATGACCCTATTTTGTATATAAAAGTGAAATGTTTTCAATAAGGATTTTTACCTTTGGAAAATGAAAATTTGAAGCTTTGAAAGGATTTGAAATTTTGGAAATTTATAAGAAAATGTGATTTACATAAAAATGATTTATAAATGAAGGGTTTGAATTTTAATTTCGAGGAATCGAACTCCGGTGTTTTGAAATTGGTTTTAAGATTTTGGAAAATATATAATAATAATATGATTTAAAGATATTTCTTCGAATAAAAATGTTTCAAACATACTCGAATGTATTCCAACGATTTCGAAGAAATTTCAAAGATGTTTCAAGAAAATAAAAGTCCAGAACCCACTTATGTCGCTGGAAAATAATTTCGGCGATGAATGTATGTATCATCGACATTGACTTTCGAGTTTCTGAGTGCGGGAGAAGCCACTCTACTAGCTTTGCTATGCGAGTGATTTTGCGAAACTAAATTTTGATTTCAGATTTCGAAGTATGGTTTGATATTTGAAGATATGTGTGTGTGTGTGTGTGTGTGTGTGTGTATTGAAATGATTTAAGTAAACCGGTGTTCAGTCCTCGAGATTCAGAGTTGTTTTGGTGTAACCTTATCTATTGGAATTGATTTACTGATTTAGTGTTGATTTCCAACCCTTGGATTGAAATATGATTTCTTCAACTATTTTGTAGGTTCGAGCACTTCCAAATCAAAGTATAAAGTATCTGATAAAGTATATAAATTTAGTTTGTGTGTTTCAAGTATGAAGTAATATGATTTAAATAAGTTTGAAACTGTTTTGTTAAGTAAATAAATAAGACTATTTTGAATTATACTAATATGAAATTTAGTTTACAAATGTTTTGGAAAAAAAAATTAGTCTTCAAATGTTTGATAAAAAAATTTGGTTTTAAATGTTTTAACTTTGTAACATCTTTGTGAAACTATTTATTTAACAAGTTGGAATAGATACGTAAGTTGTATATATGTTGTTCTACTCGCATAATTAATTTGATCCAAGTTTGAGTACACAAGTTCGAGGCGAATTACACCATTTCGTGTTGGGATTTTCATTTGATTCTTGATGGCGAATATTTGATATGGATTATGGGCTTGATTCTAGAATTCTCTATCATGGTATATGGCTATGCAAGGAGATTGATGGCTTCTAGTCGAGAAACCGTATCGAAGTCCGCATTAGGGAAGTCGAATGGACAATACTAGTTCGAAAGCGAACTTGTGTGATCAAGCGAGCGATCGAATTTAATGTTGCGAAATGATGACATATGTAAGTAATAATGACGTAAAATTTTGAGATATATGAAATTATAAAATTTAGTTTTGGAATACGGTACATTTAAGCTCTGAAATATATTAAGACTGAATAGTTTATTTTGTGGATCAATTCTATATTGAAATTTGATAATATTTGAAATGGTTTTGTTGTAAAACTAATTTGAATTGAAATTGATGGTTTGAATTGAATTAAAGCTGGAACTTGTTGACTTGGGTTTAAATTGAATAAATTTGTGAAATGTAATGAATTAAAGGGATGTTTTAGATTTCAAATGTATGATTTAGAAAAGTTATGATTTTCAAAGTGTAACGATTTCAAGTATTTTGGTTTCGAAAGATTTATAACTTTGAAAGTATTATGATTTTTGAAAGTGAATATATGTTTGAAATGGAAATGAATTTATTTGACCTAAATTTTTGTTGATTTGGAAATTTTGATTATTTTCTAAATCTATTGTTTGAAGAAACTTTGAAACCGAGTATATGTAGTTTGTAAGAAATGATTTGGCGAAATCATATATGATTTTGAAACTGAAATGTTATTGAAACAAATTAAAATTGGGAACCTTGTTTTACTAAATACTTGATTTGAGAGTTATCGAACTTATATAAAATGGATTTGTATAAGTATGAAGTTGATTTGAAAATGTTGAATTGAAAAGGTACTTAATTTGTAAATTAAAATCTTATATAATCGAAGTTTATATAAGTATGATTTGATATACTATTGATTTTGGAAAGTATTCGATTTGAAAATGAAATCTTATATATAATGGAATTTATATAAGTGCGATATTTGAAGCTATGATTTTGAAGGGTTACTATATATGGTATATTATATTTCGATGTAAGAGGTATGGGAAGTACCCTCCGAAAAAAGTACAGTGACATGCTTCGACCCAGATGGACTTTGGGAATCAAGAAATGGATTCGACTGATAAACCCTAATGGACTTGGGTGAATTCAGAAATGGATTCGAACTAATATGGTTGTCCGGACTTAAACTCATGAGTTCCTCAATTTTTTTCAGGGTAGATGGTTCTTTAGTTTACCCAATGGAGGCGCTTTCGATCCTGGGATTGTTGTTTATGGATCTTCCAGGAAGGAAGTGCATCCATTGCGTAAATCATTGAATCAGCAGCGTACCACTGCAGCAGGGGTCGATGGTCCCTTGTTTACAAACTGGCTACGATATTTTTCTGGAATCCGGAAGGTGGAAGGATCTTTTGGAAAGTGTTGTGTCCATTTCGTGAATGCTGGATCAGCAACGGGCCACTGCTATCGTATTATCATCATTTGACATTGGATTTTGAGCGAAACTTCTCATACCTATTTTTTTTTAGTATTTTCACTGGGTGTTGAAACAGGTCTACTAAGTACTTGGAGAATTCTAGCTTTGCGCCTGGTCAATGCATAGCCGGAGTCTGCAGGAACGAAAGTAAAATTGTTAAGACATCGAGTTATAAAAGTATTTTGATAAAGTACTATATAAAGAATATTTTGATTAGTTATTTTTCCTTCTAAAGAATTTTAAAATATTTAAATATTGTTTACCTTGAACCATCATATTTGAATCAAATGACTATTCATCATATTATAAAATGTTTTAAATGGTATAAAATTTTAATTGAAATGTATAATGGTTTAATTAATGGTTCATCCTTGTCTTTCAACCTGCTTTCCCTCCTAGCTAATTTTTCCCTACCTTCTTTCAGGATGTTTTCCTACCTATTGTTCTTTCATGTTGTTTCTCCGCTTCCTTCCTTTTCGATGACGAAAAGATTTGAGTGGGGGAGAGTGTGACAACCCTAGATTTTTCATATATTTTAATATTTGAACTTATTTTATTTTGAAATTATTTTAAACTTATTTTATTTCAAAATTTTCATTTTAAATATAAATGTTGATTATTATGTGAATTATAATTTCAAACTGGTATAAATTGAATATTTTCCCGAAAAGTGTATTTTTGGTCAATCTGGTCAAACATTGACTTTTAAATTTAAAATTTAAATATTTTAATTTTTGAATTTTATATTTTACTATGAAAATAAATTTAATTTCAATAATAATACTTTTCGTTTCATTGAAATCCGATTTATATTGTGAATGTTATGCTTTTTACCATATTGTATGTAAATTGATTTATTTAATAAAATCATCTATTTTAATTTATATAAACAATATTTTTATTTGTCAAATCATGTTCTAATATGTGTTATATGACATGTTAGATATATATTTTATTTTAAAACATTTTTAAAGTGATATTATAATTTTTCCAAAATTTACTGTGTTGATTTCCTTTTTAAAGGCTGTTTTCTTATTTTCTGCTATTTTCTTCGTTAAAATTATATTTAAATTAAATTTTATATATTTATTTTGTGAATTTACTTTTATTTTATGTTATTATTTATGTTTAAAAATATATTACAAGCTCATATGAATTTTCTAAAATTTATTTTATTTAATTTCAAATTTTCTAGACTAGTTTACTATTTTTAGCTATTTTCCTTAATTTAACATTATATAATTAATAAATATTATATATAATTTTATATTTTGATAAATGTTCGAATTTTATCTGGGATTATTATTATTTCCAGAAATATAAAGTTATATAATCAAATTTAAGTAATATGAAGGGTTTTGGCTTTTGAAATGTCATTTGACCTTTTGAATTCCACCTTTTCATTTTCCTCACAACTCTTCATTTCTTTTGACTTAACTCCACACATCTTTAGCCGACCATTTCTTTTTCATTTCACGTACATTATTTTCTTTTTCCTGGTAAAAAATTTCGGCCACCATCTTGAGGAAATTTGGTAAAAAAATTTGTTTTCTTTCATCTCTTTTTTTCACTTATATTGTTTTTCCTTTTGATTTTTTTTGCACTTGCTTCTATCTTTTTAGGTCCGGCCATGCCTCCCCTTGCCACCTAGCCGCCTCCACCACCTGATGGCGCACCACCACCACCACCTCCTCAAAAAACCCTAAGTCGTGACCCCCCCTCCCCTCCTTGGTGATGCAATTGCACAAATGGTTCAAAACACCCCTTTACACTAGCCTAACCGAGCACAACTTTACATCCATCACTTCACCAACCCTCTAGCCGCCACCTACCACACCACCACCACCACCAGCACTCTCGTCCACGCCATCCCAATGGACCCCATAGTAGTGGCCGTGGCACAAAGGGCCTTGGCTGACCCAAATCTATGGCTAAAAATCCATGTATGCATGCTTGTGTTGTTATTTTCCTTCTACCACTTTTGCACCATCATTCCACCTTGTTGGTCGAACCCATACCCACCCAAACTAGACCCAAACACTTGTCATTGTCCTGTATTTCCCATTTTGGCTGAGCCTAGTAAAGGTTAAAAGCAAGTGCAAGCATTTCAATTTGATTCTGTGCAGTTTATTCTAGTGTAGTTTTGATTGCAGCTGATATGAAAACTTATCGATGTTATATTATTTTGTTTGATGTGTGTACAAGGAATTTGACATTTGGCTCTTCTATTCGAATCTGTGTCGTGCTTTTGTGCTTGGGTAGATCCCGTTTGTGCAATTCGTCGTTGGGTCATCAGCTCAAACAAGTGAGTTATTCTCACCAGACAATATGTACATATATAACTAGTAAATTGACCCCTTCTGAATCTATAAAATGCATTATTATGTTACGCCTGCTATGTTATGATTTTATGATGTTCACCCATGCTTAAACACCTGTTATATCATATTTTATTTTTCTATTATGTTAGTCTATTATTTTTTATCAGTTTATCACACTGCAAGTTCCCTTTAGATTAGAATCACTATGGGTTGAAATGATACATACCCGAACGGACTTTCGAATAGGAGAAAATAGTTATGGGCTGAAATGATAAGCCTGAATGATTTTCAATTATCTTCATTTACTTGGGATTGCGGGTTTGAAATGATCAAAACCGGGTTTTCTTTTTAAATTACGGGCTGAAATGATATATTACCCGTATCACTTTACCTAGGCTAGAAAATGAAATACAGACCCGTTGTTAAAATATGTTTTTCTAAAAATTTTAAAATATTTTACAAATATAAATATTATAATATTTTGATTTAAATTTGATTAAAAATGATTTTTGTAAAGCATTATTAACTCTCTGAAAATTTATAAGCGAAATAAATTAATGGTAAAGTTAGAAAATCTGAAATGTAAGTTATTTTGGAAATTATAATTTGGTGATAAATGGAATTTAAATTAAATATGAAAATATGATAAATTTATGATATTTTATATTAAATGAATTTAAAATGATTTTATAATATATCAATTATTTTTGAATTAAGTTAAAATGTGAAATGAATGAATACTTAAGTTGAAATTTTGAAATAGAACTAAAATTGAAAATTTGTGAATTTGGCTTAAAAGTGAATTTTAAGTTAAGTAAATAAAAATGAAATTGAGTTATATTTGAAAATTTAAACTGAAGTGTTAAGTTAAATTTAATTTAATGAATTTAAAATTTAAGTGTTGGAATTTAATAAGTGAATTACTATTAAATTTTGATTTTTGAATAGAGATTTAACTTTATAAAATCATGAATATAAGGATATTTGAATGATTGTTTTAAAAGTGAAATTATATGATTTTATAAGTTAAAAATGATTTAAATAAAAATATAATTGTTTGTGAAATTATACTGAATATTTGAAGTTAATTTACTACATTTCTAAAATGCTATTAATTCTAATGTAAAGGATAATACAGCATTTGTAAATGCTGTAGTTGATAATAATAAACCAAATGGCTCAATTTACTTAAATGCTACTATAGAATTTTGGTGAATGTTATAATGGTCGAATTTAACTAAGTTTATTTGAAACTAATGGAACCCTATTACAGCATTTTAAATGTTGTCTTTCGTTAAATTGAACTATTTTAAGTGTGACTTTCCGTAGCATTTTCTAAATGCGACGAAAGTTGAATTTTCATTGTT
This sequence comes from Allium cepa, assembly GCA_030765085.1. Classification (NCBI taxonomy): domain Eukaryota; kingdom Viridiplantae; phylum Streptophyta; class Magnoliopsida; order Asparagales; family Amaryllidaceae; genus Allium; species Allium cepa. The sequence continues at coordinate 257,814,467 of CM060938.1, read as the reverse complement.
TTAATAAATTTAAGTGAATGAATGAACTTTGAAGGATTAAAATTTTGGAAATTTAATGATTTAATTATTAAATATAATATCTTCATTTTAATGATTTAAAATGAAGCAATTTGTTTCGAAATATAATACTATTTCGAAATTTTAACCACGGGATGTTTAATTTATGGTTTAACTGATCCTTAAAGGATGGGCGATCCCAAGCATCCTTTAAGTTATGGTGCATTTCTACTAAAGTTCACTTGAGTTGATTTACATTATATAAGTATATATTGTCCTGACTCGAGTGTTTTGTGTCTCGAGTCAGCCTGAGTATTCACAGCTTTGGATTCTCTTTTTGGAGCTGGTCTTTGCTGGAGTTTCTGCTTATCTACATTTATATCTACTTTCTGTTTCAGCTATTCTAGTTTATCTCATGTATTAGTGAACTTCTATGTATATGGGATTTCTATTATGTTGTTTTCAGACTGTATTATGTATTTGGTTTGAGACTCTGCCGTAGTAGCTTCATGAATTACTATGTATTTTATATTCCACTATGAGGTATTCTGTTTGTTCTGTGTCTGTGATTCTGTGATTTGTATTTCATTTGCTCCAAATTTATTTACAATGCGGTATTTTGAGCAATTCAAGTCCGACAAGTGCGGCTGCGAATGGCTGAAAATACCGTGTTGTTACATTTGGTATCAGAGCTTTGGTTTTGGGCAAACCATAGCCTGTGGAGCAAAAACTCATTAGAGATAGGGTAGAAATACCGTAGAATGAGTGAAATCAATCTCAGAATCCTTTCTTATGAGAGAACGTATTTTCGAAGTATAAAATAATTTCCAAACGATTTTCAAAGGTTATTTTGGTATAAATTTTTTTTTCTTATTTTGAAACCAAGATTTTCAAAACTTCATCCCTTCAGCATCCATCTTGTTAGAAATCTCCTTGTTAGGATTCTTATCGATTAGGATTCCTTAAACTTTGGAACGCTCCCACTTGTTCTGAAATCCACTATTGTCTTCCCTATTCTATCCATTTTGATTTTGGAGCATTTCATAACTCCACTTTGGAATGACCTCTATAAAGATCGGTGATTCCACAAATCTTCGAATGATTTGTAAAGGGGTGAAATCCTTTATAATTAGCATTGATTCACCAGAGATTCCTGTATCCTCGGTTTTTGATGCTATCTATCTCCTACTCTACCTAGATTCTATCTCTGGCGATCGAATGTCGATTTGCCTTAGATTTCAGAATTGATTATAATACCTGAAGTCACGGTTGACCGGCTAAGGTCGCCCGCGATTTATATAGGCTTATAATCTTCTATTTGGTAATAAAATTATCTTATCTTCGTTCGAGCTTACCTTCGAACCAGAATTCTATTTGATTAGAGTTCCTCTAAATTCGAATCTCTGTATTACTTGAAATCTAACCTTGAATCATTCTTTGGAAATTTGTGTTTGATTGAATTTTGAATTCTTGCATACATCGAAATTATTATTTTGATAACGATGACCCTATTTTGTATATAAAAGTGAAATGTTTTCAATAAGGATTTTTACCTTTGGAAAATGAAAATTTGAAGCTTTGAAAGGATTTGAAATTTTGGAAATTTATAAGAAAATGTGATTTACATAAAAATGATTTATAAATGAAGGGTTTGAATTTTAATTTCGAGGAATCGAACTCCGGTGTTTTGAAATTGGTTTTAAGATTTTGGAAAATATATAATAATAATATGATTTAAAGATATTTCTCCGAATAAAAATGTTTCAAACATATTCGAATGTATTCCAACGATTTCGAAGAAATTTCAAAGATGTTTCAAGAAAATAAAAGTCCAGAACCCACTTATGTCGCTGGAAAATAATTTCGGTGATGAATGTATGCATCATCGATATTGATTTTCGAGTTTCTGAGTGCGGGAGAAGCCATTCTACTAGTTTTGCTATGCGAGTGATTATGTGAAACTAAATTTTGATTTCAGATTTCGAAGTATGGTTTGATATTTGAAGATATATGTGTGTGTGTGTGTGTATTGAAATGATTTAAGTAAACCGGTGTTCAGTCCTCGAGATTCAGAGTTGTTTTGGTATAACCTTATCTGTTGGAATTGATTTACTGATTTAATGTTGATTTCCAACCTTTGGATTGAAATATGATTTCTTCAACTATTTTGTAGGTTCGAGCACTTCCAAATCAAAGTATAAAGTATCTGATAAAGTATATAAATTTAATTTGTATGTTTCAAGTTGAAGTAATATGATAAAATAAGTTTGAAACTGTTTTGTTAGGTAAATAAATAAGACTATTGTGAATTATACAAATATGAAATTTAGTTTACAAATGTTTTTGGAAAAAAAATTAGTCTTCAAATGTTTGATAAAAAAATTTGGCTTTAAATGTTTTAACTTTGTAACATCTTTATGAAACTATTTATTTAACAAGTTGGAATAGAGACGTAAGTTGTATATATGTTGTTCTACTCGCATAATTAATTTGATCCAAGTTTGAGTACACAAGTTCGAGGCGAATTACACCATATCGTGTTAGGATTTTCATTTGATTCTTGATGGTGAATATTTGATATGGATTATGGGCTTGATTCTACAATTCTCTATCATAGTATATGGTATGCAAGGAGACTGATGGCTTCTAGTCGAGAAACTGTATCGAAGTCCGCATTAGGGAAGTCGAATGGACAATACTAGTTCGAAAGTGAACTTGTGTGATCAAGCGAGCGATCGAATTTAATGTTGCGAAATGATGACATATGTAAGTAATAATGAAGTAAAAATTTGAGATATATGAAATTATAAAATTTAATTTTGGAATACGGTACATTTAAGCTCTGAAATATATTAAGACTGAATAGTTTATTTTGTGGATCAAATGTATATTGAAATTTGATAATATTTGAAATGGTTTTGTTGTAAAACTAATTTGAATTGAAATTGATGGTTTGAATTGAATTAAAGCTGGAACTTGTTGACTTGGGTTTAAATTGAATAAATTTGTGAAATGTAAAGAATTAAAGGGATGTTTTAAGATTTCAAATGTATGATTTATAAAAGTTATGATTTTCAAAGTGTAATGATTTCAATTATTTTGGTTTCGAAAGATTTATAACTTTGAAAGTATTATGATTTTTGAAAGTGAATATATGTTTGAAATGGAAATGAATTTGTTTGACCTAAATTTTTGTTGATTTGGAAATTTGGATTATTTTCTAAATCTATTGTTTTAAGAAACTTTGAAACTGAGTATATGTAATTTGTAAGAAATGATTTAGTGAAATCATATATGATTTTGAAACTGAAATGTTATTGAAACAAATTAAAATTGAGAACCTTGTTTTACTAAATACTTGACTTGGGAGTTATCGAACTTATATAAAATGGATTTGTATAAGTATGAAGTTGATTTGAAAATGTTGAATTGAAAAGGTACTTAATTTGTAAATTAAAATCTTATATAATCGAAGTTTATATAAGTATGATTTGATATACTATTGATTTTGGAAAGTATTCGATTTGAAATGAAATCTTATATATAATGGAATTTATATAAGTGCGATATTTGAAGCTATGATTTTGAAGGGTTACTATATATGGTATATTATATTTCGATGTAAGAGGTATGGGAAGTTCCCTCCAGAAGAAGTATAGTGATATGCTTCGACCCAGATGGACTTGGGGAATCCAGGAATGGATTCGACCGATAAACCCTAATGGACTTGGGTGAATTCAGAAATGGATTCGAACTGATATGGTTGTCCGGACTTAAACTCATGAGTTCCTCGATTTTTTTCAGGGTAGATGGTTCTTTAGTTTACCCAATGGAGGCGCTTTCGATCCTGGGATTGTTGTTTATGGATCTTCCAGGAAGGAAGTGCATCCATTGCGTAAATCATTGAATCAGCAGCGTACCACTGCAGCAGGGGTCGATGGTCCCTTGTTTACAAACTGGCTACGATATTTTTCTGGAATCCGGAAGGTGGAAGGATCTTTTGGAAAGTGTTGTGTCCATTTCGTGAATGCTGGATCAGCAACGGGCCACTGCTATCGTATTATCATCATTTGACACTGGATTTTGAGCGAAACTTCTCATACCTATTTTTTTTTAGTATTTTCACTGGGTGTTGAAACAGGTCTACTAAGTACTTGGAGAATTCTAGCTTTGCGCCTGGTCAACGCATAGCCGGAGTCTGCAGGAACGAAAGTAAACTTGTTAAGACATCGAGTTATAAAATTATTTTGATAAAGTACTATATAAAGAATTTGATCAGTTATTTTTCCTTCTAAAGAATTTTAAAATGTTTAAATATTGTTTACCTTGAACCATCAGATTTGAATCAAATGACTATTCATCATATTATAAAATGTTTTAAATGGTATAAAATTTTAATTGAAATGTGTAATGGTTTAATTAATGGTTCATCCTTGTCTTTCAACCTGCTTTCCCTCCTAGCTACTTTTTCCCTACCTTCTTTTAGGATTTCTTCCAACCTATTGTTCTTTCTTGTTATTTCTCCTCTTCCTTCCTTTTCGAGGACGAAAAGATTTGAGTGGGGGAGAGGGTAACAACCCGAGATTTTTCATATATTTTAATATTTGACCTTATTTTATTTTAAAATTATTTTAAACTTATTTTATTTCAAACATTTCATTTTAAATATAAATGTTGATTATTATGTGAATTATAATTTCAAACTGGTATAAATTGAATATTTTCCCGAAAAGTGGATTTTTAGTCAATCTGGTCAAATATTGACTTTTAAATTTAAAATTTAAATATATTAATTCTTGAATTTTATCTTTTATTATGAAAATAAATTTAATTTCAAGAAATACTTTTCGTTTCGTTGAAATCTGATTTATATTGTGAATGTTATGCTTTTTACCATATTGTATGTAAATTGACTTATTTAATAAAATCATCTATTTCAATTAATATAAACAATATTTTTATTTGTCAAATCATGTTATAAGATGTGTTATATGACATGTTAGATATATATTTTATTTTAAAATATTTTTAAAGTGATGTTATAATTTTTTCAAAGTTTACTGTGTTGATTTCCTTTTTAAAGGCTGTTTGCTTATTTTCTGCTATTTTCTTCATTAAAATTATATTTAAATTAAATTTTATATATTTATTTTTTGAATTTACTTTTATTTTATGTTATTATTTATGTTTAGAAATATATTACAAGCTCATATGAATTTTCTAAAATTTATTTCATTTAATTTCAAATTTTCTAGACTAGTTTACTATTTTTAGCTATTTTCCTTAATTTAACTTTATATAATTAATAAATATTATATATAATCTTATATTTTTATAAATGTTCGAAATTTTATCTGGGATTATTATTATTTCCAAATATATAAAGTTATATAAACAAATTTAAGTAATATGAAGGGTTTTGACTTTTGAAATGCCATTTGACTTTTTGAATTCCACATCTTCATTTTCCTCACAACTCTTCATTTCTTTTGACTTAACTCCACACATCTTCAGCCGAACATTTCTTTTTCATTTCACATACATTATTTTCTTCTTCCTGAGAAAAATTTTTGGCCACCATCTTGAGGAAATTTGGTAAAAATTTTTGTTTTCTTTCATCTCTTTTTTCACTAATATTGTTTTTCCTTTTGATTTTTTTTGCACTTTCTTCTATCTTTTTAGGTTCGGCCATGCCTCCCCTTGCTGCCTAGCCGCCTCCACCACCTGATGGCACACTCTACCACCACCTCCTCACAAAACCCCAAGTCGTGACCCCCTCTCCCCCTGGTGATGCAATTGTACAAAAGGTTCAAAACACCCCTTTACACTAGCCTAACCGAGGACAACTTTACATCCATCACTTCACCAACCCTCTAGCCGCCACCTACCACACCACCGCCACCTCCAGCACACTTGGCCACACCATCCCAATGGACCCCACAGTAGTGGCCGTGGCACAAAGGGCCTTGGCAAAGCCCAAATCTGTGGCTAAAAATCCATGTATGCATGCTTGTGTTGTTATTTTCCTTCTACCGCATTTGCACCGTCATTCCACCATTTAGGCCAAACCCATACCCACCCAAACTAGACCCAAACACTTTCCATTGTCCTGTATTTCCCATTTTGGCTGAGCCTAGTAAAGGTTAAAAGCAAGTGCAAGCATTTCAATTTGATTCTGTGCAGTTTATTCTATTGTAGTTTTGATTGTAGCTGATTTGAAAACTTATCGATGTTATATTATTTTGTTTGATGTGTATCCAAGGAATTTGACATTTGGCTCCTCTATTCGAATCTGTGTCGTGCTTTTGTGCTTGGGTAGATCTCATTTGTGCAATTCATCGTGGGGTCTTCGGCTCAAACCAGTGAGTTATTCTCACCAGACGATATGTACGTATATAACTAGTAAATTGACCCCTTTTGAATCTGTAAAATGCATTATAATGTTACACCTGCTATGTTATGATTTTATGATGTTCACCCATGCTTAAACACCAATTATATCATATGTTACTGTTCTATTATGTTGTTCTATTATTTTTTATCAGTTTATCACACTGCAAGTTCCCTTTATATTAGAATCACTATGGGTTGAAATGATACATACCCGAACAGACTTTAGAATAGGAGAAAATTGTTATGGGCTGAAATGATAGGCCTGAATGATTTTCAATTATCTTCATTTACTTGGGATTGCGGGTTTGAAATGATCAAACCCGGGTTTTCTTTTTAAATTACGGGTTGAAATGATATATTACCCGTATCACTTTACCTAGGCTAGAAAATGAAATACAGACCCATTGCTAAAATATGTTTTTCTAAAAAATTTAAAATATTTTAGAAATATAAATATTTTAATATTTTGATTTAAATTTGATTAAAAATGATTTTTGTAAAGCATTATTAACTCTCTGAAAATTTATAAGTGAAATAAATTAATGGTAAAGTTAGAAAATCTAAAATGTAAGTTATTTTGAAAATTATAATTTGGTGATAAATGGAATTTAAATTAAATATGAAAATATGATAAATTGATGATATTTTTAATTAAATGAATTTAAAATGATTTTATAATATACTAATGATTTTTGAATTAAGTTAAAACGTGAAATGAATGAATACTTAAGTTGAAATTTTGAAATATAACTAAAATTGGAAATTTGTGAATTTGGCTTAAAAGTGAATTTTAAGTTAAGTAAATAAAAATGAAATTGAGTTATATTTGAAAATTTAAACTGAAGTTTTAAGTTAAATTTAATTTAATGAATTTAAAATTTAAATGTTGGAATTTAATAAGTGAATTACTATTAAATATTGATTTTTTAATAGAGATTTAACTTTATAAAATCATGAATATAAGGGTATTTGAATGATTGTTTTAAAAGTGAAATTATATGATTTTATAAGTTAAAAATGATTTAAATAAAAATATAATTGTTTGTGAAATTATACTGAATATTTGAAGTTAATTTACTGCATTTCTGAAATGCTATTAATTCTAATGTAAAGGATAATATAGCATTTGTAAATGTTGTAGTTGATAATAATGAACCAAATGGCTTAATTTAATAAAAGGCTGTTATAGAATTTTGGTGAATGTTATAATGGTTGAATTTAACTAAGTTTATTTGAAACTAATGGAACCCTATTACAGCATTTTAAATATTGTCTTTCGTTAAATTGAACTGTTTTAAGTGTGACTTTCCGTAGCATTTTCTAAATGCGACGAAAGTTGAATTTTCATTGTTTTAATAAATTTAGGTGAATGAATGAACTTTGAAGGATTAAAATTTTGGAAATTTAATAATTTAATTATTAAATATAATATCTTCATTTTAATGATTTAAAATGAAGCAATTTGTTTCGAAATATAATACTTTTTTGAAATTTTAACCACGGGATGTATTTAATTTATGGTTTAACTGATCCTTAAAGGATGGGCGATCCCAAGCATCCTTTAAGTTATGGTGCATTTCTACTACAGTTCACTTGAGTTGATTTACATTATATAAGTATATATTGTCCTGACTCGAGTGTTTTGTGTTTTATTTTACGCTCGGGTTAGCCTGAGTATTCACAGCTTTGGATTCTCTTTTTGGAGCTGGTCTTTGCTGGAGTTTCTGCTTATCTACATTTATATCTACTTTCTGTTTCAACTATTCTATTTTATCTCATGTATTAGCGAACTTCTATGTATTTGGGATTTCTATTATGTTTTTTTCAGACTGTATTATGTATTTGCTTTGAGACTCTGCCGTAGTCGCTTTATGAACTACTATGTATTTTATATTCCGCTGCGAGGTATTCTGTTTGTTCTATGTCCGTGATTCTGTGATTTGTATTTCATTTGCTCCAAATTTATTTACAATGCGGTATTTTGAGCAATTCAAGTCCGACATGTGCGGCTGCGAATTGCTGAAAATACCGGGTTGTTACACCTGTTTATGTTATATTATATATAGAGTTTATAATAATGACCTAAATAAAATTAAGGTTGGAAGATAAATATGAAATTGGTTTGTATTAAATTATTTAAGAATTATACTCGAATAAATTTGACTTGAAATTTAAATGAAATTGAGGCTTTAAAGGGTATGATTCTTATAACTTGATTTTGGTTTAGAGTGATTTAAATGAATATTTAAAGTGTAATTAAATTTAAGGAAATATTCAGTTATTTGAAATTTGAGTTATATTTAAATTATAATGGATTTATTAAGTCAAATATTTCAAAAATAAATAATAGAAAATTGAATTGCTGAATTGTAATTATCAAACCTTGGTCTGAAATTGTTGAATACTTAAAGCTGGAAATGTACTGAATTTGAAAGGGTTTATTTTGTGGATTAATCGGTTGTGAAATCAATATAATTTGGAATAATTTATTTGGAAATTGAATTGTATTGAAATTTATGATTTGGTATTTGGTTTAAATATAATTTTTTTGAGTTCGAGTTGTTTTGGAATTGATTTGCAAAATTGAAGAAGTTATTTATTATATAAAGTATTTTAATATTTGAACCATATAAGTGATGGAAGTTATGTTTCAAAGTTACAAATTTCAAAATATTATGATTTGAAAATGTTATAATTTCAAGTGTTTGGTTTCGAAGTGTTATAACATTGAAAGTGTTATGGTTTTGGGAAAGAGGATATTTTTGAAATAAAAAATGATATTATATTGATTTGGTTTTATAAAAATGATATTATATTGATTTGGGTTTTTAAAACGGAAATGGTATCGTATTTATTTGGGTTTGAAATGGATATTATATTCTAGATTTAAGAGTACAGACTATTTTGGAAAGGCCACGGTGTTATAATAGCGTTTGGTTGTTAAAGAGACTGGGATCGGAAGTTGTCATACTCTCTACCAACTCCGAAAACCACTTTAACAACCATGTACGCGGTGGAGATTCCAGAATGAAGTAGGATGGTGGCGACGTTATATTAAGGTGTATACGCAGATCCGACTCCCGTGAGTTGGCATAAGGTGGCTAAAGCAGGAGCGATTCTCGGGCCAAGGAGGTAGCCCTCTTATCGGACACTCTCCTTCGATATTATACTCTGACTTTTGGATTGATTCGGTGGCCACTTTTGATTTTTGATTTGGAAGTGTAGCTCGAGGTGGGAGGTAGTAGCTGCTACGCGTTACCACCAGTCCGGATGCGTAATTAGTATATCCACCCTGGCATTGCCTTGTCGTGTCGTGTCACCTACCCTAGCGAGCCTTGAACGAGTTTGATTTGTGTCGTAGCTATGGAGTATCCTTTGGTAGCCTCCCGATCAGGAGGTATTACGGTACTATATAGACTATTGGCACTATTACATGTTAAGGTGGAAAATGTAAAGCCTTAACGCTTTTTAAAAATAAGTTTATTTTACTAATAGACATTATTATAATAGCGAAATATTACTACATAGTAAATAGTTTATTGGATCCTTAGGAGATGACAATCCTGAGCATTTCTTAAGTTACCGCACTCGCGTTAGACACTGGATAAGAGATGTCAAATGCCGTGAACATCTCTGACACCATTCCACTTACATTTTTTACTATTGATTTAACTTACATAAGATCTTTTAGTTCTGACTCGAGTGTTTTGTCTTTTCAATTCGCTCTGGTCAGTCTGAGAATTTCAGGGTTTGAAGGTCTTATTTCTGGAGGATGAAGACGAAGATTGTATTATTATTATATACTATATTGTTCCACTGCATCACACTGTTCCGCTGCATTATCTATTATTCACTGGTATATGCAACTCTGATATGTATTGTATAAGTATAATCGAATATTTTGTAAAACAGCTTCATGAACTGTTTATTTGATTATTATATTTTATTGTTCCACTGCAAGATTCTGTTTTGGTTTGTTTCTTTCAATGCTTTTCTTATTTACCCCAATAACAATCCGCTCTTTTGGATTCTTTGAGTCTGACGTGTGTGGTTTATTGTTGATTTAAACGTACAAGCAGGCGGGTTATTACATCTGGTATCAGAGCTTCGATTTAGCGATAAACCTTAGCTTTGTGAGGTCTGACTCTTTATTGATAGGGTAGTAATACCCTGTGATGAGTCGTTGAGCGTATATATATGAGAGAGCGTATTTGTTAGTGTTATAAAAGGTTTTGATATTGTGTTAATTTGTTCCGTTTTGTATTTATAAATTCTGATTGGTGCATAGGACGCTATGGAATCAATAAGGATTTCTAAACACTTAATAGGAAAGACCGACGCAATATTTGTTTTGAAATATAGGTAAATGAAATAATTTTGCCTATTGTATATTTTGTATATAAAATAATATTTTATAAATGGTATATTTGGTTGTAATATGTTTGTTTATTAGGTAGTGAAATTTTTAGATATTAGTTGAAAATAAGATTTGAAATAAAATGAGTGAAAATTGGAAATTTAGAACTTAAGTTCTGGGGTTTTGAAATTTCTTTCGAATAATTTTTTTGAATATAATAATAATGTTATTAGGAAGTATTTTCTGATATAAATATTTCAATATGCTTTGAAAGAATTGTTTTAAAGATATTTTGAAAGAAATAAGTTCTGTGCTCCCCTCTTTGTCGTTGGAAAATAATTTCGGTGATGAGTGCACGCATCATCGACATTCATTTTCGAGTTTCTAAGTGGAAAGGCCACTGTACTAGTTTTACTGCAGATTTATTTTGATAAACAAATATAAATTTTAAATTGTTTTAAATATAATTGGATATATAAGTTGTAAGTATATACATTCATCTATCATTTTAAAACGATTTGGAATTAAACCCGGTATTTAGTTCTTGAGTTTCTGTTAATTGATAGTTTTAATTAGGATAGTGAAATAGAATTTAACTAATAATTGAAACCTCTAAATGAAACAAGATATTTAATGCTAAGTTATAAATGAAACTAAAGGAAAGTTGAAATTTGTAACATATAAAACAAAGGATATTATTATTGAACATTAAGTTAATTTGAAAGGAATAAAATAAACTTGTGAAACTTTCAAGTACACCCTTAAAAGCATATATATAGCTTACCAAAGATTTAAAAGTTGAAATGTTTAATAAGAAAATGTAATGAAAATTGTACAAGTAAAATTATGAAATGAAATTGTTCAATACATTGCTTTTATAAATAAGTATTGATGTTATAGAGTTATAAACTTAAGTTATAATTGAAAATAACTATAATAAAACCAGATTAAAAGAATTATTGTAAGTAATTATAAACTTAAGTAAATGAATTGAAATGCTAAGAAATTGAATGGAACATGAATACTATTGATAAATGAATGTAAATAAATGAAGTTAAGTAATAAATGAATGTAATACAATACATGATACGAATAAATGAAAATAAATGGAAAATTGTAAGAGTAAATTAAAAAGATAAATCATTATATGGATGAAAATGAAATCAAACAACAAATGATATGAAATGAAATTAATAAGAATGAACTTGATCTATTGTTTGAAATTGTTGTTTTTTTGGTTTATGGTTTTTGGGCAAGGATATTTTAAAATTATTTAGATGTATGAATAATCTATTTAGGTTCATCTAAGACTGTTGAGTAAATGGTGCACTTAATAGTTTATTTTTCATTTTGTACAGTTTAAAGTTTTGAACCCGAACAACTATTTATTTTGTTTGATATGGATGGATAATTGAATTGGGTTGATTCTGTATGATGATTGTATGATGTGATTGCAATGAGTGTTGTTTTATATTGAATTGTTTGAAACAACATTAAATATTTCATTTTATATAATTATTAACTCTTTTTGGATTATATAGGTGAAATACAGGTTATGGAAGCAATTGCTACTGCTTTTGGTTTCATAATATAAGAGTTGTTTGCCTGACAAATAGGTACGTTCTCGGATTATGGTTTTATACACTATTATATTGTTTTTCCCGTGTTGGGATATATTATTTTGGAAATTATATGTGATATTTGTTATATTTGATATTTTATTTTCTCCCGAGCTTCTCCGTACAAAGGAGACTCTACCAAAACTTTCCTTAAATTTTGGACTTAGAAAAATTTTGAAAATGTTTTCCAAACTTTATTAACTTAAGTATAAAAAGATTTAGTGGTTATAAATTGGTATATTTTATTCAAATTAATCAATTTTGTAAATTTATTTGTTTATAAATTTAATAATTTGAGTAAGATATATTGATTTCTTAATTCTTCTTTTCCTTCTTCTTCCTTTTTGGGGACGAAAAGTTTTGAGTGGGGGAGAGTGTAACGACCCGTAATTTTCGATAATTATTTTCTGTTAATTTAATAAGTTTTGGCAATTTAATTCGGAAAGGAAATAAAAATTTGTAATTTAATAATGGAATCACTAAAATAAAGATGATAATGTTAATGCAAGTTAATAAATAACTAAATTAGTACAAACCCAATTAATTAAAATAATTGCAAGGTTATAATTGATTGTATTTAGTAAATTGGTAATAAATTTTAATAAATATAATTAAATATTATGTTAATGTAAATTAAGATAATATTTGAAAATAATGCAATTCTATTTTTAATATGGCAATTGGTTGATTTAAAGAATGGAAATCAAGATTTATTAATTTATTTGAAATCTAAATTCAATCATTAGATTAATTGCAAATAAATAAAATTAAATATTTAATTATTATGTTAATGGAGATTAAGATGAAATCTGAGAATATTAATGTAATAGATAATGAATCTAATGTTAAATGCATCCATTTGAAAACAATGAATTGAATGATAAAATAAAAGTAAATTAAATGGAATTATTGCAAATTAAATTTATAATCTCTGAATTTAATGGAATTAAGGCTAACACTAAAATTGATAAATTAATCAACTCTAAATTGACATTTAAATTTCGTTAAATTAGTGTAAATGATTAAGAAACTTAAAAATGATTAAATTTGTTAATTATAGAGTTGAAATTGAAAACTTGATTTAATTAATCAATTATTAATTTATTTAATTAGCTAGATAATAGCCATTTGGCCACTGATTCAGATTTTGAAAAACCAGTTTCATCGGATCTGTAAATGGTAAATTATTGTAGGATTTCAAGTTTTGTAGCGATCGGACTTATCGTTTGATCGTATGGGCTCAAAACGTCTAGAAATCAATTGAAATCAATTCAAAATAACTTGATTTTAGCATAACTTCTTCATACGATGGAATTTGGACCTGAAACCTGTTCCATTGCATTTAAAATATTTAAAAACATTTATTTTGATATATGAGTTGATCCAATTTTGTTTCGGAGTTAGAATGGGCATTTCAGGCCATTTATCGTTCAACGGTCCAAATCAATTTGGTCCATTCTAATTTCAGCTTTGCATATATATACCTCGTTAAAAACCCTAGCCTATTTCTTATGTTCGTTTTTTTGTACGTACAATTCTAATTGGTCCTCTTTCCCAATGGAAAACAAAACCCTAAATCCCAAAATGCAATTTCAAATCAAATTCAAAGCCAAAATTTACAACTCTTCAAACTGTATCATATTCTATATCATCGAAAAGCTCTAGACGAACGCATCTCATATCTGTGATTCGTTTTCTGATCTGGGTTGTTGTGTGGCCGGAATCGGGTGAAGAAATTATGGTCGTTCATTATGGTTCGATCATCGTCTACTGATCATCGAATTGATGATACTAGAGCGTAGAGGGCGGCAAGCACAGCTCATTGGAGTTGTTAATTCTTCGAATTAACAACTAGATCTATGGAAAATTTGCATTAGGGTTTCGAGTTTCTTTCGGCGGCGGTGGGTTTTCTGCGACGTGGAGGTCGACGGGGTGATCGTGTGGCATAGGGGCGTGTCGGCGCGTCGGGTGGCTGCGTGTGGTGTGGCCGCAATGGCCGTAGGGGTGGGATTGGAGGCCTGAGGACGCGTTGACTTCGAGCATGCGATGTTGTTTTCGGGCAGAGAAAAGTTAGAGGATGGTGACGTGGCGGTACTGTTGTGGTGAGTGTTTTTTTGTTTTTGTTTTTCTTTTCTATTTAAAAGTTTATAATTTTAATCGTTCTAACATCATAAATTTCACATACGAGGTCCAATCCATGCACGGTTTTCTCCACTAGGTTTGTATTGGAATTTCGGACATTTTGGCACTTGTTCGGACATATTCTAAGACTGTCCAATTTTTGGGTTTAGATTGGATTTAGTTTCAATTTAAATTCAAAAGGTGAGTGTTTTAACCCACTCACAACTTCTAAAATTTCTTATGCGTGTTAAATTAATTTCTAATGTGATTAGAAATTTATTTATGACTTTTTGGTATATTTATATCATCGTTCCAGTTTAATTGTTATTTATTGAATTAAATTGTTATTTAATTTATTATTGCATATAAACTGCCAGTTAAATTGTTATTTAATTTATTATTGAATATAAACTGCCAGTAAATACCTGTTATTTATTATCTATTCTATACCGATGTTATTGTTTGAATTGGATGATGATTGTGATAAATGGTTGATGGTTGATATTGAATGAATAGATGTTGTATTTTATATTGTTATAAACCGCAAGTTGTTATGCATTTTTATTTCATTCGGGGTTGCGGTTTGAAATGATATATAACCGTATTTTTATTTTAAATTATGGATTGAAATGATAAATATCCATATCACTTGACCATAGGGTAGAAAATTATATACAGACACTGTGGTCTATATATAATAATATTTTGAAATGATTTCTATGGTTTTGTAAGGAAATATATGGTTTTATATCAATATTGATTTAGATACTATATAAATGTTATTTTATTATTGATTTTTAGCTATGTATAAATTTGTTTTGAATGATAAAATAAGTTGAATAATAAAGTTTGATTGTTTTTATATAATATGGTTAAGTACCTGTTTAAGTTATATTGTATATAGAGTTTATAATAATGATTTAATAAAATTAAGGTTGGAAGATAAATATGAAATCGGTATGAATTAAATTATTTAGGAATTATACTCGAATAAATTTGATTTGAAATTTAAATGAGATTGAGGCTTTAAAGGGTATGATTCTTATAACTTGATTTTGGTTTAGAGTGATTTAAATGAATCTTTTAGTTCTGACTCGAGTGTTTTGTCTTTTCAATTCGCTCGGGTCAGTCTGAGTATTTCAGGGTTTGAAGGTCTTATTTCTAGAGGACGAAGACGAAGATTGTATTATTATTATTATTATATACTATATTGTTCCACTTCATCACACTGTTCTGTTGCATTATTTATTATTCTCTGGTATGTGCAACTCTGATATGTATTGTATAAATATAATCGAATATTTTATAAAACAGCTTCATGAAATGTTTATTTGATTATTATATTTTATCGTTCCGCTGCAAGATTCTGTTTTGTTTTATTTCTTTCTCTACTTTTCTCATTTACCCCAATAAAAATCCGCTCTTTTGTATGCTTTGAGTCTGACGTGTATGGTTTATCATCGATTTAAACGTACAAGCAGGCGGGCTGTTACATGGAGCCTTTCAAATTTATCATGGCTGCCTCTAAGAAGGCATATATGAGTCGTATGTTTGGTTGTTAGCCTCAATGGGATGTATCTCCACTGTATATTAAGAATGCTATATGGACTAACTTGATGATAAGTGTAAACTTATAATTCATTTGAAAATGACATATTTGATGTTTGAAAATTAATATATTATATATAATTCATTTTAATTTCAATGTGTTGGCTGCAACAACTGTAGAAGAGGAAGATTGAGATCTGTTTAGGAATTACTGGAATAATAATCTTAGGAAAAATTATAAGGACTGCCTCTCAAGGATAAAAAATAAAATAAAAAACCTAATTGGATGAATGCTAGTATTTGGGTGGATTTTCAGCAGCACTGGGATAGTCCAGTAATGAAAGTAAGTTTTGTAGTTTCGTATCGTTATTATAATTTGTTTAAATTTTTATAATAATTGCATTAATCTAGTCAATTATATACTTAAATTTTTATAAAATTGCCGTGCAGAACATGACAAACGGGAATACAAATCCTATTGCACATCACGACGGAGTAAAATCCTTCCAACAATATTGAACGAAAATGGTATATATATAAATTGCGATTATAAAATACTTATAACATTATTTAATCATATATATACATTGTTTATTCATATATAATTTTAGACAAAGAAGAAGGGCCGTGAGCATACATATGCGGAGGTCTTCACCCGGACTTATGCCACCAAGCACACCAATGAAGATGGCTCGGTTACGTTTACTTAGACAGACCCTAAATCTCAAGCTATAATAGGAAACATGATTTTATTTTTTTCCTTCTATTTCACATTGTATAAATTGTAAATTGAACATTTATTGTGATAAAATTCTATTTCTAATCGTAGTAAAAATTTGAAATGGAGCGAGCTTGAGTGATGGATGCGACCGTTTAAGAGGAGTTGACCATTGAGGAGGAGGATAAGATTTTTGATACTGTAATCGACAAGCCGACATGAAATAGGCGATATAGTTACGATAATCAAAAGGTAATGTTTATTGATTTTAACTACTTTATTAACTAACTTATAAATTTTATTTAACGTTACATACATATTATAACTGGCTATTAACTAATTTACAAGTGAGGATGTCTTAGGCCGATTATAGGAAATTAGAAGCCCATGAGGAGATAGCACAGCTGAGAGATCAGATAGCAGAGTTGAAAGATTGACGGAAGAGTGGAGTATTGCCTATGTTGCTAGATGACTGAATTTCGACATATATGATAGAGCATGGGACATTTCCTTCGCAAGGGTCAGGAAATGATGGAAATACTGATGAGTAGGCATGGTTGTGTATTTTGATAGGTGTTCGATTGTTTGTACTTATTTGACATGTGCTGATGGATTTGATACTTATTTGATGTTTGTGTTGTTTATGGATGTTTGATGGTTAAAGTTGGGTTTTTGTGGATGTTTGACGATTGTGTTGTTTGATGTAAGTGAGGATTTGTATGTATAATTGTGTTGTTTGATGGATTGTTAATGTAAATAGGGATTTATTATGCGATGTTTATACTTATGAAATTGAGTCTATATGTGTTGTATACAAGGTGGATAGATAGATGAATATATATATGTGTGGTTTATTGGTTGAAATAGCAGCTATTTTATAAAATAAAAGTTCCAGGTCACCGAACGCTAGCGACAACCTATAGGTCATAGGTTTCCGACGGCTAGCGATCATCCATTGGCGTATACATGATGTAAAGGTTCATGTCACGTGTCCATCAACCTTCATCGATTAGCGACAGCTATGTTGTCGCTAGCTATCCAAATGTTAACGATAAGGCCATCGCTAAAGTCGACACCTTTTCTTCGATTGACAATTTAAAAAGCGAAGGCTATTTGCATCGGTTAGGGAGGGCCAGCGACGGCTATTTTACATCGCTAAAACTTATGTGTTTTATAGTGGAGGCATATATAATTATAATTCTACAGCAATGATAAAGACCACTAACGTCTTTAAGATATTCTGTCTTCCAAAGAGACTCATGTCCATGATCAACAGGGCTCATAATCACTTTTTATGGAATGGTGAGTGCCACTCAAAAAAACCAGTGCTTATTTCATTTATTTAAATCAACTTTCTTAAATCTAAAGCAGGGATCGGCATAATAAATATTCAAGTCTGGACCACTACAGCTACTTCCAAGCATATTAATTCACTCCTCTCCAAAGAGTATGACTTGATCTTATTAGATGAAAGCTAACCACCTTTATTAAAAACATTACTAGACCATGCATGTTCCAACTACTTGGCTATGGAGGAGCCTGCTTAACTATAGAGAAGTCGTCGTGCCCTTTTTCAAATACACAACAGATAAACAATGTGATCATTCTTTCTAGCACACCTCGTATTAAAAGTGGCCAAATTCTCCATGATATCCTCGGTCATAATCAATAATTGGCCAAAGGAATCCTTGAAAATGCCAAGGTAAGAAATTGTCTGCATAATGGTAAAATCATCCTTCCATACACTCGCTGCTTTCCTATTAAGCTTTTGTGGTACAATCTTATTGAAATCCCGTTATCTAGTCATGACACGGAACTTGTTTGGACTTTTAGTAACTCCTTTCATAGTATATCTCTAGTTTAAGGGGTTTTTATCAATTATGAACAGATGAAGAATGATCCTTGACATAAGAAAATATGGAACAGGCATGGGACAGAGAAAATAATGTTCTCTTTTGGAAAATAATACATAATGCTTGCCTCACACAAGACAAACTAATCTCCAAAGATTTCTACGTATCTCCTTCTGTTGCTTCTATGTAATTTAATATGAAAGCAGAACCCACTAATTTTTCGACTATACTTCTATATTTAAACTATGGAGTCGAATCCTTGATAATTGCAGTCTAACAACAATTCAGGTGATGAATGGTAATTTCAACAAGACTAGATGGAAAGCCGTTTTAGATAGATTTTTGATGATTGTCAATAAAATATGTACAACCGAGATTAGGTTTGGGAGAAATAAAAGGCTCTTTGTTAATGCTTCTACCAGTGGAAATGTAATGACACATATTTTACGTATCGAATAATAATAAAATATTAATATTTAATTCATTTGAGGTTGTACGACTCTATAATTTTTGGACATGACTACTAGGAACATTTTTTGTCCTTGAAATTTTCATAGGATAGTTTCGATCTTGAAAATCGTATAAAGCCTGTAACTTTTGACATAAGCTAAATTATGGTCTAAAACCATTTCTCTAGATCATGGTGATGGTTTCTCTTTTTGTAGAATAGTCATAACAGGAAAATGGATTACCGTTTAGGAAATATAATCATTTGAAGTTTAGACTACTATTGATCAAATTGGTGGGTAATTTAACAGACTCAAACCTAAGCCCACTAACATGTTTCAGGATTTATGCCTAATTAGGGATGAGGGGACAGATCTAATCATATTTCTTATTTCCCAAAATAGATCCCAACCTACATTAATCAACTTTCCATCAAAATGCTCCTCGTTTTCAAACTCAATTTAGCTTAAACACATTATTATAAGGTGATTAGCAAGTGGAATCTCTAAATCAACTATTTAGCTGCTTTAGAATCTATGCCACTGCTGTTCATCTCGGATTTCAAGGGATAATTAGGTAATTTGGTTATCAGGTGAGTGATATTACTTCTCTCGCTATTCTATACATATTGATACGGTTAAATTATGGCTTCTTACTTTATTTTTGAAATTTAATGACCTTTAAAAATTAGATATGATATTAACAAAACCAAATAATCATGTTTAGAAAGATAGATTCGAACGTTGATACAATTTACACCATTTCCTAGTCATAATTATTACTTTCTATAGAACTGGATCTTGGGCGATTGATGTTATTAAATTATGTTTGGATGATTTGAATATTTTATTTGGTTGATATGGAATGATGTTTGATTTTTGGATGAAATGTTTTGATCTGTTTGCTAATGTTTTATATAGTTAGGAATATGATAGGCCGCTTAGCGCTAACAACGCCAAAGTGCTCAAAATAAGATGAAATTTGGATATGATGTGCTTAAGGCCATAGGGAGTATACTTAGAAAATTTTAAGAAGTTTGGAGTTGATTTGGTGCCTTAAAATTGGGTCATCAAAACAGATTGGTAGGAGCCAAATTTTGATTGGTGAAAATCAAAGTGGTGGTCCAAGGAAGTGGTTGGTGATGCTTCGAGTCCAAGTATGGGTTATTTTGGGTTTTTTGCTAGAATGCTTTGGGTCAGGCTCGAGGAAGTTATGGAAAAGGAGTTGTGGACTTAGACAAATTTTGAGGTAGGGGAGAACTTGTGATCGGTACTGATCACACCAATTTAACATTTTCATAGCAATTACTTCAGGGTCAGGATCGAGGTGGCATCGAGATGGCTTGGAGACATGGTGGCATAAAGCACGAAGTACCTAGCCAAATTTAGCCAAGTATTGGCCGACCAAGCATGGTCAATGCCTACCATACATGGTCAGTACTGATCATGTCAAGAGTTGACAAATGGAAGTGAGGCTTTAGGGGTGTGTGCATGGTGCCTCGATGTTCGTGCACGTGCGTTCATTTGATCGTTCGGAGTTCGATTTCGATGATTGCAACACTATGAAGATCGGCAATAAAATGATGAGGAGAAGGCAACATGATGGCTTTGGAACTTTGATAGGCCGATTCTACAATCGATGTGGACATCTAGAAGTTTGCCATAGATGATGGCTCATGTTGATGTAGTCATAATGATGACACTAAGGTGGGTTCGTGGAAGAGAACTCAATGAATAGAACATTGAAGGGTTTTATCAGGTAGAGTGCAACGTGGAAGGGTTTTGTGATGATGAATGGAAATGGATGGAGCGATAGAGGGATTGGATATGCGTGCTAAGGGATCGTTGATAATCAGAGTATTTTTAGTGTACTTATAAGCATGGTTATTGTGAGGACACTCATTAGGTACTTCACTAGTTACCCTGGATCGTTGAAGGGATCTGTATACCTTGGATTGAGGAAGGGATCTAGTGCCAACTTTGGACTGATGTTCGAGTGCATTAAAAGATGAGATTTTTCCATTAAGCCCTAGCAGAGGAATGGTGATACAAGTTATCAAATATCAAGTGCAAATTGAATGGTGGTGAGGATTGTTTGATTGATGCTATGTTTGTCATTATTATTGTAGTTATCCTTCGTCGCTTTAGGGATGTAACATGATGTAGGTATCCAAATGATGCCTAGATACCCGATAGTATACTAGGATGTTTGTATACTTTATGATGATGATAGTAGAGTAACGTATTGTAGTTGTTGTATGCTAACTCTTTGGATGAAGGGATATGTTATATATGATTCTTATCTCTTTGTCCCTTGCTATTTCGACTTACATAGTATTTTGAGATTGTTCACTTCTCATACTAAATTGTTGTACGAATCGAAGTTTTATGCTTTGCTTCTTGTTATCTTGGTTAATTTTAAATTAGTAGACTATATAGCAGGTTTGGGTGATACATGGTGATGTGCAAACGAACGAGAAGAAGGTTGCGCTTTCTCATATTATATGTGGATTACTATTGCTTATGTTGTGCGATGATATGGAGCCTAAACAATGTTAGTTATTTTTTAGAGCCAATAATCTTGAGTTTGTTTCCAGTTGTGTAAACTTTACCACTATTTTGTATAACTCTATGAACCTGAGTACTCCAATATTTATGGTTTATTTAGTTGTTACTGTCTTCCTATTTTATATTGATGATGATTTATATTTTTTCAATGCACTACATCAACCAGGCACTAAGGCGGCGCACTCTTTAGGTATATTGTATACCGAAGGTGCATGGCGGTCGTTACATTTGGTGTTGGAGCTTAGATTGCATATCCGACCTGAGTTGATACCGTGATCCAGTAGAGATGTGGTATGAGTAATCACCATAGACTGGATCAAGAGTGTGTGTGTATACAAGAGAGTGTACTTGTTATATATTTTTGTTTTCAAAACTATATAATATATATTATAAGTTATATGGCATACATGAGTACCACTGATGGAGTTTTCTTTTTGAGAGACTGGTCATTCTTATTACAGATTAAGAATGAGCCAACATACAAGAATCGTTGTAAGGAACTCGATCTCTAGAGTCAGATAGGAAGGAGCAGGCTTAAGAGCTGCAAACCCTAACTTGCAAGCAATGTTCAATACATTGATGGTGGACATATTGCAAAAACCCCAAGCGGCTGCTCTAAACATCGCTGTTGGTGGCAATGCTTAAGTGCAAGCACCCAGGCCTAACTTCATAGAGCTGAATAATGACATTGCAAGTATTCGTGGCAAACCATTCCAAGGAATGGAATCATTTATGGAAGTGCAAGACTTTTTGGATACTTACGAGAGAATTTTTGACGATTTGGGGTTGTATGATGCCATGAGAAGGAGGTTGGCTTCTTGATAGCTCCAAGGTATATGAACTAGTGGCACACTATTAAAGTTGTAACTCCCGTAGACCAGTTCACTTAGGACTAGTTAAAAACCAGATTTGAGGAGAAGTTCATACTGGCTATTAGAAGTTGACGTTGTTCAAGAAGTTTGAGCTTAAGCAGGGAGATATATCCGTCTTCAAATATGTAGTTAAGTGTTATGCTTTGTCTAAGTATGGGATGTTTTTTATCGACACTTCGTTGAAGAAGAATGAAAAATTTGTTATGCCTTTGGATGACTATTTAGGGTAGAAGCTAGTGGCTCACATTGATGAGCCTTTTGAGAAGCTTGTCGAGTAGCTCTTCACCATGAGATTTTATACCATAAGTCCAAACCAGCGGTTATTACTAAATAAGAGCCAAAGCCACAGTAAAGTGGTGGAGTTAAAAAGAAATGGAATTGGAAGTGGAAGTGGAAGCAGCCCCAAGGGAAGGAATGCTAAGAAAAAGGCAACATGGAATCCTGTTTGCTACAACTGTGGTAATCAAGGTCATTTGAGTTAGGATTGCAAGGCTAAATGAAAGAAGTGTTATAATTGTAATAGGATGGGACATCTGCAGAAGAACTACTCAGAACTAGTGAAGCAGAGGCAGATGGCAAAGGCATATGATTTGGACGTTGGTTTGACTTCGTTGAGTTCTCCTTTAGAGAAAGAGAAAGGGAAGGGGGTCACCATTCAAGATATGATTTCTATTTATGGTTTTCCCATACATGTTTTATTCGATATCGGGGATTCACATTCCATTGTATCTAGTGAGCTGGCAGATAGAATGGGCTTGAGACCTGAAATAATGGACCTATCTATAATAGTGACGAACCTTGTTGGAAGCTGCACTAGTCCTTGTGTGGTTTGTTATGGTTTGGTCTTATTGAGTCATGGATGCTCTTTTGTTTATAATTGTTTATTTTGGGTTTTTTTAGTTCGGTATTATCTTGGAGATGGACTACCTGAGGAAATCTATGGTAGTGATGGATTGTGAGAAGCTGTTTGTGACGATTGAGGCTGAGGAGGGGTAGAAGGTTGAGATTAGCAACCTACAAGAGGACAAGCTTGTAGTTAGCTTTCTATATTCGCTAGAGGTCCTATAAGATGAGTTTCCATCCTTGCCTATCATTAGGGAGTATCCGAGGAGGTGATTGGATTACCGTCACACTAGGAGATTGGGTTTCACATAGACTTAGTGAAATGTGCCGGACCAATAGTTATGCCTTTGAGGTGTATGGCATCCAGAGAGCAGAAGGAGTTAGAGGTGCAAGTGAATGATCTATTGAGGTGAGGGTTCATTCGTAGAGATATATCTGAGGTTCTGTGTTGATTACTATAAGTTAAATAAGATGATGAGAAAGAACAAGTATCCACTCCCGCGTATTGATGACTTATTCAATCAACTCCAGGGTACAAAGGTGTTCTCCCAATTGGATCTTGCGATAGAATTTCACCATCTGAGAGTAGAAAAGTAGAGTTTGCTTATTACCGCATTTTGATTGTCATATGAATTCTATGAGTGGTTGGTTATGCAATTTGGGCTAACCAACACACTGACATACTTTGTTGATCTGATGAACTGTGTTTTCAGATATCAACTAAATAAGTTTGTGTTTGTGTATGTGGATGACATTTTAGTATATACTAGGATGGAGGAGGAACACAAGACACGTTTGAGAATTATGCATGAAGTGTCGAGTAAGAATAGATTGAATGTGGAGTTTTCAAAGCTTCATTTCTAAAGGAGGAAGGTGAGATTCTTGGGTCTGTCGTCTCTAAACGGGGTCATGCAAACGATCTTGAGAAGGCGACAACGGTTTAAAGTTGGAACTAACCCAAGAACGCTACAGATATGAGGAGTTTTCTTGGACTAGTGGGATATTATAGATGTTTTACCAAGAACCTCCTAAAGTAGTAGCACCGTTGATCAACTTAACAATGAAGAATCAGACCTTTGTTTGGGACATGAAGTGTGAGCATGCGTTCATGAGTCCGAATAAGTGGCTGGCGAGTGCACTAGTGTTGAACATTCCAAGTGGAAATGGAAAGGTATTGGTATACACCGATGCTTATGGTACTAGATTGGGCATGGTAATGATGCAAGGAGGTAAGATTGTTACCTAAGCTAGTTGATAGTTGAAGCCGCATGAGAGGAAGTATCAGACCTATGATTTGGAGTTAGCGGCAAAGGTATTTGCTCTGAAGATATGGAAGCATTATATACTTGGAGAAAGTTTCAAGTTGTTCATGGACCATAAATCCTTGAAATACCTTTTTCTTCTAGAAGGATCTCAACCTTCATCAACCGTGGTGGTTGGAATTTTTAGCCTCTTATGATTTCAATATCTCTTATATGTCAGGTAAGGGAAATGCAGTTGTCGACGCTCTGAATAGAAAACATGCCAGTTTGGCAGCGATGTTCCTATAGTGGAAGTAGTTGGAGTATATTGTTGGTTATGACTTCAGATCTCATTGCGAGTTGAAGCTAGAGATGTTGGCAAGTTTAACCATCAGATCGACTTTGATCAAGAGGTTGGTACTAGTCATAAGAGAGACGCTAGACAAATGATCATAATAAAGATAGAAGGAGTGGAATCTAATGAGATGAGGTAGTATGGACTCGACTAGGATGGTTGGCTCACTAGTACAAAAAGTGCATATTGCTTCGCCTCATTTGCATCAGTTGAAGTAAAAACTGATGCAAATAGAACTTTTTGCATCAGTTCCATCTTAATAACCGATGCAATTGGTACATGAAAAGCGATAGGTAATAAAAAATCAAATTTGCATCAGTTGTCACCAGCAACCGATGCAATTGGTACGTGCAAATAGTTTTAGTCGCATCGGTTTTAAATTCAACCGATACAACTACATTAGTTGCATTCATTTTCAATCGGTTTGCTACTCCAACTTTCATTTTTCCCTCCACTTAACTTTTCATTTACCGCTCAGCTTTCATTTATCCCTCCACTTCCCCCGTACGCAAATACTCTGAACTCTCTAATTCACAAACAAAATTCTCAAATCCAAATCAATTGCAAATTCTCGTTTGAAATTAAAATCAATTGCAAATTTCATTTAAACGATTCGAATTGCGTTTGGAGGGGATGGAGTTGCGATCGGCTGAAGGAGATGGAGTGCAGGATTCGAGATGGAGTGTAGGAAAAACGAATGGTTGAGGCTGCGTTTAAGGGTTTGCTGGAAGTGATGATGAATTACATTACGCCTCAGTCCCCTTCTGGTGATGTTATCATCCGAGTATGTTGTATCTTGCTTCAGTCGGGTCATTTTTGTTTTCTTTTATGTTATCATCCGAGTCTGTAGTATCTTGCTGTTCTGGTGATGTTGGGTTGTAGCTGCTGCTTTTTTTTTGTAAGTGTGTTTCTAGTGATAATGATATTTAAGGTTGGGAATTTTTTCCCACCCTTTTGCCTCAAAATAAAAATAAAAAATAAAAAATTACGTAAACGATTTCATAATTACTCAGATATAACATCAATTGTTCAATTGATTGTAACTGTTGCATATATCAATACTTTGTACAAGATGAAAGTAACCTTTTAAAACATTTCATAAGCAACTATATAAGGTTATTTACTTGGACTGGTCATGCCCACTTTTCTTCATGCTGAAAAATGATTTTTATTAGCTTGGGTACATCATTAGCTTCTAAGTGGCTATATTATCTATTTTTATTTTATACTACTTATTTGAATATATGTTCTCTTATTGTGAGTTTATTTATATGATGCAGCATCAAATTTTTTTCCGTATGCTTGCAATTGGACTGTTAATACTTGTACCGGTAAACTACACCTCAACAAATGGATTGTCTCTGAATCAAGTCTCATCTTCTATGGATTATTTCACAATTTCTAACATTGGTAGAGGCTCTAACAGGTAATAATGTCCTCTACCAAACTATTATGGTTTCGTAATACCGTTTATTTTTTGCAATCCTGAATAGTACCTGCTATTATAAGTAAAGCATTTATGGTCATTGTTTATTTGTTTTTTTATATGTGCATGCGTGAATTTCATTAGAATCGAGATGCTTGATTTTTGTTATAAAACTTGCTCACTGAAAAAAGATGTCTCCCTCGTCTGACAAATTTAAACAAGGTTCTTTTTGGAATAATCAATCGGCGCTGCTGTCACATTTATATCATTCTTTTATTCAATTGAACTGCCACCTCAAGTGTCTTTTTAATTCGGATTGTGAAATATACATTGCTAAGTAGCTGTTACAAAATTACTGCAGGCTTTGGGTGCATTTTTCGTGTCTATGCTTTATATCATTCTATGTACTCTATTTGCTATATGAGGTGCGCTTCAAACTAACCTTTTCATATACTTAAATTGACCTTATAATTACATGATTTGCAAACAAAAATGATTTTTCTCCGTAGTATTAGTCAATACTTCCATGTTGAGTATCATATGTAAAATAACTAACAGTCCAATTTTTCCAATAATGAGATGTGTATGTTACATATCTAGTGAAACATTGTGCTTTCCACTATCTGTTATTCCACCAGTTGAAATGAACTAGATACACACACCATCCTATATTCATACGAAAGGATGTTTGATATATCAAAAGGCTACAAATAACTTTTGTTAATACACTGGTGCTTATTTATGCATGTTATGTTTATTCACGTCATCCATGTTATAAATTATCCACATAAGGTGTATATTTTTTATTTACTATGACTGCTAAGCTAATCAGTAACTAAACACGACACTTTTGAGACTGGATTTTTTACTTATTATAATAGTTATATTACGTCATTTTTGTACGAGTACTATGAAGATACCAGATTGGCCAGCTAATCTTCACATTAATTAACTTAGAAACCGAAACATATATATATATATATATATATAAAATATCAATAATAATATATATAATAATAATAATAGTAATAGAATTGTTTGTACTCGTGCCCTCATCACAGTTAAAAATGAACTAACATATTATTTAAAGCCTGGTCATTATTAACATACATTCATAATATTTTCAACTCCCAAATAAGAAGATACTTCTATGTAACTTTGCTCCATAGATAATTCATCTTTACTTTTGACACCATGATAGATCCTCAATTAGCTTTCTCCTTCTCTCCTTTTACTCAATAGCAATAGAATTTTTGGTGACGTTTCGAAATTTGTTTCAAAAATAAACTAAAACTAGAATCTAAAGTATAATGCTTGTTAAAGATGATTGAATATACAAAGAGAGCATGTGCAAGAGAAATCTTGATATGCAATGGATGCTATGATATTGGCTTATTTTACAAATTTAGATTTTTGTTCTGACATACGTCATAGGAGGGACCATTTTGACGATTTTTTAAAATGCTAAAGAAGTAAATAATCTTCATTTTTTTTTGGGTCATGTCCTTGGCATAAATGTTGTGGATGCATGCTCATATGTTATCATCTTTCAAGCAAGCATTATTATTCTATGCTTTCTTACTTTCTTCCACAACGAGAATCAGGAGTACAAAGGAATATTGACTAGGAGAATTGAACGTCTTGCCAACCAGAGGCATCGAGTGGATCAATTTACTATTCTTGTTCGAGGTATTCCTCTTTGTGAAGAGCATAGAGCTCGAGGTTGTAATATTGAACACTTCTTTTCGAAGCACCATCCTTTTACATATCAAGCTTATCAAATATTACATGATGGAAAAAGCATTGAAGAACTACTGGTACGTGTTGGATCCTTGTTATTTTCTTATTTCACTTAGTCCCGTGCTCATGGTTATTTCCATAGTATCATTTGTTAACCAACAAGCCTATGTAAGGTACATCATATGCAGTACTGATCAGGATGCAAGCTTGCAAATCCCAATATCTGATTTTTTGTATATTAGGAATTCACGTGTTCTAATATGCATGTCAATTAGCAAAATAATTCTATTGATCCTATGTTTCTCCATCGGTGTTATAACTTGAAAGTTGCATGACATTTATTTGTTTATTTTTAACAATGATTATATTGCAATGGAAAGTGTTTTTTAACAATTAACATGTGTCCATCGAGCACATGTTAAGATTAATTAATTACGCAAAAACCTTCCTGAATTCTACCCATCAATTTTAATGCATAGAGACTGAATGATATTTTTCAATTAAACTTTTTTTTCCTTCAAAACAAGCATTGTAAACACGTGCCTGTTTTAATAGGGACTGAATGGTAATTTTCAATTTAGCTTCTTACCTTTTTCTTCAAAACAAGCATTGTCAATGTGTACCTATTATGCACAGGTTAGCACTATCTCATTGTGATAATATGTTTGTTTTGAAATAACGTTATGTAACAGTGTATCACTACCTACCTGCATTAAGTTTTTAATTGAATCAAACCTGAAACCAAATGGGATGCCCAACCCTTCCGACTTCCGCTCCCTTGTCCAGCGTCTTACCGGGTCCAACCCGGCGTCATCCATTCAAGAAGAGTTACAGTCCAACAGTACGGCTGATGAGATGATAAGCGAACCGGTTCCGGGTCGGGTGGGGATTCCGTCTCCGGGACCGGCTTCCATGCCCGCTATCCTACCTTGTTTGTTCACTTCCCCCGGTTCTGGTTGGTTTCTGCATGGGCTAAGTCCAATGGTGGATGGTTTTAGGGGACAGAATAGGAATTACGTGGATTATTCTTTTTTGATTAGTCCTGGAAATTTGTTTTCGAGTGCTTGTTTCCTTCTCCAAACAATGGGTATTGGGATCTTTTTAATCAGTGAATGGAGTTGAAATTAATGGATATTTGTTTTTGAAAGTACCATTTAGGTTTCTCTTTTCTGCTTTATTATTATTGTCAATTATGATATTGATTTGGAGTTGATACGTAGTAGATATTGTTTCAAAGTAAATTATGTACGGCTGATGAGTTGATACGTAGTAGATATTATGTTTGCAATATCAAGTTACACTGACATGAGCAGCAAAATTTAAATTATGTACGGCTGATGAGTTGATACGTAGTAGATACGTAGTAGAATAGTTCGCTTTGGATAGATCAAATGAATAATTTTATGGTGGATTTTTTAAAATTTTGATGTATCAGACAAATATTTTGACAACCAATTGCAGTTATGTTATTTGTTGTATCATTTTGATGTATCTGACAACTGTTAGCACAGTTAATTACTTTTATGAATGAAAATATATTTATCATAATGTTTGATTATATAATCTTCATGTTGTGTTTTTATTTGTTACATGCTGAATTACATATTTGCAATACGATATTTTTTCCTACTGCATAATTCACTTTGAATGAACAGGTAGTACCTCTTACATATATTCAGTTGTTCATAATAGTTCTCTGACATAGGAATTTTGTAGGAGGGAGTCCACGATAGGAATTTGTGAAGGCAATTGTTGAAGTGCGGTTTGGTTTGTGCTCTCAAGCATGGAGGGGGAAGTGGTTGAGCTCGAGGCTGGAATTGGTCGAAGGAGGTGAAGAAGCAGGTTGCGATTTGGTTACTTGCGATTAATGAAGGCTGTAGTGGTTACGGTGGTTGAATTGATGCTTGGTTGGTTGGTGGTAGTGAAGTAGTGGTGGTCTGTGATATGCATTTTTGTGAAGGTATTTGGTGGATGTTGTGGGTTTTGTTTGGGGTTGGTGACTGTTGTCAGAAGAGGCGGCAGCAGTAGTTTTGAGGGTGGTTGACAGTGCACTGGCCGAAGTGGTGGGGTGACTGGTATACGGTTTGACAGTTGAATGTATGAGTGCTAAAGCAGTGATGGTGGTGGATGTCAGTTGAGTGTTGAATGTAAGTGCACAGAAGTGATATGGCAGTGGATTTCGAAGTTTGTGTCAGAAGTGGTGGTTAAAGTGAGGTTGTAGGCAATGTATGCAAGGTTGGAGAGGTTTGTGTGATAGTGTAGTGGTTAGGTAGAACTGGGCAGAGGTGGTTGATGGATGGTGAATGTTATCTGGCAGAGGCAGGGAGGATGTAATGTAGCTGCAGTAAGGAGTATGTGGAATAGGGTATAAATTGTGCATTTGTAGGTTGATGATGGTTATTCTGTGTGGTTATGTTTGAAGTGGGAAGTGGTTGTTGTAGGAGTTAAACGATGATGGTGTGGTGGTAGGTTGAGAATAGGGGAAGGCAGCAGGTTGGTTTGTTTTGATCAGTGAAGAGGTTTGTAATGGCCATCTGTTCGTTCATTTATAGACAGCAATACAAGAAACAGCTTGTGGAATACCCTCATCTACAATGCTTGCTAATTCCTTGGCCAACACTGATACTACCTTCATACAGTTCAGTCATCTTTGGTTGATTGATTCTAGACAAGTATATCAGTTGTAACTTTTCTGTTTCATGCCTCTAATTTTATTTTTCTTTAGAATTTATTTATGTTTTTCATTCTTTTGTAGAATTATTAAATCTGATTATGTATTTGCCATCAAATTTAATTTTGAATGATAGTAATATTGCATGCAATAATTGTTTGTTATAATAAATAATATATATATATATATATATAGTCTATTTGAGTACTGTAATAATGGTTTCCGAGAATAGTTTTTTGCATCAGGTATAAATAGTTGATGCAATAGAGGGATTAGTTTGCATCGGTTGTTATAAAAAACCGATGCAATAGAGGGATTATTTGCATCAGTTTTCATTACGACCAATGCAATATGGGGGCTATGTCCAAGCAACCAATCATGATATTTTGCATCAGTTGTTAGTAACAACTGATGCAAAAAGAACCTTTTTGCATTGGTTTCAGAACTGATGCAAAAGTGTTAAGCCTGTTGCATCGGTTGCATATGCATCGGTTGTTGAACTGATACAAAAAGGGGGTAAACAACCGATGCAAATGGCCTGTTTTGTAGTAGTGGCTCTACAAGAATGGGAGATTGTTTGTTCTAGATGTTGATGGATTATGAGATTACGAACTATGAGAATGCCATCATTCTAGATTGACTATATATCTCGACAGTAATAAGATGTACTATGATATGAAGCATATGTCCTATTGGGAGGGGATGAAGAAGGATGTCAGGGCATTCATCTTGAACTGCATGAATTTCCAGTTGGTAAAGGCGGAGCATAAGAAGCCAGGTGGGTTGATGCAACCACTTGAAGTTCCTATGTGGAAGTGGGAACAAGCATTGATGGATTTCATTGAAGGATTACCAAGGATCGGAGGAAAGTACGATAACACCTATCACGGTAGGTGGAATAATGAAGAGTGCTCGATTCGTACTCATTAAATCTAATAGAATAACATCCATATTGGCAGCTTTGTATATGAAATGGGTGGTGTGATTCCAAGGTGTGATGAAGAGCATTGTGAGTGACCAAGCTAGTGGGTTTTAGAAAAGCTTACAAGAGGCATTGGGGACGAAGTTGCACCTCGATATAGCTTATCATCTGCAAATCGATGGGCGAACCAAGAGGGTGAATCGTATATTGGAGGATCTCTTACAAAATTGCATATTTGACTTCAGAGGCTCATAGGAGGATCATTTTCATGTAGTGGAGTTCATATACAATAATGGTTACTAGTCTAGTATCGATATGCATCATTAAATCATTGTATGACTGACTGTGTAACGCTCCTTTATGTTTATGGAAATGAATGAAGATTACTTAAGATAGGTAGAAGCACTATGTTGAGGCATAGGGATTTTGAATTCACTGTCGATGATATGGTGTCTGTAAAGATTTCTCCATTGAAGAATGTCGTTCTATTTGGTAATAAAGGAAAGTTAGCACTAAGATTCGTAAGTCCTTTTCCAATAGTAGAGAAGATCAGAAACCTAGCATATAGGGTCGACTTACCCCAAAGATGGCGGACGTGCCCAATATATTGCACGTCTCTCACTTATGGAAATTTGTGCATGGCTCAAGCATGATGATTATACCAAATCAACTTGATGATATCGAGATTAAATCAACAGCTTCAAGAACTTGTAGGCTGATTCATATGGTCAGACATGATAGGAAGCAACTCAGAAGGAAGATGATGGAGTTAGCGATGGTTCAATGAGGTGAAAGTGAAGGTGATTACATATGAGGAATGGGGGAGAGTACGAGGGTTGCATACCCAGAGCTCTTTGTGTGGTAAGGCCTATTTTTTATCATATTTACTTTCACGTTTGATATTATATATGACAGTTTAGTATCTCGCATGCTAGGATATGCATGTCTACATTATCGATTGCATAACTGCTTGTTGATATGTTTAATGGTTGTTTGCGATTGTTAGGCATTAGGGAAACTATGGTTGACTAATCTTTGATTTGTTCGGGGATTTGCAGTGAAATTTCTAAAGGGTGAGAGTGTAAGGATATGTATTTTAAGTATCAGAGGATTGTAAAATATAATTATTTAATTCATTTGAGGTTGTATGACTCTATAATTTTGGAAAATGATTACTAGAAATATTTTTCATCCTCCGAATTTTTATCGACAGTTTTGACCTTGAAAATCTTGTAAACCTTTAATATTTGACAGAAGCTGAATTAGGGTCTGAAACCACTTCCATTAGATTGAAATGATGGTTTCTCTTTCTGTGAAATGATTATAATAGGAAACCAGACTTACCATTTATGGCATATTGCCATTTTAAGTTCAGACCGCTGTGGTATGATTAATGGGTAGTTAATTAGGCCCAAACTTAAGCCTACAAACTCATTTCGGGATTTGTACCTAATCAGGGATGAGGGGATATATCTAATCACTTTTCTTGTTTCCCAAAACAGGTCTCGTCCTCATTAATCCACTTTCCATTAGAAAGCTCCTCCTTTTCATTCTTAATTTAAATTAAACATATCATTAGAAGGTTATTAGCAAAGGGAATCTTTAGATATACTATTTAGCTACTTTGCAATCCGAGCCACTATCGTTCGATTCAAATTTGATGAAACAATTGGCTAGATTAGTTGTTATGTGAGTGATATTATTTCTTCCACTATTTTATACATTCTAATATGGTCAAATTACGGTTTCTAACTTGATTTTCAAAATTTAACAACCTTCAAATGTTTGATCTAATATTAACAACACCTAATAATCATGTTTAAAAATGTAGACTCAAATTTTGATATGATTTACACCATTTGCTCATTATGATCGTCATTTTCTATAAAATAGGTATAGGATGATTGATGTTATTAAATTGTGTTTGGATGATTTGAATATGGTATTTAGATGATATGGAATGATGTTTGATTTTTGGATGAATTGTTTTGATATGTTTCCTATTATTTTAGATAGTTAATAATATGATAGTCTGTCTGGTGCAAACGGCACCAAAATGTTTGAAATACGATGAAATTTGGATGTGACGTGCTTTCTTGGGGTTGTGCTAAGAAAATTTCAGGCAATTTGGAGTTCATTTAGCGCCACAAAATTTGATCCTCAAAACAGATTGGTAGTCAAATTTTTATTGGTGAAAATCAAAATGGTGGTCTAGGGAAGTGATTGGTGATTCTTCGATCCCAAGCAGCAGTTTCGTCAGGTTTTTGGCTACATTGCCTCGGGTCGGGCTCGAGGAAGTTATGGCAAAGGAGTTGTGGACTTAGACAAAATTTGAAGTGGAGATAAAATGTGATCGGTACCATTCGCACCAACTTCGAGTTAGGATCAAGGTGGCTTTGAGACAGCTTGGAGAAAAAGTGGAATGAAGCATGAAGTACTTGGACAACTTTGGCTAAGTATTGACTGACCAAACATGGTCGGTACTAATCATGTCAAGAGTTGGTAAATGGAAGTGTTCCTTGGTGTACATGTATGTGCGTGGTGCCTCAGTGTACATGCATGTGCGTATATTTGATCTTTTGATGTTCAATTTCGATGGTGGCAATGCGGTGAAGGTCAATAATAAAACGTAGAGGAAAAGGAGTGACACTTCAACGTAATGACTTCGGAACTTTGATGAGTTAATTCTACGATCGATATGGACGTCTAGAAGTGTTCTATGATGATAGCTCAATGTTGATGCAGTGATAATAATCCGCTAGGGAGGGTTCATGGAAGGGAACTCATAGATAGAACACTGAAGAATTCAATCGTCGAGAATGGAATGTGGAAGGGTTCTGTGATGATGAATGGAGATGGATGGAGCAATGGAGGGCTTGGATATGCATGCTAAGGGGTCCTCGATACTCAGAGTGTTTTCTAGTGTACTCATAAGCAGGGCTATTGCAAGGATTCTCATTAGGTACTTCATTTTCTACTCTGGATGGAGGAAGGGATCCGTATACCTTAGATCGAGGAAAGGAATCGGGTGTCAGCTATAGGCTGGTATTCGGGTATATAGAAAATTAGGATTTTTCGGTACATCCCTATCAAAGGAATGGTCATACGAGTTATCATATATCCAGGATGCATTGAATGACAATGAGGATTGTTTGATGGATGTTATGTTTGCCATGATTGCTAAAGTTGTTGTTTGTCACTTCAAGGATGTCACATGATATAGGTATCCATAAGCTCGATGTGTAAATACTTGATAGCATACCAAGATGTTTGTATACTTTATGATGATGATAGCAAAGTTGCATATTATAGTTGTTACGTGCTAACTCTTTGGATGCAAGGACATATCAGGTATGATTCTTATACCTTTGTTCCTTATTATATTGACTTTTATAGTATTTTGAGATTTTTTATTGCTCACACCAGATTGTTATCTGACTTGATATTTTATGCATTGTTTCTTATTATCCTAGGTACTCTTAAATTAATAGATTGGATAGCAAGTTTGGCATATACGCGGTGATGTGCAAGGGGAAAAGCAGGAGGTGGCACTTTCTTGTATTATATGTTGCTTGCGGTTGCTTATTCCCCTGTATAAAGGTGTGGAGCCTAGACAGTGTTAGCCATTTTATTTAGAGATAGTTGTCTTGAGTTTATTTCCAACTGTATAAACTATACTACTATTTTGTATAATTTTATGGACCTGAGCACTCCGATATTTCTGGTTCATATAGTTATTACTATCTCACATGTTTTATATCTCTGACGATTATTATATTTTATTCGATGTACTGTGAGATATACGATAGGTTCTGTTATGGTTTTATTTTCTTTTCACCCTTGATAATCGTCCTGTATCGACCGAACACCATAGCAGCGCACTCTTTGGGTATTTTGGGTGCCGGAGGTGTAGGGCGATCCTCACAAAGAACCAAATTTTCTTCACATTTATTTCTAAATGCAGCACCACTGCTATTTTTTTAGGGTCGATAATAATTCATTTGCGTTGTTTACTTCCATTTGCTACATGGTTGGCTTTTTATTCTCATTGTTTACTTTTATATAATTATTTTAAACTTTGTTTTTTCATTTATAAATTTGGCAGTGGAACAATTAACATTGCTTGCCTCTTTTAGAAAAATAACATATACTATGATCATTTACTTTGGTTGCACTCAAGCGTGTGTGTTAATGCAGATCTAAAAATTAGTGTCGTTAATTTGTTTAATAATTATAATATTTTGTTGTATTTTTGGTGAAAATAAAGATTGAAATTTATTTTGTTTATAATTTTGGATTAATGTATATATATATATTATTACATATACCCTAATTTATAATTTTATGGAAGTTCGTTTGTACTATATACATATATATATATATATAAATATTGTTTTATATAAAAAGTTAAAATTAAACACATATGTATATAATAGTGTGTTAAACCTATTTATCTTTTGTGCGTATGTGTGCACACTCTTTTGATCATTTTATGCAAGTCTTGTTATGTGTAAAATCAGATCTCTTATTCGCTTATTTTAAGCTAAGAGAAATTATGGAATATATAAACTATAATGTATGATCCGAATCTAATTCCAATCAGTAGTTTACAAAAGATGAAGGTGGATGGACTTTCCCTTTTCTTTTAAATACTACTTAGATATTTTCTTAGCCAAAGAAAAAAAATTAAATTTGTTTCATTGATATTCTTAGTTAGTATTTGTCTGAATGCAATCTACGTGGCAATATATATATGATACATACACATGTAAATGTCTAAACACACACACACACACATATACATATACAGTACTATAGATATTTGTTTACAAACAATATACACATATTATAGTATATTGAACATATATATGGATACACACACTTAGGCATTTATATCCTCCGCATTCATATGAAATTATCATATGCATATGTAGGAATAATATATATGTATATACAATAGATAATCCCAACACACGCACATGCATATAGATTTATACACATGTTTATACATCATCGTACTATCATGTCGTGCTATGAATATATTAGATATAATCAAAGTAATCATTGAATAAAATGAAATGATGTGGTTAATTAGTTAATCA
Organism: Allium cepa; assembly: GCA_030765085.1. Classification (NCBI taxonomy): domain Eukaryota; kingdom Viridiplantae; phylum Streptophyta; class Magnoliopsida; order Asparagales; family Amaryllidaceae; genus Allium; species Allium cepa. The sequence continues at coordinate 257,777,675 of CM060938.1, read as the reverse complement.
AAAATTAAATATTTTAAATAGAATATAATTTTATTTAAATAGATAAATTGGGTCCAACTGTAGATAATAGGCTTCGTGGGCCCATTAAGATCCAAAAGGGGAATTCTTTTTGAAATTTACCTAGTTCACCCTCTTCCAACACAGATCAGACCCAGCTACGGTGTCGGAGTGCGTATATTGTATGCATTCTAGCTAGCCAGCGTTAAGGGCCAACTAAGATACTTTTCTATCTAATAGGTATCCATTTATCTAGAACAGTAATGTCTAGACTTGGGGTTGGATAAAGAGTATTTTCCTCTCCCCGACTACTAGCTTGGCGTAATGACTTAAGTAAGTCCAAAAGCTTAGTTCAAATGCATGGCCTAGTTTTATTTTAGGCCTTGGGAATAATTTTCATATTAAGATTGGAAAATTCAAAATATATTTTAAATTTAATGTTGAGTTTAAAATATAAATGTGAATTTCGTAAATGTTATAACATAAATTTAAAAAAGTTCATAATAGTTTCGAGAAATTGAATGTTTTTGAATTTTTATAAGCATTTAATTAATTTGATTAATTAAATAAGTATTAGTTAAAGGTTTATATATATATATGTATGTATGTATGTATGTATAATTATATATGTATGTGTAACTATATAAGTTATGGTTGAAAACTTATCTTAAATTGTTGAAGGTTAATTAAACAAAAAGTTTCAAAACTTATTAACACATTTAATTAAAAAGTTTAATTAAATAGATAATTTAATTAATAAATAACTAATCAAATGTTAATTAATTAAAACATATATGTAATAAAATTATAAAGGTTATAGTTTAATAATTTAAAATATTTTGATTTTCTCGAAATGTTTAAGAAATTAAACTGAATTTTTTTAAAGTTTATTAAATATTTGATTAAAATATTTAACTGAATAATTAATTAATTAAATATTTTATATATGTATGTATGTATTGATATCTACACGAAACTATAAAGGTCATAGAAAAAAATTCTTCTTAAATAGTTTAAGATGAATAAAATGAAATTTATAAAATTTTAAAATAAGGTTTCATCAATTTAATTGAGAATTGAAATTAATTAAACACGATTTAGTTTATAAAATATAAAAAGAAGATATATAAGATAATTAAATTATAATACTTATAAATAAATTTAACTTACATAAATATATGTATAAATTAATTTTGAGTGGAACTGAAGTAAACATAAATAGATTTTGGAAACATATATATACATATGGTATATATATCGTGATTTCAGATGTGTCCCACATTTGAATCACATGGATATTTCATAAGAATACATTATTCCTTAAATCAATATCTCTCAAAATATATCAAAGATTATGAACCTTTAATATAGTTGTCTTCTATCATTTATATATTGATGGATTACTTGCATACGCACTAATTGTTCAGCAAACTCAAGCTAGTGTTGCCATGTGTAGTGCTATTAATATATTGCCTACACGTGCAATACAACAAAACAGACCGTTTGCTTTAGTTATTTACCCCCTGTTACATAAGTTCAACAACATAATTTGGAAATTACATGGTAAAATATTTTTATGAAGTAAGAAAATAATTTATTTGGATACATTTTGATTTATATAAAAGTGTCTTGTTATTTTTTTAAAAAGGCTAAAATGATTTATAAAATATATTAAAAATGGTTAAATAATTTTAATAAATCTAAATACTAAAAATAAATAAAATTAAGAATTTACTTCAAAAAGAAAGAGAATTTTATTCCAATTTTAAAGGGAGTTTATAAATTTATTTTGAAATCGGGCTTTAAAGTGTAAATATGGAAGTAATTATTTAATTAGGATAAATTATGGAAAAAAGATTATTTTAAAAGGGGCCTTACACATCAGGTCCCTATTTTTGATGTTGTTATAAGAAAAGTCCATGTAGTAATGAATATGTAAATTAGGTCCCTATTTTTCTAAATCAGAAAGCGCAAACTAGTTTGTAGTTAGCTGATGCAAGGTGCAAGTTAACTTGCTTTTTTCAAAAATTAAAAAATCAAATTTCTTTATTCATACATAATTATAATTGTTATTTAAGTATAACTTTAGTAAATAATTATAGTTTTTCACCATTATTGAATTTTATTGAAATTTTTTCTTCAAAAATTGCATATTCTCTTGCATTTTCTTTCAGAAAAGTGTAGTTTACCTTGCATGTTCTATTTATCAAAAACAAGGACCTAATTTAGATATATATTTCTAAAGGGACTTTTCTTATAACAACATCAAAAATAAGAACCTATACCTTTTTTCTTGATTGTAAAAATCATGGAATGATGTGATACACTTATGGGAAATAAATATGAATTTTATTTAGAGATTTATGCTAAGTGGAATTGGAAGGAAAATAGATTTGTAAAGAAATGAAGAGAAAAAAATAAATAAAATAGAAAAAATGAGCTTATTTGGCCCGCTTGGAGAAAAAATGAGCTTATTTGGCCCATTTCTACACTTAGACAAAATATCCCTCTCCTCACTAATCTTGGGTTGTCTAGAACTATCTATATTGCTTGGAAATCTCCATCTTGGATACTCATTTGCATCCTCCTGTAGCTTAAAGTTTTCGAAACAAAATAATTAAAACCATGACCTCCACTTTGAAAATTAAAATAAAATAGAAATAAATTTCCAAAAATCCCAAATTAAAGTATATCCCTCTAACGCCCTACTACACCACTAGACGAGGAGAAGTTGAGAGTTTGATATGGGTTTGAATAAAATTGGTATATGGTAAATGGTTTGGGCTAAAAATAAGTGGTATACTATTTTGGCCGTGTTAACAACCAAAGCAAATGAGTTGTCTATTGCTTTGGTTCTAAATATAATTGAAATAAATAAATGATCTGTTGGTTTGCAATGGTTTATTACTTCAGTTGTTAATGTGAGATCGACAAATGATACTATTTGCTTCGGTTGCTAACATAACCTAAGCAAATGGGATAAGATAAGAGACACATTGTGTACTAGTGGAGGTGAGATACATGCATATATTTGTTGAGAAAACTAAAGCTTTGTGCATTATACTTAGGTTGTCGAGAAAAGAAAGGTAAGAGTGAATAATCTCTCTTTATTTTATTTATCAAACTCAAGGCCAAGGTCAAGATTAGGATAATGACCAAGTTTGGAGCTATATATGATACAACTGATATAGGGTTATCAATCGCTTGTTGGTCTATGATTTGTTAAGCAAACTTAAGGTTAGAATCTTAAGGCAACCAAGTTCAAACACTCACTAGAGAAATCAAATGATTTCTCTTAGCATTTTAGAGAATATAAAAATCTCATGGGGCCTTATTAAAAAAAATGAAATAACTATATTTAAAAATTTTGATATTGTAAGAGCACATTCCATAAAAATTAAAGTTATATTCTAACAACCCTCATCCAGAAACCCAAAGTAGGGACACCAATGTGCTATAATCACATTGGAATTATCTTTCGACCATAGAGATGGGATCGATTATATTAAACTATCTTAAGTAACAAAGCAGATATCAACTAAAATTAAGAAACACATCATTAAACCATAAGATTAACAATTTATTTCCCACGTTCATGCTCACACATGGATCAAAAATATAACACAACATAGATAATAGTGTTATGTCCAACATATAAAGATGTTGACATAAAAACTTAGTACAGTGAAATCAAAATAACATATAGTATGCCCAATCCTCTTGGTTTAGCTTTGCCGCTTTTATTTGTTCACCCAAATGCATCTTGTCTAAAGACATTGGGACCACATCGCTAAAGCACGGAATAGGTTTTCCCCTTACTATAACATACATTCAATTTAACAATACTCATAGGTATTATTCTTACAAATTTTCCATAACCGAGATCAATTGCCATTTCTCTTAGCATCTCATTCGGTAATAACTTTTTCCTAACCAAAACCCGAAACTCTCTATTTTAGGCTGCCACCGAGGCTATATGCCTTCTGCAAGAGATGCAAGATTTTAGTCTAAGCATTTGGCTGCCACTACGGTCTTATGCCTTTACCACTTCCTTATTTCCACTAAACTCATTTTCGATTTCGATTTCCACTTAGGCCTTACACCTTCACTTTTTATTTGGTTGCCATACCCATCCATGCCTGCTCTGCTTTCATTTTCGGTTTCCACTTTAATCCTTACAATATGCTTATGTATTTCAGTTGTCATTTACTCCTTAAACCTATTTTGATTTTGGTAATTAACTACCACATCGAGCCTTGCGACTTCTACTAAATCTTTGTTTACCACGGCAAAACTTACACTAATTGCTTTCATGCTTTAGATTTCACATTAGGCGTTATTACAACACTTTCGACTATATTTGCCACTTTAGGTCTTACCCCCAATGCTTTCGATTGTTGTTGCTATGTTAGGCCTTACACCTATGCTAGTGGTTTTGGTTGCCACCAAGGCCTTACACCTACGCTAGTGGTTTTGGTTGCCACCAAGGCCTTACACCTGTGCTTTCGTTACCAAATGCCACTAAGGCCTTACTCATGCGCCTTCGATTTATTGACTACCACCTTAGGTGTTATGTCATCTACTGAACATCACTTACCTACCTAGTTGGTCACACATTAGGATTTCATTTTTGTTATTCATTAAGCTACGAAGCTACATTACCATCAATGTTATAATTATTTGTTTCAGTCAACTCAAGCCTCAACAAAATTTCTCTTTTGAAGTCAATTAATTATGGTGTCGACATCTTACCTAAAGCTACGCTGCCCTTCGTAACTACTACCCTCGGTTTCTTTTATGGAAGCCGATCTAAGATTATTTTTTGGCAACTTATGATATTTGAATCTTTACATTTCTAAAACACCTCCTCAATTCAACCTTAGGTTTCGAAAATCACATCCTTTGCCTAAAGTTCATCCTTAATCCCTCTTCGGCCGATACATTTTGTACACATTGGGAACTATTTTCTATACGTCTAGCATTACTTTTACACATGTCCACTTCTAATTAGTTGGAATTGGTTTTTGCTTATGGTTTTAATGTATTTTCCCCACACATTTAGCACAATTTATGAATTTGGTATATTGACAAATTATTAAAATACTCTATTTAATTAAGTTACTTTCCGACCTAATTATATGCCCTTCGGCACCGAGTAAACCCCCTTTTAGCCTAGTGTATTTTCTATGGCTATCCCTAATTTTACTTCTAAATATTAGAAAATGTGTATATGTGTTTTCTTTTTATAAATTCCTCAAACTTCGTATTTCTAACTATTTTCTATAATATACATCTCTCAGATAATTCATATTAATTTATTTACTCATAGGAAAATTCTATAAATCAAAACTCATCTCTATTTAGGTATCCCCAACACCATATTGAATTTTCAGATCAAATGGATTACAAGAAGCATGAAAACCATTCATTATCGATTCGGCCGTGAGAAACTTAGGAAAAAAGGGATCAGAGAATATATTACTCACTTAGATTTCTTAGTTAATTGTCGTTTCTAGATCCCTTAGCATTTGATCTTCTTTTCCTCTTTTCTTGCTTAGGTTGCAACTGTTGCCCTGCCTTTTAGACAAGACCGGGATATCAATAAATTGGCTAAAAAGGATGGATGCCAGGATTGGAGATCGATTGGGAAACAAGGCTATGATTGATACCATCATAAATGTACCAAGCTCTAATCAAGGTGGGATCGATTGGGAATTGTGAAAAGGATTGGAGAGGCTACATTTCAAATTTCAGGTCAGCCGGAGTTCGTATGCTCCAGTTATGGATGGATCAATATTGGCAAGAATTGGTTTTGGATCAATCTCTCCATATCGATCATGGTGACTGTTGATCAAAATGGATGTGTACTGCGGATTGATGCATTCATACCGGTGCTTTCGTATTAATATATAGATGGATATGAATATGGGTGATAGAATCCTTGTACATTCACTTTGGATCATTCGTATCGATAGCATTAGATCGATATGAGGGAAAGAAACAGGTTCATGAATACAGAGCTCGTATCGATGCGCACACATTGATTGGATGGAGGAGTATGTCAAAGCACTTTGTATCGATCAAGACTGGGATTAATATGAAGAATGAAGCAATGGTTTCAGGGACTTGGGTGGGCAGTTCATACCGATCACTTATTGATCAATATGAAGGACGCAATCAAGGATGGATACGAAGAAGGCAAATGGGGATCGATGCGAATAGGGGATGGATTTATGGATATGAAGTGATGGACATAAGGCAATAGAGTATGATGGATACAAACAACATGGGATATGAAGGTAAGGGATCCGAAGATCATGTTGATACGAATTGATGGAGGTGAACTGATGAATCCGAAGCTTTCAGCCCGCTTACAAAATAGAATTTGGATCGATTATATCTCTCAAACCATAAATCCAAATGCTATGAAATTTTCAAAGAAGCTTCCTTATGCATTCAAGAATGTTCATGATTGATCTCCGCTTCATTAGACTATTTTGGATCGATACGAATTGTACTTGGATCGATCCAAAATCAATCTAGAACGATCTGGCTGGCCCACCTGCACAAGAGAGAAGGTATCCCAGATTTTAAGGCGAATATTTTTGGATCTTCACCTATAAATAGCAGTCCTATGACAACTAAAAAAGGATCTCTTTTGATCTTTATGTCGAAACTCTGATATTTTGTTTATTGATGTTCAAAGGCTTGTAACTATAATCTCAATACAAAAAAGAATAAAAGGATTGATTCAAAGTGGACGTAGGCCGAAGATAGCCAAACCACTATAAACTTTGTGTCATCTCTTTCTTTTATTTTAATTTTGCTATTTCTTCATTTTTATTCTCTACATTATCTAGATCTGAGATCTGTGTTAAGATATTGAGGATTTGTGTATAAACACAGATGCTTTCACTACATTTGGGGTTTGGACCAATTTTGGCACAAACACTTTGGTGCTTTCACTGAGCACCCACTATATCGGATTTGGAGTCCAAATTGGAAAGCAAAAGAATCAGATCTAAAGGGAACTATGATAAAGTAGTCAACAAGGAGACAAAGAATGGAAAAGAGTCGGCACGAAGGGAGTCAGGATGCTTCCTTAGGAGCAAATCAGGCATCATTTTTCGTCACCAGAGATGAGATGGAGATGATGATGGGAGCTATGCAGGAAGAATTGTTGAAAAGGCAGGAGGAAATGATGCAGAGCTTTCTTAAATAGTTTGGAAAGGCGGGAGCTACTAGAGTTTAGATCCATGGAGCAGGAACAGAAGGACCTAATAGGCAACCGGATGGAGTGGTTCAGTAGGGGGTAGCCCCTAATCAGCAGACAACTATCAATCTAGATGGACCTAGGCTCGGGGCACACCACCAGGTAATGCTGGACCAATCCACGGAGACATAATAGATGATGCAGCGCAGCCGGGCGCTAATAGGAATACAGGAGTGCATGATGATGTGTATGTACTAGAATTCCCTCGGGGACTCGGGGGGAAACCCTTGGTGGACAACACTGGATTAGCTGAGATTATCAAGCGAACTATGCATGGAGGTTTAGCAAACAGAGATCTGGAAAAAGTAAACAGTAGTCCGTTTACCCTTGACATCAGAATGGCTAAGAATCCATCAGAGTTCAAACAAGCTACTCTAGTGGTGTATAATGGCAGGGTTTATCCTACCGATCATTTAATGATGTACACGAGACATATGGAAGGCATTGGACGAAATTATGGCCCAGTGTTTCCCTCTGTACTTGATGGATATTGCTGCAATGTGGTTCAGGCAATTGGAAGATGGATCTATTAGGACATGGACAGAATTGGTGGAAAGGGTTTTGAAGCAGTTTCAGGTTCATATCAAAAGGCCAAAGAATGCAATGACACTAACATAGGTGAAGCATAGGAGAGGAGAATCGCTCAGGGCTTTTCTAACTCGTTTCGATGCAGTGGTTGCATCGGCGGATCGGCAGGATCCATCGATGGTTTTAATGGCGGAAGTGTCAAGAATCAGGGATAACTCGAATTTCAAGGTATCATTAATACGAAATCCACCAATGGATCTCGGGGAGTTCTTTCACGAGGCCGAAAGATTTCTTCGACAAGAGGATAAATATTCAGATGTGAAGTTAAAGGAAGCCGTTAAGGATAGAGAACCATCCGGCAAAAGCTCGGGTAAGGATAAGGATAAAGGAAAGAGGAAGTTGGATGGCAACTCTGGCAGGGCAAGGAAATGATGGGGAGAACCAAAATTCTCCACTTACACAGGATTGAATGAAACATTAGAGCAGATATTCATGGAGACTCAGGATCGTCTTCCTTACCGAAGGCCAGCAAGAAGGGAACCCTCGAAATGCGAGAGGGCATCCGGAAGGCACTGTCTCTTTCATGATCTGGATGGACATGATACCAATAGCTGCAGGCATTTAAAAGATATAATCGAGGAGCATGTAAGGAGTGGTCAGTTGCGGCAATATGTCGAGGCTTGGAATGCGGCGGTGGAACATGAGCAGCCAACGTCTATCTCAAATGACGATGGCAGAGACCCAGGAATGCTGTAAATTAGTTATCGACTGACAGGGATGATATGAAATAAGTAGCAAACTCTAGGAAGACCGCCAAGTCACTTACTCATGTACGAGGATGAAGATAGCCCCTAGGCATGCTTTAAGATTATGATAAATCGCGACGCTCTAGTTTGTAAAATCTGTTTTTCTTTTTGTTTTGGACATTTGTTTTTTTTGGTTTAGTTTCGGAGTTTGGTTTGAACTCCTGTTTTGTTTGCTTTCTGGTTTGGACTTTGGTTTGGATGCTTGTTTTCTACTTTGAATATTAGTTTGGGTTTCTAGTATGTATTTTTGGTCTTCTGATTTAATCTGGATTTTGGATTGGATTTTCATCTGGTTTTTCGTGAATGGTCATCGGGTATGGATTATGTTTGACATGGGGTAAGTCGCTTCATCCAAACATGGCGAATCGGCTTATTCAAGTCATTGAGTATGGGCTATGCTCGACAAGGGTTCGAAGAGACCAGGATTCGGCCTAGGACTTAAGCCCCATACTATCCATCGGGTACTATTGCAGCTCGTCGGGTGTGGACTATACTCGGCAATGGTTCGAAGTGACCAGGATTCGGCTTAGAAATTAAGCCATGTCATTACTCAACGTTTAGGGACACTGAACCAAGAACACCAAGGTGTTGCTTAATACAGCTCATCAAGTGTGGATTGCGCTTGGTAATAACCCAAAGAGGTTATGGATTCGGATATCGGCTATGAACAACTAAGGATTCGACTAAGGGCCGAAGTGGTCTCGGATTTAGATATCGACCCGGAGAGGTCCTGGATTCGATTATTGGTTATTGGATACGAATGGATTAGAACTCGGTTGTCGGGTTCAAATGGATATGGAATTGGCTAACGATTTGGTTACTTGATTCGGAATCAGATATCGGCTTGGAGTAGTCGTAGATTCGGATAAGGATACGGCTACGACACTTGATAGGATGGTTTGGTAATAGATTGGATTATGGATTGGATGGTCTGGCTATGGGTGGAATATGGACTTCGGATGTCGGATTCGGAGCTATTGAAAACTTGCCTTCTTACCACAATGCATGTTTTGGGGGACAAATGTTACCCCGCCTTTTGGACATGACTGGGATAACAACAAATTGGTTAAAAAGGATGGATGTCAGGATTGGAGATCGATTCGGATACAAGGCTATGATCAATACCGTCAAAAATGGACCATGCTTCAATTAAAGTGGGATCGATTGGGAATGGTGAAAAAGGCTTGGATAGGCTACATTTCAAATTTCAGGTCATTCGGAGTTCGTATGGTCGAGTTATGGATGGATCAATATTGGCAAGAATTGGTTTTGGATCGATCTCTTCATATCGATCATGGTGATTGTTGATCAAAATGGATGTGTACTTCGGATAGATGTGTTCATATTGGTGCTTTCATATCGATATATTGATGGATATGAATATGGGTGACCTAATCCTTGTACATTAGCTTTGGATCGTTCGCATTGATAGCATTAGATCGATACGTGGGAAAGAAACAGGTTCATGAATACAAAGCTCGTATCGATGTGCGCACATCGATTGGATGGCGGAGTATGTCAAAGCACTTCATATCGATCAAGACTGGGATCGATACGAAGAATGAAGCAACGGTTTCAGAGACTTGGATGGGCATTTCATAGCGATCACTTATTGATCGATACGAAGAACGCAATCAGGGATGGATACGAAGAAGGCAATCGGGGATCGATACGAACAGGGGATGGATTTATGGATACGAAGTGATGGACACAAGGCAATGGAGTATGATGGATACGAACAATGTAGGATATGAAGGCAAGGAATATGAAGGGCAGATGGATACGAATTGATGGAGGTGAACTGATGGATCCGAAGTTTTCAGCCCACTTACAAACTAGAACTTGGATCGATCATATCTCTCAAACCATAAATCAAATGCAATGAAATTTTCAAAGAAGCTTCCTTATGCACTCAAGAATGTTCATATCGATCTCCGCTTCGTTGGACTACTTTTGGATCGATATGAATTGTACTTGGATCAATCCAAAATCACTCTAGATCGATCTGGAGGGCCCATCTACGCAAGAGAAAAGGTATTTCAGGTTTTAAGGCATATATTTTTAGATTTTAACCTATAAATAGTAGTCCTATGGCAACTAAAAAGGGATCTCTTCTGCTCTTTGTGTCGAAACCCTGCATTTTGTCCATTGATGTTCAAAGGCTTGTAGCTATAATCTCAATGCAAAAAGGAATAAATAGATGGATTCAAAGTGGAGGTAGGCCGAAGATGGCCGAACCACTATAAACTTTGTGTCTTCTCTTTCTTTCATTTTAATTTTGCTATTTCTTCATTTTTATTCTCTATATTATCTGGATTTTGAGATCTGTGTTATGATATTGAGGATTTATATATAAACACTGGTGCTTTCAATACATCTGGGGTTTGCGACCAATTTTGGCGCAAACAGCAACCACCATTAAAGTTCTTTACGGCTTTTATTTTTAATGTGGATATTGAATGACATGAAAAAAGGGATGTAACTACATTTATTCTTTTGTATGGTTAGGCTATCGGCCTAACAGCCCGCTTCCTTGTTTAATTCATTTTGGTTATGTTTCATTAAATAATAATCTAGACAAGTAAATGTATACCCCAATATTTATAACATTCCTTTACTTGGTTTTGTTATTTAACCCCTTAAATCTTTATTATCATAATTAATCCTTTAATTAATTTATTGTAACGGTCTAATTTTTCGACGCATGAAAGTCGACGTCAATACATCCATTAATATCAAATGCCGAACAATAGAATACCAAAAAACCGAACCGTTAGGGTTAAAGAAGAAGAAGATAGAAGATGAAACAATAGCAGAATCCCACATTTCATAGTGGAACAACATATAATATATAAACGAAAATCTTTAAAATAAAAGCACTATAACAGTTACTGTAATACATCATTAGAGTTTACAACGACACAATACAACACTGGCAATTATTTTAACTTGCTTACAAGAAAATTTGGCTTGCATCAACCTAAACGCAACGAACACTACATAGTATAATAAATACGCCTCGCATCCATCTTTATTCATGATCTTCACAGCAACTTCTTGACTTCGCTCCCGAATAACTAATAACCTGACTCTAGGCTGCTTGTGTGGAAAATTATGGGCACCAAGAGTTTAGAAAGGGAACAATAAACTCCAGGTCAGTCATGAGACTGGTGTGAGATCTAAAAAACAGTTATTTTCACAAAGAAAATAAAAAGAAAACCCGTCATGCTTTTGAAAAATGGAACTACCATAAGGCCTCCCGCCACACACAAAATGCAAGCGCAGAATTGGAAGAGATTTCTCCTTATCATAGTCAAACATGCTTGATACGCAAAATCTCTTTGATATTATTATTAGTGCATAATGCAGAAAACATTTCGAAAGTATAATATTAATCTTAGCCAGCATACAACCAATATTGTGTGCCTACTATAGTTACCATGTTCAATAGCAGGTTACCGCCACATTCCATGGCAGGTTATACAACTAAAACCGTACAGGGCGCGTATTATTTCTTTGGATTTCCAATAAATGGTTAGGCTAAGGAACTTCCTTAAAAATGGGACACCTTTGGAGGGACGCCCTCAAGAACCAAACTGGTTCCCTACCAACACAAAGTCGGGTTACCTCTGTAACTAGATAACACCTACAAGTAAGCCATCCCCGGTCATTACCGACCTTTATCCCGAGATTCACCAACGAATAGCAACAACCACATAGATAAATACCTGGGCTCCATACCATGATACCACCTCTTATCCAGAAGAAAATGGACATACCCTAGGGGTGCGACCCTTAAAAACCTTGCCGCAACATTCCTGTTTCGACCATTACCGTATTGTGAGGTTCGACGAAGTCTCGTCCACAAAGCTACGATTTTCACAAAAGCCATGCTTCAATCAACAAATGATCAGCATCACTTAGCATGCCATATTACCAAATTGGAAGTATATCACTAATAACCATCAACTACATAACCTCTAAGCTCGTAGGTCTCAGAGAAGGGTGTTAAGCTAAGAGAATAAATTCTCTGCCACCAACGGAAATGTATTCGATAGAAATCAGCTTTATATCTCAAAGTGTAATGTCAGACATAAAACCATACAAGTCCTTTTCATATTCGAACAGAGCCGAAGGCACTTCCAAAGAAGTCCTTGAAATCCAGGCATCCACAATCCCGATCGGACTCCCTATCACATATGGAGATCTCAAACTGAAGCAACTCAGTGCAGAGTCATTCGACAGGTTATCCTATCGTTCTCGAAAACACCCGGTCTTCACCGCCGTCTTCAAATGCTATCCATTTCATCGTATCACTATTCGGAATGGGTTATATGACACATAGTCCTCTCCCGGCTAAGCCGAATGGCAGCGCTTAATTTAAAATCACGTGGATATTACAATCACAAAGATTCATCATCAAAACTCGATGTGGGTTTCGGATAACCATCTAAAATCCGACTCCCTGTCGCATCGAAATTCAAATGCCCTTTAACGGCCAATATTGATAATCGGTTATTTAACAGTCAATTAATATTTACAACAATCACCAGATGTAAATAATTTTCCTAATTATTTATTTTCAAAATACCTTCACAAGATATATTTTCACACTTCAACCATTTGAAAACAAATTTCAAATCTCAATCCTTTAAAAACAAATTTCAAATCACTTTTCACATTTCAATCCTTTGAAAACAAATTTCAAATCACTTTCCTCATGTGGAATAAATTTCCAAATATTATTTATTTCCAATGAAAATTTGCCGAGTTCGAATGCTTCAAAATAATTTAAAACACCTTTCCAAAAATATATACATGGAAACATTCAGAATAAAAACTATTTTAAAACACTTTATTTAAAACATTAGTTATGAAAATATTATACTAATATCTCATATAAAAATTCAAGTCCAAACTAATTTTAAAATAAAATTAGTAGATAGGATATAACCATTTTAAATATCCATTTTCTAAAACAAATATCAATTAAAATTTTAAGTAATCACTTCTATAATAATTTAAAATATATCTTTACTTTAAAGATTTTCAAAGTAACCTAAGTAAATAATTTTTTCCAAAATATTCTTCCCTTAAAACCATCTTTACAACTTCAATTTATATATATAAACTATATTGAAAACATACTCGGCTTACCTGGGAATGTACACTTTCCATTCTAAAATGGTTCATTCAAATCAATTTATAAATCTTTCTGGATTTATTTTAAATTTACGTTCCAAATCCATAAATTCCTTTCCACACTTTTAAAAATAAAACAATATTTATTTTTAAAACAGATTTCCCTTTTCTTTTTAAATTCCCATTGTGAATTTAAATTTTCAAATATCAAGTGGATACAATTTTATGATTTTTAAAAATCGATTTTCAAATATTCACTTTCAAACACCAAATCAAATCCCAACTTGATTTATATTTTTATTTTCCAACACCAAAACAAATTTTCCAAATCGATTTCACAAAGAATTATTTTTTAAACATCAAATAATTTTTCCAAATTGATTTCAAAGATTTATTTCCAACACCATATCAATTTTCATATTGATTTCTAAATTTATTTCAGACACTGAATCAAAATCCGAATTGATTTCCCAAAATCATTTCAAATACCAAATTAAATTCCAAATTTATTTTCTAAATTTATCTTCTTTTAAAATAAATTTCTTTATCTCTTCCAAACTATTTAAAATCCTGTTTTAAATATATTCTTCAAACTTTTGAATAATATGACTCGAAATCCATTTATTAAGCCTTTTTCCCACATGTTGGAATTTTATTCAATAAGATTCAAAAATAAAAATTTATCCTTTTAAAATTCCTTCTTTTAAATTTATCCAATTCTCAAAAATAAATTTTACTATGGATTTTCTATTTTAATTCTAAAAAAGCCAATTTTATTTATTTCCGGCATCTTGCGATACCAAAAAAAATATTCGGCTAAACTATAGCCTTCAATGATTTCAATCACAAATATAATCATACACAGATTATAGATAATCAACACACAATGCTGAAACTAATTCAAATATTTGAGGAATCCAGTTGGATCCCTCCAACATGTTTCCCTGCATCCACAGACGTTAGCACAACAATTAAATACCAATTCCACTTCGAGGTGGAATATCACGGTATATGGGATTTATAAAATATCATCCGTTATTATGCGGCGCATAGGGTCTCATCCGCTATATAATGCGGGAAATCAATCACTCCAAATACATATATAATACCAATTCCACTTCAAGGTGGAATATCGCGGTATATGGGTTTAATGTAATATCATCCGCTATTATGCGGCGCATAGGGTCTAAACCAATATAACTGATAATAATTTATCATTCAAGCACACAATCAACAATTTTAAATTTAACCATTTTAAATTAAATCAGAAAAATCTGATTGAGTGAGAAGATCTCACCTTTGACTATGCATGCAACCCACTTCTATTTCAGCTCGTTTTCACGATTTTTAAACCTTGCAACAAACAATTATATGATTTTATTAATATTCGAATAAATCGAATAATTCATCACAATTTACAAATTGCTTAACTAATGATTTAGTTTTAAAACTGATTTTCTTATAATAAATAATTTTAGTAGCTAGAATAATATAAATAAGTTTGTAAAAATTTATCTCCATCATACATCATTTTTTATTTGATCAGTAAATGAATCTAGGTATATATATATATATATATATATTTATTTATTGAATTAAAAACAAAATTAATTTATACCTTCTAAAATAAAACTTCTGTTTACATAAAAATTATCACTGTAAACCTTAATATAAATTCCCATATAATTTTCCAAAGTCCTATATACATAATACATAATTATTGTTTAAACATTTTCTAATATATCTACATTTATATATTCAAACAGAATCCTATATATTTTATTTATTTAAGTTTTTGAAATTATCGTAATTAATCTGAAACATCTGTTAATAGCCTTAAATCGACTTTTAATTAAAATAGAGATTACTTACTACTCGAACGACGCGACACCCTTCACGAGATCGATCTCACGAGCAACCCTCTACCACACTTGCTCACCACCGAACCCACAGCTTCCCCTCGAAACCATCTGCATCACACAACTCCATCCATTCACGAACTTGATCGTACCGTTGCCATCACCGCTTCCCCCTTCCTTCGATGCCACCATCGCAGCCTTATGTAACTCCATCCTCCTTCTTATCGACGCCGCCTTGCCCCTCTCTCCTGCAATCGTGCCCTTCAAGTTCAACTTCCCCTTCTACAAGCTCCAGGCTACACGCACTTAAATCCCCTTGCGAACGAATGCCCCAAAAAATTGCGACACCGCCTGCAGTTGCCATGTCGCGGAGTCGATCGAGATGAACGAGGAGGACGAGCGATTCGATCTCTAGTGGGAAAGTGCTTGGCCAATTCGTGAATCGATTTGATTTCGAACCCCCTTCGATTTGATTTTGAAGATAGGAGAAAAGAATAAGTATGCAGGTTTTTTTATTACAGAAGAGCGGCCATTGATTTTGTTTATTTTGTTTGAACGAGAATTTTGAATTTCGTTTACTTCTTCTGTTTTACAGTCGATTTATTTTCTTTCTTTCTTTTTTTATTGTTAAACGAATGCGTATTATTGTGAACAACACATGCTGAAATTTCCAATACGTGTCTATTTGCTTGATATATATGAATACATATAATTTAAATTCAAATTTAAATTCAAATTGCTCCAATAAACACAACTCAAAATTTCAATTTCCAATTAAGGCGTGCCGCTAGGCGTTCATAAGGTTATACCCCTATTCCAAACACAATGGAAAAGGTTTCGAGTCCAAAATCAATCGTATGAAGAAGATAACTTTTTGAACCCAGCTATTAAATTGAATTTCGATTTAGTTTTTAGCGTATTTGCTTATTGTACGATCAACGATCATTCCGAATGCTACGAAAATTGAAATCCAATAATAATACAATATTACGGATCCAATGGAACTGGTTTCGTCGAATTATGAGACTGTGCCTCGGAAGGCTATTTTTAAATATCGATTTAGACGATCTAAATTCAAAACTGAACAAAGCAGTTTCAAATTCAACTCTGAAGCTTCTATTATTTACAATATTATCATTTTAGTTTTTTCAAGCCTTTAAAATATTTTTAATCAACTTAAAACTGAGGATTCAAATTTTTACCCAACTTCAATAAATAAAATCCAGTAATTAAATTGCCAAATTCATAATTATATTTGAAATTCAAGTTTAAATTAACTTCCAATATTTAAAACCAATTAAATATTTTCAATTTCAAATGTTCAAAATTCTGGGTCGTCAAATTCTTCCCTCCTTAAAAGAATTTCGTCCCGAATTACTAGTTAAGAAGAATGATCCTCAACCCGTTTATTATTTTTCCAAAACCAAAGCGGTTTTGTCAACTTGCCAAAACAAATCTTTTATTAAGGAGCCATTATCACTTTAACTAACTTCCAAAAATATTTCATAGTTCCCTAGCAGTATTGTTTACTTCGTAATTTAAATTTAAATTTAAATTCAAACTTTTAAATTTTCCAAATTTCTCAAAAAAATTCTAACTCTTTAGATTTTCGAAAATTTTCGCCAGCATCTCCTTTGCGCGGCTAGCTTGGTACGACTACAAAATGGCACAACGGGCCCCCATATTCAAAAAGAAAACGAAAAGCCAAGCGGCTAGCAAAGAAAATCATCAAATTTCATATTGAAATTTAAATACGTACCTTTTTCGAGCAAATTAAATTTTATCTTCTGAAATCATAATCCCATTTCCATTATAACACTTGTATGCCATTTAACAACCATATCCAATTTCTACATTCAAAAATCATTTTGCACATTCCATTACAAAGGTTTTAATGTTTAATTCATTCAAATCCGTACGATGTACTTATATCATTCGTACGCAGTACCGAATCCGATCGCTCACTCGATCACACAATTTCACTTCCGAACCAGTATCGTACATCCGACTTCCTAGTGCGGACTCAGATCTGGTTTCTTGATCAGAAACCATCATTCTCTTTGCATAGTTCTGAACTATGATAGAGAATTTCCAGAATCAACCAAAAATCCATATTTAGGTTCGCCGTCGAAAATCGAGTGAAAAATTCCAATCAGGATCGATATAAATATCTCGAAATTCTATGCTCGAATTCTGGATCAAATCGTTGTGCGAAAATAATATATGTATATCCTACGTATTAATTCCAATTGATTAGTAGCTATATCAATTACTTTTCTTTTGTTCACATAGATTTTCATTCACTTATTCACGATTCTTTTTCCAATTCACAATTTCCAGTTTAATCTTCATTCACTTATTACTTAGAATATTTTTTCCAATTCCAAATTTTTCTTAAGAATTTCCCCATTTGTCTCTTAAGTCCAATAAATATTTCATATAACTCTTTATATTTATTCTTCACTTCACCATTGGAGTTCATAACTACTTATATTTAAACTGGATTTCAAATTCCATATGAATTCAATTCATCTGAGACCATATTTATTTGGTCATTCCTATTCGTTTCACTTTCATTTACTTGCAATTGTAAATTTACTTAATCATTCACAATTTTATTTACCACCTTAATAAACTTTATTCCAATCATTTAGTCTATAAGACTTCTCAAATTAACCTTTATCCATATTAACTCAAGTTAATTTTAGTTTAAATCTGAATTTTTTCTAAGTTTTCAAACTTATTTATAATTCCCTAACTATTTTTAATAAGATTCCAGAGTCTTTTCAACCTTTCAAAATCATCTTTGAAATCAAATCAAATTATCCTTTGAATTTCCAAAACTAAACTCAACTTGCAAACAACTTCCATTTAAAACAATTTGGCAACAATTCCTCTCCTGAAGACTCGAAAATAAACATCGAAGATGCTGCAGTCATCACCGAAATATTTTCCAGCAACCGAAAAGAGTTTAGAGCTTTTATCCTTCCAAAACATTTTTTCAGACCTTTGAAAACCATTTTCAAATTCAAGGGATTTTAAACTTTTCCAAATCTCCAAAATTTTCAAAATCATTCAAATTCTTTTAAATATTCCTCTGGAATTCTATTTTAAATTATAAATCATATTTACAATTTATATTTACAAATCCCATTTGTATATGGATTTAATTTCTCAGTTTTTGATTATGATTTCAATTTATTATTCAATAATTAATGATAATAATTTAATATTATCACTTCCTAACATACAAGCAACCATATACTGTAATACCTTACAAAGATTATTTTCTTTTATATCGAAAATAGTTTGGGCAAAATTATTTCATTTACCCGATTTTAAAAACAATACCGTGTCGGTTTATCTTTTTTATGAGTTTAGAAACCCTTATCGATACAGTTGGCCAAACTGCACCGACCAGAATCTATAAACAATTAACCGATAAGTCAAACAATATAAAACAATTTTATATTCACTAACAAATACGCGCTCATATCTATTATTACACTTAAACTCATTTTAGAGTACTACTGACTCTATCTCTAATGAGTAATCCCCACCAGATCCAAGGTTGGCGCTTAACCAACTGCTCTGATACCAATTGTGACAGTCTAGGCTTTTCAACCATCAACAATGGCCACTCTCGATTGGCAGGCTTTTCAACCATCCCATCCCCGCCGTGGCTTACATTGGTACCCTGACCTTGCTTTTACGGCCAGCCTTTCGACACTCAACCTAACCGGTTAGCCAACCCCTCCCCGGGGACATGTAGGGGTAAGAGTCTCCCGTTCGCCACCAAACGCGAAGCGAGAACCCCCTATCACGTTGTATTAAGCAAGGTCAGTCATGGGACTGGTGTGAGATCTAAAAAACAGTTATTTTAACAAAGAAAATAAAAAGAAAACCCGCTATGCTTTTGAAAAATGAAACTACCATAAGGCCTCTTGCCACACACACAATGCAAACGCAGAATTGGAGGAGATTTCTCCTTATGATAGTCAAACATGCTTGATACGCAAAATCTCCTTGATATTATTACTAGTCATAGTGCAGAAAACATTTTGAAAGTATAATATTAATCTTAGCCAGCATACAACCATTATTTTATGCCTACTATAGCTACCATGTTCAATAGCAGGTTACCGCTACATTCCATGGCAGGTTATACAACTAAAACCGTACAGGGCGCGTATTATTTCTTTGAATTTCCAACAAATGGTTAGGCTAAGGAACTTTCTTAAAAATAGGATGCCTTTGGAGGGACGCCTCCAAGAACCAAACTTGTTCCCTACCAACACAAGGTCGGGTTACCTCTGTAACTAGGTAACACCTACAAGTAAGCCATCCTTGGTCGTTACCGACCTTTATCCCGGGATTCGCCAACGAATAGCAACAACCACATAGATAAATATCTGGGCTCCATACCATGATACCACCTCTTATCCAGAAGAAAATGGACATACCCTAGGGGTGCGACCACTAAAAACCTTGTCGCAACATTCCTGTTTCGACCATTACCGGGTTGTGAGGTTCGACGAAGTCTCGTCCACAAAGCTACGTTTTCACAAAAGCCATGCTTCGATCAACAAATGATCGGCAACACTTAGCATGCCACACTACCAAATTTTGAGTATATCACTAGTAACCCTCAACTACATAACCTCCAAGCTCGTACATCTCATAGAAATGTGTTAAGTTAAGAGAGTAAATTCTCCGCCACCAACAGAAATGTATTTGATAGAAATCAGCTTTATATCTCAAAGTGTAATGTCAGACATACAACCATACAAGTCAGTTTCGGGTTCGAACGGAACCGAAGGCACTTCCAAAGAAGTCCTTGAAATCCGAGCATCCACAATCCTTATTGGACTCCCCATCACATATGGAGATCTCTACACCGAAGCAACTCAGTGCAGAGTCATTCGACAGGTTATCCTATCGTTCTTGAAAACACCGGTCTTCACCACCATCTTCAAATGCTATCCATTTCGTCGTATCACTATTCGAAATGGGTTATATGACACAAAGTCCTCTCCCGGTTAAATCGAATAGTGAGCGTTAATTTAAAATCACGTGGACATTTCAATCAAAAAGATTCATCATCAAAATTCGATGTGGGTTTCAGATAACCATCTAGAATCCGACTCCCTGTCGCATCAAAATACAAATGCCCTTTAAACGCCGATATTGATAGTCTGTTATTTAACTATCAATCGACATTCACAACAATCACCAGATTTAAATAACTTTCCCAATTATTTATTATCAAAATACATTCACAAGATATATTTTCACACTTCAACCATTTGAAAACAAATGTCAAATCAATTTTCACATTTCAATCCTTTGAAAACAAATTTCAAATCACTTTTCACATTTCAATCCTTTGCAAACAAACTTCAAATCACTTTCCTCACGTGGAATAAATTTCCAAATATTATTTATTTCCATTGAAAATTTGCCGAGTTCGAATACTTCAAAATAATTTAAAACACTTATCCAAAAATATATACATGGAAACATTCAGAATAAAAACTATTTTAAAACACTTTATTTAAAACATTGGTTATGAAAATATTATACTAATATCTCGTATAAAAATTCAAGTCCAAACTAATTTTAAAATAAAATTAGTAGATAGGATATAACCATTTTAAATATCCATTTTCTAAAATAAATATCAATTAAAATTTTAAATAATCACTTCTATAATAATTTAAAATATATCTTTACTTTAAAGATTTTCAAAATAACCTAAGCAAGTAATTTTTTTCAAAATATTCTTCCCTCAAAACCATCTTCACAACTTCAATTTATATTTATAAACTATATTGAAAACATACTCGGCTTTCCATGGAAATCATTCAAATCAATTTATAAATCTTTTTAGATTTATTTTAAATTTACGTTCCAAATCCGTAAATTCTTCCCACGGTTTTAAAAATAAAACAATATTTATTTTTAAAACAGATTTCCCTTTCCTTTTTAAATTCCCATTGTGAATTTAAATTTCCAAATATCCACTAATATTGATTTTAAACATCTAATCAAATATCCACTAATATCCATTGTGAATTTAAAAATTGATTTTCAAATATCCACTTTCAAACACCTAATCAAATCCCAACTTGATTTCTATTTTTATTTTCCAACACCAAATCAAATTTTCCAAATCGATTTTCCAAAGATTTATCTTTTAAAAATCAAATAAATTTTCCAAATTGATTTCAAAGATTTATTTCCAACACCAAATCAATTTTCATATTGATTTCTAAATTTATTTCAGACACTGAATCAAAATTCCAAACTGATTTCCCAAAATCATTTCAAATACCAAATTAAATTCCAAATTTGATTTCTAAATTTATTTTCTTTTAAAATAAATTTCTTTATCTCTTCCAAACTATTTAAAATCCGTATTTAGAATGAATTCTTCAAACTTTTGAATAATATTACTTGAAATCCATTTATTATGCCTTTTTCCCATATTTTGGAATTTTATTCAATGGGATTCAAAAATAAAACTCTATCCTTTTAAAATTCCTTCTTTTAAATTTATCCAATTATCAAAAATAAATTTTACTATGAATTTTCGATTTTAATTCTAAAAAAATCCAATTTTATTTATTTTCGGTATCCTACGGTGCCAAAAAAAATATTCGGCTAAACTATAGTCTTCAACGATTTCAATCACAAATACAATCACACACAGATTATAGATAATCAACACACAATATTGAAACTAATTCAAATATTTGAGGAATCCAGTTGGATCCCTCCAACCCGTTTCTCTGCATCCACAGACGTTAGCACAACAATTAAATGCCAATTCCACTTCGAGGTGGAATATCGCGGTGCATGGGATTTATAAAATATCATTCGCTATTATGCGGCGCATAAGATCTCATCCGTTATATAATGTAGGAAATCAACCACTCCAAGTATATATATAATACCAATTGCACTTCAAGGTGGAATATCATGGTATATGGGTTTAATGTAATATCATCCGCTATTATGCGGCGCATAGGGTCTAACCAATATAACTGATGATAATTTATCATTCAAGCACACAATCAACAATTTTAAATTTAACTATTTAAAATTAAATCAGAAAAATCTGATTGAGTGAGAAGATCTCACCTTTGACTACGCATGCAACCCACTTCCATTTCAGCTCGTTTTCACGATTTTTAAACCCTGTAACAGACAATTATATGATTTTATTAATATTCGAATAAATCGAATAACTTATCACAGTTTACAAATTGCTTAACTAATGATTTATTTTTAAAACTGATTTTCTTATAATAAGTAATTTTAGTAGCTAGAATAATTTAAATAAGTTTGCAATGATTCGACTATAATCAAAGAAGAACTTTTATATTGAAGATCCACAGTATTCTCAATTCAAGAGAACTGCGTAAATCAGTCACGTTGATATTTTCTATTTGACCTTAGTTATATTAACCAACAGAAAATTATCTAGTGAGTCGTCCGTAGTTATCCAATAACCATTAGTACGTAACCCTTAGGTGACCCAGCAGTCATGAGTAATACACTGCCCAACATTTGGAGAGCGTTACATACTCCAATCTCAACGGATACATCGATATCCAATCTCGATGTATCTTAAACAGGAACATTTAAAATGATATATTTGTCTCGTTGCGATAAATTACTCACGGTTACAACACTTTGTAACTACTATCACAAAATACATCGTTTATGCATTTTTTTTATTAAATACACTTTTAATTAAGTTAATTAATTAATATAATCACATTATATCGAGTATATGATAGGAAAAAAATACCTTTTATTTCGAACAAAATTGATCAATGAGTTAGATATATGTTACAAATTACATAATTTCCCCTTAGGGCATACCCCCAACTCTATCATCTACATCCCCCACTCAGTATGTATTACTCTGTAGATTCATGATACAAGCTTAGAAATGGTTATTTACCACCTTATTATAATGAACGCTAGCATGTTTCAGACTTTCAACAAAGTCAGAATGTTCCATAATCACATAATGAAAATTTCAATTTTTGCCATTACAGTCTGCGAATGGTCGTGGGAAGAACATTTGGTATTTGAAAAAGAATTTCAACATTTCGGAAAACAAGCACATTCTATCGTTGAAAACTGTGTTATTCACAATTTTATTAGAAAATTCAACGGTACGGATACTGATTTTAAACAAAACAGTCAATGAAGAAATTCCACAAAGTTATGCTGAAAATTGACATGCACATCTTCCACACAGCTGGAGTGGTGAAAATTCATCAAATAAACAACAGACTGTTGCAATGGATGATGAAATTAGAGACGCTTTGATTGCTACAAGACGACGTTGATTTATGTATTCTTTTACCACTGTCTTTCGGTTAAAATTATGTGTATAGTTGTATTTCGATTAAAGTTCTATGTACTTTGTACTCCGATCTATCATATATAGTTGATAAATGTTTAATATTAATCGGTAATTATTACTATTTATTAATAATTAGTAATTACAAGTAAATAGACATAAGGAAGAAGTTGCAAAATAATTTAGTCTGAAGGACAATAAGATTTTTTTTCAGTCTGAAGGACATTTTTTTGTGTAAACTGAAAATGATAGTTACAACTATCATTCTGTGATTTACACTAAAAAATGTCTTTCAGCCTAAAAAACAAAATTCTTGTCTCTAAAAGTAAATTTTTCTCTAACTTTTTCCTCCAGCCTTAAAACCCCTAATAATTAATTAGTAATTATTACAAAATAAAATAAAATTATCTCTAGAAAAAGCACAAATAAATTTTACACTCTACTAAACCTACAACTAACCTCCAATAAAAAAAGTTATTTGCGAATGCATTCAAAGAAGTGCATACTTCGAAAATAATTTTTTTAGATTAGTTGTATATGACAACTTTAGAATATATTTTGAAATCGAGGTTTTAAAGAAGAAATTCATAAATATGGGTATTTCTCTAAATTTCACTATGTTAAAACCATAGTTTTGAAGACCAGACCGTTGATCAAACCGCGTTAGTCCAAGGTCGAAGGTTTTGATGGTTCGACCGATCACACCGTCAGAACCGTGCTAATTTTTAATTTTAATTTTTCTATGATAAGTGTAGGATGGTTATATTTTAAAGCAAAATTTAACCTATCTTTAACTAACATGTTGACAGAATATATTTTTTCCTGAAAAAATGATGAAAATATATAATTTATAGATTAATTTTACTGCTTCCTTATTATAAACATTGTTCATTATTAAATGTTGCACCCAGTAAAACCTGTATAACTCACTTTTCACTTCCTATTATACAAGAAAACTTCAAATTATAGCACAATGTCTAGATGTTTTAGTTTTTAGTGACCAAATAAATCAACAGTTATATAGCAATGCTGCATCATTTGTTAAGTTTCTCATTTTCTAGTTGTCTGTACCTGCTTCCGTACACCGAAAATGAAGATTTTCAAACCATTAAAGTCTCACATCATCTATTGTAGGAATAACAAAGATATTTTCTATTATAAATGATGAGCTGTTGCTCTCCAGTAACATGAATTCACAGTCTTCAAGAATTTCTGGAGGGTAACGAGTGAATTGGCTAAACAGAAGCAGATTTTTATCAACCGCACGGCTCAATTCAACTCCGGACCGGATTCCAATATGGTTCACGGTTTTTAAGGTTGAACCCTTGGTCCGGTCCAGTTTTCAAAACAGTGGTTAAAACCACTAAATTGTGTTTTCCTTTTTTAATATCAACATCCAAATATTCCTCCGTCCTAAATATTTAAGATGATCATTTCATTTGTCAATGAATAATCATATCATATCCAAAAATTTAACCAAATAATGTAAAACCGGAAACAAAAATTCTACCAAAGCTTTGCTACTGGATTCAATCATTCACCTACTCATTTCTTTTTTATAAAATTATTCCCTCGTATTTTTCTTTCTCTGGAACAAAATGGCCGGGAGAAAGCGCAGCTTAGTTATGGACCAATGCCAGCACATATATCCGCGTTTGGAAACGATAATTTCATCGAATCGTCCATATCTGGTCAATCCAACGAGCGAAAATATCCAATACTTCATGTACCGGATCGCTGCTAGCCTATAATACAACCTCTTTAGCGGTTTCAATACCAAGCACTCTATTCCCCACAGAATAAACTTCACCTAATTTCCAAATCAAATTCCAGGGTTTCAAAATGTCAGGAAGAGGAAAGGGCGGCAAGGGTCTCGGCAAAGGAGGTGCCAAGCGCCATCGCAAAGTTCTCCGCGACAACATCCAGGGTATCACGAAGCCCGCCATCCGACGCCTTGCGAGAAGAGGAGGTGTGAAGAGGATAAGCGGTTTGATTTATGAAGAAACCAGGGGTGTTCTTAAGATATTCCTTGAGAACGTGATTCGCGATGCTGTCACTTATACCGAGCACGCCAGGAGGAAGACCGTCACCGCTATGGATGTCGTTTATGCTTTGAAGAGGCAAGGAAGTGTCAGGGCTCCTTTGGTCTGTCTGTTTGGTCATGGTGAAGAGTATATAGTGGTGGATGACTGAAAACCAGAATGTGTATTGTAGAAGCAGGAAGACGAAGATGCCCAGCAAGAAGATAGGTAGAGACTGGATGGCAATGACCAGAGAAGAAAAAAAGAAAACGAAAAACAGAAGTTCAGATGGAGGTTGACAAGGGAATCCAGAGAGTAAAAGAATGAGAGAGTGTGGAATAAGGAAGAGATTGTAATAGAAATGATGTAAGAGCAGATTGTATAAGAAAGAAGAAATAGAAGAAAGTAAATATTGTAAGACAGAGAGATAATAAAAGTTAAAATGAAACTGTTATTTCTTTTCACACCTTTTTTGTACATCTGCATGTCTCTATTTATAATGCAAAGCTACAACGGCTATATTATGCCAGCTCAGACCTCTTGACTATTTCAACATCTCAAATAAAATTACAAGTGATATTCTTGTGGAAAAATGATATATACATATTCTTCGTGCATGTGCACACAGCGTGCACACATAATTTTCTTCATTCCCCTTTAGCCGCACTTCCAGTTATTGCTTTATTCAAGGCTTCTTCATGAACTGACATTACTTCAGATGATACTGTAGCTTGCTCTACCCTAACTTCCTCTAGATCTGATACGTGGACTGATTTGTTGCTGCATACAAGTGCAAGGAGACCGATATTATTACATTTCCCTTCCCCTTCAAGTATAGACCTTGTCCCAAGGTCTAGAGTTGGAAATCTTTGGATCATAGGCCAATAGTCTTCCCAGGTCGCTTCTTCTTCAGTTTTACCCTTCCATTTTATCAGGATTTGTACCACAGCTTTACCTTCTCGGGGCACCATTCTTCGATCCAATATTTTTTCTGGTTCTTGAACTTCTTCTACTTCATAACTAGGAAGATCTTCCCGAATTACAATATGACTTCCCACTTTCTTTTTCAATTGTGAAACATGGAATACGGGGTGTATCTTAATGTGGTCTGGTAAACTGAGTTTGTATGCCACTGTTCCTATAGTTTTCTCAACTTGGTAAGGGCCATAGTACCTAGGAGATAGTTTATGTGTTTTCTGATTCCTGGCAGTAATTTGTTTATAGGGTTGTAATTTTAAGTATACCCAATCCCCAACGTGAAATTCTCTTTCCGTTCTTCGTAGATCAGCATATTTTTTCATTCTTTCTTGTGACATCTTCAAACTATCTTTTAAGAACTCCAACGTGATATCTCTGCTGAACAAAATTTCCTCCACTTGTTCTACTTTAGCGGTGTTAGGGACGTAAGATAATAAGGTAGGTGGATCCAGTCCATACACTGCTTTGTAGGGGGTAGTATTTGTTGATGACTTCCATGTTGTATTATACCAATATTCTGCTAAGGATAGCCAGTCAGCCCATTCATGTGGCTTATGTGACACAAAACATCTTAAATATCCTTCTAATATCTTGTTGATAACCTCGGTTTGTCCATCACTCTGGGGGTGGTATGCTGAGCTCATTTTAAGGCTACAACCTTGTAGTTTAAAGAGCTCTTGCCAAAAGATGCTAGTAAACATGGCATCCCTATCGCTTACAATTGATTTTGGCATGCCATGTAGCTTGAAAACCCCATTGAAGAATACTCTTGCAATGTCTTTGGCAGTGTATGGGTGACTGAGAGGGAAAAAGTGGGCATATTTGCTCAATCTGTCGACTACCACAAATATAACAGTGTGCTTATGGCTTTTTGGGAGACATGTGATGAAATCCATAGATAAATCTTGCCAAATATTTTCTGGTATGGGCAGTGGGTTCAGAAGGCCTGGCATTAAAATATTTTCATTTTTGAATCTTTGGCATATATCACAAGACTTGACAAATATTTCTACAGTTCTTTTGAGATGTTTCCAATAGAATACCTGTTTGATTTTTTTGATAGTTCCTTTAATACCAGTATGGCCTCCCAACGGTGTCGAATGATGCTCTCCTATAAGTATGTGCAGCAGTGCTTCTAATTGGTGGTCTATAAGCAACTTTCCTTTATAAAAAATGAGTCCCCCTACCAGTTTGTATTTTCCCTCATGCATTTCCTTATTGTGTATTTTTGTAAGCTGCTGTTGGTACCATTCTGAGGCTAGTAAAGTCTCTTTCAACGTTTGTAGCCAAGGTGTCTGAACCACAGATATTGATTGTACGAATAATTCCTTGCCGTTGAGTTCTTCTCTCCTTGATAAAGCATCGGCTATAATATTTTCTTTGCCACTTTTGTACTCAACCTTATAATCGAAGCCATGTAGTTTGGCAAGCCACTTGTTCTGAACTCCTGTGTGTAATTTTTGCGAGAGTAAATACCTCAAACTCTGATGGTCAGTTTTGATGATAAATTGTCTTCCCAAAAGATATTGTGACCACTTCTTGGTTGCAATGATGATGGCCATCAGTTCCTTTTCATAGGTAGAAAGTGCTAAATTATTTCCTTGTAATGCCTTGCTAAGATAAGCCAGTGGTTTTCCTTCCTGTAATAAAACAGCACCTATACCTTGCCCACTGGCATCGCACTCAAGAGCGAATGGTTTAGAAAAATCAGGCATGACCAATATGGGGGGGTTAACTAAACATTGTTTCAGCTGATTAAAGGCCTGCTTTGCTTCATCGGTCCATTTGAAAGAGTTTTTCTTAGTCATGTTGGTCAGTGGCCTTGCAATCATACCATAATGCCTGATGAATTTTCTATAATATCCAGTTAAACCCAGAAATCCTCTCAACGCCTTTAAATTTTTTGGTAAAGGCCAATCTATAACTGCTTGTACTTTTCTGGAATCTACTGCCACACCCTGTTGTGAAATAATGTGACCCAAGTATTCTATAGTTTCTTTTGCAAAGCTGCATTTGGGTAGTTTGATCACGAACTGGTTGTCCTTTAACACCTGAAATGTTAACTTCAAATGCTTTACATGCTCAGACATAGTCTGGCTATAGATTAGTATGTCATCAAAAAATACTAACACAAATTTTCTTAGATATGGTCTGAAAATATCATTCATAAGAGATTGAAAAGTTGATGGAGCATTTACTAAACCAAATGGCATAAATAGAAATTCATAATGTCCATCGTGTGTTTTAAATGCTGTCTTATGGATGTCATGATCACACATTCTAATTTGATGATAACCAGATTTCAAATCAAGTTTGGAAAAATACTTAGAACCATGCAACTCATCAAATAAATCTTCAATCAAAGGTATAGGAAACTTATCTTTAATAGTGAGGAGGTTGAGACTTCTATAGTCAATGTAGAGTCGCCAAGTGCCATCTTTTTTTCTGACCATCACTACTGGAGAAGAATAGGGGCTGCTGCTATGTCTGATGATGCCAGTATCAAGCATGTCTCTGATAATTTTTTCCAGTTCATTTTTAATTTGGTGGGAGTGCCGGTACGGCCTCAAGCAGACTGGTTTAGCATCAGGTATCAGTGGTATATGGTGATCATGCCTTCTATGTGGAGGGAGGAAGGGCTCACTACTAGTCACTTCAGGAAATTCTTGCAGGATATTTTTGACCTCATTGGGAATATTTACATCAGATAGCTCCATATTGGAATGGTTGATTGTTGAAGAACACAGCATCATAGTAAGTTGGCTCTGTGAACATGCCTTATTTAGTGACTTCTTGTTTACTAATTTCACTTCCTGCTGTTGTATGCCTTGCCATACATATGATTTTTTGTTATAGACAAACTTGACTTGCAACTTTTCTAAATTTAGAGTGATTTCCCCCAAATTTTTCATCCATTGAGCACCTAGAATTACTTGGCAGCCTTCTAAGGATAGTGTTAGCAGATCTACTGGCATCCTACAACCTTGACATTTTAAGATAACATCATGACATATACCAGATCCCTGAAGCTTTTCCCCATTAGCGACTACCACCTCATAAGTTTTGGACTCATCAATCTGTAGCCTTAGTTTTCTTGCAAGTTGTTCATCTATGAAACTATGGGTTGAACCAGAATCTATGAGAATCTGTACAGGCTTCCCTTTGATGCTACCCTGCACTTTAATTGTAGTGAGTGCTGGTATCCCACATATTGCTTGCAGTGTTATAGTATGAGTTTCTTCTGTTGCCACATCATCGGAATTTTCCTCATCTTCATCCCTAGTTTGGGCATCTTCTTCCTCTAAATTATCAAAAGTCATAATTCCTTCCAACACATGGACCTGTGGACTTTTACATGTGTGTCCCTTATGCCACTTTTCTTTGCAACCATAGCAGATATTCTGTCTCCTCATCTCAATCAGTTGGTTAGGAGTCAGCCCTTTACGTTTTGCCATATTTTCAATATAGTTGGAATCCCATTCCTTGGTCTTTGGATTATTGCCTTGCTGACTGGGATATGGACTTGTCAGGTTAGATTGAATCTTAGGCAATACACGAGCAGTTTTGCCTCCTTTCTTGGATTGAGACCATACACTTTCAAACATTTTAGCCAAAGAAACTGCCTCTCTAAAGTCCACTGGTCTAGAGGTCATAACATCAAACCTTATTTCTTCCTTGAGACCGCCTATGAATCTGTCCAACAAGAATTTGGGTGGTAGTGTCTCAATGGTGGTTTGTAGTCCCTCAAATTTGGAAAGATAAGCAGAAACTGTAGTTTGTTGTTTAAGTTTGGCCAGTGATTCGTATG
The DNA here is from genome assembly GCA_030765085.1 of Allium cepa. Taxonomy (NCBI): domain Eukaryota; kingdom Viridiplantae; phylum Streptophyta; class Magnoliopsida; order Asparagales; family Amaryllidaceae; genus Allium; species Allium cepa. The sequence continues at coordinate 257,746,883 of CM060938.1, read as the reverse complement.
GCCTATCCATGTCCTCTGAATTGAATCTAACCAAGATTTCTTCTCTAAAGATGGACCAAGTTTCGTGATTAGCTACATTTCTTGTATACCAATTGTACCATTTCAAGGCATCTTTCTTGAGATAAAAAGATGAAATTTCAACCCAGAAATACTCTTCGGTCTGATGAAATCTGAAAAATTGCTCGACTTGACTAAGCCATTCATGAACCATCTCATCACCAGAATATGTGGGGAAGTCAAGTTTAAGATTGGGAAATGGCGAGTTTTTATTCCAAGAAATAGTTTCTTGATGGGGCTGATGGTTATTTGGAGGCTGGGAAAGATTATTGGGGTTTGCAGTGCTTGAGGATGGGATATTAGTATTAACTCTAATAGGTGGAAGGGGCTGTACGGGAACAGAAAAGGAAGAGGTCACTTGATGGGGATTTGATGCTAGAACTCCATGTATAGGTGCAGGCGTATTCGAGGTAAGAGGATTGGTCGCTGATTGCATTTTGAGTTGTTGTACATCCAGAGCTAGTGCAGTTAAGACGTTGTGTATTCCTTCAAACTTTGTGCACAGTTCCCTGGTGGATTGTTCCAAGCTATGAGCAACATTTTCCAATTTTCTTAATGAGTAATAATTTCGATTGTTGATTTCTTCTTGTCTTCTCCACGCCTCATCTTGTTTTTGATGTTTAGATTCAATGCTGGAATTATTGTTAAAGCTACAGTCAGGCTGGTTGTCGAAGGTTTCCCCAGCCCGAGGCTCTGATACCACTTTGTCAGGGCTCCTTTGGTCTGTCTGTTTGGTCATGGTGAAGAGTATATAGTGGTGGATGACTGAAAACCAGAATGTGTATTGTAGAAGCAGGAAGACGAAGATGCCCAGCAAGAAGATAGGTAGAGACTGGATGGCAATGACCAGAGAAGAAAAAAAGAAAACGAAAAACAGAAGTTCAGATGGAGGTTGACAAGGGAATCCAGAGAGTAAAAGAATGAGAGAGTGTGGAATAAGGAAGAGATTGTAATAGAAATGATGTAAGAGCAGATTGTATAAGAAAGAAGAAATAGAAGAAAGTAAATATTGTAAGACAGAGAGATAATAAAAGTTAAAATGAAACTGTTATTTCTTTTCACACCTTTTTTGTACATCTGCATGTCTCTATTTATAATGCAAAGCTACAACGGCTATATTATGCCAGCTCAGGCCTCTTGACTATTTCAACATCTCAAATAAAATTACAAGTGATATTCTTCTGGAAAAATGATATATACATATTCTTCGTGCATGTGCACACAGCGTGCACACATAATTTTCTTCATTCCCCTTTAGCCGCACTTCCAGTTATTGCTTTATTCAAGGCTTCTTCATGAACTGACATTACTTCAGATGATACTGTAGCTTGCTCTACCCTAACTTCCTCTAGATCTGATACGTGGACTGATTTGCTGCTGCATACAAGTGCAAGGAGACCGATATTATTACAGGAAGAACTCTATATGGGTTCGGAGGTTAAATCGTTCAATTTCGTTATTAGGACTGGTTACGTTGTTTAAGTCTTTTTTCTTTCTGTTTTATTGGGATTTCTTGTGGTGCGCTTTTTCATATTTGGTCAGTTGGATGCATCCGTGACATTAGTGATGAACTCTACTTTGTATAAACGTTCTCTTGGCCATTTCCTATTTTGTTCGTAACGTATCTGTGACGTTAGTAATGAATTATACTGTGTGGACAATGATCTCTTGGCCATTTATTTTGATTTTGCCATAACATTTGTATTTGAATTTATTTTTTGAGGTGCTAGAAACCGTGACTAATTTGTGGTAGTTTCCGTGACTACCAAATTACACTGTGTAGACATCCAATCCCATGAGCTGTTTGTTTTGTATAAGCGAGCTTTGTCTTTAGAAGATGCACAGTATATCAGATAGTATAATGTATTGGTGCAGGTTGTATACTCTTATTTGTATTGGGCTACCCGCAGGCCTATTAGCAAGTTTGCTCTTATAAATACATGTGCAGCCGCACTATCTTTCGTATTGATATATTGAATAAAAACAATTACAAAATATATCAGTTTCTCATACGCTATTAGAGCCATTAAATCACTTAACAGCAAGGCTTGAACCATCTTTAGCTAATATATCATAATCTCATTAGAAAGATTTCATCATCTAACATTGAAGTTACACTGTTTCACAACTCCTGCAACAAAATCTTGAAGAATACATGATTTGAAAGTAGTGCCATGCCAAGAAGTGGAGTATCAATTAAAATCTAATCCTATAACACTCCTCTGGCTGCAATAGTTTCATCAGTTTGCTCAAGATATTGATTCATTGACTTGAAGTGCTGTGCCAAGATTTCAATTGTCAGAAAGCAGTCATCATACAACTGGTTCTTGTTGCACTTCTTCATCTAGTTAGTTTTATCCCCCTTCATCCAGTCTTGATTCAAAAACCATCCAAAATCAGTCAAATGCCATCCAAGATCTCAGCTTGATGAATCCAACTATCTGCTTTGGAAATTTCAAATTGAAACTGCAATCAAAGGTTATGGATTGTTAGAATATGTTTTTGGTACTCTAATCACCCTACCAAGATTTAATGTAGATAACGAAGGAAAATTAGTTAGAAACAAGGAGTATACAATACGTAAAAGACAATATAGTTTGATTAGTTCTTGGTTATTGTCATCCATAAGTGCTAGCCTTCTACCACAATTAGTTGGGTGCAAAACTACTCGTGAAATTTGGCACAATATTGAACAAATATTTAGCTCACAATCCGCAGCTAAAATAATGCAATACAAGAGATATTTACAAAATTTAAGGAAGTATAATACAAGCATGAGAGAGTACCTATCTAAAACCATATAACACACATAAACTTGAATATAGGTCCAAACGATGTACAATTCTGGGTATGCAACAAATAAAAAGGATGTAAGATATATATATATATATATATATATATATATATATATATATAGGCATGTGATATTTAATGAGCATACGTTTCCTTTTAGCAGTGCAGATATCAAAACAACACAGAAGATTCATAACTCAAAGCACTCTATACCTCCAATATTACCTTCACCAGAGATAGTTATACCACTTCAGTATGTAAGTAATCACGGGAGGGACGACATCAATCCTCAGCACATAGTGCCCACAGTTGAACCAGGTCAAGAATGGATTGAAGTACCGGCAAGCCTTGACAGTGTGAGACCTGACACTAATCATCATTCAGATCCATGTCAAGTATTTAATGACTCTTAGTCATCCAATACTCAACAAGAGATCAATGCAAACGAAGACAATTAGCCATCTGTACCTGCAAATACTGGTCACCACATGATAATAAGAGCAAAAAGTGGTATATTCGAACCAAAAACATATAATATTTAATCTGACATCACTAAGCTAAGTAAATATCAGCAAGCAGTTTTGGATGACAACTGAAAACTACCATGAGGATGAATATAATGCACTGATAAAGAATAAGACATGGGATCTTGTATCTTTACCAGTAAATAAAAATATGATAGGATGCAATTGGACATACAAACTGAAAAAAATCCAGATGGTTCAATTCTTGAATATAAAGCAAGGCTGGTGGCAAAAGGGTATTCACAACAAAATGTATTTGATTTTATTGAAACTTTTTCTTCTGTTGTGAAATCCACAACCATCAGAGTTATTTTAACAATTATGTTGCATAAAAGTTGGACTATCAAGCAATTAGACGTTAACAATGCTTTTCTTAATGGTGAGCTGCAGGAGGAAGAATACATGGAACAACCATATGAGTTTATAAAAAAGGGCAATGATCAGCTTGTATGAAAACTCAATAAAGCACTCTATGGGCTTAAGCAAGCACCAATAGTTTAGTTTGACAAGTCGAAGTCAACCTTATCAAGACATGGCTACAATTCAACTAATCTGATAATTCCTTATTTACTAAGTTCTTTAATAATACAATAAATGTTGATGACTTTATTATTACAGAGAACATCAAGTCAGAAATCATAAATATCACTCAATGCCTAAAAGAAGAATTCTCAATCAAAGATTTAGGAGAGCTAAATTACTTTCTAGGCATTGAAGTCAAAAGAACTTTGGATTCAGAAATACATCTAAATCAGAGAAAGTACATCATTGAGATACTGATAAAAGCCAAGATGGAAAAGGCAAATCCTCTTCCTACTCCAATGACAAGCAATTTACATCTCTCAAAAAATAGAGGAGAATCAATATTGAATGACAAGCAATACAAAAGTATAGCGGGTGCATTGCAATATGTCACAATAACTAGGCCAGACATTTCATTCGGTGTAAACAAGGTGAGTCAATTCATGCAAAGACCTCTTGATGAACATTGGAAAGTAGTAAAGAGAATTTTAAGATATCTAAAGGGGTCAATCAATCAAGGTCTAATTCTGCAATCAAGTGTGACTCTATGTATTAATGGTTATACCGACTCCGACTGGGAAACATATCAAGATGATAGAAGATCTACAGCTGGCCATCGTATTTTCTAGGCAAGAACCCAATATCATGGTGCTCAAAAAAACAACTAACTGTATCAGGGTCCAGCACAAAGACAGAATTTTGAAGCATTGCTAGTGCTATAGCAGAAATCATGTGGTTAATGTCTCTGCTAAGTGAACTACAAGTAAAATTAAGCAACAAACTAACTCTATGGTGTGATAATCAAAGCTCAATATCCCTCACAGCAAAACAATTTTTACACTCTTGCACAAAACACATGGAACTTGATCTTTACTTTGTAAGAGAACAAGTAATAAGCAGGAATCTAAAGGTCAGATACATACCTTCAATTTACCTGAGGCATTTCGACTTAGCTTCTCTCTCAATCAAACTTCACTAGATTCATGTGAGAGCTCAATGTGGATGAATCTGACATCAAACTTAGATCGCATGCTTCGATCTACATTCTAGAAGTCATTAGAGATGAAAAGAAAACTCAACAAAGCCTTGTCCCTCAATTCAACCCATGAATCGCCAGCGTCTTCTCATATAGGCCACAGCTTGGGTCTCAAACTTTGATTGAAGCTCCAAGAAAGAGGAAATTTGCATTCGAATGGTTAATTTTTCCTGGCGGCACTCAGATTTGTGAAATTCGCATACAAACCCTAACCCTAAGTTGGGTTTGAGGGGGCATATAAACGAATGAACTTTGTCTTCAGAAGATAAACAATATATCGGATAATATAATGTACTGGTGTGGGTTGTATACTCTTATTTGTGTTGGGCTACCCGTAGACCCATTAGCAAGTTTGCTCTTATAAATACATGTACAGTTGCACTATCTCCGTATCGAGATATTGAATAAAAACAATACAAAATTTATCAGTTCTCTTATATGGTATTAGAGCCATTAAATCGCTTAACAGCAAGGCTTCATCCATCTTTTTGCTAGTATATTATAATCTCATCAAAAAGATTTCATCATCTAAGATTGAAGTTACACTGTTTAACAACTTCCGCAACAAAATCTTGAAGAATACATCGTTTGAAAGCAGTGTCGTGCCAAGAAGCACAGTATCAGAGAAAATCTCACCATATAACACCCCTCTGGCTGCAACAGTTTCATCAGTTTGCTCAAGATATTGATTCACTCACCTGAAGTGTCGTGCCAAGATTTCAATTGTCAGAAAGCAGCCATCATACAACTGGTTCTGGCTGCACTTCATCATTTGGTTTGTTTTATCCCACTTCATCATTTTATTGATCTATACTCTCCAATATGGCTGAAGAAAGCAGTAACAATGCCAATTCATCCAGTCTTGATTCAAAAACCACCCAAAATCAGTCAAATGCCACCCAAGATCTCAGCTTGATTAATCGAACTATCTGCTCTGAAAATTCCAGATTGAAACTACAATAAGAGGTTATGGATTGCAAGAATATGTTTTTGGTACTCTAATCACCCTACCAAGACTTACTGCAGATAATGAAGGAAAATTAATTAGCAACAAGGAGTATACAATACATGACAGACAATATAGTTTGATCAGTTCTTGGTTATTGTCATCCATTAAGTGCTAGGCTTCTAACACAATTAGTTGAGTGTAAAACCACTCATGAAATTTGACACACTATTAAACAAATACCCAGCTTACAATCCGTAGCTAGAATAATGCAATACAAGAGACAATTATAAAACTTAAGGAGAGATAATGCAAGTATGAGAGAGTACCTATCTAATACCATACAACACACATAAACTCGAATATAGATCCAAACCATGTACATTTATGAGGTATGCAGCAAGTCAAAAAGGATATAAATGCCTTGATAGCAATGGGAGAATATATATCTAGGCATGTGATATTTAATGAGCATGAGTTTCCTTTTAGTAGGTAAGATATCAAAATAGCACAAAAGATTCATAACTCAAAGCATTCTATACCTCCAACGGAGATAGTCATACCAGTTCAGAATGTAAGTAATCATGGGAGGGGTGACATCAGTCCTCTACACACAGTGCCCACAGATGAACCAGGTCAGAATAGATTGAAGTACCAACAAGCCCTGATAGTGTGAGACCTGATACTAATCATTATTCAGATCCATGTCAAGTATTGAATGACTCTCAGTCATCCAATATTCAACAAAAGATCAATGCAGATGAAGACAATCAGCCATTTGTACGTGAAAATACTGGTCACCACTTGATAACAAGAGCAAAAAGTGGTATATTCAAACCAAAAATATACATGAATCTGAGATCACTGAGCCAAGTACATATCAGCAAGCAGTTTTGGATGACAACTGGAAAACTGCCATGAAGGATGAATATAATGCACTGATAAAGAACAAGACATGGGATCTTATACCTTTATTAGTAAATAAAGATTTGATAGGATGCAATTGGACATACAAACTGGAAAAAAATCCAGATGGTTCTATTCTTAAATATAAATAAAGGCTGGTGGCAAAAGGGATATACAACAAAATGGATTTGATTTTAATGAAACTTTTTCTCCTGTTTTGAAACCCACAACAATAAGGGTTATTCTAACAATTGCCTTGCATAAAAATTGGACCATCAAGCAATTAGACGTTAACAATGCTTTTCTTAATGGTGAGTTACATGAGGAAGTATACATGGAACAACCATATGGGTTTATAAAAAAGGCAATGATCAGCTTGTATGCAAACTCAATAAAGCACTCTATGGGATCAAGCAAGTACCAAGAGTTTGGTTTGACAAACTGAAGTCAACCTTATCAAGACATGGCTACAATTCAACTAAATCTGATAATTCCTTATTTACTAAGTTCTTCAATGCCTAAATGAAGAATTCTCAATCAAGGATTTTGGAGGGCTAAATTACTTTCTAGACATTGAAATCAAAAGAACTTCAGATTCAGAAATACATTTAAATCAGAGAAAGTACATAATGAGATACTGATAAAAGCCAAGATGGACAAGGCAGATCTTCTTCCTACTCCAATGACAAGCAATCTACATCTTTCAAAAAATAGAGGAGAACTAATACTGAATGATAAGCAATACATAAGTATAGTGAGTGCATTGCAATATGTCACTATAACTAGGCCAGACATTTCATTGTGTAAACAAGGTGAGTCAGTTCGTGCAAAGATCTCTTGATGAACATTGGAAAGCAGTAAAGAGAATTTTAAGATATCTAAAGGGGTCACTCAATCAAGGACTAATTCTGCAATCAAGTGTGACTCTATGCATTAATTGTTATACTGACTCTGACTGGGAAACAGATTAAGATGATAGAAGACCTACAACTGGCTACTGTATTTTCATAGGCAAGAACCCAATTTCATGGTGCGAAGAAAACAACCAACCGTATCAAGTCTAGCACAAAGGCAGAATTTCGAAGATTGCTAGTGCCATAGCAGAACTCATGTGGTTAATGTCTTTGCTAAGTGAACTACAAGTCAAATTAAGTAACAAACCGACTCTATGGTATGATAATCAGAGCTCAATATCCCATACAACAAACCTAGTTTTATACTCTCGCACAAAACACATGGAACTTGATCTTTACTTTGTAAGAGAACAAGTGATAAGCAGGAATCTAAAGGTCAGATACATACCTTCAACTTACCATAAGGCGGACATGCCGACTAAGCCTCTCTCTTGATTGAACTTCACTAGATTTAGACGAGAGCTCAACGTGGATGAAGACGACATCAAACTTAGATCGCATGCTTCGATCTACATTCCAGAAGTCATTAGAGATGAAAAGAAAACTCAACAAAGCCTTGTCCCTCAATTCAACCCATGAATCGCCAGCGCCTTCTCATCTAGGCCACAACTTGGGTCTCGAACTTCGACTGAAGCTCTAAGAAAGAGGAAATTTGCATTTGAATGGCTAATTTTGCTAGCGGTGCTTAGATCTATGAAATTCACATACAAACCCTATCCCTAGTTTGGGTTTGAGGGGACGTATAAGCGAACGAGGTTTGTCTTTCGAAGATTGACAATATATCGGATAATACAATGTACCGGTGCGGGTTGTATACTCTTATTTGTATTGGGCTACCAGCAGGTCCATTAGCAAGTTTGCACTTATAAATACATGTACAACTACACTATCTCCGTATTGAGTTGAATAAAAACAAGTACAAAATATATCAGTTCCCTTATACTTTATAACACTGGATACACTCTGTACTTGGTTTTCCTTGTGTTCCTCCCAGTTATTTAGTCATATCCAATTAAGTAATTTTTAAATAGCACAGCGTAGCTCATTGCTGTCAAATTACCAGGGATATAATGAAAATTTTGCAGGGTTAAAATTGTTCATGGTAAAACAATGTCCTAAACCGTATGTCTAATATGCTTTGATTTGGAACATTGTAATTCATTGATGATTAAATTGGTTAATAATTATTTGACCTAGCTTTTGTACTTAATTACTAGCTTGTCAAAGTTTTTGTACCATTCGTTTCACTTTTAGGCAAGCACTTCATAACTTTTCCTAGGTGGTAGCTAAGTACAAAAGCTAGCATGATACCATTTGATAGAACCGGGAGTCAACATGTTAATTTCGGTCATATTCCTGTGAAGATCAATTTGTTAGTCTTTCCTATAGGAGAAATGCTAAGCAATAGGAAGAGCCTGTACTTTTCACTTGATTAGTAGAGAGTTTAGATCCATTAACATTAATGGTTGGATTCTTAGCCAATGATTGATGTATACTCTCCACCAATCATGTGTAGTATACAAAACACATCTTACATCTAGGAGTGTGGAATGCTTTTAATTTTATTACACTTATGACAATCTTTACTGCGTTATTTTCAACTGATCAAAATGATATTAATATAGATATACATCTTTATCACATCCATACATCCTGTGTATTATATGCATAAGTTGTATGTGCATCTTGTACGTGACACATGAATTAAGGGACGATGGTCCACACTAGTGAACTAGTGCGGTCTGGAGCTGCTTTTTACCTCAAATGTGACAGTCCGCAAACCCGTACCCCTTGAGTCAACACTATTCTCCATCATATCAACTCAAAGTGAACATAAATACAAACCATTAGGGTTAAAGAAAAAGGAGGTAGAAGAAGATAGAAACAACATCAGAATCTCACCATCGTAGCAGAATAAATATAATATATAACAATATCTTTAAAACACAAAGAAACCTGTACTGATTTATACATTACATCATCAGAGTACAACTCAATTCAACAACACAATAAATATCCAAATGCTGGACTGTTATATAAACTTGTCCTCAAAACAGTATACACGGCGAAATAAAAATCAAGTACGAAAGTACGTCTCGCCATTCGGCTCGTCTCCTGAGCTCCACAGCATCATATCCTGTATCCCATAATACTCTGTCTGACCCGAGCATTATAGTTAAATAACACCCGAGTCAGTCTGAAAAACCAGTGTGAGAAAACACACTCAATTGGATTATTAAATTTTTTAAAATACTTCGATATCAAAGATATCTCGTAAGACCACGCCACAAATAAACATGCCGGGTTTTTACCTTTCGATAACCAAAACATTTCTTATAAAATCCTCTGATATTATAATAGTGTCTATATACAAATACTTATCTCTACTACTAATAAAGAAAATTAATTGAACTAATCTACTCGGTGTCATTTCGAAATTCCAAAAATGCCCTTACTTTTCCTTTACATATTTGCGCTCAAACAAAATATCAACGTATACAATAACACAAACAGCCCGTGTGCGAAGCACGGGCCCATGCTAGTTCAAATAGCCGAAATTGTTACATTCATTAAATTCCAGCTAATAGATATACAAACAAAACCGTAAAGGCACGTAGCAAAAATGGATTTCCATCAATAGCATGGCTACTGGGGTACCGTCCGTCACAGTACATGGTCTAGATCACCGTACCGAGTATCCACCCTGATCCCCTGCATCACAAGACCAGAGCTACCCCTTACTGGATAGTACGAATAAGTCCACCCCACGGTTGGGATCAGCAACCGCCACACAACCGAAATAAAAGGGACATCTAGACAGGGATGACCTTACCCTAATTGGTTGCTAGCCACTTAGCCTTGTGTGCACCTCCCCTGTTTTAGCCATTCCCGGTTGATGAGGCTCGAGGCTATGCGTTACCTTTTTAGCACACTTTCAATTAGAATGATCATCATCATCTTAACGATGTTCTGAAAGCATTCATCCATACAAGTCCGTTCCGGGTTCGAACGACCGAAGGCACTGCTCCTACTACATCCATTTTGGAATCACCCTCAGGATTAGTAGCGATTAGCCCTTGCACTTCACTACTCCATCTTCAATTCCAAGCTGTTGTCTTCCTCACGAAAATGTTTAAACCAGATTGAAGTGGTTTAAGGGAAATAAATCCCAACCCCGGTCTCTTCGAAACGATCAGTGCATTGTCCATTGTTGATAGTCGGTTATTTAACGATCAAATAGCATTCACAAATAACCATCAGACATTAATAATTTCCCAAATTATTTATTAACCTTAAAATATCTTCGCAAGACATATTTCCACTTTTCAACCTTTTGAAAACAGTTTCAAACCACCCTTCTCTCATGGAATAAATTTCCCAAGTATTTATTTATTTCCACCGAAAACAATCAAGTCCAAATACTTTAGATTTTGAAACAATTTAAATCACTTCATCCTGAATTATACTTTAAAACATTTAAATTAAACTACTTAAACACTTTATCCAAAATATATACTTTAAAAATATTTAAAATATAACTACTTTATAACATATAAAACTAAATTTTAAAATAAAAGTTAAGCCAAACTAAATTTAAAATAAGAGTTACTAAATTCTAAAACTTTAACCAAACTATCTTTAAAATAAAACTATTTTATAAAATATAAATATTAATAATTATCTTTAAAATCATGATGCTAGTCAAACCTTTCAAATAATTACTAATATAGTTAATTTTAAAATAAATGTTCACTAAAATTTAAATAACTTAAATAATAATTTCTTAAAAACATTCCTTTAAACAACTTTAAAACTTTAACTTATACTAAAATCTGCTTTGAAAATGTACTTGGCTTTTTAGGGAAATACACTTCTCATTATCACACCTTTAAAAACAAACCACTATTTATTTTTAAAACAAGTTAACCATTCCTTTATAAATTCCCATCGTGAATTCATACTTCCAAATATCCACTGATATATTACTTCACTTTTATAAACCCTGTTTATAAATTCCATGGTCTCATCCTTCCTTAAAGCACAGTTTCAAACACTTTATCAATCTCCAAATCGATTTCCAAATTACTCCATTTTGAAATAAATTTTCTATACTTCTCAATTTATTTCAAAACCATTAATTTCAGATTTTACTTCTTAATTATGATCTAAAAATACCAATTTCATTTTTTTTTAAATTCCTTCTTTATCCTTTCCAATAAATTTAAACCTTGAATTTTAAAATAAATTCTTTCTTCCTTTTAAATATTATCACTTGAATTTATTTATTCAAAATATCTCTTTTCCCATACTTTGGATTTATTTATTATAATTTAAAAATCAACTTTTATTCTTCCCAATTATTTTAATTATCCAAATTCCTTATAGTTATTTTATATAAAATTACCTTTTTATTCACTTTAAATATCCAAACTTCATATATATATATATATATATATTTCAATTCTAAAAATTCCAATATATATCTATATTCAACCAAGCTAGAGTATTTAATAAATTCCAATTCCCAATATGATCAATATAATTCATCACAGATCATCACATAATCATATCGCTGAATATATAAAATAAATTCAAACGTTTTGAGGAATCCTGTTGGATCCCTCCTACCTGTTTTTTTTCCTTGCATCCACAGATGTTAGCACAATATAATAATACCAATTCCAATTCGAGGTGAAATATTACGGTATACGGGTTTATATTATCTCATTCGCTATTATGCGGCACATAGGGTCTCATCCGCTATATAATGTGGGAAATCAATCACTCCAATATATACTATATATACTACTATATATATATACTACCACATCCAAACTGGTAACAATTATCAATAAAATCAACAACCAATAATTTAAATTTAACTGTTTAAATTTAAATATTAATTCAGATGAGTGAGATTAACTCACCTTAGATTTTAGTTTGCAATCTGCTCCACCTCGACTTGTTTTCTTCACGGTTTTAGACCTTGTATAAACAATTCACGATTTATTACTATTTGAATAAATCAACAATTAATCCCCATTTACTCATTTAATTTTTAACTTATAATTTGAGTTAAACTATTTTTTCCCCTTGAAATATTCTGTAACTAAAACAATTAGATGAACCAGTTAAACAAATTAATTACCTTAACACATTGTTTATTTTAAAATTTTAAATTAAAAATGTATATATGTACATTTATTTTCCTTTTGAGCTACATATATTCTAAAACTATATAGATTTCAAAGCTAACTTTTATAAAATCTCTTCAACATCTTAAAATTCTATATCTTCCTAAATTATATATATATCCGTTTTAAATCTACACAGTTTAGAACTTCAGTTTACAATAAAGTTAAATCAAAACATAGATTAATTTTATTAATCTAGATACGTATATATTTTTAATCAAATTAAAAGCAAAGTTATTTTACACCTTATTGTAAATTTAAACTCTTATTCTTATATATATATTTATTTCCTATAACCTATATGTATATATAATAAATAAATTAACTAAATACCTTACTACTCGACCTCAAGATCCCACCCTTGAGTCTCGGATCCTATGCGACTTTGTCGCCATATTAAAACGCCGCGGTACATAGATATCCTGTCGTAGCCATCCCTAGCTCCGCTCGAAATCGAGCTTTGTCCTCCATCCTTCAGACTTTCGAACCGTCGAACCTATGCCCCCCTTGTGCGTGCATGCGCGCGCGACACTGAGCTTCCCTGCACTCGAACAGCAGCGCCCTAAATCTCCTAACTCGAGCTCGAACAAAGGAGTCGCGGAAGAAATCGTGAATGCCAATAGTTAGAAATTTGAGAAGGAACAAATGGATTTGTATTAGGGAATTTTAGATTTAGATAGGCTCGACATTTATTTTCTGGCGTTGATTTTATCTCAAACGAAGAAGGATGGAAAGGGGAAGATAGAGTTCTGAAGAGGATAAGGAAGCCATACTTTGTTTCATCGATCTGATTCCTTTTCGTTTTGTTCGAGTTTTAAATTTTATTTTGCAACGTGCTTAAAATTTTATCACATGAATGACCAATGGAGGAAACATTGTTTCTTTTTGTACAGGTGTTGGAGTGATATATCTTATATTATTTAAATTTAAATTGAAATCGTCTCGGTTCCCGCAACTCACAATCTCGATCTCTGATTGAGACGTGCCGCTAGGAGTTTATAATGTTAAACCCCTATTCCGAACACAATGGAAAAGGTTTTGAGTCCTAATTCAATCTTATGGAGAAGATAGCTTTTGAACACAGATATTATATTAAATTTTCGATATAGATTTTAGCGCGTTTATCTACTGTATGGCCAAGCGATCACTCCAAACACAGTAAAAATTGAAATCCAATAATAATACACTATTACGGATCCAATGGAACTAGTTTCGTCGAATTCCGAGACTGTGCCTCGGAGGGCTATTTTTAAATATCAATTTAAACAATATATTTTTAAAACTGAACAAATTGCTTTCAAATTCAAAACACATCTGTTATCTCTAATATTATCGATATGAATTTTACAAGCCTTCAAATTATTTTTAGCAGGCTTAAAACTTAAGATTTCATATCTTACCCAATTTCCAATTATTAAATTCAATAATCTAATTGCCAAATAAACAGTGATATTTGAAATTCGAGTTAAACTAACTTTCAAATATTTAAAATCAATTAAGTATTTCAATTTCAAATATCCAGAAATTCACGGGCCGTCACATTCCTCTCCCCCTAAAAGAATTTCGTCCCAAAATTAACTAGTTAAGAAGAATGGTCCTTGACCCATTAACTACTTTCCCCAAAACCAAACAATTTCCAACAACTTTCCCAAAACAAATCTTTTGACACAATCACTCTTATTAATTTTCCAAACTCTTCCATATTTTCAAACAACATTATTTACTCTACAATTCAAATTTAAGTTCAAAACCAAATTTTAAATTATCAAAATTTTCTCAAAATTTTTCTAACCCCCTAAATTTCTAAAAAATTTCGCCAGCGTCTTGCGTGGCTAGCTCGGTAAAAGTACAAAATGCCTCTTCGGGCCCCAAATCTCAGAAAAAAACAAAAAGTCAAGTGGCTAGACCAGAAAATCATCAAATTTCATACAGAAATTCAAATACATACCTTTGCCAAGCAAATTTCAATTTATCTTCAAAAATCCCAGTTCCCTTTTGCTTTTTAAACACCTGTATATTCTACTAAGCAATAACATCCAATCATAGCTTTCAAAATCATTTTATACATACAAAAGTTTTCATATCCATTTTATTCATATCCTTACGATGCACATATATCATCCGCACGCAATACCCAATTTGATCGCTCACTCGATCCCATAGTTTCACTTTCAAACTAGTATTGTCCACCCGACTTCCTAGTGCGGACTCAGATCTAGTTTCTTGATCTGAAACCATCATTCTCCTTGCATAGCCACAAGTATGATAGATAATTTTCAGAATCAATCAAAAATCTATATCCAGAGTTCCCAATCGAAAATCGAATGAAAAATTCCAACTCGAATCGGTATAACTACCTCAAAATTCTGTGCTCGAATCTGGATCAAATCGCTATAGGAATAAAATAATATACGTACATCTTACGTATTTTTGATTATTAACTATATCAATTCTCTTTTATTCACATTATTATGATTTCTATTCAATTATCCACAATTATCTCATTTTACAACTTTATTACCTTTATTCAAATATTAACTTAACATATTTCCACTACCTAATATACTTAATAACTTCACCATTCCTTCTTAAGTTCAATATAACTATTTTATATACTTCTTATAACTATTTTTACTTCATCACTTTTGTTAATCTATACTTTTACTCAAATTTTCATTTCAAATTCATTTGAATTCAATTTCTCTTTCATCTTTGATATTGAATTCTATTTACATTATCTCAACCCCTACTTAATTAACCATTTCTCTAATTAGTTCCACTTCCTAATTTATTCCTATCTCAAACCATTTTTACTTCCAAACTTTTATTATTTTAGTTCATTTAGAACTAGTTCTACAACTTCACTCTACTCAATTAAATTTTAAATTTTAATATTCAGTTCTCAATTTCATTCAGTTACAACCAAATAAATTTCCAAATCTCAATTCTTTTATTCAAATTTCGATTCCACTTGATTTAAAATTTCCTTCCTTCCATCCATTTATTCCCAAACAAATTTAATACTTCATTTTATACAATAAGATTCAAATCAAATCTCATTCCAAATCATTTTCTTACCTACTTAAATCAATTAGTTTACCCACTAATTTTATTCCAGTTCTTTATTTTATTTAGCCAAATTTTGACTAACTTCCATTACACACAATTCAAATTTATTCTCAATATTCAGTTTCCAATTCTGTTTACTTGCAAATGCAAATTCATTTATCTATCCACAATTTTATTTTCAACTTAACTTTTTATTTAAGTAACTATTTCTCTTAGTTTCCTTAGACTTACTTTAAATTCACTTTTACTTAACTATATTTAATTACACTCTAATCCAATTCAAATTTTAAATTTCTATAAGTTTTTCAATCTAGTTCCATTCCATTTACTTACCTTCTTTAGTTTTATTTAGTCCAACTCAACTATATTTTCCATTTTACTTTATTTAACACCATTTAAATTTAATTTCAATATCCAGTTTCAATAACTTATAAGTTCCCAAACCTACTTATAAATCCATAAACATTTCCAATTTACTTCCAGAAATTTAAACAATTTCACAACTTTTCAAAATCACCTTTGAAATCAATTATTTCTTTGAATCTCGAAACCAAACCCAGTTTTGTAAGCAACTCTAATTTAAAACAATTTGGTAGCAATTCCTCTTTTGGAAACTCAAAAATGAACATCGATGATGCTGCAGTCATCATCGAAGTTATTTCCCGTTGACTGAAAGAGTTTAGTTCTTTTACCTCTTTAAAGCATTCTCCCAAATATTATTAAATTCCAGATCTCACCAGATTCCAAATCCAAATCAAAATACTTCTCATATACTATCACCATTATCTCTCCAAAGCTTAGAAAACCATTTTCAAATCCAAGGTTAAACCTTTCCCAAAATTCCAAATTCCAAATTCATTCCATTCATATCCAAATATTACTTTGGATTTTTTTCTCTCTCAATTTTCAATTATAAATCACATTCATAATTTACATTTCAAAATCCATTCTATTAATGAATTTATTTCCTTCACCTTTGATTATTATCTTAACTTCTTATTCAATTTCACATTTAAATGATAATAGTTAAATATTATCACTTACTAAAAACCGAGAAACCATATATTACTATAATAATTGCGAAAAATTATATCTTTTAGATACAAAAAAATAATTTGGGTAAAATTATTTCATTTACCCTATTTAAAACAATACCGTGTCGGTTTATCTTGTTTAAGAGTTTAGAAACCCCTATCGATGACATGGCATCCCACACATCGACCCGAATCCATAAACACTCAACCGATAAGTCAACACAATATAAAAACAATTTTTATATTCACTAACAAATACGCGCTCATACTATTAATACACTCAAACTCATTCCAGAGAACTATGGACTCTATTCAAATTAGTAATCCCCACCAGAGCCAAGGTTCTCGCTTAACCTTCAGCTCTGATACCACTGTGACAGCCCACAAACCCGTACCCTTGAGTCAACACTATTCTCCATCATATCAACTCATAGTGAATGGAAATACGAATCTTTAGAGTTAAAGAAGAAGGAGATAAAAGAAGATAGAAACAACATCAGAATCTCACAGTCGCAGCGGAATAAATATAATATATAACAATAGCTTTAAAACACAAAGAAATCTGTACTGATTTATACATAACATCATTAGAGTATAACTCAATTCAACAACACAATCATTATCCAAATGTTGGACAGTTATATAAGCTTGTCCCCAAAACTGTATACACAGTGGAATAAAAATCAATTACGGAAGTACGTCTCGCCATTCAACTCGTCTCATGAGCTCCACAGCATCATATCCTGTATCCCATAATACTCGGTCTGACTCGAGCATTATAGTTAAATAACACCCGAGTCAGTCTAGAAAACCAACGTGAGAAAACACACTCAATTGGATTATTAAAGTTTTCAAAATCCTTTGAAATCAAAGGTATCTCGTTAGACCACGCTATAAATAAACATGCCGGGACACTCAATTGGATTATTGAAGTTTTCAAAATCCTTTGAAATCAAAGGTATCTCGTAAGACCACGCCATAAATAAACATGCCGAGTTTTTACCTTACGATAACCAAAACATTTCTTATAAAATCCTCTGATATTATAATAGTGTCTATATACAATACTTATTCAAATAGTCGAAATTGTTACATTCATTAAATTGCAGCTAATAGGTATACAAACAATACCGTAAAGGCACGTAGGGAAAATGGATTTCCGTTAATGGCAGGGCTACTGGGATACCGCCAGTCACAGTACGTGGTCTAGATCACCGCACCAAGGATCCACCCTGATCCCCTGCATCACAAGACCGGAGCTACCCCTTACTGGATAGTCCGAATAAGTTCACCCTACGGTTGGGATCAGCAACCGCCACACAGCCAAAATAAAAGGGACATCTAGACAGGGGTGACCTTACCCTAATTGGTTGCTTGCCACTTAGCCTTGTGTGCACCTCCCCTATTTTAACCATTCCCCGTTGATGAGGCTTGAGGCTATGTGTTACCTTTTTAGCACACTTTCACTTAGAATGCTCATCGTACTCCCGACGATGTTCTGAAAGCATTCGTCCATACAAGTCCGTTCTGGGTTCGAACGAAACCGAAGGCACTATTCCTTCTACATCCATTTTGGAACCACCCTCAGAATTAGTAGCTATTAGCCCTTGCAATTCACTACTACATCTTCAATTCCAAGCTCTTGCCTTCCTTATGAAAAATTTCAAACCGGATCGAAGTGGTTTTCGGGAAATACATCTCGATCTGGTCTCTCCGAAACGATCAGCGCATTATCCAATGTTGATAGTCGGTTATTTAACTATCAAATAACATTCACAAACAACCATCGGACATTAATAATTTTTCAAATTATTTATTAACCTCAAAATATCTTTGCAAGATATATTTCCACTTTTCAACCCTTTGAAAACAGTTTAAAACACCCTTCTCTCATAGAATAAATTTCCTAAATATTTATTTATTTCCACTGAAAACAACCAAGTCCAAATACTTTAGATTTTAAAACAATTTAAATCACTTTATCCTAAATTATACTTTAAAACATTTAAATTATACCACTTAAACACTTTATCCAAAATATACACTTCAAAAATATTTAAAATAAAACTACTTTATAACATATAAAACTAATTTTTAAAATAAAAGTTAAGCCGAATTAAATTTAAAATAAGAGTTACGAAATTCTAAAACTTTAACCAAACTCTTTAAAATAAAACTATTTTATAAAATATAAATATTAATAATTATCTTTAAAATCATGATACTAGTCAAACCTTTCAAATAATTACTGATATAATTAATTTTAAAATCAATGTTTACTAAAAATTCAAACAACTTAAATAGTAATTTCTTAAAAACATTCCTTCAATCAACTTTAAAACTTTAACTTATACTAAAATCTGCTTTGAAGACGTACTTGGCTTTTTAGGGAAATACACTTCTCTTTATCACACCTTTAAAAATAAACCACTATTTATTTTTAATTTTTTTTATCCATTCCTTTATAAATTCCCATCATGAATTCATGCGTCCAAATATCCACTGATATATTACTTCACTTTTACAAACCCTGTTTATAAATTCCATGGTCTCATCCTTCCTTAAAACACAGTTTCAAACACTTTATCAATCTCCAAATCAATTTCCAAATTACTCCATTTTGAAATAAATTTTCTTTACTTCTCAATTTATTTCAAAACCCATTAATTTTGGATTTTACTTCTTAATTATGATTTAAAATTTTTTTAACTGAAAATACCAATTTCATTTTTTTTCAAATTCCTTCTTTATCCTTTCTAATAAATTTAAACCTTGAATTTTAAAATAAATTCTTTCCTCATTTTAAAAATTATCACTAGAATTTATTTATTCAAAATATCTCTTTTCCCATACTTTGGATTTATTTATTATAATTTAAAAAGCAACTTTTATTCTTCCCAATCATTTTAATTATCCAAATTCTTTATAATTATTTTATTTAAAATTACCTTTTTATTTAGTTTAAAAATCCAAAATTATATATATATTTCAATTCTCAAAATTCCAATATATATTTTTAACCAAGCCAGAGTATTCAATAAATTTCAATTCCTAATATGATCAATATCATTCATCACAGATCATCACATAATCATATCGCTGAACATATAAAATAAATTCAAACGTTTTGAGGAATCTAGTTGAATCCTTTCAACCTGTTTTCTTCCATGCATCCAGATGTTAGCACAATATAATAATACCAATTCCACCTCAAGGTGGAATATCGTGGTATATGGGTTTATATTATCTCATCCGCTATATAATGCGGGAAATCAATACATACTATATATATACACTACCACATCCAAACTAATAACAATTATCAATACAATCAACAACCAATAATTTAAATTTAACTATTTAAATTTAAATAATAATTCAGATGAGTGAGATTAACTCACCTTAGATTTTAATTTGCAATATGCTCCACCTCGACTTGTTTTCTTTACAGTTTTAGACCTTGTTAAACAATTCAAGATTTATTACTATTTGAATAAATCAACAGTTAATCCCCATTTACTCATTTATTTTTTAACTTATAATTTGAGTTAAACTAATTTTCCCCTTGAAATCTTTTGTAACTAAAACAATTAGATGAACCAGTTAAATAAATTAATTACCTTAATACATTGTTTAAAATAAATTTGTAAATTAAAAATGTATATATGTACATTTATTTTCATTTCGAGCTACATACTAAAACTATATAGATTTCAAAGATCTAGCTTTTATAAAATCTCATCAACATCTTAAAATTTCTATATCTTCCCAAATTATATATATATATATATATATATATATCCATTTTTAATCTACATAGCTAGAACTTCAGTTTACAATAAAGTTAAATCAAAACACATAATAACTTTATTAATTTAGATCCATATATATTTTAAATCAAATTAAAAGCAAAGTTATTTTACACCTTATTGTAAATTTGAACTCTTATTCCTATATATATATATTTATTTATTTCCTATAACCTGTATCTATATATAATAAATAAAATTAACTAAATACCTTATTGCTCGACCTCAAGATCCCACCCTTGAGTCCCGGATCCTACGCGACTTCGTCGTCATATTCAAACGCCGCCGAACCCAGATATCCCATCACAGCCATCCCTTGCTCCGCTCGAAGTCGAGCCTTGTCCTCCATCCTTCAGACTGTTGAACCGCCGAACCTACGCCCACTTGCACGTGCATGCGTGCGCGACGCTGAGCTTCACTGCACTCGAACAACAACGCCCTTAATCCCCTAACGCGAGCTCGAACAGTGGAGTCGTGGAAGAAATCGCGAATGCCAATGGTTAGAAATTTGGGAAGGAACGAATGGATTTGTATTAGGGAATTTTAAATTTAGATAGGCTCGACATTTATTTTCTGGCGTTGATTTTATCTCGAACGAAGAAGGCTGGAAAGGGGAAGATAGAGTTTCGAAGAGGATAAGGAAGCCATACTTTGTTTCATCGATCTGATTCCTTTTTGTTTTGTTCGAGTTTTAAATTTTATTTTGCAATGTGCTTAAAATTCTATCGCATGAATGACAAATGGAGGAAACGTTATTTCTTTTTGTATAGGTGTTAGAGTGATATATCTTATAAAAAGAAACTGATGTGAATAATTTTTTGACTAGTCAACATATATATTTTTTAAATTTTAATTCAAATCGTCTCGGTTCCCGCAACTCACAATCTCGATCTTCGATCGAGACGTGCCGCTAGGCATTTATAATGTTAAACCCCTATTTCGAACATAATGGAAAAAGTTTCAAGTCCTAATTCGATCGTATAGAGAAGATAGCTTTTGAACACAGATACTATACTAAATTTTAGATATAGATTTCAGTGTGTTTATCTTCCGTATGGCCAAACGATCGCTCCAAACACTATGAAAATTGAAATCCAATTATAATACACTATTACAGATCCAATGGAACTGGTTTCGTCGAATTCCGAGGCTGTGCCTCGGAAGGCTATTTTTAAATATCAGTTTAAACAATATATTTTTAAAACTGAACAAATTACTTTCAAATTTAGTTTTAACACATCTGTTGTCTCTAGTATTATCAATATGAATTTTAAAAACCTTCAAATTATTTTTAACAGGCTTAAAACCTAAGATTTCATATCTTACCCAATTTCCAATTATTAAATTCAATATCTAATTGCCAAATAAACAGTGATATTTGAAATTCGAGTTAAACTAACTTTCAAATATTTAAAATTCAAATATCCATAAATTCTAAGTCGTCACATCAGACATGCATAAATCAGGATCGAACTGTTTCTTCATGTTGAGTGAAACACCACCGACACAAACACGACTAAATTTTGTGCAACACCATTTGTATGAATAAAAAGTTGATTTTATTGAAGTATTATGGATTAATCTGATATTTGGTTCAATGGTAACTGATTGGAGAGCGAAACATTTTTTGTTTATTACGAAATTCGACTGATTTCATATATGAGTTGTGAACTGTACCAAATCAGTGAAAAATAATAAAGCATGTAGTCTAAAAATTATACTTCATTTGAAATGTTGAAATAGATGTAAGGTGTAAACTGTTAAAGCACATTGAAATACGAGTGTGCGCGTTGGATTTGTGTTTTTGGGTTCCTAAGATGGAGAATGCAAGTCTAGGTTCTTCTTGGCATTGTTGGTGTTGTTTATGTGATTGTTGAAGGTATATGTTATAGAAATTTGTTGTGTGATTTTGATTATATACGCTGTTATGGTGTTGTTAGTTGGCTAACTGTATGCTTGCCGTATTTGTTACTATAAGCATTGTATGCGAGGTTTGTGCTGTATGGAATGTATTATATGTTCCTTGAGGTTTGTGCTGTATGGATTAATCGGATATTGCATATTGTTTGGTTAAAAAACGCTTCAGCTGATTTTCCAAGGGTAAATAAAAGCAAATGCTTTTTAAACAAGCACATGATATTCAAGCGCTTGTTCCTTAAGTTCAGGTGTTTTTTGAACAAGTGTCCACATCTAAACGTAGACTTCCAAATGCTAGGCGATTATCCAACAAAACCCTAGACTTCAGACGCTTGTTGAACATGCATTTAAAATCTCATGTCTATAACAGACGTTTTCCTCCACTATTCCTTCTTTTTTGCCTTTCCTTTTTTTATTTAGCAATACATAGAAATGTCACCATGACCCATCAAAATTGCTAGACAAGTAGTCCATTACACAACAAATATCAATGTTGGTGTAGCTCATACAATTACAAATGCTATTGTCATCGTAGATGACCTACGATGCTTGCACAAGCTGACACTGACGAGGACATATCGACCGAGTGCAACGTTAGTGACGTCATTGGTGTATTGTTAATATATAGTTATTAAACAAGTATGACTACCAAATTCATGATTTTTAACTTCATTCATTCTTACCCATTTGCGTTTCTGTTCGAGTTCGATTGGTCTTGTTTGTGCCTGCCATTTTTCGACAGTTAAGCCTGCATCCACGAATGTTTTGGATTCCTCCATCCTTTACCTGGCACTTCACCTGCATTTGCTCCCAATCTAAGTATGGGGACCAATCAAGACTTTTCGTGGAACGTTAGAGGTTTGGAGCGCATGTGGCTGCTGCCATCTCCTTGTGTGATTTTGGTTTGGTCTCTGCTGAGACGAGTACTGGTGTTGGCTTGGTGGACGGTTCCTATGCTCAAACCAATTCGAGGATGCATTCATGCTCCACTACTCTACAATAAAAGGTAACCCCTTTCCCTGCTTCCTTTGTTGAAAATAAACTCTGTTCTAATTGCTTTATTGAGATTTTCATGCCAGTCAGTAGTTGGTCCTCTTTGTTTAAGAAGAGGCCTGGAAATGTAGGCTCTTTTTCTCCAAAACAATATGCCGTTGAATTTACGAATGATGTGGGAGATTTCACCCATAAGGCCAAGGTAATTAAAGATTGGAACACAACTTCGCTCAGTTAAAAGGAAGGTAGCATAGCAGGAAAAGAAAGTGCAAAGGCAGGGAAGAGAGCTTGGAGGAATATGGGAGAAAGCAGACTTTCCCCCTCTATTCCATGGTTGGAGTACCGAAAGAACTTTCCATTCGGTACCCCAAACCATCGAACAAGATCTTCTATTCGATAGTTGAAGTATCGAATAGAATTTTCCATTTAGTACCACAAGCCACCGAATAAGACATCTGTTCGATGGTTGGGCACTTATCGAACCATGCACTTGATATGCTCTCCTAACCAAGAAGGAAGGCACTCACTGAACCAAGAGAGAAGGCACTCACCGGACCAAGATAATCCTATATCTACCGAACCAAGCTTAAGGGGTGTCTCATCGAACTAGGAGGGAGCCAAATAGGGAAGCATACAAACTTGACCAACAACTTGTCCACATCCATCCTAATCAAACCGAGATCCTCTGAACCGACTTCTTAGCTGAACCGAGCAGTGTATATATGTAAAGAAATCTGCACACATTTGAAAATAATTATGCATATTCCATATTCTTAGGAATATTCTCTCCTGGCGAGATATACAAGGAAATACCTTAATTAATGACACAATGTCTTCACTCCTATAAATACTCAAGCATCTGGCATTTAAACCGAAACTTTTTAGAATCTGCAACACCCCAAGCTACGGAATCAATTGCATGGAGCATCTAAATCACCATTTTCTATTATAAATCATTATATTCTTCATTAATTACTTGTAATATGTGAAGTATAAGAGAAAGGAATAAAAACAAGTAGTGAACCTAAACCCATTATGACCGAACCTCTATAAAACCTGGTGTACTTTACTTTTTCTTCTTTTTATTTTTTTTATTTAATTCACTACGAAAAATCGATTGGAGGTTGTTAATGCGTAGTTTTGTCAACACTAACACCCAAGGTCCGAAGGTATGTCTTCGGAAGTTGAATGGAATATTGGATCCAGAAAAGAGTCTACCGAGATGTGATGTTACTAAGTCTTGAATCCAAAATGCTGAATCATAGAGTAACACTAGCATATGCAAAGAAGGAAAGTTGTGGAATGCAGATAACACCAAGATTTTATAGTGGTTCGGACCAAAAGTCCCTACGTCCACTATCCTTTCCTTATCATGCCACTCTTGTCTAGTCAAGAGGCTTATTACATTTGTTTTATGTATTTTCTCTATTAATGAATTTTTGAAGAGAGCTCTAATTTAGGAAAGCACTATATTGTTTCATTCGTTTTGATTTGCCAAAAGATCCTTGTGCCTTTGGATTATTGCCTATTTTATAGCCAGCAAGCTGTAGCAAATTAACAAAACAAATTATATTAAGGTCATGTTATAATTTTTTTTCTAGACTGCGAAATCATATTCATACGGATAAAAAGTTAGATAATTGATATTTTTTCAAATAACCTTTTTTGTTGCAAGACAGAATAACATGTAAAGATGAAAATAACTATTTTGAGGACTGCATCACTCAAATAAGTTGAACAACAATTGTCATGGATAAATTTAATGTTTATAGAAAATTTTGTTACCAATCCATTGATGATTTGCAACATACATTGGGTGTGTTTCTACATTTAGGGTGGATAAAGAAGTTTTTCAGTTGCACTTGAGCAACAAAGCTTGTGTGAGCGACTCCATAATGATAATAAATAAATAGGCAGATAATGGATCTCCTTGCCTAAGTCCTTTGGTTCCTTTAAAGTGCCAAGTATAACGTGAGTTGATCGGTAAAGACTAGCTCACTGTGGATATGGACTTATTAATCAAAGCCATGAATCAGGAAGGAAACCCATGGCAGTTATGATAGAGCCGAGAGCTGACCATTTAACCGAGTTAAATGCCATTATAACATCAATTTTGAGCGTAACTTTAAATGAGGTATTGGCTAATGAGTAACCATTTAGAAGTTAATGAGTTAACAAACATTATAAAGGATGTTTCTTTTAGGGAGGAAGGCTGATTGGTTAGGAAAGATGAGGGTATTGAGCACATTCTTTTGTCTGGTTGATAGGATTTTAGAGATGATTTTATAGGTGATGTTGCAACAGGCTATAGGTCTGAACTGAGTGAAATCTATGAGGTAACTGACCTTAGGAATCAAGGCTAAATTAGTGGAGTTGATAGAGTTGATCATTTTTCCTTTTGTGAAGAATTTATGGATAACACAATGAAATTCCTTATTGATAATCTACCAGCAGTGAGTGAAAAATAGGGCATTGAACCCATTAGTCCCACCACAAGCCTCTTTTCTCATGCCGAATGCAGTGTTCTTAATTTCACCACCTGTTACAGGAATAAATAGCATATCAAGTTGAGTTGAATTTAACCTTGGCAATCTAAGAGAGGAAATTAAAGTATCACCGGTAAAAGTATATGTTGGGTGGCCAAGAAGGGAAGTGTAATAATCTAGGAAGGCAGAGTCAATGGTTTCTGAGGTAGAATGAGTAGTACCATGTTGATTAGATATATTGGAAATATAGGATTTGGTTTTTTTGATCTTGAGGGCCACATGATAATATTTAGTGTTCCTATTCCCATCATTATTCCAACGCTCTCTAGCCTTCTGTCTTAGCATGCTAGACTCAGAAGATAATGCGGTAGCTGACTTTGATGAGAGGTCATTTTCAAGAAGTCTCAGGGAGAGGTCTGAAGAGATTTTCATGATTTGTTGTTGAACTGAAATAAGCTCTTCCTTGATGGTGTTGGATAGTTTTGACCCATTACCAAACCTATTCCTGGTCCATGCTTTTAGAGAGTTTTTTATGTTCTTTAATTTCATTCGAAGCCTTATTATAGTTTTACCATAGGATTTGGCACACCAAGCTTGTTGGATGATCTACAAAGAATCTAGTTCATTAGTTCAAGTGTTAAAAATTTTAAAATTTGATTTAGTTTTAAACTTCCTAAGAGAAAGGATTAGAGGGCAATGATCTGAGAGAATTGGCATAGGGACATGAACATGAGAGTTGGGCCATTTAGACAGAGAGACAAAGTTTGAGAGTCCATGATCAATACGAATAAGAGTTCTCACTCCATGCCTATTTTTGTTGGATCGGGTGATGGCTGAACTAGAACAAGGGATTTCAAGTAGAGAATAGAGTTGGAGAGCTACATTAAAATGTGACATGTCTCTGGCAGTAACTGGAATTCCACCAGATTTGTGAGAGGATAGGAATGAGCAGTTAAAATCACCTACAACTAATCCACAGATATGTATTCCGTCTAAAAAGAGGGAGAAGGTTGAGCAAAGAAGATCTACTAGAAACTAAGTTGTCAGCATATATAAAGGTGATGTACATTGAATTTGAAGAAGGTAAGTGAAGGACATGAGTATGGATAAGTTGCTTATCAGAGATAACAGGGGATAGAAGAAAGATTAAGGGTCAAAGACAACTAAAAGTCTCCCATGTAGGGCATCATTCAGACTGTCAATGGAAGTCCAAGATGGATTAATGTAGTTTGATGCTCTTCTAAAGGAAAAGTGTTTAATTTAGTTTCATAAATAGAGTTAGGAGAGAGATTGAGATCATGTATAATTTTCTTGATTTGATCAAGTTTAATGTCTAAGTGAGCCCTCCTTATATTCCAAGCAGCAATTTTGTCCGTCATTTAAACACTTTGGGTTTCTTTTTAGTGGAGTTTCTAGTACTTCTTTGAGAAGTGGAGGAGGTGTTGGCTAGGGAGATGTTAGGAGGAAGTATAAATTCATCACCATCTGAATTAAATGCTGAGATAGTGGTTTTTGACTTGGATGACGATACATTTTTTCTTGAGGAAGGGATAGTGAATTTGTGTTTGGGATTACTCAATAGCTTTTGTCTTTTCTTGTTAGAATTGGAGGAGGGAGTGATGCCTGGGGTAGACTTATGATTAGAGAGGGTTGCACCATGAGGCATGATTGGAGGTGATATATGACACGAAAGAGGAGTGGAGATGTTGGGACGAGAAGAGATAAAACTAGGTGTGATTGAAGAGGGAGATTCAAAAAGGAATGAATTGCCTATGGAGAGGATGGTATCATGAGGTATAGTGCAAGAATCAGTGTCCACATACACAACCGATTCAGGAATAGGTGATATTAGAAGGTTAGGGATGAGACTTCCAAGAGGGGTGGTAGCTGCATTATTCAAGGTAAGCATGGATAAGTGAGCTGGTGAATGACTAAGGGTGGATAGAGAGTCCATGTCAAGGAGGAGGTCAATGATAGGAGAGGTACATGGGATGGATGGTTTATTTGGTTGGAGAACTTTTTTGGGTCCGAAGCATTGAGGAGCAGATTAATTATGGCATTAGAGTCAGGATTGAAATCAACATGGTGCGCCATGCCCGAACTTAGGTCAGATGAGTTAGCTATATTATTTGAAGAGAGAAAATTTATGTTATAGCGACACTCGATAATAAGGCCAACATCATTGGCATGCACATTTTCTCATATTTATATCATTTATTGCCTCAGGGATATATACTACGAGTTTGTTGTCATTTCCTTCTTTGTCACCCTCAACTCGAAGGCAGTTATTTATGTTGTGTCCAAAAACCTTACACAGTTTATATATATCTGACCTCCAATGATAATGTACATGAATTTGTTGAGTTTCTCCATTAGGTAGCTGAACATGAAAGGATTTACTAGTTGTTCTTCAGGGGTTATATCTATTAAGAACTTAGCAAATTGGATGCTTTTGAGTTTCTCAGTATTTTCATCTAAATATATGAGTATTCCCAACCTATTGGCAAGCTAATGAATGCCAATAGGAGACTGGGAAAATAATTTGATATTGGAAATATGTACCCATATAGGAACTGACTTAATTGAGCCGCAAACATTGCTAACCAACGGATCCCACTGTTTGAGTATAAAAAGCTCATTTTTACTGATGATAGGATCTCCTTCAACTATTTTCCTCCTATCATCATCAGAGAGGAGGAACATAAATATGATGCCATTAGACTTCACCTTGATGTTTCCTTTAAGTTTCGATATTCTCTTATGGTATTGTATAATGTTGTATACGAGAGAGGCCTATCAAGGAATAAGCCAACTATGTATTCACCCAGGTAGCCGAGCCAGCTTGTAGAACATATGAGGGAGGAATGATTGCCTTACCACTGTAGTTCATATCAAACTGAACAGGAGTATACTAACCAGCATTCTTTTGCTTGCACTTAAATAAGTAAGTCCACACATGGTCCGTCGAAGGAGGAGAAGGGATGAAGAGGGCCGAAGAGGAACAGAAGGGAAAAAATAAGATAAAGATGAGGTCAGTAGAAATGGGAGCAGGTGGGAAGAGAAGAAGGAGGTCGGTCAGGAGGAAGGTCAGGAGGAGGGTAGGTAGAGGAGAGGCATTGGATGGACGAGTTGATGGAAGGGACAGTTGAAGTGAAGGGATGTACGGGAGGAGAGAGAGGAGGGATGTCGAGAGAGGATATTATTATAATAAAGCTAAAAATATTAGTTATAATAAATATTTCAAACCCTAGTTATAATAAAGATAAAAATATTAGTTTCAAACAATATCTTAATAAAGCCAAATCTCATGTTAATTTAGTTAAGAAAAATGTAGTATTTAGAAGTAGAAATAATAATAGCATTTTAAATACCTTTCTAATTGATATGCATGCTAATGAATCTAGCACTATGTTGTATTTAGAAACTTAGTTAGATTTTAAAATATTGTAATCTAGAATTTAACACTCATATTAAAACTTATTATTTTTAGAATTCATTGTCCTACTTCCAAAGGTTTACTTGATTGAACTCATTAACGTTATCTAACGGTAATGGAGTTTATTCCCTCACATGATGTCACACCTAGTTTACTGCTTCTCGTACATGTTACTTCTTCTCTTCTTGCACACACACACACACACATCTTTACTACTAATAATAAAAGTTCCGTCAGCATGATTCAACCATGTCTTTGCGAACTTTCGAAAATGACCGTTTCCATTTCTGTTCCCGTCTTCTTTCTCATCTAATTCGTTTGGAAACCTACTCATTGCGAAATGATCAACACGTAGTGGGGAATCTGGCACTCACTTCGACATCTAGGGTTGGAGGTCGCGATTTAGGGTTTTGAATCCTTCGACAATTTACTCTCGGCATCTGGCATTCACGTTGACGTGTAGGATTCAATGCTCGCGATTTAGGGTTTCGAATCGTCCTACAGTTCGCTCTCAGCATACGACATTCACGTCGACATCTAGGGTTTTAACTCAATCTGATTTAGTCAGGGAAAAGGTAAAATATTTTAACATCCTTCTGAATACGAATCCCTCATTATATTTGTAATGTATACTCGGCTAATTTGCATTGGTGTAACTTAAAAACGTTTAGGTAGATTTGTTTAATTTGAATCTATTTAGATTGTTCAATTTGGTTTAATTTTATTTTAGTATTTAACTCAATCTGGTAGTGTAAAATATTTTTATTTCTTTTGAGCAAGGTTATAAAGTTTAAAATCAAAAATTGATTTGCGATTTGAACAATGAGCATGCAGCAATGCCAATTTTGCTTAATCGACCTATCACTTCCATACAAATAACTTTCAGAAACTTGCTTAATTTCTCTGAAAAATGCGAAACAAAGAAAATAATCCCCTGACATTGTCCTTAGTGTTACAGGATGCTCGTTCCAGCCTTTTTGAAGATTATCTCGAGCAATCAAGGCAATTCAGCACAAGGATTATGCTAAAGCCTTTAGAAGACCCTCATGTAGATATGATTGCAGCAGTATCCTAATATAATCTTCATTTGCATCTCCTCTGTATCCTGCAAAATTTCAGTTCCTAGCTTCACAGGATATCAGTTGCATTTCGGTAATTTTTTGTCAATCTACAACTGCATATTCTCAACAGTGAAATCCATATTTTATTTTTTTTGTCTCCAGTTATAAAAAATATCGAATTTGGTGTTACGCTACGCAAATGATTTTTAATACAAATATTAATTAGATAAGATCCAGATTGTCCTCTTTACATGTTTAATGTTTTTTTTGCCGATGTACGCGTGCGCACAAATATGAACTTTTACGAACTTTTACAATCAGCGAAATTGTTGCCTTAATAGCTATTCAGGTCTCCGGTCCCCTTGATAAAAAAATCCACAAAAACATTGAAGGAAATGCATTATTCCGCTGGCAAAGGTTGTTATCCATTTGCATTTTTCTTTTTTGTCGTTGAAATATTGGCTTTTTGTTAATTTGATTTTGTACTTTATAATAGGGACCTGGATGACCCTCATACATTTTTGGACCTGTTTGTATCTACTTCAGAACAGTAAGGAACCTTTTGAAGTTTATATATACTTCATTTATTTGTCAATTTTTTTTTAACTGAATCTATTTTTCTGTCAACAACAAATTTACTTGCTTTGTTTGTAGCAATTTACGATTGAGATCCTGTGCATACTATCCCAAGTACAAGTTTGGAGCTTTCGGTGTATTCCCATTGCTTCTACCTAATAGGTATGCTTTTAATTGTTATATTGGAATGACATGTTAGCAGTGGATTTTTATCTAATGGTTTATAGAAACTGACAAGGGCTGTAAACTCGATTTGGTTTATTTATAATTACATTATCATGAAAAATAGTTCACCATAATGCCCTTTTGTACAACTAGCATGTTCCATATTTGAAGACTATTGAATCCCCAGAATACTTGATAATCATTTCATTCATCGCCATTAGTAGTTTTGCGTGGTGTGCGTATGTGTGTGTTTGCAAATATATAGAGGGATCCATTTTCCCTCTATTTTGTAGACTCTTCATGTCAACACTAACTCTCTCTATTATTTTTCTATCTGATTTATACGAGGGGGCTTTGAAGGGGCTCTATGTGTGTGTGAAGGGTTCCGCTAAACCCCTCTTCATTACATCCCATCTACACCCCTTCAAATTTTCAAGCTACACAAGTCAAAGTTGAATTAAAAGTTGTACATACGTTCAGCGTTCTTATATCCACAAGATCGTCTCCATAACATTTTTATCGATTTGAACAATCGTAACATATTCAAAAAAAAAAGAAATCCAAGTCGGCCGTTTAAATAAATGTTTTAACGGTTGATATTGGCTTCTTTTTGTACATGTTGGAAGTTTTGAAATGATCTCATTTCTATGTATGTGATGTCCATAGTGTAGATTGAACATCCCCAAGGTTTCATTTGATTTCGGTAGTATAACACTAAAAACCGTAGGAGTGTAGAATGAGGAGTAGCGAAAGTTTAATTTGGTATGATGAGCAACTCTGTTGCAACTTTTTATTCAGCAATGAGTATCTCCATTTATCGAAAGAATTCAGATATTTGTTATTTCCATGTTTTTGATCCTTATCTTCTACTTTCGATTTACTTATGAATTTTTTTACTGATTGTTCTTCTTTTAATCATAGATGATTCTACTTTTTACTATGAAATTTTTGTAAGATAATTTTTTTTTGATTATTTAGCATCTGATTTCATTTTATAATATGAATTTTATAAGATTGTTTTGGTTATTATTTTCAATAGGGCTGATTTTATTTCTTTGCTACGAAACTTTCTAAATTGTTGAGATTTTAGTTCTGAGCTGTGGCTCCTTAATATATAAGATTGACATATATATATATATATATATATATGATTATTGATAGTTTGGTTAAGTTATATTATTTAGTCATAATAGTTGTATGTTTTATGATATTATTGTAGGTCTGATCCAATGACCTGAACCCTTCTTGGTTTTTTTTAAAGGAAGAGAGGATCTAGGTATTTTGTTTTTTTACTTATCCTCAAATCAACGTTCTCTTTAGAATTCTCATGTTTTTCCTCTCCGTCCTCAAATTCTTATATTGGACATCAGACTCTAGATATAGCGCTTTATCAGAGAATTCTACGCCTTGATTTTATTTTTTGAATTTGAACCATGAATATACTCGCATCCGAGATAGTATAATCAATAACCAACTCATACCTGATGATTTCGTCTCCATGGAACTCTTATTTTGCTGCAATAGTAGTCATAATTCTTATTCAATTCAATGAATATTGCCAACCATTTCGTTACTGAAAAGCTTGGGTTCTATAACCTGTAATTTGTTCTCATACTTCATGTTACATCATATTATACAATTAGCAACACCATTTTTTCCTAATACAACAATAAAATTTAAAGATGCATTTATCCAAAATAATCAGGCCATTTCAAGGCAACAAATATGAGCATGCACAACAAAGATTACCAATACTTTACTTAATATACATCCATATCTTATATATGCAATGTGTACATACTATGATACTACATAGGTACAGTTTGTAATATCAGTTCGGGCAAAACTCATTCAGGTTCATCAAATTTTATACAGTTTTTATAATAGCAGTCCGAATCAATATGGCAGAAGATTACTTGGTTAGGTAATAGATAAACAGGAAAAGGGCTATGAAAGAAGCCACCATGGTTGCCATTCTCCTGCTAGACTTTGTTTCGAATACCTGATAAATCAGAATGCATACCATAAATAGTAAACATAAAAAAGTCACCACTGCTACCAGAGTCTGTTTAAACAAAATGTCCAGGCCACACATTTGTATTTGTTATCTTAATTGAATTTGAAATTGTATACGATTCCATCCTCAACTGATGCACCGAAGTTTCACGAGAAGAAGACTCCCGTTCTTATAATTTGGATAATCCAGCTGCTCTTTTTGTTTGATGATATCACAGGTCAAAGGATCCTGTTCTCTGTAAAAATTATAATTCTCTTTTATTCGAAAATGATAATGAAATTTTAGACAAATTCGGTCTATTTCCCTTCTCCGTCGTTGCCGCTGTCTACTTTGCTTTTCCGCCAAAAAGCCGGATCCAATAATTTTTTCCAGCATGATTTTATATTTTATCACCGTGTTGCTGATTTGTTTGTTCTGTTATGTAATAGAAGCTATCTATGATTTAATATTCCTTCACGTTTTACTTATTTCTATCTCTGTATACACATTGCATAATTTTTGTTTTTCGCTTTAGAAATAGATTTATTTAACATTGTAGGGTCTGAATTGATGATAGAGTATGCTCTGCAGTTGCAGGAGGCTTCTACAGGGGAAGGCATTGATGATGGTGTAGGAAGCAGCGCAAGGCATATTTATTCTGGAGACCACAGAACTTCTGTCCTGTATAAACGATTCTTTACTATAACAGCAGCAAACTATATGTCCAGCTACCTTCAAATCGTTTAAATTTACATTACATATTTCTACTGTAAATCAGCTTTTGCTTTCAATAGATGGAGTTTCTGAAAATTGGATGGAGAACAGAAGCGTGTGAACGGTAGGCAAATGGTTTGAGGGGAGTGTTTCAGTTTTGGTAGGGAAGTGATGAGCTGCACAGAGGTTGTGAGAAGTTCAGGTGGTTGAGGAGTGGCAAGGATAAGGAGATTGTGTAGGTTTGTGATGGTGGTTATGTGGCACTGGATGATGTTGTATATGTTTGGTCAAAGGTGATGAAAGATGTTGGTGTGTGGCAGAACTGGTGGTAGTATATGGATAGAGGCAGTTCTGTGGTTTAGAGAGGTTGCGGGTTGGTACTGGAGGGGGATTGATGACAGTAGTGTACTGTGTGGGGTGTATTGTAGTGGGAGTTAATGTATTTGGATGGTGTGGTGGAGTTTGTTGGCCGCAAGACACTATGCACTGGTAGTAGAAGGCAATGTGCACAGTGGTGTTGTACGGAGGTAGAGGAATGGTTGTGGTACACTAGTGCAGCAGCTGGTAATGGGCTATGTGATGTTGATGGAAGAGCAGTGATGGTCAGTGAAATTGAAGGTTTGAATAGTGAGTTATTCTTTGACTTTAGTACTCATGATTCTGAAAATTTGGGTGTTTTCTTTGTTGATTTTCCGACCGTTCAGCAAGGCCTATTTCATCCACATCTTGAAGATTTTTGATTTTAGTCTGGATTTTCCTTCATGTTGTATGTTGGTTAATTCATTCCATTATGTGTGATTTTTTTTAAAATTTGTATATTAACGGACTCTGCATATGATCGTTTGGAATTTATGCAATGAAACATTGTATTAGTGATGGTTTGGCTATTACATGTCATACTTCTCTCATCAAGGAATTTTTTTCAAGCATCCTGTACAAAAAGCCCTGTACCATGATTAAACGACGATGATGTACATGCATATGAGTTGCAAAAGAATATGCATTTTTATGAAAATCTCAAAGGATTATAATTTTTTTACCTAGTTAAAATTTGAAATTTCTACTTGAATACCAAAAGTAGTTTATTTTTAACGTAATACCATAAAATATAGTCATTATAACTGCAAGCTTATAATGCTTTAGACCACAAAAGCCTTAATATAGGTGTATCACAAATAAGCTTGGATGATCGTTAAAATTAGCTTTCACTTTAGGGAAGAATCTTCATCACAATTGTTTTATTTATTTAAAATTTTACTCAAATTAGTATTTTGAATTATCTTATATATAAAATTTGGTTATAAATGGAAATCGTTCATTTATGAAATTTAAAAAAAATGATAAAATTGCCATGATATCTATAATTTGATTATTATACATGGGTAGTTTGAGAAATTCCCAACGATTATAAATGACACTTTGTGAAGAATGTACAACCTCTTTAAACTTCATAAGGAGATGTACATATTATTTATTAACTTGAATTTTGAATAACAAAATCTTCAAAGTGTTCTAATTAACAGTGATGTACACATGTACCGCATAAGTAACACGTTCAACATCTTTCACGTTCATAACATGATTAACATACACACATCCACGTTGACTAAACATTTATATTCTAAGTATACCTGAACCTGCGCACATGTGACATGATAATAGGTTAGGTATATCCATACAAGAAAAAGTTTGCTTTTTCCACCAAGATTTGTAGGGGTACCATCCACAAAATTAATATTTTTGTAAATTAATCACAATTTATTTTTAATATTTAAATTTTATTAGAGTAAGATTTTGAATTATAAAAAATCAACAGGAATTGTAAACAGAAAATCAAATTAGAACAGCGTGTGTCATAACAAAACATTTCTGTCATGAGATGAACTTATATAGATCTATTTAAAATTAGCACCATAATGTGTTAATGTCCCAAAATTAGTACTATTTTGTTACCTAATTCTACAAGGCTAGAAGTATTTTTAATGTTAAATATTAAACACAATGGCATTTTTGTATGTACAGCATTTTTAAAAGTCCACACGTTGTTGAATTAATGTATACACACTATGATTAAATGCAAGCCAACCTGGTGCAGGTCCACCTGGACGTGCATATATACTCGTGTATATAATAGACTTATATAAGTATTTATGTTTAAGCCTCACATTCTCTGTTGATTTTTTAAAGTTTTAGCTATTAATGTGGACCGCTCGACTCGGACGTTCTCAATCCTTAGATGAGCTTGGATAAGCCAAGCTTCGATATATTGAAGGGCCCTCTATAGATTCTTTGGACTTCCTCAATAGTTATTCATATTATTCACATCCACTTTGGGGATTGGACGAGATTTTTATCTCACTATGGCATCTTCCTCGTTGCTATCTTTGGGTTTTTGTGGACACCTTTCTGTTTTCTTTATTTCTTTTCATGCTTTATAGATGTTTTCTAGGTTTATTTAGGAGGGTTATTTTTCTATTTTATTTTTACGGGTTCTTGGGGAATAGTCATCTACCAGGCTTGTTGGTAGCTTTTTTTTAATGTGGAATAAAATTGCATGAGTGTTCTTCACCTTATGGAGGATCACCCATTTTTTTCCAAAATAAAAATAAATGGAAAAATTATATTTTGACTATTAAATAATACAATAACTTTTGAAATGAATGAGCATACTATTCTATAACTAAATCCTCTTTTTTATATGAGGTATGTATATTGTTTGACTATATTTATTGTGTAACAAGGAAATTGAATAAATAGAATAATAACACCGTTTGGTATGAGAAGTTCGTTAATATTTTTTTTTTTTTGAAACTGGGTACTTATATTTACAAAGTAGGCAGCACACAAGTCTGCAAGAATCAGCATGGCGCACAGTTTTAATATGCCAGAGGCAGGGATCGAACTGCCGACCTTGTCGTCAACAGCCTGGCGTTTTACCACTGCACCAAGGCCTCGGACAAGTTCGTTAATATTATTTTGACTTGATATATAGAACAAATTGTGTGTTTTGAGTGGATTTTACGAGCATTAAGTAAACAAGTGAATAACACTAGATGGTATATAACGCTTTTGTTGATATTTATTTTGTTACTTTCTGTAAGTAAAGGTCGCTTATCTTTATTTATGTGGGTTAATGTCTAAAGGTATGGTTTTTGTGTGCTTGCTAAGCATGTTATTTCTTGCTATATATTATTGTGTACTGGTTAGCTGTGTGCCTTGTGGCTAATTTATATGTATTTATTGGTTATATGCCTCGTTTATAGTATGACTGTGTCCATTGGCTATGTTCATATTTCATATATGCTATTACCAAATAAGCTAGTGTCCATCCTAGCGGCTGATTGCGGGGTCGCACCCCTAATCTATGATATCACTTTTTAATTATGTGTTGTGTGCTTGTAGTTGATGTGTGCTTCAATAGCTATATGCTTGTTTAGTTGTGTGCTTGTGTTTTGTTTGCTAGTATGCCCATATATCACAAAGGGAAGCAATCATTTATCATTGGGTAGTAGGCTCGTAAACATGCAAAGTGTAAGCTTACAGCATGCTACGACGTGCAAATGGACATAATGTCACGATAACCAGGAGTAACTTAAGATTGTATGAGTAAGCTATGTGCAATAGACTCCTGGAGCAGTTTTATATTCATATTAGTCTCCCATCTAGATTATGTATGATTATATGGACACATTATGTTATTTTACTACACCTCATCTTGATAACTATTGTGTGGTGTAAGCCACATAACCCACATGACTTGCTGGGTTCTCGTATGTTTCTATGATTAGCTATGTGTCCAACTATTATTGGGACTTGTTGTATGCTCATCCAAAGTACATAATTATTTTATGATTGTTTGTTGGGAATGACTAGACACGAGCTTACTTATGTCTAAACTAACCGTGTTTCATTTCATCTAAAGTGAATTGTTGTGTGCTCCTCTACTATTGTTACCTATTTGCTTGTTCATTCATTTTTGTGTCTTATATATGCTTGTTAGCTAGATATGACATGTTATGTGCTCTTCTATTGGTGTAACATGCTTTGTGCTTGTCTAGCTTATACTATATTTAATTATTTCACCTACCTATAACACATATTCAGTTGATGCTTAGTACTTCAGATTCGTATTTAGGTAATTATATTATATGCTAGTTCCATCTAGCTTTTCGATGCATTATGTTGAGTATACTTATTTCATATATCACATTTTATGTATTTATGTTCTCCATTGAGTAAGACATGTTGTGGACTTATCTATAGTGTAAGACTTGCTGGTTGCTCGTCTACACTACCTGCTTGTTTTTTAAGTATTTATAATGGTTATTTCACCCAGTTACACTTATATGACATGTGATGCTAGTATGTTGATAGGGGATGATAATGTTGTTTGTGAGATTATGTTATGGTTTTGTATGAATATCTTGGTGCATCTTGTGTGAGTATGTGTGTTTATCTTATACCATGCTAGTCATCGTATGTTTTGACATTCTTACCTTGGATGGTCGGATTCATTTATTATTTACATAATACTCGGGTCAATCTGAGAAATTTCATGTTCAGGGACAAAGTGACTAGCTATGGTTGTTGGACATAGATTTGAAGGCTGGTTTATGGATCATTATGTATTTTGTAGCCTTATGTATGTATATGTTGTAAGGATGTATATATTGGACATATAGTGTATATCTTGAGAGATTATAGGCATTTGCTCTTTATGGTAGACCCACTTGGACTTATATATTTCATCTATTATATAGATCTCTATGTTAATGACTCTATGATCTCTTTGATATTCGTTTATATTATTTATTGTTCTATCTTGGAAACACACATGTTCATTGCTTTGTGCCAATACCGGGTATGTATAGGTGAGTAATTCGTTATTTTGAAATGCATACAAGTTTTAGCCAAGGGAATTTCTACATATGACAACTCAATATTGCCTCATTCTTCGTATTATCTGATAGTATTACTTAGTAATACTCTTTGGTAGTATGGTTATATGGGTGGGGTTTTAGAATTGGTATCGAATCAAGGTTTAGAAAACTCCAAAGTATAATAGTCACGAGTCTTGTACTTAGATGAGACTTAGAGTCCATATTCCTATGGGTGTGTTTGGTAGTTACCCTATAAGAAGGGATAACAGAAGTATATAATGATTATTGGGGTAAACATTTAAGGATGCGCTTATCGTTGTATATATATCAGTTAATCCAACTGGTAGTGTCAGCATTAAGGATGAACAACAGATTTCTGTATGGCTTGAAATGGAGTAGACAGCTATTAGGCTAGGGAAGCTTTAGAGAATAATCTAATCTCACACCTAGAATTCAGCACAGTGATAAGTTGTAAAGAGGCGAGTTGGAGTAATTTGATATACTAGTGATCAAATTGCACTACGGAAGCCAATGGATTTCTTTTCCTTGAGCTTATGGGTTATTTGGTTGTTGTGATTGGTTGATAGGTGTTTGAATTACTTTTGTGTTTGATTGATCGTTTCTTTGTTGCAATAATAGTTGGAAAGAATCGTTTGAAGTTAGCCTTGAGCGCGGTATTGTGTAGGAGTACTACTAAAAAGCTATAAACCCACTCACGTCTTGATGTAACTAAACACTAGGAACTAGTTGTATCCTTTAGCTCTAAAGTTACTACAAGGGATAAGGAAAAACTATTTTTCATATAAAATAATATCATACATACGTACGTACGTACGTACGTACACACACACACACACACACACACACACATATATAGTTAAAACGAGTCAAGGTGATAAATTGAATGCTTTCTTGTTGTGTGTACAGATGTTGATGAGTGATGTTTGGATTGCTGTTAGTGATTGATTGTATTTATAAAGTTCATTTTAAAATATTTTAATACAAGAAAGCAATTGTTTCATAAGGCAAGTTTATTGTAGGGGCGTATATAAGAAATTTTTGAAGTTGGTTTCGTATTTATTTTTCCGTTGAATGCTTTAAGAGTTCTGGTCGATGCTTAGCTAACATATCGGCAGAGATTCCTAAACATTAGAGGGAGACATTTCAATACAATATTTTAAAAAGAAACAATATTTTTAAAATCATATAGTGTTTTGAAAGTAATATTTTAAGGAATATTATAAACAATATCTTGAAAAGAAAATAATTAAATAATATTTTGAAAGGAGTAAATTTTTGTTGAGAAAAGTTATCGATAACCTTTTTAGGAAAATGTTTTAAAGGAAAATAATGTTTCGATAAATAGTAAAATTAGTATTTTGAAAAGAATGCAACATTCATTACAAGAAAATCAGCCTTTGGTTGTAAAAATTCATCGCATTTAATTGTAAGTGCAACTAATAATATTTCACCCTTTATTATAAATGCAACAAAAAATATTTCACTATCCCACCTTACCAAAAGTTTTCTACTTTAATCTAATAAGCATAACCAAACATTTTCACTTTCGTTATTCCTCATCACTTAGAAAAATTTGTCTCAACCTCTCATAACCTAATAAACATAACAGACAAAATTTCCCATTTCGCTTCAGTAGAATCATCCTCGCCCTCCGTTTTCGATTCAACTATTCCTCCACTTTTATCATCGTTATAGCACTTCATCCATCTACTCCTCTCCACATCAACGCGGTAGCTCTCCAGCAAGATTTTGTCCTTGTGGTGCCCTAAACAGGTATATTTAGGTGTGAATTTTATAAATTGATTTTTCGATTCTATTTGGATGATGGAAACATATAATTTGTAAACATATAATTAGTATACATATAATTAGTTATAGGATTTGTAAAGTTGTTGGGTTTGTAAAGGATGGTTAAACTTGTTAAGGAGCTGGTTTCGCATCGTGTACTACAAACTTATTTTTTTGTTCATTGACATGATTTTTTTGTTTCTTCTTAAGTAGAAAATTGTATCTATCCATGTTTTGTATCTTGGATGTTGTGATGGGTTATTTTTTTTGTTGAGTTTTGTTCACTAACAATATTATCATATCTTAGACATTAGCAAAGTTGTAGGATGTGTGGTTCTATTGTTGATTTTTGTTGTGCACGATGAGCTTTCTGGATGATAATCTTATTGTGCTTGCTGGAGTTCTATTTCTTTCCACTTGCCTAAGCTTTGGATTAGTTTTTGGTATAAGCTTGCTCAATATTTGATGTTTTGAACCACCTTGAAGTCTTGTATGTCATTACTTGTTCAGCTCGTGTCATATGCTTCTTCTTACCTTTATGTGATGCATATAAGTGAGTAGATGTGTAATTGGAACATGTCATTTGATGTATGTCTCTGGTCATGTAAGGTAGTAAACGTATTAGCCATGGTGTTATTGGAATGCAATTTAGGTATGTAAGTGTGCATTGCAAAATGTAAGCTGTAGTAATTAAGGTCTATCTGCCTCACACCTAATTTATTTGTTTATAAAAGAAGGATTGTTCACTCTAAAATCTGGCTTGCTCTGCAAAATAATTGAGTTATTAAAAGCTTACAATATATTACTGTTAGTTTTGGGAATAAATACTAATAATATGGTTTTGAAACAAGTAAAGATGAAAGAGTATTATTTTAGGCACATATGATAATATTGTATTTTGGAAGTAGATATTCTTAATGTAAACTAGGTTCAGGTCATTATGAATTTTTCAACTTTGCTATTTGATTGGTGCATTGCTGATCTTTTTTCTTACTTGTATTTAGGTATGTAGGATGGATTAGATAATTATAATGGTTTTAACAGACCACCCCACTTATTTTTTTAGTTTGAGAAATCAATATTGTTGCAATAACAACTTACAACTCCTTAATTATTATTTTTATCTAATATGGAAACAATTGCACAATTTAGTTTTTAATTCTGATCAACATATAATTCACTTGATCGTTTCAATTTGCTGTTACATCTTAGGGATTAAGGCATGTTTTGAAATAGGCAGCCAGATTTATTTATATATCTAGGAATTGATATGTTTGTTTTTCGCATTAATTTTTTTTAATCTAGTATTTGTTCTGTTAGTGTTAAATTCAGAAAATTTTGTGTTGTTTGTAATGAGTAAATAATTGAAACTAAGTGAATAGTGTTTAAATTAAGGTTTCTGCTAAGAGCATCTTTATTTCCTCCTACTAATACCATTTCTAAAACATACTAGTTGATTGGTAATTAGTAAACACAACAACACAAGACTTTCATTTAAAAGTTATAAAAAATAAAGAGACATACAATCAGTTGCTTGGTATTTTGCAGACTGTTATGTAGGCCTGAGACTGCCCATAGTTCATTTAAAGTTTAATATAACTATAATAATACATTTTTTAATCTACACTGGTTTCATATAATGCTTAAATTAATATGCACCGATTTCATATAATTTGATATTTTATTCACATTAACCTTATCCTTTCATATGGAACTAAAGAGACTTCATCCGGCTTTGTATGTTATACGATAATAAGCGATTTCATTCCATACTTAGTAATTAAAATCTCCATAATTTTATTTACCTAAGTCCAAAGTCAAAGAAAAGTATGGATTGTGCTAAAATCTACTATTTGTTTCATAATTTACATCACAATTTAGCAAAATATGGTTGAAAAAGTAAAATGGATTAAGGTCTAGACCATTTTCACTACGAGTACAAAGCAACCCAGCCTTCTATTGGGCTATTTATCCTATCACTTCTTGTAGGAAAGACTATCAACAAAGCAGGATCTTTTGCTTAGTAACTACTAACAAATTGCAAATCTATTTCTCTTTAGAGTGTCAATAAAGGTGCTGGAGGCATCAATTTTTATTATAAATTGCCAGAATTGATCGATTTTAGGAATATTTATTACTAAAAGTACAAGATTTGTAAAGAGGAAGAAGGAAAGGCAAATTTTAGGTTCCGTAAGTTGAAAAGGATGCAAATGAGTTAAACAACAAGAATTTATTAAAGGTAGATAGAAAGGAGAAATATATCCTGCCATTAATTAGAACAATAATAAAAATAATAAAATATAGTACCAAAAATAAACAGTTCTCTGAAAATAAAAGCCAAAACGTAATAAAATAAATAGTTGCACTTAAAAGTCAAAAACTAGAATAAAACATAAAATAAAATGAAATTATGTTAACAACCCGAATATGGGAAATTAAACGAAAATTGTCTAAAAATAAAGGTCTGAAAAGCATCCAACAGAAAGAACAGCCATCCACTTGATCTTCCTTTTGGGCCTCAACTGCGAAACATTAAGAAAACACAAGTTTGTTAATGACAATACTCAGATCAAAGGTTTAACCAATACTGATTTTAACCGTGTAAAAAGGAATTACAAAGGCTGCAAAAAAATTTACTTGGTTACTGTGACTGCACTTTTCTTCCTACGATTGACTGCACTTGGAAGTAGGCTTGCATAGCACCTGTTAGACAAGTTTTCAAAAGAAAAGCATTTTATTGTACAATGTGATCATATATGTCACTGAATAAAAGATGTTTATAACAACATAACTATTATTAAATAAAAGTCAATCCAAAATAGAAGCCCTTAAGGTAAACAATATACAATAACCTTGGCAAAACATTCTTCATAAAAGAAAAAATCTTAAGCTAATTCAAGTTTGCTAGAGAATGAGCTTTGAATTTAAATGCTTATTTATTATCAAAACCAACAACTTCACCAAATATACCAAGATACTTTGTTAACATTGCTAGCATATATGTAAATAAGTATATTTTATACATAGATATATGATTTAAAAATCTGGAGGCCACTTAAAACATAGATAGACGGAGGCCTAAAGCAACCACTTTGGTTGCCTTGGACCAAGGCAAGCCCTGATTATACAATACATGAATGCATTTGAAGT
Organism: Allium cepa; assembly: GCA_030765085.1. Classification (NCBI taxonomy): domain Eukaryota; kingdom Viridiplantae; phylum Streptophyta; class Magnoliopsida; order Asparagales; family Amaryllidaceae; genus Allium; species Allium cepa. The sequence continues at coordinate 257,702,895 of CM060938.1, read as the reverse complement.
CAATTTTTTTCTTTCTTTCAAAAATCAAAATACCAAATAAAAAATGACTCATTAAATTTGCAACATACAACAGCGAAGAAAAAAGAAAATAAAAAATTATAGTGCTAATAAGGCAGCGATAGACTACTGCTATGCAGCAACACTTAATATACAAAAGTCATAATTTTATTGGGCTGTACGCTTGCGTGTGTGTTGTGTTTTTTTGCTTGTCCCTTTTTCCGTCGAGCTTGTTGTAGCTGCATATTCAGTTGCAGTCAGTTCTATTTGTTGTAATTCCAATGTTATATGACTTATTACATACCTAAATGTAATAATTTAACATATTACATACCTGGATGTAATATTGCATACCTAAGTGCAATAACTTCAATGTGTATACATATTTTTTTAGAGTATAATAGATAGCTAATTTCTACGTTAGTGTTTGGAAATTTGACAAGTACCATTGTCCCAGTGGTTAAGTGATTCGACTTTGGTGCGAGAAGTCACAAGTTCGAAACTTGCGTAGTATGATTCGAACGTATATTGACATGTGATTTATGTTTGTTGTGCCAGTGACATGTTATATCTAAGTACTATTTCAAAAAGAAAGTTTGAAAACTTATTTGCCTTTATATATCGATGATGAAAAAAGATTCGATTTTTTTTAAACAGGTGATAATACAATGCTTAATTCAATATCTATTTTGAGAATTAGAACATGTAATCTAATATTAAAACTAATTTTTTTTACGTTTTAATTTTCGTCGTAGAACTAGTATAGAGCACCAACAAGGGGCATCGAATTTCGTGAATGCTGCAAAGAGGAATGTAAGAAATGTAGATTTTTTTATCGGAATCTTAGTCGCCATGATGACCACATCATCGTCAAACATTTAGTTATGAAAGGAATGGATCCTAGATACACAAGCAGTATATGGTATAATAGCGGCGAAGAGATAAATGTAGAGAAGAAAACAAAGTCGTTTGACATATGTGCTTTATTCAAGATGATTCACTATGAAGATGAAGATTTTTCGAATCAAGAATTTTTTAACGATGATAAAGATAACGTTGATTCTTAGAGAAAAGATGATGAGTTACTCAAGAACTTGGAAGATGTGAAAACTCCATTATATCCTAGTTGCATAGATCATATAAAATTATTTGCCATTACCGTCTTATATAATCTTGAATCTGCGACTGTCTAGTTAGATAGTGGGTTTGATAGGCTCTTAACTGTGCAACATTTATTTTTTTCCAGAGGATAATGTGCTTCCTAAAACTTTATATGAAGTAATTTTTTTTTTTAAAGCATTCGACATAGATTTTGAAAAGATACATGCTTGTGAGAATGACTGTTGCTTTTTCAGAAATGAATACAAAGATATAGATACTTGTCTAAAATGTGGTTCTTCGAGATGGAAGAAAAATCAAGATACTAAAGAGATTATGCAAGGTGTTCTAGTTAAAGTGTTGAGATACTTTCCAATAACTTTGAGATTTAGAAGAATGTATAAATCTCAAAAGTCGGCGAAAAGATTTAAGATGACATTTTAATAATAGAAGCAATGATGGAAAAATGCATCATCCTGTGGATCCTATGACATGGAAAATGATGGATTTATTGGTTTACGTAAGATTGGACGTAGAATACCAAAAGGAGTTATTCATGTTCAAGCCAGTTTTCAACAATACCATTGTCACTATTACAGATGTAAGGGAAATACCAAAAGGAGCTTATGAGAGTCGCTTCTTAGTATAGTTCGAGAGGACAGTCAGCGTTGGTCTTCTGTCCCTGCTCGAGCTATGGAAATCGTTGATGCATAGAGCTAACCATGCTATACTATATTAGACTAGCCAGTAATGCTTGTGACATACAATATCTCGCCTATGTTGTGTATGAAGAACGAAAATATTATATTAGTTTTACTTTTCCAGAACAAAAGTAACCCGAGAATGAAATTGATGTATATTTGAGACCTTTGCTGGAAGACTTGCACATCTGTGGTGTAATGGAGTTTATGCTTATGATGCTTTCAGTAAAACATTGTTTAAACTGAATGTAATTTTGCTATGGATGATTAATGATTTTTCGACATATGAAAATCTTGTTGGATGTCATGTGAGGGGGGGAAAAGCTTGCCACTATGAGGTGTTAATACTCATTCTAGTTGGTTGAATCATAGTTGAAAGAACGTCTACATGATTATAAAAGATTTCTACCTGTTTTAGATTCATGAAGGAAATAAAAGGCATTGTTTGATAACACCATAGATGTAACGACCCGTACTTTTGACTATTGTAAGTTATTAAATTTAATGTAATTATTGGATAAATGTGGGTAGAAATAAAAATTTAATGGTTTATTAACATTCATTTATTGGATAATTAAACTGTTTAAATTTAATATTGGAAATTATTTGAATAATTCAATTCTAGATTTAATATAATTGAAAATGATATCGAAAATTGATTTAAATTTCATTTAAAAATGAATGAAGACCACTTACTTTTAAAATTGGATTTAAAAGTGAATACTTGGAAGTAAAAATAGTCATTTTGGCCACTGTCTCGGGTTCTGACAATACTAATTTCATCGGATCCGTATTAGTGAATTATTGTAGGATTTCAGTTTAGCGATTAGACTTGTCGTTTGGCCATGCGAGCTTGAAACGCGTAGAAATCAATTTAAGGAATTCGATTAAAATTAGTCGATTTTGGAAAGCTATCTTCTGCATAGATCGAATTTGGCCTCAAGACTAGTTCCATGTGTTTGGAATAGGGGTAAAACATTATAAATGTCAGGCAGCACGTTTCGTTTAGAGCTTGAGAATTTCGAAAGTTGTAAGCTAGATATTTTGTAATGTACTAATATATATTTTCTACTTTTCAACACGTACAAGCCACATTTTCTTATCAACCAGTACCTTTTTACCTCTTCTCTCGTTCAAATAAAACCCACCGAAAATAGAAAAAAAATCGATTGAAGAAATCAAAATGAAAAAAATAACAATTGATAAAAAAGTTAGAACGAAGTCACGATCGAGGAGGTGGGCGCGATCTCGGCCTGAAGGGGCGAGTACACAAAGTCAGAATCGCGAGTTGCACACGAGGGGAAAGAGGCGACATGGTTCAATGATCAGGGTTCATGGGTTTTTCGTGTTCGATTACTGTGCCATGGTGATCGGCGATGGCGCACGGCCTGAGAGGTGGCGGCCTGGATACGTCAACAACAACGATATAGGGTTTGGATTGATTGCGGAAATCTAAAAAAAAATGATGAAGGAGCTGTTCGCGACGCTGACCTGGGAAGGGAGTGACAGTGAACTTAAGGAAGAAGGTTATGGCTTTTATTTGTTTAACTAATGTTGTTAATTATGTAATTAAAGTTTTAATTATCTTGATGCTAATTATCGTATGTCTTTTGCGTTCGAGATAAGTTTCGAGTGCGGTTTGTTGCATTGGACTCATATCAGAGCCATCTACGCTATGGAGGTGAATCGTTTTCATTCGCTTCATTCGAATTTTTAGACACGAACGAAGATGAGTGTTTTACATGCTCACAATTGGCTGAAATAATTTTTATGTTAGTTAAATTTATATCGTGAAGTGATTTAAATTTATTAACCGTTGTTTGGTAAAGTTTAGCTGGAATTTTAGTTGATATGAATTAAAATGATAAGAATTTGAATTGATAGTTAAAATTTGAAATGAAAATTAAATTGCTAGTTAAATTCTCGATTGTTGATAACTAGTAAATTGTTACTATTTATTGACTGTTTGGATGTTGATTGTGATGGATGCTATCGATTGATATTTGGATGTTTATTTATTTTCAATATATCCCGTTATTATCCTGTATATTATTTACGGTATATAAAAATGTAAATCGAATTATTTCGAATAAATTAAAAAATAGGTTGAAATGATATATACCTATGACATTTATTTTGGGTTGAAATGATATATATCCATCCCTGACTTAAAATTGAAATAACCGATTCCCTTGGCCATAAGATAGAAAATTATATATGGACACCAAATTGGTTAAATTAAATGATTTTAAAATTATTTAAATGATTTGATTTAAAGGAGAGAAAAATCAAATTCATGGAAATCGAATTATTTTCGAACTTGATCTCGGAATGTTGAAATTTATATTTGATAACAGGAACTGTTCAAATAATGAAAGTTGAGATTCTGAAGTTATAATCGAAATATGATTTGAATTTCAAAAATTGATTTGTTTTAAAAGATTGAACCTTTATTCAAACTTTAAATATTGCTAAGTAAAAATAATATAAAACGATATCTCAAAATTGAGCTCAGAATTGAATTATATTTGAAGATTTGGATTTTAAATTGAATATTGAATGTTAATTTGATTTAAGTGATTTGAATCAATATTTTAAAAATCGTACTCGGAACTGTTATAAATTGAAATGGTTTAAATTTGAGAATTGAGTTGAAATTAAATCATTGAATCAGATAGTTGAAATTGAAATTGAAATTAATTTGGAATTGAAGTTGAAATTAATTTAGAATTGAAATTGAAATTAAATTGGGATTGGATTGAAATTTATTCAAGTTGGAATTGAAATTGAAATCAATTGGAACTGGAAGCGAAATTGAATTAATTTGAAATCAAAATCGAATTTATTTGAATTGAAATTGGAATCGAAGTAAAATTCGACTTGAAATCGAAATGGAAATTTATTTGAATTAGGAAATTTGGAAGTGAATCAGTTTGACTTTGAAACTATTTTCAAATAAATTTTTGTAGTAAAACTATTTAAAATATATCTTTTTAAATATTCAACTTATTTTGACTTTCCAAACTATTTTATTATATATACCATTTTCAATACTCAAACTATTTTCTATTAAATTATTTTAACTATTTAACTGTTTAAACCGTTTTCTTAAAATTCAAACTATTCAAGGGTGGAATGTTTATATTTAAATCTTAGATCTAAATGCGAATGAGGTTAAAATGAAGTTATAACATAAATTGAAATTTGAAACAATTTTGGAAGCGAAATTAAGATATGAAATATAAAAATACCAACCAGTGTGTAAAACGACGTTTGGTTGCAAAAAAGACCAGGGCCTTTTATTGGCATACTCTCTGTCAATATTGGAACCACTTTGACAGCTGTGGTACGCGGTGAATGTTATCTAGAATGTAGTGGTTGAATTGGCGAACGTTTACCGGAATGAAGTAAGAGAACGATGATGGACAACCTTGACACTTGTATCATAATTAAAATGACTAAAACAGAAGCTTATGTCTAGCCATTGAGGTTAGCTACCTCTAGCGACGTTGATCCCTCGTATTACTATTGTAATTTTGAATCGATGGGCTCGCCTTTTTGTTTGGATTGATAGTTGCGGCAGCCACAGATGGGTTATGACCAGCCAGAAAGGGTAAACTGGTAGAATCCTACCTTGGGAATTGCCTCACATGGCTTGTAATATTTATCCTTATACGTGCCCATTACGACTTTGGTTTAGTATTGTATCTATAGAGGACTCACAAGCTACTGACGTTACTGGTTGTGTTACAGAACCTACATAGACTACATGCTATAAAATGTGTTAAGATGGATGTAAGGACCCGATTCTTCGACTTCCAAAAACCAACATCAATATGTTCACTATATCAACTGCCGAGCACTAGAATGCCGGAAAACCGAACACTTAGGGTTTTAAGAAAAGAAAAAAAGGATAGAAGAAGAGAGAAAAGATAGTAGAACAGAACAGAAAGAAAACAGCAGAACAATATCAGAATCTCACAATCGCAGCGGACAACATATAATAGCTAAATGACTAATCTTTAAACAAAGAACTATATCAGTTATTACATTACATCACATTACATTACATTATATCATCAGAGTGTACAACTATCAAACAACAACAAACAGCGGAAAAGAAATACTATATACTAGTGAATACGCCATGCCATCCAACTTGCCTCCAACAACTCCTGAATTTCAGAATATCCTGATAAACCTGACTCTAGACTGCCCGTGTGGAAATTGGTGGGCACCCAGAGTTTAGGAAGGAAAACAATAAACTCCGAGTCAGTCATGTGACTGGTGTGAGAACTCAAAACAGTTTATTTTATCTTCAAAAACAAAATAGAGGAATATTTTTAAAGTCAATTCGCAATGCTTTTAAAAATGAGACTACCATAAGGCCTCCCGCACACACACAATGCAAACGCAGAATCGGAGGAGATTTCTCCTTATGATAGTCAAAGATGCTTGATACGCATTAAAAATAAACATTTGATATTATTACTAGTGCATAGTGTAGGGAAAATCATTTCGAAAGTAAAGATATAAATCTTAGCCAACATACGACCATTATCGTATGCCTACTATAGCTACCATCTAAATAGTGGTGACCACCATAAGTAAATGGCAGGTTCTGCAACTAAAACCGTACAAGGCTCGTATTGTTTCTTTGGATTTCCAACAAATGGTCAGGCCAAGGAACTTCCCATTGCCACATGGAAACGCCTCTGGAATGACGTCCCGAGAACCAAACCGGATCTCTGCCAACACAAGGCCGGGTTACCCCTAACTGGGTAACTATTGACATGAATATGCCATCCCCCGATCGTAATCGATCTACATCCGAGGATCCTCGACTTCCAACAACCACAAAGTAATAAGTTTGCAGCAACAACATAGATTAAGTATCTAGGCTCCATACCATGATACCACCTCTATCTAGAAGGAATGACATACACTAAAGGGGCGCTACCCCCTAATAACCTTGCTGCATCCTTCCCGTTTTGACCATTTTCGGGGTGTGAGGTCCGACGCAGTCTCGTCCACAAAGCCACGCTTTGGTACAAAGCCATGCTTTGGGTCAACAAATGATCAAAGTAATGATCACAAAGATAAATGATCAAACAAATGATCATATCACAAATGATCAAACAATGATCATTTCACATCAACACTCAGCATGCCACATTACCAAATTGGGAATATATCGCTGATAACCATCAACTACACAACCTCTGAGCTCGTACGTCCCAGAGAAGGGTGTTAAGCTAAGAGAATAAATTCTCCGCCACCAATAGAAATATATTTGAAAGAAATCAGCTTTGTATCTCAATTTGTAATGTCAGACATACTATCCATACAAGTCTGTTTCGGGATCAAACAGAACCGAAGGCACTTACAAAGAAGTCCTTGCAATCCGGATATTCATTAATCACGTCCGGACTTCCCATCACATATGGAATTTCTATACCAGGATCATTCGGTGCAGAAACATTCGACGATAATCCTTCCGTTTTCAAAAATATCCGGTCTTCAATACCGGTCTTCAAATGCAATTCATAACGACGTACCACATATTCGGAATGGATTATACGACCCCAAGGTCCTTTCCCGGCTAACCCGAATAGTGAACGCTTATTTAAAAATAAGTGTGATATTCAAATTCAAGCAAATCTCAACAAATACCCATTCAAAGGTAAATATTGATAGTCGGTTATTGAACTATCAATGGATATGCACAACATCACCAGATTCCAAATAATTTTCCAAATTATTTATTTTCCAAAAATATTTTTACAAGATATATATTTTCCACACTTCAACCATTTGAAAACAATTTTCAAATCACTTTTCATCTTTACCACTTTTGAAAACAAATTTCAAACATTTTCCTTACGCGGAAATACTTTCATTTCAACATGGTTCATTTAAACCAATTAAATAAATCCTTACCGATTTACTTTATATTTACGTTCAAAATCCGTAAATTAATTCCCACACTTCAAGAATAAATCAACGTTTATTTTTAAACAATTTCCCCTTTTCATTTATAAATGCCATAGTGAATTTATATTTCAAAATACTTATGAATATACGATTTCAATTATTCATTTTCAATTTATCTTCAAAAAGATAAATTCTCAAAACGTTTCCTTTCTCATTGGAAAAACATTTCCATACTTATTTATTAATAAGTAATTCACAAATCTATTTATTTTCAACATTCGGAAAATATTCAATATACTTAAATCGAAATTAAGTATATATTTCATTCTTTAAGGAAATCATTCTCTTAAACATATTTATTTAGGCCAAAACGAATGTTGCGTAAAACATCGTTACGACAACCCAAAATCATTAGTATAGGGATTCGAAATTAAAATAGATATATAAATCCCAATACTATACAAAACATTTCCTTTCGGAAATCATTTACTATAACAACAGTGTTATAGTCCACCATTTCCTTCTATTTCTCGAAAACGTCTATTTCAACAATGAATGTTGAAATCTATGGTTTCGAATCTTAACACATTTTAAAAACATCGTTAGATCGTTTTAATTCTATTTAAAACATCATTTCCAAAACAATTTCTTTAACATATTATTCACTATCCAAAAACGTGAATATTCTTCGTTAACCAATTTCATCATTTCCATACATTTTATTTTAAAGGATTATTCACTATCTAAAACGTGAATTAACTCCATTAATAAGTTATAACAATTTACTTATCAAAATAAGTCGTTTGCGGATTTATAAAACAATGTTTATAAATTCCATTTCTATTTATTTTATAACAACTTCCTTTTATAAATCTCCTTTATTAACCTATTTCAATTTATAACTCAATTATATACCAAAAGTTCATATTATAAATTAAATACTTATAATTTATTTGTTTACAAAATCGTTCTTTTCTAAGTCTTCCCAAATTATAAATCTTATAACTTATAAGATTCATTTATTTACCCAAATCTGTTCTTTTAATAACTTTACAAATTTTATAAACCTACTGCTTATAAAATTCCATTTATAACATCACCGTTTATAATTCTATGAATTTCATTCATTTATGAAATTCATTTACACTTCATTCTAACACTTATAAAAACTCGTTTTATAATTCAAATATTTTAATTTATAAATATCAATTTATAAATCTTTTATATAAATCAATTTATATTATTATTTTAAAACGTCTTTAAACTCATTTATAATTTCATCATTTTGATTTTAAAAATAATCAAATTTTACAAATCCTATATTTAAACTTTTTACAATAAATTCAAAAATCCCAATTAAACTATTTTATAAAATCATTAACCCCATATTTTCAAAAATCAACTTTTAACTATATTTCTTAAAAATCATAATTTTTATACCATTAAAATTATAACGTTTATTTATTTAAAATGAATCAATTCCAAAAATATTTAGTAACGTATACTTTCAAAAATCACTTTGAAAATCCTTTTAAAATTCCAAAATTGGCCCAATGATGCTACACACCAAATAGTCAATCACGACAACAACGACATCATATATCTATATATATGATAATCAACGAATATCAAAATATCCATAATCAAACAAATACTGTTGAGGAATCCAGTTGGATCCCTCCAACCTGTTTCCCTGCATCCAAAGATGTTAGCACAATACCAATTCCGTTCCAGTACGGAATTATCGCGGTATATGAGATTTAAAATATTATCCGCTTAATAGGCGGCGCAATAGGGTCTCATCCGCTATATAATGCGGGAAATCAACTCCAAGTACATAAATAATACCAATTTCACTGTACTGTGAAATATTCGCGGTATATGTTTTTAATAAATAACCTCCGCTTACTAACGACGTATAATGTCTATTTTAACAATCAATAGATAACAATAATCATTCAAACATACATTCAAGAATTTTAAATCTAACTATTTAAAATTAAAATCGAAACCGATTCGATTGAGTGAGAAGTTCTCACCTTGATTTAAATTTCGTTTTCAGCTTTTATTTCGAATAAAATTAAACGGACGTTTAATTTTACCCGAAATTTTCACTAGCTCCAAACGACTCCAATCCAATTCCATAGCGTAGTATTCGTCCACACGATTCCAAAGCAACTTGTTTTGTGCGTTTTCGACCTCGTATGAAAAAGTTATGAATTTTTAAACATTACACAAATTATAAATATAAATTTTTACAACATTTATTTTAAATTTTTTTAACCTAACAAATCAGAGCCTTCCATTTTACACCAAAAGACCTCGGCCCTTGATGCTTTCTTCCTTCGTTCGTTCCTGGTAACCACGCACACCACAACCACGGTAGCCGCCCTCAGACCCTTAATTATTGCACCCACCAACGACGTCCAGAACTCGATCGAACACCACCGTTTCAAAGCTCCATCCCGCCTCTACCCACGGCCACAACCACACCAAACTCGGTCGTCCCTGGTGCACGCAAAACGAGGACGAACGGTCGGCCTTTGTGGCGAAATACTGGTCGATCCACTACATAATACTTGATCACCACCGTTCACTTTGTAGAACTCGAGCTACTCTCCGACCTTTCAGTTGGGAGTTTTGTGAATCGATGCGTGGATTTGGATGATTTGGAGGAGAAAGAACGTGATTTTCTGGCCCTTGGTTTTAATGGTGGCGGCCGGCTATAGAAGAAACCCTAGTTTCTTTTTATTTATTTATTTTGTGAATAAGGTCCTTATATAGAGATTTTCTCAAACACTATTCATTCCGGATTTTTCGAACTCCGATTTACGCGCGGTGACCGGCGTTTCTAAGGTTTATCCCGCGTTTCGGACACAATAGAATAGGTTTCGGAAGCTAATTCGATCATCTGTGCGAGTTATGGCAATAAACGTTCGATTTAAAATTAAATCGGTAAATCAGATTTCTAGGCGTTTTAGCTTGCATCGGAGAAACGGTAAATCCGATTGACACGAAATTTGAAACCATATAATAGTATCACATTACTGACCCGATAAAACTGGTTTTGTCGAAATCCGAGACTGTTTGAAAAATGGCTATTTTAACTCGCCAAATAAATATTTAAACAATTTCGACGCGTTTCGAGCTGCCACGATCAAACGAAAACTCCAATTGCTAGGAAAATTGAAATCCGATAATAACAAACTATTACGGATCCAATGGAACTAGTTTCGTCAAATTCTGAGACTATTCGAAAAATGGCTAATTTCACTAGTCGATTTAAATATTAAAATCAATTTTCACAAATAAACTCTAAATTCAATTTTAAAAGTTTTATAACATTATTCTAACTGCAATATGATAAAATAAAATTATACGAATCATTTTTAGTCATATTAAACTCAATTTTCAATTATTTCTGTAATTTCAACTATTTAATTATCGATTTAATTATCCAATTAAATCTAATTATTCAAAATAAAATTTACTCGACTTATTAATTTCACTTATTAATATTTAAAATTAATTAAATATACGAATTTTAATTAACAAAAATCCTGGGTCGTTACATACTTCCCCCCTTAAAAGAATTTCGTCCTCGAAATTAACAAGTAAGAAAAGTTATAGAATCTATTAACTTCCTCAAAATCCACAGTTAAACTTCTTATAATAACTTTACTAAGTTTTCAAATCATACTTAGTTATCTTTCCAAAAACAACTACCATTGTTTAACTTTCAACTCCAAATCAAAATTTTAGTTTTCAAAATTTTCTCAAAAATTCCCAAAATTTTCTAACGCCTTAAATTTTCGGAAAAATTGGCCATAGTCTCCTCTGCGCGGCTCGATCCGAAAAAAAAATGACAGTATATATATCACAAATATACATCTCATCAAGTGATGAGGCATCCCGCAGGGAAAAAAAGTGTAAAAGTACGATATTTAATCCGAGATATGTACCTTATATTTTATTAGCGAGCGTATACGGCTAATATAGCGCGAAAGCGAGCTCCAAATGCGAAGCAAACGCGATCCGCACCTACTAAACACTCAACAAATAGGTGAGAACCATGTATATAGACAATAGTATCGATATACAACATATAGCAACATAATAACTATATATGCCAACATAGAAAATGCAGTAAAAGCAATATATTCATCCATCAACCAACTATCTTCCAACTAGCATACATAACCAGTAAATATTCATTCATATTCTCATTAATATTCAATGAAATGGGTTTTCAATTTAATCACATTTGATTTATTAACAGTGGATGTTTTTACTAACCTTCATTTTCAATTAGTTTATATTCACTAATTCATACTCAAGTTGGTTCACTTCCAAATCAATTCAATTCTATTTGAGATTCACTTAACTTCCAATTTGATTTCAATTACTTTAGCTTTCAATTTCATTAACTCAATTGCATATGGGTTTTTTATACAATCAACTAATTATCATATAACAACCAATGTATATTAATTACAACCAAATTCCTTCGCTTATCTTCATTCAATTTGGTTTAACACCTTTACTTTCAATTGGTTTAATTAAATTGAGTTTCATTCAATTATTCAACTTTTTTCAATAACATTAGATTTTAATGAATTAACACTTACATTCATTATTTCATATCAATTATTTACATTAAATTGATTAACATTCAATCCATTGATTCTATTCAATTACTAAAGTTGAATTTTCATTTATATAACTCAAGTTCACATTTATCACTTAACTTTATTAATTTACTTCAATACCAAAATCAACTTCATTCAACATATCTTAAGTTATATTCCATTTTAATAAACATCACTTGGTTTTACTTAACTTAAATTCCCACTTATAAATCCAATTCAGATTCTCAATTCTAGGTAAATTTCCATTTAACCTTAAATTCATTTTTTTTATTTATAACTCATATTTATAAATATATTCATATAGTTTCACTTCTTATATACATAAGTTTATTTCACAATTGTAAATCACATTAATTATAATTCAATTCTTATAATTCATTTTACTTATACAATTATTCTTTTATTTAGATTATTCAAATATCTTTTAATTAACTTATATATATATCCTTACATTTTCAACAACCAAACAATCAACTTATATACACTTTAATAATTCTGAAAAATTATTCCTTTATATATAAAATATAATTAAGGTAAAATTATTTCATTTACCCATTTCAAAACAATATCGTGTCGGTTTATCTTGTTTAAGAGTTTAGAAACCCCTATCTACGATAGTTAGCTAGACTACATCGACCGGAATCTATAAACAATTAACCGATAAGTCAACACAATACAAAACAATTTATATTCACTAACAAATACGCGCTCATAGCTATTATTACACTCAAACTCATTCTAGATTACTACTGACTCTATCTCTAATGAGTAATACCCAACAGAGCCATGGTTGTCGCTTAACCATATGCTCTGATACCACATTGTAAGGACCCGATTCTTCGACTTCCAAAAACCGACATCAATACGTTCAATGTATCAACTGTCAGCACTCGAATGCCGGAAAACCGAACACTTAGGGTTTTAAGAAAAGAAAAAAAGGATAGAAGAAGAGAGAAAAGATAGTAGAACAGAACAGAAAGAAAACAGCAGAACAATATCAGAATCTCACAATCGCAGCGGACAACATATAATAGATAAATGAATAATCTTTAAACAAAGAACTATATCAGTTATTACATTACATCACATTACATTACATTATATCATCAGAGTGTACAACTATCAAACAACAACAAACAGCGGAAAAGAAATACTATATACTAGTGAATATGCTATGCCATCCAACTTGCCTCCAGCAACTCCTGAATTTCAGAATATCCTGATAAACCTGACTCTAGACTGCCCGTCTGGAAATTGGTGGGCACCCAGAGTTTAGAAAGGAAAACAATAAACTCCGAGTCAGTCATGTGACTGGTGTGAGAACTCAAAACAGTTTATTTTATCTTCAAAAACAAAATAAAGGAATATTTTTAAAGTCAATTCGCAATGCTTTTAAAAATGAGACTACCATAAGGCCTCCCGCACACACACACAATGCAAACGCAGAATCAGAGGAGATTTCTCCTTATGATAGTCAAAGATGCTTGATACGCATTAAAAAGAAACATTTGATATTATTACTAGTGCATAGTGTAGGGAAAATCATTTCGAAAGTAAAGATATAAATCTTAGCCAACAAACGACCATTATCGTATGCCTACTATAGCTGCCATCTAAACAGTGGTGACCACCATAAGTAAATGGCGGGTTCTACAACTAAAACCGTACAAGGCTTGTATTGTTTTTTGGATTTCCAACAAATGGCCAGGCCAAGGAACTTCCCATTGCCACATGGAAACGCCTCTGGAATGACATCCCGAGAACCAAACCGGATCTCTGCCAACACAAGGCCGGGTTACCCCTAATTGGGTAACTACTGGCACGAATATGCCATCCCCCGATCGTAACGATCTACATCCGAGGATCCTCGATTTCCAACAACCACAAAGTAATAAGTTTGCAGCAACAACATAGGTTAAGTATCTGGGCTCCATACCATGATACCACCTCTATCCAGAAGGAATGACATACACTAAAGGGGCGCTACCCCCTAATAACCTGGCTGCATCCTTACTGTTTTGACCATTTCCGGGGTGTGAGGTCCGACGCAGTCTCGTCCACAAAGCCACGCTTTGGTACAAAGCCATGCTTTGGGTTAACAAATGATCAAAGTAATGATCACAAAGATAAATGATCAAAAAATGATCATATCACAAATGATCATTTCACAGCAACACTCAGCATGTCACATTACCAAATTGGGAGTATATCGCTGATAACCATCAACTACATAACCTCTGAGCTCGTACATCTCAGAGAAGGGTGTTAAGCTAAGAGAATAAATTCTCCGCCACCAACAGAAATATATTTGAAAGAAATCAGCTTTGTATCTCAATTTGTAATGTCAGACATACTATCCATACAAGTCTGTTTCGGGATCAAACAGAACCGACGGCACTTACAAAGAAGTCCTTGCAATCCGGATATTCACTAACCACGTCCGGACTTCCCATCACATATGGAATTTCTATACCGGGGCCATTCGGTGCAAAAACATTCGACGGTAATCCTTCCGTTTTCAAAAATATCCGGTCTTCAACACCGGTCTTCAAATGCAATTCATAACGACGTATCACATATTCGGAATGGGTTATACGACCCCAAGATCCTTTCCCGGCTAACCCGAATAGTGAGCGCTTATTCAAAAATAAGTGTGGCATTCAAATTCAAGCAAATCTCAACAAATACCCATTCAAAGGTAAATATTGATAGTCGGTTATTGAACTATCAATGGATATGCACAACATCACCAGATTCCAAATAATTTTCTAAATTATTTATTTTCCAGAAATATCTTTACAAGATATATATTTTCCACACTTCAACCATTTGAAAACAATTTTCAAATCACTTTTCATCTTTACCACTTTTGAAAACAAATTTCAAACATTTTCCTTACGCGGAAATACTTTCATTTCAACGTGGTTCATTTAAACCAATTAAATAAATCCTTACCTATTTACTTTATATTTACGTTCAAAATCCGTAAATTAATTCCCACACTTCAAAAATAAATCAACGTTTATTTTTAAACAAATTCCCCTTTTCATTTATAAATGCCATAGTGAATTTATATTTCAAAATACTTATGAATATACGATTTCAATTATTCATTTTCAATTTATCTTCAAAAAGATAAATTCTCAAAATGTTTCCTTTCTCATTGGAAAAACATTTCCATACTTATTTATTAATAAGTAATTCACAAATCTATTTATTTTCAACATTCGGAAAATATTCAATATACTTAAATCGAAATTAAGTATATATTTCATTCTTTAAGGAAATCATTCTCTTAAACATATTTATTTAGGCCAAAACGAATGTTGCGTAAAACATCGTTACGACAACCCAAAATCATTAGTATAGGGATTCAAAATTAAAATAGATATATAAATCCCAATACTATACAAAACATTTCCTTTCGGAAATCATTTACTATAACAACAGTGTTATAGTCCACCATTTCCTTCTATTTCTCGAAAACGTCTATTTCAACAATGAATGTTGAAATCTATGGTTTCGAATCTTAACACATTTTAAAAACATCGTTGGATCGTTTTAATTCTATTTAAAACATCACATCCAAAACAATTTCTTTAACATATTATTCACTATCCAAAAACGTGAATATTCTTCGTTAACCAATTTCATCATTTCCATACATTTTATTTTAAAGGATTATTCACTATCTAAAACGTGAATTAACTCCATTAATAAGTTATAACAATTTACTTATCAAAATAAGTCGTTTGCGGATTTATAAAACAATGTTTATAAATTCCATTTCTATTTATTTTATAACAACTTCCTTTTATAAATCTCCTTTATTAACCTATTTCAATTTATAACTCAATTATATACCAAAAGTTCATATTATAAATTAAATACTTATAATTTATTTGTTTACAAAATCGTTCTTTTTTAAGACTTCCCAAATTATAAATTTTATAACTTATAAGATTCATTTATTTACCCAAATCTGTTCTTTTAATAACTTTACAAATTTTATAAACCTACTGCTTATAAAATTCCATTTATAACTTCACCGTTTATAATTCTATGAATTTCATTCATTTATGAAATTCATTTACACTTCATTCTAACACTTATAAAAACTCGTTTTATAATTCAAATATTTTAATTTATAAATATCAATTTATAAATCTTTTATATAAATCAATTTATATTATTATTTTAAAACGTCTTTAAACTCTTTTATAATTTCATCATTTTGATTTATAAAATAATCAAATTTTACAAATCCTATATTTAAACTTTTTACAATAAATTCAAAAATCCCAATTAAACTATTTTATAAAATCATTAACCCCATATTTTCAAAAATCAACTTTTAACTATATTTCTTAAAAATCATAATTTTTATAACATTAAAATTATAACGTTTATTTATTTAGAATGAATCAATTCCAAAAATATTTAATAACGTATACTTTCAAAAACCACTTTGAAAATCCTTTTAAAATTCCAAAATTGGTCCAATGATGCTACACACCAAATAGTCAATCACGACAACAACGACATCATATATCTATATATACGATAATCAACGAATATCAAAATATCCATAATCAAATAAATACTGTTGAGGAATCCAGTTGGATCCCTCCAACCTGTTTCCCTGCATCCAAAGATATTAGCACAATACCAATTCCGTTCCAGTACGGAATTATCGCGGTATATGGGATTTAAAATATTATCCGCTTAATAGGCGGCGTAATAGAGTCTCATCCGCTATATAATGCGGGAAATCAACTCCAAGTACATAAATAATACCTATTTCACTGTACTGTGAAATATTCGCGGTATATGTTTTTAATAAATAATCTCCGCTTACTAACGGAGTATAATGTCTATTTTAACAATCAATAGATAACAATCATCATTCAAACATACATTCAAGAATTTTAAATCTAACTATTTAAAATTAAAATCGAAACCGATTCGATTAAGTGAGAAGTTCTCACCTTGATTTAAATTTCGTTTTCAGCTTTTATTTCGAATAAAATTAAACGGACGTTTAATTTTACCCGAAATTTTCGCTAGCTCCAAACGACTCCAATCCAATTCCATAGCGTAGTATTCGTCCACACGATTCCAAAGCAACTTGTTTTGTGCGTTTTCGACCTCGTATGAAAAAGTTATGAATTTTTAAACATTACACAAATTATAAATATAAATTTTTACAACATTTATTTTAAATTTTTTTAACCTAACAAATCAGAGCCTTCCATTTTACACCAAAAGACCTCGGCCCTTGATGCTTTCTTCCTTCGTTCGTTCCTGGTAACCACGCACACAACAACCACGGTAGCCGCCCTCAGACCCTAAATTATTGCACCCACCAACGACGTCGAGAACTCGATCGAACACCACCGTTTCAAAGCTCCATCCCGCCTCTACCCACGGCCACAACCACGCCAAACTCGGTCGTCCCTGGTGCATGCAAAACGAGGACGAACGGCCGGCCTTTGTGGCGAAATTCTGGTCGATCCATTACATAATACTTGATCACCACCGTTCACTTTGTAGAACTCGAGCTACTCTCCGACCTTTCAGTTGGGAGTTTTGCGAATCGATGCGTGGATTTGGAGGAGAAAGAACGTGATTTTCTGGCCCTTGGTTTTATTGGTGGCGGCCGGCTATAGAAGAAACCCTAGTTTCTTTTTATTTATTTATTTTGTGAATAAGGTCCTTATATAGAGATTTTCTCAAACACTATTCATTCCGGATTTTCTGAACTCCGATTTACGCGCGGTGACCGGCGTTTCTAAGGTTTATCCTGCGTTTCGGACACAATGGAACAGGTTTCGGAAGCTAATTCGGTCATCTGTGCGAGTTATGGCAATAAACGTTCGATTTAAAATTAAATCGGTAAATCAAATTTCTAGGCGTTTTAGCTTGCTCGGACAAACGGTAAATCCGATTGACACGAAATTTGAAACCATATAAATAATATCACATTACGGATCCGATGAAACTGGTTTCGTCGAAATCCGAGACTGTTTGAAAAATGGCTATTTTAACTCGCCAAATAAATATTAAAACAATTTCGATACGTTTCGAGCTGCC
Source organism: Allium cepa (assembly GCA_030765085.1). Lineage (NCBI taxonomy): Eukaryota > Viridiplantae > Streptophyta > Magnoliopsida > Asparagales > Amaryllidaceae > Allium > Allium cepa. The sequence goes on along the minus strand of CM060938.1, from coordinate 257,684,423 downwards.
ACGATCAAACGAAAACTCCAATTGCTACGAAGATTGAAATCCGATAATAACAAACTATTATGGATCCAATGGAACTAGTTTCGTCAAATTCTGAGACTGTTCGAAAAATGGCTAATTTCACTAGTCGATTTAAATATTAAAATATTCAATTTTCACAAATAAACTCTAAATTCAATTTTAAAAATTCTATAACATCATTCTAACTCCAATATGATAAAATAAAATTTTATGAATCATTTTCAGTCATATTAAACTCAATTTTCAATTATTTCTGTATTTTCAACTATTTAATTATCGATTTAATTATCCAATTAAATCTAATTATTCGAAATAAAATTTATTCGACTTATAAATTTCACTTATTAATATTTAAAATTAATTAAATATACAAATTTTAATTAACAGAAATCCTGGGTCGTTACAATGGATCAATTTAAAGCCTTCACGCCGTTTTGATATTTTACTGATAGACATTTTCTACTATAGCGTATACTATTAAATAGTTTAATCGGATCCTTAGGAGATGGAAAATCCTGTAACATCTCTTATATTATTGCATGCACGTTATACGCTGGATAGAAGATGTGAAACACTGTAAACATCTTTGACGCCTCGGCACTCATGTTATATGTGATATCGATATGACTTACATAAGAATATTTTAGTCCTGACTCGAGTGTTTTGCCTTTTCATTACACTTGGGTCAGCCCAAAGTTTTTCAGTGCAATAAAGATTATTCTCTGGAGAACGAAGATGAAGATTTGGTATGTTATTACTACTATTATTCCTTCTTCACGTTGTCTGCTGCATTATTTATTTACCCATGATGTACATATAACTCTGATAAATGTTGTATAAATTATAATCAAATGTATATAAACAGCTTCATAAACTGTTTATTTGACTATTATATTTTATCATTCTGCCATGAGATTCTGTGTTTGTTTCTTCTTCTTCTTTCCTTATTTTTCTTAATTATCCCCATTGATTATCTACGTTCCAGATTGTTTAAGTTGGACATGTGTGGATTATTGTCGATTTAAACCTTCCGAAATGTGGGTCGTCAAAATAGAGAAAGTTAGTGCTTCTAAAATTCTAACTAAGAGAAACATTTATGCATTGTTGAAGGATTTTTCAAATTATTTTGAGAAGAAAAAGAAAAGAAAAGTAAGCAAATGAAGTGCTCATGATATAGAAGATGGATATGATAGGACTAACGATCCTATAAAAATGAAGCTACCAAGGTGGAAAATTATATCAATTTTCTTTGATTTGCTAGATTGGGAGGTTAGTGGTTAATTTATTTAATTTTCATTGTTTTAACTGTATGAAAAATATAGTAATGCGTTATAGTTTTGGTTTATGCAAGAACTTCCATTACGTCATAATTTAGATGTGATTCATGCGAAGAAAAACATTAGTGAAAGCAAATTGGACATGATGTTGCATGGTAATAAATAAAAAGACGGTACCAATTATTGAAAGGATTTAGAGGATTGGGGAATTATACACGAGCTTCATGCATAATCTTGTGGGAATAAAACATATCTTCCGCCGGCTCAATATATGTTGTCAAATTCTGAGAGAAAAATATTTTGCAAAAGATTATGCGATTTCAAAGGACCAGATGACTACTGTTCAAATCTGAAGAATCAGATATCATTGTAGGATTGCAAAATTAGTGGATTGAAGTCACATGATTACCATGTATTAGTGCAACACTTATTGCCAGTAGCATTGAGAGGATTAATAGCAAAGAAGGCGAGACAAGCAATAATTTGCTTATGTTCATTTTTCAACAAATTATGTCAACGTGTTCTTGATAGAGAGAAGTTGAAACAAATCACTGTTGAGATTATTGAAGTTCTATGCAAGGCCGAAAAAAAATTTCCACCATTTTTTTTTGATATAATGGTACATTTACCAATTCATCTCAAAAAAGTAGCACCAATGTGTGGACTGTTTCATTTACATTAGATGTGCCCATTCGAAAGATATATGAAGACGCTTAAAGATTATGTAAGAAACTATGCACGACCAGAGGGATGTATTGCAGAATCCTATCTATCTTGTAGAAGAATCCATGAGGTTTTTCAATGAATTTTTGAAAAAATCAGGACACGTAGAGGAGAAAGAACCTCGAAATGAAGATTATGAAAGCAGTGTAATACTCGAGGGACATTTGATTTCAACATCTGAGATAGTTAACTTGTCTGTTAATGAAAGAAAATGCTCATTTAGTCGTGTTAATGAATATGGATATGTGGAGCCATTTATAGAGTAAGTTCATGTTACATTGTTTTAATTATTTTAACGTGTTCATAATGCTAAATATAACTTATAATCACTTGTTCTATACTAGTTTGCATCTGGAGGAATTCAGAAACACATACAAATTTTTTTGCCGATTGGATTAAAAGAAAGGTTATTAGATTCTAAATTTATTCTTATTTGACTAATAATATTACTCTAAAATATTGATACTAAATGGAATTTTTTATAGATGCCAATTAACTCCAAAGATCACAATGAAATGTTAAGATGGATAGCTTTTAATCTAAAGAATGATGCCTAGTCTTACAAAAGATATATCATCAATGAGCAATGTTTTCATATAAAAGATGCAGAGAGAGAAACTCGGAATAGTGGGGTGATTTTTGATGCGACTATAATATGTAGAGCAAGTGCAAAAGATATGTACTAAGTGGTTAATATGGCCACTTATTATAGAATATTGATAGATATAATTTTTTTAGATTATCATTTTTTTATTTTCGTTTTTAAGTGTCGTTGAGCATATAAAGGAAATGAAGTAAAAGTTGATGATGATGGGTTCACCCTTGTCAATTTACATCTAGATCATTTTCAAGAGACCCATATATACTTGCATCTTAAGCATGACAAACATTTTATTCAAGCAAAAAATATTTTTCTTATTGGTAGGTTGTAATGAAAACGCCATCAAGAAATTTTGAAAATTTAAAGACAAATGATTGCGTCGAGGAAGATATCCAAGTCGTGGTAGATTGCAAAATACCCGAAATGGATGATGAAGCATATTTGAGTAGATTTTATGTTCTACTTGAACATGATTATTAATTTTCCAGTGGCATTATAATATGAAGGTAAGTTGTCGATTGTTAGTTTTAGTTTACTAAAGTTACCTTTCATAATAAAATTGTGACAACCTATTTATCCATTGTTTTGGTTTATAACGACTCGGAATTTTACCGCCTTGATTTGCGAATATTTAATAAAATTTAAATATTCAAACACTTGGTTTTATATTTAGAATGTAATTCTTTTAAATAATAACAAATGATGGTAAAACGGATTTCTAATGACCCAGGATTTTGCCACTCTGAAATAGGCTTTTTAAATATATTTTATATAATCAATAGATTTTTATTAGCAAATAAACATATTTTAATGATTTCATAATGATGATAAAATATTTTTCAATTTTTACTACCAATATAGATAGTTAAAATAAAAATAGAAAATGTGACCGAAAAACGTTTTTCGAAATTTCGACTTTTCGACCACCAAAAGTCATCGGAAACGTTGTGCACACTTGGTGCAAGTGCAGACATTTATTATTGTTAGGATTAGTATAAACTAAGCAGACTTATGTATATTAACTTATACATATATTTATAAATAAGTATGGATGTGACAACTAAAGTTATAAATGACATATGTATATAAACATATAAACATACTTATATGTATACAAATCACCTCCATATCCTTAATACACATACATGTAAGCTCCCGCATGATTCAAGACATGAAAAGGGGATGGGGGAGAACTTGTACAAGTGATGGGAGGGAGGTATGGAGTGCATCCATTTGTATATATTTAATTAAAAGCACTTTATATTTTAAAAATATATTCCTAAGCCTATAAATACTCCTCCCATTTCATAATTTTTATTTTACAATCCTCTTCTCCATTTAAAATTCCTAAAAGCTTGAATATGTATATCCATGGCTTCTCTTCATGAATTTTAAAGTAAGAAATATCGCTTCTTTTTACTCAAAATCTTCTCTTTAGTCCACTAAACCACTTTTACATATGCTACAACCTCTTCTCTTCCAAGTTGCAAGCCTATCCACCCTAAAACATCCATAGCCAAGCCTAAATTGTTCAAATCCGAGTCCATTTAGGTATGTAAGCATCCAACGACTTCATTTTTGCAAATTAATAGCTTGTATTCAAGTTCGGTAGAAGTTTTCCTTGATTTATTGAAAGTTTGGTGAGTAAGATTCATGTTTTTAAAACTCAAGTTACTACCATTTTAAAGTTGTAAAATTTATCAGTTAAAATTTTGCTTATATATGTGGTAATGTTATATGTTATGTATGCATGCATGTATGTTGATTGCTTGTGCCGAAGTTTGAGTAGGTGATAAAGATTATGTTTTGAATATTGGAAAGTTTAGTATTGTGAAGCAATACTTTATTTATGATGGTGCTAGAATATTATGATATGATATTATGTTGGAATGTTGTATTTTTTGTATGTGGGTTCATGACAGAGAGGCAGCGATTTGCTAATCAAAAGCGACGAAGATATCTACTTTTTGTCGAAAATTTGATTTTTGTTTCAAAGTGAAAAGTTTTCGAGTATAAAACTTTGATTTGGTTTTCAAAACTTTATTTTCATGTTTCAAAGAAGATAAGAGTTCAAAAAGGAAAGTTTTAAAAGTTAGAAAAAGGAAATTTCAAGTTTTCGAAATTACGGTACTTAATCATTTGTCAGTAATGGTTTTTAAACTTAAATGTTAATCGATTAAGTTAATCATGATTTGTTACTTAATTAAAGTTAGTTATTAATTATTAATTAATTAATTATTTATTTAGGATAATTATTAATTAATTATTATTTTAAAAGGGGTTTTATTTAATTAATCTTTGATTAAAGTTAATTATGTTTTAATAAGGTTTAATTACTTTTATTTAGAGTTTAATCATTATTTAACAAGGATTTGATTCTCATTTGCAAGGGTTTGAATTTATTTTAAATCGCTTTGAGTTTAAGTAATCAGTTTTATTTTAACCTCTTTTCTTTTCAAATTTGTTTTAAATCATGGGATTTCTTTGTCGCTTACCCTTAAATAACCCCATATGATTAGGAAAACTAAATGACATCTATTAGCACAACAAAACACCATTCTGCAATTACAATTAACTTGAACATTTACTTAAATTGATTGATGGTTATGTGTTGATCCTACATATACTTGTTGTTATGTGATGCCACATTAAACTGGGTAAGTAAAATCAAATTAAAAGCGCCATTGTGGTCGTTAAGCCCCCGTTTGATTTTGTAAAGACAAATATTTCATTTTTGTTTTGAAACGGTTTCAAAGTTATTCAATTTGAACAAGATATTTAAAGAATGATTTGACAAATGGTTTTACTTGAGATGTTTTTAATTAATGGGAATGGTTTTCCATGTTATAAAAAAAGTCTTTATAAAGAGTTTTATAAAGGAAATTGGAAATTTATAAGGTGTCTTGGGTAAATGGATTTGAAATTTTTAAGCAAAGAAGATTTCATCAATAAGGAAAATTTATAACATGGTTATGGTAATAAAAGGAAGCTAATTTGGTTTAGAGTCATTTAAGAAGTTGTTTAAACATGAAAGGTTGATAAAGAAGTTATATAAATGATTTTGAATATTTAGAAAAGGGCTTTAAAATGAATTTGGAAGACGGAAAGTATTTTCAAATGGATTTGGATTCAAGTAAAAAAGGTTTCATAAATGAAATAGATTTGATTAAAAAGGATTTATCGAAAGAAGTATAAAAAGAATCTAAGACCAGGATTTATCTGAACTGACCTTTTGAAAATGGTAGTATGGAACATCCGTTCTACACTTAACACCGAGGAAATAGTGTTTAGGGTGTCCTTACCTCCAATTAAACAACATTTGTTAATTATGTCTGAGATATAAGTATATGAATGTTTTAGACAAATGTTTTGAAAAGAGATTTATTAAATAAAGATTTGTTCTAAGACTTAGTGGTTGCTATGGATAAATAAATCTCAAATGGAATTGGTTGTTTTTTATAATTTGATAGTTAAATAATCGGCTATCAAATATGAACCCAAAACATAACTTTGGAGATATTTAGGAGAAACATGTAAGTAATATGGCACAGTCATCCCCGATAATGTTGTACTGTGCGTATAAATCTCATTTCGCTCTCCTAAGGCAAATGATAAGGAAATCCATCCACTAACGGTTAGGAGGTGATCTCCGCTCTTATATTTGACTATTTATTTCCTAAAGAATTGGGGTTGAGTTCACCGAAAATTATCGAATGTTGTTTCAAAGAGATCGGAATCAGATATGTTATTCGAAAACCAGTTCGATCCAACTTAAGCGTTTTGAAGTGAAGACATCTTAATGATGATGGAATTAAAGAAGGAGACCTCAAGCTTTTTTTTCAGTCCTAGAACGAACTTGTATGGATGAATGCTGGTATTGCCTGGAGGGCATTGTTATCATTCCAAATGGGGAGTGCTATATAAAAGGTAAAACGTAGCCTCAAGCCTTATCAACCCTGAATGACTAAAACAGGGGAGATGCAGCAGGGTGAAGTGGGTCACTCCCATTAGGGTATGATTATCTCTATTTAGAGTCGATATTATATCTCATTTGTATGCTTCGCTGCCCATTAACTAAGATATGATCATATTCGGTACTGCTAGTCAAGTGGTAGGTCGGTTTTGTGTTGGTAGGGGATCTCGATGAGGTCCTCGATGTTATTTTATCTTGAGGTGCACCGTGAGGGACGGTACCCCAGTAGCCCAGTTATTGTATGGAATCCATTCTCCAATAAGCACCGTACGGACTTAGTTGTGTGCAATTATGTTGAAATGTGAGATGCAAGCATTTCATCTATATTCGTATTTTACTTTGACCCCTAGACATTACTATAATATCAATGGATTTTCTATAGAAACGATTTGGCTATCATAAGGTAAAAATTCGTTCCATGTTTATGTGCGGCATGGTCCGACGAGATGCATTTGTCTTAAAGGTTTTTATAAAGTTAAAGACTTATGAATTACTCACACCAGATTTATGTCCGACCTGGAGTTTATTTTCTTTTCCTAACCTTTTGGGTGCTCAAATTTGAACGGGCAGCCAAGTAGTTAAGGTTTTTCTGCAAGTCCATCTTGGAGGAGCTTGGAGCAGGTGGCTTCATCGATAGCTAGTTATTACCTTATTTTTTGCCATATTTTATGTATATTGTAATTGTTAGATTGGGACATGCCATTATAAGGCTAGAATTTATATTAGAATGACTCTAATGTAACATTTTTAAAATGAATTTGTAATAAATTATGTTGACTAATATATATTGTTGTGTTGTGTTGTGATATTATGTGTCGTTTAGTTTCTTCTCTTCTTATCTTTCTTTCTTTATCCTGAATGGCCTGTCTTTCAGAGTAAAAAAGGTGGATCATTGCATGGTTCTTATTGGCTTGTTTGTACTATTGTGATTGGAATTTGCAATCAATGGAAATTATTTTATTTTATATCCTTTCTGTTTTGATCATGTGCTGAGTATGACAATTTTAGAGAGAATAGCAATTACACATTTTAATTTCAAATTCTTTGTAATTGAACACATCTATATTTGAGTGGTAAATGGAATATAGCTTCTTATATTGAATTATGTTCAAGTAGCCTGGATGTTCTCGGATAATGAGCATACAACAAATCTAGGATATCATATAACAATTATTGTTTCTACTTAAAGTGTTTTAGCATGCATTTTTGCATTTCAGGTAAAAATTTATAGACTAGTTTAGAATGTATTTTACTATTTACTATAATGTAATAATCAGTAAATAAGATAACTAATATTCATGTAAAGACTACTACCATTATAATGACTCGTAATCTAATCACTTTGAATATGAATATTTAATACATTTTTAAAGTTTGATTAATGGACTTTATGAACCAGTAATGATGAAATTGTTTTCAAATTTTTTACAAAAATAACTAGTTCAAAGGAAAATCAAATGACCGAAAATGTTTTTTTTTTTAGATTTTCATAATTTTATATTCTAAAGTTGTTGAAAACATTATGTACACAAAAATAGATATATACACAATTCTATATATAACATATGATATGATAAAAGGTTAAAATAGGTTCTAAATAGTTTTACTTAAAGTAAAATGGTAAGGCTAGCAATTCATTTTCTAAAACATAAAAGGTTAATGTTATTTCATGGCAACTCATCCTTAGCATCACATAAGGAGTGAATTGATGGACAGTGAGATGGGAGGGTGATGGTAATGTGTGGAATAAGGAGAAGTAGGGAGATGATGACGTAGCACAATTTATGTGGTGGGTAAGGAGTTATGGGTGGAATGGTAATTTTCTTATTTCAAATTATACGAAAACAAATTTCTCCTTTTTCTAATTTTCATTTTACTTCCACTTCTTCATTTCGTTTCCTCTTTCAAAAGCTCCATCCTCACTCTAATGGCTTCAAAGTTTTTCAAAATAAAATATCAAATCTTTTCCCATTTTAAATCCTTAAAACCACTAAATCTTACTTCTCTCCTATTCTACACCTATTCTCTTCCAAAAAACAAGCCCAAACCCTCTTTCAAACCCAAGGCCGTGCCCTCCTCCCTTCTAGGCCGAACCAAGATCCACTTCCTAAGGCTAAAAATCTAATTTTTTTTTAAAAATAAAACCAAGATCCAGCCTCGATTCAATTTGTAGCAGTAGTTTAACTTCATTATGGTGAATTTTGGTGAGCAAAACTCACGCTTTTAAGAAAGTTTTAAACTTTACATTGTTGCTTAACTTGGTTGCAAATTTGTTGGATATTTGGGTAAAAAATGATTTGATTGTATGAATATATATGTGCATATATGTAATGGTTGTATAGACGTGAAAAATGAAGTAAAAAGTTAAGTTATATCTTGCAAGTTATAAATTTTACTTGTGTATCTTGATTATGGAATTTTTTGGAATGTGTGGGCTTATGTATGGATGTCGTATGCCAAAGAAGGTTAGCACTTTAAATTGTAGATGTGTGACATCGAGATCCCTTAGTTTAGACATGTTTTGCTTATTTTATTTTATAGAAAAGTTTTACAAGTATTCAAACTTTACCTTTTTACTTTTAAAAATCTATACTAAGTTTACAAGGTAATTTAAAAGTAAACAGTAAGGTCTAAAAGGGGTATTTGATATGTAAAACTAGTTGTAAAATAATGACATCCATAGCGATAGTCGGTATGGATGTAGTTCGTGAAAACATACACTTTTGTGTAAATTAAAAGTGTCTTCATTTTAATTATTTTTGAAGAGTATTTCAAAATTTATTAATAAGTATAAAAATATAATTATTATTCATTACCTAGGTAAGCGGTTTTATGATCAATTAATTAACTAAGAAAAGATAATTAGTATTTATTTATCATTTAAGTAAAGGTAACTAGTACTTAAGTATTAATTAAGTATGATAATGATAATTAGTTAATCAAGTAAGGGTTAATTAAGTATTAATTAAGTAAATTTTAATTATTTAATTAAATATTATTTAAGCGAGGTTATATTATTAATTAAGTGAGGTTTAATCAATTAATTAACTAATAATCAGGCTGGGATAATTATTAATTAAATAAGATTTAATTATTATTTATTTATTATTAAACAAAGGTTTTAAATTATTCCAAATTAATTAAATAAAGATTTTTTAATTTAAATTACTTCATTTCCAATGATCGGTTTGTTACAAAAGTTCTTTTACAAAGAATAGTTTAAATACTAGGGATCTCTTTGTCTATGCCATTAAGTAGCCAAATAAGTATGAGTAAGTTATACTAGATATTGACATGTTTTATTGAAAGCAGTCATCTTGCATTTAGCACTAAAAGCCGATGTGTAGGCTTTCCTCTATCCGTGAGATCTAGAACTTGATTTTTGTAAGCATGGGATAGAGAAGTGGAAATGTCGAAAACGTGATAAATATAAGATAGTTAATTACGATAAATTGGTCATGATAAATTAAGTATATGAAAAATAATTCATCATATACTTAACACCAAATTTCGAGGTATGGAAACTCATCACTATTCCAATAAATAAGAATATACATCGAGTCAAGGTTAGTTTCTAACTTGTCCGACTTCATTGTTAACCAAGGGATTGTACCATATGAAATCAGAAAATGGGGATAAGATTATCGATAACTTGACTCTTTTAAAATTATCGAATGTTGGTTCAAAGAGACAGGGATCGGATAACAGGACTTATTCGAAAACCACTTTGAACCAATTCAAGCGTTAGAATTGGGAAGATCTTGAAGATGATTGAATCAAAGATGAATATTTTTGAAGTGCAAGGGCTGCTTGCTACAAATCCTAAGGGTGATTTCAAAATGGATGAAGTAGAAGTAGTATCTTCATATCTTGAACAACTTGTATGGACAAATGCTAGCATTGCATTGTCGCTTTGAGGGCAGTGATAATGTTCTAAGTGGAATTGCTATATAAAAGGTAAAACGTAGCCTCAGGCCTCATAATGGGAATTACTAAAACATGGAAGATGCTTCAAGGCTATGTGGTTCGCTACCATTAATTTGTGACCATCCCTGGTCTAGATCGATATTATTCCTATTTATGTATGCTTTGGGACCCAGTGCGGTTATTGATCACAATCGAGGGATGATCATATTCGCTACTATCCAGTAAGGGGTAGGCCGGTCTTGACTCGTATGGGTTGAAAGTTTGTCAACCTCAGTACATTTTATCTCAAGATGTATTGTGACGAATGATACCCCAATAGGCCGGTCATTAATGGAATTCACTCTTTAATAAGTGCCTTTAAGGGTTTAGTTGTATACCTATTATGCTGGAATGTAATTAGTATAACCATTTTGGCTATGATTCTATATTTACTTTAAACCCTAGACATTATTATAATATCCCGAGATCTTCTATAGAATTTTTTTTTGGTTATCGTAAGGTAAAAATCTATTCGTGTTTATATGCGAAGTGGTCTTATGAGATACCTCTCTTTTAAAGAGCTTTATAAGCACAACAATTCAATGGTTTGGAGTTTACCCACAACAGACCTATGTCCGACTTAGAGTTTCTCTTTCTTTTTCCTAAAACTCTTAGGTACTCAAATTTGTATGAGTAGCCAAGTAGTCCAATTTATTGTGGATGCAATTTGGAGGAGCATGGAGCAGGTGGCTTCGTCATTATCTAGCTGTATATTTTATTTTCAATGTGCATGTATGTATTTTGTATCAGCAATGTAGGCAGAGGCAATTATAACTATCCATGTTGAAATTAGTAACCGTGTAAGTTTGATGTATTATGATAGAAGTGACCATGTATTACCTTATGTTGACTATTATATGTGATTGCCTTGCGATATGAGATTCTGTGTTTTATTTCTTCTTGTCTTTCCTTTTTTCTACCCCAATATCTTGTCTTTCGGACTCTTAGATGATCGACACTGTCATCTTTAGGAATAAGAATAGCGAATCGTTAAAAGTGGTATCAGAGCTTTGGTTAAGCAAACACCTAGGCTTTGGTTGGGGTATACGCATTAGAGATATGGTTAGCAATACCATAAAATGAGTTTAGTCTATGAGAGCATATATTTGCAATTTTTATTCATATATATATATATATATATATATATATATATATTTGAGTTAGATAGACCATCTTTGACATGTTTGATTAGTACCCTTTCCCTTAAGATTTCACCCGTCTAAATATTCTAAAGGGTTATCTTACTATATCTAGGTAGTAAGAATGAGCAATAGGACAAAATGAGGTAGAGGAGCTAGTATCCCCATGACTACCAATAGTCGAGGTCCGAATGTTGGAAGAGTTGGAATAGTTGAAGAGGCAACATTGATACAGCCCCGTGTGAACTTCACAGCTCTTTGCAAGGATTATACAAATATAGGAGCAAAGCCATTTAAGGGAATGGAATCCATCTTGAAGTTCAAGCTTTGCTTCATGCGTGTCATAATATTTTCAAGGGATTAGATATTTCGGATGAGAAGAAGCATTTCTTAGCACCCTGGCAGTTGCAATATGGAGCGACAACATGGTGGCACTCCGTTACAGCTATTGTTCTGGAGGATGATTTTTCTTGAGCTAGATTTAAGGAGTATTTAAGGACCAGTTCATGCCTGCTGCTGGAAAGACTCGTATGTGTAAGGGTTTCTTGGATCTAAAACAAAGAGATTTGTCGCTAACCGAATACAATACTAAGTTTAGTGAGCTATCATGGTTTAAGCCAGAATTGACTGATATCTCATTGAAAAAGAATGAGATGTTTGTGATGGAAATAAGGGAAGGTTTCTAGGAAAAGAAACTATCCATTTGAAGGGTTCTTTCGTGGATTTTGTTAGATATGGCTCTGAGATATGAGGTTCTAGAGACGAAGAAGCCGACAACAGTTCCTAGTAAAAGTAACAATAATCCAAACAAAAGGAAGTTTAATCTGAACCGGAAGAAGCATGAGAAAGGAAAGTTAGAAGGAGAATAATAAAATGAGTTTAAGGATTATATTTGTGATAAGTGTAATCAGAAGGAGCATATTGCTAAGTTTTGTAAGAATTCTAGGGCTCAGTAGCAGTAATCAAGACCTATTTCGTCGATGGTTCAGAAGACACTTGCTTCAATTGTCACCAACCAGGGGATATGGTGAAGGATTGTCCGTTAATGAATAAAGGGGAGTAAATCAAATTTTACGCTATCAAAAATGAATCCTTAACCTCGAAGGATGTGAAGGGGAAAGGCATGCTTAAAGGTTTGTTATATGTGAATAGCGTTTTAGTTCGAGTATTGTTTGATGATGGGGCTCCCCATAGTTTTATTTCTAAAGAACTGATAGATAGATTGCAACTTTCCCTTAAATTTGTAGAAATCCCTATCTGTGTGTCTAACCCCATGGGTGTTGTAACAAATCTATGTATGATTTATGAAAAGGTGCTAATTACTTATCTTACCCACCCCTTCTTTCGGGACATGTATGTTTTGGATTTTAATGGGTTTGATGTTATACTCGGTAAGGAATAGTTATCAAAGTATAGGGTTGTTCTGGATTGCGTCAAGCAGATAGTAATGTTGAAGGCTGAGTCTGGATGGGTATTGGAAAGGATATCATGTGAAGAGCCTATCAAGCAAATGAGTAGTTTCCTTTACGCCTTTGAGTCATCCCAAGAAGATTTAAGGTCGATAGAAGTTGTTAAAAAAAATTCCGATGTCTTCTAAGAGTTAACAGTTTGCCTCCACATCAGAAGATTGAGTTCCGTATTGATTTAATTCCTGGTGCGAGACCAATTATTCAACCCATGTGCAAAATGGCCCCAATAGAGAGAGGAAGGAGCTGATAAATCAAATGATGATTTGTTGAGGAGGAGACTGATTAGACGAAGTCGTTTAAGTTGGTGATTAGCTGTAGTTTTCGAGGCAAAGTCGGGTGGTTCTTTAAGACTGTGTGGATTATAGGGAGTTAAATAAGCAAAACATTCAGAATAAGTACCCCTTACCCCACATAAACAACTTTTTTGACCAACTTCACAGTGCTTGAGTATCCTCCTAAATGGACCTAGCTGCGAGATATCACCACCTAAGAGGAGCAGAGGATAGCATATCCCTAACGGCGTTTAGAGGACCATACTTTTTCTTTGAGTGGTGGTTATGCCTTTTGGTTAATAAATGCACCCACGTATTTTGTAGTTCTTATGAATCCCATTTTTAGAAATGTTCTCAATAAATTTGTATTAATCTTCATAGATGATATTCTTATTTATTCTATGACCGAGGAAGAGCAAAAACACCATTTGAAAGCGGTGTTAGAAATGTTAAAGAAACACATTCTAAAGGTAAAATTTTCATAATGTCACTTTTTGGCAGTCAAAAGTAAGGTTTCTCGGGCATGTGGTGACAGAGGATGACATCACGATCGACCCATCAAAGGTGGCGTCCGTGCAAAATTTTAAGAGGTCGCAGACTCCTACAGAATTTCAAAGTTTCTTAGGCATGACCAGATTTTATAGAAGATTCATCTAGAACTACTCCAAGGTCGCCTCTCACTTAACCAGGTTGATGAAGAATGATGAGAAGTTTATTTGGACTTCAAAGTGTGAGGAAGCCTTCGTTGAGTTAAAGAAGAGGTTGACTAGTACTTCGGCCTTGACTATCTCGAATGGCAGGGAAGGTTTGACTATTTATACTAATGATTATGGTGTAGGTTTGAGTGCAATTTTAGTGCACCATGGGAGAGTGATTGCTTGTGTTAGCAAGCAGGTGAAACCTTATGAGTTGACTTATGCAACACACGATTTGGAATTTTTAGCTATAGTGTTTGCTTAAAAGATATGGAGGCATTATTTGTTGGATGAGAAATTCAACCTTTTGACAGATCATAAGTCCCTAAAGTACTTTTCACTCAAAAGGATCTGAAGTCGAGGCAGCAGCGATGGTTAGAATTTCCAGTGGCGTACAACTTGGATATCTATATACGCTAGGAAAAGCAAATGTAGTGGCAGATGCTCTAAGTAGGAATGCGATTTGTGCCCTTTGGAAGTCACTCTGACTCTATTGGAAAGGACTGCTAGTAAACAAAGGAAAGACAAGTGCTTAATGGAAATCATCTGGGATGTTGAGTTGGGACGGTGTTCAAGTTTTGGGATGGAACACCGTGGCATATTGCGTATGAATGAGAGGATCCGCATTCCTAATGTTGATGGTCTTAGATAGGAAGTTTTATCAGAGTGTCATCAATCCAAGTTTAGTATCCATCCGAGTGTTTCAAAGATGCCTCGAGATATGAAATGGGTGTTATGATGGAAGGGAATAAAGAGGTATATCTTAATCCATGTCAGCCGATGTGCCAATTATCAACAGATCAAAGGGGATCACCAAAGGAGCACTGGGCTAATACAACCATTAGAGATCCCGAACTGGAAGTGGGAACAATTATTAATGGATTTATTGATTGATTACCTAGAATGAGGAAAGGAAATGAGGGTGCGTGGATCATTGTGGATTGGCTAACTTTGAGAACAAAGCTAAATCTGAGCACTGCCTACTGCTCTCAAACCAATGGTCGAACTGAGAGATTGAACCGAATCTTGGAAAATCTATTGATAGCATGTATCTTTGACTTTGAAGGATCATGGGAAGATCATCTGCACTTGGTGGAATTCGCCTACAACAACAACTATCAAGCAAGCATTAGCATGGCTTCCTATGAAGATCTTTATGGACGGCTATGTAAGTCACTAGATTGTTGGATGGAGACCGAGGGACGATTAGTGCTTAGATCGAATATGATTTGGGAGGCTACATAAAAGGTTGTTGTGATCAAGAGAAGGATGAAAGAAGCTCAAGATTGTTATAAGTGCTATGTCGACTGTGACAAGTCTCAGATTAAAATTTAAAGAAGTCACAGACGTTTGAGCATTTTACCACAGACGTATTGTAACGACCCGAAAATTTTAATGGTTTTATTAAGGCAATTAATTGAAATTTTATGAAATTTTAAACAATAAAATTTGAAAATGAAAATTTATTATTTGGAATACGTCTATTTAAATATAGCAACTGGAAATTTTCATCTGATAATATTGATGTTTATTTTATTGTGAAATTCTATTTCAATTTAAATCAGTTAAAAATAGTTGTTAATAAAATAATTTCCAAACCTGAATATTTTGTACAAAATTTATAAATCATTTTTTGAGTGAGACGTCAAATTTTGTTTCATCAAATTCGGACTTCTATAGCTCTATCGATCTTATTTTCTATGTTTTAGCTGCATATTTCGCTAGCGAAAATTTGAATTTTTATAATTCAATCGTACCATCGATATCTGTATATCGTTTGGATCGTCTCATCGTACTGATCTCTACGGTATATTTATCTCTGTATTTTGAAGTCCAGTACGAAACGAGACAATACAGCAGTTCGTTGTACTAGGACCATATTCGTAACTTTTTTAAAATTCTCTCTGCCGTTACATTGTAGCCATGTGCCCCAAGCAACAGTAAATGGCTTTAATAATTTTTGGCTAAATCATAGCTCTTGACCGTTCAATCTCCTTCATTTTATATTAATATTCGTTTCTTTCTTTTCTATTCTTTGGCTTCACTGTTGATTTTGAAGAGATAGGTATTTTCTTCTCCCTCTATTATTCCTTCCCCATGTGAATTTTCATTTTCCTTTTAGTTGAAGCTCCTCTTCACCAAAGCCCTCAATCTACACGTCTTCTTCTTCAGTATCGCCTTCATCCGCGTCTTTCTCGTGCTCCGCATGCCCTTCACCTCAGGTCGAAGCCTCTCCCTCCCCTGCAACCTCCGCTCGCTCCTCCCTCTGCCCTATGCATCCGCCTATCTTCCTCCTTTGTGCTTTCATATAGGTGCGTGTGTATATATATATATATATATATATATATATATATATATATATTACTATACATATTAGTTTATATATAGAGGTTTATAAAATTATTTACGTTGAAGTTCCTGTTGATGTATAAGTCTATGTATTTTTGTAAGTATATAAACAGTTTATATATACATAGCTTGCCCGTGCCTATGTTTAGTGAGAGATATCTTTGTTTTATGAAATGTTGGTTTCAATATAAATGCATATAGTCTGTTTTATAGTTTATTTATAATATAAGCTATATAGTATATATTTTATCTGTTAGTATATGTATACAATACATTTTGATTATTGGTTTGAACTAAATTTTGTTTTGTTAGTTTTGTAATAACTTATATTATGTCTAAATAAATAAGGCTGTTTTAAAACCTCATTTTCTAGAAATATATATACATATATATTTAATTTTATTGTATATATAGACTATATGTAGTTAGTTATATATGTTTACATATGTCAGTATAATTATAATAGGCTATAATATATATGATTTATATATAGTTGCTTATACCTGTTCTATCGGTTTATATATATATTAGTTTACACTTTATCTGTTTATAAGATTCATGTATACATTGCTTTATATATAAGTATGTTATCAGTCATGCATATATTATATATTAGTTTATATAGTAGCTACATACAAACATATGTATATGTACGTTTTGGTTTTCAAAGATAGTGTAGAGTTTGTTTTTTGTATATGTTGGCAGTATATGTTTATATGATATGATAATTTATGATGGTTGTTGTTTATAAAATATGATATAAGCATATATGTTACTATATATGTATTAGTCTATGCTTACAGTATAAGGCTTTATAAGTTTGTCTATAAGTTCATTTTATTTGATATGTTGAGTTTCATTCATAGCTGTGGCTTACTAAAGCTTATTCTATTTTATATAAAAGTTGTACATATCAGATCTATAATAAGATGTTTTATGTATGTTCGAAACGCTGTTTGGACTGTCTTGTTGCCTTTATGTATAAATTTATAAATAATAATGAAGAGAAAAGGTATGGGTTAATATAAGAATATGTGTAAAGATGGTATATATTAGTACAACATTTTATGATATAAGTCAATGGTATTTTATTAGTTAAATAATATTTTACAATTATAAGCTTATATAAGTTATTGTTGTTTATGTGGTATGTTCGTATATATAGATTTTGATTTCAATATATATGGTTAAATTTTAAGATTGATTTAAAAATATATATGGATTTAAAATTGAATATTTGGTTTAAGGAAGATTTTTATTATAATATACATGTCCTTTAAATTTCATCAAACAAATTGATTTATTCCCATCAGATTTTGATTTATCAGCTTCGTTCGTCGATTCGTGCCAATCTAGCTTATTTTGGGAAGTCATGCTTGCATTCGTAACTCAATTTCAGTGTCAAATATCTATCTAGCCTCAAAAGGTGAGCAATCACTCACGATTAACATTCTTATATTTATTAAATTTGATTTCAATTGAAACGAAAATTGAAATATGCTGCTATTAGTTATTTCAAATTGCGGTATATGCTATTAATATGTAACTGTTCACCTGTGGGATATGACACCATATCCAGTTATTTATATTATATTGTTATTTATGGTATATTCCTGTTATTATCATTGTCATATCGGTCATCACTCCGCAAGTTCCTGTTAGTATAGAACTCACTACGTGTTGAAATGATACATACCCGAATGGACTTTAGAATAGGAGAAAATTGTTATGAGTTGAAATGATAGACCCAACCGATTTCCATTTGCATTGAATTTGATATTGCAGGTCGAAATGATATATATACCCGTATATATTAAATTGCAGATTGAAATGATAAGTATCCGTGTTACTTGACCATAGGTAGAGAATTATACTGGCACCGTTGGTCTATATATAAATATTTTGAAAATGATTTCTATGGTTTTGATAGGGAATATATACGGTTTATTTAACATTGAAATATTTTATATAAATATGTTTAAATATAAAGTAGACTCAATGATAAACTTAAATTTAATAAAGTTCGATTGGATTAATATAATATGTTAAGTATTATATTTTTAAATAAATTTCAATAATTTGTATAAATTAAGGAAGATAAAGCTAATTGATCAAAATTGCATTTAATTAAGAAATTTACTTAATTAATCGATTTGAAGCTATTGAATTTGAAACTTTAAAATAAGATCTTATAACTTGATATTGATTTAAGTGATTTAATGCATATTTCACGTCTAAGAAATCAAAGGTAATATATGGAAAATGTAATTTAAGGTCACATAAATAATATTGAATTTATTAAGTGAATATTTCAAAACTAAATACTAATGGAGTTGAATTGGGAGATAAATGCAATTATCAAATTTAGTCTTTGGAATATTGAATATGTAAAGCTTCAAAATATATCGACTTTGAACACATTGAAATTTAAATGGTTTATTTATGGCTCAAATTTGTATTTGAAATCTATAAAATTTGAATTTTTTTAGTCAGAAAATGAATCGAATGGAAATTGATAAAGTGAGATTGAATTAAAATTTGAGTGGGAAAGTCGAGTTGATTTTGAAGCGATTTGTGAAGTTGAGGAATTACAAATACTTTACTTTATAAACTATTTAATATAAATACTATTTTGGGAAGTAGATATATTTGAAATGAAATGTTATTTTGGTTTTGAAGTATGAATTAATTTGAAATGACTACGGTGTTATAGCGTATATTTCTACATTGTACATAGTTCCATGGATCCTTAGAGGATGGTTATCCCAAACATCCTTTAAGTTACTTGTATTTCAGTTGATATTTCACTTGAGTTGGATTTGTTGATATAAGAATGTTAATCCTGACTTGAGTGTTTTATGTTTTGCTTTACGCTTGGGTCAGACTGAGTGATACAACATTTGAGACTCACCTTTGGAGTTTGGAGCTTCTTTCGGAGATCAAACTATAGATTCAGCTTTCAGCTTTTTCAGTTGCATTGTTCAGAGATGTCATCAGTTTGTATTTGGGACTTTAGCTTATTTGAGATATTCTGATGTATTTTATTTCTAAATCTGATGTTTATATAGTAGCTTCATGAACTACTATTTATCTATTCCATTGCATTATTATTATATTACTCTGTGTCTGTGATTCCATGATTGATTTATTTACTGCATATGCTGAGTTTTGCCAAATTTAAATTAACAATCTGATATTTTGAGCAATTCAAGTCCGGCATGTGTGTCTGCCTATTCACTTAGAGGGTGCAGCATGATAGGGGGTTCTCGCATTTGGTTTGGTAGCGAGCGGATGACTCTTACTCCTACATGTCTGTGCGAGGGTTGGTGCAGTCGAAAGGCAGGCTGTAAAGGCAGAACACATGTACCAATGTATGCTACGGTGGGCGTTACCCCACTGGCAGGTAGTCCGTTACAGTTGGTATCAGAGCGAGGTTTTAGGCAAAACTTAGTATATGTAGTAGATTTAATTACAGAATTACTTTCGTTCGTTCTTGAGTCTCTTCCTCTGGTTCAGTTTCATTTGAATTCTGGAATGCTTCCACTTGTTTTGAAATCCATTCCTGTCTCTCCCTGTTTATATTTTTATATAAGCATATCCATCTTCTATTTTGAAATTTAATTATCCCATCTTCGTTCGAGCCTTTTCCCTTTGTTTTGTACTCCCTTTTGATTAGGTTTCCCCTTAAATTTTGAACTTCTATCTTGTTTGATTTTGGACTCATTGAATGATAGGAAGCTATTTTTGTAAATGGCAAAATCAAAAGAGCAGAAAGCAGCCCGTCGAGCACGAAGAGCACTGGCCCGTAAGGAACAGGAGGAAGCAATCGAGGAGCAAGAGAGGCTGTAGAGAGAAAGGGTAGAACTTGGTCCTTATGGCCATGGCATTTGTTATCGGTGTCAGGAAAAGGGACATTATGCAGCCATGTGCGGAAAGAGAGATAAAGGAAAGAAGACGGAAGGCAAACGCTTTCGAACCAAGATCTTCTGTTTTAAGTGTCGTGGGAAGGGACACTTTCCAAGTCGTTGCTTGAAGGTGAAGAAAGTGAAATCGGCACTCACTACGTCAATCAACCAATCAACCATTTGCTGCTACTGTAGGCAGACTGGGCATATAGCCAGAGATTGTTCTAAGAGACAACAAGGAAGACAAGCCGTGTCGCGTCATCCTCGAGCTGCTGCCCTTCCAAAATTCATTAAGGAAGATGGGAGAGCAGTGTACTTATGAAAGAAGTGTAATAGTTGGGGGCACATTGATGTGGAGTGTACTGGACTTGTTGAAGCATCACCGGGCAGAATTAACACCTATGCTTTATTCTCATAGAAGTAAGAATCAGTGAAATCTGTTTGTTATCAATAATATATGTTAAGTTATGTCAAGAGAGCCCTATTGTATCCTTTACCCAATAGTAGTTGATGTGTTAAACTAAAGATATATAATAAGCTTCTGCATTTCGCATGATAAGAATTTGAAAATTTCCAATAATGAAAGGAATTCCTTTGAATCGATATAGGTTAATATACCTCGAAATCTTGGTTAGGATTCTCATCGATTAGGATCCCACTGAATTTGACATCGACCTGTATCTCGTACCGAGATTCATTCTTGAATCATCCTTTGAAAAATTGGGTTTTTTTGCATTTTAGAAATTGTTTAATATACTGAATTTATTATTTGATAAGTATGATTATATTCTATACATAAAAGTGAAAATGTTTCCGATAACATACCTTTTAAAAATGAGAATTTGAAATTTCGAAGGGATTGGAAATTTAAAATTTTATAAGAAATTTGAAATTTGATTTATATCAAAAGGATTTATAACTGAATGGGTTTGAATTTGAATTACGAGGAAATGAACTCCGGTGTTTTGAAATTGGTTTTAAGATTTTGGAAAATATACAATAATACGATTTAAAAGTATTTTTCGAATAAGAAATGCTTCAAATGAATTCCAATGATTTCGAAGAAATTTCAAAGAAGTTTTCAAGAAAATAGAAGTCTAGAACTCACTTGTGTCGCTGACAAAAACGATTTCGGTGATGAGTGCACGCATCATTGACATTGATTTTCGAGTTTCAAAGTGGGGAAGATGCCACTTTAGTAGCTTTGCTATGCGATTGACTTTATGAAACCAATTTCGATTTCAAATTCTGAAGTATGATTTGATATTCGAAAGATATATATATATATATGTGTGTGTGTGTGTGTGTGTGTGTGTCTATATATATATATATTGAAATGATTTGAAGCGAGCCCGATGTTCAGTCCTCGAGTTTCGGATTTGATTTAACCCTATCTATTAAATTTAATTTACTGATTTGTTATTGATTTTCAACTCTTGGATTTGAAATTTGATTTCACCGACTATTTGAATGTTCGAACACTTCCAAATCGAGGTTAAATTTCAAAGCTAAGTAATTTCGAAAGGTATAAATTATTTGATAAAGTATATAACTTTAGTTTTGTATGTTTAAAGTAAGAAGTAATATGATTTAAATAAGTTTGAAACTGTTTTGTTAAGTAAATGAATGAGACTATTTAGAACTATACAAATATGGAATTTAGTTTTGAAATGTTTTGAATAACATTTAGTTTTTAAATGTTTTTAACTTAGTAACATCTTTTATAAAACCGTGTATATATATTATATATATAATAATAATTTTCAAAAGGGTAAATTGGATCTTTCAAATAGAAATAAATAGTTTAAAGGTTTTAAAGGGATGGTTTAAAACTTAGTACTCATTTTTGGGAATAATTGATTTTGAGAAAAATATTTGGTTTCGAAAATAGATTGGAATTTAAAACCTAGTATTTATATGATGATTTTGGAAATGAATTTGTTTGACGTAGATTTTGTGATTTAGAAGCTAGGATTTTTCTTTTAAGCCCATTATTTTGGAAACTTTGAAACTGAAGATATTAAGAAATAATTTGGTGAAATCGTATATGATTTGAAAACTGAGCTGATATTGAAGCGAATGGAAATTGAGAACTTTATTATAGTAAATACTTGATTTGGGAGTTATCGAACTTATATAAAATTGATTTGTATAAGTATGAAGTTGATTTGAAAACAATTGATTTGGAAATGTACTCAATTTGAAAAGCAAAATCTTATATAATCAAAGTCTATATAAGTATGATTTGATATACTATTGATTTTGGAAAGTATTCGATTTGAAGAAGAAATCTTATATATAATGGACTTTATATAAGTATGATATTTGAAATTGATTTAGAAAGGTACTATATGATACATATTTTCGAAGTAAAGATATGGAAAGTGCCTTCTACTTGATATCCGCTTTGTGACCACATTGTGGGTTCATTCTATCGATATAATTCTCCCTGATTTTGGATTTTTGGATGTGATACTCGAGTGTCCTTCCATGGCGTTACCCATGGTCATTTTGGTAGCATAATCCACAAGGCAGAAATTGCTTAAAGGGAACAGATGTTTCTTGGGGGATCCATGCATAACCATTGTCTATCCATGGTCTACCGGTTTTGTTGTGGTAGCGTAATCCGCAAGACAGAAGTTGTTTAAAAGGTACGCATGTTTCCTGGGGGATCCAGGCATAACCATTGTGTATCTGTGGTCTACCAGTTTTGTTGACGTGGCGTAATCCGCAAGGCAAAGATTGCTTAAAGGGTACAGATGTTTCCTGAAGGATCCAGGCATAACCATTGTGTATCCGCGGTCTACAGTTTTTGGTTATCATGGCGAAATTCGCAAGGAAGTGATTGCTTAAAGGTACAGATGTTTCTGGGGGATCCAGGCGTAACCATTGTGTATCTGCGATCCACGATTCGTTGATTTGTTTGGATTGTACTTTCCACATCGGTTTTGAAGGTTTTTCAAGGATTTTCACTGGGTGTTGAAACAGGTCTACTAAGTACTTGAAGAATTCTAGCTTTGGGCCTGATCAACGCATGGCCAGAGTCTGCAAGAACAAGAATATTCTTGTTGAAACATCGAGTTATAAAAGTGTTATATTATAAAACTATTTTATTATAAAGGTATTTTATTATAAAAGTATTACCAATAAAGAAGTTTTGTGTTAATATTTGAAATTGAAATACTTATGGTTTGAATTAATTATTCATGCCCGATACTATTATTTTGAACCTGCCTTATCTGCTCAGCTTTATTTATTCACCTATATTCGGTTTTCCGAATCTACCTTCTTTTCTTTTTGAATATATCCTTAAAAATAATGTTTATTTATATATTACATGGTTTAATAGAAATTTTTTATTGTTATAAATATTTTAAAAGTTATTAATTAAATAAAACATATTTAAAGAAAATGATTATTGATTTAATAGTAATATTTGAAAAGTATCTTGAGATAAAATTTATAAATTATGAATTATGGATTTAATGTTTTTCAATGGCTTCTTTGTAAATATAACTAATGATGTAAATAATTGTATTCAAATAGTTTCCATATATTTGTTATTTAATGTTATTTATAAAGTAAGCAAGAAATTTTACAAATGGATTTTTGAAAAGTTTTTAAGTATTAAAGATAATTGAACTGCAAATGAAGTTTTCAAATAAATATTTCAAGTAAAATGTATATAGTTTTAAATTAATTGTTTAATCTTGACTTTCAATCTACTTTTATTTCTGGTTGTTCTATTCTCCTACCTCCTTCCTTTTTGGGGATGAAAAGTTTTGAGTGGGGGAGAGTCTAACGACCCAATTTTTTTAATGGTTTTATTAAGGCAACTAATTGAAATTTCATGAAATTTTAAACAATAAAATTTGAAGATGAAAATTTGTTATTTAGAATACGTCTATTTAAACATAACAACTGGAAATTTTCATTCGATAACATTGATGTTTATTTATTGTAAAATTCTATTTCAATTTAAATCAGTTAAAAATTGATGTTAACAAAATAATTTTCAGAACCGAATATTTTTATACAGAAAATTCGTAAATCATTTTCTGAGTGAGATGTCAAATTTCATTTCATCAAATTCGGACTTCTATAGCTCCGTCAATCTTATTTTCTGCGTTTTAGCTTCATTTTTCGCTAGCGGAAATTTGATTTTTTATAATTCAATCGTACCACCGATATCTATGTACCGTTTGGATCGTCTCGTTATGCCGATCTCTGCGGTATATTTATCTCTGTATTTTGAAGTCTGGTATGAGAAGGAGACAATGCAAGCAATTCGCTGTACCAGGACCATATTGGTAACTTTTTTTAAATTCTCTCTGCCGTTACGCTGTAGCCGTGTACTCCAAGCAATAGTAAATGGTTTTAATAATTTTCGGCTAAATCATAGCTCTTGACCATTCAATCTTTTTCATTTTATATTACTATTCGTTTCAGTCTTTTCTATTCTTTGGCTTCATTGTTGATTTTGGAGAGATAGGTACGGTTTTTTTCTCTTTATTATTCCTTCTCCATGTGAATTTTCATTTTCCTTTTAGCTGAAGCTTCTCTTCACCAAATCCTTCAATCTACACGTCTTCTTCCTCAGTGTCGCCTTCACCCGTGTCTTTCCCATGCTCCTCATTCCCTTCAACTCAGGCTGAAGCCTCTCTCTCCCCCGCAAACTCTGCTCGCTCCTCCCTCCGCCCTATGCATCCGCCTATCTTCCTCCTTTGTGCTTTCATATAGGTGCGTCTATATATATATTTTATTATATATATTAGTTTATATATAGAGGTTTATAAAATTATTTATGTTGAAGTTCCTGTTGATGTATAAGTCTATGTATTTTTATAAGTATATAAACAGTTCATATATACATAGCTTGCCTGTGCCTATGTTTAGTAAGAGATATCTTTGTTTTATGAAATGTTGGTTTCAATATAAATGCATATAGTATGTTTTATAGTTTATTTATAATATAAGCTATATAATATATATTTTATCTGTTAGTATATGTATACAATATATTTTGATTATTGGTTTGAACTAAATTTTGTTTTATTAGTTTTGTAATAACTTATATTATGTCTAAATAATTAAGGTTGTTTTAAAACCTCGTTTTCCATATATATATATATATATATATATGATTTTACTATATATGCTAGAGTATATGTAGTTAGTTATATATGTTTACATATGTCAGTATGATCATAATAGGCTATAATATATATATGATTTCTATATAGTTGCTTATACCTATTCTATCGGTTTATATATATATATATATATATATATATATATATTCTTTACACTTTACTGTTTATAAGATTCATGTATACATTGTTTTATATATAAGTATGTTATGATTCATGCATATATTATATATTAGTTTATATAGTAGCCACATATAAACATATGTATACGTACATTTTGGTTTTCAAAGATAGTGTAGAGTTTGTTTGTAACGCCCGGCCTCTATACCCATGTCATCCAAGAGCAACACTAAGTATTACTGTCAGAAAGCATGGAGAATGGGACTCGATAGGGCTAAATATTGTACTCATTCCCTTGAACTAACACTGACACGAGAAATTTTATGATTTTTTTTAAATTTTATTCTACTTACCATTCGTGCTCAGTCTCGGTTCGAAGCAATAATACAAGATAAAAATTTCCCATGTTACATAGTACACAATATAATAGAATTTACAGTTTAGCACAATAACAACAGAACACATAATACATATCATAATAGTAATGTCCGCATTACGTAGTCCATAGTACATAATACCACTCCCAAAATACATAATAACATACATACCATAATACTTATATTAACTACTCCTAAGTCCAAGCTGTAAATTCAAAAATCCCAAAATGTGGAAAATGACAAGAATGCTGCTGCAATCCACGCAACCTAACTTGCAACCACAATCCTCAGACTGACCCGAGGATTATAAAACAAATCACAAGGGTCAGACTACTTCTAGTGTGAGTGAAATAGCATCTATGAACATTGATCATCTTAATCAACAAAATGGAAAGAAAGCGCCGCATGTATAAGCCAACATGAGGCATATATATGTGTGTGTGAGGCAACATGTAAATTTAGTTTCATAAACAATTCATTTAATCAAATAATGATTTTAGACCAAAAATATCGTATGCAATCCAATACGATACCAACTTAATTATCATATGTAAAGCAATATTATAATGAATAAGTTCATACACACATTCTCCAAAGATACTGGGTTTTAAAATCCACTTTAATATTTTCCATAAAAAAAATCACAAGATAAAGGAAAATGCATTATGGGAATTATGGGATAAATATAACATGACTCATAAAATATACCAAATAAACATACGCTAGAATTGTAAAATCACAGTGGTAGAGCTTGAGTGCGTGCGGAGACATCAGCACCGTAACCTACTCATAACGCCATAATACACCTGGCAATCAACCCAGGATAATCAAGACGGTCTAAGGCAAATGCCGTATGCTACCCGTTCACGGATCTACATGTGGGACCCCCACGCCTCCATCCATCATAGTCTGTGACCCGCCGATCGGAGATCCCGATCAAAAAAATAAGATTAGCCCTATGTAGGAGACCGGTTACCTTTGGTGGTAAAAAGGCAAGCGATAAACCACCGATTCAGGTAGCGATCCTGAATCAGATCGGCCAAGATGGAGTTTTGGCCCATTGGTACAACATAGTCCAATCTATCCCCACCCAAAATTCAAAAGTATTTGTAACTTCAAAACACTTCTTAAAAAATCCTTTGGTAAACCGAGTATAACATTCAAAAAGCAAATAAAATTTAGCAAAACAATTGTCCGTAGAAAATAATTACATCTCTGTTTCGCATTAATACACAAGTACCCCATAATACTTATGTACCAAGGCGAAACATAGAAAATTAATTTATTGGTTTAAAGTTATTTAAAACTCGTTAAGTTGGAAAAAAATTCATAACAATTTATTGAATTTAAAAGCAAAACACATGTTTTAGTACACAAAATACTACCAAAATTCTAAATAAAATTTTGTTCATTTTCAAAACCCGTATTGATCGATAAAACATTTTTTTCCTTTAACCAAAATAATTTAATTTAAAATTATAATTAATTTTTTTCCATGAGCTGCTCACAATACGGGCGCACTGCACTACAGTGCAACATAAGGTTGCACAGTGTAGCGCCAAGCTGCAGACCAGTGCAGCAGTGCTGCACTACTATAGTGCAGCCGTGCGCTGCAGCCTCGTGCAGCTCCTAGCTGCACTACGGTGCAGCCGGAGCTGCACTACAGTGCATCTCTAGGCTGCACACCAGTGCAGCACTATACAATGCAGCACTGTGCCGCACTCAGTGCAGCTCGGTGCAGCTGGAGCTGCGCTACAGTTCCGCCGGCTGCACTACAACGTAGCTACGCTACAGTGCAGCATAGGGCTACGCTACAGTGCGTCACCTGCACAGTGATTTCTGCATAGTGCAACAAGCAATTTTTCCTTTTTTTTCAAATTTAAAATAACATGCTTTATTTTTAGGACATTTCATCGTGCATGTTAAGTGCATTAATAAATCCCGTCATACAACATTCCACTTCATGTATGTTTCATCCAAATAGCTTTTCTCTCTTCTTCTTTCCCATACTTTATCCAATTCTTTTTATATCAAATCTCTACAGAATCACAATATTATTCTAATATCCAATGTTTTGAATAATAGTAAATAAAATAAGGGGAAGAAACTAGCAACAGTTCATATGTAAAGATTTTACTTTTAGGCCTTCATGCAATCATAACTTGAAATAAAAGAAAAAGTTTAAAACTTCACTCATCTAAAACTCTAAATAGCAATCTTCAAGCTCTAAATCAGCTAGCCTTTGATTGCTTGACCTTCACCTTCCAATTGCTAACAAAATCAAAAAAACTTAAATAGCTATATATAAATAAAAAGAAAGAGATGAAATAAGATTGATTTAGGGATACTTATTCTTAGAATTGGAAATCTTTTCTTTTAACCTTTGATTGCAAGGAGAGATTTATGTTTGAGTGGAAGGATTTGAAATTAGGTTTTAGGTTTTCTCCTTTCTCCTTTCTTTTTTTTCTTTTTTCTGTTTCACTGTACGTACTGTAAGCAGATAGAGGAGTGGGGATGGTGTTTTTATTATAAAGCCTCTCCTCTAGACTGTTCTCCCAATTAACTCCTTTTTTTATTTTTTAATACAAAGTATTCATTTTATTTTGTCCTTATTCTATATTTTTCTTTTGCTTAACATTATTTTATTCAATTTCCAGATCTTTCCTACATGACATATAATAGTGATATTACTATTTATTATTATTACTTTTCTTACTTTTCCTTTTTTTTCCTTTTATAACTAATTGTAAATCAACATAAAAAATTCTCATCTAAACTCTTCATACTTAAAATACATTTCATCTCATGTAATTAGTTATCATTCTTTCATAAAAAAAAATATCATTCTCAATTTTTAACTTTTCAAATAATTTGGGTTAATAAACTAGTTCATCTATTAAAATAAATGACATTAGAACTAAAAAGACACCGTTACCTTTCATTTTCCTCTCAACCCTATTAACATTAAATTTTCATTTTATTTTCTTCTGTTTTCATTTATTTATTATTTCATTTTTTCCATAAATATTTAATTGATTATTACTATTATATCAATTTATTAGTTGATTCCCAATTTAGTATCCCTAAAAATCGGGTTGTTATAGACTTCCCCCCTTACAAAAATTGCATCCTCGCAATTTCTTCGTAAGGGCGATATCTGTAACTTTATTAGTTGATTTAAATTTTAAAAGAATAAGACGTACCTTATTCGAGCGCCAATAAATTCAGGATAATGCCTCTGCATCGACTCTTCTGTTTCCTAGGTGCAGTCCTTCGGATTGCTCGACCACTGCACCTTGTCTAGAGGAACCACCTTATCATGCAACTTCTTCGTCTCAGAGGCAATGACACAAAATATGCACTTGAGTATATGTCATATTAGGAGAGATCTCAAGCTACTGTAACTACTTTGGCTCTATCACCTCTTCAGAATCCCTCAAACACTTTCTCAAGTGTGACACATGAAAGACGTTGTGCACACACGATAAGTGTTCAGGTAGGGCAACTCTACAGGCAAGCTTCCCAATCCGCTCTACAATAGGATAAGGCCCAATAAATCTTGGACCAAGCTTACCAGTCTTGTTGAACCTCATTACCCCCTTTAAAGGAGTAATCTTCACGAACACATGATCGCCAACGCTAAACTCCATGTCCTTTCTTCTTTTACATGCATAGGACTTTTGTCTATCTTGTGCTTCTTTCATCCTCCTCCTAATTAACTCTACCTTCTCTGAAGCTTCTTGTACAGTGTTGGGACCAAGAACTAACTTATCTCCAGTCTCAAGCCAGCATGCAGGAGATCTACATGGTCTTTTATATAGTGGTTCGAAAGGAGCCATGCCTATACTGGATGAAAACTCTACCAAGTATATGTGGTCCTCCTAAGACCTTCCAAAATCTAGAATACAAGAGCGCAACAAATCTTCCAATATCTTGTTGATTCGCTCAGTTTGTCCATCGTACCAAGGATGATAGGCTGAGCTAATATTCAACTTCGTCCCAAAGATGCTTGTAAGCTATTTCAAAATACACTAGTGAATAATGGATCTCTATCACAAACTATGGCGCTAGGTACACCATGGAGAAGAACAACTTCCTTCACATATAACTTCGCCAAATAAGGTGCAGTCTCCTTTGACTTCACAGGGATAAAATGGGCAGATTTCATCAAATGGTCCACTACTACCCATATGCTATCATTCCCTTGCCTCGATCGAGGCAAGCCATCAATGAAATCCATTGATACCTAAATAAAGTATTAATGGAACACTAATTGGACCACATTAAAGGGTTTATATAAGTGAACCATTATAAAATCAAATTTCACTTATACCTGATCGCATTTCCATAATGGAATCTCCAAGGGCCGAAGAAGACTGCTAGGCTTATGGTGCTCGCATTTCACCAATTGGCAAGTAATGAAATTCTTAACATATTCACCTATATCACGCTTCATTCCTTTCCAGTAATATAGGCGCTTCATGTCCATATACATCTTGCTGCCACCTGGGTGAATAGTGTATCGCGAATAATGGCAGTCGTTCATCACCACTTGTCTAAGCCCTGCAACACTAGGTACAAAGATCCTACCCTTCTTTCTCAAACAACCAAGAGCATCCGTCTCAAAACCTTTTAGATCATCAGCTTCCTCTCCATTCTTCAGTCGATGAATACGGTGTAAAGCAACCGAATCTTCCTTCTGAGCAAGAGATATCCTGTCCATAAGACTTGGTCTGACAACCAAGCTAGCCAACATCCTCCCTGAGCTATGAGTGGGCATACGATAATAGTTAGCACTAGAAGCTAACACCTCCAGGTCATGCCATTCAGCCACCACCATCGATACAACTGCTTGGTGTTCACAGCTGAGGACATCCGCAACACGGTTTCCTCTCCTAAGAGTATACTGAGTATCAAAATCATGGGCTGGCAAAAACTCTAACCACCTTTGTTAGCGCATGTTCAGTTTCTTCTGGGAAAATAGATATCTCAAGGACTTATGGTCTGTATAGAGAACAAACCGCTCACCCATAAGATAGCATCGCCACAATGCAAAGCAAAAACCACGGCCGCTAGCTCCAAATCATCAACAGCATGCCAATCTCATTGGGCCTCAATTGCCTGGATGTATAAGCTACAACTTGTCCTTTCTGCATCAGTACTGCTCCAAGGCCAGACGGACTAGCATCTGTATAGACCACAAGATCCTGATTACCCTCTGGAATCGCCAAAACTGGAGCGTTAGTGAGCATCTCCTTCAACTTTGAGAAAGCTTCTTCACACTTATCTGTCCACTCATACTTGACTCTTTTCCTCGTTAGCCTCGTCAAAGGAGTCATGATCTTGGAGAAATCTTTAATGAAACATCGGTAGCATCCATCTAGTCCTAAGAAGCTCCGTATCTCGGTATCAGATTTAGGTCTCTTCCAATTCTGTATGGCCTCAATCTTAGAAGGATCCATAGCCAGACCGGCTTCGGAGACTATATGGCCCAAAAACTTTACCTCCTTCTTCCAAAAGTGGCACTTGGAGAACTTAGCTTTCAGCTTATGTTCCCTTAAGGTTTCCAAAACCATCCTCAAATGCCCTTCATGCTCTTGCTCAGACTTGGAATACACTAGGATGTCATCAATAAAGATCAGGACAAATTGGTCAAGATAGCTTCTGAATATTCTATTCATTAGGTCTACAAAGTATGCAGGAACATTCGTAAGCCCAAATGCATTACTAGCCATTCATATGAACCATAAGGAGTGCGGAAAGCAGTAAGAGGAATGTTATCTTCCAGTACTCTCAGCTGATGGAATCCGGTGGCTAAGTACATCTGGGAAAAGACCTTTGCTTCGCTCAACTGATCAAAAAAATCATCAATACGAGGTAATGGATACTTATTCTTTATAGTCAGCTCATTAAACTTCCTGTAGTCAATGCATAAATGAAGAGAGCCATCAGCCTTCTTTACAAATACAGCAGTAGCACCCCAATGAGAGCTACTAGATCGGATAAACTACTTCCCTTCCAATTCAGTCAACTGCTTACGAAGTTCCTCCATCTCAATTCGAGGCATACGAGTAGGTGGTCGACTGACTGGTTGAGCTCCAAGGATTAGATCTATGCGGAACTCCATGGCCCTCTTTGGTGGTAAGCCCATAACGGGCTCAAATATATCACCAAAATCTCCGACAATTGGTACTCTGGCTATCTCATCTTCCTCTCGTGGCTCCATGGAAAACAAAGAAACATAAGCATCAGAGCTCGGTATATCCAGAGTCATATTAACAGCTCTTTATAGGATCGATGCTTCAAAGTAACAACTCTGTCAGAGCAGGAAAGCTGAGCATCATAATGATCCAACCAGTCCATCACCAAGATAATATCAAAGCCAAGGCACTCAAATACATGCAAATCACAAAGAAAAGAGAGTCCACAAAAGAAAAGCTCAAAGCCCTTACACAACATTCCTAGTGTTGCAGACCCACCAATGGGATTCGCAACCTTTAGAGATATCACGAGATATACAACTTCTAAATCATATCTATTAACTAATTCCTTAGATATGAAAGAATGCGAGGCACCGGTGTCAAAGAGTATACAGATGAAAGTATCTCTAAAAGGAATCGTACCTTCCACGACTGCTACCTGCTTTTCCTTCCTCTGGCTCGGGCCTGGATCTCCTTCCATCACATTCATCTTAGCTGCTTGCTTCTTCTTCGTAAGCTGTGGACAGTTGTTCTTCAAATGACCAGTCTGGTGACACTCATAGCACTGCCTTTGGGGGTAATTATTAGCAAAATGCCCCATCACTCCATACTTGTAGCATTTTACTCCACTTTTATCTTGCTTTTGGGAACCTGAAGCCTGACCCTTCTTTTGCTTCTTCTGAGGATTCTGCTTCTTCTTAGGAAAGAATGGAGCTTTCCTCTTAGGACAAAGCTCTGTCGGTTCGATGGTGCATCATCATCTCTTTCCCTATACAAGTCTTCATACCTCATGGCCAAATCAACTATCTCATCAAAAGTGGAGTGAAGCTGAGTCAAAAGTGGAGTGAAGCTTCCTACGTAGACCATCTACAATCTTCTGGTTCTTTTTGAAGGGAGCATTGACCGAATCGAGACCATACTTAAAGAGGGAGCTGAAGGTATTGACGTACTCCTGAACTGTCATATCTCTCTGCTTCAGCTCAATAAATCTACGAGTGAGGATGGCCTTCTCTGCCTCAGGAACGAACCTTAACTCGAATCGTTCCTTAAATCTCTCCCATGTTAGCTCCTCCTCGCCTATCTCAACACTAATCACATCGAACCAGTCAGATGCACCATCTTGGAGGAAGCTGGAAGGCATCTGGACCTTCTGGCGGTCCGTCACGCCTATGTGCCCAAAGACTCGTTCACAAGTCTTCAGCCAACTTGAACTCCAACCACACCTTCATTTCCATGAAAGGGCTTCCCTCCAAGGCTCAAAAAGTCCTTACGCATACGAGCGAAATCAACTCTAGGAGCAGCATTAGGAGCGGGTTCCGCCTGTGGCATGTTCTGCATCAACTCTAACCACTGCTCCATTTTCAAACGGGGAGGCCTTCCAGCCATCTTTCTCACTACTCCGCACAGTGATACTTATGGTATATAGACATGTACAATGCTTCTACTATTATTATGCATGGTTTAGGTATTTTATGAAATAAGTCTAGGTATTTTATTAGTTAAATAATATTTCATAATTATAAGCTTATATAAGTTGTTGTTGTTTATATTGTATGTTTGTATATATAGATTTTGATTTTAATATATATGGTTAAATTTTAAGATTGATTTGAAAATGTATATGTATTTAAAATTGAATATTTGGTTTAAGGAAGATTTTTATTATAATATACATCTCCTTTAAATTTTATCAAACAAATTGATTTATTCCCATCAAATTCTGATTTATCTGCTTTGTTCATCGATTCATGCTAATCTAGCTTGTTTTGGGAAGTCGTGCTTGCATTCGTAACTCAATTTCAATCTCAAATATCTATCTAGCCTCGAAAGGTGAGCAATCACTCACGATTAACGTTCTTATATTTATTAAATTTGATTTCAATTGAAACGAAAATTGAAATATGCCGCTGTTAGTTATTTTAAATTGTGGTATATGTTATTATTATGCAACTGCTCACCTGTGGGATATGACACCATATCATATTGTTTATATTATATTGTTATTTATGGTATATGCCTGTTATTATCATTATCGTATCTGTCATCACTCTGCAAGTTCCCTGAGAGTATAGAATTCACTATAGGTTGAAATGATACATACCCAAACAGACTTTAGAATATGAGAAAATCGTTATGGGTTGAAATGATAGACCCAAGCGATTTTCATTTGCATTGAATTTGGGATTGCCGGTCGAAATGATATATACACCCATATATATTAAATTGCGAATTGAAATGATAAATATCCATGTTACTTGACCATAGGATAGAGAATAATATAGGCACCGCTGGTCTGTATATAAATATTTTGAAAATGATTTCTATGGTTTTGGAAGGGAATATATGGTTTATTTAATATTGAAATATTTTATATAAATATGTTTGAATATAAAGTAGACTCAATAATAAACTTAAATTTAATGAAGTTCGACTGGATTAATATAATATGTTAAGTATTATATTTTTAAATATATTTTCAATGATTTGTATAAATTAAGGAAGATAAAGTTGAATTGATCGAAATTGCATTTAATTAAGAAATTTACTTCATTAGATCGATTTGAAGCTATTGCATTTGAAACTTTAAAATGTGACCTTATAACTTGATATTGATTTAAGTAATTTAATGGATATTTCACGTCTAAGAAATCGAAGGTAATATAAGGAAAATGTAATTTAAGATCACATAAATAATATTGAATTTATTAAGTGAATATTTCAAAACTAAATAATCATGAAGTCGAATTGGGAGATAAATGCATTTATCAAATTTAGTCTTTGAAATATTGAATATTTAAAGCTTCAAAATATATCAACTTTGAACTACATTGAAATTTAAATAGTTTATTTGTGGCTCAAATATGTATTTGAAATTGATAAAATTTGAATTTGTTTAGTCAGAAAATGAATCAAATGGAAATTGATAAAGTGAGATTGAATAAAATTTGAATGAGAAAGTCGAGTTGATTTTGAAGTGATTTGTGAAGTTAAGAATTACAAATACTTTACTTTATAAATTATTTAATATATATATATACACTATTTTGGGAAGTAGATATATTTGAAACGAAATGATATTTTGGTTTTGAAGTATGAATTAATTTGAAATGACCATGGTGTTATAGTGTATATTTCTACATTGTAGACAGTTCCATGGATCTTTGGAGGATGGTTATCCCAAACATCCTTTAGGTTACTTGTATTTCAGTTGATATTTCACTTGAGTTGGATTTATTGTATAAGAATGTTAATCCTAACTCGAATGTTTTGTGTTTTGCTTTACGCTCGGGCCAGACTGAATGATACGGCATTTGAGACTCGCCTTTGGAGTTTGGAGTTTCTTTTGGAGATCCAACTACAGATTCAGCTTTCACCTTTTCCAGTTGCTTTGTTTAAAGATGTCATTAGTTTGTATTTGAGAATTCAACTAATTTGAGATATTTTGCTGTATTTTATTTTTAACTTCGGTATTTATATAGTAGCTTCATGAACTGCTATTTATCTATTCCGCTGCATTATTATTATATTACTCTGTGCCTGTGATTCTATGATTGATTTATTTGCTGTATACGCTGAGTTTTGCCAAATTTAAATTAACAATCTGATATTTTGAGCAATTCAAGTCCCACCTGTGCGGATGTGAATGGTTGAAAATATCGGGACGTTACACGTTTTTCATGGGCTAAAACTATCTAATATGAATAAATACTTCTATTTTGAAACTAAAGGAAATCACCTTTCAATGAAAGATTGCAGACATTAAAATGAATAGACTTTCTCAAATAGTAACAACTCTTCATCGACACCATTTTAGATCTATAAATACCACTTTGATTGAGAAGTAGAAATCATCTAACTTGAATTAATCTATTCTTTAGTCTCTTGATTTTTAAGAACTCTCTTTCATATACATTGTTCACATACTCTCAGTCTAATATAACCAAAATAGAATTTTGTTAAATCACTTCCTACAACTCAAAGCATTCATATTCATATACTCAAAGGAGATCATAGGAAGATTTATACTATAAGTCAAAAATTGCGTTATTTGGAACATAAAATTGTTAGAGATACTTTTGTATTAGCCTATTCCTCTAGATGAAGTGAGGGTAATTTGTTTAAAGGAAATACCAAAGGGGTGCTTGGGGACTGGACGTAGGACGGAAGGTCCGAACACGTATAAAAACTCTAGTTTGCTCGCTTTCTATACTATACTACTTATGCCTACTATTGCTTTAACTTATACACTTTCATATAATACACAAGTTAGATAGTATACGATCCACAAAACTTTCAGACCAAAGGCAAAGGGATTTTGAATTTGTACTTGTGAATATTTCGTCGATTAGAGGAGTTATTCGATTTGGAAGAACGGGGAAGTTGGTGCTAAGGTATGCTGGACCTTTTTTGAATTCTCAAAAGGATTGGGGCGCTTGCCTATAAAGTTGAGTTGTCAGAGAGGTTGTCTAGGGTCCATAATGTTTTCCATGTATCGTATTTAAGAAAGTATGTGCATGACCCATCGTTGATTGTGGAGCCATCGGTTCAAGAGGATTTGGAGGTAGAAATGAACTTGACTGTGATTTGACATCCAGTTCGTATTGTGGATCGGGATGAAAAGAGACTGCATAATAAGATAGTGAGATTGGTTAAGATTCAGTGGAGTGAAGATTCCAAAGATTGTACTTGGAAGGCAAATGATAGTACGAGGGAAGCTTATCCTGAGTGGATGCTAGGATGGTTATTTTCTTGTTGTACGGATTGTATATGCACTGTTTGTGATATAGTTCTTAGTGTATATCTTTTGTATGTGTTTATCATATGTAATTTATTCCCTTTAGAGTTCTTTTGAGTTATCTCCCTTTTTATTCTAATTGTAGGAAATTCTTTTAAAAGGGGGAGAATGCAGCGACTCATAATTTAATCACTTTAATATAATTATTTAATATATTTTTAAAAATTTAATAAATGGATTTTATAACTCAAATAAACCTCTTTTAAATAATAATTATTGATCGTGAAATTGTTTACAAAATTTAGTTACAAAAATAATTAGTTTGAAGGAAAATCGAAAA
This sequence comes from Allium cepa, assembly GCA_030765085.1. NCBI lineage: Eukaryota > Viridiplantae > Streptophyta > Magnoliopsida > Asparagales > Amaryllidaceae > Allium > Allium cepa. Next base: position 257,647,114 of record CM060938.1, on the reverse strand, counting down.
TATGACCGAAAATTGTTTTTTGGATTTTCAACTTTTCATCGTCTAAAAGTTTTCGAAAACATTATGTGCACAAAGGTAGTTACATAGACTTTATATATATATATATATATAACATATGATATGGTAAAAGGTTAAAATAGGTTAGAAAAAGTTTCACTTAAAGTAAAATGGTAAGGTTGACTATTCTTTTTTTTTGAAATAAAATGGTAATGTCAATTCATGAGAACTAGTCCTTAACATCACATGAGGAGTGAAGTGATGTACAAGTAAGATGGGAGGGTGATGGTAACGTGTGGAATAAGGAAAAGGTGGAGATGTGATGTGGCACAATATGTGCGGAGCGTAAGGAGTTAAGGGTGGAATGGCAATTTCCTTATTTCAATTTATATAAAAACAAATTTATCTTTTTTCTAATTTTCATTTTATTTCCACTTCTTCATTTCAAAACTTTTGTTTCCTCTTTCAAAAGCTCCATTTTCACTTTAATGGCTTCCAAATTCTTTCAAAACTATAAATCATATCTTTTCCCCTTTCTAAGTCCTTAAAACCACACTAAATCTTACTTCTTTCCTCTTCTGCACCTCTTCTCTTTCAAAATGCAAGCCCACACCCCCTATTAAACCCTAGGCCGAGCCCTCCTCCCCTATAAGCTGAACCAAAACCACTACCCAAGGTTAAAATTCAATTTTTTAAAATAAAACCAAGATCAAGTGTGGATTCAAGTTTTAGTAGTAGTTTGGCTTGATTCGGGTGATTTTTGGTGTGTAAAACTCATGCTTTTAAGGAAGTTTAAGCTTTATTCTGTTACTTAACTTGGTTGCAAATTTGATAGATGTTTGGGTGAAAAATGATGTTAATTGTTTGAACATATATGTGCTTATATGTAATGGCTATATAGATTTGGAAAATGAAGTAAAAACTTAAGGTATAGTTTGCAAGTTATAACTTTCACTTATGCATGTTGGTTACGACATTTGTTTGAGTGTATAATGTTATGTTTGGATGTCATATGCTAAATAAAAGTTAGCACTTGAACTTGTAGATGTATGACATCTAGATCCCTTGGTTTAAACCTGTTTCGCTTATTTTATTTTCTAGAAAAGTTTTACAAGTTTTCAAACTTTACCTTTTAGTTTTCAAAAACTCACACTAAGTTTATAAGGTAACTTAAAGGTAAATGGTAGGGTTTAAAAGGGGTATTTGATATGCAAAACTAGCTGAAATAATGGCATCCATAGCAATAATAGCTATGGATGCAGTTCGTAAAAACAAATATTCTTGTGTAGATTAAAAGTGTTTTCATTTCAAGTATTTTCGAAAAGAATTTCAAAACTTATTATAAGTATAAAAAGATAATTAGTATTTGTTATCAAAGTAAAGGTTTTATGATTATTTAATTAATTAATTAATCAAGTAAAGATAATTAGTGCTTAATTATTAGTAAAGTAAAGGTAATACTGCTTAAGGATTAGTTAATTAAGTTAATGATAATTAGTTAATTAAGTAAGGGTTAATTAATTATTAAATAAGTAAAGGTTAATTATTTAATTAGTTACCGTTTAAGTGAGATTAATTATTAATTAATTATTAATCAGGATGGGTTAATTATTAATTAAGTTAAAATTTAATTAACATTGAATTATTGTAAAATAAAGGTTTAAACTTATTTTAAATTAATTTAATAAAGGTTTTTAACTTTTAATTTATTTATTTTGAAAGATCACTTTGTTTCAAAAGCAACTTTCTTTTACAAAGAATAGTTTAAACACAAGGGATTCTCTTTATCTATTAAGTAGCCAAACAAATATAAATAAGTTATACTAAATGTTGGCATGTTTTATTGAAAGTAAGTTGTCTTGTATTTAACACTAAAAGCCAATGTGTATGCTTTCCTCTATCTGTGAGATCTAGAACTTATTTTCTAGGCAAGGGATGGAGAAGTCGAAATATCGAAAAGTGATAAATATAAGTAGTTAATTTCAATAAATGGGTCATGATAAATTAAGTACATGAAAGATATTTCATCATATAATTAACAGCAAATTTGTAGGTATGGAAACTCTCTCTATCTCGAGAAGTAAGAATATGCGTCGACTAAAGGTTAGTTTCTAACTTGTCCGACTTCATTGTTAATCAAGGGATAATACTTTTTGAAATTGGAAAGTGGGATAAGTATAGGATGCTTTATTTTCATATGCAAATCTATACACACCTCTGGTTGTGGATTTGGCCAATATTGATAACCTGACCCTCTTAAAATTATCAAATGTTAGTTCGAAGAGACTAGGATCGGATTGAATGAGTTATCCAAAACCAACTTCGAACCAACATAAGCGTTCTAATTAGGAACATCTTGAAGATGATGGAATCGAAGACAAAAATCTTTGAAGTGCAAGGGATGGTTGCTACTAGTCCCGAGGGTGATTCCAAAATGGATGTAGTAGAAGTAGTGCCTTTGGTTTGTTCATATCTTGAAAAACTTGTATGAATGAATGATAGCATTGCATCGTCACTTGGAGGGTAGTGATAGCATTCCAAGTGGGATTGCTATATAAAGGGTAAAACGTAGCATCAAGCTTCACAACCGGGAATGACTAAAATATGGGAGATGCTTCAAGGCTGTATGGCTCACTACCATTAGGATGTGATCATCCCCGATCTTGATCGATATTATTCCTATTTATGTATGCTTCGGGGCCCAGTGTGGTTGCTGATCGTAGCCAAGGGATGATCATATTTGGTACTATCCAGTAAGAGGTAGGCCGGTCTTCACTCACAGGGTTGAAAGGTTTTCGACCTTGATACATTTTATCTAGAGATGTACTGTGACGTGCGGTACCCTAGTATCCCCATCATTTATGTAATCCACTCTCCAATAAGTGCCTCTACAGACTTAGTTGTATATACAACCTATTATGATAGAATGTAATTAATGTTACCATTTCGGCTGTGATTCCATATTTACTTTAAATCCTAGAAATTATTATAATATCAAGTGATTTTCTATAGAAAAGTGTTTTGGTAATTGTTAGGTAAGAACCCATTCATATTTATGTGCGGTGTGGTTTTATGAGATAACTTTGTTTTAAAGAGTTTTGTAAGCTTAATAATTTAGTTCTTTGGAGTTTCCTCACACTGATCCATGTCTGACTCGGAGTTTTTCTTTGTTTTCCTTAAAAATCTTGGGTACTCAAATTGTATGAGTAATCAAGCAGTCCAGGTTCTTACAAATGCATTTTTGAGGAGCATGGAGCAGGCAGCTTCATCATTATCTAGCTATTTATTTTATTTCTGCTGTGTACATATGTATTTTGTATCAGCAATGTGGGGACATGCAGTTATAATTGTCCCTGGCTAAATTAGTAACTATGCCACTCTGATGCATTATTGTGGAAGTGACCGTGTCCTATCTTATGTTGATTTCCTTACGATGTGAGACTATGTTCATTATCTCTTCCTGTATTTCTTTTTACCACAATAGCTTTTCTTTTGGATTGTTAGATGATTGGCACATGAAAACTGTAGGTGTATTGAGTATCGTCTTTAGAAGTAAGAAATGCGGATCATTACGCTTATTCTATTGATAGATTATATACACATTTCGACTTAATTGGTTGCTAGTCAATTGTAAAGCCAATGTTTTGAAAACTCGAGCAAGGAGCAAATTAGAGGCAAAAGGACTTAAAGCGTGCTTGAAAGACATGATATCCTTGAAGTCTACACCTCGATATCCCGAGGCATGCGAGCATTTATTTTTGTACGCAACACATGCATCAAGCTGCTTGCCTGAGGCATGCAAGCATTCATTTTTGTATACAACACATGCCTTAAGCTGCTTGAAGCAAGCCTTAGGTTAAAATAATATTGCCTTTTTTGACAACCGCAGCCTATTTTTTTTATTGTACTTTACTTTTGATTGGTCTACAGTTTTATGGATTGCCTATTACTTCCTATTGTACTGGATTCAACTTTTACTTGCTAATGGTTTGCACTTTGGATAGGACCTTTGCTTGTTAATTGTCTGTTATATAGCATTGCATTAACACATCACATAAATAATATAGATGGAGAGAACATATAGGTCTTATCATACTAGATTTCTTATATGTGTATATGCATATCGAAAATAACTTAAAGGTGGAATGTTCCATTCGTATGACCTTAACATATCATATTTCTTATATGTGCAAATATATGCCTGAGTTAATTTTAGTAGAAAATCTCAGTTTGGTGCATATTGCAATAAAACCGTACCTTAGAGGCGAAATGATTAAGATCATGTATAAGACTTGTAAGAGTTTCCCTTTCGGTCACTGCTGCACCGTTTTGTGATAACTTTTTATTCTTTTCATTCTGTATTTGTTGAATTTATGTTTTATCCTCTAATTTCTATCAAGTATATTCTTATGGACAACTTATCATTTTCTATCTAGTATATTCATATGGACAACTTGCCTGAGTTAATTTATGTTTTATCCTCTATTTCCTTTATTACCATAAATCTAAACAATATCGTATTTTGTTTCATTCTTTGTTATTTTTTCCCTCGGCGAAAGAACTGTGAGTAAATTTACAAACCATCATCCATTGTGTAGTTAAAAGAATTGTATGATTACATATATCGTAACAACTCTATGTATAATAATTATGATTTGGATTGTTTGTTTGACTCTTAAGGTTAAATTTGTGTTTTGTTATTAATTTTAATTATTAGTTTATGTAATTTTATTTTATTGCTTCCTATTGCATTGGATTCAACTTTTACTTGCTAATGGTCTGCACTTTGGATACGACCTTTTCTTGCTAATTGTCTATTATATAGCCATGCATTAACATATCACATAAATAATATAGATACAGGGAACCTACAGATCTTATTATACCATATTTCTTGTATGCATATATGCATATCGAAAATAACCTTAAGGTGGAATGTGCAATTCGTACGATCTTAATATATTAGATTTCTTATATATGTAAATGTACACCTGAGTTGATTTTAGTATCGGTCATTACTACACTAATTTGTGACAACATTTTATTCTTTTTACTCTATATTTTTTAAATTTATGTTTTATCCTCTATTTTCTATCAAGTTTATTGATACAGACAACTTATTATTTTCTATCAAGTATATTCATACAGATAACTCACCTGAATTAATTTATGTCTTATCCTTCATTTCCTTTTTTATCACAAATCTAGACAATACCGTATTTTGTTTAATGTTTCCAAGCTCTGTACATACTCCTAATCAGGGAAAGGTGGAAGAGGAATCCCGAAAGTATAATTCAAAGTGGAAGTATAATTCAAATGGCAAACGTAAGAAGCCAGCTGGTGCTGCAATGAAGGGCAAGAATAAGCATTCAATGCTAAGAAGCCAGCCGATGCTCGCAATGGAGGCCAACAACAGCAATTAATGCTAAGAAGGAAGCCAGTGCTTGTAATGAAGATGAAGAACACACATTACATGATACAGAGAAAATGCATTGTCAAGAAAGGGCTTTCTTAGGAGAAGAAAAACTCCACTCAAAAAATGAAATCCCTTCTGACCTAAATGGTGATGCTGAGATGGGAATTGAGAGAGCAAATGAAGCTGAAAGTACAAGTACAACTCAAAAAAGAGGTGGTAAAGGTCTAATAACAGCAAAAAAGCTCCTGTTAAGAAATCAAAATCGAATTGAAGTTGAGTTCAATAATGAACAAAATGAAATCAGGCATGACATCATAGTCTAGCACTGGTTCTAAGTACTGCTACTTTAGTCAGGACTACCAACAACCAAAGAATAAAAAGCTGGAATCGTTGTTTAGGCTATGCAAAATTAGTTACATTTTAAAACATAGAGATAAATAATGTAAACTGTAAGAACCATACTTTTAGTATTAAAAATAACCAAATTAGAGTTTTCTCTATTGAGTTTTGCTTGATAAACTAGTTATGATTCTTGTATATAGTTTTAACCTTGTCTGGTTATATCACAGTTTACCTTAACAATCTCTTGATTGCTCCACAATATTTTTGGTCAGAAAGCTTCATCTTCATTATCCAATGTCATGTTTTCAAAGTTAATCAGACTAATAAAATAATAAATAAGTAAACTATATAAAATCTAAAAAAATTCATCTAATTCTTAAATCAAACACTTGTTTGTCATAATGTAGCAAGTTATGCTGAGAAATCTAGTTCATTATCATAATACGTGTTTTCATGTATTGTTGCAGATTAGATTTAAATTTGTGGAGGATTAAAAAATAGCCGTATTGCAAAAAATGGGAACAATTTTGGAGATCTCCAAAGATCAAATTGGTTTGAAAATTAAATAAAGCGGAGACACAAGAGGAAATACTTAAGCTGAAAACTACCAACATCAAAAGAATGAAAGAATGAAGAAACTTTATGAAGGCAAAAACAAGTTTGGAGTTTAAGGTAACATTAAGATATTTTTACAACAAAAAGTATTGGTTATCTTATAATTTATTTCAACTGTATCACTGATGTAAAATTTATGGTTATGTTATGGGTCTAGTTTAAACTTGAAATTTGTGCTAGTTTTAATTAAATCTAATTATAAAAAACAAAGTCCAAAAAGGCTGAGCTAATATGACATTAAAGAACAAATAAGTATACATAACATCGTAAATGATTTTAGAATATGAAATGTATAATTATCACTATAATTATTGGCTGCTATATGTATCCAAATGATCATCATATTTTTGCATTCCTTCTTTTATATATTATTTTAAATTCGGACAATGCATTCACATTTCAAAAAAAGTGTTGTACTTAATTTTTTTATAATTACAATAAAATCGGCGTTCACAAAATTCATCATGTTATTTATAAATTCACTATGAGTAAATGTTATGCATATTGCATTCACTTATTTATGTTCACCATTTAAATTCACTTATTTGAGTACATCATCTTTTTATACTTTTGGTTACTAAATTCTAACACCATCCAATATTTTCATAAACAAAGTGAGAAATATTTGACCCTTAAGGAAAAACAACTTCTATACACATCTAGTCATAGGGAAATGGCAAGATTGACCAAGGATATGGCTAGTTAATTAACTATAGCATTATTTAATAGGTTTTATTCTAAACTTAGAAAAAGCAAAGTCTAGGTCCAACATCCGTAACAAGAGTTGATGTTTGGATCAAATCTTATGTTAAAAAAATGGTGAACCAATGACCATCGATGCTGCAAATATTATCGTAAGAATTTTTTATTTTATCGGTATATTAAAATTTGTTTGAAACTATGATAATTTTAACATCGTATATATCTATATGTATATATTTATGTAGGAGGAGATTAAAAATTAGATAGCCTATCACGGTCCAGCTCATCACAAAATGTCAAAGGAGATACTCTTACACATGTATTTGGTCGAGATAAACCAGGACAGTTGAGGACACTATGTAAGGGTTATACCTTAACCCAGCTAATTTTTCCACAGTCTAGAGATAAATAAGTACTCAGTGTCAACAACAAATAACCGAATTGTAGAGTATGATACATTGCTTATGGACAAGAAGGTAAATTGCTTGTATTTACAAGTGTAGAAAAATTAATATTATACCTCAACAAGTGTAAGCATTTCAATAAAGAGATTAACAAGTGTAGGCTTAATTTTAAAATATATTTACATGTGTAAGAATTAATATAACTTAGTATTACAAGTGGCAATTTTTGTTTCTTTAAAAATTTAATTTTTAAATATAGTGTTAGAAAGAAAACTAGGCTTTTTCCAGTTTTTTCACATTCGTTTCTGAATTTCTTCTTCCACCTTCAAAAGAAAAATCAAAACCAGGAAATAAAAAAATAGAGAATAAAAAAACAATCTTTTATAATTCTAAAACCTGAACCAAGCATCGATTCAACAAAAGCAAAGTAAAGATTCAACTCAGATCAGAAGCAAGCAAGTGAAATTCAAAGATCAACAGTAATTCTCAAAGTTAAGAAGAATCAAGCAAACCTAAAGCAACTAATCAAATCAAAACAATAAAGCCAGCAAGATCAGATAAAGATTAACAAGCAAACAAGTTCAACTCAGTAAATCAAAGCAAAATCCAGTTAAAACCACAATTCTAGGTTTTTATTCAACAAGTTCAAGGAAAAATTTGTTCTCTGCTTTGTCAATTTCCAATTGAGTAAACTTTTACTTTAAAAACAGTTATAATCTATTGTATGTGATAAATCTATCTAGAGATGTTGTGATATGTTTGCATGAATGTTTTTCTGGAATATGTCTGATGTGCTCTGTGTGTATATGGATGTAAATGTCTGTGTGGATATATATATATATATGTATGTATATATACTTCTCTGTCTATTTTACATGTTTCATTTTCATTAGAAAATTCATATCTTCACGTACGATTGATTTCAGGTTAGGGTTTGTAAATGAAAAATTACTCTAATGAGATATTATCAGTTTAAAAATAATATCAAGATTTTAAATTCAGTTATTATTTCAATAATAGTAAATTACACAGAAAATCAAAGACAGGTCAAAAAATTCGATCATCTGGAAATTACGATTTGATTATATAAACAGAATAGTATTATAAAATGATGAATTCAGGTAAAGAAATTGTGATTTTTAGTATGGTATAAGTCGAGATATCTGGAATTGATCGAATTTGGATATTTCGTCAATTGTCGGTGAACGACAACGATTTGAAGCTCGGGGTTGTTGATGAAGGTGGCTTAAGGGATGATGATCTCTTGAAAAATAACGGAAGATTTTATAGTTGAACGTGGTAGCCATACGTGGTTGTACTAGGGTTCGATGTCTAGTTTTGGTCGGCTTGATTCACGAGATCGTGCGTGGACGAGAACAGACCGGACTTGTTTGCGAGTGATGGGATCGTAGTGGAGTGACTTGATGTTGCTCTGGACGTGGCGGCAAGGGATTAGGTGGACGAGATCGTCGTGGCGAGCCATTTTTGTCGATGTGGTTTGGTTTGTATTGTTGTTCATTTTGCTCGTTTCGATTTCGTGGTGAGATCGTGAGGTCTAGGTGTTTGAAGGGTTCGTACAGATCATCGTCAACTTATCGAGGGTCACGGCGAATGTCGGAGCTCCGGTAGTTACGTGTGCACATGCACGCGAGCAAGCTTATGTCTGGATGTTTTTTTAGTTTGGGAAGAAGCTTGTACCCGAGTTTGACTTGAGGATGTTGTGGGTTTTCTCGAAGTCAAGTGACGAGGTGGGTTGCTCGGGAAAGATTGTTGTTGGCTTAGGGTTTTGATGATTTAGGCTCGGGTCGATTTAGTTTGTTCTAGGTTTATAAGTTTATAGATAAAACATGTATAGTTTTTTTTAATTTTAAAATAAGTAGAACCCAGATTTATATTACGCAAAGGAAATCAAAGTTTAAAAGTAAAGAAAATATTTAATAAGTTTCAAAGATAAATAAAAATGAAACAAGTTTTTAAGTAAGGAAATGTTAGCTAAGTTTAAAATGTATTTAAAATGAATATGTTTCAAAAGGAATGTTGAATCAAGTTCTTAAGGGTATTTTATAGTGAATAAGTTTTCAAAGGACGATAATTAAGTTTTCAAAGAATATGTAATTATCAAACAAGTTTGTACGAGTTTTCAAAGATTTTAAATGTTAAAGTTTAATGTTTAAATTGTTTTGTTTAAAGTAAATTATATATTTTTAATCATGTAATTGATCCCTAACTATGTTTTTAATGATTTTTTAAATAATTGATTTGGGTTTGAAATAATTTTATTTCAAACTCTAAGTGTTTTTCAAAGAATTTAATGATGTTAATTGATTAATTAAAGGTTAATTACTTAACAATTAAAGGTTAATTAATTAAAGTGATTTACTAAAAGATAATTAATCAAGTAATTAGTGTAATTAATTAAGGTGATTAATTAATATGAGTAATTAAAGGATAATTACTTAATGAAATTAATTAAAGAATAAATGGTTAATTAAAGGTTGATTGATTAATTAATTAAAGTTGATTAATTAAAGGTTAAATAATTTGTGTAATCAATTTAAAGAATTAATTAATTAATTAATGTGATTAATTAATTAAGGATAATTAATTAAAAGATAATTTGTATTTAAAGGTTAATTAAGTAATTAATATGATTAGTTAAAAGTTAATTAATATATTAAAGGTGAATTAATTTATAATTAAGGATAATTAATTAAAAGATAGTTGATTAAGGGTTAATTAATTACGTAATTAACTTAAGGTTAATTTATTTATGTAATTAATTAAGGATAATTAATTAAGTGAAGGATAAGTAATTAAGATGGATAATTAAGGTTGATTAATTTAATTCATTAATTAATATCAAAAGGTTTGTAATTAATTAATGTCAATCAAGCAGGATCATAAGAGATTAATTTATTTGGTTTAAGTTAAATTAATTATAAATTATGTGATTGATTAATCTTTCTTATGGATGTTTGAATGCTTGAATTGATTGTTATCTCTGATCTGTAATATTCCATGATGTAAATTGTTTGAATTGAGCCGTGTATAAATTATTTATCTATGTTGAATTTACATATTTATCTGTGAATCTGTGAATGAAGATAAGTGTTATAGGATGATACCGCTTATCGATATTGCCGTGTTTGGATTGTGATGATTGATGATATTGTACTGTTGTGTAAAACCCCTGGACTACACCACACACACACAAATATAGATTTCACGGGAAATCGGTTAAGTCATGGGTTTTTGAATTTAAAATGATGTAGGATCGATTTCACCCTAGAGGGGAGGGAGGGGTGGGGGTGAATAAGGTGATGGTATAAATTATAAAAATTAATCGCGGAAGCTTATATAAAATGATTTCAACACAGTTCACAGCAGAATAATAGCAGCACAGATATCGCAGAATATAAATAACAGAAACAAAACAACATAGATTTTACCCAGCTTCGGCAAAACCCTGCCTACATGCTGCCCCCAAGCTTTCTACTAGAAATTAGATAGTCAAACGCTTACATACGTAAACTCGTGACACCCGCTATCGACTAAACCTAACTCTATGCTCAAAACCCTGCCACAACTTAGCCACTGAGTTGCAAATTCTCAAACTATGCCACGTAGTTTGTCCTTTAGTCACACGACTAGAAATTTCAACGGTTTAAAATTTAAAAACAAATTTAAAAGGCAATTTAAAAATAAATGGCAAAAACCCTAATTAAAAACTTAAAAATCCCTTAATAATATAAAGTCGGCCCCCTTTTGATAATTTAACCCGATCCTCTTTTATTTGTTTCTTTGAGAAAATGGCGGTCGTTGCTTTCTTTCGATTACATTAGGGCTTTCGTCCTTGATCTAAATTAGGGATTTTGGTATGATTGAAGTCGCCGACTCCAGTAGCTTCGATCGAGATCTCCAGTAACTTCGATTGAGATAAATATGTTCCAGTTCCTTGCGTTCGTCGATCGTTTGTCTCTTTGAATTTCTATCGTCTACTCCAATTCGATCAAGTTCGAATTATAATTGGTACGTTAATTTTTGTTTTTTCTTTTACTGGTTTCGGCTTGCTTGAACTTGATACTTTCTATGCCGATGATGATTGTTGCAATTTATATGCGTTCGTTTGCGTTCGTCTGATATATTTGAATTCGTCAATTACTTTTTCTCGGCCGGTTGATTTTGTGTCGATGCTTGAGATTGATCTCTGACTTCTTCAATTCGTATATATTTTGGTTGCTTGATGGTCACGGCTTTGATTCATTTCGTGATGGCCACGGTTTTGAATTTGACTTGTTCGTTTGAGACGATTGCGACTTGTTCAAAAAACGTATATTTTTGACTTGATTTCCATGGTGATTTCATTGTGACTTCGTTAATGGTTCATCTGTGTTCGTCCCTGAACATTACTGTTTTGGTTTAACTTTGTAGCATTGACTTGATATCATTACTTCAATGTTTCTGATGCTCCTTCGATTCAATGAGGCTTGTATTTGAATGTCAGTTGTATTAGTCCTTGGTGCATTTGATTTGTGGTCTCTGGTTCTTTTTGGTTACTGGTCATTCATGTTGTAGTTTGCATTCTTGGAATTGGTCTTTTTGCAGTTTGGCTTTGTGTACATGTAAGTTGCATTTGTGAACATCGTCGAGTCTAGTTGTATTTGCATTGTATCACTCGATAGCATCAAGTCTGATCTACAGTTGCCATTTCTGTTGTACTTGTTGTTTTCTTTTAGCTGTTACAGTCCTTCTTGAATTAACCTTAACTTGATTTTGCTTCATGACGTACTTTAGTCTGATGCTTGTGTCACTTGATTGCTGAGTCACTTGAGTTTCAGACCATATATGTGTTTGTTTCAGTTTGGTACACATCCTTGACCTGTTGCACTGTTCATTCGCAATATTGTGGTTCATGTGTTTGATTTACTGTTGATCCTTTGATATTGGTATGGAGTACATTGTTGGCTATGTGCATTCTGATCATTTTGGCACTGGGTCTGCATACATGTGCTTACTTTGAGCATGTTTCATTTGGTCGTCTTCACCTCTAGTATGCTGCAGCTTCGTCTTGCCATTTGTATTTAGTTTGCGTTCATGTATGATCATTGATGAGTTGCATTGTTCCATGTATTTGAGCTTTGATGCAGTTTTGATTTGTCGAAGCTTTGCATTTGAGTTGAGTCATGACAACAATGGCTTGACCTTTGCATTCAGTTTATTGTTTGTTATTTGGTGCCTTCTTGAATTTGTGTAGAATGTGCATTACACTTGAGTTGAATCCAGTTTTACAACTCGGGTTTGACCTTATGCTAAAGTCGATATTTTATTTATGTTGCACCTGAGTTGAACCTATCTTTTTATTTGGGTTTGTACTTGTGCTTATCTGTCCTGTAGCATTATGAAGTGTATATTGGTGTGCACGGCCTTGTGGCATATACAGTGATACACTGTGTATGTCACAAGTTGTTCGTGTATAATGGATTCAAATTTAAATCACGACGAACAACCCAAATAACTAAGGCAAATATTATTTTCGAAAATTCACATTTTATTTTATATTGCAAAAATATTTCTTTTTCAATTTTACTGCGTTAGTGATTTTTTTTGCAGATTGCTCAGATGCTTGAATCTAACTGGAATGAAGGTGAAGATAAAATACGAATTGAGTGAATGAGTGATGTGTAGTGAGGTTAAATGTAAATATGAAATTGTGATGTATTTGTAATCAAAATTGTATATGTATAGTGAGAGCTTGAATTTGTACTATTCAAAATTGTAATAAATATTTGTTTGAATAAAATTTCTGTTTGAATTCAAATTCTGTGTATTTAATTTTATTCAGCAAATACGTATTTAATCCATGAAAAATAAAATAGTACATTAACAAATACATTAAACGAATGTATATATGTTTATTATCATCAAACAAAAAATCATATAAGCGCATATTCAACAATCTCCCCCTTTTGATGATAACAAACATATATTTAAGATTTTGAATATGTTAAATGTATTTGATCATTCATATGCTCTAATTGCTCCCCCTATTTAAATGCTTCCTCTCTACACAAGGCTCCCCCTACATATATGCATACAAATAAAAATATGCAAATGAGCCTAGATGCAAATAGAAAATTATTTGACCTTTGCTTGATTTTATTTGACAAAATCTTAACTTTTCTCTCCCGCTTTTGTTATCAGCAAAAGAATAATAGTGTTAGAGAAAATAGAGATAAGGTGATCGATATTAATTCAACATTAAAACTCAATTGAATATAAATATTAAATTTCAATAAAAAATCAAACAAAAATCATAAATATTTTGTTAGCCGCATATTCCACTTTTAGAATGATGGGAATTATGTCATCATATAAAAGCATACAGTTGTGTCTATTTGTGGTATATTTATATCAGGAATTTGAATATCTACTAACCATGCATAATCGTTAGGACTTTTAAATGAGATTAGTAGTATTCTAATTTTATTTTAAAAAAATGAATTCAAGTATCTTCTAACCACGCATAACCGTGAGGACTTTTAAATGGGATTAGAATCAACTTGTTTATTTTAAAAATCAACTTTTGATATGTGTTCCATACATGCATAATCGTGAGGACTTTTAAATGAGCATGGAAGCACATAACAAATTTCAAGTAATTCACCCATGCATAACCGTGAGGACTTTTAAATGAGAGTGAATACTTTGGTATTTATTTATTATTATTTTTTTACTATTTTTTTTAAAAAATGTAAAAATGAAAAACGAACGATTTCTATTTAAAGTACCACATATCGACAAACTATATAGAATTTTGATGAGTGATGGTCGTTAGAAATATGATAGAGATAGAGTTGGTCATGGAATCTTTACCAACAAATTTTTTTATAACTCTTGTTTAAATTTATAAAGAAATTTACTAATTATACCGTCTTGAGTCATAATATATAATAAATATCAACACTCATCACTTTTTCAATCACTATTTATCTTTTCGATAATTATTAGGGAGTCAGATTAGTCAAAATAGTCATTGAAAATCAAATTCAAAAATAATTACGAAATCAATTTTTCAAAATGACTAATCTGAAAGTATGGTCAAAAATGATTTTCTCGAGGGGGTTTTATAAGAAAATTTTCTGCTATTTGAAAAAAAATATGCAGATATTTTCTTTGAAAAACTATGCAGTTGCTAAATGTCTCAAAAATCACGTTCAACTAGTAATTTTTCTATCAACTAGATTACCAGTGTAATCTGCATCTGAATTTCTTTTTTCACTCAAAATTATCATCAATTGAATTTGATCGACCAAACCATGAAGTGTGCATCAAAAATTTCAAACTCAATTTTAACAGCGTTTTAAATGACATTCTTTTGAATTTGAATTGAAACCGTGTAAATAATCGAAACCGTGAATAAAGAGTTAGCCGTATTATAACCAAATGTATTATCATCCAACAAAACACTATTTTTAATCCAAACTGATGTATATGAAGTAATTCAAAGAATCTAGAGAATTTTATAGTGTTTTTGGTATAAGAATATAATTTGGCCAACTATGTTGAATAAGTCAGAATCTAAATCATCATCTCATTATTGGCTGATTTAATTTAGAATATGGTGCAGATTATCACATTTAATATATCGTTCAAATAAATATAACTTTACCTGTTTTACCTTTACGATAATTTTTCATGGTTGCCCATTGTGATTCTGTCACCTTTATACTAGGCTAAGGAACTTTGCTTTGTCGCCCGTTGTGTTTCTGGAACAGCCAAAATCCAGAGAACACTATTGTTGTTCCTTAGCCTGCCACCACACCTACACGGGAAAAGATTTATGTGACCTATTTGTTTTTATAGGTCCATGGTTGTTAGTGGCAGAATATTT
Organism: Allium cepa; assembly: GCA_030765085.1. NCBI lineage: Eukaryota > Viridiplantae > Streptophyta > Magnoliopsida > Asparagales > Amaryllidaceae > Allium > Allium cepa. The sequence continues at coordinate 257,631,747 of CM060938.1, read as the reverse complement.
CGAAAAAAAATTTTGTGAAGACCCAAAACTATTTATAATTGTTCCCTTCGGCACCCAAATTTGTTTAACTTTGAGAGTTTTTATATTTGTGCCTTTTGGAACCCAAATTGGTATAGTTTTCACATGTTTGGGTCTATACCAACAATTATTGTGATTGTGTCCATATTTTCTACAAATTGTGCACATTGAATTTTCTTGATTAATCTTGTTTTCAACAATTTTAGATTGATTATATCCAAGTCCTTTTCTAACCGTGTTAACAGTTTGCTTTCCTAATAGCATAGTCAACGATTTTTCACTTTTTGAAAATTTATCTAATGTCGTTGACAATTGTTGGACTTGTGTTTTGAGAGATTCATTTTAGTTTAACAATTGTGTGCACTTTTTAATAGAATTCTCTCTCCTAGTATTTTCACTCTCTTTTAAAATCAGAATTTCATTTTCAAGTGATTTTATATTGATTTCTGATTTTTTAATTTCATCTTCGAATGTTGGACACTTATCACACTTAGGGATCCTTCTTTGATAGTTTTCAACTAATTGGTCAAGTTGTTCATTTAATTCTATCAAAGTGTGTTTTTGTGATTCAAGTTTAGCATATTTTTCCCTAAGTCGTTCAAAACAGCCATTTACTTCGTGGAAATAAATAAGTAATTCAGAGTGAGTAAGTTTTGATACCTCGCTTGGTTCGTCATCGTCGCTATCGGTTATATTTTCATGAAGGCACATATCTGCTTTCTCACTCTCACTGCTAGAACTTTGATTATCTTTATCATTTGTATTCCATGTGGCTGCAAAGCTTTTCCTTTTTGATTTTTTTTAAAGTCGCGTTGATTTTGAGGACAATTGGGCTTGATGTGTCCGGGTTGGTTGCACTTGTGACAGATGATCTTCTGTTCTTCGGAGTAGTCTAGTGCTTTGGCTATTCTGCTTTTCGCCTTTTGAATTCGAGCTGAATTTCCATATTTGTAATTCCACTTTTTGAATTTCTTTATTAATAGCTCTAATTCTGCTACTGCATCATCATCGTCATCGTCATCACTTTCAGTTGTTCCTTTGAGAGCTATTGATTTCTTTCGAGTATCTCCTCCTTCACGCTCTTCCTTGAATTTCATTTCTAGCTCATAAGTGATGAGATTTCCGATGAGTTCTTCGACTTTCATTTGTTTCAAATCTTTTGATTCTTGAATGGCAGTCACTTTGGCTTCAAAACTTCGTGGAAGGACTCTAAGGATTTTTCGGACTATCTCCAACTCTGTATATGATTTTCCAAGAGCTTTCGATTTGTATACGATATTGGAAAGTCGTCCATGCATCTCTTTGACATTTTCTTCCTTCGCCATTGTGAAGTTCTCATATTTGCTGCTTAGCATGGCAAGGCGAGATTCTTTGACTTGAGATGTTCCTTCGTGAGTCACTTCTAGTGTGTGCCATATTTCCTGCGCAGTTAGACAATGTGAGACACGATTAAATTCAAATTGATCCAATGAACAGATAATAGAATTCATAGCTTTAGCATTAGTATTTTGTAATTTATTTTCTAGTTCTGTCCATTGTTCCTTTGGTTTATCTATTTCCTGATTATCTACAGTTATAGTCGGTGCTCTATAACCTGTCTCAATAATATTCCAAGCGTCAATGGTTTTTAGAAAAATTTCCATCCTATTTTTCCAGCAAGCATATTCACCACTGAACATTGGTGGTCTAACTATGGATTGACCCTCATCAAAAGTAGTATTAAAAGAAGCCATTTTAAAAATTCAACTTTTTAAATTAAAAATTGGTTTTTGTAAAATCAAAATTTTAAAACAAAAACGGCTTTTGTTCCTAGCTCTGATACCACTTGTAGGATCGATTTCACCCTAGAGGGGGAGTGAATAGGGTGATGGTATAAATTATAAAAATTAATTGCGGAAGCTTATATAAAATGATTTCAACACAGTTCACAGCAGAATAATAGCAGCACAAATATCGCAGAATATAAATAACAAAAACAGAACAACACAGAATTTACCCAGCTTCGGCAAAACCCTGCCTATGTGCTGCCCCCAAGGTTTCTACTAGAAATTAGATAGTCAGACGCTTACACATGTAAACTCGCGACACCCGCTATCGACTAAACCCTCTACACTCAAAACCCTGCCACAACTCAGCCACTGAGTTGCGAATTCTCAAACTACGCCACGTAGTTTGACCCTTAGTCACACGACAAGAAATTTCAATGGTTTAAAATTTAAAAACAAATTTAAAAAGCAATTTAAAAATAAAAGGCAAAAAACCTAATTAAAAAATTAAAAACCCCTTAATAATATAACGCCTGCCCCATTTTGATAATTTAACCCGATCCTCTTTTATTTGTTTCTTTGAGAAAATGGCGGCCGTTGCTTTCTTTCGATTACAATTAGGGCTTTCGTCCTTGATCCAAATTAGGTCTTTTGGTATGATTGAAGTTGCCGACTCCAGTAGCTTCGATCGAGATCTCCAGTAACTTCGATTGAGATAAATATGTTCTAGTTCCTTGCGTTCGTCGATCGTTTGTCTCTTTGAATTTCTATTGGATACTCCAATTCGATCAAGTTCGAATCATAATTGGTATATTAATTTTTATTTTTCTTTTACTGGTTTCGGCTTGCTTGAACTTGATATTTTCTATGCCGATGATGATTGTTTCAATTTATATGCGTTCGTTTGCGTTCGTCTGATATATTTGAATTCGTCAATTACTTTTTCTCGGTCGGTTGATTTTGTATCGATGCTTGAGATTGATCTCTGACTTCTTCAATTCGTATATATTTTGGTTGCTTGATGGTCACGGCTTTGATTTATTTCGTGATGGCCACGGTTTCGAATTTGACTTGTTCGTTTGAGACGATTGCGACTTGTTCAAAAAACGTGTATTTTTGACTTGCTTTCCATGGTGATTTCACTGTGACTTCGTTAATGGTTCATCTGTGTTCGTCCCTGAACATTACTGTTTTGGTTTAACTTTGTAGCATTGACTTGATATCATTACTTCAATGTTTCTGATGCTCCTTCGATTCAGTGAGGCTTGTGTTTGAATGTCAGTTGTATTAGTCCTTGGTGCAATTGATTTGTAGTCTCTGGTTCTTTTTGGTTACTGGTCATTCATGTTGTAGTTTGCATTCTTGGAATTGGTCTTGTTGCAGTTTGGCTTTATGTACATGTAAGTTGCATTTGTGAACATCGTCGAGTCTAGTTGTATTTGCATTGTATCACTTGATTGCATCAAGTCTGATCTACAGTTGCCATTTCTGTTGTACTTGTTGTTTTCATTTAGCTGTTACAGTCCTTCTTGAATTAACGTGAACTTGGTTTTGCTTCATGATGTACTTTAGTCTGATGCCTGTGTCACTTGATTGCCGAGTCACTTGAGTTTCAAACCATATATGTGTTTGTTTCAGTTTTGTACACATCCTTGACCTGTTGCACTGTTCATTTGCAATATTGTGGTTCATGTGTTTGATTTACTGTTGAGTCTTTGATATTGGTATGGAGTACATTGTTGGCTATGTGCATTCTGATCATTTTGGCACTGGGTCTGCATACATGTGCTTAGTTTGAGCATGTTTCATTTGGTCGTCTGCACCTCTGGTATGCTGCAGCTTCGTCTTGCCATTTGTATTTAGTTTGCGTTCATGTCTGATCATTGAAGAGTTGCATTGTTCCATGTATTTGTGCTTTGATGCAGTTTTGATTTGTCGAAGCTTTGCATTTGAGTTGAGTCATGACAACAATGGCTTGACCTTTGCATTCAGTTTATTGTTTGTTATTTGGTGCCTTCTTGAATTTGTGTAGACTGTGCATTACACTTGAGTTGAATCCAGTTTTACAACTCGGGTTTGACCTTGTGCTGAAGTCGAGATTTTATTTATGTTGCACCTGAGTTGAACCCGTCTTTTTATTTGGGTTTGACCTTGTGCTCACCTGTCCTTTAGCATTATCAAGTGTATATTGGTGTGCATGGCCTTGTGGCACATACAGTGATACAGTGTGCATGTCACACGTTGTTCGTGTATAATGGATTCAAATTTAAATCATGACGAACAACCCAAATAACCGAGGCAAATATTATTTTCAAAAATTCACATTTTATTTTATATTGCAAAAATATTTCTTTTTCAATTTTACCGCGTTAGTGAATATTTTTGCAGATTGCTCAGATGCTGGATTCTAACTGGAATGAAGGTGAAGATAAAATACGAATTGAGTGAATGAGTGATGTGTAGTGAGGTTAAATGTAAATATGAAATTGTGATGTATTTGTAGTCAAAATTGTATATGTATAGTGAGAGCTTGAATTTGTACTATTCAAAATTGTAATAAATATTTGTTTGAATAAAATTTCTGTTTGAATTCAAATTCTGTGTATTTAATTTTATTCAGCAAATATTTACTTAATCTATGAAAAATAAAATAGTACATTAACAAATACATTTAAACGAATGTATATATGTTTATTATCATCAAACAAAAAATCATATAAGCGCATATTCAACAAATGATTTAAAAGTTGTATTTTGAATCCAAAATGGTTTGGAGGTGGTTTGGGTTAAACTTTTGAAAGGGGAATTTAATTAAAATTATTTTAGATATAATATGGTTTGTTAAAGTAATTTGAATTTGATTTCAAGATTTTAAAATTGATATACATACACACACACACACACATATATATGTATATTTATTTGAAACTATGATTTAAAGGAATTATATAAGTTATATGGATTTTAAACCATTTAAAGGAATTATTTTGGGGAATTTAAATTTAACCTAAGTTTATACTTTAAAGGCTATAACTTGTGCATATTTGATTGAATTTTTCTGAAACGAAAACCCTTGGTTTTCAAATGATAATAACTTTTAGATAAAGGAAAGAATTCCAGTTTTGTTGACAAGATTTCAAATTTGAAATGGAAATAGTTTTAAAAGCTATGAATGAATCTGTGTGAAAGATTGGTGAACTTTGTTTTCAAATTGAAGAGGATCTTGAAGGGTGAATCTTTTTATTTAAAAAGATTAAAGTGGAAATTTGTTTAAGCCATTCAAAAAAAGAAAGGTTTTGGGCTAAAAGTTGTGACTTAAGTAAGATCCCAATATATCCATATGCTTTTTAAATTAGCGCTCATTATTAGTTTTAGCCTGGAGAGGACTTTATGTCATATAACCCATTTCGAATAATGGTACGATGAATTGGATAGCATTTGAAGACGGTGGTGAAGACCATGTATTTTCGAAAGCGAAAGGATTACCTGTCGAATGTCTCTGCACCAAATGGCCTCGGTATAGAGATTTGATCACCCTATGTGATGGGGAGTCCGGATGTGATTAGGGATTATCCGGATTTGCAAGGGCTTCTTTGATGTGCCTTCGGTTCCGTTCGAACCTGAAACTGATTTGTATGGACGTATGTCTGACGTTATCCTTTGAGATGTAAACTGGTTTCTATTAAATACATTTCTGTTTGGTGGCGGAGAATTTATTCTCTTAGCTTAACACCCTTCTCTGAAACGTACAAGCTCAGAGGTTATGTAGTTGATATTTACTAGTGATACATTCCCAATTTGGTAATGTGGCATACTAAGTGCTGTGGATCATTGGTTGATCAAAGCATGGCTTTTTTGAAAAGCGTAGCTTTGTGGGACGAGACTTCATCAGGACCTCACACCCCCAGAAATGGTCGAAACATGAAGGATGCGACAAGGTTATTGGGGGTCGCGCCCCTTAGGATATGTCCATTTCCTTCTGGATAAAAAGTGATATCGTGGTATGGAGCCCAGATATTTAACTTATGTGGTTGTTGCTATTTGTTGGTGAATCCCGGGAGAAAGGTCGGTGACGATCGGGGGATGGCATACTCGTGTCAGTAGTTACCTAGTTACAGAGGTAACCCGGCCTTATGTTGGCAGAGAGTTGGTTAAGTTCTCGAGGCGTTCCTCCAGAGGCGTACCCATTCAGTGAGGAAGTTCCTTTGCCTGACCATTATTGGAAATTCAATCACCTAATATGCGCCTTGTACGGTTTTAGTTGTAGAACCTGCCATTTAACATGGTAGTTATAGTAGATATACTATAATGGTACGCATGTTGGCTAAGATTAATATTATACTTGCAAATATTTTCTACACTATGCACTAATAGTAATATCAAACAGATTTTGCGTATCAAGCATTTTTGATAGTCATAAGGAGAAATCTCCTCCAAGTGTGCGCTTGCATTGTGTGTGTGGCGGGAGGCCTTATGGCAGTTTCATTTTCCAAAAAGCATAGCTAATTTCTTTTTATTTCTTTTATTTGTTTTGCTCAAGATAAAACAGATTTTGTTTGCTCACACCAGTCCCATGACTGACCTGGAGTTTATTATTCTCTTTCTAAACTCTGGGTGCCTATAATTCTCCAAAGGGGCAGCCTAGATCAGGTAGTCAGATAATAGATGTAGATTCGATTCCTTGAAGTCTTTGGATTTCGGATCGCATTTGTTTCACTTCAACATTCTGCACCGAATTTGCTTCAGTTCAGCATGATGGTGGTTCGAGCTTGAAGACTTTTGAGCTTTGGCATTGGAGATGTAGTTGTTGGAATCTTTTAGAAAACCATTTGGTGCTATCTTTCGGCTGCTGCTGCTATCGTCTTTCCGCTGTTGTTCTTTCTGCTATTGTATATCTTTTGGCTCTGATATTGATATTCAATTGTATCACTTTTGTATCGAATATTGCGTATCAATAAAATTATTCTTCTATTTCCGCTGTGTTGTTTAATTAATGTGTTATAAGCTCCGGTGAATCAGATTTCAATGTTTGAATCTGCGGCATTTGAATACGAGTGAAGTATGAATGTCTATTTTCGAGCGTTGAAATTTGGGTCGTCACAAAAGACATAAAGATGGTGTTTCAAAAATAAAATTTTCAAATAGCGTTTTTTTATAATGAGATATATATGAATAAGGGTATGAAAACCCATTTTCTTTTTCAGTACACAAATTTCAACTAAAGATTGGATTTTTGCAATTCTTGATTTTTCAAAAAGTAGATTTGAAAGTATACAAGTTTAGTTGAAGGCACTTTTGCACAATTTTGACAATTTCAAAGAGAAAAGTTTAATGGGTAGAAATATAAAAAAATTGACAAAATTTTGAAAATATTTGAATTTTCAAGTGTTGAGTTGAAACAACCATAACTTTTGATACCATTGTTAGATTCTGGTGACCTTTCTTTGAGTTGAAAGTTATTACTACAAATATTTTTTTTTGTGTTGAACACTTCTTGAGATTTTGAAGTTTCCAAGTGTTAAAATCTACTTTGTGTAGAAGTATATTTCTACCCAATTTTTCCGACTTGAACTTCGAAAGTTCATAGTTTTTAAATTGTTAATCCGTTTGCAATAATTTTGTGCTTTCTGGAAAGCCGTGGATGTAAGCAGCAACTTTAGTGTTAAGTGTTATGCAACATTTTGAAGTTCATAATATTAAAACTAAGGTTTAAAGAAGAGGGTTTGTTTTAGTCAAAATATAAAAGTTGTCGAAACTTTAAGTTTTGAGTTATGTGAATGATTTTGGGTATCTATATATGTGTGTGAGATGTTTGGAAACAAATATATCTATGGATTATCTTACACTCTTATTTCTAAAGGTATTACACTAGTTGTATATTTAGACACCTTAATGTGTTTAATATCTATAAATATTAAGGTGTTTATTTCGTAAATGAATGTATTGTGTCTATGAATGGTATATCATGAACTAGTTTTCAAAATATAAGACAAGATATGTTTAAAGAAAATGCTATATTATTATTATGTGTGTTATGTTTTGCGAATTTTTTAGATGTAATTTGTACTGTAGAGACTGCATCAAAGTTTCCTGAAAATTTCGACATCTATTATATATTTTGATTGTAATATGATAGATGGAACCTTTATAAATGAGTTAGTTCAACCTCATAGCCTAAGATAATGATGAGAAAGGATGATGGTCCTTTGTTTGATGGAAGGTCACCGAAATGGGTCAAAGAATTTGATGTTGAATTGTGTGAGCATAATGAGTTGATAAGAGGATGCCCTAGATGTAAGAGGGCTTATTTTCCTTAGTGGATGGTTGTTTTTATGACACGCTTGGTAGTATATGCCAAAATAGAAGCTAGAACCAATTATTGAATATTTGGAGTGTTGTTTGGTGTTTCTCTATCTAATACTCGACAGGTTGAAGCCAAACACTTTACGATCAAACTCGAGAAAGTAAATAAAGAGGTATGTATGATATGTGTGCGATTGGCTTTGATTGTTGTGGCGGTTGAATGTTGTGTGCTTGTGTATAATTGTAGATGGATATAGGAAAGATAAAAGTAATAGCTCGTTAAAGAGTTTCCCACAGGGGAAACTGCAATGGCATAATTTTTTTATGTAACAACCCAACGTTAATGTTAAAAAGAAATTTATTAAAATTAATGAATTTTAAAGTACTTAAATGAGTTTAAACTTTAAAATATTAGAGATTTAAGATGATTTGGAAATATAAATGTGTTGGGACATAAATGATGAAGTATTTTTTATGAACTTGGAATTTTAATGAAATATCCATTGTTGAGCTTTGACTAAAAAACAAGAAGATAAATTGATGTGTGGAACTAAAATTATATCAAAAGAATTTATTTAATGGAATTGGTTATTATATGAATTATTTTGGTATTAATTTTTTTGGATTAATATCAATAATGGTGATTTTAGGTAATTTTAGATTAGTATCGACTTTAGATGATCTACAAAAATAAATTAAAAACGTTTAATAGAATGGTAAGTAAAAGAGTTTTGGAATTTATTGTAGCGAATGATGATTTTTATTTAATTATCGGGGCTAATGAATGACATTATTAGAATATTCCTAATATTACAATTTTATAATAATTACTTTTTGAAAGTTTGAAAATCATGAAATATCTTTTTATAAAAATACATAATGTTGCGTATGCACTAGTACCGAGTGAAGTAGTTTTATTTGTGATTTTGATATAACTTGATCGAGTAGAAAATTATTTGTAGTAGAAAGAAGTGTAAAAATGGAACCGATGATCTATTGTAAAGCCCATTTAGCCCAAATCAAAGAAAGAAGGAGCCAAAATATTTTCTCCATTTCATTTTTCTTAAGTCTAGAGACTTTGTTATTTCCATTAAAAATTTAGCCTTATGTCCCATTTTCCATCCCATGGAACTAATAACCAAATCCTATCATTATCTTCAAAGTTTATAATAAATAAAATAAATTTCCTTAAATCAGAAAATTTGAATATGTGCTTCTTAATTTAGACCTATACCCTTAAAAGTCTTCAAATTTGGGTTTTGAGCAAGATTGAGTATTCAATGAAGGAAGTGGTGAGCATGGAGAGAGTAGTGAAGTATCGTCGTAGTATTTAGTCTCATGCTATTGCTAAGGTGAGTGTTCTTCACTAAAATCTATGTCTAAATGGTTGATTGCATGGCCTGAAGTGTTTAATTTTGATTTAAGTTGCTATGTATATAATAGTTTTCTTTAAACCCATGCACTCTACAACTAAGCCAAACTCGTACATTGAGATCATATGCAAATTTACTGATGTTTGAATAAGCAATCAATTCGTACTATCGATTACACAGAATTAGGGAATTTCTTTAACAAACCTGGGGGAAGAATGGTGCAAATCCTAAAGCTTCTCAATCTAGGTAAGGCTAGGCCGTCGACAACAACGTAAAGATTTGTAGTCCAATCTTGACCTCAATGGTCGACTAGTCCCAAAGCTCGGAGCTTAGAGGCTGTAGGCGCTTGCGACAATGTTTTATTAAAAAAATATTTTTCAAATTTAAAACAAGTTTGAAGCTTTGAAGTAAAAATTAAAGGGATTTTAATTTGCAATTATGTTGTATGAAAAAAACCTGTTTCAATTGAATATTTATCGTTTGATAAAAGAAATTAATTATTAGATAGAAAAAGATTTCGGGCTTAAAAATTAATTTAAAAATTCTATTTGATTTCAAATAGTTATGGGATAATTTCTAATAAATATTATTTGATTTCAAAGGAGTTTTCCATGATTTTTGAATACGAGTAAGGGGTCTTAAAATTTATTTTATGGTTTAAAATCCTTATTTTTTGGATTTAAATAAATGGGAAAATTACATTTTGACTATTAAGTAATATAAGAACTTTTGAAATAAACAAACATACTTTTCTATAATTATAACCTCTTTTCTACATGAGTTGTTTGTATTGTTTGACTTTATTTTCTATGTAACAAGAAATTTGAATAAATTAAGTAATAATATCGTCTGATATGGGACGTCCAGTAATATTTCTTCAGCTATTATTTTGACTTGTTATATAGATTAAAATTTGTGTTTTGAGTGTATTTTACAAGCAATGAATAAACAAATGAATAACACAACGTGGTAGGGGATGCGTATGTTGATATTCGTCCGGTTATTTTCTATAAGTAAAGGTCGCTTAGTTTTACTTATATGGTTAATGTCTAGAGGTATAGTTTATTATATGTTCACTAGGCATGTTGTGTACTTGTTATGTATTATTATGTACTGATGGGTTATGTTCCTTATGACTAGATAATGTGTATTCATTAGCTATGTGCCTTATTTGTAGTATGCTTGTGTCCATTGGCTATGTGCTATTACCACATAAGTAGTCTCTATCCTAGTGGTTGATTGCGAAGTACCCTGAATCGGTGACTTCACTTTTAGATTATACGTGTTATGTGCTTGTATTTGCTGTGTGCTTGAATAACTACATGCTTGATTAGTTGTGTGCTTCTGTTGCTGTGTGCTATTACGCTTAGATGCCATAAAATTAAGCAGCCTATTACTATTAGGCAACAGGCTCGTGACCATGCAACGTTAGGCTTGCAGCATGCTACGACGTAGACATAGTGTAACGGTGACCTTGAGAATATAGGAGTAAGATGTGTTCTATGCTATGTGTAATAACTCTTGGAGCAGTTTGTGTGCATAACCACCTCCCATTTGAATTGTGCATGATTATATGCACTTTATGTTATTTTATTGCACCTCATCTAGACATATGTTTTGTACAAATCAGTGGGACATTAGACTAAGCCCATACTAGTTAGAGTAGTGCTGTGTGCATATCAGTCTCCAATCTGTACTGTAGTCTAATGACTCATTGATTATAATAGACAGTTTTGTATAGATCAGTGGGTCATTAGTCCAAGCCCGTACTTGGCCTACTAACCCATTTTTGGATTTGAGCTAATAGAAGTTAACATGACAACTCCTGATCTTATCTTACTTTCCAAAACCTATTCTAAACCGCCATTAATTATCTCCTTTTGCAAAAAGCAAAAAAAATCTTACTTCCATGCTACCCACTTTGGCATATGCATTATTGAGACTAAGCTAGACCAGTCCCTAACCTATCAAGCAACAAGGTATATTTCTCCTTCTTGGCAATATGAGCACAATATTTTGGAAGCCCCTTATGGCATGATGCTCACCATGTGGAACCCCTTAAGTTTCAACTTAATCGAGCTCCATAGCACTGACTAGTTCATCCACTTTCATGTTACCCACCTCCAAAATAAACTTCTCATCCATGCTTACCTTTGTTTATGCACACAACCAGAAGGCTAATAAGCAAACCTTACTCAATTACCTCCCAAACCTTAATACCAGCAAGGAGCCTTGGACCATTGCAGGAGACTTTAACAACATGTCCTCCTCCAACCAGAAATCTGATGGCTGCCCCTTATCATACTCGGATGTCTCTCCTCTCATTCAAGCTCTCATAACATTTACACTTACCCCTATTAACACCTATGGGCCCGCCTACACTTGGATAAACAAAAGCTGATTTGGTAGCATGACTCTCTGCAAACTCGACCATGCCTTCTGTAACATTCCCGGTTTTTAACCAGATTTAAATTTGATAATTAATATAAATTTTTGGGACTAATTGTGGATTAATTTGAAAATTTAGAATAAATATATATCAAAAGATTGTAAATAAAGGAATTGATTTGAAAATTCAATAAATTGTGAATAGAATTTTGATTTGGAATTGAAAAATAAATATGTATATATGATTATTTATTTGTGTATAATTATATTTCAAATCATTTCTCTAAAACTTGTATAAACATATATAATGGAAAATGTACAAATATAAACATTCATTCATTTAAACTATAATAACTTGAATTTTAAATTTTAAATAAGAATAAATAGAAAGGTATGGTTTAAATTCAATATAATACTTTTTCAAAAGTTATTCAAAGTAAATCATATAATTTCAAAAACATGTAAGATAGATATTTAATTATTTAAAGGAATAGTAACTTGAGTTTAAAATTGAAATAATATTTAATATTCTTTTGCATATGATATAAATTTAGTTTATATATATATATAAGCATAATTGATAAAAACTTAAATCTATGTAAATAAATAAAAATAAAACAAGGGTTTGAAACATAAAAATGCATTATTATGACATTTGTAAGATAATAACACATGCATTAAACCAACGTAAACATTTCTCATAGTAATCAAACAAGTGTTAGCATAATAAAATTTGAGTTAAATAAGTGGCCAAAATCATTTTTCTTTTGAAATTCAAGTTTATACAAATGAGAATTTGATAAACCAGGCTATATTTTCTTCACTTCTCAATATAATTTCTCTTCATCATTTTCTGATAACGAAATCTAGAAACAAAAAGAAACCAAAACAGAAAGAATGAAAACCAGAAAACAAAACAAAATCAAAATCTGTTTTCAAAAATCTTCAACCTGGAAACCCAAAACAAAAACAGAAAAGAAAATCAAGCAAACAACTACTAGTTGGAGCATCTAAACCTGAAGCAATTAGATCAGATTCAAGTAAGGTTCAGATCAAAACAAATCAAGATCAAATCATCACAAGCATTTCCAAAATAAAAGAAAAAAATAGTGTCTCTGTTCTTTCTTAAGCCAGGTGAGCAAACTCTTCAACCTGTATATGTAAATTGGTTTGCATGTGATCAATATTGAAGTAAAATTGTGAAATATGTTTGAATGGGTATGAATATGTATGTATATACATATATATATATGATTATGTGCATACAGGCATACACCTCTGTGTATTTACAGACTTAGGTTCACTAAAAAATTTGTTTTTCTTCTTGTTTTAAACTTTTTGAAGTTATGATTTTCAAAGGAAAATGTTTACAATAAGGTAGAGTCATTTCTAAAAATAAAATCAGGTAAAAATATTAATTAAAATTTGTGAAAAATACGAATTACAGTAAAATCATCATAACCCAGGAAAATCGAGTATTTCAATTTTATGATCTGATTTCATAATCAAATTCGTATTACAAAATGGTGATTTTAGAAGATGATCTCCTAATTTTTAAGATAGGAAATCGTGTGTATTCGTGAGTTGATCAGAATTGATATTTTTATCAATTTCCAATGATTTTCGATGTGGGATTCGTCGTGACTGAAACTGGAGATGGTCGGAGGTATAAGGATCATCGGAAAAATAGTTGTTGGAATTATAAATGAGCGAGGCAGTGATACGACATGGGTTTAGGGTTTCTTACCCAGTTTTGTTCGATGAAGTAGATGCGACGATTTCGTCGTCGCGCACCGGTGGGAAAGGTTTCATGAGTTATCAAAGCTGCTGTGGTCGAGGTTTTATGGTCGCTGGTGGTGTATCAAGGTAAAATTCAATGATCATCTTTGTTCCAAGTTGAAGCCTATTAGTGCAATTTTGATTCCGAGTGAGTTTTGACGATCTGGGTGGTCAGGGGTGTCAGGCAGGTCGACGATGATGTGCTGAAGGTAGCAGGGTTAGTCGACGACGATCTGATCAATCGTACATGTGCACCACGTATCAATTGTATCAAGTTTGGTTTGAGGAAGACGAAGGTTGCTCGGGTTTGATCGCGGGAAATTGCGTGATTACGTCGAAGCAAAGAGGAGGAAGTGGGAGCTCGGGGAAGGGCTTGGGGGAAAACAAGCTTGGGCTAGGGTTTTGTGTTATTAGCCTGTTTTTATGAAATTTTAAAAAAAAGGGAAACATGTTTTCAGGTTTAAAATTTTGAAAAATTAAATCTGTACAGGTTTAAAGCTATAAAACAAATATTATACCAAGGTTTAAAACAAAGGACATGAACAAATTTTCAAGAAAAAATGTTAAGGTTAAATGTTTTTAAATTGTTTTGAAAGATTAATTGATTTTGAAATAATTTATATGACGATAATTGAGTAATGATTAAAGGTTAATTTGTTAAGTAATTAAAAAGATAATTACTTGGTGCAATTTAATTAAAGGTTGACTAATTAATGTAAGTAATTAAGAGTAATGAATTACTTAAAGGCAATTAATAAATGAAATTAATTAAGTATTATTGCTTAAGATAATTACTTAATTAAAAAGTAATTAGTAATTAAAGTTGATTAATCAAGTGATTAAAATGAATTTGTGATTTATTAATATAAATATTTGGAATAATCACTTATTATAATTAATTAAGGATACTTAATTAAATGTTAACTAAATTAAGGGTTAATTAATTAAGACAAATTAATTAAAAGATAACTAAATAATTAAAGGTTAATTATATAATGATTAATGATTGATTGATTAATAATAAAAGATTGATTTATTATTAAAGGTAAATTAATAAATGATTAAATGGTAATTAATCAAGATGGTTTGTAATTAATTAATGTTAGTTAACCGAGATTAGTAATTTATTCATAAGTAATTTAATCTGGTTTAAATTAATCAGGTGATTAATTTATCTTACTTAAGGATGTTTGGATTGTATTAAAGGCTATGAATTTGTTTGATATCTCTGATGTGTGATGCTCTGTGTTAATTTGAGCTGTAATGAATGTAACTTATTTATTTGTGATGAATTTATATTATTTATCTATGAATCTGTGAATGAAGATAAGCGTTATAGGATTATACCACTTATCGATATTGCTGTGTTTGGATTGTGATGATTAATGATGTTGCATTATTGTGTAAAACCCCCCGGACTACACTATACACACAAATATGGATTTCATGAGGATTCGGTTAAGTCACAGATATTTGAATTCAATATTATTTTATTTAAATAATGAAATGGTTTTAGAATTGAATTTCGAATCCAAAATGGTTTGGAAATGGAATTGGGTTAAATATAAAAAGCTTTTAAAAGGAGTTTTGAAGATAAAATTATTTTAAATAACTTGTCAAAATGTTGAAATTAAAATAGTTTTATTTGAATTTGAATTTGAATTCGAATTCAAGATTTGAAGTTGAGTTCTATGAATATATGTTTGGAAATTATGGTTTAAAAAGGTTATGCAAGTTATATAATGTATTTATATGAGTTTTAAACCATTTAAATGTATTACTTTTGGAATTTGAATTCAACCCAAGTTTATACTTTAGAAGCTATAACTTGTGCATATTCGATCAGATTTTTCCAACAAAAAATATTTGTTTTCAAAGGATAACAACTTTCATATATGGAAAGGATTTCCAGTTTTTGTTGAAAAGGTTTCAAATATGAAATGGAATTGTTTTGAAAGCTATAAATGAATCTTTGTTACAGATTGGTGAACTTTGTTTTCAAATTTAAGTGGATCTTAAAGGTGTATCTTTTGTATAAAAGATTAGAAATGGAAATAGTTTTGAAAGCTATGACTTAATCTTTATGAAAGATTAGTGAACCTTGGTTTCAAATTGAAGTGGATTTTAATGGGTGAATCTTTTGTTTAAAAACATTTGAAAATGGTAATTTATTTAAACCATTCAAAAGAAAGGTTTTGGGCTAAAGGTTGTGACTTAACTAAGATCCCACTCATATGCTTTTTAAAATTAAGCGCTCATTATTCGGTTTAGCTGGGAGATGACTTTATGTCATATAACCTATTCCGAATAGTGATACGACGATATGGATAGCATTTGATGACCGGTGGTGAAGACCGGGTATTTTCGAGAACGAAAGGATTACCCATCGAATGACTCTGCACTGGGTATCTATGGTATAAAGATCTCCATATGTGATGAGGAGTCCGATCGGGATTGTGAATACCCGGATTGCAAGGGCTTCTTTGAAGTGCCTTCGGTTATGTTCGAACCCGGAACAGACTTGTATGGATGTATGTCTGACATTACACTTTGAGATGTAAAGCTGGTTTCTATCAAATACATTTCTGTTTGGTGGAGGAGAATTTATTCTCTTAGCTTAACACCCTTCTCTGAGACGTACGAGCTCAAAGGTTATGTAGTTGATGGTTACTAGTGACACATTCCCAATTTGGTAATATGGCATGCTGAGTGCTGCTGATCATTTGTTGATCAAAGCATGGCTTTTGTGAAAAGCATAGCTTTATGGACAAGACCTCGTCGGACCTCACCAGAGGCGTAGCCATATGGCCCAGGAAGTTCCTTAGCCTGACCATTTGTTCGAAATCCAAAGAAACAATACGCGCCCTGTAAGGTTTTAGTTGTATAACTTGCCACCTCAGGTGGTAGCTATTGCAGGCATAATATAATGGTACCTATGTTGGCTAAGATTAATATTATACTTTCGAAAGGTTTTCTGCACTATGCACTAATAATAATATCAAAAGGATTTCGCGTATCAAGCATGTTTGACTATCATAAGGAGAAATCTCCTCCAATTGTGCGCTTGCATTGTGTGTGTGCGAGGAGGCCTTATGGTAGTTTCATTTTCCAAAAAACATTGCGGATTTCATTTTAATTTCTTTTGTTGAAGGTAAACTATTTTTGTGTGCTCATACAAGTCACATGACTGACCTGGAGTTTATTGTTCCCTTTGTAAACTCTGGGTGCCCACAATTTCCACACGGGAGCCTAATGTTAGGTTTTTTAGATAATCAAATAACAGGTGTAGATTCGATAGCATCCAGCCTTTGGATTTGGCGATAGCATTTGTTCACTGTGACTGACCTTGCTTAAGTCAACTTGAAGGTGGTTTGAGCTTCTTGGCTTGGAGATCTTTGGAGCATTGGATTGGAATGCAGTTTTGGATTTTTTTCTTTCTATCCTTTAGAAGATCAGATTGGTGTTATTGTTCCGCTGTTGTCTTGTATCTCTGATATATGTTGATATTCATTTGCATCAAATGTTGTATTCATGGTGTAGTATCAATGTTATTCATTTCTTCTTCCGCTGTGTTGTTGTACTTAATGTGTTATAAGCTCCGACGAACCAGATTCGACGTTTGAATCTACGACATTCGAATACGGGTAATGTATTTGGTGCCGATTTTCGAAGGTCGAGTCAGGGTCGTTTCACCTACCAAAACACCCAATCCCTAACCCACTAGCCTAACCTGTACTGCCAAACACTTCCACCTTTTAACTTCGATCAAGGCCCAATCTTATTCATTGGGGTGGAAGATAAGTAAAAAAATCCCACTTTTAAATTTTTTAATCATTGGATTTGTCAAAGGATTTTAATGCTATCTTATTATAGGCGTGGAACTCCCCTCATAAGGTACACACTTTCTATTTTCTCATTAACAAACTAAAGCTTCTGAAGCTAAAGCTCAAGCCATGGGCCTCTCAAACCTTTGGTGCTGGCTGCAACTTATCGGCAAGTCTAAGATAATAGCTTCTTCAAACTTAAATCATCCTAAGTAATGATCTTTTCGACCAATCCTTGACTGATCTTGAACACGACCTTTGCACCAGACTTCAAAATGCCCTTGAAAATGAAGCAAAAATGGCCAAGCAGAAATTGTCACTCAAACATGAAAAAGAAGATGATAGGAAATCATCATATTACCATAATTACCTTAAAATCAAATCAGCCAATGACAAGGTCCACACCATCTTAGATATAAAAAGCAACCTTCAGACTTCCGGATAGCAGATAGACAACACATTCATCAACTACTTCTCAATTATTCTTGCTAAAACTAGTCCTCATTTTCCTGACCTATCCCCTCACTTCCATTAAACCTTATGTGCCTCTCTCAAGACTAGGCCAATATCCTCATCATGAAAGTCTCCCCTGATGAAATCAAGGATGCAGTATTTTCTCTTAATCCCTCTAGTAGAGGCAAGCCCGACAGATTTAATTTTATGTCTTCCAACTCTATTGTTCAGCCATCGAGCCCGATGTCAAGAATGTAATACAGTTCTTTTTCAGTACTAGTAACTTTCCTAGGAGAGTTAATGAGACTTCCCTAACCCTCATCCCTAAGACTGACAATCCCGTTTCAGTTGCCGACTTCAGGCTAATTGCATGCTGCAACATGTATACAAATGTATTGCTAAAATACTATCAACTAGGCTCTAAAACATTTCCCCTTCATCATCTCCCCAATCAAACTACCTTCATACTTGAAAGCCACATTAATGACAACATTCTCCTTACTCAAGAGCTATTGTTGGGATACGACAGAACAAGTGTATCCCCAAGCTGCATGTTAAAACTTGATATTAGTAAAGCTTTTGACTCCATTGCTTGGAACTCCATTCTAGCTATCATGTCTAGGAAGAACTTTCCCAAACCATTCCTTGCATGGATATAAATGTGCATCTCAACAACTCACTTCTCCATCTTAAGAAATAGCAATCACATAGCTACTTTAAAGGCACTCAAGGAGTGAGGTAAGGGGATCCCACTTTCTCCTATCTTTTCATTTTTACTATGGAATTACGTGACTCATTACCTGAACACCAAGTCACCCCAAAACTTCTCAACCTCCACCCAAAATGTAAAAACCCAAGGAACACACACCTTCTTTTTGTTGAGATCTAGTCATCTTTACCAAACCCACTAAAGATAATATATGTTGGTGAAGTTTTTCATTTTCAGCACACTCGATGAGATTGCAAAGTAGTCTAAAGTGTCGATCAATTTCATGATTTCGAATCAATAGATTTAAATTGCGTTGAATCTTCCTTTAAGAAGTGACTATGTTGCTGGGCACTACATAATCTTGTAATCACACTCCAACTGTTTATTGAAATGTCAAAATGGTTTTTGTAGGAGAAGTGCTATTCTCGAACAATTATCACATAAGTAAATAAGAAGAAATGAAAGTAAAGGACACATATATTTTTTCACAGTCCAATTATTACTAATCCTATATCCATAGGATAATGCATTATATCATTATTATTTTGGAACAAATGATTATAATTGCCCAGAGGCGTACAATATTATTTTATTTGATTTTTCTATTTTTTGGAAGATAAAGAAGAAGATCCATTTCTTCGTCCTTTAGTGTCTTCTTTTATAGTGTGAAGAGAAGTACCGTTGATTGCCTTTTTTGCCCTTTATCCTTTGCTTTAATGTCCACCGTCAGACCTCCCCATTTGTCATTCATCTATAGTGTTGGTTTCTTATGCTTAGATTGGTGATATGTCTTTGGTGGAAAAATCATGGCATTGGCGGGGACCTGGAAATTTAAAGTGGGATGCTTCAAAAATTGGGTAGGAAGCCCAAGACTATATGGGCTAGCCTCTTCTTTCATGGAATTGCTGGTGCCTCAAGAGGAATGGGGAGAAGCCGCCCCGAGGCTTTGGGATGTTATTGATGTATGTGAGGAGGTGCAGTGATGAATCCTGCCTGGTGTTCAGGTCCTACTGCGTTGCCAACATTTCTAAGAGTTAATCTGACATATGCTTGGAACGTATTCAATGCTAGCTCTAGTCTAAGGTGGTTACCGTTTGAGTTTCCCTCCTTGCAAGTATGCTCGGGTGGCTGATGAGAGAGAGAGGTTGAGCTTTGTATCTTTATTGTTTATCTATAAGTTTGGTTCTACGTCGAAGCGTTTCCTAAGTGTCCCTACATGCAACACATTGCAATGTTTTTTTGATGTAATGTGATGCTGCTTATGGTTGCCTTAGTATGTGCTGGTGTGGATCTATTCTTGTAGGTTTGACAAAGTATGAGCTTTGGAGATGCGGTCCGTCTAGCATAGCACATTATGCCTCCTATAACTCAGCGCAATATTCCTATCTTGCCTTTGATTTTATGTATTGTCATTATGACCTGGCCCTACTTCCCAATGCATGCACTATTACTTTCTTATCGCGGTTACCTTAGTTGCAGGGATTGGTTCGGGTTAGGTGCTATGACTTTAAATTGGTTCCTTATGCAGTACGAGTTTGATTGATTCACTTCCTCTTTTCTTTCCATCTGAATTTCTCGACATGAGGGTAACTTTCCCAACCTCATATCTTGCGCCGTTTTCCTTCACTGTAGTTTGTGGTAAGAATGGGTGTAACACTTACCCTCCAAATCTGCGGTGACCATAGATCAGGGTAAACTTGTTATCTTAAGCACCTAATTTGTGTGATTCGTCAGTTCTGTCTAATCAATCCATTCGGTAGTGGAAAAGTCTATTTGGCTACACTTGCAGTTAATGCTTTAGCACATGTGCCATTTTTTATTGGTCTATTTTCAATCCGATGTTCAATCTGGCTTTTTGTTTCTCAAGGCATATTTTTATCAATCTTTGCACCCATTATTTTAGTAGCCATTCCACATTTCACAAAAACCCTTAATTACTTCGATCGTGCAGCACTTATTCAAATTGAGGTATGTATATTCTTTCTTCATCTTCCTAAATTTTCTTTTATCGTTTTGCATGAAAAGAACTATTGTTGGGTTCATTTCCAAATTTGGAGGAATTTCAGTAGATTGGAAATAGGAGAAAATATTTCGATTCTTGTTTTTGATCCTTCTTTAAAGCAGTCTTTAAACTTTGACATGGATTCCTCTTCGTCTTCCGTAATGTTTCTTCCTTCTAAAATCACTCTGTTCGAAGATGCTATCGGTATTTTTAGGCAATTTGAGTTTTCTATTTATGCTGTTAGGGTTGTTGAACCTCATAAACGCATTAATACGCCATCAAAGGGATATATCTCCATCATTCCCGAACACATCTATTGTGGTCTTTATCTCCCTTTGCATCCGACTATTTGTCAGTGGCTTGCTTCCCTTGACATGGCTCCTATCCAACTTTCCATTCACACCTATACTCTTGCCTTGGACACCTTCGTTCTTTATGGAGAACACCAGCAAGGAGCTTTAGTTTCTTTCTAAAGTTAAGAATAATCTTTTAAAGGGGAGCGATGGCTTCTATTATATTCAGGCCAGGGAATCAGTTTTTCCTAATGTTCCATGAAAAATAACTAGTGGATTTAGTTTTATTTCTTTATTTCAAATTTGGACAACTTTCCTCCTTTCTCCCATCATTATTCTATCCTACCATTCTCTTTTGAGGATAAAGAACAACTATATGGTTCTTAGAAATGACAAATTTTAGGATTAGCAAAAGAGAACAGGATGATAAATAAGTTTTCTAATGGGCCAAAATTAAAAGTGTGCTCTCTATTGTGTCTTCATCATGCATTTTCTCATGGAAGATTTAAACTCACTTCTTTCCCAACTAAATCTGGAGGTATAAGTAGCCTGCAGTAGATTTTTAGAAATTATTATGCTTGTGAGTTTAGTCTTGTTGTCTTGTTTTATTTATAGGTACAATGAATGTTGCAACTGCTACTAAGCTTCATATAGCTTTAAAGAAGAAATAGAGCTTGAAGATATAGCATGAAGGATCCTGTGATTCTCCCACTACTTCCAAAAAAATAAATATTGCTTCTCCACCTCCTGTATCAAACATTCTGCCTTTTCCGACTTCAGATATTCCTCTTCCCATTGTAGCACTAACCAAACTGACTGCCTCTTCTTCACAAAATGATCTTGAAACCCAGTGCGGGTTGCATGACTACACCTAAGGTAGTTATATCTACTTTCATAGAGAAGGTAGGAAGAGCTGCACAAGTTCCTTCTTTCCTTCCTACTTTGTCTCATGAGATATCTTCTTGTGAAGTTTTGTCTGAATGGGTGAAGCTATGGTCTTACGTAAGTGGCCTTCTTTTTCTCCGTTTCTTCTTTTAGTTACTAGTTTGATATTTGTACTTCTCAAACTTTTCTTATAGTTCGCAGCTTTGATGGTGAAAGCATGTGAGAAGGAGAATGCACAAGTTTCGCTCTTGGAATTGGTGGCTAAACTTGAAGCTGGCATTGTCTCGTCTAAAACTGAGAAAACTACACTTGCTTCTGCTAAGGTTAAGGATTAAGAAGAGGCTAGGATGTTCCAAAAGAGGGCTGAGTAGGAAGCAATGCTATAAAGGATGCTCGAACTTCAAAAGAGCATGAGATAAAGGAGAGAGATGAGGCACTGACCAAGGTGGAAAAGGAGTTGGGGGAGTAATGTCATAATATGCTTGGCTTAACCTGCCCTCTTATTCAGGGGCATAATGTCCTCGGTTGCATGTTCAGTATGACCCGCCCCATGGTTAGGGTGCGTAATGTCATACATGTGCTAGACCACATCTTTGTATGCCATCACCATTCTCATTTCTGAGGTTACCATTGTTGTTCGTAGGTATTAATGCAACTATTGAATGATTGCGGCGAGCTATGAAAAATTTGTTCATGCGCTTGGCATGTTCCTCTCCACTGTTTGGGAGGGGACTAAGAGAAGATTTGACTATGAAGTCATGTCGTGCATATACAACCTTTTTCGCATGAGCATGGTTTTTGTAACGGTTTTAGCTGTCTAATATCCATATATCCAATATGCTATGTGGTATTAGCTAACATAAAGGTTTTTTATACTGGTTAGGACCGTCCAATATCCCTACACCAGTTTGATTCTAATATGATTTTTATCATAGAAATATTTATACTGAGGCAGAACAGTCAAATATCCCCATGTCCAGTGTATCAACTTGGCTGAAGAGTCGGATTGCGTTGATGCAAGTCTAAGTGTGCAGGTCCAGTTTCAGCATTCTCGGTATTGAGAGTGCCATTTTACCTATCGACCTCACATTATACTTAATCAGTGAATATTGGTGGAGAATGTGAATGTGTATTTAATTTTTTCAAAGAGAAATAATACTGAGATTTTTGTACTAGTTTGGACCGCCTAATATCCCTATGACTAGTTTAGTACATTAATATATATACACACACAGTTTTTTTTACAATGTCATAGGTGGCACAGAATGTTCTGCACTTGGCCTAGGCTCTTCAGTGCAGTACTGGACGCTTGTCTTTGCAGTCGATGCTCCGACCTTAGCTTTTCCCCAAGATTTTGAATCCATTATGCATTCGATCTCGGTTATCTGTCCGATACAACTTCTTCCTCAAGTTTGGAAGAAAAGCATAAAAAACTGCATGGACAGCTAGCCTCGGTTCCAGTGAGAGGGGGCCCCAGTTAATATTTCAAATCGGTGTGCATCTCTATCACTTTGGCTTGATGCAAACTAAAGTAATTGAGATGCGTGCTATAGGGCATGGCAGTGAAATCCCTTTGTCGTTGTGATTAGAGTTCCTAGATTATGGTTTTGGGCTTCATGCCATGATCCGAGTCACTGTCCAAATTGACAACGACCTACTATCTCCGCCCAACTTGTAGTCATTGATTGACGGGGGAAAAGAGCAGCTGGTATAGGTTGGTGAACTTGATTTTATGCATGACCAACTATTGAGTCTTTTTATCAAGTAGTTAGTGGCTGGTCTCACCGTTCTCATTTTTGAGAGTGACGTTATCACTCGCCTGTTATAGAACAAGCGTGCTTGGTGAGTGATAGTGATGAACCATGTTCGATGGAGGTGTTGTTGACTAGAGAAAGATGGTTTGGGTAAGAACCATGAGTAACTTGAGTAATCATCTTTGAGCAGAGGGAATGAATGGGTCAACAAGCTTCACAGTTGATGGGGGAAAATGCTCGCAGCATTTGTTGGAAGCTGAGAAACGAAGATTAGGCTAATTCATCGAAAATTAAAAAAGGAACAGAGGATTGACACCTTCTTCTAGTGCCAAAAATGTTGGTGAAGTTTTTCATCTTCATTACATGCAACTGGGTCACAAAGAAATCTAAAGTTTTGATCACTTTCATGATTTTGAATAAAAAGATATGAATTGTATTAAATCTGCCATTAATAAGTGACTATGTTGCAGGGTGCTTACATAGCTCTGTAGTCATACCCCAACTATTTGTTGAAATGTGAAAATGGTTTTTATAAGAGAAGAGCTAGTCTTGATCAAATATCACAAAACCAAATAAGAAGAAATGAAAGTAAAGGACACATACATTTTTACGTGGTTCAGATTATTGTTAATCCTACGACCGCGTGATAATCCACTATATTATTGTTGTTTTGGTACGAATGATTACAGTTGCTTAGAGGCATAGAATATTCTTTTATTTGATTTTTCTATTTTTGGGAAAAAGAAGAAGAATATTCCTTTCTTCATACGTTAGTGCCTTCTTTTATAGTATAAAGAAAAGGACCATTGATTGCCTTATTTGCCCTTCATCCTTCCGCTTCAATCTCCACCGTTAGGCCTCGCCATTTGTCATTCATCTATAGTGTTGGTTTGTTGTGTTAGATTGATGATGTGTCTTTGGCGGGAAACCGTGGAAATTCGTAGGAATCTTGGAATTTAAAGCGGGATACCTGAAAAATTAAGAAGGAAGCCCAAGCCTGTATGGGCTGGCCTCTTCTTTAATGGAATGTGGGTGCCTCAAGAGGAATGGTGAGGCGTCGCCCTGAGGATTTAGGATGCTATTGACATATATGAGGAGGTGCAGTGATGAATGCTGCCTGGTACTCAGGTCGTACTGCCCTGGTAACATTTTTGAGAGTTGAGCTGACACATGTTTAGAATGTATTCAATGCTAGCTGTGGTCTGAGGTAGTTGCCATTTGAATTTCCTTCCTTACAAATATGCTCGGGTTGTTGATGAGAGAGAGAGGGAGCTTTATATCATTGTTGTTTACCTGTAAGTATGGTTCTACATTGAAGTGTATCTTGAGTGGCCCTGCACGCAACCCTTTGGAATGCTTTTGATCCAGTGCAGTGCTGCCTAGGTTGCCTCCGGTATGTGCTAATGCAGAACTATTCTTGTAGGTTTGAAAAAATATGATCTTTGAAGATGCAGTCAGTTCAACATAACACTTTCTTCCCCCTATGCCTAGGCATAGTATTCTTGTCTTGCCTTTGATTTTGTATATGGTCACTACAACCTACCGTCATTTTAACATAACACGTTCCATGTGCAGTACGAGTTTGATTGATTTTCTTTCTTTTTTTCTTTCCATCTGGCTTTCTCGACAAGAAGGTAACTTTCCTGACCTTATGCCCTATCTTATTTTCCTTCACTACAATTCATGGTAAGAACGAATGTAATAATATACAATGCATACTTCCAACCCCGGACCTTTTCTACTCTCTGACTGACTCAAGGATCAGTTTACCAAATCGCACATCTGTGTTGCTGGCCTACCGCCTGAACCTAAAGCCAAAATTATTGCCTTCTTTAAACTTGCTAAAATGCGTTCTAATGCAGTATCTTGGCCTTCCCTCCTTAGCTCTAGACTAACCAAGACGAAATGCCTACCTTTGTACAAAAAATCACGTATAAGCTGCAGCAGTAGCCGAGTTGTAAACTTTCGCAAGCATGTAGGCTTATCATCGTGCAATCAATTACTACAACCATGACTGCTTACTGGTTTAGACAATATGTCCCGTCGAGCAAACTAATAGCAATGATCAAAAGTGCCTTAAATAAGATGTTGTCCCTAGGTAACAACTTATGGTCTAATTGGGTTAAAATATAATCTTATTAAGGGCAAGGACTTCTACAGCATGAACATCTCTGATATAGCTGGAGTTGGATAAACATCTTGAAATTAAGGGGCACTTTCCTCCCCATATTCATTGCATTCATCGAAATCCAAGACTTCATACTGGATAGATCCATGAGCAGGGCTAGGTATTATTCATGATAAGATGATCTGTAGCAACTTAAAGCATCTTACTAGTTCCCGCAAACAGCTTTAGCCAAAGGCTACATCATCGATAACTTCATCAACCTCCCCTATAGTAGCTCTCATTCAATTTGGCAGATCTGGAGCGCAATTTTCGAGGCCACTGCCACTACTAGAATACTTTAAAATGGGGACGGACCATGGAGCCGGCCGGAGTCGGCTATGTCTCCATTATGGAGTCGGTTGGGGACGACCAAATTTCTATTAAATTTTGCGTCGATTGTAGACGGCCTACAACAGCCCGAGTCGGCTAGCGTCGTCTATTTAATTATTTTCCCAACCTAATTCTTATATACACCTATTTCGTTTGGAAAAAATAAAAAACACTACTAAAATGACCAAAAAAATAAAACTGACGTGTATGATTATTAATATTCACCCAATGACGGGTTGTGATAGGTTAAATTGGTATTTTCAATGATATATGTTCGTGTAATTCGAAAAGCTGTCGTTGTTGAAAATGTAACTCGCACGACAATTCAATGCTACTTTTAGTCGATCCATTATACAGATTCGATAAAGGTGGTTATATGTAACATTTTAAAGAATTAAAATAAATTTTTAAACCGTTGGGTAATCAATTATGAATTTTTAAATGTATTTGGTATAATAAAATAATATAAAATAAAATAGGCGGTGTAAAAATAAATTATTTGGATCTTATGTCGATCTAAGGTATTTTGGACATGTTTACAGAATATGGTTTAAAAATACATGAATCTGGGGTGTCGATCTTGAATTTCAAATTTATGATCGTTCGTGGATTTTCGGACAAAAAAACCCTTCGTTCGAAGGCCAAACGACCTTCAAACGAGGCCAAATTTGAACCAGTGATGCTTCGTAGTTTTTTAATTGAATCCGTACGGTTCACAAAAAAATCATCGAAAATAAAACTATCAAAGATAATTGTTATAGCTAACTCCTAAAAAATGACATATTTCTTTGATAATTTTATTTTCGATGATTTTTTTTGCGAATCCAACCTTATGGGTTCGATTAAAACATTACGAAACATCATTGGTTCAAATTTGGTCTCGTTTGAAGGTCGTTCGGCCTTCGAACGAAGGGTTTATTGTTCGAAAGTCCACGAACGACCATAAATTTGAAATTCAAGAAAGACACCTCAGATTCGTTTATTTTTAAACCATATTTTGAAAACATGTCCAAAATACCTTAGATCGACATAAGATTCAAAGAATTTATTTTTACGCCGCATATTTTATTTTATGTAATTTTATTATACCAAATACATTTTAAAATTCATAAGTGATTACCCAATGGTTTAAAAAATTATTTTAATTTTTTAAAATGTTACATATAACCACCTTTGTCGAATTTGTATAACGGAACGACTAAAAGTAGCATCGAATTTTCGTGCGAGTTAGATTTTCAACAACGAATTTTTTTGAATTATATGAACATATATCATCGAAAATACCAATTCAACCAATCAGGACCCATCATAGTTGGGTCAATAATAATAATAAATGTCAAATTTTCTTTTATTGTAGCAGTGTTTTTATTTTTTTAAACGAAATAGGTGTAAGAATTTTAAAAAAATATACGGGCCGACCCTGGCCGCCACTAAATGGGCCGACGCTAGCTGATACCATATCGAGTATAGAGGTTTAAATCGAGATTTTCTTCCTCACTTCCTTTGCTTACTAAAAAAATAATTTTTTTTTCTTCTCCATCATCGATTCCGACCCTCTCCAGCCGTCACCCTCCGTCATCGTCGCCATAGGAGCCTAAAACTCGCCGAAACTCGTCGGAATCTCCTCTTCTTCTTGAATTTGGTAATTTTCTAAACCCTAATTTCGAATTAAATGGTTTAATTAAGTTTAAATGTACATTATTGTGATGATAATTGGGTGTAGGTATTGCTAATTTAGTGCATTAGGTTTATTTTTAGCATGAAATCGTTGAATTTGAAAGTGCGAATTGGGAATAATTGAGTGTAGGTATTTAAAATTTAAAAATATGAAAGTGTGAATTGAGAATTTGAAAGAGTGAAAGTGTGAATATGAATTTTATTCCCGATCAATCCCTTATATTTTATATTTGGATTGAATGAGGACGACTTGGTTGTTGAGTGTTGTTTGACTGGCATGTGCGCCTTATATTTGGATTGAGTAAGGACGGCTTGGTTATCGAGTGTTGTTTGACTGGCCTCTGCGCCTTGTATTTGGATTGAGTGAGGATGACTTGGTCATCGAGTGTTGTTTGACTGGCCTGTGCGCTATGTGTTTGGGTATTTATACTTGGAAAGTCTTAGTAGCCGGTCCATTTAGGCCGTTTCGATATTATACGAAGGGCGTAGCGCCTCGATGCGCTACCGTTTATTTCTGGCACCTAGGTGAAGCAACTATTTGGATGTTTATTGCTTTATATGTAGTAAACAACTTAATATAAATGATTTAAAGGAAATAATTTATAAATAAACTTCTTACTTATTTTAGCCTATCTCTAATTTATATAAATAATTTAAACGAAAATAAGATAACAACAAAGCCTTTAGTCCCAAAAGGCTTTGGTAGATTAGAAAATACGATAATAATCACATAAAACTTCAGATGCAACTATATGCATATAGAAATAGAAAAGGAATGCTGTCGAAATTTCTAGTATATATTTTTTTGTAAATTAGGAAAAATGTTCAACTATCTTCTCGACCGTACCTGGATGTACGAAAGTCGAACAGGAACGAAAGTTTCAACAAAAAACATTTTAAGGATGGTGTAAATGAATTTGTTAAATTCGCTAAAGCTAATAATGAAGAAGGCAGCACACAAATTCATTGTCCGTGTCATAAATGTCGACATTTGCGTTATCGGAAACCGAATTTAGTAATTGTACATTTGTATAAATCTGGTTTTATGCCAAACTATTATTTCTGGGATCGTCATTGAAAAAAAATTGACGCATCTAATTCTATAGTGCCTGATGCTGAGGTGAATAACAATAATGTTACAACGAGTCCAATAATAGATATGGTGGAAGATGCAGCACGGTCAATGTTTCCTACTGTTCAAGTTAATGATGTAAATGTCGAAGAAGAACCGACCGAGAGGGTGAAAAGAATTTATGATTTATTGGATTCTACGTAAAGACCATTGTGAGAAGGTTGTAGTAGCGGAAAGGAATTATCAGTTACTGCCGAATACATTACTATGAAATCAAAATTAAATTTTACAGAAGCTGGATTTACAGCAGTTGTACAAGCTACAAAACGACATATGCCATCCAATAATCTGATGTGCGATAGTCATTATAAAGTGAAAAAACTAATGTCTGCTTTCGGTTTGCCCTACCAGAAGATAGATACATATATAAAAGGTTGTATGTTGTATTGAAAAGATGACATTAATCTCAAGAAATGCATAATATGTAACAAGGAAAGATACAAACCAAGAAAAAATGGGAAGGAAGTTCCATACAAGAGAATGCATTATTCACCCATCACTCCCAGACTTCAAAGGATATATGCGTCGTCTACGACAACATCATATATGAGATGGCACGGTGTGAGAACGCAAGAAGAGGGGACTTGATACATCGATCGGGTAGAAAAGCATGGAAACATTTTGATAAGACTTGTCCTGCGTTTGCCGCAGAAAGTCGTAATGTGAGACTTGGTTTAAGTACAGATGGATTTTCACCATTATCTCAATTTGTTAGTAAATATTCGCCATGGCCGATTATCGTTACACCTTATAATTTACCTCCATGGATGTGCATGAAAACTCCATATATGTTTCTTATGATTGTCATTCCTGGTCCTGGATCCGACACAAGGAATCATGTTTATCTACAGTCATTGATCGAAGAGTTGAAAACATTATGGTATGAAGGGGTTGATACATACGACGTGTTGAAAAAAAAGAATTTTCGTATGTTTGCATCTTTGTTGTGGACTATTCGTGATTTTTCCGCTTACGCAATGCTTTCAGGCTGGAGTACGGTCGGTCGTCTGGCCTGTCCTTACGGCATGGAAGATACACGGGCATTTTCAATCGCATAGAAGGAAAATTTCATGGTTTGATTGTCATCAATGTTTTCTCCATGTTAATCATACTTTTAGATTTATGATTTAATGCAACTACATTATATTATTTAGTGAATGCTACTAGTATATTTATGAATTATTAACTGACAATATCAAAATGTATTCAAGGGTTTCGATTTACAGCCGTTTGGGCCCATTCTAGTTGTGTGTCGCAACAACTACCGTAGTAGGATGACAGACTTGTGGGAGCATAGGGATAGGATCCCACTTTATATCAGAGATGCCATATGGGATGACCTTCACGTAAGTATAAAATTCTAATTAATTTGAGATTGGCATATTTGATGATTGAAAATTAATATATAATTTATATAATTCATTTAAATTTCAACGTGCAGGCATCCTTTATTGTGGATCTCGAAGATCTTGTGACGTTCTGGACGCAATGGAAGAGGAAGATGAAAAAAACTATAGAGGTACGCTCTCTAAGATGAAAGAGGACGGTAAAAAGCCAAACTGGATGAGCGAAAATTTGTATGCGTGGTTTGTACAATATTGGGAAAGCGAAGATGCGAAGATAAATTTTCTACTTTCATATGTCTGTGATTATAATTCGTTTAAATGTTTATATAATAGTTAAATTATACGGGCGGCAGCATCGAGGAACTCCGCAAACAGGCTTAGGAATCCTACAACACACTACAGTGGATCCAAGTCTATTCGACAATATAGAGAAAGAGAAGAAATGGTAATAAAAATTGTTATTTGCAGTTTACTTATAAAATTGTTTAGTTGTATATATGTGCATATACATATACATTCTTTAATCATATCTAATTTCAGACGAGGGAAAGAGAGGTGGTGTTGCGCCGTCTGTGTGACGACCCGGAATTTTGGGCAATATAAATTTAATAATCTGTAGTTAAAATTAAATTGATTTGATAAATTTTGTTAATAAAATTTGACTTGATTTAAAAATCCAATCAAATAGATATTTAATTGGTGAATTTCATCTTTTAAAAGCTAATAAAATGTTTTCTATCTAATATATATATATATATATATGTATGTATGTATGTATGTATGTATTGTAAATAGATAAGTTTTGATTTGAAGTTTAATAAACAAATAAAATCTTATTTTTAAATTCTAATATACATTTTGATAATTTAGAAATTATTTAATATATAACTTTTCAAAGCTATTTAATAAATAAACTATATAGTTTTAAACCCTTAAGATAAATATTAATTTGTTTAAAGTATATCTTAAGCCTAAGTATAAAATTAATAAAAGATTTATTTTAGCTTTTTTTAAATATAGCTTGATAAATATAATTTGAAATTATATATATGGAAGTTTAAAATACAATTTAAATATTAAACATTAATTCATTTAAATAAGATAAGTGATAAGTAATTTATAATCTCTTTTATAAATTATTTAAATTGATAAATATGTTATTTTCAAATAATATTAATAAATGTATAAATATAGATGGGTTTTAAAAGACAATATTATTATTATTTTTAAATTAAATATGTTGATATAAATTAGCTTTAAATTGGATTTTTAAACTTGCTATTGGATTTGAATTTGAACTAATTTTGAATTCAAAAGAATAAACATTTTTAAATTATTTGAATAAGCTTTCATTTTTATATAATTTGTTTATTTCATTTTCTTTAAAAGGGAATGCACATATACATTTACATATGAAAATAATTTATATATATAAGTATTCAACAAATAAAGAAAAAGGGTTTTATTTACTTTTAAATTAAATAAAAATATGTATATAACAAGTGTTAATATATTAAGAACTATTGAGACAAATGTGAACTAATAATCTAATCTATTTGACAAATGTAGTAATATAGGACAAGTGTCCTTTTAATTTTTGATTTTCTTTTAATTTTTAAATAAACCATTTTATCTTATATAAACACATACTTCATTCCCCCATTTTCTTTTTAATCTTCATTTTCAAAAGCTAGGAAAACTTCAGCTGAACTAAAATTGAAAACAAATCAGTAACCAAACTCTCAAAACCAAAAATCATGTTCAAATATGGAAATTCTCCTCAAATCAAAAATCAAATCAGGGCCTGCATGTTTTATTCCTGAGCATCTGCATATTTTTCCCAAATCTGAGAACAACTAAAGCATGCAAACCCTTCCTCAATCAAAAGCCTGAAAAACATCTTCATAATGCAATCTTTAATCCACTTTCAAATTGAAGATCAGATCAAAAACCTGTGATTATTTTACAAATTTTCAAATACAAATCTGTGAAGCATCCTCAAAATCAAACCTGGTCAAGCTTGCATTTTTAGTCTGTTCAAACATGCATTTTCTTCCATCTGTCTAAAGTCATCTCTGCATGCAAGTCTAAACTACAGCAACTCAAGTTTTATATCAAATTCAAAGAAGATTTGGCATTTTAGTTTCAAATTTTCAAAACAGTTTTCAAAGTAAAGGCTCTATTCTCATTTGTTTCAGGTGAGTAACATTATTTTAAAAAGCTTAGAAATTTAAATAATTGGGTTGCAGCTAGTTTATCTGAGATTAAGTATAAATTGTGTGTATATGTTTGAAAATTTCTGTGTATATATATGAATGAATATAAGGATGTTTACCATTGAATCTATTTCTGTCTGTTCTTAGTTCAAACTTAGATTCTAAACAAAAGAATCCAATATCTTTTGATCTACTTACTGTTAGTATCTAGAATTTGAACAAGACTTGTTTGATTGACTTTAAGATTTAGATTTAAATTTTATTTAAGTTAAGATAAAATGGGAATTGCTCCGGAAAAAAAACAGGGAAGTTTTGAATTTGTGTAAAATTAAAATATGTAAATTTAACAATTCAGTAATATAAATTGAATTCCTATACTAAATCATGTTTTTAAAAAGCAAAATCACAAATTTTAAATTAGAAATGAAAGTGCATTTCTGGTTTAACCAGAAAATCGAAATTTGAGTGTCTCTGTTGATCTCGATTGTCTGGAAGGTCGGGATTTCTTCTGGTGATGGTAGAGTGTAACAACCCAGGATTTTAATTAATTTAAATTTGAATATTTAATTAATTTTAAATATTAATAAGTGAATTTATAAGTCGAATAAATTTTATTTCGAATAATTGGATTTAATTGGATAATTAAATCGATAATTTAATATGTTAAATTATGGAAATAATTGAAATTGTGTTAAATATGATTGAAAATGGTTTGTAAAATTTTATTTTATCATGTTGAAGTTAGAATGATATTTTAGAACTTTTAAAATCGAATTAAAAGTTAATTTGTGAAAATTGAATATTTTAATATTTAATTATCGACTGTAAAATAGCCAATTTTTGAACAGTCTCAGAATTGGACGAAACCAGTTCCATTGGATCCATAATAGTTAGTTATTATTGGTTTCAATTTTCGTAGCAATCGGAGTTATCGTTTGATCGTGGCAGCTCGAAACGCATCGAATTGTTTTTAATATTAATTTGGCGAGTTAAAATAGCCATTTTTCAAAAAGTCTCGGATTTCGACGAAACCAGTTTCATCGGATCCGTAATGTGATATTATTGTAAGGTTTTAAATTTCGTGTCAATTGGATTTACCGTTTGTCCGGTGCAAGCTAAAACACCTAGAAAATCGTTTAATCGGTTTAATTTTAAATTGAACGTTTATAGCCATAACTCGCACAGATGACCGAATTAGCTTCCGAAACCTGTTCCATTGTGTCCGGAACACGGGGTAAAACCTAGAAACGTTGGTTACGGCGCGTGAATCGGAGTTTGGAATTTCCGGATGAATAGTGTTCAATGATTTTCTATAAATAGGCCTTAAAATTCACAAAAATAGAAAAAAAAGTATCAAAACCCTAATTCTTTAACCTAGCCGCCAGAAATGAAACCAATGGCCGAAATCATCCCATATTTTTCTTCTATTATCTCTTGCTCAAATTAATATTTTCGAAAACTTCCAACGTGGAAGATGAAGAACACGCTACGAGCTACAAATCCATACGGTTGTGATGAGTTCTAGCATCGCGTGGAAGAGGTTATAGTGGCCGATAGGGGTTCCGTTCGCACGCGTATGCTGAGGCCAATATAGGGCCGAGCTCTACCATATTGGGGCCATAGGCAGCTCTTGTCGAAGGCATTTGGGTGGTACTCACCGATCATCTTCATTTTGCTCGAGTTGGTCGTGATAATTCGACTTATGGTGGCGGCTATGGGTTTTGGGTTACTGATGAACACGCGTGGGAGAGAAGGGGAAGAGAGCGGCCCAGATGCAATGCAATAGGAATGGATGGTGATGATAGATTAGGTTTTGAAAATAATAATTTATGTTGTAAATTTATATATAGTTTATAATCGTGTAAACTTCAAAAATTCATAACTTTTTCATGCCAGCTCGAAAACGCGCGAAATCAGTTGCGTTGGAATCGTATGGACGAGCACTACGCGATGGAATTGGATTGGAGTCGTTTGGAGTTAGTGAAAATTTTGGATAAAATTAAACGTCCGTTTAATTTTATTCGAAATAAATCGCTAAAACGAAATTGAAATCAAGGTGAGAACTTCTCACTCAATCGAATCGTTTTCGATTTTATTTTAAATAGTTATATTTAAAATTGCTGAATGTATGTTTGAATGATGATTGTTATCTATTGATTGTTAAAATAGACATTATGCGCCGTTAGTAAGCGGATGTTATTTATTAAAAACATATACCGCGAATATTTCATAAACAGTGAAATTGGTATTATATATAATAGCAATATATATATATTGGCATATGTATATATCGCAGTTGTTGATTTCCCGCATTTTTAGCGGATGAGACCCTATTGCGCCGTTATTAAGCGGATAATATTATAAATCCCATATACCGCGATAATTTCGTACTGGAACGAAATTGGTATTGTGCTAATGTTTGTGGATGCAGGAAAACAGGTTGGGGGGATCCAACTGGATTCCTCAACAGTTTTTATTTGATTTCAGATATTTTGATATTTGATGGATTATCATATCGATATAAGATATCGTTGTTGTCGTGATTGACTATTTGGTGTGTAGCATCATTGGACCAATTTTGAAATTTTAAAATGATTTTTAAAGTGATTTTTGAAAATGTACTATATGTTTGGAATTGATACATTATAAATAAATAAACGTTATAATTTTAATGTTATAAAAAATTATGGTTTTTGAGAAATATAGTTAAAGGTTGATTTTTGAAAATATGGGATTAATGATTTTTATAAAATAGTTTAAACTGGGATTTATGAATTTATTATAAAAAGTTTAAAAATAGGATTTATAAAATTTAATTATTTTATAAATCAAAAGGATGAAATTATAAAGAAGTTTAAAGACGTTTTAGAATAATAATACAAATTGATTTGTATAAAAGATTTATAAAATGGATATTTATAAATTAGAATATTTTGAATTATAAAACGAGTTTTTATAAGTGTTAGAATGAACTATGAATGAAATTCGGAAATGAATGAAATTTATAGAATTATAAACGGTGAAGTTATAAATGGAATTTTATAAGCAGCAGGTTTATAAAATTTGTAAAGTTATTAAAGAATGGTTTTGGATAAATAATTGAATCTTATAAGTTATAAGATTTATAATTATGAAGTTTAAAAGAACGATTTTGTAAAATAATCGTTTTATAAGCATTTAACTTATAATGTGAACTTTTGGTTTATAATTGAGTTATAAATCGAATAGGTTAATAAAGGAATTTATTAAAGGAAGTAGTTATAAAACAAATAGAAATAGAATTTATAAACGTTGTTTTATAAAATTCGCAAACGACTTATTTTGATAAGTTAATTTTTATAACTTATTTATGAAGTTATATTCATGTTTTAGACAGTGAATAATCCTTTAAAATGAAATGTATAGAAATGATGAAATTGGTTAACGTAGTATATTCACATTTTTGAATAGTGAATAATATGTTAAAGAAAATGTTTAGATTTGATGTTTTAAATAGAATTAAAACAATCTAACGATGTTTTAAAATGTGTTGAGATTCGAAACCATAGATTTCAACATTTATTGTTGAAATAGACGTTTTCGAGAAATAAAAGGAAATGGTGGACTATAACACTGTTGTTATAGTAAATGATTTCCGAAAGGAAATGTTTTTGTATAGTATTGGGATTTATATATCTATTTTAATTTCGAATCCCTATACTAGTGATTTTGGGTTGTCGTAACGATGTTTTACGTGACATTCGTTTTGACCCAAATAAATATGTTTAAGAGAATGATTTCCTTAAAGAATGAAATATATACTTAATTTCGATTTAAGTATGTTGAATATTTTCCAAGTGTTGAAAATAAATAGGTTCGTGAATTACTTATTAATAGATAAGTATGGAAATGTTTTCCAATAATAAGTGAATATTTTGAGAATTTATCTTTTTGAAGATAAATTGAAAAGGAATATTAGAAATCGAATTGAAACGTATATTCACAGATATTTTGGGAATTATAAATTCACTCTGGAATTTATAAAAGAAAGTGGAATTTGTTTAAAAATAAATATTGATTTATTTTTGAAGTATTGAAAATTATATATCTTGTAAAGATATTTTGGAAAGTAAATAATTTGAAAAATTATTTGGAATCTGGTGATGTGTGCATATCCATTGATAGTTCAATAATCGACTATCAATATTTCCCTTTGAATGGGTATTTGATGTGATTTGTTTGAATTTGAATGCCACACTTATTTTTGAATAAGCGCTCACTATTCGTGTTAACCGGGAAAGGACCATGGGGTCATATAACCCATTCCGAATATGTGATACGTTGTTATGAATTGCATTTGATGACCGGTGTTGAAGACCGGATATTTTCAAAAGCGAAAGGACAACTCGTCGATTGTCTTTGCACCGAGTAGCTACGGTATAGAGACTCCATATGTGATGGGAAGTCCGGACGTGATTAGAGATTATCCGGATTGCAAGGACTTCTTTGTAAGTGCCTTCGGTTCTGTTCGAGCCCGGAACAGACTTGTATGGATTGTATGTCTGACATTACAAGTTGAGATATAAAGCCGATTTCTTTCAAATATATTTCTGTTGGTGGCGGAGAATTTATTCTCTTAGCTTAACACCCTTCTCTGAGACGTACGAGCTCAGAGGTTATGTAGTTGAATGTTATCAGCGATATATTCCCAATTTGGTAATGTGACATGCTGAGTGTTGCTGTGAAATGATCATTGTGTTGATTATTTGTGATAGGATCATTTGTTTGATCGTCTATCTTGGTGATCATTTCTATGATCATTTGTTGACCCAAAGCACGGCTTTTGTATAAAGTGTGTTTTTGTGGACGTGACTTCGTTGAGCCTCACAAACCGGTAATGGTCGAAACAGGAATTGTGCGGCAAGGTTTTCAGGGATCGCTTCCCTAGGGTATGACCATTCCTTCTGGAAAAGGGTAGTATCATGGAATGGAGCCCAGATACTTACTCATGTTGAAACACTTATTATTATGGTGTGATGTTGGTTAGAGAGCTCTCGTTTAAAGGTTCCAAAGGACCGGGGGTGGCATATCTGAGGGTTTGTAATATTCCTTGGGAAAAGGGATTCCCGGCTTTGTTTAGCGGAGAACGGTGGTTCTCGGGGCGTCCATCCAGAGGCGTTTCCTTGTGGCAATGGGAAGTTCCTTGGCCTGACCATTTGTTGGAAAATCCATTCTTCAAATACGAGCCTTGTACGGTTTTAGTTGTATAACCTGCTATGGAATATGGCGGTAACCCGCTATTGAACATGGTAGCTATAGTAGGCATAGTTCGAAATGTCTATGTTGGCTAAGATTTATATCTTTATTTTTGAAATGAATTTTCTCTACACTATGCACTAGTAATAATATCAAATGTTCTTTTAAATGCGTATCAAGCATCTTTGACTATCATAAGGAGAAATCTCCTCCGATTCTGCGTTTGCATTGTGTGTGTGTGCGGGAGGCCTTATGCTAGTCTCATTTTTAAAAGCATTACGAATTGACTTTAAAAATATTCCTCTATTTTTTTTCAAAGATAAATAAACTGTTTTGAGTTCTCACACCAGTCACATGACTGACTCGGAGTTTATTGTTTTCCTTCCTAAACTCTGGGTGCCCACCAATTTCCACACGGGCAGTCAAGAGTTAGATTTATCAGGATATTCTGGATATTCAGGAGTTGCTGGAGGCAAGATGGATGGCATGGCGTATTATTATGTATAGTATTTCTTTTCTGTTGTTGATTGTTATGATGTTGTACACTCTGATGATATGATGTGATGTAATGTAATAACTGATATAGTTCTTTGTTTAAAGATTATTCATTTATTTATTATATGTTGTTCCGCTGCGAATTGTGAGATTCTGTTATTGTTCTGCTGTTTTCTTTCCGTTCTATTTTCTTTATTTTCTTTTCTCTCTTTCCTCTATCTTCTCTCTTCTTCTACCTCTTTCCTTTTCTTAAACCATAACATTTCGGGTTTCCGGCCTTCGATTTCTCGGCAGTCGATAAAGTGAGTATCGATGTTGAATTTTTGAAAGTCGAAAATTTCCGGGGCGTTACATCTGGTATCAGAGCATATGGTTAAGCGACAACCATGGTTCTGTTGGGTATTACTCATTAGAGATAGAGTCAGTAGTACTCTAGAATGAGTTTGAGTGTAATAATAGCTATGAGAGCGTATTTGTTAGTGAATATAAAATTGTTTTATATTGTGATGATTGGTTTGTTGAGTGGTATATAGATTTTGGTTAATACGAGTAACTAACGTGGTTGATAGGGATCTCTAAACACTTGAATAGAACAATTCGGCACAATATTGATTTTAAATTGGGTAAATGAAATAATTTTACCTTGATTATATTTTTATATATAAAGAAATAATTTTTCAGAATTATTAAAGTGAATATAAGTTGATTGTTTAGTTGTTTGAATAATCTAAATAAAAGAATAATTATATAAGCAAATGAATTATAAGAATTGAATTATAATTAAAGTGATTTACAATTGTGAAATAAACTTATATATATGAGAAGTGAAACTATATGAATATAATTATGAATATAAGTTGTAAATAAAAATGAATTTAAAGTTAAATGGAAATTTACTTTAGAATTTGGAAGCTGAATTGATTTATAAATATGAACTTAAGTTAAGTAAAAACAAGTGATGTTTGTAAAATGGAAGTATAACTTAATTGATGTTGAATGAAGTTGATATTAGTATCAAAGTAAATTAATAAAGTTAAGTGATAAATATGAACTTGAGTTATATAAATGAAATTCAACTTTTGTAATTGAATTGAATTAATGAATTGAATGTTAATCAATTGAATGTGAATAAAGTTGATATGGAATAATGAATGTAAGAGTTAATTCATTAAAATCTAATGTTATTGGAAGTGAAAGATTGAATGAAACTCAATTTAATTGAACCAATTGAAAGCAAAGAAATTTGGTTGTAATTAATATACATTGATTGTTATATGGTTGTTAGTTGATTGATTGTATATAATTCATTAAGTGTTAATGAAATTGGAAGCTAAAGTAATTGAAATCCAATTGGAAGTTAAGTGAATCTTAAATGGAAATTGAATTTGATTTGGAAGTGAACCAACTTGAATATGAATTAGTGAATATAAACTAATTGAAAATGAATGTTAGTAAACATCCACTGTTAATGAATCAAATGTGATTAAATTGAAAACCTATTTCATTGAATATTAATGAGAATATGAATGAATATTTATTGGTTATGAATGCTAGTTGGATGATGGTTGATGGTTGAATATATATTGCTTTTACTACATTTGCTATGTTGACATATATAGTTATTATGTTGCTATATGTTGTATATCGATACTATTGTCTACATGCATGATTCTCATGTTGTTTGTTGAGTGATTAGTAGGTGCGGATCGCGTTTGCTTCGCATTTGGAGCTCGCTTTCGCGCTACATTAGCCGTATATGCTTGCTAATAAAATATAAGGTACATATCTCGGATTACATACCGTACTTTTACACTTTTTCCCTTCGGGATGCCTCATTACTTGATGAGATGTATATTTGTGATATATATACTGTCATTTTTTTTTCCGGATCGAGCCGCGCAAAGGAGACTATGGCGAATTTTTTCGAAAATTTAAGGCGTTAGAAATTTTTTGAGAAAATTGGAAAAATCGTGAAAATTTAAACTTTGATTTTGAAGTTGAAAGTAAACGATAGTAGTTGTTTTTGAAAGATAACAAAGTATGATTTGAAAACTTAGTAAGTATTGTAAGAAGTTTAACTATGGATTTTGGGAAAGTTAATAAATTCTGTAATTTTTCTTACTTGATAATTTCGAGGACGAAATTCTTTTAAGGGGGGAAGATTGTAACGACCCAGGATTTTAATTAATTTAAATTTGAATATTTAATTAATTTTAAATATTAATAAGTGAATTTATAAGTCGAATAAATTTTATTTCGAATAATTGGATTTAATTGGATAATTAAATCGATAATTTAATATGTTAAATTATGGAAATAATTGAAAATTGGGTTAAATATGATTGAAAATGATTTGTAAAATTTTATTTTATCATGTTGAAGTTAGAATGATATTTTAGAACTTTTAAAATCGAATTAAAAGTTAATTTGTGAAAATTGAATATTTTAATATTTAATTATCGACTGTAAAATAGCCAATTTTTAAACTGTCTCAGAATTGGACGAAACCAGTTCCATTGGATCCGTAATAGTTAGTTATTATCGGATTTCAATTTTCGTAGCAATCGGAGTTATCGTTTGATCGTGGCAGCTCGAAACGCATCGAATTGTTTTTAATATTAATTTGGCGAGTTAAAATAGCCATTTTTCAAAAAGTCTCGGATTTCGACGAAACCAGTTACATCGGATCCATAATGTGATATTATTGTAAGGTTTTAAATTTCGTATCAATTGGATTTACCGTTTGTCCGGTGCAAGCTAAAACGCCTAGAAAATCGTTTAATCGGTTTAATTTTAAATTGAACGTTTATAGCCATAACTTGCACAGATGACCGAATTAGCTTCCGAAACCTGTTCCATTGTGTCCGGAACGCGGGGTAAACCCTAGAAACGCTGGTTACGGCGCGTGAATCGGAGTTTGGAATTTCCGGATGAATAGTGTTCAACGATTTTCTATAAATAGGCCTTAAAATTCACAAAAATAGAAAAAAAGTATCAAAACCCTAATTCTTTAACCTAGCCGCTAGAAATGAAACCAATGGCCGAAATCATCCCATATTTTTCTTCTATTATCTCTTGCTCAAATCAATATTTTTGAAAACTTCCAACGTGGAAGATGAAGAACACGCTACGAGCTACAAATCCATACGGTTGTGATGAGTTCTAGCATCGCGTGGAAGAGGTTATAGTGGCCGATAGGGGTTCCGTTCGCACGCGTATGCCGAGGCCAATATAGGGCCGAGCTCTACCATATTGGGGCCATAGGCAGCTCTTGTCGAAGGCATTTGGGTGGTACTCACCGATCATCTTCATTTTGCTCGAGTTGGTCGTGATAATTCGACTTATGGCGGCGGCTATGGGTTTTGGGTTACTGATGAACACGCGTGGGAGAGAAGGGGAAGAGAGCGGCCCAGATGCAATAGGAATGGATGGTGATGATAAATTAGGTTTTGAAAATAATAATTTATGTTGTAAATTTATATATAGTTTATAATCGTGTAAACTTCAAAAATTCATAACTTTTTCATGCGAGGTCGAAAACGCGCGAAACCAGTTGCGTTGGAATCGTATGGACGAGCACTACACGATGGAATTGGATTGGAGTCGTTTGGAGTTAGTGAAAATTTTGGGTAAAATTAAACGTCCGTTTAATTTTATTCGAAATAAATCGCTAAAACGAAATTGAAATCAAGGTGAGAACTTCTCACTCAATCGAATCGGTTTCGATTTTATTTTAAATAGTTATATTTAAAATTGCTGAATGCATGTTTGAATGATGATTGTTATCTATTGATTGTTAAAATAGACATTATGCGCCGTTAGTAAGCGGATGTTATTTATTAAAAACATATACCGCGAATATTTCATAAACAGTGAAATTGGTATTATATATAATAGCAATATATATATATTGGCATATGTATATATCGCAGTTGTTGATTTCCCGCATTTTTTAGCGGATGAGACCCTATTGCGCCGTTATTAAGCGGATAATATTTTAAATCCCATATACCGCGATAATTTCGTACTGGAACGAAATTGGTATTGTGCTAATGTTTGTGGATGCAGGAAAACAGATTGGGGGGATCCAACTGGATTCCTCAACAGTTTTTATTTGATTTCAGATATTTTGATATTTGATGGATTATCATATCGATATAAGATATCGTTGTTGTCATGATTGACTATTTGCTGTGTAGCATCATTGGACCAATTTTGAAATTTTAAAATGATTTTTAAAGTGATTTTTGAAAATGTACTATATGTTTGGAATTGATCCATTATAAATAAATAAACGTTATAATTTTAATGTTATAAAAAATTATGGTTTTTGAGAAATATAGTTAAAGGTTGATTTTTGAAAATATGGGATTAATGATTTTTATAAAATAGTTTAAACTGGGATTTATGAATTTATTATAAAAAGTTTAAAAATAGGATTTATAAAATTTAATTATTTTATAAATCAAAAGGATGAAATTATAAAGAAGTTTAAAGACGTTTTAGAATAATAATACAAATTGATTTGTATAAAAGATTTATAAAATGGATATTTATAAATTAGAATATTTTGAATTATAAAACGAGTTTTTATAAGTGTTAGAATGAACTATGAATGAAATTCGAAAATGAATGAAATTTATAGAATTATAAACGGTGAAGTTATAAATGGAATTTTATAAGCAGCAGGTTTATAAAATTTGTAAAGTTATTAAAGAATGGTTTTGGATAAATAATTGAATCTTATAAGCTATAAGATTTATAATTATGAAGTTTAAAAGAACGATTTTGTAAAATAATCGTTTTATAAGCATTTAACTTATAATGTGAACTTTTGGTTTATAATTGAGTTATAAATCGAATAGGTTAATAAAGGAATTTATTAAAGGAAGTAGTTATAAAACAAATAGAAATAGAATTTATAAACGTTGTTTTATAAAATTCGCAAACGACTTATTTTGATAAGTTAATTTTTATAACTTATTTATGAAGTTATATTCACGTTTTAGACAGTGAATAATCCTTTAAAATGAAATGTATAGAAATGATGAAATTGGTTAACGTAGTATATTCACATTTTTGAATAGTGAATAATATGTTAAAGAAAATGTTTAGATTTGATGTTTTAAATAGAATTAAAACAATCTAACGATGTTTTAAAATGTGTTGAGATTCGAAACCATAGATTTCAACATTTATTGTTGAAATAGACGTTTTCGAGAAATAAAAGGAAATGGTGGACTATAACACTGTTGTTATAGTAAATGATTTCCGAAAGAAAATGTTTTTGTATAGTATTGGGATTTATATATCTATTTTAATTTCGAATCCCTATACTAGTGATTTTGGGTTGTCGTAACGATGTTTTACGTGACATTCGTTTTGACCCAAATAAATATGTTTAAGAGAATGATTTCCTTAAAGAATGAAATATATACTTAATTTCGATTTAAGTATGTTGAATATTTTCCAAGTGTTGAAAATAAATAGGTTCGTGAATTACTTATTAATAAATAAGTATGGAAATGTTTTCCAACAATAAGTGAATATTTTGAGAATTTATCTTTTTGAAGATAAATTGAAAAGGAATATTAGAAATCGAATTGAAACGTATATTCACAGATATTTTGGGAATTATAAATTCACTATGGAATTTATAAAAGTAAGTGGAATTTGTTTAAAAATAAATATTTATTTTTGAAGTATTGAAAATTATATATCTTGTAAAGATATTTTGGAAAATAAATAATTTGGAAAATTATTTGGAATCTGGTGATGTGTGCATATCCATTGATAGTTCAATAATCGACTATCAATATTTCCCTTTGAATGGGTATTTGATGTGATTTGTTTGAATTTGAATGCCACACTTATTTTTGAATAAGCGCTCACTATTCGGGTTAACCGGGAAAGGACCATGGGGTCGTATAACCCATTCCGAATATGTGATACGTCGTTATGAATTGCATTTGATGACCGGTGTTGAAGACTGGATATTTTCAAAAGCGAAAGGATAACTCGCCGATTGTCTTTGCACCGAGTAGCTACGGTATAGAGACTCCATATGTGATGGGAAGTCCGGACGTGATTAGAGATTATCCGAATTGCAAGGACTTCTTTGTAAGTGCCTTTGGTTCTGTTCGAGCCCGGAACAGACTTGTATGGATTGTATGTCTGACATTACAAGTTGAGATATAAAGCCGATTTCTTTCAAATATATTTCTGTTGGTGGCAGAGAATTTATTCTCTTAGCTTAACACCCTTCTCTGAGACGTACGAGCTCAGAGGTTATGTAGTTGAATGTTATCAGCGATATATTCCCAATTTGGTAATGTGACATGCTGAGTGTTGCTGTGAAATGATCATTGTGTTGATTATTTGTGATAGGATCATTTGTTTGATCGTCTATCTTGGTGATCATTTCTATGATCATTTGTTGACCCAAAGCACGGCTTTTGTATAAAGTGTGTTTTTGTGTACGTGACTTCGTCGAGCCTCACAAACCGGTAATTGTCGAAACAGGAATTGTGCGGCAAGGTTTTCAGGGATCGCTTCCCTAGGGTATGACCATTCCTTCTGGAAAAGGGTAGTATCATGGAATGGAGCCCAGATACTTACTCATGTTGAAACACTTATTATTATGGTGTGATGTTGGTTAGAGAGCTCTCGTTTAAAGGTTCCAGAGGACCGAGGGTGGCATATCTGAGGGTTTGTAATATTCCTTGGGAAAAGGAATTCCCGGCTTTGTTTAGCGGAGAACGGTGGTTCTCGGGGCGTCCATCCAAAGGCGTTTCCATGTGGCAATGGGAAGT
The DNA here is from genome assembly GCA_030765085.1 of Allium cepa. Taxonomy (NCBI): domain Eukaryota; kingdom Viridiplantae; phylum Streptophyta; class Magnoliopsida; order Asparagales; family Amaryllidaceae; genus Allium; species Allium cepa. The sequence continues at coordinate 257,586,790 of CM060938.1, read as the reverse complement.
TCCTTGGCCTGACCATTTGTTGGAAAATCCATTCTTCAAATACGAGCCTTGTACGGTTTTAGTTGTATAACCTGCTATGGAATATGGCGGTAACCCGCTATTGAACATGGTAGCTATAGTAGGCATAGTTCGAAATGTCTATGTTGGCTAAGATTTATATCTTTATTTTCGAAATGTATTTTCTCTACACTGTGCACTAGTAATAATATCAAATGTTCTTTTAAATGTGTATCAAGCATCTTTGACTATCATAAGGAGAAATCTCCTCCGATTCTGCGTTTGCATTGTGTGTGCGTGCGGGAGGCCTTATGCTAGTCTCATTTTTAAAAGCATTGCGAATTGACTTTAAAAATATTCCTCTATTTTGTTTTCAAAGATAAATAAACTGTTTTGAGTTCTCACACCAGTCACATGACTGACTCGGAGTTTATTGTTTTCCTTCCTAAACTCTGGGTGCCCACCAATTTCCACACGGGCAGTCAAGAGTTAGATTTATCAGGATATTCTGGATATTTAGGAGTTGCTGGAGGCAAGATGGATGGCATGGCGTATTATTATGTATAGTATTTCTTTTCTGTTGTTGATTGTTATGATGTTGTACACTCTGATGATATGATGTGATGTAATGTAATAACTGATATAGTTCTTTGTTTAAAGATTATTCATTTATTTATTATATGTTGTTCCGCTGCGAATTGTGAGATTCTGTTATTGTTCTGCTGTTTTCTTTCCGTTCTATTTTCTTTATTTTCTTTTCTCTCTTTCCTCTATCTTCTCTCTTCTTCTACCTCTTTCCTTTTCTTAAACCATAACATTTCGGGTTTCCGGCCTTCGATTTCTCGGCAGTCGATAAAGTGAGTATCGATGTTGAATTTTCGGAAGTCGAAAATTTCCGGGGCGTTACATAGAGTGATCAGTGATGTTGGAAAAAATGGTGGAAGTGGTGGCAAATCACTGTGGAGGCTGTGGTGTTGGGTTTTGTTCTATAAACCTAGTTTTGGCATGGTTTGAGTTTTTGATCATCTCGTTCTTCCCAGTGGATCGAGTGCATCGGGATTCAAGGGATTGTTAGCTGGAGCATTGACGCAGTCGTGGCCGGCGTTGCAGTCGATACGGTGGTCGGAGTTAAGGAAACGAGCAGTTTCCAGGTTTGGTAGGGGTGTTCCAGAGTGTTTCCAGGTTTTTGATTTGGCACACTCGAATTTGATTTCGAGTGGATGGTGAGATTATTTTGATCGTGATGGGTTTCAGGGTTGATCGTCGACGTGCTGAGGTCTTGGTGGTGACCGGAGGTGGTTAGAACCACCATGCACGTGCACGGTGTGATTGTTTTCTAGCGAAGGTTGGTTTGGGTCTGGTGATGTTTGGTCTCGAGTAACTCTCGAGTAATTCAAGTGCTGGACTTAGATTTGTTTGGTATTTGACTCGAAGCATGTGGTTGATGTCTTGGGTAAAATGTTTGTTTTAGGTTTTAAACCAGTAGAGTTTTAAAATTTTTAAACTGGGATTTAAAATGTGAAGTAGAGACTTAAACTAGATTTAAATCAAAAGTTAAGTTTGGATTCAAATGTAGTTTGAATCTCAGTTTAAAAATAAATTAAAGTTTTTAATTTTTTTTTTTGAATAGTTCAAACAACTAAAAAGGGTTTAAATAGTTTGAATTTAAGAGTAAATCTTTAAAAGACCTATGTTTAAATCTGGATTCAAATCCAAATTTGAATCATAGTTTTGGAATAAAGGAAGTTTTTAAATTTAAATTGTTTTAAAAACAAATTTGAATGTTTAAGGTGTAATTTAAAATATGATTTGTATTTTAAAATGAATTTGGGTTTAAATTCCTTTAAACTCCTTTTATAAAATAAGAAATTCTTTAGCATAAGTTTTAAAGGTTTTTTTTTAAAATGTTTTTAAACTTTGTTAAAGTTAAGTTTGACTTCATTTTAAATCTAAAACTTTAAAATAAATTTGAAAACAAATTTAAAGCAAATTGCTTTAAATTGCTTTGTTAATGATAATTTAATCATTAATAAGAAATGTTTTTATTTTTAGTTAATACAGATTTAATGATTTTTGATTCATTAAATTAGTAAGGTAATTAAATGGATAATTAATTAATTTATTTAATTAAGTAATTAAGGGTTTGAATAAATTAATTAAGGTTAAGTTAAGTAATTAAGTTAATTAATTTGTATTTAATAATAATTAATCTAAGTTAATTACTTAAGAAAAAGTAATTAAAGAATTGTTAATAAGTTAATGAAGGTCATTAACTTGAGATTATTTAATAATTAATTAATGTGATTAATTTTGGTAATTAATTGGATTAATTAATTTAGATAATCATTTATGGAATTTGGTTAAGTATGATTACTTTATGAAAGTAATTAAAGGTATCAGTTACTCATTGTAATTAATTAATTAATTTGATTGGTTTAAGTTAATTAATTAAGTTTAATTAATTTAGAATAATCATTGGATGGGTTGATAAGTAATTAATGAAGAATAATTACTTAGAGAGGTAATTAAATAAGTAATTACTGGATGTAATTAATTGAAGTATGAAAGAGTTTTGAGATTAATTGCTTTGTGTAATTAATATGAAGAATAATTACTTAGTGAAAGTAATTAATAATTAATTACTTAGTGTAATTAATTTAGGAATTGATTAATTAAGTCATTTGAAAATAATTAAGTAATGTAACTAAATAAGGGTAATTAATTACTAATGAGATTAATCAAGAGTGGTTAATAAATGTGGTTTAATTTAAGATTAATTACTTAATGTAATTAATTTAAATTAGGATAAATTAAAAATGTAATTAGGGATCATTAATTTATATAATTAATGATGTAACTAAGGTTAATTAATTAAGATTTATTAATCAATAATAAGTGATTAATGAAGTAACTAATTAATGTAATTAATTAAGGATTAATGTAATTAATTATAATTAGTTAATTTATGAAGTAATTAAAGGTTAATTACTGTATTTGGTTAAGGATGATTAATTTGTGAAATTAATTAAAGGATAATTACTTGAATGTAATTAAAGGATATTTAATCAAGGGTGATTAATTAAGGGGATTAATTAGAGGTTAATTAATTGATTGATTTGTAATTAATGAATGGTTATGTAAGCAAGATTTATAATGATGTAGTAATTAATTTAATTTATTTTAAATTAATTAGACATGAAATAATTAATTTAATTCACTTTAAATTAATTAAGGATGCAATTATAGTGTGATTAATCATAGTGTGATTAAGAAAATCCTTGCTTATGTATGGATGAAATTAGTTGCCTCGAATGGTTTGAGATCTCAGCGATGAGATAAGTGATGCTGTGTGATATGGATGCTTTGGTTGCATTGTGATGATAATATGAATTATCTATTTGTGATGATAATGTGGATTATCTGTTTATGATGATAATGTTAATTATCGATTATGATGGTGTGAATTATCTATCTGTGTGTATATAGAAAATTAAATTGAATCGTTTTAAACTTAAAACAAGTTGGACCTAAAAGATACGTTTTGGATTCGGTGAGACCGGGATCGGGTAATCGTAGCCTCAAGCTTCATCAACCGGGAATGGCTAAAACATTGGATGTGCAGCAAGGCTAAGTGGGTCATGCCCAAGTAGGACGAGATTTTCCCCTGTCTAGAAGTCCCTTTTTATCCGGCTATGTGGCAATTGGCTCGCGGCCAACTGTGGGGTTTTCTTGTTCGGGACTGTCTAGTAAGGGATGGTTCCGGCCTTGTGTTGCAGGGGATTGGGAGTAATCCTCGGTACGGTGATCCAGGCCCCGTCCTGTGACGGACGATACCCCAGTAGCCCTGCCATTGTATGGAATCCAAAATCCAATAAGTGCCAACGGTTTTGATTGTATCACCCACTTTTGTGGCTAGTAGCTGGAATTTAATGAATGTAACAATTTCGGCCATTTTCTATTTACTTGAAAACCCTAGACCGATTATAATATCACCGGATTTCCTATCAAATGTTTTGGTTAGCGTAAGGTAAAAACTTTTCCATGTTTATGTGTGGGAAGTCTTACGTGATACCTTTCTTTTCAAAGGTTTTCCAAAGTTAAGCAACTTTAACCTGTTACTCACACCAGACCCATGTCTGACCCGGAGTTTATTCTGTTTTTCTTAAAATCTTGGGTACTCAAATTTTTACGAGGAGCCAAGGGATTCAGGTTAGCTTTGACGAATTGTGGAGGAACAATGTAGCATGAGGCATCTGCGTTATAGTTATCTAGTATTCCGCTGTATTGGTTACTCTGAGTAGTTTCCTTGTATTGTATTGAGTTGTAATAAATAGACAGGTGTTTATAACTGTCTAGTATGTGATGTATAATCTGTGTAACTCTGATAATGGTTGTATACTATGTAATACTTATGTTATTAGTATAATTTATTTTTTCCGCTATTGAGATTCTAATGTTGTTTCTTCTTTCTTCTCTATCTTTTCTCCTTCTATCCCTTTCTTTCTTAATTCATGATGCGTATTTCTGGGCTAAGGACGACGGGTCGTGACAGTTGGTATCAGAGCGCTATGTTGAGCGAATACCTAGGCTTTGGAGTGTTTTCTTTCTTGAGAGAGCGTATTTGTAATTTTGATATATATATCTATGTATATATTTCTTTATTTCTACCTTTTTGTTGGGCTACCAGTTCGGGTTTTCCAATATAGGTTATAAAGGTAGATAAGGTAGTGGTGTGTGTAACGCAACTACTACCATTGGTTGGAGTTTGAATGTTTGAGGTTGGAAGTGTATATGTCGAGACTGTAGACCTAATACCGTCTCGGGTGAGCTTTGCTGTGGTGAAAGGATTTCATCGATTTCTGGAGGAAACCTATTAATGTTCAGAGTCCATCTTTAAAGTGCAGTTTGGATAAGTGAAAGTTTGGATCTGTTAGTTGGAAGAAGTGAGTTATGGTATCTTGATACCTCAAGGTGTAATAGCCGCGTGATGAGATGCAGTGACTATGGATGTCTCCGAAGATGTTTTCTTTTGATGCGAGTTTTAGGTAGCGTGTCTGCTCCGATGTTCTGGATGGGATCAGCGGGATGTGGCGGCAGGCTTTGAGGTCCGAGTTTCTCAAAAGCTTTGGATTAGGAAGTCTTTGGCTTTGGTGTCTGCAGTGTAGCTCGAAGTGTTCTGTATGCCGGCAAGGAAGTTTACTGGCTTAGCAGTTTTTTCTGAGGTGGAGTTCAAAAGCAGCAGAGTGGATCCATATCTTCGATGGATTGGCTAGACCAGCGTAAGCTATTCTGTTTGGTAAAGAGAGAACGGTTTCCTTTGGAATTGGGTTGGGTTGATCGCAAAAAGTGACTTGCGATTGTTTGAGTGTCGTCTTGAGTTATCAGAGTTTTTCCGGATATCTTCAGGGAAGTGGGAGGTTTGCCTGCTTCTGGAGATTGAGCTTTCTTATCAACTATTATTCTAGGATTGGTACCGGTGGTTCAGCTAGTAGAAGATTGGTTCCTAGAGAGAGGATTTGGTATAGCAGCTCAGGTTTTTGGTGGAACATATGAGTTTCCTTGGATTTGTTGAATCACATTTCTAGGATGGTTGTCCATTTTGTGCTCATGTTCTTCATCAGCATTTTCTTCTATTTCAGATCAGAGTTGTGAAGCGGAAGTAGTTTGGGAGTGCATCTGTTTTGTCTTTTCCGGATAGGAGAAGTAAGTTCAGTCTTCTGTTGTTTGTGGAGTAGAGTTATGTTCTTGGTTGATGGTTGATCTTGAAAGGATCATTTTGATGGGTTGTTTCTGGTCTAGTTTGTTTCTAGAGGCATCAACAAGGTTTGAGCTAATCAAAAGGATGTAGGCAGCCCAGAATCATCCGAAGAGTTTTGAGGATAAGAGACGAAGGAATTTGGATTCTGGAATCGGAGATTTGGTTTTGGATAGGATTTCTCCGGTCCATGGAGCTATAAGTTTTGGTAAGTCTGGGAAGCTAGCTCCAAGGTGCTTGGGATCTCTTCTGTGTTTTGGTAGGATAAGTGTTTGGTCCTCTGAGTTGAATTGCCAGTTTAGGATAACTGAGATTCGATGTGTTTCACGTATCTTTGAGGGAGTACGTGTATCTCTGGTTGTGGAACCAGCTGTTCAGAAAGATTTGGTGGTTGAGTCAGACTTGAGTGTAGTCTGATATCCTCTTTAGTTCTGTAGATCTAGATGAGTAGGAGCTCTGTAGCTTCGTAGTTTTGATCGTTTGGATTCTGTAGAGCGAGTATCCCGGTATATATATATACTTGGGGAAATCGAAGAAATTCTATCCAGAATTTTGTCTGGATAGTTAAATTTGTTTGATTGGACAAATTGGTTGCTATGGTTTTTAGCATATGATTATTAATATAAGCTTGTGATTTAAAATTAAAATCTTTAATGAGATTATTAAATTGCCTTTGTTTCATATTTCAGGGACGAAATTCTTTTAAGGGGGGAGGAATGTGACGACCCGGAATTTTGGGTAATATAAATTTAATAATCTGTATTTAAAATTAAATTGATTTGATAAATTTTGTTAATAAAATTTGACTTGATTTAAAAATCCAATCAAATAGATATTTAATTGGTGAATTTTATCTTTTAAAAGCTAATAAAATGTTTTCTATCTATAATATATATATATATATATATATAGTAAATAGATAAGTTTTGATTTGAAGTTTAATAAACAAATAAAATCTTGTTTTTAAATTCTAATATACATTTTGATAATTTGGAAATTATTTAATATATAACTTTTCAAAGCTATTTAATAAATAAACTATATGGTTTTAAACCCTTAAGATAAATATTAATTTATTTAAATTATATCTTAAGCCTAATTATAAAATTAACAAAAGATTTATTTTAGCTTTTTTTCAAATATAGCTTGATAAATATAATTTGAAATTATATATATGGAAGTTTAAAATACAATTTACATATTGAACTTTAATTGATTTAAATAAGATAAGTAATAAGTAATTTATAATCTCTTTTATAAATTATTTAAATTGATAAATATGTTATTTTCAAATAATATTAATAAATGTATAAATATAGATAGGTTTTAAAAGACAATATTATTGTTATTTTTAAATTAAATATGTTGATATAAATTATCTTTAAATTGGATTTTTAAACTTATGATTGGATTTGAATTTGAATTAATTTTGAATTCAAAATAATAAACATTTTTAAATTATTTGAATATGCTTTCATTTTATATAATTTGTTTATTTCATTTTCTTCAAAAGGGAATGCACATATACATTTACATTTGAAAATAATTTATATATATAAGTATTCAACAAATAAAAAATGGGTTTTATTTACTTTTAAATTAAATAAAAATAAGTAAAATATGTATATAACAAGTGTTAATATCTTAAGTAACTATTGAGACAAATGTGAACTAATAATCTAACCTATTTGACAAATGTAGTAATATAGGACAGTGTCCTTTTAATTTTTAAATAAATCATTTTATCTTGTATAAACACATACTTCATTCCCTCATTTTATTTTTTAATCTTCATTTTCAAAATCTAAGAAAAGTTCAGCTGAACCAAAATTGAAAACAAATCAGTAACCAAACTCTCAAAACCAAAAAAGGGTGGCCTGAAAAACATCTACATAATGCAATCTTTAATCCACTTTCAAATTGAAGATCAGATCAAAAACCTGTTATTATTTTACAAATTTTCAAATGCAAATCTGTGAAGCATCCTCAAAATCAAACCTGGTCAAGCCTGCATTTTTAAGTCTGTTCAAACATGCATTTTCTTCCATCTGTCTAAAGTCATCTCTGCATGCAAGTCTAAACTACATCAATTCAAGTTTTATATCAAATTCAAAGAAGATTTGGCATTTCAGTTTCAAGTTTTCAGAACAGTTTTCAAAGTAAAGGCTCTGTTCTCATTTGTTTCAGGTGAGTAACATTATTTTAAAAAGCTTAGAAATTTAAATAATTGGGTTGCATGCTAGTTTATCTGAGATGAAGTATAAATTGTGTGTATATGTTCGAAAATTTATGTGTATATATATGAATGAATATAAGGATGTTTACTGTTGAATCTATTTCTGTCTGTTCTTATTTCAAACTTAGATTCTAAACAAAAAATCCAATATCTTTTGATCTACTTACTGTTAGTATCTAGAATTTAAATAGGACTTGTTTGATTGACTTTAAGATTTAGATTTAGATTTTATTTAAGTCAAGATAAAATGGGAATTGCCCTGGAAAAAAAACAGGGAAGTTTTGAATTTGTGTAAAATTCAAATATGTAAATTTAACAATTCAGTAATATAAATTGAATTCTATACTAAATCATGTTTTTAAAAAGCAAAATCATAATTTTTAAATTAGAAATGAAAGTGCATTTCTGGTTTAACCAGAAAATGGAAATTTGAGTGTCTCTATTGATCTCGATTGTCTGGAAGGTCAGGATTTCTTCTGGGGATGGTAGAGTGATCAGTGATGATGGGAAAAATGGTGGAAGTGGTGGCAAATCACTATGGAGGCTGTGGTGTTGGGTTTTGTTCTGTAAACCTAGTTTTGGCATGGTTTGAGTTTTTGATCATATCGTTCTTCCCAGTGGCTCGAGTGCATCAGGATTCAAGGGATTGTTTGCTAGAGCATTGACGTAGTCGTGGCCGGAGTTGCAGTCGACACGGTGGTCGTAGTTAAGGAAACGAGCAGTTTCCAGGTTTGGTGGGGGTGTTCCAGAGTGTTTCCAGGTTTTTGATTTGGCACACTCGAATTTGATTTCGAGTGGATGGTGAGATTATGATGATCATGATGGGTTTCAGGGTTGATCGTCGACGTGCTCGAGGTCTTGGTGGTGACCGGAGGTGGTTAGAACCACCATGCACGTGCACGGTGTGATTGTTTTCTAGCGAAGGTTGGTTTGGGTCTGGTGATGTTTGGTCTCGAGTAACTCTCGAGTAATTCAAGTGCTGGACTTAGATTTGTTTGGTATTTGACTCGAAGCATGTGGTTGATGTCTTGGGTAAAATGTTTGTTTCAGGTTTTAAACCAGTAGAGTTTTAAAATTTTTAAACTGGGATTTAAAATGTGAAGTAGAGACTTAAACTAGATTTAAATCAAAAGTTAAGTTTGGATTCAAATGTAGTTTGAATCTCAGTTTTAAAATAAATTAAAGTTTTTTTTAAAATTAAATAGTTTAAACAACTAAAAAGGGTTTAAATAGTTTGAATTTAAGAATAAAGCTTTAAAATAGATGTAGAGATTTAACCTAAGTTTAAATCTGGATTCAAATCCAAGTTTGAATCATAGTTTTGAAATAAAGGAAGTTTTTAAATTTAAATTGTTTTAAAAACAACTTTGAATGTTTAAGGTGTAATTTAAAATATGATTTGTATTTTAAAATGAATTTGGGTTTAAATTCCTTTAAACTCCTTTTATAAAATAAGAAATTTTTTAGCATAAGTTTTAAAGGGTTTTTTTAAAAATGTTTTAAACTTTGTTAAAGTTAAGTTTGACTTCATTTTAAATCTAGAATTTTAAATGAAATTTGAAAATAAATTTAAAGTAAATTGTTTTAAATTGCTTTGTTAATGATAATTTAATCATTAATAAGAAATATTTTTATTTTTATTTAATACAGATTTAATGATTTTTGATTTATTAAATTAGTAAGGAAATTAAATGGATAATTAATTAATTATTAAATTAAGTAATTAATGGTTTGAATAAATTAATTAAGGTTAAGTTAAGTAATTAAGATAATTAATTTGTATTTAATAATAATTAATTTAAGTCAATTACTTAAGAAAAAGTAATTAAAGAATTGTTGATAAGTTAATGAAGGTCATTAACTTGAGATTATTTAATAATTAATTAATGTGATTAATTTTGATAATTAATTGGATTAATTAATTTAGATAATCTTTTATGGAATTTGGTTAAGTATGATTACTTTATGAAAGTAATTAAAGGTATTAATTACTCATTGTAAATTAATTAATTAATTTGATTAGTTTAAGTTAATAAATTAAGTTTAATTATTTAGAATAATCATTGGATGGGTTGATAAGTAATTAATGAAGAATGATTACTTAGAGAGGTAATTAAATAAGTAATTACTGGATGTAATTAATTGAAGTATGGAAGAGTTTTGAGATTAATTGCTTTGTGTAATTAATATGAAGGATAATTACTTAGTGAAATTAATTAATAATTAATTACTTAGTGTAATTAATTTAATAATTGATTATTTAAGTCATTTGAAAGTAATTAAGTAATGTAATTAAATAAGCGTAATTAATTACTAATGAGATTAATCAAGAGTGATTAATAAATGTGGTTTAATTTAAGATTAATTACTTAATGTAATTAATTTAAGTTAGGATAATTTAAAAATGTAATTAGGGATCATTAATTTATATAATTAATGATGTAATTAAGGTTAATTAATTAAGATTTATTAATCAATAATAAGTGATTAATGAAGTAACTAATTAATGTAATTAATTAAGGATTAATGTAATTAATTATAATTAGTTAATTTATGAAGTAATTAAAGGTTAATTACTGTATTTGGTTAAGGATGATTAATTTGTGAAATTAATTAAAGGATAATTACTTGAATGTAATTAACGGATAAATAATCAAGGGTGATTAATTAAGGGGATTAATTAGAGGTTAATTAATTAATTGATTTGTAATTAATTAATGGTTATGTAAGCAAGATTTATAATGATGTAGTAATTAATTTAATTTATTTTAAATTAACTAAACATGAAATAATTAATTTAATTCACTTTAAATTAATTAGAGATGCAAGTAATTAATTTAATTCATTTTAAATTAATCATAGTGTGATTAAGAAAATCCTTGCTTATGTATGGATGAAATTAGTTGCCTCGAATGGTTTGAGATCTCAGCGATGAGATAAGTGATGCTGCATGATATGGATGCTTTGGTTGCATTGTGATGATAATATGAATTATCTATTTGTGATGATAATATGGATTATCTGTTTATGATGATAATGTTAATTATCGATTGTGATGATGTGAATTATCTATCTATGTGTATATAGAAAATTAAATTAAATTATTTTAAACTTAAAACAAGTTGGACCTAAAAGATACGTTTTGGATTTGGTGAGGCCAGGATCGGGTTTCCAGATTTGGATATCCGAAAACCACATCGATCCAAATAAACGATAAGTCGTGAATCTCAAGTGAAGATAAAGATTTCAGAGTGCAAGGGTTTTCGTCGTTAACTCTGAGGGTGATTCCAAAATGAGTGTAACGAGATAATACCTTCGGTTTCGTTCGAACCCGGAACGAACTAGTATAGATTGAATACTTTCATAACATCGTCAGGTGGACGATGTGCATTCTAAGGTAGATGTGTTCTATAAAGGTAATCGTAGCCTCAAGCCTCATCATCCGGGAATGGCTAAAACAGAGGAGGTGCAACAAGGCTAAGTGGGTCATGCCCAAGTAGGACGAGATTTTCCCCTGTCTAGAAGTCCCTTTTATTCGGCTGTATGGAAGTTAGGTCGCGACCAACTGCGGGGTTGTCTTGTTCGAGACTGTCCAGTAAGGGATGGTTCCGGCCTTGTGTTGCAGGCGATTGGGAGTAATCCTCGGTACGGTGATCTAGGTCCCGTACTGTGAAGGACGGTACCCCAGTAGCCCTGCTATTGATGAAAACCCATTCTTCCTATGTGCCCTTACGGTTTTGATTGTATTACCCACTTTTGTGGCTTGTAGATGGAATTTAATGAATGTAACAATTTCGGCTATTTTCTATTTACTTGAAAACCCTAGACCTATTATAATATCAATGGATTTCCTATCAAATGTTTTGATTAACGAAAGGTAAAAACTTATCCATGTTTATGTGTGGGAAGTCTTACGTGATACCTTTCTTTTCAAAGGTTTTCCAAAGTTAAGCAACTTTAACCTGTTACTCACACCAGAACCATGTCTGACCCGGAGTTTATTCTATTTTTCTTAAACTCTTGGGTACTCAAATTTTTACGAGTAGCCAAGGGATTCAGGTTAGTTTTGACGAATTGTGGAGGAGCAATGGAGCAGGAGGCTTCTGCGTTGTAGTTATCTAGTACTCCGCTGTGTTGGTTTCTTTGAGTAGTTTCCTTGTATTGAGTTGTAATAACTAGACAAGTGTTTATAATTGTCTAGTATGTGACGTACAATCTGTGTAACTCTGATAATGGTTGTATACTATGTAATACTTATGTTATTAATATAATTTATTCTTTCTGCTGTTGAGATTCTGATATTGTTTCTTCTTTCTTCTCTATCTTTTCTCCTTCTATCCCTTTCTTTCTTAATTCATGATGCGTCTTTCTGGGCTAAGAAGGACGGGTCATGACAGTTGGTATCAGTGCGCAAGGTTGAGTGAATACCTAGGCTTTAGAGTGTTTTTTTCTTGAGAGAGCGTATTTGTAATTTTGATATATATCTATGTATATATTTATTTATTTCTACCTATTTGTTGGGTTACCTATTTGGGTTTTCCAATATTGGTTATAAAGGTAGATAAGGTAGTGGTGTGTGTAACACAAGTACTACCATTGGTTGGAGTTTGAATGTTTGAGGTTGGAAGTGTATCTGTCGAGACTGTAGACCTAATACCGTCTCGGGTGAGCTTTGCTATGGTGAAAGGATTTCATTGATTTCTGGAGGAAACCTATTAAGGTTCGCAGTCCATCTTTAAAGTGCAGTTTGGATAAGTGAAAGTTTGGATCTGTTAGTTGGCAGAAGTGAGTAATGGTATCTTGATACCTCATGGTGTAATAGCTGCGTGATGAGATGCAGTGACTATGGATGTCTCCGAAGATGTTTTCTTTTGAAGCGAGTTTTAGGAAGTGTTTCTGCTTCGGTGTTCTGGCTGGGATCAGCAGGATGTGGTTGTTGGCTTTGAGGTCCGAGTTTCTCAAAGAGCTTTGGATTAGGAAGTCTTTGGCTTTGGTGTCAGTAGTGTAGCTCGAAGTGTTTTGTATGCCGGCAAGGAAGTTTTCTTGCTTAGCACTTTTTTTCGAGGTGGAGTTCAGAAGCAGCAGAGTGGATCCATATCTTCGATGGATTGGCTAGACCAGCACAAGCTGTTCTGTTTAGTAAAGAGAGGACGGTTTCTTTGGAATTGGGTTGGGTTGATCGCAAAAAGTGACTTGCGATAGTTTACGTGTCCTCTTGAGTTATCATAATTTTTCCGCATATCTTCAGGGAAGTAGGAGGTTTGCCTGCATCGGGAGATTGAGTTTTCTTATCGACTAGTATTCCAGGATTGGTACCGGTGGTTCAGCTAGTAGAAGATTGGTTCCTAGAGAGAGGATTTGGTATAGCAGCTCAGGTTTTTGGTGGAACATATGAGTTTTCTTGGATCTGTTGAATCATAGTTCTGGGATGTGTTGTCCATTTTGTACTCATGTTCTTCATCAACATTTTCTTCTATTCCAGATCAGAGTTGTGCAGCGGAAGCAGTTTGGGAGTGCATCTGTTTTATCTTTTCCGGATAGGAGAGTAAGTTCAGTCTTCTGTAGTTTGTGGAGTAGAGTTGTGTTCTTGGTTGATGGTTGATCTTGAAAAGATCATTTTGATGGGTTATTTCTGGTCTAGTTTGTTTCTAGAGGCATCAGCAAGGGTTGAGTTGATCGAGAAGGATGTAGGCAGCCTAGAATCGTCCGAAGGTTTTTGAGGATAAGAGACGAAGGAATTTGGACTCCGGAATCGGAGTTTTGGTTTTGGATAAGATTTCTCCTGTCCAAGGAGCTATAAGTTTTGGTAAGTCTGGGAAGCTAGCTCCGAGGTGCATTGGATCTCTTCTGTGTTTTGGTAGGATAAGTGTTTGGTCCTCTGAGTTGAATTGCCAGTTTAGGATAACTGAGATTCGATGTGTTTCATGTATCTCTGAGGGAGTACATGTATCTCTGGTTGTGAAACCAGCTGTTCAGAAAGATTTGGTGGTTGAGTCAGACTTGAGTGTGGTCTGATATCCTGTTTAGTTCTGTAGATCTAGATGAGTAGGAGCTCTGTAGCTTCGTAGTTTTGATTGTTTGGATTCTGTAGAGTGAGTATCCCGGTATATATATACTTGGTAAACTCGAGGAAATTCTATCCAGAATTTTGTCTGGATAGTTTTGATTGGATAAATTGGTTGCTATGGTCGTTAGCATATGATTATTAATATATGCTTGTGATTTAAAATTAAAATTGTTAATGAGATTATTGAATTACCTTTGTTTTAAATTTCGGGGACGAAATTCTTTTAAGAAATGAGGAATGTGACGACCCGGAATTTTGGACAATATAAATTTAATAATCTGTATTTAAAATTAAATTGTTTTGATAAATTTTGTTAATAAAATTTGACTTGATTTAAAAATCCAATCAAATAGATATTTAATTGGTGAATTTTATCTTTTAAAAGCTAATAAAATGTTTTCTGTCTATAATATATATATATATATGTATGTATATATTGTAAATAGATAAGTTTTGATTTGAAGTTTAATAAACAAATAAAATCTTGTTTTTAGATTCTCATATACATTTTGTTAATTTGGAAATTATTTAATATGTAACTTTTCAAAGCTATTTAATAAATAAACTACATGGTTTTAAACCCTTAAGATAAATATTAATTTGTTTAAATTATATCTTAAGCCTAAGTATAAAATTAATAAAAGATTTATTTTAGCTTTTTTTTTAAATATAGCTTGATAAATATAATTTGAAATTATATATATGGAAGTTTAAAATACAATATACATATTAAACATTAATTCATTTAATTAAGATAAGTGATAAGTAATTTATAATCTCTTTTATAAATTATTTAAATTGATAAATATGCTATTTTCAAATAATATTAATAAATGTATAAATATAGATAGGTTTTAAAAGACAATATTATTGTTATTTTTAAATTAAATATGTTAATGTAAATTAGCTTTAAATTGGATTTTTAAAATTATGATTGGATTTGAATTTGAATTAATTTTGAATTCAAAAGAATATTTTTTTTTAAATTATTTGAATAAGCTTTCATTTTTATATAATTTGTTTATTTCATTTTCTTTAAAAGGGAATGCACATATACATTTACATATGAAAATAATTTATATATATATATAAGTATTCAACAAATAAAAAAAGGGTTTTATTTACTTTTAAATTAAATAAAAAT
Source organism: Allium cepa (assembly GCA_030765085.1). NCBI lineage: Eukaryota > Viridiplantae > Streptophyta > Magnoliopsida > Asparagales > Amaryllidaceae > Allium > Allium cepa. Next base: position 257,571,591 of record CM060938.1, on the reverse strand, counting down.
AAGTAAAATATGTATATAACAAGTGTTAATATCTTAAGTAACTATCGAGACAAATGTGAACTAATAATCTAACCTATTTGACAAATGTAGTAATATAGGACAAGTGTCCTTTTTGATTTTCTTTTAATTTTTAAATAAATCTTTTTATCTTGTATAAACACATACTTCATTCCCTCATTTTATTTTTAATTTTCATTTTCAAAATTTAAGAAAACTTCAGCTGAACCAAAATTGAAAACAAATCAGTAACCAAACTCTCAAAACCAAAAATCATGTTCAAATCCGGAAATTCTCCTCAACCAAAAATCAAATCATGGCCTTCATGTTTTAATCCTGAGCATCTGCATATTTTTCCCAAATCTAAGAACAACTAAAGCATGCAAACCCTTCCTTAATCAAAAGCCTGAAAAACATCTTCATAATGCAATCTTTAATCCACTTTCAAATTGAAGATCAGATCAAAAACCTGTTATTATTTTACAAATTTTCAAATGCAAATCTGTGAAGCATCCTCAAAATCAAACCTGGTCAAGCCTGCATTTTTAAGTCTGTTCAAACATGCATTTTCTTCCATCTGTCTAAAGTCATCTCTGCATGCAAGTCTAAACTACAGCAATTCAAGTTTTATATCAAATTCAAAGAAGATTTTTCAAATTTCAAACTTTCAAAATTTTCTCAAAAATTTTCTAACACCCTAAATTTTCGAAAAATTTCGCCAGCGTTTCCTTTGCGCGGCTAGCTCGGTACGACTACAAAATGGCACCACGGCCCCTCAGAATCAAAAAGAAAAGAGAAAAGCCAAGTGGCTAGAGAAGAAAGTCATCAAATCTCATACTGAAATTGAAATACGTACCTTTTTGTCGAGCAATTCAATTTTATCTTCGAAATCAAAATTTCAATTCCTTTATACACCTGTATAACCTGTTAATAGTAGCATCCAAATCCAACATTCCAACTATTTTGCAAATTCTATTGCAAAATTTCCAATATATGCTTCTTTATATATTTTTACTTCAGTATTGAAGTTATATATTTAATTTTCCTTCAATTCTACGTTTCAATTTCATTTGAATTAAATTTTCAATTCTAGATTTCATTCGAATTCAATTTTCAATTTAAATTCTATTTGAATTAAATTCTCAATTCTAAATATTGAATTCTATCAATTATCTTTCATTTAGTAATTCATATTACTATTATAAATTAGTTTCATTCACTAATTCATTTCAATATTTCAATTCATCTCATTTTCACTTAGAAATCCAATTCTACTTTATTTATTCAATTTACTAATGATAATAATTCAATATTATCATTTCCTAGCAATCATGCAACCATATACTATAATAATTCATAAAAAAATCATTTCTTTCTATACCAAAAATAGTTTTGGGCAAAAAATTATTTTATAATATAAATCAATTTTATATTCACTAACAAATACGCGCTCATATCTATTATTACACTCAAACTCATTCTAGAGTACTGCTGACTCTATCTCTAACGAGTAATACCCTACAGAACCATGGTTGTCGCTTAACCAACAGCTCTGATACCAAATGTAACGGAAGCGATTTTTCGTTGCCGAAAAACCGAACAGTTATGGGTTTTAAGAAGAATTTTAAGAAAAGAAAAAGAGAGAAGAGTAGTTAAGAAGATAGAAAATAGAGAATTTGAAAAGAAAAAAAATTTTAAAATAGAACTGACAGAAAGGAACAACATAACAGAAAGAACAACATCAGAATCTCACAATTCGCAGCGGAACAACATATAATAATAAATGAATAATCTTTAATAAAGAACTATATCAGTTATTACATTACATCATATCATCAGAGTGTACAACATCATACAACATCAACAGTGCAGCGGAAAAAGAAATACTATATAAACTAGTAATACGCCATGCCATCCAGCTTGCCTCCAGCAACTCCTGAATATCCAGAATATCCTGATAAACCTTAACTCTTGACTGCCCGTGTGGAAATTGGTGGGCACCCAGAGTTTAGGAAGGAAAACAATAAACTCCAAGTCAGTCATGTGACTGGTGCGAGAACTCAAAACAGTTTATTTAACTTTAAAATCAAAATAGAGAGATATTTTTTTATTTCAATTCGCAATGCTTTTAAAAATGAGACTACCATAAGACCTCCCGCCACACACACAATGCAAACGCAGACTTGGGGAAGATTTCTTCTTATGTTAGTCAAAGATGCTTGATACGCATTAAAATCAAATCAATTTTGATATTATTATTAGTGCATAGTGTAGAAACAAATTCTTCGAAAGTAAAGATATAAATCTTAGCCAGCATAGGTACCATTATATTATGCCTACTAATAGCTACCATATTAAATGGCAGGTTCTACAACTAAAACCGTACAAGTTTCGTATTGTTTCTTTGGATTTCCAACAAATGGTCAGGCCAAGGAACTTCCCATTGCCACTGAGAATGCCTCTGGAAAGACACCCCCGAGAACCAAACCGGAACTCTGCCAACACAAGGCCGGGTTACCCCTTAACTGGGTAACTACTGACACGAGCACGCCATTCCCCGGTCCTTTAGGACCTTTTCAACCGAGCGCTCGATATCCAACATCACACCATAATAAATAGAGTGTTTTCAACATGAGTAAGTATCTGGGCTCCATACCATGATACCACCCCTTTCCAGAAGGAAATGCACATACCCTAAGGGGAGCTACAGCAACCCCTAATAACCTTGCCGCATCTTTCCTGTTTTGACCATTTCCGGGATGTGAGGCTCGATGAATTCACGTCCACAAAAACACACTTTGTACAAAAAGCCGTGCTTTGGGTCAACAAATGATCAACACAATGATCACTAAGATAGACGATCAAATAAATGATCCTATCACAATAATCAACACAATGATCATTTCAGCATCACTCAGCATGTCACATTACCAAACTGGGAATATATCGCTGATAACTTCAACTATATAACCTCTGAGCTCGTACGTCTCAGAGAAGGGTGTTAAGCTAAAAGAATAAATTCTCCGCCACCAACAGAAATATATTTGAAAGAAATCGGCTTTATATCTCAACTTGTAATGTCAGACATACAATCCATACAAGTCTGTTCCGGGCTCGAACAGAACCGAAGGCACTTACAAAGAAGTCCTTGCAATCCGAATAATCTCTAATCACGTTCGGATTTCCCATCACTTATGGAGATCTCAATACCAGGGATCAGCCAGTGCAGAGACAATCAACAAGAAATCCTTTCGCTTTCGAAAATATCCGGTCTTCAACACCGATCTTCGAATGCAATTTATCACGACGTATCACATATTCGGAATGGGTTATACGACCCCATGGTCCTTTCCCGGTTAACCCGAATAGTGAGCGCTTATTTTTAAAAAAAATAAGTGTGGCATTCAATTTCAAACAATTCACAACAAATACCTATTAAAGGTAAATATTGATAGTCGGTCATTGAACTATCAATAGACATGCCAGCATCACCAGATTCCAAATAATTTTCCAAATTATTTATTTCACAAAAATATCTTTATAAGATAGATGGTTTTCACACTTCAAAAATAAATCAACATTTATTTTCAAACAAATCTCCTTTTCATTTATAAATTCCATAAGGAATTTACATTCCCAAAATATTTATGAATATTCGATTTCCATTTAATTTTTAATATTCATTTTCAATTTATCTTCAAAAAGATAAATTGCAAATATTCACTTACCATTGGAAAACATTTCTATACTTATTAAAAATAAGTGATTCACAATCTTTTATTTTCAACACTTAGAAAATATTCTATATACTTAAATCGAAATTAAGTATATATTTCTTTCTTTAAGGAAATCATTCACTTAACCATATTTATTTGGGCCAAAACGATGTTGCGTAAAACATCGTTACGACAACCCAAAATCACTAGTATAGGGATTCGAAATAAAATAGATATATAAATCCCAATACTATACAAAACATTTCCTTTCGGAAATTATCTATTATAACAACAGTGTTATAATCTATTATTTCCTTCTATTTCTCGAAAACATCTATTTCAACAATAAATATTGAAATCTATAATTTCGAATCTCGATACATTTTAAAAAGATCGTTTTAATTCTGTTTAAAACATCACATTCCAAATAATTCTTTAACATAATATTCACTATACAAAAACGTGAATATATATTATTAATAAATTTCATTTCTTCTATTCCTTTTATTTTAAGGAATTATTCACTGTTTAAAACATGAATATATCTCCATAAATAAATTAGGACAATTTACTTATTAAATAAGTCATTTTGAATTTATAAAACAACGTCTATAAATTCTATTCTATTTATTTTATATCAACTTCCTTTTATAAATTTTTCTTTATTAACCTATCTCAATTCATATCACAATGATATACTAAAAATTCATATTATAAGTCAAATACTTAAAATTTATTTATTTGAAAAATTGTTTCTTTGAACTTCTCAAATTTATAAATTTTATAACTTATAAGATTCATTTATTTATCCAACTCATTCCTTTAATAACTTTATAAATTTTATAAACCTACTGCTTATAAAATTCCATTTATAACTTCATCGTTATAATTCTATAATTTTCATTTATTTATGAAATTTATTCAAAATTCTTTCTAACACTTAGAAAAGTTCGTTTTACACTTCTAATATTTTTAATTTACAAATGTCAATTTATAAATCTTTCAATACAAATAAATTTGTATTATTATTTTAAAACATCTTTTAAACTCTTTTAGAATTCCATCATTTTGATTTATAAAATAATCCAATTTCATAAATCCTATTTTTAAACTTTTTTATAATAGATTCAAAAATCTCAGTTTAAACTATTTTATAAAATCATCAATCCCATATTTTCAAAAATCAATTTTTTTAACTATATTTCTCAAAAATATAATTTTTATAACATTAAAAATTATAACGTTTATTTATTTTAATGGATCAATTCCAAATATATTTAATAAACGTATATTTCTAAAAATCCCTTTTGAAATTAAAATCGTTATTTTTAAATTTCAAAAATTGGATCCGATGATGCAACACATCAAATAGTCAATCACGATTTTTCCAATATCATATATCGATATGATAAACAATCAAACATCACAATATTTAAAATCAGTAAATATTTGTGAGGAATCCAGTTGGATCCCTCCAACCTGTTTCCCTGCATCCACAGACATTAGCACAATACCATTCCGTTTCAAGACGGAATATCGCGGTACATGGGATTTTATAAATATATATATCCGCTTACTAACGGCGCATAGGGTCTCATCCGCTAAAAAGAAATGCGGGAAATCAGTCAACTACAATATATACATATGCCAATATATATATATTGCTATATATATAATATAATACCAATTCCACTTCGAGGTGGAATATCGCGGTATATGTGTGTACTAAATAACCTCCGCTTACTAACGGCGTATAGGGTCTATTCACATCCAATATATATATAACAATCATCATTCAAGCAATCAATCAACACAGTCAAGCAAATTTTAAATCTATCTATTTAAAATTTAAATAAACAATAGAAATTCCTTTTGAGTGAGAAGTTCTCACCTTTATTCCCGTTTGCCATCCACTTCCAATTCAACTTGTTTCCTTCATTTATACCTTGTATAAATATTTACACAATTTATTAATATTCGAATAGATCGAATAATAAATTTTCATTTTTGATTGTTTAATAAATCAATAGTTTTATTTAAATCCGTTTCTTCTTTAAAAATTTTATTTTAACTATAAATTAAATTAAATTAACCAAACTCTCTTTCAAATAATTTAATTAACTATAGATTTAATTTTTTTAACTAAAGATTTCCTTTTTAAAACAATTTCTCTTCAATGGTTTAAATTGTTTAACGATTTTAAATTTGAACAAATCTAACAATCAATTTTTTCTTTCTTAAAAAAAAATTATTTTCTTTGTTTAATAAATTTATTTTAACTAAAGGTTACAATTTTAAAAATTAAATCTTTTCCATTCAATTTGCTTCAAAGGATTTCTTTTTAATACTTTGCTTTACCAAAATTAAATTCAGACTATCTTTTAATTCAAATAACATTTTCTTTCATAAAATATCCTTTAGTACTTAATTATCCATTTTTCCAAAAATAAATAATATTTTCTTTTGATAATTTTATTTAACTAATTATTTCATCTCAAGTTAATGATTTTTATTTTTAAACTAAAAATTTATTTTTACTTTAAATTAATATCTTTAAATTGATTGCTTTGAATAAATTTGTTTAACCCCAAGTTTAAATTTAAAAACTAAATTCCTTTTTAAAAAATTGTTTTTGGCTTTCAAACGCTTTCTCTTTAATATTTTGATTTAACAAAAATTAAATTCAAAACTATTCTTTATAAATTCCAAATCTTTATTATATATAATCTTTGGACAAATCACATAATTAATTTCCATTCGCTGTATTTAATTTACCAAAAGTTTAATTTAAACTATATTTCCATTAAATAAATCTTTCACTTAATAAATTTCCATTTGATAAATTTCGTTAAGTGACTAGAACAATTTCTTTTTAACGGATTTATTTAACTAAAAATTTTATATAAACTAATCTCTTTTAATAGATTATATTTTATTTTCCCTTACAAATTTTATTTATTTTCCTTTTGACTTAACTATAAGTTTTCTATTTCTTTTAATAAAACTTACTCATATTTACTTATAGTATGATATATTATTTCTTCTACTCCAATTACAAAAAAAAAAAAAAATTATTTAAGATTAACTGCATATATATAAATTTTAGTTAAAACAACTGTAAATAAATTTCTTTATCTGCTTGCAATTTATTTCTCAACAGTAAATTATTAAATTTCAAAATCGAATTGTAAACTAAAGAATACCTTATTGCATCTCACGCGAACCTCACGGCGTCGCGCCTCTGCCTGATGTTGCCGCCGCACGTTTCCCCTTGCTCGTACTCGAGTGGCACGACCCCACTGCCTCAATGTCGCGCAACCCTCCCTATCATCAAGTTGTCGCCGTCGCCACGCTGTCGCGCCGCCATCTACTCCACGCGCCTAACAAACGCGTCGCCTCCTGCTCTGCGCCCTCCACCTATGCGTGACTCCCCCCTGACGATAGCCCTAAATCGCGACGCACCCTTCGACATCCTCCACGCCTCGCGCCTACGTCCCCCCCTCCATCGTGCGCCGCACCATCGCGCCTCCCAATTTCAATCGCGACGTGCCTCAATCGCGAGTCGCCTTATCTGCCGCCTCCATTATCGCGCACGCGCGATTCCCCCTTTTTTTTATTTTTTTTTATTTTTGCTTTGAATCTGAAGAGAGGATCGGCCACTTTAAATTTCGTGAATATAAATAAGAAGAGGGGAATACGAAGGTTGGCTTCGGCATTGATTTGTGAATGAATCTGAGGAGAAAGGGGAAGGTATTTAAAACGTGAAAGAGTATGGTTTGCACGATCTTTACCACGACGTAACCAAGATTTTAGGCGTGATTCTAGGATGCTGTCGTTAATTTATAAATTTAAATTTAAATTGAATTCCATTTAAATCCGCAACGCGTTTTCTCAACGTACGCTCACATATTAACTCCGAAAAATACGAAATTTGAAATCCGAGAATAATTCAATATTACGGACCCAATGGAACTGGTTTCGTCGAATTCCGAGATTGTGCCTCGGAAGGCTATTTTTAAATATCGATTCGAACGATTAAATTTCAAAACTGAACAATTCACTTCCAAATAAATTTCTGAAGCTTCTAAAATCTTTAATATTATCAATATGAATTTTACAAGCCTTTGAAATATTTTTAATTGGCTTAAAATTGAAGATTCAAATTTAATTCAACTTCGATAGATTAAATTCTATAATTTAATCGTCAATTTCAAAGTTATATTGAAAATTCAATCTAAACCATCACTCAAATATTTAAAATTAATTAAATATCTTCATTTTTAAATTGTTAAAAATTCGGGATCGTTACAATTTGGCATTTCAGTTTCAAGTTTTCAGAACAGTTTTCAAAGTAAAGGCTCTGTTCTCATTTGTTTCAGGTGAGTAACATTATTTTAAAAAGCTTAGAAATTTTAATAATTGGGTTGCATGCTAGTTTATCTGAGATGAAATATAAATTGTGTGTATATGTTTGAAAATTTCTGTGTATATATATGAATGAATATAAGGATGTTTACTGTTGAATCTCTTTTTGTCTGCTCTCAGTTCAAACATAGATTCTAAACAAAAGAATCAAATATCTTTTGATTTACTTACTGTTAGTATCTAGAATTTAAACAAGACTTGTTTGATTGACTTTAAGATTAGATTTAAATTTTATTTAAGTTAAGATAAAATGGGAATTGCTCTGAAAAAAGGGAAGTTTTGAATTTGCGCAAAATTTAAATATGTAAATTTAAGATTCAGTAATATAAATTGAATTCCTATACTAAATCATGTTTTTAAAAAGCAAAATCACAATTTTTAAATTAGAAATGAAAGTGCATTTCTGGTTTAACCAGAAAATGGAAATTTGAGTGTATCTGTTGATCTCGATTGCCAGGAAGGTCGGGATTTCTTCTGGTGATGATAGAGTGATCAGTGACGATGGGAAAAATGGTGGAAGTGGTGGAAAATCACCGTGGAGGCTGTGGTGTCGGGTTTTGTTCTGTAAACCTAGTTTTGGCATGGCCTGAGTTTTTGATCATCTTGTTCTTCCCAGTGGATCGAGTGCATCGCGATTCAAGGGATTGTTAGCTGGAGCAGTGACGTAGTCATGGCCGAAGTTGCAGTCGACACGGTGGTCGGAGTTAAGGAAACGAGCAGTTTCCAGGTTTGGTGGGGATGTTCTAGAGTGTTTCCAGGTTATTGATTTGGCACACTCGAATTTGATTTCAAGTGGATGGTGAGATTATGATGATCGTGATGGGTTGCAGGGTTAATTGTCGATGTGCTCAAGGTCTTCGTTGTGACCGGAGGTGATCAGAATCACCGTGCATGTGCACGGTGTGATTGTTTTCTGGCGAAGGTTTGGGTCTGGTGATGTTTGGTCTCGAGTAACTCTCGAGTAATTCAAGTACTGGACTCAGAGTTGTTTGGTATTTGACTCGAAGCATGTGGTTGATGTCTTGGGTAAAATGTTTGTTTTAGGTTTTAAACCAGTAGAGTTTTAAAAATTTAAAACTGCGATTTAAAATGTGAAGTGGAGACTTAAACTAGATTTAAATCAAAAGTTAAGTTTGGATTCAAATGTAGTTTGAAAATCAGTTTTAAATAAATTAATTTTTTTTGAAAAAAATTAAATAGTTTACACAACTAAAATGGGTTTAAATAGTTTGAATTTAAGAATAAAGCTTTAAAATAAAAGTGGAGATTTAACCTAAGTTTAAATCTGGATTCAAATCCAAATTTGAATTATAGTTTTGAAATAAAGGAAGTTTTTAAATTTAAATTGTTTTAAAAACAACTTTGAATGTTTTAGGTGTAATTTAAAATATGATTTGTATTCTAAAATGGATTTGGGTTTAAATTCCTTTAAACTCCTTTTATAAAATAAGAAATTCTTTAGCATAAGTTTTAAAGGGTTTTTTTTTAAAATATTTTTAAACTTTGTTAAAGTTAAGTTTGACTTCATTTTAAATCTAAAATTTTAAATGAAATTTGAAAACAAATTTAAAGTAAATTGTTTCAAATTGCTTTGTTTATGATTATTTAATCATTAATAAGAAATGTTTTTATTTTTAGTTAATACATATTTAGTGATTTTAGATTCATTAAATTAGTAAGGTAATTAAATGGACAATTTATTTATTTATTTAATTAAGTAATTAAGGGTTTGAATAAATTAATTACGGTTAAGTTAAGTAATTAAGATAATTAATTTGTATTTAATAATAATTAATTTAAGTTAATTACTTAGAAAGAAGTAATTAAAGAATTGTGGACAAGTTAATGAAGGTCATTAACTTGAGATTATTTAATAATTAATTAATGTGATTAATTTTGATAATTAATTGGATTATTTAATTTAGATAATCATTTATGGAATTTGGTTAAGTATGATTACTTTATGAAAGTAATTAAAGGTATTAATTACTCATTGTAATTAATTAATTAATTTGATTAGTTTAAGTTAATTAATTAAGTTTAATCAATTTAGAATAATCATTGGATGGGTTGATAAGTAATTAGTGAAGAATAATTACTTAGAGAGGTAATTAAATAAGTAATTACTAGATGTAATTAATTGAAGTATGGAAGAGTTTTGAGATTAATTGCTTTGTGTAATTAATATGAAGGATAATTACTTAGTGAAAGTAATTAATAATTAATTACTTAGTGTAATTAATTTAAGAATTGATTAATTAAGTCTTTCTAAAATAACTAAGTAATGTGATTAAATAAGGGTAATTAATTACTAATGAGATTAATCAAGAGTGATTAATAAATGTGGTTTAATTTAAGATTAATTACTTAATGTAATTAATTTAAATTAGGATAATTTAAAAATGTAATTAGGGATCATTAATTTACATAATGAATAATATTTAAGGTTGATTAATTAAGATTTATTAATCAATAATAAGTGATTAATGAAGTAACTAATTAATGTAATTAATTAAGGATTAATGTAATTAATTATATTAGTTAATTTATGAAGTAATTAAAGGTTAATTACTGTATTTGGTTAAGGATGATTAATTTGTGAAATTAATTAAAGGATAATTACTTGAATGTAATTAAAGGATAATTAATCAAGGGTGATTAATTAAGGGGATTAATTAGAGGTTAATTATTTGATTGATTTGTAATTAATTAATGGTTATGTAAGCAAGATTTATAATGACGTAGTAATTAATTTAATTTATTTTAAATTAATTAAAGATGAAATAATTAATTTAATTCACTTTAAATTAATTAGAGATGCAAGTAATTAATTTAATTCATTTTAAATTAATCATAGTGTGATTAAGTAAATCCTTGCTTATGTATGGATGAAATTAATTGCCTTGAATGGTTTGATATCTCAGAGATGAGATAATTGATGCTGTGCGATATGGATGCTTTGGTTGCATTGTGATGATAATATGAATTATCTATTTGTGATGATAATATGGATTATCTGTTTATGATGATAATGTTAATTATCGATTGTGATGATGTGAATCCAAAATCCAATAAGTGCCAACGGTTTTGATTGTATTACCCATTGTGGCTAGTAGCTGGAATTTAATGAATATAACAATTTCGGCTATTTTCTATTTACTTGAAAACCCTAGACCTATTATAATATCACCGGATTTCCTATCAAATGTTTTGGTTGGCGTAACGTAAAAACTTTTCCATGTTTATGTGTGGGAAGTCTAACGTGATACCTTTCTTTTCAAAGGTTTCCAAAGTTAAGCAACTTTAACCTGTTACTCACACCAGAACCATGTCTGACCCGGAGTTTATTCTGTTTTTCTTAAACTCTTGGGTACTCAAATTTTTACGAGTAGCCAAGGGATTCAGGTAAGCTTTGACGAATTGTGGAGGAGCAATGGAGCATGAGGCTTCTGCGTTGTAGTTATCTAGTACTCCGCTGTGTTGGTTTCTCTGAGTAGTTTCCTTGTATTGTATTGAGTTGTAATAACTAGACATGTGTTTATAACTGTCTAGTATGTGATGTATAATCTGTATAACTCCGATAATGGTTGTATACTATGTAATACTTATGTTATTAATATAATTTATTCGTTCCAGTGTTGAGATTCTGATGTTGTTTCTTCTTTCTTCTCTATCTTTTCTCCTTCTATCCCTTTCTTTCTTAATTCATGATGCGTCTTTCTAGGCTAAGGAGGACGGGTCGTGACAGTTGGTATCAGAGCGTTAGGTTGAGTGAATACTTAGGCTTTGGAGTGTTTTCTTTCTTGAGAGAGCGTATTTGTAATTTTGATATATATCTATGTATATATTTATTTATTTCTACATATTTGTTGGGTTACCTGCTCGGGTTTTCCAGTATAGGTTATAAAGGAAGATAAGGTAGTGATGTGTGTAACACAACTACTACCATTGGTTGGAGTTTGAATGTTTGAGGTTCGAAGTGTATCTGCCGAGACTGTAGACCTAATACTATCTTGGGGGAGCTTTGCTGTGGTGAAAGGATTTCATCGATTTCTGGAGGAAACCTATTAAGGTTCGGAGTCCATCTTTAAAGTGCAGTTGGATAAGTGAAAGTTTGGATCTGTTAGTTGGCATAAGTGAGTAATGGTACCTTGATACCTCAGGGTGTAATAGCTGCATGATGAGATGCAGTGACTATGGATGTCTCCGAAGATGTTTTCTTTTGAAGCGATTTTTAGGAAGTGTGTCTACTCTGGTGTTCTGGCTGGGATCAGCAGGATGTGGTGGTTGGCTTTGAGGTCCGAGTTTCTCTAGGAGCTTTGGATTAGGAAGTCTTTGGCTTTGGTGTCAGCAGTGTAGCTCGAAGTGTTCTGTATGCCGGCAAGGAAGTTTTCTGGCTTACCAGTTTTTTCTGAGGTGGAGTTTAGAAGCAGCAGAGTGGATCCATATCTTCGATGGATTGGCTAGACCAGCGTAAGCTGTTCTGTTTGGTAAAGAGAGAACGGTTTTCTTTGGAATTAGGTTGGGTTGATCGCAAAAAGTGACTTGCGATAGTTTGAGTGTCCTCTTGAGTTATCAGAGTTTTTCTGGATATCTTCAAGGAAGTAGGAGGTTTGCCTGCATCTAGAGATTGAGTTTTCTTATCGACTAGTATTCCAGGATTGGTACCGGTGGTTCAGCTAGTAGAAGATTGGTTCCTAGAGAGAGGATTTGGTATAGCAGCTCAGGTTTTTGGTGGAACAAATGAGTTTTCTTGGATCTGTTGAATCATATTTCTGGGATGTGTTGTCTAGTTTGTGCTCATGTTCTTCATCGGCATTTTTTTCTATTCCAGATCAGAGTTGTGCAGCGGAAGCAGTTTCGGAGTGCATCTGTTTTGTATTTTTCGGATAGGAGAAGTAAGTTCAGTCTTCTGTTGTTTGTGGAGTAGAGTTGTGTTCTTAGTTGATGGCTGATCTTGAAAGGATCATTTTAATGGGTTGTTTCTGGTCTAGGTTGTTTCTAGAGGCATCATCAAGGGTTGAGATGATCAAGAAGGATGTAGGCAGCCCAGAATCGTCCGAAGGGTTTTAGGGATAAGAGACGAAGGAATTTGGATTCCGGAATCGGAGATTTGGTTTTGGATAAGATTTCTCCGGTCCAAGGAGCTATAAGTTTTGGTAAGTCTGGGAAGCTAGCTCCGAGGTGCTTTGGATCTCTTCTGTGTTTTGGTAGGATAAGTGTTTGGTCCTCTGAGTTGAATTGCCAGTTTAGGATAACTGAGATTCGACGATTCGACGTGTTTCACGTATCTCTGAGGGAGTACGTGTATCTCTGGTTGTGGAACCAGCTGTTTAGAAAGATTTGGTGGTTGAGTCAGACTTGAGTGTAGTCTGATATCTTGTTTAGTTCTGTAGATCTAGATGAGTAGGAGCTCTGTAGCTTCGTAGTTTTGATTGTTTGGATTCTGTAGAGCGAGTATCCCGGTATATATATACTTGGGAAACTCGAGGAAATTCTATCTAAAATTTTGTATGGATAGTTAAATTTGTTTGATTGGATAAATTGGTTGCTACGGTTGTTAGCATATGATTATTAATATATGCTTGTGATTTAAAATTAAAATCTTTAATGAGATTATTAAATTACCTTTGTTTTAAATTTCCGGGACGAAATTCTTTTAAGGGGGGAGGAATGTGACGACCCGGAATTTTGGGCAATATAAATTTAATAATCTGTATTTAAAATTAAATTGATTTGATAAATTTTGTTAATAAAATTTGACTTGATTTAAAAATCCAATCAAATAGATATTTAATTGGTGAATTTTATCTTTTAAAAGCTAATAAAATGTTTTCTATCTATAATATATATATGTATATATTGTAAATAGATAAGTTTTGATTTGAAGTTTAATAAACAAATAAAATCTTGTTTTTAAATTCTAATATATATTTTGATAGTTTGGAAATTATTTAATATATAACTTTTCAAAGCTATTTAATAAATAAACTATATGGTTTTAAACCCTTAAGATAAATATTAATTTGTTTAAATTATATCTTAAGCCTAAGTATAAAATTAATAAAAGATTTATTTTAGCTTTTTGTTAAACATAGCTTGATAAATATAATTTGAAATTATATATATGGAAGTTTAAAATACAATTTACATATTAAACATTAATTCATGAAAAATAAGATAAGTGATAAGTAATTTATAATCTCTTTTATAAATTATTTAAATTGATAAATATGTTATTTTCAAATAATATTAATAAATGTATAAATATAGATAGGTTTTAAAAGACAATATTATTGTTATTTTTAAATTAAAATATGTTGATATAAATTAGCTTTAAATTGGATTTTTAAACTTATGATTGGATTTGAATTTGAATTAATTTTGAATTCAAAAGAATAAACATTTTTAAATTATTTGAATAAGCTTTCATTTTTATATAATTTGTTTATTTCATTTTCTTTAAAAGGGAATGTACATATACATTTACATATGAAAATAATTTATATATATAAGTATTCAACAAATAAAGAAAAAGGGTTTTATTTACTTTTAAAAGAAATAAAAATAAGTAAAATATGTATATAACAAGTGTTAATATCTTAAGTAACTATTGAGACAAATGTGAACTAATAATCTAACCTATTTGAAAAATGTAGTAATATAGGACAGTGTCCTTTTAATTTTTAAATAAATCATTTTATCTTGTATAAACACATACATCATTCCCTCATTTTCTTTTTAATCTTCATTTTCAAAAGCTAAGAAAACTTCAGCTGAACCAAAATTGAAAACAAATCAGTAACCAAACTCTCAAAACCAAAAATCATGTTCAAATCTGGAAATTCTCCTCAAACTAGAAATCAAATCAGGGCCTGCATGTTTTAATCCTGAGCATCTGCATATTTTTCCCAAATCTGAGAACAACTAAAGCATGCAAACCCTTCCTCAATCAAAAGCCTGAAAAACATCTTCATAATGCAATCTCTAATCCACTTTCAAATTGAAGATCAGATCAAAAACCCGTGATTATTTTACAAATTTTCAAATACAAATCTGTGAAGCATCCTCAAAATCAAACCTGGTCAAGCCTGCATTTTTAAGTCTGTTCAAACATGCATTTTTTTCCATCTGTCTAAAGTCATCTCTGCGTGCAAGTCTAAACTACAACAACTCAAGTTTTATATCAAATTCAAAGAAGATTTGGCATTTCAGTTTCAAGTTTTCAAAATAGTTTTCAAAGTAAAGGCTCTGTTCTCATTTGTTTCAGGTGAATAACATTATTTTAAAAAGCTTAGAAATTTAAATAATTGGGTTGCATGCTAGTTTATCTGAGATGAAGTATAAATTGCGTGTATATGTTTGAAAATTTCTGTGTATATATATGTTAGAATATAAGGATGTTTACTATTGAATTTATTTCTGTCTGTTCTTAGTTCAAACATAGATTCTAAACAAAAGAATCCAATATCTTTTGATCTACTTACTGTTAGTATCAAGAATTTAAACAAGACTTGTTTGATTGACTTTAAGATTTAGATTTAAATTTTATTTAAGTTAAGATAAAATAGGAATTGCTCTGGAAAAAAAGAACAGGAAAGTTTTGAATTTGTGTAAAATTCAAATATGTAAATTTAACAATTCATTAATATAAATTGAATTCCTATACTAAATCATGTTTTTAAAAAGCAAAATCACAAATTTTAAATTAGAAATGAAAGTCCATTTCTGGTTTAGCCACAAAATGGAAATTTGAGTGTCTTTGTTGATCTCGATTTTCTTGAAGGTCGGGATTTCTTATAGTGATGGTAGAGTGATCAGTGATGATGGGAAAAATGGTGGAAGTGGTGGAAAATCACAGTGAAGGCTATGGTGTTGGGTTTTGTTCTGTAAACCTAGTTTTGGCATGGTTTGAGATTTTGATCATCTCGTTCTTCCCAGTGGATCAAGTGCATCAGGATTCAAGGGATTGTTAGTTGGAGCATTGACATAGTCGTGGTCGGAGTTGCAGTCGACATGGTGGTCGGAGTTAAGGAAACGAGCAGTTTCCAGTTTTGGTGGGGGTGTTCCAGAGTGTTTCCAGGTTTTTGATTTGGCACACTCGAATTTGATTTCGAGTGGTTGGTGAGATTATGATGATCGTGATGGGTTTCAGGGTTGATCGTCGACATGCTCGAGGTCTTAGTGGTGACCGAAGGTGGTCAGAACCACCGTGCATGTACACGGTGTGATTGTTTTCGGCGAAGGTTGGTTAAGGTCTGGTGATGTTTGGTCTCGAGTAACTCTCGAGTAATTCAAGTGCTGGCTCAGAGTTGTTTGGTATTTGACTCGAAGAATGTGGTTGATGTCTTAGGTAAAATGTTTGTTTCAGGTTTTAAACCAGTAGAGTTTTAAAAATTTAAAAATGGGATTTAAAATGTGAAGTAGAGACTTAAACTAGATTTAAATCAAAAGTTAAGTTTGGAATCAAATGTAGTTTGAATCTCAGTTTCCAAATAAATTAATGTTTTTTTAAAAAACTAAATAGTTTAAACAACTAAAAAGGGTTTAAATAGTTTGAATTTAAGAGTTAAGCTTTAAAATAAAAGTAGAGATTTAACCTAAGTTTAAATCTGGATTCAAATCAAAATTTGAATCATAGTTTTGGAATAAAGGAAGTTTTTAAATTTAAATTGTTTTTGTAACGCCCCACCCCGAGACCCACCTTATTAAAGAGAATTAATGAGTAATTCTGTCTACTAAAGCGGAGAATAGGGCTGGTTAAGGGCGACCATATATAACTTTGTCTTAAACATCTACTGAATACGTCGATAAATGCACTATGATTTTTTTTTCTATCTCAATGGATCGACATACACAATAAATGCTTAATCCAAAACTATAGGTGGCTAACGGATCAATCAGAACAAAATACCATAACTAAATGTAAAGCACATCACAGAACAATAATCAACATCATATATATACATATACACTGATATATGTTTAGTACAATACAATATGAATACAATAAAGGTGGTATTCGACCACACTATATACATGGAATAGAATATAAATACATCAGAGTCAAGCGGAAAGGAATATAAACCACAAAAGTGCTAGGATGATATCCAAGCAGATGCATCAAAGCAAAGTCCCGTAACTGATAGCTAACCTGAAACAACTCGGTCTGACCCGAGTGATAAACACATGGGTCAGGCAACTGAATCTTATCGTTAGAAAGGAATACGATAAGGTAAAGAGAAGAGCTTCGCAACGAGATAACATAAGTAGGTATGAACATCTAGGGTTGATATCAAGTAACTTCACTATGTCTCTATGGTGGTTTGCATATACATATACTTGGGTTAATATGAAGGAATTAATGTATATGGTATAAGGGAAAACATTCAGACGTTATCCATGAATAAATAAATCTATCAAGTCGTATATAAATCCCAAGTATAAATCCATAAAATTTGAAATCACCAAAATCCTCAAAGAAATCATATTTTCCTTATTTACATCTATAAGGCTAGGTAAACACATCAAAAATGGTGAAATCGAAATCATCATAACTCATAAAAGAAATCTCATATTGGCCAATTATTACATGCAAAAGCATGTTGCACGTGCTATTTACCAGTACTTTTCACCATCATGGTACCATATCCATCTCTCGACCGGAATCCTCATCTCGAATTAATCCGGTCTATGACGTCATCTATATCCTCCCCGAACACTCGCCATCAAAAGTGATTGGAGCACTTCACTCCAATCGGTGTCCGCTGAGTCCCCGCCATCAAAAGTGATCGAGTCAAGTATTACTTAACCCGATCGGGACTCTAAGTACTGGTAGTTCTCCCAGAATGTGTCAACAACTCTCGGATAGTAACCCGGAAAGTTGTAACGTATGTCCCATACCATACGCTCTTACTTAGCGGTTTTCTAGCCGCTAGTTCGTGCCACACTAAGAACTCATCAACATCATCAAAAGAATCGCCTCATGTCATCGGCATATGGTATAAGATGCTAGACCCGTCTCATCTCATCGACGAGTAGAAACTCCATAAAAACATCAAACTCATCAAATTCCATCAATGACAATTTCCAACACAAAGATCACAATTAAGTTGTTTACTTCATCTTTCCTTCATCTTAAATTTGCTTCAATCATTTAATTTGAAATAAACCTTATTTTATATTGTTCTCCCAAAATTTATTCATATTATATTGTTTATTCCAAATAAACAATATAATTCATCATTTTCTTCCAATTAATTCAATGAATTCCAATATTAAATTATAATATTCATTATAATTTAATATTTACGGTAATCTCCAACCAGGGTTGTTACAGACTCCCCCTCTTATAAAAATTGTGTCCTCGCAATTTCTAGAGGAAATCTGTATTCAACACAATTTATTCAATCGACAAAGGATAAAAGAGAAGCTCGAAACTCAAACCATTCATATTCTCAACATAGAATGGTAGAGAGAAACAAGGAAAAACTTCCTTGGTTAATCCAATGGCCCGTCAAATGCTTATATAGCGATTAGCAAACCATCGAATTTTCCAAGTAACTTGAAAGAATTTCGAAGATGTCCCATCTTCGAAAAAAAAACTCAAAAAGATGCTCAACAATTAATAAATCGAAAATGATTGATTTCACAAAACTCTACGAATAGAGTCGGGACCAAAATCACTTAAACCCAAACTCTAAGCAATAAAGAATATCATCAATAAGATTTTCTACATAATAATGCAGAAAGAACATCCTCACAACAAGATAAACACAATAGACAAGATGAATAAATCACGGAATGACTTCTTGCAAGGCCACCAAACTCGAACGACCGCGATAAGGCATGTCGTTGATACTAACTCAAGGATAGAATATGAGAAATAAGGATATAAGCTCAAATTACTTTTCAATCCAAGATATTTAGAATTTTTAAATCCCAACATCTTTTAAATTTTAAATCTCAATTTTTAACATTTGAAAATTTCCAAACTCTTTACTATACTACTTAGAAAGTAATTTAAAACTCAAATTAAAAGTCCAAATTTCTTCTCTTAATTCAAAATTAATTTCCAAAGAGATTTGTAAACCCATAATAATATACCTCAAAATAAATTAAGGGTTTAAATTCTCTTTACTCTTTTTATTAAACCACTTAAAAATATTAAAAACAATCTTCAAATACTCTTGTAACTCTTCTCTTAAAACATCCAATGTATCTAATATAGGTTCAAAAATCTCAAAATATACTTCCAATAAAGTACAACTTAAGAATATTCTCATATATTTTCATCTTTACAACTTCAAAATAAATAAATAAATAAATGGCGTTGCCTCACCATTGAATCTCTAATAATAGATATATCCATTGGTTGCAGAGTCGATCGAACGATCAAAACTGCCTCGCCACTCTGTTACTCGTCTCTAAAATCATTGGCTGCAATTACCATTCAAATATATAATCTCAATATATTATTTTCAAAATCTCAATTTTTAAAACACAAACCATTGTGTCTGATTGCCTCATCATAGCATTTAGGAGATTCCTATCGATAACGTTGATCAGGCGTACCGACTAGAACTCTTAACTACTCGATGGATAACCCAGCACTCTAAAATTATTTCTATGAAAGAATACTACTCATATAAATATATTCTCAAAACATTCTTTGATTTTTAAAATATCTCAAAACTCCAATTTCTCTTTTTAAAACTCATATATATATATATAGCTTTAAAAAAAATCAAACCAAAGAACATTAAGAGAATGCATCGAGATTTTCCCAGAATACTCGATTCTCAAAATCATCAAAAGGAGATAGAGTGTTTGTCAAACTTACAATGTCACGAGCCACTCAAAAAAAGCAGCAAGATAGAGGATAAGCAAGATATTCTTCTCGAAGGAGAAGAAGCACACAATCCACGAATCACTACTTCAAATGGAGTAATGCTAAAGGATAACATTGATTGACTATCTGAAAAAAACACTCAAACAAAGTAGAATGATAAACTCAATCAAACTTGAATAATCTAGAAACTCTCCTCATTCCTTAGTGGATATCCTCGTGGAAGGATAATCGAAGAGCTAAGAGCTAGGAATAAGGTTACCTCAACACTCGATTTCTCGATTGGATGTCAAATCCAAACGGACTTACAAAACTCAACAAATTCACCATGATTGGAATTCGAAATATATCATCAACATCCCAATATTCAAGAGCGAATACAGAAACTTCGAAATCATCATTAACATTTCAGAGTGATAGAAATAATAACCCAATAAAATTAGGATGCCTAAATAAATACAGGATCCTATAACAACAAAAGGATCGGGCTTAACATCAAATAAGTTAGTCCATCTCAAATCAGATACATCTCAAGATTGTGAGTAACAAACAAATACTCACAAAAGCAACATCAAATAAAAATCTCAGAATGCCCACAATGAGCTAATCATTGTGGATCCCTTCAATAGGATTCACAACTGTCAAATGAATGCAACAAGAATGCTCAAAGAAATCGATCAAGTCCATCGATACGAACTCACTCGTATCGACAAAAGAAAAAGAAAAAAAAGAATAGAATAATCCCAAATAAGATTATTCATAAGATAAGATAACATCAAACTCAATTATGGAATACTACGGAATATAATTTATATTCCTAGACATATTCCATCTCAACATATCCCAAAACTCGAAAAAGAATCAAAGCATGATTCGAAAACAAGCTCGAATAAAGGACAATGATTCACTCATATTGTACTTCGACATATTGTGATATACGTACTGTTCTGTGTTTATTCTACTTTGTTCTGACCACGGCTCTGATACCATGCTGTAACACCCCACCCCGAGACCAACCTTAGTAAAGAGAATTAATGAGTAATTCTGTCTACTAAAGCGGAGAATAGGGCTGGTTAAGGGCAACCATCTATAACTTTGTCTTAAACATCTACTTAATACGTCGATAAATGCACTATGATTTTTCTTTTCTATCTCAATGGATCGACATATACAATAAATGCTTAATCCAAAACTATAGGTGGCTAATGGATCTATTTGAACAAAATACCATAACTAAATGTAAAGCACATCACAGAACAGTAATCAACGTCATATATATACATATACACTGATACATGTTTAGTACAATACAATATGAATACAATAAAGGTGGTATTCGACCACACTATATACATGGAATCGAATATAAATACATCAGAGTCAAGCGGAAAGGAATATAAACCACAAAAGTGCTAGGATGATATCCAAGCAGATGCATCAAAGCAAAGTCCCGTAACTGATGGCTAACCTGAAACAACTAGGTCTGACCCGAGTGATAAACAAACGGGTCAGACAACTGAATCTTATCGTTAGAAAGGAATACGATAAGGTAAAGAGAAGAGCTTCGCAACAGGATAACATAAGTAGGTATGAACATCTAGGGTTGATATCAAGTAACTTCACTATGTCTCTATGGTGGTTTGCGTATACATATACTTGGGTTAATATGAAGGAATTCATTATATGGTATAAGGGAAAGCATTCAGACATTATCCATGAATAAATAAATCTCTCAAGTCGTATATAAATCCCAAGTATAAATACATAAAATTTGAAATCACCAAAATCCTCAAAGAAATCATATTTGCTTATTTACATCTATAAGGCTAGGTAAACACATCAAAAATGGTGAAATCGAAATCATCATAACTCATAAAAGAAATCTCATATTGGCCAATTATTACATGCAAAAGCATGTTGCACGTGCTATTTACCAGTACTTTTCACCATCATGGTACCATATCCGTCTCTCGACCGGAATCCTCATCTCGAATTAATCCGGTCTATGACGTCATCTATATTCTCCCCGAACACCCGCCATCAAAAGCGATTGGAGCACTTCACTCCAATCGGTGTCCGCTGAGTCCCCGCCATCAAATGTGATCGAGTCAAGTATTACTTAACCCGATCGGGACTCTAAGTACTGGTAGTTCTCCCAGAATGTGTCAACAACTCTCGGATAGTAACCCGGAAAGTGGTAACGTATGTCCCATATCATACGCTCTCACTTAGCGGTTTTCTAGCCGCTAGTTCATGCCACACTAAGAAATCATCAACATCATCAAAAGAATCGCCTCATGTCATCGGCATATGGTATAAGATGCTAATCCCGTCTCATCTCATCGACGAGTAGAAACCCCATAAAAACATCAAACTCATCAAATTCCATCAATGACAATTTCCAACTCAAAGATCACAATTAAGTTGTTTACTTCATCTTTCCTTCATCTTAAATTTGCTTCAATCATTTAATTTGAAATACACCTTATTTATATTGTTCTCCCAAAATTTATTCATATTATATTGTTTATTCAAAATAAACAATATAATTCATCATTTTCTTCCAATTAATTCAATGAATTCCAATATTAAATTATAATATTCATTATAATTTAATATTTACGGTAATCTCCAACCAGGGTTGTTACAGACTCCCCCTCTTATAAAAATTGCGTCCTCGCAATTTCTAGAGGAAATCTGTATTCAACACAATTTATTCAATCGACAAAGGATAAAAGAGAAGCTCGAAACTCAAACCATTCATATTCTCAACATAGAATGGTAGAGAGAAACAAGGAAAAACTTCCTTGGTTAATCCAATGGCCCATCAAATGCTTATATAGCGATTAGCAAACCATCGAATTTTCCAAGTAACTTGAAAGAATTTCGAAGATATCCCATCTTCGAAAAAAAAACTCAATAAGATGCTCAACAATTAATCAATCGAAAATGATTGATTTCACAAAACTCTACGAATAGAGTCGGGACCAAACTCACTTAAACCCAAACTCTAAGCAATAAAGAATATCATCAATAAGATTTTCTACATAATAATGCGGAGAGAACATCCTCACAACAAGATAAACACAATAGACAAGATGAATAAATCATAGAATGACTTCTTGCAAGGCCACCAAACTCGAACGACCGCGATAAGGCATGTCGTTGATATTAACTCAAGTATAGAATATAAGAAATAAGGATATAAGCTCAAATTACTTTTCAATCCAAGATATTTAGAATTTTTAAATCCCTACATCTTTTAAATTTTAAATCTCAATTTTTAACATTTGAAAATTTTCAAACTCTTTACTATACTACTTAGTAAGTAATTTAAAACTCAAATTAAAAGTCCAAATTTCTTCTCTTACTTCAAAATTAATTTCCAAAGAGATTTGTAAACCCATAATAATATCCCTCAAAATAAATTAAGGGTTTAAATTCTCTTTACTCTTTTCATTAAACCCACTTAAATATATTAAAAACAGTCTTCAAATACTCTTGTAACTCTTCTCTTAAAACATCCAATGTATCTAATATAGGTTCAAAAATCTCAAAATATACTTCCAATAAAGTATAACTTAAGAATATTCTCATATATTCTCATCTTTACAACTTCAAAATAAATAAATAAATAAATAAATGGCGTTGCCTCGCCATTGAATCTCTAATAATAGATATATCCATTGGCTGCAGAGTCAATCGAACGATCAAAACTGCCTCGCCTCTCTGTTACTCGTCTCTAAAATCATTGGCTGCAATTACCATTCAAAAATAAATTTAATATATAATCTCAAAATATTATTTTCAAAATCTCAATTTTTAAAACACAAACCATTGTGTCTGATTGCCTCATCATAGCATTTAGGAGATTCTTATCGATAACGTTGATCAGGCGTATCGACTAGAACTCTTAACTACTCGATGGATAACCCAACACTCTAAAATTATTTCTATGAAAGAATACTACTCATATAAATATATTCTCAAAACATTCTTTGATTTTTGAAATATCTCAAAACTCCAATTTCTCTTTTTAAAACTCATATATATATAGCTTTAAAAAAAATCAAACCAAAGAACATTAAGAGAATGCATCGAGATTTCCCCAGAATACTGGATTCTCAAAATCATCAAAAGGAGATAGAGTGTTTGTCAATCTTACAATGTCATGAGCCACTCAAAAAAAAATCAGCAAGATAGAGGATAGGCAAGATATTCTTCTCGAAGGAGAAGAAGCACACAATCCACGAATCACTACTTCAAATGGAGTAATGCTAAAGGATAACATTGATTGACTATCTGAAAAGAACACTCAAACAAAGTAGAACGATAAACTCAATCAAACTCGAATAATTTAGAAACTCTCCTCATTCCTTAGTGGATATCCTTGTGGAAGGATAATCGAAGAGCTAAGAGCTAGGAATAAGTTTACCTCAACACTCAATTTCTCGATTGGATGTCAAATCCAAACGGACTTACAAAACTCAACAAATTCACCTTGATTGGAATTCGAAATATATCATCAACATCTCAATATTCAAGAGCGAATACAGAAACTTCGAAATCATCATTAACATTTCAGAATGATAGAAATAATAACCCAATAAAATTAGGATGCCTAAATAAATACAGGATCCTATAACAACAAAAGGATCGGGCTTAACATCAAATAAGTTAGTCCATCTCAAATCAGATACATCTCAAGAATGTGAGTAACAAACAAATACTTACAAAAGAAACATCAAATAAAAATCTCAGAATGCCCACAATGAGCTAATCATTGTGGATCCCTTCAATAGGATTCACAACTGTCAAATGAATGCAACAAGAATGCTCAAAGAAATCGATCAAGTCCATCGATACGAACTCACTCGTATCGACAAAAAAAAAAGAAAACAAAAGGAATAGAATAATCCCAAATAAGATTATTCATAAGATAAGATAACATCAAACTCAATTATGGAATACCACGGAATACAATTTATATTCCTAGACATATTCCATCTCAACATATCCCAAAACTCGAAAAAGAATTAAAGCATGATTCGAAAACAAGCTCGAATAAAGGACAATGATTCACTCGTATTGTACTTCGACGTATTGCGATATACATATTGTTCTGTGTTTATTCTACATTGTTCTGACCATAGCTCTGATACCATGTTGTAACGCCCCACCCCGAGACCCACCTTAGTAAAGAGAATTAATGAGTAATTCTGTCTACTAAAGCGGAGAATAGGGCTGGTTAAGGGCGACCATCTATAACTTTGTCTTAAACATCTACTGAATACGTCGATAAATGCACTATGATTTTTCTTTTCTATCTCAATGGATCGACATACACAATAAATGCTTAATCCAAAACTATAGGTGGCTAACGGATCTATCAGAACAAAATACCATAACTAAATTTAAAGCACATCACAGAACAGTAATCAACATCATATATATACGTATACACTGATACATGTTTAGTACAATACAATATGAATACAATAAAGGTGGTATTCGACCACACTATATACATGGAATCGAATATAAATACATCAGAGTCAAGCGGAAAGGAATATAAACCACAAAAGTGCTAGGATGATATCCAAGCAGATGCATCAAAGCAAAGTCCCGTAACTGATAGCTAATCTGAAACAACTCGGTCTGACCCGAGTGATAAACACACGGGTCAGGCAACTGAATCTTATCGTTAGAAAGGAATACGATAAGGTAAAGAGAAGAGCTTCGCAACGGGATAACATAAGTAGGTATGAACATCTAGGTTCGATATCAAGTAACTTCACTATGTCTCTATGGTGGTTTGCATATACATAAACTTGGGTTAATATGAAGGAATTCATGTATATGGTATAAGGGAAAACATTCAGACATTATCCATGAATAAATAAATCTCTCAAGTCGTATATAAATCCCAAGTATAAATCCATAAAATTTGAAATCACCAAAATCCTCAAAGAAATCATATTTGCCTTATTTACATCTATAAGGCTAGGTAAACACACCAAAAATGGTGAAATCGAAATAATCATAACTCATAAATGAAATCTCATATTGGCCAATTATTACATGCAAAAGCATGTTGCACGTGCTATTTACCAGTACTGTTCACCATCATGGTACCATATCCATCTCTCGACCGGAATCCTCATCTCAAATTAATCCGGTCTATGACGTCATCTATATTCTCCCCGAACACCCGCCATCAAAAGTGATTGGAGCACTTCACTCCAATCGGTGTCCGCTGAGTCCCCGCAATCAAAAGTGATCGAGTCAAGTATTACTTAACCCGATCGGGACTCTAAGTACTGGTAGTTCTCCCAAAATGTGTCAACAACTCTCGGATAGTAACTCGGAAAGTGGTAACGATGTCCCATACCATACGCTCTCACTTAGCGGTTTTCTAGCCGCTAGTTCGTGCCATACTAAGAAATCATCAACATCATCAAAAGAATCGCCTCATGTCATCGGCATATGGTATAAGATGCTAAACCCGTCTCATCTCATCGACGAGTAGAAACCCGATAAAAACATCAAACTCATCAAATTCCATCAATGACAATTTCCAACTCACCATTTATGTGTGTATATATATATAAGTATATATTGATCTTTAAAAAGAATGTTTTAAGGATAATGTTAAGTATAAATGGTTTCAGGTTTTTTTGTGACAATGTGTTAATAACAATTGTCTTTGATCCTTTTGATTATACTTATGAATATATTTAGATCTTTGAAAAGAATGTTTTAAAGGTAATTATAAGTGAAATGGTTTTGGGTTCGTAGTGCAATTTTTAAGTAACATTTTCCTTAAATCCTTTAAACATATTTTTAAATGTACTTAGATATTTATAATGGAATTTAAATATAATAACAAGTATGGAATCTTTTGGAAAAATATAGAAAAAGTAAAGATTTAACTTATTAAAGAGAAGGGGTTTATAGTAACAACATTTAAGTAACATTTTTTTTAATCTCTTTGATTTCATTTTAAGAAATAAATCTTGTTAATGATTTATGAATATACTTATACCATTTGAGATGATTGTATAAATACTTTATGAAGTATTACAAAGAGTACAAATGAATAGGGAAATAATAGTGACTGATAGATAAAGTTTTATTAGATAAAAGGAGTTTTACTAATAAAAAAGGTTTTAATTAAAAAAAGTGTTATTTAAATAAAGGGGATTAGAAGTCTCTTATGTGACTTAATCATGCTTTGTGTGTTTGCTTGTCCATGGAAGTAATTAGTCGTGTAATTAGAAGTAAAAGTCAATGAAATAGGCTTGTTTTATCTATGAGAGTTAACACTAATATTCGAGTAGGGTGCATAAGCAATAGTGCTCTAATCTACTGGCTCTACTCTTGACCAGGAGATAGTGTGATTTGAGAAGGTCAAAAGAGTGATAAATATAAGAGACTTTGTTTCCACATGCGATCGTTCTCATTGTTGTTGAAGTTGAACAAAATAACTTAAGATATATCTTGAAGAAACATATACGTTATGCAGTGTTGTTATTTTCGGTGATGCTATACCATAAGTATGAACTCATTTTGCTCTTCAAGGACAAACGATAAGGAAATCCCTGGATAAGAGATGATATCCACCCTATGTCTTGTTAATTTATTTCTAAAAGAACCTGGGTTATGTTAATTGGAGTATCGATTAGTTTTGGAGCGTCTGTTAAGCAGGAGGGTGTACCTATATGAGATGATTCAAAACAGTAACCACTTCAAAACATATACATGATCTATGTTCTAGAAATGAATGTGAAGTGAAATGTTATAAAGTTGCACTGTCTATCTTCAAGTTTAAGTCCAAAGGAGAGGTCAGCGTTAACATTTGAAATAAAGTTATCATATGGGACTGTCTATCTTGAGGGCGATCCTAAAAGAGAGGACATCATTAGCACTTATCAGAGGACTTATGTTGGAATCAATATGGAGATTCGAGATCTGTTCATGATGCTCGAATACATGTAGATATTTGTGATGTATTTGAGATGTTGCAATCCAGATAGAGATTCGAGATATTTTTGAATGATGATAACTTGCATGATGAGAAGCTGAACATGACTTCACCATCGACGATGACAGAAATCAGAGTAGAGGCATAACCAAGGGGTTTAGCTAACCCTAGGGTATATCATTCTGTATCTAGTGACGCTTTCTAATATGCGTGCGTGGGCGTTGAGACTCAGTGGTAATTGATTGGTGGTGGAATGGCTATGTTTTTCCTATAGTACATTTTATCTAGAGATATATGCTGCTTGGAAGGATATCTCTGACCTTTATCATGAGGACCATTCTCGACGTACTAAGGGCACCTCTAATGAAAATCTATATATAAACGTACACGACTTAGCAGTAGTGATTGTATACCTAATATTGTTGTGGTGTACATGCTGCAAAACTATTTTTTGATTTATATTCCACACCCTAGACATTATCTGTTATATCGCTATATGTACTTATTAGATGGTTTGGATCTTTTGTGGAGAAAACCATTATAATGATTCAAATGGTCCTGAAAGGTGCTATTACATTATGTAGGTGTTTATTGAATTTCTACAGTAGGCTTTTGACTGATTCCTGGTTTTATTTTTTTCTTAATTCCTTGAGTTCTCTTTCGAGTAGTTTGAGAAAGGCAAATTTTACTCGTATATTCTTTGGAGCTTAAGGACATGAGCTGGATGTATTGCTTGCCATAGTATTCTTATTTTCGCTGCACTACTATTATGTATATATATCAGCAATTGTGAGGACATGTTGCTATAACTATCAATACTAATGATAGTACTTAAGATTGTAACTCGGAAATCCTAAGTATCTTAGAGTGAGTTTATACTGTCTTTTGATATTATATGTTATCGTTCCGTTATGAGATTCTAATATTGTGTTCTTTCCTCCTTGTTCTTTGTCTTTTTTCTTTTATACTTACCCTAAAAAAAATTCTTCCCAGCACTTGGGTGCTCGATACGTAAATATAGTGGATGTATTAGTGTCGAGATTTGGAGATCGAAAAGGCGGGTCATTACAGCTGGTATCAGAGCTAAAGGTTAAGCGAGAGCCTTGGCTTTGGTAGGGTATAACTCATTAGAGATAGGGTAAGCGACACCCTAGAATGAGCCGAGTGTAATATATATATATATATATATATATATATTAGGGCGTATATGTATTTGTTATATATAAGTAATTTATATAAGTATAAAGTGTAGTTTGGTTAATGCAGGGATGAATAATGTTCATTATTCTCCCTCATTGATTAGATAAGTTATGTCCAGGCAGTTTATGAGCATTGATTATAGTTTGTTGATTATTGATTTATGTTCAACCATTTTATGATTTTACCTTATATTGCATGGGTTGGGTAGACAATAATTGTGGATGCATTAAAACGAACATGTTGTGAATTGAGTTTCACATTTTGACTATAAGGCACTCGGTGATAATATTGGGTTAGAAGTTTATTCTAATAAAAGAAGTTTAGTGTAAATTTTCTAAGTGATTTTTTTATAAAAATATGGTTTATAAAATATGGTTTATAACCAAGAGGTTTTAAACCGGTATTTTGAGAAATCAAATACCGGCTGAAAGTGGTTTTTAAGAAATATTTATGAAATTGGTTTATGAAATTGAAATCACGATACTTAGTACTATTATACGAAGTATCTGATACAGCTTTAAAAATGATTTTGGTTGAGTCCTAAAAGTATGATTTGGATGTCCTGAACTTACTTCTGTCACTTGATAATTATTATGGTGATGACTGCAGCATTATCGTCGTTCATTTTTGGATTTAAAAGAGGGTTATGCTACAAGAATAATTTTCTAAGGGGTAGTTTTGGGTAAAACAGATTTTGATTTAATCCTAAACGCCTTATTTGATATACAAAACGTATATGTACGTATTATTATTTCATAATGATTTGGAATAAAACTTGGATGTTTACTTCTACAGTTTTTCTATAAAGAAATTTGATATGAACTTTCTGTATTGCAAAGTTTTATATGTGTGACGACCCGACTTTTTCTCCACAAAAAGTCGCATCATCTTTAAGAAAGAAAGGGATAGAAAAGAGAAAGATAGATAAAAAAGAAAAGAAACAACATCAGACTCTCAACAGCGGAACGAATAAATTATATTAATCACGAAAGTATTTACATAATATACAACATCTATCAGAGTTACACAACTTATACATCATATACTAGACAGTTATAAACACTTGTCTAGTTATTAAAACTCAATACAACACAAATAGTTGACTCAGAGTACTATATATATCTACAAACGCTGAAGCCTCCGGCTCCACTGCTCCTCCAAAATTCATTAAAGCTAACCTAAATCCCTTGGCTACTCGTAAAAATTTGAGTACACAAGAGTTTAAGAAAACAGAAGATAAACTCCGGGTCAGACATGTGTCTGGTGTGAGTAATAAGTTAAGGTTTCTTAACTTTGAAAACCTTTGAAAACAAAGGGTATCACGAAAGACTCCCCACAAATAAACATGGGTAAGTTTTTACCTTACGCTAACCAAAACATTTGATAGGAAATCCAGTGATATTATAATAGGGTCCAGGGTTTTCAAATAAATAAGAAATAACCAGAATTGTTACATTTATTGAATTTCAGCTACATAGGTATACAATCAAAACCGTAAGGGCACGTAGAAAGAATGAGTTTCCATCAATGGAAGGGATATTGGGGTACCGCCTGTCACAGTACGTGGCCTAGATCATCGTACCGAGGATCCACCCAAAATCCCCTGCAACACAAGATCAGAACCATCCTTTACTGGACAGTCCCGAACAAGACAACCCCGGCAGTTGTTGCAATCAACTGCCCCACACCGCCAAATATAAAGGGACTTCTAAACAGGGGCAAATCTCGTCCTACTTGGGCACTACCCACTTAGCCTTGCTGCACCTCCCCTGTTTTAGCCATTCCCGATTGATGAGGCTTGAGGCTACGATTACCTTTAGAGAACACATCTCTTAGAATGCTCATCGTCCACCTTACGATGTTCTGAAAGAATTCAATCCATACAAGTTCGTTCCGGGTTCGAACGAAACCGAAGGCATTATCTCGTCACACTCATTTTGGAATCACCCTCAGAGTTGACGAAGATAACCCTTGCAATCTAAATCTTCATCTTCACTCGAGATTCACGACCAATCGTTTATTTGGATCGATGTGGTTTTCGGATAC
This sequence comes from Allium cepa, assembly GCA_030765085.1. NCBI lineage: Eukaryota > Viridiplantae > Streptophyta > Magnoliopsida > Asparagales > Amaryllidaceae > Allium > Allium cepa. Next base: position 257,540,375 of record CM060938.1, on the reverse strand, counting down.
CCAAATCTGGAAACCCGATCCCGGTCTCATCGAAATCCAAAACGCATCTTTTAGGTCCAAGTTGTTTTAAAGTTAAAACAATTCAATTCATTGTCTATTTACACATAGATAGATAATTCACAATATCACAATAGATAATCTACATTTCAATACAAATAGATAATCCACATTATAAACAGATAATCCATATTATCATCACATTTTCAACCAAAGCATCCATATCACAAAGCATCACTTAACTCATATGTGAGATCTCAAACGATCCAAGGCATTCAATATCATACATCCATACATAAGCAAGGATTTAATTAATCACACTATAATTATTTTAAAATGAATTAAATTAATTACGTCCATCTCTAATTAATTTAAAATGAATTAAATTAATTACTTTCATGACACAAATCTTGCTTACTTAACCATTAATTAATTACCAATCAATTAATTAATCATCCTTTCATTATCCATCTTAATTAATCACCCTTGATTAATTATCCTCTAATTACTTTAAGTAATTAGCCTTTAATTAATTACACAAATTAATTATCCTTAACCATTTATAGTAATTAACCTTTAATTACTTTTATTAATTAATTAATTATAAACAATTACGTTAATCCTTAATTAATTACAATTAATTAATTACTTCATAATCACTTATTATTTATTAATTAAATTTAATTAATCAACCCTTAATTACATCATTAATTACATTAATTAATGATCCCTTCATTACATCTTTAATTAATTATTAATCATATTTAATAATTAATTTTTAATTAATCTTATTCATCAATCCACCTTGATTAATTATTATCAATAATTAATTACCCTTAATTACTTTATTAAATAAAGTAATTACTCCTTAATTAATTATATTAAATAATTAATTATATTTATTAATCACCCTTGATTAATCTCATTCAGTAATTAATTACCCTTAATTAATTACATCACTTAATTATCTTCAAATAACATTATTAATCAATTCTCAAATTAATTACACTAAGTAATTAATTATTAATTACTTTTACTAAGTAATTATCCTTCATATTAATTACACCAAGTAATTAAACTCAAATCACTTCATACTTTAATTAATTACATCTTGTAATTACTCATCTTTAATTACTTCACTAAATAATTTACTTTATAAATTACATTAAGTAATTATACTTAACCATCCTCAAGTGATTATTTAAATTAATTAAACCAATTAATTAACTTAAACTAATCTTATTAATTAATTAATTACACTGAGTAATTAATTACTTTAATTACTTTCATTAAGTAATTATACTTAAACAATTCCATAAATGATTATCTTTAATTAATAATATAATTAATCATCTTAAATTAATTACATTAATTAATCGTCCAATAATCCTTAGTTAATGATCTTCATTGAGTATTAGCAATTCCTTAATTACTTTCCTTAAGTAATTAACTTAGATTAATCATTATTAATTACAATTTAATTAATCTTTAATATCCAATTAATTAATCACAAATTATTTAATTAATTAAGTGATTGACTTATACTTAATTAATTTTAATTGCTTGATTAATCAATTTCTCAATCATTAATTAAAATTTAATCTTATCTAATTAATGATTCTTAATTACAAATTAATTATTCCTTAATCAATTAACATAAACCTTAATTAATTAATTTAAATCTTAATTACTTAATTAATTAATCCAAATCATTAATTAATTAAATAAATAAATTAATTATTAAATTATCTTAATAATTTAATGAATCTTAAATCATTAAATTCTAATTAACCTAAGATAAAACTTTCCATATTAATGATCAAGTTATCATTAACAAAGCATTTAAAATCAATTTACTTTTAAATTTACTTTTAAATTTCATTTCAAACTTAAGATTTAAAATAATTACAAATTTATCTTTTAATAAAATTTAACATAATTCAAAATCCCTTTAAATCAATTGTTAAAGAACACCTTCTTATAAAAGGAATTTATAAGAGTTTTTAAACCTAATTCATTTGAATTCAAATCATTTAAATTATACTTTAAACATTTAAAGTTATTAAAACATTTTAAATTTGATAAAACTTTATTTATCTCAAAACTATAATACAAATTAAATTTGAATCCATACTTTAAACTTGATTAAAAACTGGTTAAAATCTTGCTTCACATTTTAAAATTCAGTTTAAAAATTTAAAAACACTGACAGGTTTAAAACCTGTAATCACCAAATGACCCGAACCCATCCCAATTCTTCCCGAGTCAAAACCCTATATACTTCGAGCCTCTCCCGCAATTGACTCGAGAAATACTCGAGACCTCCTCATTCCCAAACCCAACTCACCAGAACCCAAAAATGAGCACCGTGCACAAGCACCCACGACGCAGCCACCTCCGACCATCAGTGATGATTCTCACAAGTCGGCGACCAACCTCACACCAGATTCTGACCATCACCACTTCGACTCTCACTCGAAAACAAAATCGAGCAACCTGGCACAAAACTGGAACAGCAAACCAAACCTGGAACAACTTCACACTTGCTCCTCCGACCACCGGTGTGCCTATACCTTCGGCCAAGTCTTCGTCCATGTCCTAGCTACCATTTCCCTGAGTTTTGTAGAACTCGATCAACTATAGGAATCATGCCGATCAAAAATTCAAAACACACCTAAATTAGGTTTTCAAACTTCACTGGCCCACCACTGTCGCCACCAAACCTAGATCACCAATCCAATATTTTTCCACGATTCTCCGATCATTCCTCCACCATCAGGAAAGACCCTAATCATTCTGATCCATTAGATCATCAGAAGCAACTTAAAACACCCAAACTAATCAACCAAGAACTGCTCCTTCATTCCTTAACTAAAAATTATGATTTTATTCTTAAAAATCATGTTTTAGTTTAAGAATTCGAATTATATTCCTGAATACATGAATCAGGGAAGTTGAATTTTTACTTATCTTAAGCTTATACTGTAAATTTTAATTTCCAGTAATATTCAAATTTTATTTAACTTAAACAGAATTTTAAAACCTTCTCTATGACAAAACAAACAGTTTTTATTTAAAACTCAAATCCAAACAAAGATTGGATTAAGAGAAAATAATTCTTGAATCAAACTGTAGCCTGGAATACAAAATAGAGAAATACTGAAACATGCACACTCCTATATACATCCACACACACACACACACAGAGAACCATCTACATACACAAAACACAAATTCCACAGAAATTAACATGCAACCATATTTACTTAAGTTACTTTTAATAAAAATGTTACTCACCTGAAATTTGATGAACATAGCACTTTTTATTTGAAACAGCCTTTGATCTTAAAATAGCTTTGAACCTGAGTTGCTTGCATTTGTTTTTGATTTAAGAATTTGAGTTGCTTTGTTTATCAGCTACAACCCTTTTGATTTCTTTGAAAAATGCTTTGCATGCTAGTGAAACTGGAAAATACTTGTTACTGTGGTTTGCTTTGGACTTGCTTTAGTTTTGAAAAGATGCAGGCATTTATTTTCTAGATTTTAAGAAATGCTTACAGCCTTGATGCTTCAGGTTTGATGTTGAAGAAATGATACAGGTTTTTGATTATAGGTTGTTGAATTGAAACAGGCTTCTGGTTTGTGGAGGGACTGATTACAAATTTGATTTGAAGAAAATTCAGGCTTTAATTTTTGATAGTGAACAGGTTTATGTTTGAGTTTAGGCTGCAGATTTGTTTTTGAGAAATTGGTTTGAGTTTTTCTTCTTCTTAGCTTTAGAAAAATAATGTAAAAAAATGAAAGAAAGAAAGAATGTTTTATAGATAGGCTGAATTGATTTTAAAAAAACAAAAGAAAAAAATAAATTATAAGTGACACTTGTCACTAGTATTATTAAATTCTTAACACTTGTTGTTTAGGTTACTTAAGGAATTAACACATGTCTTTTAATTATTTTGTTTTAATTTAAATGTTAATAAAAGCTTTTTAACTTAATTTATTAATTTACAAATACTTATTTAAATGCATATCAATTTCCTTTCAGATGGAAGCTTATATATATATATATATATGTTTTAAAATCCGAACATTTCAAATATCTACCTTTTTGAATTCCAAAATTAAATTCCAAATTCAATTTTAAATTAAACTTTTAAAATCCAAATTAAAGTCAACTTATTCAATTTGAAATTATAACTCCGTTTTCTTATTAAATTCTTTTTATATTTATATAGAAAAATAATACATTATTATTATTTTTTTGCAAGGCAAGCTGGTTTTGTAGTGGACCGTCCACTTTTTATTACAAATGTAATAAAAACTTTAGAAACAGGAGTAAGGTAAAAGCACCTTAACTGCTATGAAAAGGAAAATAGAGCACAGGAGTGTGACAAACATGCCACAGCTACAAAAAAGACGCTTAGACTACGTCTCCTTCGGAAAGGCAGATGCACATCCATAATCACATAGGGAGAAACTAAAGGGGCATTCCCAAAAATACCAGCAAAGGGGCGGAAAAGGATTGCAAGACAAGGATCATATACCACAACATCCGATGAGTAAATGAAGGAACTATCACAAGAAGAATCAGCAAGCAAGACAGATTCAAAGCCGCATACGGACCATCCAAATCGAGAACTAAGGAGACACCAGAAGGCCTGTAATAAAGGCATCTAAGTCCAAATGATCATCCGAAACAAATCGAAAATAGGAGTCATCCAAGGGGTTCAATCTCATACCAGAAATGTGATCAATCCAACATTTCTCGGACTCGCCCCAAACAACTGGCAAACGAGGCGGAACTGGAACCGGAATAGGAACCGCAGAAGGAGACGCAGGAGGAGGATCCAGGACAGCTAAAGGAGGCAGAGGAGAAGCAACCTGAGAAGAAACCTTGGAAACCCACTTCCTGAGCGGAGGCCAAGGAAGAGGGATCTTAGGAGCAGCCGCGGTAACAACAGAATGCGAGCAGGCAATAGCAAGGTGGCCAAAGGAGCGACAGGAGGAACAAATATCTGGAACCCAACCGTAGTTAACCCGGACTTCCACAACATGCCGAACAGCTAAATGAACAGGAATAGAGGAAGGGATGGGCTTAGAAGGGGAAATCTCAATCAGAGCCTTAGTGACCATCAATTTATCTCGCGCAACCGTATTAGAGTCAAAACATTTCAATTTACCTACATTACAAGCCAGCCAATTCAAACCAAGTAAAGGTTAAAGAGCAAAGGGAATATGGGAAAAGTAAATCCAAAGGGGATAGAGAGGACTTGCTCACGAGCACATGCAACTGTCGGAGACCAAGGAGTAATGATAAAAGGTTTCCTACCAAAAAAAGAAGACTCAGCCTCAAGAAATCGACAGCGATCGTCAGGGGAGGAGAATAAAAGTTAATACATGGAATCAACTAGCCTAACATGCAGATCGCCACGAAGTCGCCAAATCCTACGACAAACCGAAGCCACATCGTGCAGGCGATGACATGGGTCTAGAAAGAATCCAACCAAGTAATCTGACCAATAATCCAAACTGGCTTGCATGACAATAGGAGGAGAGATCATCACTCCATTTTCCTCTACAATTTCAAATTCAATTGGATTGTAAACCCCCGTATTTTTGGGCAATGAAGTAAATAGCGAAGACCAAGATTTCGAACGTGCCAGAGAAGGAGCAGCAGGAGGCTCCACATCAATGGGATTATCAGCAATGGCTTCAACTGAACCCTTATCAATGAGAATGGGAGTACAATTCTCAACAGCATTTTGTCCAACACAAGGGGTGCATTGAACAGGCTCGAACAAACAGTAGCCCCATCAGGCAATTCACAGCCAGACAATCCAAACCCCGCCCCGTCAACACAAGTGCCATCGAACACAGACAAACGCCATTGCATTCCTACAAAATCAGATAGGCAAATTTCACCAGGCAAAGGAGACGGATCCCCTGAATGCGGGCAAGTGCTAACAACTGCAGCAAGGGTAGTAGGTAATGTGGGCAGCGGAGGAAAATCATCGTCGGCTAGTAAGGAAGCCACAGGGCGAATCGGCGCAGGAGGCAAGTCCTTAAATACTCTTCCAGATCTGGTGGAAGAAGGTGAAGGGGAGGAGGATAGGGGAGGAGGGGAAGTTGAGGCGAAGCAGGCATATTGGGGAGGGAAGAGGAAGAGGAGGCGGGGGCGAAGGAAGCTAGAAGGAGCGAAAACAAGAGATTAATACATTATTAATATTGTTTGAAAATAACAAATTTGACAATTTTATATAATTTATAAAAGAGATTACCTTATTATTAATAAATCACTTATATCAGGCTAATGAATTGAAATATTATATTGATTAAGCAATATTAAAAATAAAATGAAATCAACCTTTCTATAAATCTTATTTAATATTCAAACTTAAGTTAAAATATATTTTAAACAATCAAACCATTAAACATTTATCTTAAATATCTTAAAACTATATTGTTATTTATTTAAATAATCTTTGAATTTTTTATATTAAATTTAAATCAAAATTTCCAAATTACCAAAATGTGTATTAGAATTTGAAAACATAATTTCATTTGTTAAATTTAAAAAAAGATTTCCATTTACAATATATACATATATATATACATATATATACACATTATAAATTAAAAACATTTTATTAGCTTTTTAAAAGATAAAATTCGCTAATTAAATATTTATTTAATTGGATTATTAAATCAATTCAAATTTAATTAACAAAGATTATCAAATTAATTTAATTTTTTATCACAGATTATTAAATTGATATTGCCCAAAATTCTGGATCATCACATTCCTCCCCCTTAAAAGAATCTCGTCCTCGAAATTTAAAAGCAAAGGTAATTTAATAACCCATCTAAGATTCAATTTTAAACCACAACATATATTACCAACCATATGCTAACAACCATAGCAACCAATTCACTCAAACAAACAAATCTAACTATCCAAACAAAATTCTAGATAAAACTTCCTAGAGTTTCTAGGTATAAATACCGGAATACTCGCTCTACAAAATCCAAACAAACTATATTACTAAGCTATAGAGCTCCTACTCATCTAGATCTATAAAACTAAACAGGATAACAGACTACAAACTAGTATGACTCACAACCAAATCTCCCAGAACAGCTGGTTCCACAACCAGAGATGAATCAAACATGTACTCCCTCAGAGATACGTGAAATACAATGAATCCAATTATCCAAACTGGCAATTCAATCCTAAAGACCAATCACTTATCCTCACAAGAACACGGAATAGATCCAAAACACCTTGGAGCTAGCTTCCCAGCCTAACTAAAGCTTATAGCTCCTTTTGATCGAAGAAAACTTATCCAAAATCAAATCTCTGACTTGGGAATCCAAATTCCTTTATCTCTTATCCACAAAACTCTTCTGACAATCCAGGGCTGCCTACAACCTTCCTGACCAGCTCAACCCTCGCTGATGCCTCTAAAACAAACTGGACCAAAAACAACCCAACACAATGATCTCCTCAAGATCAACCAAGATCAAGAACACCAACTCTACTCTATAAACATCAGAAGAAAACTAACTTCTCCTATCTGGAAAAGACAAACAGATGCACTCCCAAACTGCCTTTGTTGCACAACTCTGATCTGGAGTAGATGAAAATGCTGATGATGAACACAGGCACAGACTAGACAACACATCCCAGAAATAGGGTTCAACCCATCCATAAAAGAAAACTCAGAAGTTCCACCTAAACCCGAGCTGCTTCACCAAATTCTATCTCAAGGAACCATCCTTCTACTAAGCCGAACCACCGGAATCACTCCCTAGATATGCCTCGATCCAAAGCAAAAGACAACCCAAGAGAACACTCAACTATCGCAAGTCACTTTTGTGATCAACCTAGACAAATATCCAAAGATATTGTTCTCTCTTTACTAATCAGAGTAGCTTACACTCATCTAACCAATCCATCGAAGAAACGGATCCACTCATCTGCTTCTGAACTCCACCTTTAGAAACCTGCTAAGCCAGAAGATCTTCCTAACGGCACATAGAATACTCCGAGCTACAACGCTGACCCAGATGCCAAAGACATCCTAATCCAAAGTTCCTTGAGAAACTCATGCCTCAAGCCAAACACAACACCCAGCTAAATTCAGCCACAACATTGAAGTAGACACACTTCCTTAAACTTATTCCAAAGAAACATCTACGGGAACATCCGTAGTCACCGTGTCTCATCACGCGGCTACTACTTCCTAGGGTATCAAAGATATCATCACTTGCTTCTGCCCAACCGACAGATCCAAACTCAACTCATCTACCAAATTAAAAAATGGGCTCCGAACCTAAACAGGTTTCCTTCAGAGATCGATGAAATCCTTACACCATAGAAAAGCTTACTCGAGACGGTATTAGGTTTACAGTCTCGACGGATACACTTCCAACATCAACAATCAGACCTCAACCATTGGTAGTAGTCGTGTTACTGTAATGGCCTATTTCCCGTACCGTTTGAATTGACAATAAATTGCACATGTCCAACTCAAATTGCACGAATAAGCGGATCATTAAGGGTAGAAAGAAAATAAAGACAGAACAGAATCTCACACTAATGGAATAACATATATTATTTCAATAATAATCTTTACATCGTAAAATTTTAAATACAATATCAGAGTCTATCCTAAATTCAGCTTGGACAGTTATAAACATCTGTCCTTACAATTGCTGACAAACATCAAACAAATTACACTAAGTATAACGGATAATAGAATACGTCCATACGATGATGAAGATCTCCAGCTCTCCTCTGGAAACTCCAACCGTCTTCAACTTAACCTAAAATTACTCGGATCTAACCCGAGTATTAAAAATACCCGGATCAGGCTTGATAGACCAGCGTGAGATACTCAAAATTTAAAATGTATAGATCATGACGATGTTACCAAAACCTTTTAAAAGAAGGGTATCTCATAATACCATGCCCACACATAAACATGGACGGGTTTTTACCTTATGATAACCAAAACACTTCATACCAAAATACATTTGATATTTTTTTAATGACATTCTTTTGAAAACACTTTTCGAATAAACTTATTCAAATAAGATATCAATATCTAGACTAAGTCTAAGGTAATATATCTGGACTAGGTCAACGGAATATACCAACGGAATATATGATACCAGAAGGGGTAGATGAAATGTTTGCAAGCCATTACAGTTATTTAGGGAATACAATCAAAATCATAAATATCGTATTGGGATTGGATTTCCAAGATGATAGGGAACTAGTGGAAAGATCATTATATATCCACGGCTTACGTCCATGACTCAGACGCCGTGATAGGGAACTAGTGGGAATAATCAGTTTATTATTACATTCAATATTCTTCACTTTTTGTTTAAGTATTACAAACAATTTCTCGTAACCATTTATTCAAACTCTTATTAAAACTTCCAAATAATCTTTACATTACTTAATTATTCCTTCAAATTCATTCACAAAAGATTTAAGAAATAATTGTTAAGTTTAAAACTACAATTCAAAAGGTTATAGAATTCGCAGCATAAAAGTGCTATATAAGCTTGTTTGATTTAAACAACTTTTTTTTTATTTGACAATTCATATTTTCCATTCCAAATCACTTTTAAACCACTTTAATAGATTTATCAAATTTATTTTATATTTTTAATCATTTAAATATATCATTTATAAAGAAATCTCCTTATGGATTCCGAACTGCAAAACCGCGATTTTTTTAGAAAATTATTTTGGACATATTTCAAAATCTACTTAATGAAATGTTGATTTTATTTCTTCGTTGGAAAACTATTATCATTGTGAACCAAATAATTTTTATTTTAGAAAAATCCGACTTACATTTCATTCTCTACATTAATTTGAAGTCACTGGTTGAAATTTACAAACTGTCGCTACGCGACGAGCTCGATTTTGACCAATTTTGTGAATTGCTTCGAAACTTGTCCGAAACACTTCAAATTTGTTTTAAACCATATTTAAACTATCTTAACTTATTTAAAATCACTAAGATGCTAAATAACTTTCATACACACATTTGTATGGATTTAATTCTCATTGAATTAACTATGGTTAATTTCTAATCATTTCTCTTATCATTTATCAAATAAGTTATCATCCATATAATCAATCAATTTGCAACCAAGTTATCAATCATTCATTTAACACATTTAAACTTTCAAATCTTTATACTTGAAATAATTTATAGATTTATTAGTAAATAAGAGTGCTCACCTTTAACTTAATCAATTCTTCCTACCAACATTCATTTGCCACAACACTTCACTTAAACCTCAACTAATCAACTTCTACTCCATTAAACACTAGCAAACAACACCCTCTCCCTTCCAATAGCTTGGCCGAGGCTTAAGATGGAGGATGACCGAAAATATAAAAAAGAAGCGATAGAGCTTTGAACTTGAATTCCCACGATTTAGATCCAAAAAATGAGCCATCTTCTCTCTTGTTTTTGACTATCTTACTCATAAAATTTGAAAACTTGTTAACTGAAAAGTTATTGAAATTCTTTTCTATTGAATATAAAAAAAGAATCATATGAATCCAAGTGGTTTTGAGGGAGATATGATAGAATGAAGAAGAGGTATTATCGGATTGACAAAAATGAAGCCCGAAAAATACACTTCAAAGAATTGAGTTTCTGGTATAGAAAACTTCAAAACTGGAAAAAGTGATAAACAAAGAAGTTGTTTCCACTATAATTTTATATGGTTTCAAAAAAAGAATTTCTTAATTTTGATCGGTTATAATCAAAACAAAATGACCTATTCTCTGGCTTAAAAACTGGGCCAGAAAATGCACTGGAAAGAAATATATTTTTGATATTGTTAACTTAAGATTGATATAAAGTGGTCAACATGAAAGTCGTAGCCACTGAAAAAATACATGATTTGAAAAAATAATTTTGTATTTTGATACTGTTTTGAAGAAGTTATGGCCAAGAGAAAAAGAGGTACAATATAAAGAAAAGAGGAGTTTGATTTGAAGAGAATGGACATTGATTTCTTTTGAATATTTTATAAATATTTTGACATTATTTCTTTACAATTTTTTCTATGGCTTGGAAGCCATTAAAGAGAAAAGGAAGAAGATGAAGAAGCATGAGAAAATAAGAAGAAGAAAATGTGAATGAAAGTGAAGAAGTAGGTGGATATTTGTAGAAAAAGAAAGAAGTGGTAATTTTACCAAAATAACCTCTTACCAAATTACCAAACTAACCTTACTTCAACCTAAAGCAATCTACACTTTTTCAAACATAACATCATCCTTTCACTTCTTACTTTATGTCTTAGTCACTTAAAGATTAAGAAAAGAATATCATAATTATGTTGGCTTTGATTTGATGTGATTTGATGTTTACTTTTTCTTACTTTTGTTAATTCTTACTTATTTTTACTAATGACTTCTAGAAGTTTTCTAATCTTATTTAATAAAAGTAAACATATGTAGTGAATTAGTTAATACTTACACTATTTGAATATATGTTTCTATATAAGAAAATAAAGGTGCGACGATGTTGCCACAACTTTAAACCCGGACAAAACGTTGTTTTTCGACAAAATGTTTTACGGTCATATTTTGACATTTTAGTTAAATTATTTATTTATGTAAAACAAATTTAAAAATAAATTTGTATAATACTATTTAAAATATAAACACTCATAAATTAATTAAGATAATTTATTTAACCATTGAAACATACTTTTCTGAAATCGGCATTTTGTCACTTTTGTCGATATAGGCAAATGTAACTATTTTTATGTATGTTTCTACTTTCAAATCCTATCGAATATTATTTAAATCATAAAACCTTTTATATTTTATATTTAAAATCACTTTAAATACTATATTTTCAAGTGGTCAAATTCTGGGTCGTTACATTATCCCATACTTAAAAGAATTTCGTCCTCGAAATTACCCAAACAAAAGTTTGTCTAAAACATTTATCTTTAAACTTAATTCCATATAATATACACAGATCATTTAGGTGAAATATCTTATTTAATCTCCTATTCGAATACACAACTTTATTTCTGAACTAGTATCAATCCACCAATCCTCTAGTGCGGACTTTAATCAGGCACTTTGCTCAAAAACCTTTGCTTTCCTTGCATAGCTCTCAACTATGATAGAAAACTCAAGTACCCAACCATAAACCCTAACCAATATTCGTCATCAAGAATCGAGTGATAAATCCTTTTTTGGATCGGTGTAAAACACCTCAAAGTTCCAAACTCAAATCTTAGATCAAAATTTGTGTGATGAAATGATTTACATATAACATATGTATTTATTAACCCACAAAAATTTTCATAAAAACTTTATCTTAAGATCAATCACTTTATAAAGGTGCTTCTTTATATAATCCCCTTTTATTATTTATTTTCAAATATTTTTATTAAAGGAAAATATTCTAAAGAAACCATTTTTCACTCAAAAGATAATTTACCTTTAAAAAAAATTCCCCGCAATATTTTAATTCAGTATATTTCCTTTAGCACTAATATTATTTATGATCATTTCGTAAAACTATTACTTAAGTTTATTACATCTTGTAACTTATGCAAATCAATCATATTTTAAAGACTTAAGTCCAAATCCTTATTAATTCTTGAATTCATTAATAAAACATTTTCTAGGTTATAACTTCCTTTTTTGTTACACAATCTTTTACCAAAAGTTTTCCTAAATTCTTAGCCCCGAGTTAGGTATGATTCGGAAATTTTCGACTGTCCAAAATTTGAGAATCCCGCTTTATCTTATCAATCAATGATTCCAATTTATCTTTGGTTTAAACACTTTTTTAAAGATTACTGAACAATTTATCAACTACTGATTCACATTATTGCTTTAACTTAAGGAAATTATGTAGATCGGGTAACTCCAAAACAATCCAAGGAACTGGGTACTACCAATAATATCATATATCCTCTTAACAAGAAGAGTAATACTTAAGAGAAGTGCTTGCCATACGAACACATTACTTGCCCATTTTTAGTTTATTTTCGAGCCAATCGAATTAGTTATTTTAAAATACCTCTTTTTATTTGAAATAATAACATTTTCATAAATCCTTTAGAGATTACTTTGTAAAACCTATCTTATAAATTCATTTTATCTTATATTAATTAACTTCATTTAAATTTTCACAATTCTTTAAATTACTTGAATTTAAATTCTCATTCCTTTTATATTTATTGTTTTACACAATCATTTAAATACATTTTCATCTTATATGTTCATTCCTTAAATAAATCAATTATCAAACACCTTATAGTCAAATCATGAAGCTTAATTCACAAGGTATTTTTAAATCAAACAATTGATCAATTTATTATTTTGGCATAGGTATTAAAGATCTTAATTACCGTATCAGATTACTTACTAATCGATTATCTTTATGAAACATCTTATAGTCAAACTATGAAATTCTAATCACAAGATGCTCATATTTAAATTTCATTAATCCCGATTTCTAACTATATAACTTTTCAAAATATATACTTTATATTCAAAATATAATCCTTGGTAAAATTATTTCATTTACCAATTTTTTCAAAATCAGCGTGTCGGTTTGCATTGTTTAAGTGTTTAGGAACCCTCATTGATAACGGTGATCAGGCGCATCGATCAGAATCCATAAATCAGTCAACAGATAAATCAACACAAAACATTTTATTAGTTACTAACAAATACGCGCTCATATATAATACACTCAAACTAATTCTAGGATGTCACCAACCCTATCTCCAATGAGTTACTCATCATAGGGTATTACTAACCCTATCTCTGATGAGATTTTACCCAACCAAAGCCAAGGTTCTCGCTTAACCTTCAGCTCTGATACCAAATGTAATTGCCCGTTTTTCCATACCATTTGAATCGACAACAAACCGCACATGTCCAACTCAAATTGCACGAATAAGTGGATCATTAAGGGTAGAAAGAAAATAAAGATAGAACAGAATCTCACACGAATGGAATATCATATATTATTTCAATAATAATCTTCACAGCTGAAAATTTTAAATACAATATTAGAGTCTAACCTAGATTTAGCTTGGACAATTATAAACACCCGTCCTTACAATTGCCGACAAACATCAAACAAATTACACTAAGTACAGCGGATAATAGAATACGTCCATACGATGATGAAGACCTCCGGCTCACCTTTGGAAACTCCAACCGTCTTCAACTCAACCTGAAATTACTCGGATCTGACCCGAGTATTAAAAATATCCGGATCAGGCTTGATAAACCAGTGTGAGGTACTCGAAATTTAAAATGTATAGATCATGATGATGTTATCAAAACCTTTGAAAAGAAGGGTATCTCAAAATATCACGCCCACACATAAACACGGATGGGTTTTTACCTTATTATCACCAAAACACTTCATACCAAAATACATTTGATATTGTTTTTAATGACATTCTTTTGAAAACACTTTTCAAATAAACTTATTCAAATAAAATATCAATATCTGGACTAAGTCTAAGGTAATATATCCGGACTAGGTCAACAAATATACCAACGGAATATATGATACTAGAAGGGTTAGCTGAAATGTTTGTAAGTCATTACAACTATTTAGGGAATACAATCAAAATCGTAAATCTCGCATTGGGATTGGATTTCCAACATGATAGGGAACTAGTGGAAAGATCATTCTGTATCCACGGCTTACGCCCATGACTCAGATGCCGTTATACAACAACACAAATAGCTAAAAGTGGATACAATCTGCGAATAACATCCAAGGACTCGGACTTCGCGCATCCCAGCCATGAGGCCCAGACGTATCTGGTACCTGGGGCTCAGAACATCTGATAACCCAAAACATTACTATCCGAAATGCGAGCATACATCTGACCACATAGAATCCTATCATAACCGGGGTATGAGGCTCGCGAGGCTACGCTCAATTTCTTCAAAGCCACGCTTTTTATACAAAACCACGCTTTGATCATAACAGGTTCCACTTTGAATGCCACATTGTCATTCCACATCACACGACTGATTTCTAGAAAAGTATAACTTCCTGAGCTCGTATGTCTCGGGAAATGGTGTTAAGCTAAGAGAAGTTGCCTTCTCCACCAACAACTGATATGCGCTTATAGAAACCATTCAAATGTGATTTAGAATACAACCTCAGACAAACATCCATACAAGTTTATTCTCGGACTGAACGAAACCGAAGGCACTTTCCTCGGCCATTACTAGGCGAGAAGCCCTTGCAATCCGAAAAATCTCCATCACGAGGAGACCACTGCTATTAATAAATCTATAATGGGAGCTACCCAGAGCATGTTCAATAAGCAGTCCTCACGATATGAAGATCCACGGTCTTCAATAATCATCATCTTCAACATGTCTTCACTTTCGAACGTATACATTGGTTCGAAGTGGTTTTCGGATAGGAATCAACCAAATCCGATCCCGGTTCCTTCGAAGCCAATCATCGCTTTAAAAAGATGTTAAGTTCATACATGGATATCAACCATCAATCAAATACTTCATCTTTTAAAGCAAATATCTTTCTTAGATATATTCTTTTCAATTTATTCCATTTTCTTTTCAAATGTATAAGGAATCATTAAGCCTCATTTATCAAATTATTTGTTTTATATAAACCTTTCTTAAATCCTGGAATAATTCCAAATTGTTTTCTCTTTTACTTAGGAAAACCTTTTTGAATCATTCATTGAAACTTAATCAAAGATTTCTTATATTCAAGTTATAACCTTTAACTTAGGAAAAATATTTTCAAATCATCCATTAAATCTTAATTAAATATTTTCTTTCTTAACTTCAAATCATATTCTTGCAAATCGAAGATTTTCATAACAGAATACAATTGCCACTTAAACATGGTAAATTTCACCTCCAGGGACTAATGTTAAGTTTCACCTCGAGGGACTAATGGCAAGTAATCCTACATTATGAATATCTTTGTCTTTTAACGATCTTTGTCTTCAATATGTTTTATTTTAAAAATTAGTTTAAAGTAATTTTTGGATAGGAATCACTCAAATCCGATCATGGTTCCTTTATACAAATCATCGAATAAAAGATGTTAAGTGACTATTTACCATTCAAGCAATTTGTTTCTTTTCTTTTATCTTGGAAAAAGACTTAAATATGATCTTTTAGAGCATCTGAGATTTCCTTTCAATCTGTTCCACCTCTCGCTTACGAAGGGAAAACATAGGCCAAGTAAGTTCAGGACACTGGTTGCTTCATCCCTAACCTTAGTTAAACAACTTATTTCATCATCCCAGACCTCACAGACGGGACAAATGTATTGGTCGTTTCCGCATACTCAGTTTATTATTACATTCAATATTCTTCACTTTTTGTTTAAGTGTTACAAACAATTTCTCTTAACCGTTTATTCAAATTCTTATTAAAACTTCCAAATAATCTTTACATTACTTAATTATTCCTTTAAATTCATTCACAAAATATTTAGAAAATAATTGTTAAGTTTAGAACTACATTTCAAAAGGTTATAGGATTCGCAGCATAAAAGTGCTATATAAACTTATTTGATTTAAACAACTTTTTTTTATATTTGGAAATTCATATTTTCCATTACAAATCTCTTTTAAACCATTTTAATAGATTTATCGAATTTATTTTGACATTTTTAATCATTTAAAAATATCATTTATAAAGAAATATCCTTATGAATTCCAAACTGCAAAACCGTGATGTTTTTAGAAAATTATTTTGGACATTTCAAAATCTACTTAATGAAATGTTGATATTCTTTCTTCATTGGAAAAATATTATAATTGTAAACCAAAGAATTTTTATTTTGAAAAAATCCGACTTACAATTCATTCTCTACATTAATATGAAGTCACGGGTCGAAATTTACGAACTGTCGCTACGCGACGAGCTCGATTTTGACCAATTTTGTGAATTGCTTCGAAACTTGTCCGAAACATTTCAAATTTGTTTTAAACCATATTTAAACTATTTTAACTTATTTAAAATCACTAAGAGGCTAAATAACTTCCATACATACATTTGTATGGCTTTAATTCTCATTGAATTAACTATGGTTAATTTCTAATCATTTCTCTTATCATTTATCAAACAAGGTGTCATCCATATAATCAATCACATAATCAACCAATTTGCAACCAAATTATCAATCATTCATTCATCATATTTAAACTTTCAAATATTTATACTTGAAATAATTTATAGATTTATTAGTAAATAAGAGTACTCACCTTTAACTTAATCAATTCTTCCTACCAACATTCATTTGCAACAACACTTCACTTAAACTTTAACTAATCAACTTCTACTCCATTAAACACTAGCAACCAACACCCTCTTCCTTCCAATAGCTTGGCCGAGGCTTAAGATGGAGGTTGGACGAAAATATAGAGAAGAAGCGATAGAGCTTTGAACTTGAATTCCCAAGATTTAGATCCGAAAAATGGGTCATCTTCTCTCTTGTTTTTGACTCTCTTGCTCACAAAATTTGGAAAACTTGCTAACTGAAAAGTTGTTTCAAATTATTTTCTATTGAGTTCAAAAAAAGAATAATTTGAATCCAAGTGGTTTTGAGGGAGATATGATAGAATGAAGAAGTATTATCGGATTGACAAAAATGAAGCCCGAAAAATACACTTCAAAGAATTGAGTTTCTGGTATAGCAAACTTCAAAACTAGGAATAGTGATCAACAAAGAAGTTGCTTCCACTAGAATTTTATATGGTTTCAAAAAAAAATTCTTAGTTATGATCGGTTACGATCAAAACAAAATGACCTATTCTCTCTTAAAAACTGGGCCAGAAAATGCACTGGAAAGAAATGTATTTTTGATATAGTTAACTTTAGATTGAGATAATGTGGTCAACAAGAAAGTCGTAACCATTGAAAATTTGAACAAAAAAATTGTATTTTGATATGGTTTTGAAGAATTTATGGCCGAGAGAAGAAGAGGTAAAATATGGGGAAAAGAGGAATTTGATTTGAAGAGAATGGACATTGATTTTTTTTGAATATTTTATAAATACTTTGACAGTATTTCTTTAAAAAAATTTCTATGGCTTGGAAGCCATTAAAGAGAAGTGGAAGAAGATGAAGAAGCTTGAGAAAATAAGAAGAAGAAAATATGAATGAAAGTGAAGAAGTAGGTGGATATTTATAGAAAAAGAAAGAAGTGGTAATTTTACCAAAATAACCTCTTACCAAATTACCAAACTAACCTTACTTCAACCTAAAACAATCTACACTTTATCAAAACTTAACATCATCCTTTCACTTCTTACTTTATGTCTTAGTCACTTAAAGATTAAGTAAAGAATATCATAATTATGTTGGCTTTGATTAGATGTGATTTGATGTTTACTTTTTCTTACTTTTGTTAATTCTTACTTACTTTTACTTATTACTTCTAGAAGTTTCTAATCTTATTTAGTAAAGGTAAACATGTTTAATGAATTAACTAATACTTACACTATTTGAATATATGTTTCTATATAAGAAAATAAAGGTGCGACGACGTTGTGACAACTTTAAACCCGGACAAAACGTTGTTTTTCGACAAAATGTTTTACGGTCATATTTTGACGGTTTAGTTAAACTATTTATTTATGTAAAACAAATTTAAAAATAAATTTGTATAATGCTATTTAAAAATATAAACACTCATAAATTAATCAAGATAATTTATTTAACCATTGAAACATACTTTTCTGAAACCAGCATTTTGTCACTTTTGTCGATATAGGCAAATGTTACTATTTTTATGTACGTTTCTACTTCCAAATCCTACTGAATATTATTTAAATCATAAAAACTTTTATATTTTATATTTAAAATCACTCTAAATACTATATTTTCAAGTGGTCAAATTCTGGGTCGTTACAGTTACACACACCACTACCTCATCTACCTTTATGTCTTATATTGGAAAACCCGAACAGGTAGCCCCACAAATAGGTAGAAAATAATATATATATATATATATATATATATTTAAAATTACAAATATGCTCTCTCAAGAAAGAAATTACTCCAAAGCCTAGGTATTCACTCAACCTAGCGCTCTGATACCAACTGTGACGGCCTGACTTTTCTCCACAAAAAGTCGCATCATCTTTAAGAAGAAAGGGATAGAAAAGAGAAAGATAGAGAAGAAAGCAAAGAAACAACATCAAAATCTCAAAAGCGGAATGAATAAACTATATTAATCACATAAGTATTTACATAATATACAACATCTATCAGAGTTACACAGCTTATACATCATATACTAGACAGTTGTAAACACCTGTCTAGTTATTACAACTCAATACAACATGAATATTTGACTCAGAGATCACACAGCAGAATACAATATATATATATATACACACACACACACAAATGCTGAAGCCCCCTACTCCATTGCTCCTCCAAAATTCGTCAAAGATAATGAATTCCTTGGCTACTCGTAAAAATTGAGTACCCAAGAGTTTAAGAAAACAGAAGAAAACTTCGGGTCAGACATGGGTCTGGTGTGAGTAACAAGTTAAGGTTGCTTAACTTTGAAACCTTTGAAAACAAAGAGTATCACGTAAGACTCCCCACAAATAAACATGGGTAAGTTTTCACCTTACGCTAACCTAAACATTTGATAGGAAATCCAATGATACTATAATAGGGTCTAGGGTTTTCAAACAAATAAGAAATAGCCGAAATTGTTACATTTATTATATACCAGCTACATAGGTATACAATCAAAACCGTAAGGGCACGTAGGAAGAATGGGTTTCCATCAATGGCAAGGCTACTGGGGTACCGCCCATCACAGTACGTGGCCTAAATCATCGTACCGAGGATCCACCCTAAATCCCTTGTCACACAAGACCGGAACCATCCCTTGCTGGACAGTCCCAAACAAGACAACCCCGGCAGTTGTTGCAATCAACTACCCCACACAGCCGAATATAAAAGGACTTCTAGACAGGGGTAAATCTTGTCCTACTTGGGCATGACCCACTTAGCCATGCTGCACCTCCCCTATTTTAGCCATTCCCGGTTGATGAGGCTTGAGGCTACGATTACCTTTAGAGAACACATCTCTTAGAATGCTCATCGTCCACCTGACGATGTTCTGAAAGCATTCAATCCATACAAGTTCATTCCGGGTTTGAACGAAACCGAAGGCATTATCTCGTTAAACTCATTATGGAATCACCCTCAGAGTTAACGACGATAACCCTTGCACTCTGGATCTTCATCTTCACTTGAGATTCACGACCTATCATTAATTTGGATCAATGTGGTTTTCAGATATCCAAATCTAGAAACCCGATCCCGGTCTCATCGAAATCCAAAACGCCATCTTTTAGGTCCAAGTTGTTTTAAAGTTAAAACAATTCAATTCATTATCTATTTGCACATAGATAGATAATTCACAATATCACTATAGATAATCCACATTTCATCACAAATAGATAATCCACATTATAAACAGATAATCCATATTATCATCACATTTTCAACCAAAGTATCCATATCACACAACATCACTTATCTCATATGTGAGATCTCAAACCATCCAAGGCATTCTATATCATCCATCCATACATAAGCAAGGATTTAATTAATCATACTATAATTAATTTAAAATGAATTAAATTAATTACTTCCATCTCTAATTAATTTAAAATGAATTAAATTAATTACTTTCATCACACAAATCTTGCTTACTTAACCATTAATTAATTACCAATCAATTAATTAATCATCCTTTCATTATCCATCTTAATTAATCACCCTTGATTAATTATCCTCTAATTACTTTAAGTAATTAGCCTTTCATTAATTACACAAATTAATTATCCTTAACCATTTATAGTAATTAACCTTTAATTACTTTCATTAATTAATTAATTATAATCAATTAGATTAATCCTTAATTAATTATAATTAATTAATTAGTTCACAATCACCTATTATTTATTAATTAATTTTAATTAATCAACCCTTAATTACATCATTAATTACATTAATTAATGATCCCTTAATTACTTTTTTAATTAACTATTAATCATATTTAATAATTAATTTTAATTAATCTTATTCATTAATCCACCTTGATTAATCATAATTAGTAATTAATTATCCTTAATTACTTCATTAAATAAATTAATTACTCCTTAATTAATTAAATTAAATAATTAATTATATTTATTAATCACCCTTAATTAATCTTATTCGGTAATTAATTACATCACTAAATTATCTTCAAATCACATTATTAATCAATTCTCAAATTAATTACACCATGTAATTAATTATTGATTACTTTCACTAAGTAATTGTCCTTCATATTAATTACACCAAGTAATTAAACTCAAATCACTTCATACTTTAATTAGTTACATCCTGTAATTACTCATCTTTAATTACTTCACTAAATGATTTACTTTATACTTATACTTAACCATCCTCAAGTGATTATTTAAATTAATTAAACCAATTAATTAACTTAAACTAATCTTATTAATTAATTAATTACACTGAGTAATTAATTACTTTAAATACTTTCATTAAGTAATTATACTTAAACAAATCCACAAATGATTATCTTTAATTAATTAATATAATTAATCATCTTAAATTAATTACATTAATTAATCGTCTAATAATCCTTAGTTAATGATCTTCATTAACTATTAGCGATTCCTTAATTTCTTTCCTTAACTAATTAACTTAGATTAATCATTATTAATTACAATTTCATTAATTTTTAATATCCAATTAATTAATCTCTAATTATTTAATTAATTAAGCGATTAACTAATACTTAATTCATTTTAATTACTTGATTAATTAATTTCTTAATCATTAATTAAAATTTAATCTTATCTAATTAATGATTCTTAATTACAAATTAATTATTCCTTAATTAATTAACATAAACCTCAATTGATTAATTTAAATCTTAATTACTTAATTAATTAATCCAAATCATTAATTAATTAAATTAATTAATTAATTATTAAATTACCTTAATAATTTAATGAATCTTAAATCCTTAAATTCTAATTAACTTAAGATAAAACTTTCCACATTAATGATCAAGTTATCATTAACAAAGCATTTAAAATCAATTTACTTTTAAATTTCATTTCAAACTTAAGATTTAAAATAATTACAAATTTATCTTTTAATAAAATTTAACATAATTCAAAATCCCTTTGAATCAATTGTTAATGAACACCTATCTTAGAAAAGGAATTTATAAGAGTTTTAAACCAAATTCATTTGAATTCAAATAATTTAAATTATACTTTAAACATTTAAAGTTATTAAAACATTTTAAATTTGATAAAACTTTATTTATCTCAAAACTAGAATACGAATTAAATTTGAATCCATACTTTAAACTTGATTAAAAACTGGTTTAAATCTTGCTTCATATTTTTAATTTTAGTTTAAAAATTTAAAAACACTGACAGGTTTAAAACCTGTAATCACCAAATGACCCGAGCCCATCCCAATTCTTCCCGAGTCAAAACCTTATATACTTCGAGCCTCTCCTGCAATTGACTCGAGGAATACTCAAGTCCTCCTCATTCCCAAACCCCTCACCAGAACCCAAAAATGTGCACCGTGCACATGCACCCACGACGCAGCCACCTTCGACCATCAGCGTTGATCCTCACAAGTTGGAACAACAAACCAAACCTGAAACAAGTTCACACTTGCTCCTCCGACCACCGGTGTGCCTATACCTCCAGCCACGTCTTCGTCCATGTCCTAGCTACCATTTCCCTGAGTTCTGTAGAACTCGATCAACTATAGGAATCATGTCGATCAAAAATTCAAAACACACCAAAACTAGGTTTTCAAACTTCACTGGCCCACCACTGTCGCCACCAAGCCTAGATCACCAATCCAATATTTTTCCACGATTCTCCGATCATTCCTCCACCATCAGGAAAGACCCCAATCATTATGATCCATTAAATCATCAGAAGCAACTTAAAACACCCAAACTAATCAACCAAGAACTGCACCTTCATTCCTTAACTAAAAATTATGATTTTATTCTTAAAAATCATGTTTTAGTTTAAGAATTCGAATTATGTTGCTGAATACATGAATTAGGGAAGTTGAATTTTTACTTATCTTAAGCTTATACTGTAAATTTTGATTTCCAGTAATATTTCAAATTTTATTTAACTTAAACAAAATTTTAAAAACTTCTCTATGACAAAAAAACAGGTTTTATTTAAAACTCAAATCCAAACAAAGATTGGATTAAGAGAAAATGATTCTTGAATCAAACTGTAGCCTGGAATACAAAATAGAGAAATACGGAAACATGCACACTCCTATATACATCCATATATATATACATACATATATACAGAACCATCTACATACACAAAACACAAATTCCATAGAAATTAACATGCAACCATATTTACTTAAGTTATTTTAAATAAAAATGTTACTCACATGAAATTTGATGAACATAGCACTTTTTATTTGAAACAGCCTTTGATCTCAAAATAGCTTTGAACCTGAGTTGCTTGCATTTGTTTTTTATTTAATACTTTGAGTTGCTTTGTTTATCAGCTACAGCCCATTTGATTTCTTTGAAAAATGCTTTGCATGCTACTGAAACTGGAAAAAAACTTGTTACTGTGGTTTGCTTTGGACTTTCTTTAGTTTTGAAAAGATGCAGGCATTTATTTTCCAGATTTTAAGAAATGCTTGCGGCCTCGAGGCTTCAGGTTTGATGTTGAAGAAATGATACAGGTTTTTGATTATACGTTGTTGAATTGAAACAAGCTTCTGGTTTGTGGAGGGACTGATTACATATTAGATTTGAAGAAAATTCAGGCTTTAATTTTTGATAATGAATAGGTTTATGAAAAATGGTTTGAGTTTAGGCTGCAGATTTGTTTTTGAGAAATTGGTTTGAGGTTTTTTTTGTTCTTAGCTTTAGAAAAAGAATGTAAAAAAATGAAAGAAAGAAAGAATGTTTTACAGATAGGCTGAATTGATTTTAAAAAACAAAAGAAACAAATAAATTAAATTTGACACTTGTCACTAGTATTATTAAATTCTTAACACTTGTTGTTTAGGTTACTTAAGGCATTAACACATGTATTTTAAGTATTTTATTTTGATTTAAATTTTAATAAAAGCTTTTTAACTTAATTTATTAATTTACAAATACTTATTTAAGTGCATATCAATTTCCTTTAAGATGGAAGCTTATATATATATGTTTTAAAATACAAACATTTTAAATATCTACCTTTTGAATTTCAAAATTAAATTCCAAATTCAAATTTAAATTAAACTGTTAAAATCCAAATTAAAGTCAACTTATTCAATTTGAAATGATAATTCCATTTTCTTATTTAATTCTTTTTATATTTATATGGAAAAATAATACATTATTAATATTGTTTGAAAATAAGAAATTTGACAATTTTAAATAATTTATAGAAGAGATTACCTTATTATTAATAAATCACTTATATTACGCTAATGAACTGAAATATCATATTGATTAAGCAATATTAAAAATAAAATGAAATCAACCTTTTTATAAATCTTATTTAATATTCAAACTTAAGTTAAAATATACTTTAAACAATCAAAACATTGAACATTTATCTTAAATATCTTAAAACTATATAGTTATTTATTTAAATAATCTTTGAAAAATTTTATATTAAATTTAAATCAAAATTTCCAAATTACCAAAATGTATATTAGAATTTGAAAACATAATTTCATTTGTTAAATATAAAAAAAGATTTCCATTTACAATATATATATACACATATACATTATAAACAGAAAACATTTTATTAGCTTTTTAAAAGATAAAATTCACTAATTAACTATTTATTTAATTGGATTATTAAATCAATTCAAATTTTATTAACAAAGATTATCAAATAAATTTTATTTTTTATCATAGATAAATAAATTGATATTGCCCAAAATTCTGGGTCATCACAATATGTATGCTATATAGGAAGTCCTAATGGTAGTGGCTTAACCCAGAATACATACATGTTTTCCCTTTTAGTAAAGTGTGTCTAATAAATAATTGGAACTTTGATATGTTATTTTATGAACGCTTGTATCCTATGCATTAGGACATCATGGTATGTAATCATGTTTGATGCATTGGTTGGTGGTTTTCATTTGTTAAAATGAAATAGAATTTTTGGTGTTTTGGATAATCGAAATCTTCAAAAACATTATAAAACTTGAAGCTAAGTGTTTTTGTGAAAATATAAAAGTTGAGTTTTTGCAACTCTTGAATTGAGAAGGTAGTAAGTAAAAATAAGTTTTGAATGTGTTCAATATCCGTGTTAAGTAAAATGTATTTCATGTTTTGTATATACTCTTAGGACGTAAGGGAGTATTATATAAGTATGAACTTAAGTTGAGGAATGTTTCATAAATAAAGATACATCTTTATGAAATGGTTCATAAATGATTTTACCACTGAATGAGAAACTATTTGTGAAAATAAGTGCGA
This sequence comes from Allium cepa, assembly GCA_030765085.1. Classification (NCBI taxonomy): domain Eukaryota; kingdom Viridiplantae; phylum Streptophyta; class Magnoliopsida; order Asparagales; family Amaryllidaceae; genus Allium; species Allium cepa. The sequence goes on along the minus strand of CM060938.1, from coordinate 257,514,792 downwards.
CTAAAAAGTAATTAGCATAGTTAAGAAACCAATAGGATAAAATACGTAAGTTGCACACATACCATTTTATTTGCATGATTTTTCTTGATCCAAGGTTCGAGTATAAGATTTCGAGGTGATTTACACCTGTCTGAATAAAGATTTTTCACTTGATTCTTGACAACGAACACTTGATATGGCCTTGTATATTTTACCATAGTATATGGCTATGTAAGAAGAACAGATGTTTCTATTCAAGAATCTGATCGAAGTCTGCACTAGAGAGGTCAACTGATATATACTAGTTTGAAAGTGAAATTTATGTCATCGAGCAAGTGACTAAATTAGATATTGCGTACAGATGGTCCATGCATATCTCACGGGCTTTAGTATATTTGTATACTTTGTTTTGTTGGCTTATGAAGAGTTTAGAGACTGACGCTTCTAATTATTCTGAGGGAAGTAAATTGACTAACTAATCACTTGAGGTTGTTGAGCTGAAGGTACTATAACGACCCAAATTTCGAGCCTCAAAAGTCGATACAAATACATCCACGGTATGCACGTGCTAAGTATCCAATTGCTAGAAATACAGATTGTTGGGGTGAAAGAAAGGAAGGACACAACAAAATCTCACATCAAGACAAGTAACATATAATGTACAACAGATCTTCATAAAAGAAATTTTTTATATACATAAATCAATCAGAGTAAACTAACATATCAACAACCTGGACAGTTATATCCTCTTTTCCTCACAAATGCTGATAAATACAGAACAGCAAATGCATTTCAAATAAAATATATGTGAATAAGTCTTGGAGGAATCCAGCTCATCTCCAAAAACTCTAAAGCATCCAAAGCTAAATCCGAAAATATACTCGGTCTAACACGAGCATTATAAGTAAATAACGTCCAGATCAGTTTGGTAATGGATTTTAAATGTTATAAAACCTTTCAAAATAAAGGTATCTCGTAATACCGCGCCACATATAAGCACAAACAATTTTTACCTTACGATACCTAGACAATATCAAATAGAAAATCCAATGATATTATAAGTCTAGGGTTTAAAATAAATATATAACATAGCTGGAATGCTTGCATCTTACGTTCCAACATATTTGTGTGACGACCCGGTATTTTTGAGCATTTGAAATTGGGATATTAATTAATTTTAAATATTTAAAAGTTAATTTTTAACTTGAATTCAAATATCACCATTTATTGGGTAATTTAATTATTAAATTAAATAATTTGAAGTTGGGTAAAATGTTGAATCTGGAGTTTTAAGCCTGCTAAATATAATTTGAAGGCTTATAAAATTTATATTGATAGTGTTGAGGATAATAAAAGTTTTAAAATTGAATATAACACTGATTTGTTCATTTTTGAAATTTATCGTTTAAATCGATATTAAAAATAGCCTTCCGAGGCACAGTCTCGGAATTCGACGAAACCATTGCCATTGGATCCGTAATATTGTATTATTATCGAATTTTAATTTTCGTAGTGTTTGGAGTGATCGTTTGGCCGTATGATATATAAACACGCTGAAATTTATATCAATAATTTAATATTATAACCGAGTCCAAAAAGCTATCTTCTCCATAAGATCGAATTAGCACTCGAAACCTTTTCTATTGCGTTCGAAGTAGGGGTATAACATTATAAATGCCTGGCGGCACGCCTCGATCGGATGTCGAAATTTTGAGTCGCATTTATCGAGACAATTTAAATTTTAATATATATATATCCTAGTCAACCTTCAGCTGTATTCCTTTCACATCGATACTTTTTCCCCTTCAAATCACTACAGCCTTCCTCTGTATGCCAACATCAATGTCTCATTTTTTTTCAAATCCACGTATACCTTCTCCTTTCCTTTTTAAAACGTGAATCCCTTTCTCCTTTTTGTTTTAAAATCTTCATATGGTCGAGCTGTGAAACTAAATCCCAAAATCAAATATGTCGATCTTTTATTTCCTTCGAACTCGAGTTCCCTTTCCTATCTCCTTGTTCAAAAATAAAATAAGTAGTAGCTTCAAATCTAGCCGCCTCATCTTTTCAAAATTAAAATCTAATCCTCGCTTCGAAATTCAGAAATCAATTTCAAATCGCGATCGGAGCTAGCGACAGGTGATGTTGAAGAATCATCGCGTGGGAAATCGACCACGACGTCGCTCGAAGCAATGGAGTATGGTTTCGCGAACTAGTGTTTTGGATCTGCCTTGTTTTGGCCATCGATGTGGATTTTGGGCCTTGAGTCGACTTCATGGTGGGCGAGGATTTCATGGTGGGTTCGGCCGTAGCCGTCGCTAGTTAGGGCTTCGAGTGGGAATAAGGTAGTTGCAATAAGGCAGGCTCGAACTCGAAGGTGGAAACATTGCGTGCTTGTGGAGGTAGGGTTTGCGAATGGAGGGTTCGTTCTGGTGGGTTCATCGTGGTCATGGTGGTAGTGCATGGTCGACAGAGGTAGCAGTTTTTAGGATTTTATTTTTATTTATTTAACCAATATATGTAGATCAGGAAAAAATAATAATTTAACAAGTAAAATGTAAAACCTATTTGTCTAAAATACACACACACACACACACATCGGCTGTATAGGTATGCATGTAGAGGAAGAATTTTGGGAACCAGATTTTGTTTTTACATATATAAATATGTATATTAGAAAAGAAAAGTTTTTACAGTTTAGGAGATTATTTTAAATGTTGAACGGTATTAATATAAATTATATTTTTGAAAATCTATATAGGATATTTTTATAAGTGTGTATGTGTGTGTGTATAATTTCAAAGGAAAATCAAAATGCGTATTCACATCTTTTAACTTAATGGTTATTTTAAAAATATGAATTTAGGGTTACTGCATTATTTAATAAGCTTATTTAGCTATTTAGTTACTAAAAATAATTTATCAATAGGAAAAATTAGTTTAAAGCCAAATTAATTGGCTTAAATTAAATAAATAAATAATAATTGATTGTTCGACCTATTCAAATATTAATAACCGTATGATGTTTGTACAAGGTCCAAATATCGTGGAGAAAATAGTCGGGATTGAAGAGAGTTGCACAATAAAAATCAAAGGTGAGTTAATCTCACTCACCTTGGTTTTATTTAAATTTAAATGGTTAAATTTAAATGGTTAAATTTAAATAATTGGTTGAATGATTGAATTCATTTGATGTGCTATATTACATATAGTAGTATATATATAGTATATATTGGAGTGATTGATTTCCCGCATTACATAGCGGATGAGACCCTACGCGCCACATAATAGCGGATGATATTATATAAATCCCATATACCGCGATATTCCACCTCGAAGTGAAATTGGTATTTTATATTGTGCTAACATCTGTGGGTGCAGGAAAACAGGTTGGAGGGATCCAACTGGATTCCTACACATTTAATTAGATTATTTAGTATCCTTTGTTATGGTTATTAGATACCCTGGGATGAATTATATTGATAATTGAAAATGTTGGATGTTACAGGTTGATCGAACATATTTGGGTATACTGAGTTACCAAAAATATGAAAATGGATTTTTGAAAAGAAAATAAAAGAGTGAATTATTAAGTAAAATAATTAAAGAAATTTGAATAAATTTAAGAATGAATTGGAAAAAAATAAAAGTGATTTTAAAATTTTAATAAATAAGTTCCAGGTATGAAAAAGAGATTTTGAATAAACAGAGAAATAATGAATTTTAAATTTAAGTTATTTTATATCAAGAGATAAAGAATTTATTTAAAAGGATAAAGAAGAAATTTGGAAAATATGAAATTGGTATTTTCAGATAAAAAGATTTTAAATCATAATTAAGGAATAAAGTTTGAAATTAATGGATTTTGAAATAAATTGAGTAAGTAAATAAATTTATTTCAAATGGAGTAAATTGGGAATCAATTTGGAAATTGATCTAAGTGTTTGAAATTGGGAATTTAAAGAAGAATGTGACTATGAAATTTATAAACTAGGTTTATAAAAGTGAAGTAATATATCAATGGATATTTGAAGAATAAAATCATGATGGGAATTTATTATGGGAATGAGTAAATTTGTTTAAAAATAAATAGTGATTTATTTTTAAAAGATGTGAAAGAGAAGCGTATTTCCCTGGATAGCCAAGTACGTTTTCAAAGAAAATTTTCAAGTATAAGTTAAAAGTTGTTTTAAAAAGTATGTTTTAGAAAATTTAGTATTTTTAAATGTTTAAATTTTAAAGTACGTATTTTCAAATTTATTCTAGTAGTAATTATTTAAAGGTGACTTGATATTATGTTTTAAAAAGATAAAAATTTAGTTTTATATTTATTAAGTAGCTTTATTTTAAGTATTCTTAAGGTATATATCTTTGAATAAAAGTATTAAAGTAATTTTTAATTTAAATGTTTTAAAGTATATTTTATAATAAAGTGTTTTTAAATTATTTTAAAAAGCTAAAGTTTTTTGCTTGGTGTTTTCAATGGAAATAAATATTTGGAAATTTATTTCATGAGAAAAGTGTGGTTTGAAAACAGTTTTCAAAAGGGATTGAAAGTGGAAATATATCTAGTGAAGTTATTTTGGGGATATTAAATAATTTGGTGAAATTATTTATGTTTGATGGATGTTTGTGAATGTTAATTGATAGTTAAATAACCGACTATCAATATTGGACAATGCGCTGATCGTTTCGAAGAGAGCGGTATCGGGATTTATTTCCAGAAAACCACTTCGATCCGGTTTAAACGTTTTCATGAGGAAGACGAGTTCGGAGTCGAAGATGGAGAAGTGAAGTGCAAGGGCTAGTCGCTACTAATCCAGGGGATGATTCCAAAATGGATGTAGTAGGAGAAGTGCCTTCGGTTCCGTTCGAACCCGGGACAGACTTGTATGGATGAATGTTTTCGGAACATCGTCAGGTGGACGATGGGCATTCTAAGTGAAACGATCTAAAAAGGTAACGCTTAGCCTCGAGCCTCATCAACCGGGAATGACTGAAAATCAGGGGTTATGCAACAAGGCTAGGTGGGTAGCGCCCATTAGGGTGAGGTCATCCCTGTCTAGATGCCTCCTTTTATTTCAGCTTAGTGGTGTGATTGCTAATCCAACCGTGGGGTGATCTTACTCGGGATTATCCAGTAAGGGGTAGTTCCGGTCTTGTGTTGCAGGGGATTGGGAGTAGTCCTCGGTACGGTGATCCAGGCCACGTACTGTGACAGGTGGTACCCCAGTGCCTAGTCATTGGTTGGAAATACATTTTCCCTACGTGCCTGTACGGTTTTGATTGTTCCCAACTATTGCTGAAACGTAAGATGCAAGCATTTCAGCTAGATTCTATTTTACTTTCTATAGACACTATTATAATATCAGACGATTTTGACAAAAAGTGTTTTAGCTATCGTAAGGTAAAAACCCGACATGTTTATTTGTGGCGTGGTCTTACGAGATGCTTTTGAGTTCAAAGGATTTGGAAACTTTAATAATCAATTTGGGTGTGATTCTCACACTGGTATTCTAGACTGACTCGGGTGTTATTTAACTATAATACTCGAGTCAGACCGAGTATTATAGGATACAGGATATGATGCTGTAGAGCTCAAGAGACATGCTGCATGGCGATACGTACTTTCGTACTTGATTATTATTCCGCTGTGTATTCAGTTTTGAGGAAAAGTTTATATGACTGTCCAGTTGTATGTTATTGATGTTGTTGAACTCTGATGATGTATTCTGATGATGTATGAATAAAACAGGTATTGTTTTCTTTGTGTAAAGATCTGTTATTATCTATTATATTTTATTCCGCTGCGATGGTAAGATTCTGATGTTGTTTCTATTTTCTTCTTATACCTCTTCTTCTTTAACCCAAATGGTTCGTATTTCCGTTCATTTTGAGTTGATTGATGGATAATAGTGTCGAATCAAGGGGTACGGAACTGTGGGTTATCACAGTTGGTATCAGAGCTTAGGTTGGTGATAACCTTGGCTCTGGTGGGGATTACTCATTAAATAGAGTTCCTCTAAAAAGAGTTTGAGTGTATTAATATATATGAGTGCGTATTTGTTAGTGAATATAAAAGTTGTTTTATATTATGTTGACTTATTGGTTGAGTGTTTATGGATTCTGGTCGATACGTGGGACGCCATGTCATCGATAGGGATTTCTAAACTCTTGAACAAGATACACCGACACAGTATTGTTTTAAATAGGGTAAATGAAATAATTTTACCCAAATTATTTTTGTATATGAAAGAAATAATTTTTCATAAATTATTATAGTTATATATGGTTTCTTGGTTTTTAGAAAGGGATAATATTAAATTATTATCATTGTTGAATGAGAATTGCATAAGAAATTGGAATTATAACCAAAGGTTAAGCAAATAAATTCATTCATAAAATGAAATTTATAAATGTGATCTACAATTGAAGTTGAGATAAAATTCCAGAGTAATCTTTGAATATAGACTGTAAGTTTTGAAGTTTGGGAATTTGGAAATTTAATTCCTTTGAATTTGAAAATGGTTTTCAAAAGTTTTAGAGAAGTAATAGTGGTAGTATTTCGGAGATATTTTTGAATTGGATTTGAAATCTGGGGAGATTTGGGATTTAAAAATATTTGAACGGATTTTAAAGTGATAAAAGCATTGAACTCCTTTCGATCGCTGGAAAATAATTTCGATGGTGATCGCGACAATATCGGTGTGCATTTTTGAGTTTCCAAGATGGGATTGCTACCTGGATGTTTTGGATTAATGTTTGTTTGCGAAATTGGGTTTGATTTTGAAAATGAAAAGGAATAGTTTGATTTAGATATATATTTTCAAAATTGGATTTTAAACATTTTAGTAATGGTTTAAACTCTGGAGTTGGTTTGAAATGTTTGGAATCGAAACTGAATGTTGAACTTAAGTTTGAATGGAAAATTAGTCAAGTTGGACTGAATCAAATAAAGTTTTGAGATTGAAATTAGTAAGTAACTGATTGATTTATATGGCATGCAAATGAAATGAAATTTGAATATTGTATAATGTTTGATTTGAAATGTGTAAAATGAAGTGTAGAATTAGTTCAAATGGACTAAAAATAATTAGTGTTTGGAAATAAAATTTATTGGTTGAAAATAAATTTGTGAATGAACAAATGAATTTATAAATGTATTTGGTATTTTGGAAAGTGAAATAGAAATCTAAACTCGAATTATTAATTAGATTGAACTCAAGTAAAGTAATAAAGTGATTTTGAAAATAAAAACAAAGATTGAATTGCAAATTGGAAGTGGGCCAATTGGATAATTAATTATTTAATATGAAAATGGAACACTAGTTGGATAAATAAAAGTTGAAATTTGAGTTAATGATGGGTTTGTAAATGGAATCCGAGTTGTAAATAGAGATTCAACTTGGAATTGTAAGTGAATTAAACATGAGTTAAAGTTGTTATGGAATTGGATTAAAATAAGAATGATTTGAGTTGCAATAAGTCCAACTCGAGTATGGATGAATTATATATGGCCTTGGATATTATTTTAACGAATTGAGAATGGAATTAAAAAAAATTAAATGGATTATGAGAATAGCTAATTGAATTAAATGAATCATGGATGAATTGAATTTGGAAATTAAAATTTATAATGAACGGAACAAAAGAACTAATCAAATAAATTTATAGATTGAAATGAGATTTGATTGAAATAGAATCAGGTTAAAGTGAAAAAGAAAATTTATTCGCAAATGAAGTGAGCTTAAGTTTTGAAGTTGGAATCAATTGGTTGTGAATAAAAACTAATATGGATATTCTATTAAGTGAATATTGTCAAATTGTATAGAATAAATTAGTCGTTCGACTTAAACGGAAGTAAATAAAAATTCTATGGATTGGTAGAAGTAAATAGAATTGATTTTTGAATCAATTGAAATGAATATAAGTCCGTTTGGTTTAAAATGAATCGTATGCAAGCAAGTGAGTTGTAAATCACTTAAATTGAATAGTACGGGTTGAGAGTTGATTGAAAGCAATTGAAATAAGTGTCGAAACCTTACATATGCCTATGAAAGTATATAACATGCATTGTTATAGAATCCATGTTTTAGTTATTTAAATATAAGTGAAATGCCATAAACTTCTTATATATAATGCTTATATGTTTAAATTGAGTAAGTACAGGTACCCGAAGGCCGTTTGGCAGGATTTTGGTCGCGCTAATTGCTAAATGATAAGCCGCTTGCTTAAAAATGCTAAATAAAGGTACGCCTATGCAATTAAAATAGGAAATATGAACTGTTTTTGTTTTTTCGACCGTGTGGGTCGCTGTATATATATTTATATCTCTTGTCAAATTGCAAAAGCTCCCCCGTACAAAGGAAATTCTGCCAAAAAAATTTGAAAAATTTGGGAGTTAGAAATTTTTTTGAAAATTTTTGGGAAAATTTTTGTTGGCGACAAAATGATTTCAAATTGGAAATTGAAATAACAGAAAATTATTGTCAAGGACAAAATTTCACAGCTTTTTAGCCTCAAAGACAGACCTTCAATATTTTATCCTAAAGGACAACTTTCTGTAGGTATCAATTTTTTGTTATTGATAGCAGTTTTTAGGTATCAGTTTGTAGTTATTGGTAGCAGTTTTTAGGTATCAGTTTTAGCTGGGTAGCAGTTTTGTTGTCCGTATGAATAGTTTTGAAAAATGTTTGTCCTTATGAATAATTTTTAAAAGAATGTTTGTCCTTGTAGTAAAAATATTGAGGTCTTGTCCTTGAGGCAAAAAATATACAAATCTTTGTCCTTTAAATTAATTCTCCCATAATTAGTGTATGAAACTAATTTAAAATAATGATATGAATCAGTTATAAATGGAAGGTAAAATTCAATGTTCAGCATTGAAGATAAATTGAATTCATATGAAAATGGGAGAACCAATTTGAATAGAAGTAGATATATACTAAAGTGGTGAAGTGAAAATAAATATAAGAAGCGTATAAAATACTTTTATTGAACTTAAAAAGAAATGGTAGAATTCTTAAGTAATATGGGTGTCGGGAAAATATATTGAATAAGCATTTGAGTGAAGATTTAATAAAAATGATAAACGTTGATAAGTGAATAGAAATCAAAATGAATGTGAATAAAAGAAAATTGATATAGTTGATAATCAATTGAGATAAATACGTAGGATGTACGTATATTATTATACTCGCATAGCAATTTGATCCAGATTCGAGCATAGAATTTCGAGATAGTTATATCGATCCGAGTTAGGATTGTTCACTCGATTTTCGACGGCGAACCCTGGATATGATTTTGATTGATTATGGAAATTCTCTATCATAGTTATGACCATGCAAGGAGAATGATGGTTTCTGATCAAGAAACCAGATCTGAGTCCGCACTAGGAAGTCGGGTGGACGATGCTAGTTCGGAAATGAAATTGTATGATCGAGTATGCGATCGGATTCGGTATTGCGTACGAATGATATAGGTACATCGTACGGGCTTAAATGGAATGAATATTGAAAATTTTGTAAAGAAGTCAATAAAATGATTTTGAATCTTGTGATTGGATATTATTGCTAAGTAGGATATACGGGTATTATAAAGGAAAGGGAAAATTGGTTTTGATTTCAAAAGATAAATTTGAATTGCTCGACAAAAAGGTATGTGTTTAAATTTCTGTATGAAATTTGATTGGGTTTTTGATCTAGCCACTTGGCTTTTGTTTTCTTTTGGAATTTGGGAGCCCGTAAAGGCATTTTGTAGTTGTTCCGATCTAGCCGCGCAAAGGAGACGCTGGCGAAATTTTTGGAAATTTAAGGAGTTAAAAAAATTTTGAGAAAATTTTGATAATTCAAAATTTGGTTTTTAAATTGAAATTTGAATGATTGAGCAAATAGTATTGTTTGAAAACTATGGGAGAGTTTGGGAAGTTAGTAAGAGTGATATTGTGTTTTTAATAAAAAAATTGTTTTCGGAAGTGTTTGAAACTGAATGGTTTTAGGGAAAATAGTTAATGGATTGTGGACCATTCTTCTTAACTAGTAATTTCGAGGACGAAATTCTTTTAAGGGGGGATGAATGTGACGACCCAGAATTTTTGAGCATTTGAAATTGGGATATTTAATTAATTTTAAATATCTAAAAGTTAATTTTTAACTTGAATTCAAATATCACCATTTATTGGGTAATTTAATTATGAAATTAAATAATTTGAAGTTGGGTAAAATGTTGAATCTGGAGTTTTAAGCCTGTTCGAAATAATTAGAAGGCTTGTAAAATTTATATTGATAGTGTTGAGGATAATAAAAGTTTTAAAATTGAATTTAACACTAATTTGCTCAGGTTTGAAATTTATCGTTTAAATCGATATTAAAAATAGCCTTCCGAGGCATGGTCTCGGAATTCGACGAAACCAGTGCCATTGATCCGTAATATTGTATTATTATCGGATTTTAATTTTCGTTGTGTTTGGAGTGATCCTTTGGCCGTATAATATGAACGCGTTGAAATTTATATCAATAATTTATTATTATAACTGAGCCCAAAAAGCTATCTTCTCCATACGATCGAATTAGGAATCGAAACCTTTTCCATTGCGTTTGAAGTAGGGTATAACATTATAAACGCCTGGCGGCACGCCTCGATAGGATGTCGAGATTTTGAGTCGCATTTATCGAGACAATTTGAATTAATATATATATATATATATATCCTAGTCAACCTTCAGCTGTATTCATTTCACACCGATACTTTTTCCCCTTCAAATCACTGCAGCCTTCCTCCACACGCCAACATCAATGTCTCATTTTTTTTTCAAATCCATGTGTAACAGTCCGCCTTTTCGCACACTTTAAACCGACACACGTGCCAATTAAAAGCATACGCAAGGGCGGATTGTTATGGGGTAAATAAGAAAAACAGAGAAGAAATAAAACAAAATAGAATCTCACAGCGGAAGGATAAAATATAATAATAAATATACAGTTCATAAACGGTTACAAAACAGTTAATTCTTCTTTATACAATAAATATCAGAGTTACACATACCAATACAAACAATGCAGCGGAATAGAAAGAGTGTGGTGCATACTATAAATAGTAATATGGATTCTTCGTCTTCGTCCTCCAAAGCTAAAGTCTTCGATCCTGAAACGCTCGGACTGACCCGAGCGAATTTGAAAAGACAAAACACTCGAGTCAGAACTAAAAGATCTTATGTGAGTTAAATTAACAGAAATAAATATGAGTACAGTAACTCAAGAGATGTTCGGGATTTACATCTCCTAAGGATCCGTTAAACTATTTACTATGTAGTATATTGCGCTATTATAATAGTGTCTATTTATAAAATAAACTTACTTTTTAATAGCGTTAAGGAGTGACCCAATATTCCCCTTAACACAGATAATGCCAATAGTCTATACAGTACCGTAATACCTCCTGATCGGGAAGCTATCAGAGAATACTCCATAGGTACGACACAAATAGAAACTCGTAGTAAAGGCTCGGTATGGTAGGTGACACGGCACAACTAGGAAATGTCAGGGTAGATATACCAATTGCTATCCAGGCTGGTGGAAACGCGTAGCCGCAGTTACCGCCCACCTCGGACTAACTCCCCCAAAAATCAAAATATGGAAGTGGCCACTGAATCAATCCAAGTCAAAGTATAATATCGAAGAGGAGGGTCCGATCAGAGGAATGACCTCATTGGCCTGAGAATCGCTCCTGTTTTAGCCACCTTATGCCAACTCACGGGAGTCGGGTCCACGTATTTACCTTACAGGAAACGTCGCCACCGCCTACTTCATTCTGGAATCTCCACCGCGTACACGGTTAGTCAAAGTGGTTTTCGGTATCGACAGAGAGTATGTCCATATCCGATCCCGGTCTCTTTGCCAACCCATCGTTATTATAACACCGCGGTCATTTAAAAATAGGTTATATTTTAAAAATCAGAATAAACATTCCATTTCATAACCATGAATACGATATCATTTCAAAACCCAAAACCATATTTTATCACTTATCCCAAATATAATTCTTTTCCAAAATCATAATGCTTTAACTTCATAACGTCTGAAAATCAAATATTTTCAAAGCATAATATTTTGAAAATCATAATTTAAAACCATAACTTCTAAAAACTTGAATGGTTTGGACATTCAACGGTATATGAATTAAATGGTTTAACTTAAATGTTACTTTGTAAAGAAAGTAGTTCTCATGGCTTTACAAATACATTTCTTTATTAAAGTCTAGACCAAAATTTATATTATCTCTCTCAAGTTCCAAAACCACCTCAATTTATATATATATGTATATCCATTTTGAGTATTAATATTTCAAACTAAAGTTGGATTTTATTCTTTCAACAAATCAAATGTTCTATTAATTAGTCTTGAATATTCACATAAAATCCATAAATAAATAAAAACTCCAATTTCTAGTAATTAAATATATATATTTTTTCAATTTAAATTATACCAGAATATTTATTCAATTTATCTTGGGAAAAATCCAATTATAAATATCATATCTTAAAATTTCCAAACTTAACATTTAAACATATGATATAAATTATCAAACTCCATTTTCTTAAACTTTTTCATTTTTAATAAAGAGATTTATACACCCTTTTTTCAAAATTTTCTACTTTATATGTATATATATGGAAGAATAATATTTATACAATATAAAATTTAAGATTATTATAAACCGTATTCCATCCAAACCATAGAAATCTCATAAAAATAGTTATATATAGACCGCGGTGCCTGTATATAATTTTCTATCCTATGGTCAAGTGATACGGATATTTATCATTTCAATCCGCAATTTAAAAGATATAAAATTTTGCGGTTGTATATCATTTCAAACCACAATCCCGAATGAAATGAAATATGCATGATAATTTGCAATTTTATGATATTCAATAAACATCCATCAACATCATCCATCATCCAATCACAATCATCAAGCAATATCAATCAATAACAATTTATATTTGATAATATATAACAGGTAATAACTGGCAATTTTATTCAGATTAAATTTAACAACTATAAATCTAATTCAGTAATAATTTATATAACTGTTAACTAGCAGTTTATAGGCAAACAAATAAATTCTAACTGTAAATTAATACGCAATAAATAAATTAAATTAACAGTTAAATTCAATAAATGCAATTCAACAGCTATGATGAAATAAACATGCCAAATACTCATAAATAAATTTCTATTCATTTCTAAAATTAATTTATCAAACATAAAAGCTTCTAGTAGTTGTGAGTGGGTTAAAACACTCACCTTTTGAATTTAAATCGAATTTAAATTCGATTTAAACCCAAAAATTCGCCCGTCTCAGAATTCGTCCAAACCAGCGTCATCAAGTCCGGAATTTAATTACGATCCTAATAAAAAAAATCTTGCGTTAATCGGATATCGTATGACGAAGTTATAGCGAAAAATCGAGTTGAAAAATCAAAATTTAAATTAAACAAAGAGAACATAACTTGCCCACCATCATTCAGACGTCATCATCCTCCTTCCCAGACATCTGCACGCGAGCTCCTTCATCACGCATGCGATCAACCTCCACGCACGAAACAAAACAGCCAGTCTTCTCCCCCTTTGACCGTCGATCCTCTCCGCCCCATGCCATGATACGCCGTGCCACTAGCCCACGCCGACCCTAACCTGAAGGCCGCGACCCCTGCTCCTCCCCACGTCACCACAGTTTGCAGCCGCTACATGTTATATAAACCCTAACCAAAATTCCCGACAATCCAACCATTGATTCGACCAACAAATCATATAGATTTACTCCACTCAGATTCCTCTCCAAAACCCAGAAAACAATTCTCGATCTGACGAAGTTTGTTACGGCGCTGATGAACGGTTGGGACTGTTTTGAATTTATTCTGAGCAAACTATGACTCCATTCGAAAAACGAATTACCCCATGAGACTACGTGTTTCGAGAGGATTAACATATATTTTTGTGGAATTTTCTGGAGAGTTTGGATTTTCACTGAAATTTGGATTGGGGTAGATCTAGGTTTGCATTCATTTGAGGAGGAGAAGGAGATGAAGAAATGAACGTACAGCAAAAAGGAAAATAAAATGGGGCTAGGGTTTATAACCGTGTTTATATAGGTAGACTAGAGATAGCGTAGATGGATCGGATAAGCGAACGTACGGAACAAACTATGGCCCAAAAAGCCCGCTATGTCTCCGGAACGAAATTTCGTAAATCTATATATCCAAATAGGTAAATTAAAATATTCTGAACGCGATGGAAAAAGTTTCACGTCCAAATTTGATCGTATGAAGAAGTTATGCTGAAAACAAAATTTCCAAATTGATTTCAAATTGATATTATTAAAATTGATTTCAAGGCGTTTCACGCCCGTACGATCAAACGACAAGTCCGATCGATACGAAACTTGAAACCCTATAATAATTCACCGATACGGATCCGATGAAACTGGTTTCGTCGAAATCCGAGTCCGTGGCCAAAATGGCTATTTTTTAATATTCATTAAATAAATTAAATAAATTATAAAAATCCAAATTTTATATTAAATTCTAAAATTGGCCAAATTTTATTTCTTATATGATTCGTAATCAATTGAAAAGATTTAACAGGCTTAGCTGTGAATTAAAAGTTGACAGTATATTAATTGCAATGTTAATTTCTACACTTTCTTATATTTAAGAATTTTATAAATTATATTCTCAAAACCCATACTTTAGATTTTTAATCTTTATATTCTCAACTTTCACCTAAAATAAAGATGCCATAAACATTAGTTCCTGATTCACATCATTATTCTTTAAGTCTAATTTAAATCTCAATAACGTAGTATTTAACGTTAGAATCCATTTTATTATGCATAAATTCCAAATTTTACTGACCCAAATTTTCTTCTTTTCATTCCATGTCAATTGTCAATCCTATAAGAAAAATTAACATTAGGTTCATACTTATTACAAATAACTCCAATTTATTCCAAATAATAATTACATAACTATTAAATATTAAATCCATTTAATTGCAATAAATTCAATTGATTGCAATAAATTTCCAAATAAATTTGGATCTTTATTTGGTTATACAAAAAAAATCCGTTATCACTTACCTAACAAAGTTATTATTACTTAAGATCTCATTGCATCCACATTTTCACATTTTTCATTTCCTGGTTTCTTTACTTTATTCTACATAAATTATTATAAATGGGATTTTTCTTGGTTACATCTTATTTGTATTTAACATTACTCATTCACCAATTCATTTCACTTTAACTGCGGTAAATTGGCGGATAAATTGAATTTGATTCCCAAAATTTAAATTAACAAGCAACAAGAATAGGTAACACACAATAGTCGTTACGCTAAATTCTAGTCACCTAAATAAGCTTTTAGTACTTTACAAAATGGAATAACTTTTAAACTCATAAATGTAATATCAAAACCGTTATAAATCCAATAAGTTTCCAAATCGAAGTTTGTACACATTTTACACAACTATTATGATTTCTCACAGAACGTTGAATTTATTAAATGACCATTTATTATAATTTAATTCCCTTAATT
This sequence comes from Allium cepa, assembly GCA_030765085.1. Classification (NCBI taxonomy): domain Eukaryota; kingdom Viridiplantae; phylum Streptophyta; class Magnoliopsida; order Asparagales; family Amaryllidaceae; genus Allium; species Allium cepa. The sequence goes on along the minus strand of CM060938.1, from coordinate 257,499,215 downwards.
GAATCAAATGCTTATAATTTTTTACATTCTTACCATTCCTTCCCATTATAAATTTATTAACGGATTTACAAATCTCTATCTTCCAAATATTAAATAACCAAACTGATTACAACCACTGTTCTTATCAAATTTTCATAAATTTGTTCAAATCTATACTCTTTTTCCATATAAATAAATTTTATGTTACTACTAGATTTTTTTTTATCCACTACAGCCATTAAATTTTTGCTATCTACACTTATTACATCTTTGTATTAATGAATCCCATTCAAGTTAATATTTATATTAATATTCACAAATTCAACATTTATATGTTTCTTAAAATTAACTTTCAACCAAATGTGCCAATTTACATTTCATTTCTATTCAATATATATTCATTTTATTCCGTTCATTCGGGTACTGCATTGAAATATATTTATTCTCTAATACTAACGTTATTATCATTAAATTATGATTGGATTCCAAGTTTTTATTCAATACCTTGAACAATAACTTACATATTAACCAAATCCTTCTTCTACTTAATTCAAATTGGATTATGTTCCAATTCCTATAACCTAGGTCTTGAGTCACCATTTACATAATTAAATTTATCGTTTATTTCAATCTTCGTTTATAATTTAAAGTTCTACTAAACTAAATTACAAAACTTATGAACTTTAACAAATTTAATCCACCAATTAAATTTTTCTGATGTTTATATATTGCAATTAAATTCAGTTATTATTTCATTAATACCATTTTAATCAACTAATTATGACTTATAACCATAACACAAATCTTCGTTATTTCAATCTATGTCATATAAACATTTTAAATTATTTACCTTTAATTACAGTTACTAGCTAACCCCTACATTTACTCCATTAAAAATCCTAAGACTTCTGTTTCAATTTAAATTAGATTAGAAAACATATCAAATTGACTCATTTAATATCATTGAATTTAACGGGTCGTTACTCTCTCCCCACTCAAAAATTTCCGTCCCCGAAAAGGAAAAGAAGGGAGAAGGAAGAATAAACAGTACATCTTATTTCAAATATTAACTTATAAACAATAATTTACCGGATTAATTTCCTTTAATGAAATATACCTGTTTATAATCGTTACAACCTTTTATACTTAAATCATTAAAGTTAACTATTCAAGTGGATTCAATCATTAATCAACCAAACAATTCAACAACCATCAACCTTACAAACAACATACATACACAAACAAAGCAACCATTTAATCCATCAAACAAATAGTTGTTTGGGTTCAAACTTGAAATTTGTATGAAATGAAATTAACTATCAAGTGCATCCTTTACTCAACAGTCTTAGATGGAACAAAGATAGATACTTATTCATTTAACCACTTCAAATTTCTTACCCAACAACATAAATCAAACAACACAATTCAAACCAACACCCAAATTTATTTATTATACATTTATCTCATGCTTCAATGGTTTGATTTTCTTTCTTTCATTTATGGAGTGATTTCTTTATTTCTTACAAATTTTCATTTTCCATTTATCACAAAATTCATTATATTTGTATTCCAATTTATTGACTAAAGTATATATCATCTATTTATACTACTTACCTTTACTTATATAGTAAAATTTCCAATTTATCTTAAGCTTATACAATTAATTCTCATTAACAATAGCAAATTAATAGAATACCTTTATTACCTCAAGCTTCACTTGTAAGATTTCTCCTTTCATTTTCTTAATAACATTGCAATTTTTATTATATGGTAAGTTATGTATGTTTTAAGAATGTAAGTGAAAATTTACAAGTTTCTTCTCAATTCCATTTTATTAATTTATGATTCAACAAATATATATTCGTTTTATAAATTACAATTTCAACTTACCCTTAATTTCATTCCTTTATTTAATGTTTACGTTTCTATTATATTTAATTACAGTAACCCTCTACTTACACTTAATTTATTAACCTTATAACCTGCATTCCTATAAGTGAAAGATTTTACTTGTTCATTAACTATGGGTTGAAATTAAAACATACTTAAGTTTATACCAATAATTTCTCATTTATAACAACGATTTATTGAATACTTCACTATTTCCAAAATTTCTACTTGTATAATATTCTAATTCAATTTCTTAATTAACATTTCAACTTTTATATTTGGTAAGTTATTTATGTCAAAGAAAAATGCAATTAAACTTATACAAGCTTTATCTCATCTTTTAATTAAATTTAATGTTAATCAATATTACTCTTTGTAACAATTTCAAATTTCTCTTTATAACTTTCATTAATTCTCTTACCTACATTAGAGGTTTCAATTAATTACTTACCTTATATTTCACTAAATAATTTAAAACAATTAATTAATGGAAATTTAAGAATTAAATACCGGGTCAAACCTCAAAATTACTTTAAAAATAATAGATAATTAATTTCTTACAACTTTTATATCTCTAATTATCTTTTAAAACAATTAAATTTTAAATAATTTCAAAACAAATCTGCAGTAGAATTTACTACAGTGGCCTTTCCCCTTCGAAACTCGAAAATGAAAGTCGATGATGCGGCCGCCATCACCGAAATTATTTTCTAGCGACGGAGAGGAAAGTACAAAATTTAAATTCTCCAAAATCTTCTTTAAAATAATTTTTCCGAATTGTACTAAATATTTATATAAGAAAATACTTATAAACCAAATCCCTATATCCATAAATCCATTGAAAACAGAATTTCAAAATCCCGGACTTAAGTTCTAAAATCTCCAATTTGATTTATTATAATTTCAACTTAGCTTCAATTGTTATAAATATTTTATTTCCTAACACCCAATCTATAGCAACCAATTATATATATATATATATATATTTATAAAAATATTTTTATATATAGAAAATATAATAGGCAAAATTATTTCATTCACCTATATTAAAACAAATATTATGTCGGTCTGTCCTATTAAGTGTTTAGAAATCCCTATTGATGACATAGCGTCCCATGCATCAACCAGAATTTATAAATACAAAGCGGAACAGATTAACACAATATAAAAATCCTTTATTAATACTAACAAATACGCTCTCTCATATATATATACACTTAGCGACTCCCATAGGGTATTACTACCCTATTTACAAAGAGTCAAACCCCACAAAGCCAAGGTTTATCGCTAAACCAAAGCTCTGATACCAACTGTAACAGTCCGCCTTTTCGCACACTTTAAACCGACACACGTGCCAATTAAAAGCATACGCAAGGGCGGATTGTTATGGGGTAAATAAGAAAAACAGAGAAGAAATAAAACAAAATAGAATCTCACAGCGGAAGGATAAAATATAATAATAAATATACAGTTCATAAACGGTTACAAAACAGTTAATTCTTCTTTATACAATAAATATCAGAGTTACACATACCAATACAAACAATGCAGCGAAATAGAAAGAGTGTGGTGCATACTATAAATAATAATAATATGGATTCTTCGTCTTCGTCCTCCAAAGCTAACGTCTTCGATCCTGAAACGCTCGGACTGACCCGAGCGAATTTGAAAAGACAAAACACTCGAGTCAGAACTAAAAGATCTTATGTGAGTTAAATTAACAGAAATAAATATGAGTACAGTAACTCAAGAGATGTTCGGGATTTACGTCTCCTAAGGATCCTTTAAACTATTTACTATGTAGTATATTGCGCTATTATAATAGTGTCTATTTATAAAATAAACTTACTTTTTAATAGCGTTAAGGAGTGACCCAATATTCCCCTTAACACAAATAATGCCAATAGTCTATACAGTACCGTAATACCTCCTGATCGGGAAGCTACCAGAGGATACTCCATAGGTACGACACAAATAGAAACTCGTAGTAAAGGCTCGGTATGGTAGGTGACACGGCACAACTAGGCAATGCCAGGGTAGATATACCAATTGCTATCCAGGCTGGTGGAAACGCGTAGCCGCAGTTACCGCCCACCTCGGACTAACTCCCCCAAAAATCAAAATATAGAAGTGGCCACTGAATCAATCCAAGTCAAAGTATAATATCGAAGAGGAGGGTCCGATCAGAGGAATGACCTCATTGGCCCGAGAATCGCTCCTGTTTTAGCCACCTTATGCCAACTCACGGGAGTCGGGTCCACGTATTTACCTTACAGGAAACGTCGCCACCGCCTACTTCATTCTGGAATCTCCACCGCGTACACGGTTAGTCAAAGTGGTTTTCGGTATCGACAGAGAGTATGTCCATATCTGATCCCGGTCTCTTTGCCAACCCATCGTTATTATAACACCGCGGTCATTTAAAAATAGGTTATATTTTAAAAATCAGAATAAACATTCCATTTCATAACCATGAATACGATATCATTTCAAAACCCAAAACCATATTTTATCACTTATCCCAAATATAATTCTTTTCCAAAATCATAATGCTTTAACTTCATAACGTCTGAAAATCAAATATTTTCAAAGCATAATATTTTGAAAATCATAATTTAAAACCATAACTTCTAAAAACTTGAATGGTTTGGACATTCAACGGTATATGAATTAAATGGTTTAACTTAAATGTTACTTTGTAAAGAAAATAGTTCTCATGGCTTTACAAATACATTTCTTTATTAAAGTCTAGACCAAAATTTATATTATCTCTCTCAAGTTCCAAAACCACCTCAATTTATATATATATGTATATCCATTTTGAGTATTAATATTTCAAACTAAAGTTGGATTTTATTCTTTCAACAAATCAAATGTTCTATTAATTAGTCTTGAATATTCACATAAAATCCATAAATAAATAAAAACTCCAATTTCTAGTAATTAAATATATATATTTTTTCAATTTAAATTATACCAGAATATTTATTCAATTTATCTTGGGAAAAATCCAATTATAAATATCATATCTTAAAATTTCCAAACTTAACATTTAAACATATGATATAAATTATCAAACTCCATTTTCTTAAACTTTTTCATTTTTAATAAAGAGATTTATACACCCTTTTTTCAAAATTTTCAACTTCATATGTATATATATGGAAGAATAATATTTATACAATATAAAATTTAAGATTATTATAAACTGTATTCCATCCAAACCATAGAAATCTCATAAAAATAGTTATATATAGACCGCGGTGCCTGTATATAATTTTCTATCTTACGGTCAAGTGATACGGATATTTATCATTTCAATCCGCAATTTAAAAGATATAAAATTTTGCGGTTGTATATCATTTCAAACCACAATCCCGAATGAAATGAAATATGCATGATAATTTGCAATTTTATGATATTCAATAAACATCCATCAACATCATCCATCATCCAATCACAATCATCAAGCAATATCAATCAATAACAATTTATATTTGATAATACATAACAGGTAATAACTGGCAATTTTATTCAGATTAAATTTAACAACTATAAATCTAACAGTTGATATTCAGTAATAATTTATATAACTGTTAACAAGCAGTTTATAGGCAAACAAATAAATTCTAACTGTAAATTAATACGCAATAAATAAATTAAATTAACAGTTAAATTCAATAAATGCAATTCAACAGCTATGATGAAATAAACATGCCAAATACTCATAAATAAATTTCTATTCATTTCTAAAATTAATTTATCAAACATAAAAGCTTCTAGTAGTTGTGAGTGGGTTAAAACACTCACCTTTTGAATTTAAATCGAATTTAAATTCGATTTAAACCCAAAAATTCGCCCGTCTCAGAATTCGTCCAAACCAGCGTCATCAAGTCCGGAATTTAATTACGATCCTAATAAAAAAAATCTCGCGTTAATCGGATATCGTATGACGAAGTTATAGCGAAAAATCGAGTTGAAAAATCAAAATTTAAATTAAACAAAGAGAACATAACTTGCCCACCATCATTCAGACATCATCATCCTCCTTCCCAGACATCTGCACGCGAGCTCCTTCATCACGCATGCGATCAACCTCCACGCACGAAACAAAACAGCCAGTCTTCTCCCCCTTTGACCGTCGATCCTCTCCGCCCCATGCCATGATACGCCGTGCCACTAGCCCACGCCGACCCTAACCTGAAGGCCGCGACCCCTGCTCCTCCCCACGTCACCACAGTTTGCAGCCGCTACATGTTATATAAACCCTAACCAAAATTCTCGACAATCCAACCATTGATTCGACCAACAAATCATATAGATTTACTCCACTCTGATTCCTCTCCAAAACCCAGAAAACAATTCTCGATCTGACGAAGTTTGTTACGGGGCTGATGAACGGTTGGGACTGTTTTGAATTTATTCTGAGCAAACTATGACTCCATTCGAAAAACGAATTACACCATGAGACTACGTGTTTCGAGAGGATTAACATATATTTTTGTGGAATTTTCTGGAGAGTTTGGATTTTCACTGAAATTTGGATTGGGGTAGATCTAGGTTTGCATTCATTTGAGGAGGAGAAGGAGATGAAGAAATGAACGTACATCAAAAAGGAAAATAAAATGGGGCTAGGGTTTATAACCGTGTTTATATAGGTTGACTAGAGATAGCGTAGATGGATCGGATAAGCGAACGTATGGAACAAACTATGGCCCAAAAAGCCCGCTATGTCTCCGGAACGAAATTTCGTAAATCTATATATCCAAATAGGTAATTTAAAATATTCTGAACGCGATGGAAAAAGTTTCACGTCCAAATTTGATCGTATGAAGAAGTTATGCTGAAAACAAAATTTCCAAATTGATTTCAAATTGATATTATTAAAATTGATTTCAAGGCGTTTCACGCCCGTACGATCAAACGACAAGTCCGATCGATACGAAACTTGAAACCCTATAATAATTCACCGATACAGATCCGATGAAACTGGTTTCGTCGAAATCCGAGTCCGTGGCCAAAATGGCTATTTTTTAATATTCATTAAATAAATTAAATAAATAATAAAAATCCAAATTTTATATTAAATTCTAAAATTGGCCAAATTTTATTTCTTATATGATTCGTAATCAATTGAAAAGATTTAACAGGCTTAGCTGTGAATTAAAAGTTGATAGTATATTAATTGCAATGTTAGTTTCTACACTTTCTTATATTTAAGAATTTTATAAATTATATTCTCAAAACCCATACTTTAGATTTTTAATCTTTATATTCTCAACTTTCACCTAAAATAAAGATGCCATAAACATTAGTTCCTGATTCACATCATTATTCTTTAAGTCTAATTTAAATCTCAATAACGTAGTATTTAACGTTAGAATCCATTTTATTATGCATAAATTCCAAATTTTACTGACCCAAATTTTCTTCTTTTCATTCCATGTCAATTGTCAATCCTATAAGAAAAATTAACATTAGGTTCATACTTATTACAAATAACTCCAATTTCTTCCAAATAATAATTACATAACTATTAAATATTAAATCCATTTAATTGCAATAAATTCAATTGATTGCAATAAATTTCCAAATAAATTTGGATCTTAATTTGGTTATACAAAAAAAATCCGTTATCACTTACCTAACAAAGTTATTATTACTTAAGATCTCATTGCATCCACATTTTCACATTTTTCATTTCCTGGTTTCTTTACTTTATTCTACATAAATTATTATAAATGGGATTTTTCTTGGTTACATCTTATTTGTATTTAACATTACTCATTCACCAATTCATTTCACTTTAACTGCGGTAAATTGGCGGATAAATTGAATTTGATTCCCAAAATTTAAATTAACAAGCAACAAGAATAGGTAACACACAATAGTCGTTACGATAAATTCTAGTCACCTAAATAAGCTTTTATTACTTTACAAAATGGAATAACTTTTAAACTCATAAATGTAATATCAAAACCGTTGTAAATCCAATAAATTTCCAAATCGAAGTTTGTACACATTTTACACAACTATTATGATTTCTCACAGAACGTTGAATTTATTAAATGACCATTTATTATAATTTAATTCCCTTAATTGAATCAAATGCTTATAATTTTTTACATTCTTACCATTCCTTCCCATTATAAATTAATTAACGGATTTACAAATCTCTATCTTCCAAATATTAAATAACCAAACTGATTACAACCACTGTTCTTATCAAATTTTCATAAATTTGTTCAAATCCATACTCTTTTTCCATATAAATAAATTTTATGTTACTACTAGATTTTTTTTTATCCACTACAGCCATTAAATTTTTGCTATCTACACTTATTACATCTTTGTATTAATGAATCCCATTCAAGTTAATATTAATATTAATATTCACAAATTCAACATTTATATGTTTCTTAAAATTAACTTTCAACCAAATGTGCCAATTTACATTTCATTTCTATTCAATATATATTCATTTTATTCCGTTCATTCGGGTACTGCATTGAAATATATTTATTCTCTAATACTAACGTTATTATCATTAAATTATGATTGGATTCCAAGTTTTTATTCAATACCTTGAACAATAACTTACATATTAACCAAATCCTTCTTCTACTTAATTCAAATTGGATTATGTTCCAATTCCTATAACCTAGGTCTTGAGTCACCATTTACATAATTAAATTTATCGTTTATTTCAATCTTCGTTTATAATTTAAAGTTCTACTAAACTAAATTACAAAACTTATGAACTTTAACAAATTTAATCCACCAATTAAATTTTTCTGATGTTTATATATTGCAATTAAATTCAGTTATTATTTCATTAATACCATTTTAATCAACTAATTATGACTTATAACCATAACACAAATCTTCGTTATTTCAATCTATGTCATATAAACATTTTAAATTATTTACCTTTAATTACAGTTACTAGCTAACCCCTACATTTACTCCCTTAAAAATCCTAAGACTTCTGTTTCAATTTAAATTAGATTAGAAAACATATCAAATTGACTCATTTAATATCATTGAATTTAACGGGTCGTTACACCATGTATACCTTCTCCTTTTCTTTTTAAAACGTGAATCCCTTCCTCCCTTTTGTTTTCAAATCTTCATATGGCCGAGCTGTGAAACTAAATCCCAAAATCAAATATGTCTATCTTTTATTTCCTTCAGACTAGTGTTCCCTTTCCTATCTCCTCGTTCAAAAATAAAATAAGTAGTAGCTTCAAATCTAACTGCCTCATCTTTTCAAAATTAAAATCTAATCCTCGCTTTGAAATTCAGAAATCAATTTCAAATCGCGGCCGAAGCTAGAGACACGGTGACGTTGAAGAATCATCGCGTGGGAAATCGAGCACGATGTCGCTCGGAGCAGTGGAGTATGGTTTCGCGAACTAGGGTTTTGGATCTGCCTTGTTTTAGCCATCGATGTGGATTTTGGGCCTTGAGTCGACTTCATGGTGGGCGAGGATTTCATGGTGGGTTCGGCCATAGCCGTCGCTGGTTAGGGCTTCGAGTGGGAATCAGGTAGTTGTGATAAGGCAGGCTCGAACTCGAAAGTGGAAACATCGGGTGCTTATGGTAGTAGGGTTTGCGAATGGAGGGTTCGTTCTGGTGGGTTCGTCGTGGTTGTGGTGGCAGTGCATGGTCGACAGAGGTAGCAGTTTTTACGATTTTATTTTTATTTATTTAACAATATATGTAAATCTGGAAAAAAAATTAACAAGTAGGATGTAAAACCTATTTGTCTAATACACACACACACACACACACACACACAGACACACATGAGCTGCATAGGTATGCATGCAGAGGAAGAATTTTGGAACCAGATTTTGTTTTTACATATATAAATATGTATATTAGAAAAGAAAAGTTTTTACAGTTTAGGAGATTTTTTTTAAATGTTGAAGGGTATTTATATAAATTAGATTTTTGAAAATCTATATAGGATATTTTTATAAGTGTGTGTGTGTATATATATATACACACAAATAATTTCAAAGGAAAATCAAAATACATATTCACATCTTTTAACTTACTCGTTATTCTAAAAATATTAATTTAGGGTTATTGATTTATTTAATAAGCTTATTTAGCTACTTAGTTACTAAAAATAATTTATCAATAGGAAAATTTAATTTAAAACCAAATTAATTGGTTTAAATTAAAAAAATAAATAATAATTGATTGTTCGACCAATTCAAATATTAATAAACCGTATGATGTTTGTACAGGTCCAAACATCATGGAGAAAATAGTCGGGATTGAAGAGAGTTGCACAACAAAAATAAAAGATGAGTTAATCTCACTCATCTGTGTTTTATTTAAATTTAAATGGTTAAATTTAAATAATTGGTTGCATGATTGGATTGATTTGATGTGCTATATTATATATCGTAGTATATATACAGTATATATTGGAGTGATTGATTTCCCACATTACATAGCGGATGAGACCCTATGCGCCGCATAATAGCGGATGATATTATATAAATCTCGTATACCACGATATTCCACCTCGAAGTTGATTTGATATTTTATATTGTTCTAACATCTGTGGGTGTTGGGAAACAGGTTGGAGGGATCCAACTGGATTCCTCAACATTTATTTAGATTATTTAATATCCTCTTTTACGGATATTAAATATCCTGAGATGAATTATATTGATAATTGAAAATGTTGGATGTTACAGGTTGATCAAATATATTTGGGTATGCTAAGTTATCAAAAATATAAAAATGGATTTTTGAAAAGAAAATAAAAGAGTGAATTTTTAAGTAAAATAATTATAGAAATTTGAATAAATTTAAGAATCAATTGGAAAAAAATAAAAGTGATTTTAAAATTCTAATAAATAAGTTCCGGGTATGAAAAGGAGATTTTGAATAAATAGAGAAATAATGAATTTTAAATTTAAGTGATGTTATATCAAGAGATAAAGAATTTATTTAAAAAATAAAGAAGAAATTTGGAAAATATGAAATTGGTATTTTCAAATAAAAAGATTTTAAATCATAATTAAGGAATAAAGTCTGAAATTAATGGATTTTGAAATAAATTGAGTAAGTAAAGAAATTTATTTCAAATGGAGTAATTTGGGAATCAACTTGAAAATTGATTTAAGTGTTTGAAATTGGGAATTTAAAGGAGAATGTGACTATGAAATTTATAAACTGGGTTTATAAAAGTGAAGTAATATATCAGTGGATATTTGAAGAATAAATTGACGATGGGAACTTATTAAGGGAATGAGTCAATTTGTTTAAAAACAAATAGTGATTTATTTTTAAAAGATGTGAAAGAGAAGCGCATTACCCTAGATAGCCAAGTACATTTTCAAAGAAATTTTTCAAGTATAAGTTTAAAGTTTAAAGTTGTTTTAAAAAGTATGTTTTAGAAAATTTACTATTTTTAAATGTTTAAATTTTAAAGTAAGTATTTTCAAATTTATTTAAGTAGTAATTATTTAAAGGTGACTTGGTATTATGTTTTAAAAAGCTAAAAATTTAGTTTTATATTTATTTAAGTAGCTTTATTTTAAATATTCTTAAGGTATATATCTCTGAATAAAAGTATTAAAGTAATTTTTAATTTAAATATTTTAAAGTATATTTTATAATAAAGTGTTTTTAAATTATTTTAAAAAGCTAAAGTTTTTGTGCTTGGTGTTTTAAGTGGAAATAAATATTTGAAAATTTATTTCATGAGAAAAGTGTGGTTTGAAAACAGTTTTCAAAAGGGATTGAAAGTGGAAATATATCTTGTGAAGATATTTTGGGGATAATAAATAATTTGGTTAAATTATTTATGTTTGATGGATGTTTGTGAATGTTAATTGATAGTTAAATAACCGACTATCAATATTGTACAATGCGTTGATCGTTTTGAAGAGACCGGGATCGGGATTTATTTCTAGAAAACCACTTCGATCCGGTTTGAACGTTTTCATTAGGAAGACGAGTTCGGAGTCGAAGATGGAGCAGTGAAACGATCTAAAAGGGTAACGCTTAGCCTCGAGCCTCATCAACCGGGAATGATTGAAAATCAGGGATTATGCAGCAAGGCTAGGTGGGTAGCGCCCATTAGGGTGAGGTCATCCATGTCTAGATGTCCCTTTTTGTTTTGGCTTAGTGGTGCGGTTGCTGATCCTAACCGTGTGTTGATCTTACTCGGGATTATCTAGTAAGGGGTAGTCCCGGACTTGTGTTGCAGGGGATTGGGAGCAATCCTCGGTACAGTGATTTAGGCTACGTACTATGACAGGTGGTACCCCAGTACCTAGTCATTAGTTGGAAATCCATTCTCCCTACGCGCCTGTACGGTTTTGATTGTGCCCAACTATTACTGAAATGTGAGATGCAAGCATTTCAGCTAGATTCTATTTTACTTTCTATAGACACTATTATAATATCAGAGGATTTTGATAAAAAGTGTTTTAGCTATCGCAAGGTAAAAACCCGAGATGTTTATTTGTGGCGTGGTCTTACGAGATGCTTTTGATTTTAAAGGATTTTGAAACTTTACTAATCAATTTGGGTGTGATTTCTCACGCTGGTATTCCAGACTGACTCGGGTGTTATTTAACTATAATGCTCGGGTCAGACTGAGTATTATAGAATACAGGATATGATGCTGTAGAGCCCAGGAGATGAGATGGATGGCGATAGGTACTTCCGTACTTGATTATTACTCCGCTGTGTATTCAGTTTTGAGGACAAGTTTATATGACCGTCCAGTTGTATGCTATTGATGTTGTTGAACTCTGATAATGTATGAATAAAACAGATATAGTTTTCTTTGCGTAAACATCTGTTATTATCTATTATATTTTATTCCGCTGCGATGGTAAGATTCTGATGTTGTTTCTATTTTCTTCTTCTACCTCTTCTTCTTTAACCCAAATGTTTCGTATTTCCATTCATTTTGAGTTGATTGATGGAGAATAGTGTCGACTCAAGGGGTACGGAACTGCGGGTCATCACAATTTGTGTGCAATTAAGTCCGTAAGGCACTTAATGGAGGATGGATTTCATACAATGACAAGGCACCACGGTACCACCTATCATAGTACACCTCTAGAAAATGTACCGAGGGCCACGCCTAGACCCCTACCAATATAGAACCGGCCTACCCCATGCTGGATAGTACCGAATATGTCATCACCTATGTTGCTTTGCAACCTTTTTCCTCGAGCTTGCAACATACATACATATATTCATAGATACTGATCTAGAAGGGTGATGACATACCCAAATGGATGCGACCCACATAGCCCTGCCGCATATCCCATGCTTTAGTCATTCCCGGGTGTGAAGCTTGAGGCTACATTTTACCTTTTATATAGAAATCCTACTTTGAATGCTAACACCGCCTTCTAGGCAATAATGCAGTGCTAGCATTCATCTATACAAGTTGTTCAGGATATGAACAAAATGAAGGAAGAAATTCTACTACATCATCGGGATATGCAGCAAGTAGCCTTTGCATTTCAAAGAACTCCGTCTTCAATTCCTTCATCTTCAAGATGACTTCAACTCGAATGCTTATGTCTATTCGAAGTAGTCTTGGATGATACATCCAATCGTGGTCTCTTCGAACCAACAACGATAGTTTCAAAACTTTCCGAGATTTGAAAGTCAATTATTTAACTATCAAATAAACAAACAAGCAAACTAGAGATTTAATTCCATGTGGAAACCAACACTGGTTAAGCACATAAGCAACCACTAAGCCTTTATAATTAATCCTTTCATTAATTGAAATTTCTTTCAATTTTGTATTAAATACATTTTACAAAAGATATATTCACAAACTCTCTCTATTCTTTTCAATACTAGAAAAATGTTTATATGCATATCTCAACTGCAGAAGTATACTTACAGAACATTTCACTTGCAACATTCAGAAACTTCTCTATATACTTATATATCAATAGTGTAAGTATATTCACAAAACACGACATTTCTAATACTTAGAAAATGTATCCATATACTTATCTCAATGATATAATTATATTCACATATCTTAAGTAAGGTTTCATTTCCAAAATCATATTTAACTAGGTTAAAAACAAATGTCATTTAAAACATTGGTAACAATATACCCAAAACACTTTTGGTGTTAAGTATGAAAGAACGCTTCCCATATCGCAGTAATTAAAAATGGTCATTTATGGAAATCAGATTTCATTATTTTTATAAAAATTATTTTTATAAATCCCTTTTATAAAATTCCTTTATAAAACGCCTTTCTATTTATAAAACTTTTCTATATTTATAACCCTTTACAAATCTCCAAATTTATTTATAACTCTTCTTTAAAACTCCTATTATATTTCTAAAATCCTTTTAAAACATTTGTCTAATATTTATAAATCCTTTTATAAATTCGTTCCTATTTATAAAACGTCTTTTATAAATCTCTAAAATTATTTATCATAAACCTTCAGTTATTAAGATAGAACCAAATACTTTTCCATAAAGCGATCATTCCATATATTCTTTTATTTATAAAATACTATTTATAAATCTATCTTTCTATACAACTTTTTATATAAAACATTTCACAAATATTTACCAAATTATTACTATCTTCTTTTAAGAACAAATCACTCTATTCTAAAAGATAAATTCCCCGTTTTTTCCTTTAAAATAAACATTCATTCGGTATTATATTAACTTTTCTATAAAATAAATACTCGCCGATATACTTTTAAAACTTTTTCATATAAATTAGAAGACTAATAAAAAGGTTGAAGTAAAATAGAGAAGTTCAAAACTCATTTTTCAAATTAAATATCACAGAAAACCCAAAAGTCAGATTTAAAATCATTCTTCGAATCAAAACCATTTACCAATCAAAACAGCGAACCATAGTATTTCAAAATACTAAAATGAGGTAAATAGTTATCATAGCAACTAGCCAACGCTAGCACTACCTTTACTACTAAAAAAGTTCTACTTATATATCAATGTCATGTCCAATATGACCAAAATATCAAGTTTTGTCATTCCACAATTTATACAACAGGTATATAACTAAAATTAAATCAATAATAATGAGGAATCCAAATTCCCCAACAAAATTCCTTAAATTTCCTTTTATATGTCACTCGCTTTTCAAAGTGGATATTCAACCAAATCAAAGTAATAAATCATTCAACCATAAAATTAATTGTTTATATCTACTATATAGCATATGATATTCAATCAAAGGTGAGTTAGCTTACCAAAATTCCAGCTAAAGCTCAAGCATTTCGGTATGATATAAAATCAAACAACGTTCGATTTTAGCTCAAAATTTCACTTGATCCGTACTCAGTGAAATCAACTCTAAGGCATAGATATCGCTCCAACGAGCGAAACACAAAAGACTACATCTCCATTCGACCTCGTATGAAGGAGATATTCATTTTATAAGATTTTGGATTTATACAATTTTAATTCATTAATTACAATTATCCACCTAAAACCCTTCTTCCCCATTCCACATCACTCCTCCCTGTACACGATAATAGTGCACGATCGTGCATTGATCCACCTTTTCTCCCTCGATCTACCATGAAATCCAACATCGAAAATTGCGATCGACTCCTTGTCGTGAGCTTTCTCCTCGACACCACCAAGTTGAACTCGATCGGCCCTAGAAGAATGCGACCTAGGCATGACCTTCCCTCGGGCACAAACGACGTGACTTCTAAACGACCACTAAACTACACCAAAACTTCACCAGCAAAGCTCCTCTTTAAGAGAAACCCATTACAACAAACGTCGTCACATAACTCCTCCCTGATAGCAAGTAAACCCAAAACCTAGTTCAATTTATCCACGTCGATCATGACCAATGTTCACCACACCTCATCAAACGCTATGGATTTGAAGCCCTAGTCTACATGAGTACAAAGAATCCAACTTTGTAATTTTGCATGGCCTGGATTACTTTCTTTTGAATTTTGAATATGGTGGCTTTAGTTTCTTTGTTCGCATGGAGAGAAAGTAGAAGAGTGAGAAGAGGGAAAGATGATGAGGAGAAGTTTAAGTGTTGAGTAATGTTTATTTTACAATTTTCGGCACTTCGCTACATAGAATTTCGTTCACGTACAAACTGTGAATGACAAAACAGGAATACGATCGCGCACAAAATGCAATAAGATCTCAAAACAACTTTAAAATACACTGGTTATCTTATTCTATGAAATTTCAAAAATACCAACATTTACTGTAAAATACATCGATTAAATATTTTTCCAATTAAAAATTATGGAAAAATCCTATAAATTCATTTAAAAATACACCATTGAAAATCGGTTGTTTTATTAACAATTGATTTTCTTATTATTTATCAAATTATAATATTTAGATAAATTAAATATTCCCATTCGAAAAGTTAATAATTTCCAATCGTTACATTCTTCTTCCTTAAAAGAATTTCGTCCGCTGAAATTCCCAAAGGAAGAAAAATGTCTTCACACACTTAACCTTTTAAAATCTCTTAATTTAAAATGAGTTGTTAAAATTTTACAGTTCCATATGTTACGAAAAATTTCAACAACACCCTCCTTACGTAGCTCGATCCGGACTTGCCACAACTGGCCCAAATCAACCAAGAAAAGAAAAGCTCAAAAGTGGCCTCACATATTTAGGGCATAAAATCATCAACATCAATATATACTTATCTTAAAATGCACGTATGTCATATAGCAAACACACCCGTCAAGTAATAAACGTATACAATTTGTCAAGCAAGCTAACTCCACTCATGAAACCAAAAGTAATTTACAAGCCTTTTCTTCCACGTACCTACATCTCCCTTTCATAACCAAAAAGTGGGTTAAACACAAAAACTAAAACAAGATAATATATTAAAGCTCGTACGATGTACATATATCATTCGTACACAATATCAAATATGATCACTCGCTCGATCACACAATTTCACTTCCAAACTAGTATCGCTCACTCGACTTCCCTAGGGCAGACTCCGATCAGGTTCCTTGATTAGAAACATTCGTTCTCCTTGCTTAGCCATATACTATGATAGAAAACTTCAGAATCATATCAAAAATCAGTATCAACTGCTCTCAAGAATTGAGTGCAAAATTCTTGTTTGGATTGGTGTAAATCACCTCGAAATCATGTACTCGAATCTAGATCATTGAAAATATATCAAAGTTAATAATAGTCAATGGTTTATAAATATAAACTGTAGATTCGAATGGTTTAGGGGCATTTACTCGAATCTAGAATGGTTTAGAAATATAAACTGTAGATTCTAGAATCCTAGGCAATGAATGATAATAACTGAATATTAACTACCCAAACAATGAATGATAATAACTGAATATTATCATTTCCTAATAGAAAAACATGTCATAAATAAATAAATAAATTTCAATAAATTATTATTTATATTTAAAAACTAATCCTAGGCAAAATTATTTTGTTTACCAATTTCAAAACAATACTGTATCGGTGTGCCTTGTAAATGTTTAGAAACCCTTATCGATGTAGTTGTATCTTCTGTATCGACCAAAATTCATAAACCGCTCAACAGTAAATCAACACACTATAAAAAAAATCGTACCAACAAATATGCATTTCCATATATATATATACACACACACACACACACATACATATATATATACAGACACACGCACACTCTCAACTCATTCTAGGGTATCCCTTACCCTATCTCAAATGGGTCAACCCCGCCAAAGCCTAGGTGTTCGCTCGACCTAAGCTCTGATACCATACTTTAATGACCCTCCTTTTTGACCCTCAAAAGTATGCACCAACACATCTACGGTATTCATGTACCGAGCATCCAAGTACCAAAAAGATAGGTTGTTGGGTTGAAATAAAGTAAAGACAGAACAAAATCTCACACTGTAATGAGTAACAAATAATATACAACAGATCTTCGCAGAAGCATACATCAATCATAGTAAACTAACATATTATTGGCCTGGACAGTTATAACCACATGTCCTCACAAATGCTGATAAATACAAAACAACAAATGCAGTGGAAATAAAATATACATGAATACGTCTTAGAGGCATCTGGCTCACCTTTTGAAGCTCCAATGCTTTCAAAGCTAAATATGAAGATACACTCAGTCCGGCCCGATCAATATAAGAAAATAACGCTAGGATCAGTTCAATAAACCAGCATGAGAAACACAAACCATATGTATTTTAAATGTTATAAAACCTTTCAAAATAAAGCTATCTCGTTAGGCAACACCGCATATAAACACAAAAATGAATTTTTACCTTACGTTAACTAAAGAATTTCAAATAGAATATTCAGTGATATTATAATAGCGTCTAGGGTTTAAAATAAATATATAACATAGTTGAAACGTTTGCATCTCATGTTCCAATATATTTGGGCATTACTAAGTTCGTAAGGCACTTATTGTAGAATGAAATACATACAAATGATAAGGCATCGGGGTACCACCAGTCACAGTACACTTCTTGAAAATATACAAAGATCCGCGCCAAAACCCCCCAACCAACACGTAACTGGCCTACCCTATACTAGATACTACCGATATGTCATCACCCCAGTTGCCTTGCAACCTTTTTCCTCTAGCTCGCAACATACATAAATTAATAGATACTGAACTAGAAGGGTGATGACATACCCTAATGGGTTCAAACCACATAGCCCTGCCGCATATCCTATGTTTTAGTCATTCTCGGGTGCAAGGCTTGAGGCTACGTTTTACTTTCTATATAGCAATCCCACTTGGAATTCCAACACTACCTTCTGGGCAACAATGCAATGCTAGCATTCATCCATACAAGTTGTTCAGGATATGAACAAACCAAAGCCACTGCTTCTACTACATTCTCGGGATTAGCAGCAAGTAGTCCTTGTACTTCAAAGAACCCTGTCTTCGATTCCTTCATCTTCAAGACGACTTCAATTCAAATGCTTATGTGGTTTGGGACTTGTTTTCGAACACTATATCTTATCCTGGTCTCTTCGAGCGAACAATGATAGTTTTACAACTGGCCAAGATTTGATAGCCGATTACTTAACTATCAAATAAACAAACAATCAAACCAGATATTTAATTCCAAATGCAAACCAACATTGGTTAAGCACATAAGAAACTATTAAGCCTTTTCAATTAATCCTTTCATTTATTAAAATCTCCTTTCAAATATTTGTATTAAAATACCTTTTACAAAAGATATATTCACAAAACATCTATACTCTTTTCAGTACTTGAAAAATATGCATATACTTATCTCAGCTGTATAAGTATACTCACAAAGCATTTCAGTTTCAATACTTAAAAAATACCTCCATGTACTTACATCAACAATATAAGTATATTCACAAAACACTGCATTTCCAACACTTAGAAAAGGTACCCATATACTTATTTCAATGGCATGAGTATCTTAACGTATATTATGAAATATTTCATTTCCAAAACCATGCCTACTTGGGTGAAAACAAATGTCATTCAAAACATTGATAAAAATAAACCCAAAACACTTTTGGTGTTAAGTATGAAAGATTACTTCCCATACCACCATAATTTAAAATGATTATTTATGGAAATCGGTTTTCATTCTTATTGTAAAAATATTTTTATAAATCCCTTTTATATATTAAACTCCTTTTATAAATGTCCAAGTTTATTTATAACTCTTTTATAAAACACCTTTTATATTCATAAAATCTTTTTAATTTTTTTTCATATTTATAAAATCATTTTATAAATTCATTCCTATTTATAAAACACTTTTATAAATCTCTAAAATTATTTATCACAAACCCATAGTTATCCAGATAGAACCAAATACGTCTCCATAAAACGACCATTTCATACATTACTATAAATAAACAAATGTGATTTATTATACTAAGTTAAAAATGATATAATTTCCCTTTTTATAAAATACCATTTATAAATCTATTCTTTTATTTATAAATCTATATTTCTATACGATTTTTTATATAAAACGTTTCACAAATATTTATTTCAAAATATTATTTCTTTTAAGAACAAAATACTTAATTATAAAAGAAAAATTCCTCCTTTTCCTTTAAAATAAACATTGATTATTATATTAACTTTTCTATAAAATAAAAATGTTGAAGTAAAATAGAGAAGTTCAAAACTCATTTTTAAATAAAATATCATAAAAATCCCAAAAGTCAGATTTAAAATTATTCTCCGAATCAAAATCATTCTACAATCAAAACAATAAAACATAGTATTTATAAATACCAAAATGAGGCCAATAATAACCACAGTAATTAACCAACGTACTATTACTTTTATTGTTAAAAAGGTTCAACTTTTAACATATATCAATACCACATCCAATATAGCCAAACTACCAAGTTTTGACATTCCATAATTTATATAACAAATATATAGCTAAAATTAAATAAATAATAAGGAGGAATTTGGATTCCCTTACAAAATTTCCTGAATTTCATTTTATATGTCACTCGCTTTTCAAAGCGGATATTCAACCAAATCAAATGAATAAATCATCGAAGTACAAAAACAATTGTTTATATCTACTACATATTATCTAAGGTCACTAATGAAAATATTTGCATCAAAAATGGTCATAAACACCTTATATAAGTGAAAGCATCAATGTCCAATATTTAGATCCAAACAAAGAAATATAAATTCACATATCACAGAGTAGATTGTAGAAAAGTAAATGAGCATGCAAGTTTTATAGTGGTTCGACAAACTCTGACCTACGTCTACTCCAATAATCTTTAATTTATACTGTAAGATTACATTTATAGCTACTTTTGCCTTAGAAAATTAATGGAGAAAATATAAGAAGTGATGAATGAGAGCCGCCAAATAAAGTGCCTTGTAACGAGCCAAGTCTGCTGTATTTATAGGTGAAGACGTGCATAGCTCGGGCTGAAATTTCGATAGAGGAACCACCACACGCATATGACCCAACCCATAAAATATAGGATCGATCGGACACTGAAAAATAATTTAGGCCAATCATTCCATAATAACTTCAATGGTGCTGCTATCGTTTTTATGGGGTCCCTCGTGACTTTTGTCCTTGCTCCTAAAATATGGCGCCATTCTGACTTACTGTTCGTGAGATATCGACCAATCTTCATTGTTTTGAATAGAAATTGGATCATAGGGGATCATTCCATGCTTCATCCTTTTGAGTTGCAATCTATCATGTGGGTTTCCCATGATGTTAGCTACTTGCTTTTCAAATTTCAAGCAATTCTGATGCACCGTTAGTGAGATATTTTGTTTTCTGTAAAACTATGGATCGTTATGCCGATCTGTACAATCGGCCTCTTTTTCAAGGTTTAATCCGTTTATGATGTGATCAATCATAGTATGCTCCATGATCTAAGATACTTTATCTCCAAATTATGTGCAATTCTGACACACCGTTTGTGAGATATCGCATTTTCCATAAAACTATGGATCGTTATGCTAATTTGTATGATCGTTCCAATAACGATCGGGCACTTTTCCAATATTTTCTCCTTTTGAACTGCAATCGATCATGAGTATGCTCCATGATGTAAGTTACTAGCTCTTTAAATTTCATGCAATTATGACGAAGCATTTATGAGATATCGCATTTTTCATAAAACTATGGATTGTTATGTTGATTTGTACAATTTTTCTAGTAATGATGGGCCTCTTTTCAAGATTTCATCCTTTTGAGCTGCGATCGTATGTGTTCCTCATGATTTTAGCTACTTGATCTCCAAATTTCGTGCAATTTCAATGTATCGTTTATGAGATATCGCGTTTTCCGTGAAACTTTTGGCTGATTTGTACGATCGTTCCAATAATGATTGGTCTATTTTTCCAAGATTTGGAAGTTTTTTCATGCGATCATTTTTATGGGCACCACCCTTTAATGTATTGGTGCTCTGAAAGTGTCGAGTGCATTGGCTTTGTAGATTTTCAGTTATTGATCGATCTTCGTCAATTTACGTTGTTTTATGGATCATTCCCAATCGATCCATATAAATTCTTCTTTTATTGATCGATCTTCGTCAATTTACGTTGTTTTATGGATCATTCCCAATCGATCCATATAAATTCTTCTTTTTCCCATAACTCGAGCATACGAACTCCAATTGACTTGAAATTTGAAACGTGTCCTCATGGGGACTTCCTTATTACTTCATATTGATTGTATCTGGTTCAAATCTGCCAAACTGTTGTCCAATAATTCTAAATATCATCGATTTCCAAGCCTGATAACCATCTCTCTGGGCTTCCTGCCTTAATGATCACAGAAGTCGCTTAACTAACTTTTATGATATACTACTTGGTTAAAAGATGGTATAACATTTTCCCCCCAGAACATGTCTTGCAATAGGAAGGCGTGTTTTCAATTTCCTTAAGTTCAATGTTCATAATCGGTTGATGACCTAAGAACAAATCAGTGATCTTTTGTGATTGTTAGTAATAACCATTCGAAAACGTTAATCAAATTCATAGTCCGAGGAAGATGATGATCGCATGGGATCGAGTGTCTGTTCGAAGTGAAATGCGATCATTCAAGATCGAATGCCTGTTTGAGGAAGTGTGATCGTTCGAGATCGAGTGCCTATTCAAGGCGTAATGTGATTGCTCGAGATCGAGTGCATGTTCAAGGCCAAATGTGGTCGTTCGAATTCGTGTACCCATTCGAGGAGAAATGTAATCGTTCGAGATTGAGTGCCCGTTAAAGGCATAATATGATCGTTTGGGATTGAGTGCCCGTTCAAGGCGTAATGTGACCGTTCGAGTGCCCATTCAAGGCGTAATGTGATCGTTTGAGATCGAGTGCCCGTTCATGGCGTAATGTGATCGTTTGAGATCAAGCGCCTATTCAAGGTGATGTGATCGTTCGAAATCAGGTGTCATTCATGGAAAAATGTGATCATTAGGGAACGAGTGTTGTTCAAGGTGAAATATGGTCATTTGAGATCGAGTGACGTCCGAGACAAAATATGATCTTTCAAGATCGACTATCATTTGAGACGAAATGCTTGTTTTTCACATTCAAGTGAGTTCCGGAATCATTTGTTATGGAGGTTTATCACCATCTCAAAGCATACCTAGGGACCGGTCTCGATCCTATACATGTATGACTTATCTTTTTTAATGTGGAGTTTCTTTTACTTTATGCCATCCCAATCAAGAGATGACGACCTATGCCCTTAAGCCGGCTCACTCCAATTTATGGCAGATGATAGCAACTTCTATTCCATCACCTTTATCTGATTCCTTCTAGAGTCAATTAGATCCATTCCACCAGTTCCATGGGAAGCAGTGTTGATCCATACTCATTGCCTGGGGTTTGCCCATGGTTTCTTTAATCAATATCCAAGTCTTCTAATTTCCGCTTCAAGTTCTAGAATCTAATTTCCAGCTATTCCAGCATCCATAAGTGGTCTTCGATCATCATTTCCATCTTGCCCCTCGAGTCTGCTAGGGAATCCCAGATTATCCTCTTCTAGATGCGCATCCAAGTCCTGACTGACACCAAACTTCTCAGCATTGTCCAACACCCCACCTGGGATCGATCCAGCATAACCCGAAGGCATGTTCCTAAGTCTAGGATGATCAGCATGGATCGTTCTAGAACGATCAGTATTGATCTTTACGTGTCAGCCAGGGACTATCCCCGACTATACCATTCCATCCAGTTGTTTGTTAGCTTCATTTCCTTAGTCCTGATTCTGATTTTCCTCAGCTCCTGCCGCTCCAACTCCATGATCCATATTTTCAACGTTTCCTCTACTCCATTTCCTCAATTTTTTGCTCTAGCTTATCCCATCTGTCCGAGGACATTCTGGATCATCTCCTCGTCCCTTTAGCATCCTCTCCTGCATAGCATCCACCATTGTTCCCATTTCATCTATGGTGATGTAGATAGATGTCTGATTTGCTCCAGCTCCAGAAGAAACCTCCTAACTCCATCCAAGATGGCTCCTATCCGCTAATGGCCTCCTTGTTGATTTCCTAGCCATTGCTTCCTAGATCTAAGTATCCAAACTTCCTAATCCAAGATCCTACTTCCAAATCCATAGGTGCAAGTCCTTCTTAGTGAAAGCACCAAAATATTTGCACCAAAAATAGTTACAAATACCTTGCTATAAGTGAAAGCATCAATGTCCAATATTTTGATCCAAATAGAGAAATATAGATTCGCAAACCATATAATAGATTGTAGAAAAGTAAATGAACATGCAAGTTTATAGTGGTTCAGCAAACTCCGGTCTACGTCCACTCCAATAATCTTTTATTTATACTGTAAGATTATAAGTATAGTTTTTTGACTTATAAAATTAATGGAAAAAGGGATAAGAAGTGATGAAGGAGAGCTAGCTGAAAAGAGTCCCTTGCAATGAGCCAAGTCCGTTGTATTTATAGGTGAAGACATGCATTGATCGGGCTGAAATTTTGGCAGAAGAACCTCCACGCCCATACGACCTGATGCAAAAAAAATTGGGATCGATTAAATACCAAAAATAATTTAGGATGAACATTCCATACAAACTCAAAAGGAGCTGTGACCTTTTTTATGGAGTTGCTCGTGCATCAAGTCCTTGCTTCCAAAGTTTCACGCTATTTCGACTTACCGTTTGTGAGATATCTATCGGTCTTCTTGTTTTGACTAAAAATTAGATCATAGGTGATCATTCATGCTTCATCCATTTAAACTACAAATAATCATGTGAGTTCCCCATGATGTTAGTTACTTTCTCTCCAAATTTCATGCAATTCAACGTATAGTTTGTGAGATATCGCATTTTCCGTAAAACAATGGATCGTTATGCTGATCTGTACGATTTTTCCGATAATAATCGGTCACCTTTCCATGTTGTCATCCTTTTGAGCTGCAATCTTAGGGGTTCTCCATGATGTAAGCTACTTTCTCTCTAAATTTTATGCAATTCCGACGTACCTTTTTATGAGATATCGCATTTTTCGTAAAACTATGGATCGTTACGCTGATTTGTATGATCGTTCCAATAATGATCATCCTCTTTTCCAAGATTACATATTTTTGAGCTGCGAATGATTTTGGGGATACTCCATGATCTAAGTTACTAGCTCTTCAAATTTTGTGCAATTCCGACTTACCATTTGTGAGACATCGCATTTTCCGTAAAACTATGGATTGTTATGCTGATTTGTACGATCGTTCCAATAACAATCAGCCACTTTTCCAAGATTTTATCCTCTTGATCTGTGATCTATCACGTAAGTTTTTTACAATTTTAGATACTTTCTCTCCAAATTTCGTACAATTCCGATGTATCGTTTGTGAGATATCGTGTTTTCCATGATGCTATGGATCGTTCTGGTTGATTTATACGATCTTTGCAATAACGATCGGCCTCTTTTTCCAAGAATTGGGAATTTAATCTTGCGATCATTTTTGTGGGCTCTACTCTTCAATGTATTAATGTTCTAAAATTTTCAAGTGCATTGACTTTGTATATTTTGAGATATTGATTGATTTTCGTCGATTTACACTGTTTTATGGATCGTTCCTGAACGATCCATATAGATTCTTCCTTTGCCCATAACTCGAGCATACGAACTCCGATTGATTTGAAATTTGAAATGTGGCTTCATGGGGCCTTCCTTATCACTTCATATCAATTACATCTTGGTTGGAACTTGTTCCTAATCCACCCAACTATTATCCGTAGTTCCAAATATCATCGATTTGCGAGTCTGATAACCGTCTCTCCGGGCTTCCCTCCTTGTTGATCACATAAGCCATTTAGTCAACTTTTGTGATATACAACCTAGTCAAAAGATGGTATAATACTATTCAATAATTGACTATTATCGAATTGTTATAGGTTTCCTATGTCGAACCATTTTCCATGACGTACTTCCGTACCATTTACTTGGCTACTCCAAAACTTGTATTTTCCTTCTAGTTTTCCATGAGCTGTTTTTGGATCCTCTTTCCTTATTGACTTGGACTTGTGATTGAATGACGCTGCCCATATTAATGATGTTCCATTTATTTCCATATTCCTTAACGTCTTCCCATATCTATCATGCTGTGGACGGAAATGCCTACAACACCCTCAATTATTTTTCTAGAAAAACCGAGAAAGTGCCTTAGTGAGCGTGTCTATAGTTCTATTATTTTTCATTTACTTTTCGGTTATACTTCTCCATCACTAACTAGTTTTATCATGTGCTAATTACGAAGAACATATCTCGATCTCTTATCGAGCTATCGGTTCATATTGCAACTATATTGCGTCATTGCTGACATAATACGTTATTGGACCTTCAATGGTAGGAACTGGTCCTAACTTTCTTATAAATTTGCACATGTATAATGCTTCATTGCAGAACTATTCAAGATAATGTACTAATCCCTTATGGTAGAATTTTCCACAAACCTCTCGTTTGAAATATTTCCAACTTGAATCCCCTTTATCAAAGGTAAACATGAATTTAAGATTGACTTACTATTATCGATTCCATTTGTGAAGTTTGAGTTCAAATACTTCTTTATAAGGAGCTCATTATTTCCATAAATAATTTTCTAGTATTTCGTTCATAATTTAGAATACACATAATTGTCATTCAGTGACTTTAACTCATATTTATATAGATCATCTCATCATTAAATTAACAGTGGTTACGATCATATGATTTGTTTGATGGTCATATGAAATTGCTTCACAATTATGTTATAGGGCTATTAACTATTGGGGTTTTCCCTTTTTAATTTTGTATGTCAGAACTAAAAGTGTGATGCGATTTTATTTTGTACACTGCTATAAATTTGCAGTTTTCTAATGGACTTTTGGCATCGTTATTGCATTGCTAATCTAATTAGAGACTATGGAAAAAAATCATCACTAAAACATTAGAGGTTCCATTGTGATGCTAATTTAGTGATGCGTAGTGATACCGGTAATTTTTTTGATACCAAAGAGATGTTGATATTCTAATGCATTGGAACCTATGCATACAACGGCGTTCAAGCTTTCAATGAAATCATGTGGGCTTATGAGTTTAAAATTGGAGAAGATGTATTAAATTCCAGCTAATATGTCAGTTGTATAAAAGTATGCGTAAGAAACCATCATATGATAAGATATTTATCATTTTGCTTTACTTGTTTAATTACTCACATTCTAAAATAATAACTTTGAAATAATTCATTTAGGTTTGGGATTTACATAGTTGATGGATTCGGTATGTGCAAATCAAAATTCTTTAGTAAAGGAAAGAAGATCAAAAAAGACTGTAATCCATTATTGAGCTTAAACATTGAATTTTATTAAAACCAGTTAAGACTTTTTCACTTACATAATCCATGAATCAGTACATACCACATATTTGAGTAGAAATCAATGATTCACCAATACTTCATAGCACTTAATTCTTCAAGATACTCAACTCCAATGGATTAACAAACATAATGTCATTCCAAAAAATAAGGTATCATCATTAATAAGGCAACAAATGATTTTATATATATATATATATATAGGGCTGTCAATGGGTCGGGTCGGGTCGGGTTTGGTTTGGGTCGGGTTGATTTTAAATGGGTCGGGTCAACCCGTTTATTAAACGGGTCGAAAAAGCTCAACCCGAACCCGACCCGTTTATAAACGGGTTGACCCGACCCAACCCATGTAACCCGATTATAAACGGGTCGGGTCGGGTCGGGTCGTAAATGGGTCAGGTCAACCCGTATAACTTGTAAATGGGTCGTAAACGGGTCGGGTCAACCCGTATAAGGTATAATTGGGTCGTAAATGGGTCGGAATGGGTCGTAAACGGGTCGGGTCAACCCGTATAACCCGTATAAGGTACAAACGGGTCATAAACGGATCGGAGCGGGTCGTAAACGGGTCAGCTCAACCTATGTACTGTATTAACGGGTTGTTAACGGGTCAGTTTCGGATTAGCGGGTCAACCCGAACCCTACCTGTTTATAAACGGGTCAAATTCGGGTTGACCCGAAAATGACCCGTCAATTAAATGGGTCGGGTTAACCTGCTAATTTCCGTGCGTGTTTCGGGTCGTGTTTCGGGTCGTGTAGGAAATTGACAGCCCTATATATATATAATATATATATATATGACATAATAAGCTGCTAATTTGAGTTTCAACTGCATTTCAAATAGCATGTTTTATTGTTATTAAAACAAAAGTTTCATATATCTAAACTAAATGATTGCATAAAGAAGTTGATATAGGTAAATCTAACTAACCAAGTCCTGCTATCAAACAAGCAGAATTAATGATCACATGAAGAAAAAGCTTGCGTGGGTTTTACATTAAAACCTTTGGTGGGTTATACTGCTACAGACAGAATTCAAGTGCAGTTTCTATGAATTTTTGTTACATTCATCATTGCTTCATAGGGATAAAAGTGCCTCCTAACATTCAAAATTCTTATGTAATATATGTAGTAATCTACTGAACCGAAAATGATTTCATTTGGTTGTTTCCTAATATTATGCGATCGTTTTAAACCAACAGACCTGCATTATTTTTATTTTTCGATCTCTCCTTCCTAATTATCTAAAAAGTTAAGCTCTAACCTATCAAATATTCTTTTCTACCTTTAGTTTTACATCATCAAAATAGTTGTGCCAATTTTCAAATATTTGTTGAACAAGTATCAGAGAAACATGAATATTATTATGGACTATAAATATATTATTTTCATAGAAATGAGAGTTTTCCGTTGATTCGGTGATTTTATATAGTTTTCTGTAAATACATACTCTTTGCTTAGTTGTATTTACATTGTGATCGAATATTGGTATGCAAAGCACGGGTTCGCACTCGTAAAAGTGAAGAATATGGGAAAAAGAAAGTGAAAGATACGTTATTATTTTTGATGCAAAAGATTAAATACCGAAAGAAGTACAATAGAAAACCTTCAAATCACCTCAATTTTATAAGGAGAATTAACCAAGGTTCAAGAACTTGATTACGGTCATTTGAAATTTTATTAGTTTCGATCAACTTTGGAAATTTTGGAAGTTTTGGTTTTTATTTTGGTTACGATCACGATATCAGATTTCTATATTTTTAATGAAAAATAATTATAAACGCCGTAAATAAAATACAAAATATAGCCTATAAAGCGATGATAATATAACATACAACACTATTACATCCAAAAACTATTTCTTGGAGTATATATGGATTGTTTTTTTTAGTTTTCTTTGTCATCTTATGTTGTATAATATGATGGATAAGCATATTGCATTTTCCCTGGGCCCATAAACGTCATCGTCATATTATCAAATGATGGTGATTCATTATTTTTTGTTATATACATTACTTGACTATTTTAATCACTCAAAATATCACTGTATGTTTCGTTTATTTTATAACAGGAATTACCACATACGTTGTTAGATGTAGAATGTATGTAGTTTGATGGATCATTCAAAGTATATGGATTATGGTGCTCATAATTATGTTAATGTCCATATTCAACATTTAAATTATTATCCCTTCGATTAGGATTGTTGCTCGCACCTCTTCTTCTTGAACATGTTTGAGTTGGTCTATGCAATTCAAGACTATCATTGGAACAAATACCATAATTACTTATTAAACCCATACAATTCCACCAACATTACAATGATCATCATTTGATGAGGCACACCTATTTTCATTGCTTTGACTCCTTGCTGTTCGTGTTGGTATATCATCAACAGAAGTAACTACGTTAGTCAATGTATAAGTTACCTAAGGATCATTGTCCAACAAGGGTGATTCAACTCAGCATTCTACTCTGTTAATGGATCCTATTCATGAAATATATAATCCAGATTGATCAAGTGATTTTCAATATCGTGGCGTTAGGAATTTTTTCTCTTAGTCTCATGTTGTAATGCATATATACCATTTTTTTTAGGTTTACCATTTTTATTCTATTCTTTAATTTTGTATGGATCATCAAAAATGTAGGCTGGTTTCTTTCGCAGTTTGAAGCAGAAGTTATTTGGCTTAAAATGTGCATTGCTAAACTAGTTAAATTTGAAGCACCCTCTATTTTAATTATTGACCACCATTGAGCAAGAAAACATGTCTTTATAGTTATATTGGCTTCTGCAGAACCAAAAGCTCCGATTTGCATACTATTTCTCTCCACCTGTTGATGTATAAGTTAATATTTTAATATGTCTTGAACGTTAAATGATTTTCATATATATTATGTATGTTAGTTTTACCTCTTTTCCAACTTTAATTTGTGCTACAATATCCGACACCATCATTTCAATGATTTTGGTAAATCCAGTTAATACTTCCATATCATTTTTTGCATCCCCATATTGAATGATAAAACTAAAAAAATAACCTATATGAAAAAAAGTGTACATATTATTGAAATGTTATGTATTTGACTATTTGTATGACGATAAGATAAAACAATTACATGCCGCATGAAGAGATTGACGTAATTCTCTTTTCCAGCTTTTGTCTATTATATCACACCATTTTTGGCATTGCCTTCCACCAATGTTTTTCTAATTGATTCTTTTTCTCGATCCATTACCTCTAAAGATATTCCATATCTACTTTGCTGTCACTATCCAGCATTCTTAGAACTTTCACTAATGGCTCAAAAACAAGGATAATTGAAGCAGCACCAGTCCAACAATCATTGTTCTAGATCAATGTATTGATAATGTTTTATTATTATTTTATCATTAGTATTGAGTCTATGAACTCTCAATATCCACTCTCTCGAAGTTATCATTCTTCTCAGGTTATCTTTGTGTTTATGAATAAAGTCTAGTGCAATGAAGTAGGTTGAAAACCATGTTATTGCCGGTCTAGTCCATTCTTTATTGTTAGTCTCTTCCTCATTATATATGAATTAGCACAGTGAGTGAGACAGCCATAACGGAATCGAAAATTGAAATTTATTACTAATTTGGAATTCCTTAAACTTGTCAAGTTTCATTCATTAGGTCTGGTATTTTATGTATATGGTTATACTACTAATTTGGACCCATTCATTATCACAATCTAGAAAATTAAAGCTCGGTCCAAACATTTAAATAAAAACTTAGGCTAGATAAAACCAGATAAAATCTATACTACTTTTATCCAAAGCTCACCTCTTTAGTATAACGAGCTGGAATTTCAAACACTTCCCATTTAAATATATAAATTATTTAAATATTTATATTTTTGATTAAATATGATAAAAGCAATTTAATAACCCTGTTAACCACCTTCTACGTAATAACCGATGATGGTGAAATTGTTTTAGAGAAATGTTTACAAAAATAAATAGTTTGAAGAAAAATAGATAATGTGACCGAAAATCGTTTTTTCGATAAACAGCTTTATACTCTATAGAAGTTGTTCGAGCTTGTTCTGCTTGCTTAGTATATTAATGTGTAATTATTATACAATTAAAAATATCTTAATAGTTTATGTTACCTAAAAGGAGGTGAGGGGACATGATAAGAAAGATATTTTGGAAAATGAGCATTTAAGGAAAGTCTTAAGAGTTAAGTAAGAGGTGTAAAGGTGAAATGATGTGCACATGGAGGAAGCATGTGGGGAGTGTTTTGGTCAGTTATTCTAGAGGCATTTGAGGTCAATCTCCACTTGTTAAGCACTTGTAACTTATCTTCATTGTTTCATTATATTTTAGCTAAGATTTTGAATGAAAATTTTTTTGTCTTCATAAGCTTCTTTCTTCTCCTTAATCTTTTAAACTCGTATCAAATCAACTCAAATCCCCATTAAACTTTAGCAAAGGCCTTACACCATCTTAAGAACATGGTTTAGCATCCCAAAAATTGAAGGAAGTTTAAGAAATTGAGCACCCCATCTTTGGCCATGAGCAATAAAGGAATGAGGAAGCATGGTTGAGCACTAAAGTGGAGCAAAATTTGGATCTTTGGAAGTTTGGTGCTGATAAGAAGTGGTTCTTTGATTCTTTGTACTTATGTTAGCATGGATTTAGGTGAGTTTACTCACCATTGACTGGATATATTGTTTTTATATGTGTTTGATTGTGAAATATAAAGTTAAAGTTAACTGATTAAAGTTATAGCTTTTGGACCCTGCTTGCTTTTGAAAGGAAATTAGTACTTTATATTGTATACCTTCAATTCTATGTTTGAAGCGACAATAGTCGCTATAAAGTGCACTTCACAAATCCCTTGTGTTTAACTTGTTCAAAATGATCATACATGAATATATTGTGGCATATTATAGCTTAGTTGTTCTCTACACATATTTTTGTGTATGGACCAAAAAGAATTGGTTTGGAAAGTTATAGAAATAAATAAACAAAGTTGTGAAATTTAGAAGCAAGAAGGTCATTATGGATGCCCTTTGAAAATGCCTTGTGTTTGAAAATTTTTAAAGTTAAATTTAAGAGAAATTATAAGGGGTTTTTTGCTATTTTAATAAGTAAAATATGTTTACTTAATGTTGCAAAAATATTAAGGTTTAATAAGTTATAGAACTTACTGAACGAAGTACCTAAATTTATAATGCAAATGGGCGTTGTATAAGCACTTTGAAAATACCTTGTTTTGGGAATTTGTATAATAAATTTGGAAGATATCCTTAGAGGTTTCTTCTCAAATTTTTTAATTAGTCTGAGTATACTACTTACTGCAAAATAATTTAATCAAAAATTATTGTATAAGTGGTTAAAACTGACCACAAAGATCGTGCATCATTTATGTTAATTCTCTATCCAGAACTTTAGATAGCAGTTTTAAGTGTTGTCTTTGGTCTACTACATCAATCCTGAGCTTGTTGCATTATTTGTTTTGAAAATTCAATGTTTTGACTAGTTTCTCGCGGTTTAAATGGTTTATAAATTATTATTTTAGTGAAATCTTTTTGGTGAATTCTACCAACATGGATTTGAGTATGAAAAAAGATTAAATGTTTAAGTTCATTTTTAATAGTTAAATATTAATTTTTTAAAGAAAATAGAACTTTAGAGAGCAGTCTATAAATGATGTTGTTTTCTTTATGAAAACTTTAAATGGTTTTATGTGTTTCAGAACGTTGGACAACACTTTTGTAAACATTGTACTATGTTGGTAAGGCTTTAAAACAGTTAAAATTGATATTAAAAAAAAAGTATTTTCTTACCACCTTTTTAGGAGTGTTTAATAATAGTAATTAGATTATTTTAAAAAAAGTTTTAGGAACGTTTATAAATTTCTAAAGTAAAAGGTTTTAAAATGTGAACATGTTTTTTATTGATTTTTGTTAAAATTCTAAAATGTATTATTTTTTAAATAATATTTTGTATAGATATTAACAACCTATTTATAAGTATTTTTACAGTATTTATATACATATATACGCATATACATATATACATATACATACACATATACATATACATACACATATACATATACATACACATATACATATACATATACATATATGCAAGTGGGGAAAGTAAGTGAAGTATTTCATAAAAGGATAAGTGGTTTGGGTTATACTACTTAGTTATAATGAATGGTTTTGCGAAGTTAATTAAAAGTATATTATCATGTTAATAAGTATACATAGGTCTTTAAAAAGAATGTTTTAAGGGTAACCTTAATCTAAATGGTTTCAAGTTTGTTGTGATAATGTGTTAATAACAATTGTCTTTAATCCTTTTGATTATACTTATGAATGTAATTATATCTTTGAAAAGAAAGTTTTAAAGATCATTATAAGTGAAATTGTTTTGTGTTTGTAGTACAATGTTTGAGTAATATTTGCCTTAAATCATTTGAAACATATTTTTAAATGTACTTTGATCTTTATAAAGGAGATTTCAAATACAATAACAAGTATGAAATCTTTAGGAAAAGATAGAAGAGGTAAAGATTTAACTTATGAAAAGAAGGGGTTTATAGTAACAATAGTTAAGCAACATTTGTTTTTAATTTGTTTGATTTTATTTTAACGTGAGAAATCTTGTTAATGATTTATGAATATACTAATACCATTTGAGATGAGTATATAAATACTTTATGAAGTATTAGAAACACTACAAATGAATAGGGAATAGTAGTAATTGATAGCCGAAGTTTTATTAGATAAAACGAGTTTTACCAATAAAATAGGTTTTAATTAATAAACAGTATTAATTAAATAAAAGGGAATTAGACGTCACTTATGTGACCTAATCTTGTTCTGTGTGTTTACTTATCCATGGAAAGTAATTAGTCATGTACTTAGCATTAAAAGCCGATGAAGTAGGCTTGTTCTATCTATGAGAGTTAAGATTGATATTCGAGTAGTTTGTAGAAGCAATAGTGCTCTAATCTACCGGCTTCACCCTTGATCGAGGGATTATGTGAGTTGAGAAGGTCAAAAAAGTAATAGGTATACGAGACTTTTTTCCATATGCGATCGTTCTCATTTTTGTTGAATTTGACCAAAATAGCTTAAGAAATATCTTGAAGAAACATTTGGGTTATACAGTGCTGTTATATTCGGTGATATTATATTGTAAGTATAAACTCGTCTTTCTCTTCTAGGACAAATGACAGGGAAATCCATATGGATAAGAGATGATCTCCATCCTATGTGTTGGCTATTATTTCTAAAAGAACCAGGGTTATGTTAACTAGAAATCTATCAATTTGTTTTGGAGCATATGACAAGCGGGGGAGTGCACTTATATGAGATAACTCAAAACAGTAACCACTTTAAAACCATATAAGTGATCTATGTTATGGAAACGGTTTTGAAGTGAAATTTATAGAGTTGCACTGTCTATCTTAATGTTAAGTCCAAAGGAGAGGTCAGCTTTAACATTTCGAACGATGTTATCATGTGGGACTGTCTATCTTGAGGGCGATCCTAAGAGAGTGGAAATCATTAGCCTTTGTCGGAGGATTTATGTTGGATTTAATGTGGAGATTCGAGATCTGTTCGAGATTCTTGAGTCCTTGTAGATATTCGTGATCTGTTCGAGATGTTGGAATCCACGGAGGTATTCTTGAACTTTTTAGATATTGGAATCCAAAGAGAGATTCAAGATATGTTCGAGTATGATAACTCATGCGATGGGATGCTAAACGTGACTTCACCATCGATGATGACAAAAATCAAAGCAGGGGGCATAACCAAGGAGTTTAGCTAACCCAAGGGTATATCATTCTGTATAAAGTGACGCTTTCGGATATGCATGCGAGGGCGTTGATACTTAGTGCTAAGTGATTGATCATGGACTAGCTATGTTTTCTTATAGTAT
Organism: Allium cepa; assembly: GCA_030765085.1. Classification (NCBI taxonomy): domain Eukaryota; kingdom Viridiplantae; phylum Streptophyta; class Magnoliopsida; order Asparagales; family Amaryllidaceae; genus Allium; species Allium cepa. The sequence goes on along the minus strand of CM060938.1, from coordinate 257,464,068 downwards.
ATTTTATCTAGAGATATACGCTGCTTAGATGGATATCGCGTATATCTCTGACCCTTACCATGAGGATCATTCTCGACGTACTGAGGGCACTTCTAACGAAAATCCATATATACATGTATGCGCCATAGTGGTATTGATTGTATACCTAATATCGTTATGGTGTACACGCGGCACAGCTATTTTCAAATTTATACCACACTCTAGACATTGTCTATCATATCGCCATATGTACTTATTAGATGGTATGGTCCTTCTGTGGGGAAAACCATTATGATGATTCGAATGGTCATAAAAGGTGTTGTTGCATTATTCAGATGTTTATTGAGTTTCCCACCGTAGAATTTTATCTGACTCCTGATTTTATTATTTTCCTCAATTCCTCGAGTGCTCTTTCAAGCAGTTTGAGAAAGGCAGGTTTTAGTTGTATATTCTTTGGAGCTTAGAAGATGAGCTGGATGTTTTCCTGCCGTCGTATTCTTATTTTCGCTACACTACTGTTATGTATGTATTAGCAATTATGAGGAGGTTTATTATAATTATCCAGACTAATGATAGTACTTAAGATTCTAACACTAAAATGCTTTGTATCTTATAATGAGTTTGTGCTGTCTTTTCGTATTATATGTTATCATTATGCTATGAGATTCTAATATTGTGTTCTTTCTACCTTGTTCTTTATCTTTTTTTTTCTTTTGTATTTACCCTAACAATTTTTCTTTCCAGCACTTGGGTACTCGACACATGAATACAATGGATGTACTGTTGTCAATATTTGGGAGTCGAAAAGGCAAGTCATTATAGCTGGTATCAGAGATGAAGGTTAAGAGAAAACCTTGGCTTTGATAGGGTATGACTCATTAGAGATAGGGTAAGAGACACCCTAAAATGATTTGAGAATATTATATATATGATAGCATGTAACGACCTGCCTTTTTGGACAGTTTAAATCAATGATCAAATACACATGTCGATTCCAAACCATTCAAAAGGGCAGATAGTTATTGGGGTAAATAAGAAAAGAAAAGAAAGAGAAATAAAGGAAATGAAACAACACAGAATCTCGCAGCGGAACGATAAAATATAATAGTCAAATAAACAGTTCATGAAGCTGTCTACTATACTTTGACAATTATTTATACAACATTTATCAGAGTTTATACATATACAACAGAACAATTAAATAATGCAGCAGATAACATGATGCAAGGGTAATAATAGTAATAGTATACCAAATCTTCGTCTTCGTCCTCCAGAATAGATCTTCAAAATCTGAAAACTCAGGATTGACCCGAGCGTAATGAAAAGACAAAACACTCGAGTCAGGACTAAATACCCTTATGAAAGTTAAATCAATCGTAAATAAATATGAGTGCAACGGCGTCGGAGATGTTTACGGGGTTTGACATCTCCTATCCAGTGTCAACGTGCGTGCAATAACTTAAGAGATGTTACGGGATTTTCCATCTCTCAATGATCCGTTAAACTATCTACTATGTAGTAATATACGCTAAGTAGATAATGCCTATCAGTAATATAAGTATCAAAATAGCGTTAAGGCGTTACCATAATCCCCCTTAACACATTTTATATTCCCAAAAGCATATACAAGACCGTAGTTTCCCCAAAACCGGAAGTCACCAGAGGGCAATCCATATACTCAAGGTAAAAATCAAAACGTAGTGGTCGCGAATAGGATAATCAGTATGACAAGGTACATGAGGCGATACCAACTAGGATACTAGTAGTTGCGTGATCCGGACTGATGTTGGGCATAGCCAGCAGCTACCCCAACACCGCGAAACAACACTCCGAAATCAAGGGGTGCACCCAAATCGAATCACAAATGTAATAGAAATGGTATCGAAGAAGTGTGTCCGCTAGAGGTGGCGAACCTCAATGGCCCGGCGCGGCTCCTGTTTTAGTCATGTCAGGGGTCATCCAATATCGTTCTCTTTCTTTAGTCTACGCGTTCACCAAACCATCCACTTCATTCTGGATCAACACTCCGCGTATAATAGTTATTAAAGTGGTTTTTGGTATCGATAGAGAGTATGTCCATATCCAATCCCGGTCTCTTTAATAACTACGTATTATTACACCGTTGGCTCTTTACATTTCAAATCGATACATAATTGATATCAAAATATCATATTCGCTTCAAAGATCAAATCCATTTCAGATATCATCGAATTCTTTCAAATGTAAGATTCTGTCCCAAAATCATTTTTTTTTTGCATCAATATCTCATTTCGATTTCAAAATCATTTCGAATTTCAATTTAGGCTGCAACTTCATTTAACCCAATTCGTATTTAAATTCAAGATTTAAATATAAACATTTCCCCTTATTGACCAGCTTAGAATTTTTGGAAAATAGTTTTAAGTAATTTAAAAGTAGTTTTAAATAATTAAATTAGTTAAAATACTTTAAAATCTTAAAATGGATTTGAAATAGATAAATTAGTTTAAAATAATTTAAATTGGGTTAAATAGATTAAAAATAGATTAAAATAGTTTAAGTATTCAAAATGGTTTATATAACAGAGTAATTTGGAAAACCAATTAAAACAGCTTCACAACCAATCCATTTCAATTATAACTTCCCAATCCAAATCAATTTCAATTTCCATTCTACCAATTCAATTTCGATTTCAATTCAAATCAATGTCAACTTTGACTTCAAATTAATTCACTTTTACGTTCACCTTTAATTTATTCAATTTCAATTTATGTCGATTTAGCTTGATTTTTCAAAATATCAATTTTAACACTTAACAAAATTATCTTTCAATATTCAAGTTTTAAAACCCAATTACAACATGGTTCAATTCCAAGCTCTATTTCAAAATATCTTTTTATGTCACTTTTACTTGGTAATATTCAAAGCTCAAATTTAACGTTCAATCTTTAAATCCAATAGATTTTCGAAATTCAATCATATCCCAAATTTTATTCTCAAAGTCTCAACTTAAATTTATTCAACAATTTCTTTTAACCAAAATTTTTATTTCAACATTCCAAACTCAATTTTTTTTCGATGAATTCAATTTCTATAAATCGATTTCTATTTATAACTTTTAAATCAAAACATTTAAATAAATTTCAAATCGACGATTTCAAAAATTATTAATTTAGCCAATTCGGTGTCCGTATATAATTTTCTATCCTATGGCCAAGTAATTATTTATTTCAATTAAATGTCAGGGATGAGTATATATTACTTAAATTAATCACAGTATCATATGTATGCATAACAGGATCTATATAAGCAAATAAACATCCAAACATTCAATTATCAACTAATAGCATCCATCAAAATACATCATCCAATAAACAATATAATTCATGGCAGTTTCATAGTTATCAATGTCAGGTAATTTATTCGCAATTCAATTTTAATTTCAATTTAACTGTCAATTTAATTTTTCAACGGTTAATTCAAATAACAAGCTATATGACAATTAAATTTATATCAAACAACGACAAATAAAATTCATAACACTTCATGATGTCAAATTAACTAGCATAAAGATATTTAGTACGATGTGAGCGTTATAACACTCACCTGATTTTTACGATTTTTAAATCAAATCGAACGACGTTCGATTTAACCCAAAATTTTCTCTAACTCCAAACAATTCCAATCCAATTCCATTGCGTAGTGCTCGACCAAACGAAGACAATGCAACTTGTTTCGTCGAAAACGGACCTCGCATCAACAAGTTATGATATTTTTAAGTTTACACAGATTTTTATATAAATTAATATAAACTTAAATTTTAAATTCTTACCCCACTATCATCACATCCATTGCCTCCCTATAGCAAAATCGTGGTCGCTGCTAGTATCATCTTCCCCCCAGGTATAAGCACGCGCGCACGAACCCAAAGAGGCCGAACTAGGGCTCCAAACGCACCACCATACGTTCACCGATATTCCATCACCACACCACCAACAGAACGGCCATCACCAACTCCACCTACGCCCAGAGCCATGGCGAGCTCGGTCAACTCCACCACCCTAGAGAGGCATGCGAAACCTGGCCATTCAAACGAGGATTGCAGACGATCCGTGGCCCCGATTCAGATCATAGCCGTTGGATGTGGAGTACTCGATGAGCTCTACCAAGTTGCAGTTGAAAACTTTTCGAAATAATCGATGGATTTGGAGAAATTTGAGGGAGAAGAGAAATGAATTTCGTCCCTTGGAATTATAAACGGCGGCGGCTGTAACAAACCCTAGTTTTTTTTTTTTTTGAGATAAAGGGGGGCTATTTATAGGAAACGGCAAATATTATTTATCCGGCTTTTCCAAACTCCGAATTTCGCGCGGTAACTGACGTTTCTAGGGTTTATCCCGCGTTACGGACACAATGGAACAAGTTTCGAAAGCTAATTCGATCATATGTGCGTGTTACGGCAATAAACGATCAATTTAAAATTAAATCGATTAAACCGATTTCTATGCGTTTTGGCTCGTCTCGGACAACCGGTAAACCCGATTGACTTGAAATTTGAAATCTTATAATAATATCACATTACGGATCCGATGAAACTGGTTTCTTCGAAATCCGAGACCGTTTGAAAAATGACTATTTTAACTCGTTAAATTAATATTAAAACAATTTCGATGCGTTTCGAGCTGCCACGGTCAAACGACAACTCCGATTGCTACGAAAATTGAAATACGATAATAACAAACTATTACGGATCCAATGGAGCTAGTTTCGTCCAATTCTGAGACTGTTCAAAAATTGGCTATTTTTCAATCGATAATTAAATATTAAAATATTCAATTTTCACAAATTTACTTTTAATTCGATTTTAAAAGTTCTACAACATCATTCTAACTTTAATATGATAAAATAAAATTTTACAAATCATTTTTACTCATATTAAACCCGTTATTCAATTATCCAATAAATTTCAATTTTAAAATATTATTAACTCTTATTAAAATCCCGATATAACCTACATTCACTTTGAAAACCAATTTGAATCATATTAAACCGAATTCCAATTATTCACTCTATTTTCATATATTAAATTTCAATATCAAATTAATCATATCGAATTCGAAATTTAATTATTCAAACATTTGTAATATTAAATTTAACAAATTTGATTGTTCTTAAATTACTATCCTTTGAAATATTCAAAACGAACATATAAAATTTAACTTTTGAAACGAATTAAAATTATAGAACAACTATTTCCATTATACGGTTATTCAATTCCCATTATTAAATTATTCAATAAATTCCAAATATTAAATTTAAACAATTTCGCTTATCCAATAATTCATTATCCTTTGAAATATTGAAATTGAACTTATAAGATTCAACCTTTAAAACCAATTCACAATTTAGAACACTATTTTCATTTTACAGTTATTCAATTATTCAATAAGTTTTAAATATTTAATTTAAACAATTTACCTGTTCAATATTCAATATTTGATTTTAAATAGATTTTACTTATCAATTAATTACTCTATTATACCCAATAAATTTCAACATTTATTATCTTATTCAACTATCGATTGCAAAGGCATTCACTAAGTAGCTTTTATTTTTCATTACTTGGATAGTTATTGCTGCAATTCATTCCAGTTATTATTATTTCAAACGAATTACAAAAAAATTTTCTAACCTTAAATCGCGAAAACTTATTAAATTAGCTATTTTAATTATCGAAAATATACGGGTCGTTACACTCTCCCCCACTCAAAACTTTTCGTCCCCGAAAAGGAAAAAGAAGGGAAAAGGAACTAAGTATAGAATTCAACCTTAGGTATATTTTATTCAAAATTATCCACTTATAAACAATGAAATTCCATTCATAAATCGTTACTACACTTCCACTAACTTACTCCGAACGACTTTCTAAACTTAAAAGTTAGTTTTCAAAACAAGTTATAAAAAATTTTAAAACTTGAAAAATTTTCTAACACCCGAATTTTACGGAAAATTTCGGCAGAGTCTCCTTTGCGCGGCTCGATCGGTACAACTACAAAACGCCTCTACGGGCCCCAAACCAACAAAAGAAAATCCAAAAGCCAAGTGGCTCATCAAAAATCACCAAATCCAATGATAAAATAAACATGTACCTTATATTTTTATTAGCGAGCATATACGAATAATATAGCGCAGAAGCGAGCTCCAAATGCGAAGCAAGCGCAATCCGCACCTACTAAACACTCAACAACTATGAGAAACATGCATATACGAAAATAATATCAATATACATCATATAGCAACATAACAACTACATGTGCCAACATAGCAAATGCAACAAAACAACAATTGCAACCATCAATCAACTATCATCCAACTACCATCCAACGAATCCATAACCCATCAATATAAATTCACTTCTCATTAATATTTATTGACTTGGTTTTCAATTTTAATCACAGTTGATTCGTTAACGTTGGATCTTACTAACATTCATTCTCAATTCAATTAGTTAACATTCACTAATTTATATTTACATTAGTTCACTTCAAATTTGAATCCAATTAATTTCTATTTAAATTCATTTAACTTCCAGTTTGATTTCAATGATTTATAGCTTTAAATTTTCACTTAATGAATTATATACAATCAACTAACAATCATATAACAATCAAATCATACCCAACATAACCAAGTTATTAATTTTACATTCCATTTGGTTTATCTCTTTTATATATATGTATATCCTGTTATAAAATTTTAAAAGAATCATTTTTTTTGGCATCTTAAATTTCCAATATTAACTTTAATTAAGTCCGTAAGCCGTACATATATCATCCGTGAGCAATATCAATCTAATCGCTTATTCGATCACACAATTTCACTTCCAAACTAGTATCGTTCACACGACTCTCTAGTGCGGACTCGGATTTGGTTCCTTGAATGGAAACTGTTACTCTCCTTGCATAGCCATATACCATGATAGAGAATTCCAGAATCAAATTAAAATCCATATCCAGGATTCGCCATCGAAAATCGAGTGAAAAATCCTAACTTGGATCGATATAAATCATCTCGAAATTTTGTGCTCGAATTTGGATCAAATCGTTATGCAAATAAAATAATATACGTACAATCTCACGCATACCTTCCAGTGGATTTCTATCCAATTTATCTATACCAAATTATTTTATTGACTTCTTTTTTTTTCCCAATTAATTATTCACAACCTATTATTCAGTTAGTATATTCATTTCTTTACATAGCATATTCTTTAACATTATCTTTTCTTAACATCATATCAAAGAATTTTCTTACTCAAGTTCATTTTAAACATTCCATGTGATTTAATTAAATTCAATTTCATTTCCAATTGATTCTTAGCTATAAGAAATTCCTTTATTTACATTTATTTCATTTTCATAATTTCAGTGAATACAAATTTATTCGTGGAACATTTATTAACGCAGAACATTTTATTAATCATCACTTTAATTTATAGTCATTCCATAAAAGCCTAACTTCTTATATATGACTTTTCTTAGTTTATAGTTATCTTAAAGGTTACAAATTTAATTTTCTTACAATCCTTTTGCAATTTATATTTATTTTCTATAACCAATTTACAAAGATATAATACGATTCATTTCTTAAGTTCACTTACTTGTTCCATTTATCCATTCATCATTCACGTTATATTTAAGTATATATAATTTTTATCACAACCAAATTTTTATTTATATACATTTTAATTCCGTTTGAGTTTTCCTTATTTGTATACTTCAATTATTTTCAAGTTCTATTTATTTATACAACTCATTACATATCCAAAACATCATTTCAACTTCTTAATATTTGGTAAGTCATATTATATGTTATCAGAATGCAAATTTGGTATTATACAAATTTATAGAATTTCATTTTACTTAATTAGAATGTTCACAAATTTAATTTGTTTAAATCCTCTTTACCTTTCAACTTTAAAGTTTTCCCAAAACAATAGCTTAGATATCTTAATCCTCTTATTTTATAAATTCTGGTTATTCACAATTTATTCAAATAATTTGAAAATCATTAATCAACAGAACTTAGAAATTTAAATGCCCGGTTCTTTTCAAATCGTTTGAAATAAATATATACACTTATATCTTTAATATAATAAATTCTTCCTTTGAAGTTTAAACCAAAACCCATTTACCTAAAATAATTTTGAAGATAAGCAAAGCTTCTTAGAAGTCTCCCCCACTTTGAGACTCGAAAATGAACGTCGATGATGCTGTGCAGTCATCACCGAAATTATTTTCCAGCGACATAAGAGAGGAGTACTAAATTCATTACTTTCTTTAAAAATCATTTCAAAATATTTCCATAAACTATTTTCAACAAATATTACCATATATTTCTTCAAAACTTTGGGAACCATTTTCAAAATCTCCAGGTCTTAAATTCAAATATTTTTTTCAATTTAATTCTATTTTTAATTCATAAGTCACCTTTATAAAATATTCTTATAGGATTTGCTTTCTTAAAACATCCCACATTATCATTGTTCATTTTGTAATTCACCTTATTTATTTAAATTACAATATCCGATTAATGTTAATAGCCAATATTTCATTTCCAACAACCAAATAAGCTAGATTGATCACAATAAATTTTGAAATAAATTCTTTATATACAAAATATAATTAGGGCAAAATTATTTCATTTACCCTATTTCAAAACAATACTATGTCGAATTGTTCTGTTTAAGTGTTTAGAGGTCCCTATCAATGACGTTAATTACTTGTATTGACCAGAATCCATAAGCCACTCAACAAATCAACCGACATAATATAAAACATTTTATATCACTAACAAATACGCTCTCTCATATATATATTCACTCAGCGACTCATCATAGGGTATAACTACCCTATTTATAAAGAGTCAGACCCCACGGAGCTAAGGTTATCGCTAAACCTAAGCTCTGATACCAACTGTAACGACCCGCCTTTTTGGACAGTTTAAATCGACGATCAAATACACATGTCGATTCCAAACCATTCAAAAGGGCAGATAGTTATTGGGGTAAATAAGAAAAGAAAAGAAAGAGAAATAAAGGAAATGAAACAACACAGAATCCCGCAGCGGAACGATAAAATATAATAGTCAAATAAACAGTTCATGAAGCTGTCTACTATACTTTGACAATTATTTATACAACATTTATCAGAGTTTATACATATACAACAGAACAATTAAATAATGCAGCAGATAACATGATGCAAGGGTAATAATAGTAATAGTATACCAAATCTTCGTCTTCGTCCTCCAGAATAGATCTTCAAAATCTGAAAACTCAGGACTGACCCGAGCGTAATGAAAAGACAAAACACTCGAGTCAGGACTAAATACCCTTATGAAAGTTAAATCAATCGTAAATAAATATGAGTGCAACGGCGTCGGAGATGTTTACGGGGTTTGACATCTCCTATCCAGTGTCAACGTGCGTGCAATAACTTAAGAGATGTTACGGGATTTTCCATCTCTCAATGATCCGTTAAACTATCTACTATGTAGTAATATACGCTAAGTAGATAATGCCTATCAGTAATATAAGTATCAAAATAGCGTTAAGGCGTTACCATAATCCCCCTTAACACATTTTATATTCCCAAAAGCATATACAAGACCGTAGTTTCCCCAAAACCGGAAGTCACCAGAGGGCAATCCATATACTCAAGGTACAAATCAAAACGTAGTGGTCGCGAATAGGATAATCAGTATGACAAGGTACATGAGGCGATACCAACTAGGATACTAGTAGTTGCGTGATCCGGACTGATGTTGGGCATAGCCAGCAGCTACCCCAACACCGCGAAACAACACTCCAAAATCAAGGGGTGCACCCAAATCGAATCACAAATGTAATAGAAATGGTATCGAAGAAGTGTGTCCGCTAGAGATGGCGAACCTCAATGGCCCGGCGCGGCTCCTGTTTTAGTCATGTCAGGGGTCATCCAATATCGTTCTCTTTTTTTAGTCTACGCGTTCACCAAACCATCCACTTCATTCTGGATCAACACTCCGCGTATAATAGTTATTAAAGTGGTTTTTGGTATCGACAGAGAGTATGTCCATATCCAATCCCGGTCTCTTTAATAACTACGTATTATTACATCGTTGGCTCTTTACATTTCAAATCGATACATAATTGATATCAAAATATCATATTCGCTTCAAAGATCAAATCCATTTCAGATATCATCGTATTCTTTCAAATGTAAGATTCTGTCCCAAAATCATTTTTTTTGCATCAATATCTCATTTCGATTTCAAAATCATTTCGAATTTCAATTTAGGCTGCAACTTCATTTAACCCAATTCGTATTTAAATTCAAGATTTAAATATAAACATTTCCCCTTATTGACCAGCTTAGAATTTTTGGAAAATAGTTTTAAGTAATTTAAAAGTAGTTTTAAATAATTAAATTAGTTAAAATACTTTAAAATCTTAAAATGGATTTGAAATAGATAAATTAGTTTAAAATAATTTAAATTGGGTTAAGTAGATTAAAAATAGACTAAAATAGTTTAAGTATTCAAAATGGTTTATATAACAGAGTAATTTGGAAAACCAATTAAAACAGCTTCACAACCAATCCATTTCAATTATAACTTCCCAATCCAAATCAATTTCAATTTCCATTCTACCAATTCAATTTCGATTTCAATTCAAATCAATGTCAACTTTGACTTCAAATTAATTCACTTTTACGTTCACCTTTAATTTATTCAATTTCAATTTATGTCGATTTAGCTTGATTTTCCAAAATATCAATTTTAACACTTAACAAAATTATCTTTCAATATTCAAGTTTTAAAACCCAATTACAACATGGTTCAATTCCAAGCTCTATTTCAAAATATCTTTTTATGTCACTTTTACTTGGTAATATTCAAAGCTCAAATTTAACGTTCAATCTTTAAATCCAATAGATTTTCGAAATTCAATCATATCCCAAATTTTATTCTCAAAGTCTCAACTTAAATTTATTCAACAATTTCTTTTAACCAAAATTTTTATTTCAACATTCCAAACTCAATTTTTTTTCGATGAATTCAATTTCTATAAATCGATTTCTATTTATAACTTTTAAATCAAAACATTTAAATAAATTTCAAATCGACGATTTCAAAAATTATTAATTTAGCCAATTCGGTGTCCGTATATAATTTTCTATCCTATGGCCAAGTAATTATTTATTTCAATTAAATGTCAGGGATGAGTATATATTACTTAAATTAATCACAGTATCATATGTATGCATAACAGGATCTATATAAGCAAATAAACATCCAAACATTCAATTATCAACTAATAGCATCCATCAAAATACATCATCCAATAAACAATATAATTCATGGCAGTTTCATAGTTATCAATGTCAGGTAATTTATTCGCAATTCAATTTTAATTTCAATTTAACTGTCAATTTAATTTTTCAACGGTTAATTCAAATAACAAGCTATATGACAATTAAATTTATATCAAACAACGACAAATAAAATTCATAACACTTCATGATGTCAAATTAACTAGCATAAAGATATTTAGTACGGTGTGAGCGTTATAACACTCACCTGATTTTTACGATTTTTAAATCAAATCGAACGACGTTCGATTTAACCTAAAATTTTCTCTAACTCCAAACGATTCCAATCCAGTTCCTTTGCGTAGTGCTCGACCAAACGAAGACAACGCAACTTGTTTCGTCGAAAACGGACCTCGCATCAACAAGTTATGATATTTTTAAGTTTACACAGATTTTTATATAAATTAATATAAACTTAAATTTTAAATTCTTACCCCACTATCATCACAGACGTTGCCTCCCTATAGCAAAATCGTGGCCGCTGCTAGTATCATCTTCCCCCCAGGTATAAGCATGCACGCACGAACCCAAAGAGGCCGAACTAGGGCTCCAAACGCACCACCATACGTTCGCCGATATTCCATCACCACACCACCAACAGAACGGCCATCACCAACTCCACCTACGCCCAGAGCCATGGCGAGCTCGGTCAACTCCACCACCCTAGAGAGGCGTGCGAAACCCGGCCATTCAAACGAGGATTGCAGACGATCCGTGGCCCCGATTCAGATCATAGCCGTTGGATGTGGAGTACTCGATGAGCTCTACCAAGTTGCAGTTGAAAACTTTTCGAAATAATCGATGGATTTGGAGAAATTTGAAGGAGAAGAGAAATGAATTTTGACCCTTGGAATTATAAACGGCGGCGGCTGTAACAAACCCTAGTTTTTTTTTTTTGAGATAAAGGGGGGCTATTTATAGGAAACGGCAAATATTATTTATCCGGCTTTTCCAAACTCCGAATTTCGCGCGGTAACTGACGTTTCTAGGGTTTATCCCGCGTTCCGGACACAATGGAACAAGTTTCGGAAGCTAATTCGATCATATGTGCGAGTTACGGCAATAAACGATCAATTTAAAATTAAATCGATTAAACCGATTTCTATGCGTTTTGGCTCGTCTCGGACAACCGGTAAACCCGATTGACTTGAAATTTAAAATCTTACAATAATATCACATTACGGATCCGATGAAACTGGTTTCGTCGAAATCTGAGACCGTTTGAAAAATGACTATTTTAACTCGTTAAATTAATATTAAAACAATTTCGATGCGTTTCGAGCTGCCACGGTCAAACGACAACTCCGATTGCTACGAAAATTGAAATACGATAATAACAAACTATTACGGATCCAATGGAGCTAGTTTCGTCCAATTCTGAGACTGTTCAAAAATTGGCTATTTTTCAATCGATAATTAAATATTAAAATATTCAATTTTCACAAATTTACTTTTAATTCGATTTTAAAAGTTCTACAACATCATTCTAACTTTAATATGATAAAATAAAATTTTACAAATCATTTTTACTCATATTAAACCCGTTATTCAATTATCCAATAAATTTCAATTTTAAAATATTATTAACTCTTATTAAAATCCCGATATAACCTACATTCACTTTGAAAACCAATTTGAATCATATTAAACCGAATTCCAATTATTCACTCTATTTTCGTATATTAAATTTCAGTATCAAATTAATCATATCAAATTCGAAATTTAATTATTCAAACATTTGTAATATTAAATTTAACAAATTTGATTATTCTTAAATTACTATCCTTTGAAATATTCAAAACGAACATATAAAATTTAACTTTTGAAACGAATTAAAATTATAGAACAACTATTTCCATTATACGGTTATTCAATTCCCATTATTAAATTATTCAATAAATTCCAAATATTAAATTTAAACAATTTCGCTTATCCAATAATTCATTATCCTTTGAAATATTGAAATTGAACTTATAAGATTCAACCTTTAAAACCAATTCACAATTTAGAACACTATTTTCATTTTACAGTTATTCAATTATTCAATAAGTTTTAAATATTTAATTTAAACAATTTACCTGTTCAATATTCAATATTTGATTTTAAATAGATTTTACTTATCAATTAATTACTCTATTATACCCAATGAATTTCAACATTTATTATCTTATTCAACTATCGATTGCAAAGGCATTCACTAAGTAGCTTTTATTTTTCATTACTTGGATAGTTATTGCTACAATTCATTCAAGTTATTATTATTTCAAACGAATTACAATTTTTTTTTCTAACCTTAAATCACAAAAACTTATTAAATTAGCTATTTTAATTATCGAAAATTTACGGGTCGTTACATAGCATATATGTATTTGTTATATATAAGTAATTTATATAGGTATAAAGCATAGTCTAGTCAATGCGAGGATTAATGATGTTCATTATTGTCCCTTATCGATTAGATAAGTTATGTTCGGGCAGTTTATGAGCCTTGATTATTGTTTGTTGATATTGATTTTTGCCCGACTAGTTATGATAATTTTACCTTATATTGCATGGGTTTGGTAGACATTATTTGTGGGTTCATTGAAACGAACACCTAGTGAATTGTTTTCACATTTGACTACAAGGAATTGGTGATAATGTTGGGTTGGAATTTTATTCTAATAAAAGAGGTTTAGTATAAATTTTCTAAGTGATTTTTATAAGAACGGTTTATAAAATATGATTTGTAAACAAAGAGGATTTAAACTGTTATCTTGAGAAACCAAATACCGATGTCTTTGAAAAAAAATTCAAAAAATATATTCAACAAATTGGTTTATGAAATTAAGATAATGATACTTAGTACTATTGTACGAAGTATTTGATATTGCTTTAAAAGTGATTTTGGTTATGTTCAAAAGGTATGATTTGGATGTACCGAACTCACTTCTATCGCTTAAAAATAATTCTTATGATGACTGCAGCATCATAGGCATTCATTTTTGGATTTCAAAGTGGGTAATGCTACAAGAATAGTTTGCCAAAGAGTAGTTTTGGGTAAAACAGATTTTTATTTAATCCTAAAAGCCTAATTTGATATACAAATGGTATATGTATATATTATTATTTTAGCATGATTTGGAATAAATAGTAGGTGTTTAGTTAAAGCTTTTCTTTAAAGAAAATTTATATGAACTTTCTATATAGAAAAGTTATATATGTATGCTAGGTAGTGGGGGTTCTAGTGGTAGTGACATAACCTACAACAAATGATGAAAATTTAAATGTTTTCCCTTTTAATAAATGTGTCTAATAAATAATTGGAACTTTGATAAGTTATTTTATGAACACTTTTATCCTAAGTATTAGGACAATACCATCATGTTTAATGTGTTGGTTGGTGGTTTTCATTTGTCAAAATGAAATAGAATTTTCGTTATTTTTGGACTATTGGAAACTTTTGAATCATTATAAAACTTGAAGCTAAGTGTTTTTATCAAAATATAAAAGTTGAGTGTTTGTAAGTCCTAAATTGGGAAGGTAGTAAGTTAAAATAAGTTTTGAATGTGTTCAAAATCTTTGTTAAGTAAATGTATTTGATGTTTTGCATATACTCTTAGGATGTAGTGGAGTACTGTACAAGTATGAACTTAAGTGAGGAATGTTTAATAAATAAAGATATGTCTTTATGAAACGATTCATAAATGAATTTACTGCTAGATGAGATACTATTTGTGAAAATAAGTGTGAGTAAAAGGTAATTATCATAGTTAAGAAACCAGTGAGATAGAATACGTAAGTTGTACAAATACATAAGTTTTACACATATAATTTTATTCGCATGATTATTCTTGATCCAAGATTTGAGTACAATATTTCAAGGTGATATACACTAGTTCGAACAAGGATTTTTCACTTGATTCTTAATGGCGAACACTTGTTATAGATTCTTGATATGATCATGTATTTTCTATCATAGTATATGACTATGTAAGAAGAACGAATGTTTCTATTCAAGAACCTGATCGGAGTCCGCACTAGCGAGGTCAAGTGATATATACTAGTTTGAAAGTGAAATTTGTATGATCGAGCAAGTGATTAGATTAGATTTGCGTACGGATGGTCCATGCACATCACACTGGTATTTATATACTGTGTTGTTGGCTTATGAAGAGTTTAGGGAATGACTCTTCGAATTGTTCTGGGGAAGTATGAATAATCAACCAACTAATGACCTGAGGTTGTTAAGCGTAGGGTACTATAACGACTCGAATTTTCGACCCCTAATAGTCAACACTAATACATCGGTACTTACATATTGAGCATCCAAATGCCAAAAAATACAGATTATTGGAGTAAATGAAAGGAAAGACATAACAGAATCTCGCATCGTAACAAACAAGTAACATATAATACACAACAAATCTTTATAAAGAATAGTTTTATATGCATACATAAATTAGAGTTAACTAACATATCATCAGCCTGGACAGTTATAACCCCTTATCGTCAAAAATGCCGATAAACACAAAATAACAAATGCGGTTGAAATAAAATACATGAATAAGTCTTGGAGGCATCCATCTCATCTCCTAAAGCTCCAAAGAATCCAAAGCTAAATAGAGAAGTACACCTCGTCTAACTGGAGCATTATAAAAAAATAATGCTCGGATCAATCTATTAAACCAGCATGAGGCACACAAATCATATGGATATTAAATGTTATAAAATCATTCAAAATAAAGGTATCTCGTAAGACCACGCCATACACAAACACATACGGTTTTACCTTACGATAACCAAACCATTTAAAATTAAAAATCCAATGATAATATAATAATGTCCAGGGTTTAAAATAAATATGTAACATAGCTAGAATGCTTGCATCTTATGATCCAACAAATTTACATAGGACTAAGTACATAAGGCACTTATTGGAGAATGGATTTCATACAACGACAGGGAGCCCGGGTGCCACCTATCATAGTACATCTCTAGAAAATGTACCGAGGGCCATACCTAGACCCCTTACCAACGTAGAACCAGCTTGCCCCTTACTAGATAGTACTGAACATGTCATCACCCCGGTTGCCTTGCAAACTTTTTCCTCAAGCTCGCAACACACATAAATTCATAGATAGTGATTTAGAAGGGCGATGACATACTCTAATGGGTGCGATCTACATAGCTCTGCCACATATCCCATGTTTTAGTTATTCTCGGATGTGAGGCGCGATGCTACATTTTACCTTGTATATAGCAATCCCATTTGGAATGCTAACACTGACCTCCAGGTAACAATGCAATACTAGCATTCATCCATACAAGTTATTCAGAATATAAACAAACCGAAGGCACTACTTCTACTACATCCTTAGGATTAGTAGCAAGCAGCCCTTGCACTTCAAATAACTCCATCTTCGATTCCTTCATCTTCAAGACGACTTCAATTCGAACGCTTATGTCAGTTCGAAGTAGTTTTCGGATAATACATCTAATCCTAGTCTCTCCGAACTGACAATGATAATTTCAAAACTATCTCGAATTTGATAATCCGTTATTTAACTCCAAAATAGACAAATAATCAAACCAGAATTTAATTCAAATTGGAAACCAACACGGGTAAAGCATATAAGCAACCATTAAACCTCTTTAATTAATCCTTTCCTTAGTTAAAATCTCCTTTCTACTATTTTCAATACTTGAAAAATATACATATACTCATCTCAACTATATAAGTATACTCACAAAACATTTCACTTGCAATACTAAGAAAACTTCTCCATATATTTATATCAGTATAACTATATTCACAAAACACTACATTTCTAGTACTTAGAAAATGTGCCATAAAATGTGCCCATATACTTATCTCAATGTTACAAATATATTCACAAATCTTAAGAAAGATATCATTTCCAAAACCATACTTAATTGGGTTAAAACAAATGTCATTTAAAACATTGGTAACAACATACCCCAAACCCTTTTGGTGTTAAGTATGAAAAAATACATCCCATATCACCATAATTTAAAATGGTCATTTACGAAAATCAAATTTCATTCTTTTTATAAAAATTCTTTTTTATAAATCCCTTTTATAAAATTGCTTTAAAAAACTCCTTTCTATTTAAAAAAGTCTTTTATATTTACAACTCCTTCATAAAATATCATTTATAATACTTCTTTTATAAATCTCCATCTTTATTTATAACTCTTTTATAAAACTACTTTTATATTTATAAAATCCTTTTCTAACATTTATTTCATATTTATAAAGTATTTTATAAATTGATTTCCATTTATAAAACTCCTTTTATAAATCTCTAAAATTATTTATCACAAACCTTCAGTTATCAAGATAGAACCAAATACTTTTCCATAAAATGATCATTCCATATATTACTATCCACAAATGCGATTTATTATACCAAATTAAAGATGATACAGTTTCCCTTTTTTTAAATACCATTTATAAATCTATGCTTTTATTTATAAAATACTATTTCTAAATCTATCTTTCTATACAACTATTTATATAAAACGCTTCATAAATATATATTCCAAATTATTTCTATCTTCTTTTAATAAATACTCACTGTTATACTTTTAAAACATTTCCATGTATACTAGAAGATTAATAAAAAAGTTGAAGTAAAATTGGGAAGTTCAAAACCC
The DNA here is from genome assembly GCA_030765085.1 of Allium cepa. Taxonomy (NCBI): domain Eukaryota; kingdom Viridiplantae; phylum Streptophyta; class Magnoliopsida; order Asparagales; family Amaryllidaceae; genus Allium; species Allium cepa. Next base: position 257,446,036 of record CM060938.1, on the reverse strand, counting down.
ATTTTTAAATATAATATCATAGAAAACCCAAAAGTCAGATTTAAAATCATTCTTCGAATCAAAATGATTTTCCAATCAAAATAGAAAATAATGGTATTCCAAAATACTAAAATGGGGCCAACAGCAACCGCAGCACTTAACCAACGATGCTACTCCCTTTACTACTAAAAAGTTCAACTTTTAACATATATCAATGTCAAATTCAATATGGCTTAACGACCAAGTTTTGTCATTCCATAATTTATACAACAGGTATATAACTGAAATTAAGTCAATAATAAAAAGGAATCTGGATTCCCCTACAAAATTCCCTGAATTTCATTTTATATGTCACTCGCTTTTCAAAACGGACATTCAACCAAATCAAACGAATAAATCATCCAAGCACAAAAACAATTGTTTATATCTAGTATATATTATATACTACTCAATCAGAGGTGAGTTAGCTCATCAAAATTCCAGCCAACGCTTAAGCATTCCAATTTGATCTAAAATCAAACAATGTTTGAATTTAGCTCAAATTTTTACTTGCTCCAGACTCGACGAAATCAGTTCTATCGCATAGATATCGCTCCTATGAGAGCAATTGAAAAAACTGCATCTCGATTGGACCTCGTATGAAGAAGATATTCATTTTATTAGATTTTCGATTTTAAAATATAATTAATTACAATTTTAGTTCACTAATTACCGTTATCGGCACCTCTTCTTCCCCATTCCACATCGCTCCTCCTTGTACACGACAATGGTGCACGATCGTGTATTCATCCACCTTTTCTCTCTCAATTCACCATGAAATCCAACATAAAAAATTGCAATCAACTTCATATCGCATGAGCCTCCTCCCTGACACCACCAAGTTGAATTCGATCGGCTCAAGAAGAATGCAGCCTGGGCATGACCTACCCTCGACCACAAATGACGTGACTCCCAAATGGCCATTGAGCTCCACTAAAACTTCACCACCAAATCTCCTCTTTAAGAGAAACCCATTGCAACAAACGTCGTCACCTAACTCCTCCCCAACCACAAGCAAACCCAAACCCTAGTTTACTTTAACCATGTCGATCATGACAAACATTCACTGTACCTCACCAATCTCTATGGATCTGAAGCCCTAGTCTAAATGAGTTCAAAATATCCAACCTTGTATTTTTTCGTGGCCTAGATTACTTGCTTTTGATTTTTGAATATGGTGGCTTTGGTTTCTTTGTTTGTAGGGAGAGAAAATAAAAGGGAAAGAAGAGGGAAAAGAAGATGAGGAAAATTCTAAGTGTAGAGTAATGTTTATTTTACAATTTCCGACACTTTGCTACGAAGAATTTCGTCCGCGTACGAATTGCGAACGGCAAAATCAAAATACGATCGTGCATAAAAATGCGATAAGATCTCAAATAATAATAAAATACACTGGTTATCTTATTCAATGAAATTTCAAAAATACCATCGTTTGTAGTAAAATACGTCAAATGATAATTTCAATATTTTCAAATTGAAAATTATGGAAAAATCCTATAAATTAATTTAAAAATACTTTAATAAAAATCAAGTTGTGTTATTAATAATCAATTTGATTATTATTTACTAAATTCGAATCAAATTTGAACAAATAAATTAAATATTCCCATTCGAAACGTTAAAATTTTTGAGTCGTTACATTCTTCTCCCTTAATGGAATTTCTTTCCCGAAATTCCCAATGGAAGAAAAATGTATTCACACCCTTAATTTTTTAAAATCTCTTAATTTAAGATTAGTTATTAAACTTTAAAAATCTCATATGTCATAGAAAATTTCGACAACAACTCCTTTGCGCGACTCAGTCCGGACTCGCCACAACTAGCCCAAATTAACAAAAAAACAAAAGCCCAAAAGTGGTCTTCCTTATCTAGAGCATAAAATCATCAACAACAATATATACTTATGATATTTCTCATAGAGTTTGTACGTCATATAGAAAGTACACCTATTAAGAAATAAGCGCATATCAATTTTTCGAGCAAGCTAACTCCATTCATGAAACCAAAAGTAGCTCACAAAGCCTTTGCATCCATGTACCTATATCTCACTTGCATAACCCAAAAGAGAGTTAATACTGATAGAAAAAATAATACAACATATTAAAGCCTGTACGATGTACATATGTAATTTGTACACAATATCAAATCCGATCACTCATTCGATCATACAATTTCACTTCCGAACTATTAACACTCACTCAACTTCCCTAGTGCGGACTTCAATCAGATTCCTTGATTAGAAACATTCATTCTTCTTGCATAGTCATATACTATGATAGAAAACTTTAGAATCAAATCAAAAATCCGTATCAATTGTTCACCGTCAAGAATCGATTGAAAAATTCTTGTTCGGATTGGTGTAAGTTATCTCGAAATTATGTACTTGAATCTGGATCAAGAACTGTTATGAGAATTGAATAATCTACATACAAGTTACGTATCTATTCCATTGGTTTCTTAACTATACCAATCTCTTTTCATTTTAAACCACATTCATTTTTACTTATAGTATATTTCCTTTAATAGTAAAATCATTTATTTTAAAGCCATTCCACACTTAAGTTCATATTTATACAATACTCTTCTACGTCCTAAGAATTTATATACAATTTCTAATTTGTTTTACTTAACTAGGATGTCTAATAAATGTAAAACTTGTTTTTACATACTATCTTCTCAAATTTATAAGTAACAAAAACTTATTTTCTCATATTTTCATAGAAACACTTAGCTTCAATTTCTATACCAATTTGGAAGTTTTCGACTGTCCAAAATCATCGAAAAATTTCATTTCAATTCAACGAATGAAAACTACCAAACAAGGTATCATAATGAGATGCACAAACCAAGCTACCATAATGCATATGATACATGCGTCCATATAATAATTTAACAGAAAACTTATGAATTAAATATTGGTTTTTATTTCAAGTCATTTTGAAATAATAACACACATATCTCCCATTGTACATCAAATCATACTTTGGAATTTAAAAAAAAAAATTGTTTTACCAGAACAACTATGAAGCAAAACTACTATGGTCGCATCCCCCACTTCGAAACTCGAAAATAAACGTCGATGATGCTGTAGTCATCACCAGAATTATTTTCCAGCAATAGAAGTGAGTTATGTGCTTTTTATCTATTTAAAATCCTTTTAAAAATAATTCTACTCGTCAATACTTTCGAATAATAATAATATTTTTTCTTAAAATTTTGAAAAATAATTCCCAAAAACACCAGGATTTAAGTTCTCAAATTCTCAGTTTTAAATCCTTTCTATTTACAAACCATACTAATTTATAATTTGACTTTCTTATGTACAATCATTCAGCAAACAATAGTCAACGCCCCTAAACTAGACGAGCACAACAAACCAAATAATAAACGATAATAACTAAACACTATCAGTTCCTAACAAATAAACACATCATAAATAACTGAATCAATTTCTAAAAAGTACTCTTTTATATTTAAAATATAATCCTTGGTAAATTATTTCTTATCAATGTCAAATCAATAATGTGTCGGAATGCCTTGTCCTAATGTTTAGAAACCCTTATCAATGTAGTTATGCCTTCTGTATCAAAAAAATTCATAAAAAACTCAATAGTAAATCAACAGAATATAAACAAAATTATAGTACCAACAAATACGCACTGCCATATATATACACTCAACTCATTCTAAGGTATCACTTACCTTACCTCAAATTAGTTTACCCCACTAAAGCCTAGGTGTTCGCTCAACCTAAGCTCTAATACCACACTATAACGACATACGTTTTCGATCCTCAAAAGTCAATACTAATGCATCAACAGTATTTTCAAGCATCCAAGTGCTGGAAAGATGGATCATAGGGTTGAAAGAATGGATATAACAATCCCACTTGGAATGCTAACACTGCCCTTCGGCCAATAATATAATGCTAATATTCATCCATACAAGTTTTTCAGGATATGAACAAACCAAAGGCACTACTTCTACTACACCCTCGGGATTAATAGCAAGCAGCCCTTTAACTTCAAAGAACTCCGTCTTTGATTGCTTCATCTTTAAGATGAATTTAGTTCATATGCTTATGTCAATTCAAAGTGGTTTTCGGATGATATATCTAACGATCACTTCGATCTAACGATGATAGTTTTAAAACTGGCCAAGGTTTAATAGTCGGTTATTTAACTATCAAATAAACAAACAAACCAGAGATTTAATACCATATGGAAACCAACACTGGTTAGCACATAAGCAATCACTAATCCTCTTTTATTATCCTTCCATCAATTAAAATCTCCTTTCAAATATTTATATAAAAATACCTTTTACAAAAGATATATTCACAAACCCTCTCTATTCTTTTCAATACTTGAAAAATATTCATATAATTATCTCAACTGTATAAGTACACTCACAAAACATTTCACTTTCAATACATATAGAACTTCTCTATATACTTATATCAACAATACAAGTATATTCACAAAACACTACATTTCCAATACTTAGAAAATATACACGATACTTATCTCAATGGTATAAGTATATTCACAAATCTTAAGAAATATTTCATTTCCAAAACCATACTTCATTGGGTTAAAATAATTGTCATTTAAAACATTGGTAACAATAAAACCAAAACACGTTTGGTGTTAAGTATGAAAGAATACTTCTCATACCATCATAATTTAAAATGATCATTAACTTTTCTATAAAATAAATACTTCCCGATATACTTTTAAAACATTTCCATATATATTAGAAAAGACAAATAAAAAGGTTGAAGTAAAATAGAGAAGTTCAAAACCTATTTTTAAAAAAAATATCATAGAAACCCAAAAGGCCAGATTTAAATTCATTCTCCAAATCGAAACCATTTTACAATAAAAATAGCATACCATAGTATTTCTAAATACGAAAATGAGGCTAATAGCCATCATAATTCTTAACTAATGCTACTATTACCTTTATTACTAAAAAGGTTCAGCTTTTAACATATACCAATATCACATCCAATATGGTCATCCTATCGAGATTTGACATTCCACAATTTATGGAACAAGTATATAACAAAAATTAAATCAATAATAATGAGGAATTCAGATTCCCCTATAAAATTCCAAGAATTTCATTCTATATGTCACTCACTTTTCAAAGCAGATATTAAACCGAATAAAACCAATAAATCATTCAAGCACAAAAATAATTATTTATATCTATTATATATCATATATAGTTCAATCAGAGGTGAGTTAGCTCAATAAAATTCCAATTGATGCTCAAGCGTTCTGGTTAGATCTAGCTTAAAATTTGCTTGCTCCAAACTCAATGAATTCGGTTCTAATGCGTAGATATCGTTTCTATGAGCATAACGCAAAAGGCCACATCTCGATTGGACCACATATAAAGGAGATATCATTTTATAAGATTTTGGATTTTAAAATATAATTAATTAAATTTTAATTCACTAATTATCATTATCCACCTAAATCCCTTCTGTCCCATTCTATATTATTCCTCGTTATACATGACGATTGTGCATGGCTGTGCATTCATCTAGCTTTTCTCCCTCGATTCACCATGAAATCCAACACCGAAAATTGCAATCAACTCTATATCGCTCAAGCTTCCTCCCCAACACCACCAAGTTAAACTCGATCGGTCCTAAAAGAATATGACCTGGGCACAACCTCCCCTTGACCACAAACGAAGCGACTCCCAAATGACCATCGATCTCTAGCAAAACTTTACTACCGATGCTTCTCTTCAAGAGAAACCCATTGCAACAAACGTCGTCGCCTAACTCCTCCCCAATTGTGAGCAAACCTAAACCCTGGTTCACTTTATCCATGTTAGCCATGGCCAATATTCACTGCACCTCACCAAACTCCACGTATTTTAAGCCTTAGCTACACGAGTTCAAAGAATCCATCGTTGTATTTTTTCGTGGCCTAGATTATTTGATTTTGATTTTTGAATATGGTGGCTTTGGTTTCTAGAATTTGGAAAATAGAAGAGTGAGAAGAGTATATGGAAATATCAAAGTGTAGAGTAATATTTATTTTATAATTTCTAGCATTTTCTACACAGAATTTCATTCGTGTACGAACTACGGATGACAAAACAAAAATACGATCGTGCAAAAAAATGTGACATGATCTCAAAACAATAATAAAATATACTGGTTATCTTATTCTAGAAATTTTTTAAAATACCAACATTTTTCGTGAAATACGTCAAACGATAATATAAATATTTTTCAAATTTAAAATTATGAAATAATCCTATAATGTCATTTAGAAATACGCCATTAAATATCGAGTCATTTTATTAACAATTGATTTTCTTATTATTTATTAAAATCAAATCAAATTCTAATATTTAAATAAATTAAATATTTCCATTCAAAATGTTAAAAATTTCAAGTCATTGCAGGTATGCTTAGTAGGTTGTTTATCATCCTTATGCGAAGAGAAGGTTTTAATCTAGGCACCGTGAGCTATGTTTGCTAGTGATTGTGAATATTGTTAAGTATTGATATTGATTGTTTCTTTTTATTGCTCATTTTTGAATTCGAGGATGAAATGGTTTAAGAAAGGAGAACGTGATGGCTTAGAATTTCGAACACTTCATATTTAAATATCTAAATTATTTAAATTCTTGAATCTTGGGTTAAATATGATAAAAGTGATTTAACGACCATGTTAACACCCTTTTAAGTAATAACTAATGGTTGTAAGCATTTTTTTATAAAATTATTTACACAAATAGATAATTCGAAGAAAAATCGATAATCTGACTGAAAATCGTTTTATCGATAAACAGCTTTTTACTCGATAGAAGTTGTTAGAACTTGTTGTGCTTGCCTATTATATTAATGTGTAAATAATTTTCAATTAAAAATATTTTTCCAATTTATGTTAACCAAAATGAGGTAGGGGAAAATATAAGAAAGATATTTCTGAAAACGACATTTAAGGAAAGTCTTAAGAGTTAAGTAAGAGATGTACGTGTAAAATGATGTGCACATGAAGGAGCATGTGGAGGGCATTTTGGGTGGCCATTCTAGGGGCATTTTAGGTCACCTAATAAGTCCTTGTAACTTACCTACTTTGTTTCATTATATTTTTGCTATGATTTTGGGTAAATATTCCTATATGTTCATAAGCTTCTTTCTCCACTTTATTTTTCTAAACTCATATCAAATCAATTAAAATCTCCACTAAACTTTGGCAAAGGCCTTAGACCATCTTAAGAACTCAGTTTAGCGTCTCAAAATTTTGAGGAAGCTAAAGAAATGGAGCACCCAATCTTTGGCCGTAAGCAATAAAGGAAGGAGGAAGCATGTAAAGAGAGAAAAGATTGGATTTTTAGAAGTTTGGTGATGGTAAGATGTGGTTCTTTGATTCTTGTGTGATTGTGCTTATGTTAGCATGGACATAGGTGAGTTTACTCACCATCAAATGGGATATATCTTTTGTGTGTGTGTTGGTTATGAAATATACAGTTAAAGTTAACTAGTTAAAGTTATAACTTTTGGACCTTGTTTTTTTAAAGCAAATGACAACTTTATAATGTATATCTTCACTTATATGACCCTTTAAAACGTGTATCGTGGCCAAGACTATATGTTTACATGCTTGATAATATTGTATGTGATGTAGAAACGTGTGAATGTTTGAAGCGAGAATAATCACTATAAGTGCACTTTACAAATCCCTTGTGTTTAATATTTTCAAAATGGTCATATGTCAATATATTGTGACATAAAATATTTTGGTTGTTCTCTACACATATTTGGTATATGAGATAGCAAGGAATTGGCTTAGAAAATTACGGAAATAATAGAAAAAACCTATGAAAATTAGAAGCCAAAATGTCGTTATAGATGCACTTTGAAAATATCATGTGTTCGACAGTTTTTAAAATTAATTTTGGAAGATATCCTTATGGGTTTCTTTGCTAAATTAATAAGTAAAATATATATGCTTAGTACCATAAAAATATCAAGATTCAAAAAGTTATAAAAGTTGTTGAGTGAAGTGGCGAAAGTTATAGCGCGATGGTCGCTATATGAGCACTTCGAAAATACTATATTTTCTATAATTTTTATAATAAATTTGGAAAGACACCCTCATTGGTTTCTTTTCATGTTTTTAAGCAGTCTAAACATACTACTTAATATATAAAAATTGAATCAAAAATCATTTGTTTATTTGGTCAAAACTGGACACGAAGATCCTGCATTTTGATGTTGATTCTCTTTCTAGAACTTTAGATATCACTTTTAAATGTTGTCTTTGGTCTACTACAACACTCCTAGGCTTGTCGCTAATTTTTTTTAAAAAATATGACATTTTGACTTGTTTTCTCATGATTTAAATGTTTATAAATTATTATTTTTATGAACTTTATTTAATGAAGTGTAACAAATTAGATTTGATATAAAAAAAGATTAAAAGTTTAAATTCATTTTTAATAATTAAATATAAACTTTTGAAGAAAAAAGAACTTTAGAAACCAGTTCTGTAAATGCGATTATTTGCTGCATGAAATTTTTGAATGGTTTTAAATGTTTCATAACTTTAGACAACACTTCTATAAATGTTGTAGTATGTATTTGAAGCTTTAAATTGGTTAAAATGATACTAAAGAAAGTATTTTCGAACATCTTTTCAAAAGAGTTTAATAGCAGTAATTAGAGTATTTATAAGTGGTTTTAAGTTTAAATATATTTTTATTAATTATTTATAAATTTTTAAAGTAAAGTGGTTTCAAATGTAAACATGCTTTGTTAAAATTTAAAATGTGTTTTCTTAAGTAGTATTTTATATAGATATTTAAAACATATTGATAAGTATTTTTAAAGTTTGTATGTGTATGTGTATGTGTATGTATAATGTGATATCCCAGAATTCTAGACATCTATAATTGATAACTTAACTGGATTTAATTGGTTGAAATACTGATTTATAAGTTAAATAAACAATTCTGATAATAAAATATATCTGAATAAGTATTGGTTTGTTAATCCTCATAGTATATTTATTTAAATTGGCAAAATTGATATTTTCACACAATAATAATAATGTGTTAGTTTGAATTAATATATATGTGTGTGTGTTTAAGTTAATTTTAAATTGGATTTTAAAATTTGAATTTGAATCTAATATTTGAATTTAAAATTTGAATCTTTAAAGTTAATTATTTTAAATTAGTTGGGTATAAATATATATATATATATATATATATATATATGAATGAGTTTTTATTTAAAATAGAATTTGTTTTTCTTAAAAAGAATTTATTTTTATTTCTTCTTTTATTTTATTTATTTTTTTATAAATTAAGATAGTGTTTATTGAATTATTAAATAAATACAATAGGGTTTATATTAACATTTTAAAATGGATTAAATATATTTTATTTTATTTTACTCAAATTATAATTGGTTTATACTTTATTTTCTTTTAAAGATTTTATATATAAATTTAGAAAACATTCATTAATTTATAAATGTATTTATAAAATAGGAAAAGTAATTTAAAAAGGCTTTTAATGTCTTTTAAAAATAATACAAAATGAATAATTACAAGTGTTGATTAATGAAGCTTTTAAGTATACATGTAAGTTAAGTAGTTATGAATAATGACAAGTGCTAGTAATTGAAACAAGTGGCATATTTTGTTCTCTTTCAAGATTGAATTACATGAAATAGAATGAATTAAGGAAAAAAGAAAAAAAATCAGGCTTTACTTTCAGATTTCTTTATCTTCCCAAATAAAACTGTAAACTGAAAAGAAAAAAAAGAAGAGGAGCATTTCAACCCTGATTCAAAATATAAATCAAGGCTTGTACTAAAACAGTAAACAAGATCAAATTTCAAACTGGAATCACCTTGGCAATCTACAACTTGAAGCTCATCAACTTAAATTCAAGCTAATTCAACAAGGATTCAACAAGCAGCAGCTCTTAATCAGGAAATTCCAGATTTTGCAAAAAAAAATACAATTAAGTCTGCTCCTTTGTTGTCCTAAAAAACAGGTGAGTTAATATTTATTAACAAGTTTAAGTAGATAAATGTTATTGCATATGTGTTTCAGTGATGAAGAATGAGTTGCATGAATATATGTGTCTAATCTAAAGTATGCAAGTCTGATTGACTACCTCTGTTCTTGGTCCAGATTTAAATTTTTGTTTTAAATTCAAATCTTTTTCCTCTGATCTCTGATAGGCCGTAGATTTAAGTCAAATTAAAATTGTTTTAAACATAAATTATGATCTGAAAATAGTTTAAACATGTTTAAATATGTATAGTATCTGGAAAACAAGTTTACAGTGGATAAAATTATAAAGCATGTTAAAACCAAATTGTGGCAATTCTCTAAATTCAAGTATATAACTTGAATCGGCTTGGAAAATAATATTTTATCTGTGATAACAAGGACATCGATTTTTAGATATTTCCAGGGAGATCTAAGATAGTTTTTACCAAAATAGGAAAATTTCAGTATATGCACGATTATATCAAAATCTCGATTTGAGTAAATCGTGAATTCAGGTATATAATCTGATGTATTGTATGAAGAGATGATTTTTAAAAATAAATTTGTGAATTTTAAGTGGGTAGTTCGAGATGAATAGTATGTTGAACAAAATATGGATTTCTTGCAAATTCGTTTGATCGATGGCACATGAGTGGTTGGGGTTCTCGCTGAAGCTGGCTTGAAGGTCGAGGAACTCGGCAAAATTTACTGGAGAATTGATTATTGCCTATGGTGGTGGGACAAGGGAACGGTGGGGTTTTAAAGGCCTGTTTAAGTTGAGGTGGTTCGTCACTTAACTGAGGTGTCACGGGAGCATCGAGTGGGCTCGGAGGAGTGGTTGAGGGAAAGTGGAATCGTGGCGAAGGTTTTTGCGAGATTTCATGTTTTCTGGTGATCGAAAGAGATGGCAGGGATGATTTGCCTGATTGAAATTAGTTCCAGGTTTGGTCGTGACAGCTTGATTTCGATTTAGGATTTGTGTTGAACTTGGGGTGGTCAAGATTGTTAGTGGTGATGTTCGTGGTTGTGTGAGTGGTGTCGGCGATGATCAACGTGGCGTTGATCATCGGTGCATGTGCACAGCTTGTTGTGTATGTCAGTTGTTTGGAGGAAGATGTTGTCTCAAAGGAAGACTCGGGGGGGGGGATAGAGGACTGATCGGGTTGGACTTCGAGTATGGGCGTGTGTGTAAAGTTAGCAGGTTTTGAATTTTAAACTAAACTGAACGAACTGAAGGGAGTGAATGGAAGGTAACTCGGGTTAGACCCGAGTAAATCTCAGGGTTGACCTGAAGCAAGTCGTAAGCAAAGTATTAGAGATTTTAGAACAAAGTTTTTGAATTTTTTTAAAATACATTTTAGTCTAAACCTTCTTAGATAAATTACTTCATAAAATAATTGTTTTCCCCGGTCATTGGTTGAGAAGTTGAAATTTGTTTTGATTTCAATTTTGTTAAGTGAATTTTAAAGTTATTTTAAACTTAAATTTGGAATGAGATTTTAAAGCAAGTTATTTGGGTTTAAATTGAAAATAGTTTTTACGTTATTGGATAAATGTTTAAAGTTATTTAAAATTAGTTTAAAATTGATTTATTAAAGTTAAAGGATTATTTTATTTCAAACTTAATTAAAATGATTTAATTTGGTTAAGTTAATTATTATGTTAAATGTCAGGGGAAATCAAGATATTAATAAGATAATGTTGTCTTAAGTTAATAAGTTTGTAAATTAATTAAAGAGGAGCACTAGATGATGGATTAAGCATACATGCTTAATGAATAAATAAGTGTAATTACTTAGTAAAAGTGAATGATAGAAATTTTGGAATGTAACTAACTAAAGAAATAATTACATAATGGGATGCAATCTGAGGGTAATTACTTAGTTGAAGTAATTAGTTAAATAATTACTCAATGTAATTTATTTAAGGACTAATAAATTAATTTAGGAATTAATTTATTAAAGTAAGTAATGATAGAAAGTTAATTACTGTTTATGATTAATTATGGTTGATTAATCTTGCTCATAAAGGATTGAATGTGTTGGAATTATTGATATTTCATATCTGAAATAGCAGCGATAGGATTTGGTTGGACGATGATAAGGTGGTTACCTTTCTATGATGAATTGTTGTGTAAAAATTGACATCCTGTATATATAAGTGAATTGAATTTCACTTGAATAATTTGGATTTGAATGATATTGAATTCGTAGTGACTAGGGTCGGGTATCAGTATTACCCGAAAAACACTTCGATTCTATATGAAATTGATATGTGAAATCAATAGGCTGGAATAGAATGAGTTAAGTGAAGTGAACCATTTAATTTAAGTTTTTGGTACTTAGAATTTGAAGTGTGAAATAAGTGATGTCTATAACAACTTGCGAAGCGAAAATTGATATAAGTTATCGGGTTTTAAATAATTTATATGTTTTGGTATTCCATGTTAGATGAGTTTACTCACGCTGGTTTCCAGCCTGACCCTGGTGTTACTTTGATGTAATGCTCGGGTCAGACCGAGTATTACATATTTTCATGTAAGAACGTGCTGGAGCTCAGGAGGCGAGTTGGAGAGTTTCTGCAGTGATATTATAGTATCTGAAATAGGTTGATTTATCTGTCCTATGTTTGTAAATATGTTGTAACTCTGATATTTATTAAAATGTAATTTGACAAGTACACTTTTCCTTTGTCTAACTGTTATTATATGTGATATTATATTTTGATCCGCTGCGAATGTGAGAATCTGTGTTCTTTTCTATTTTCTTCTTCTTTCTCTTTCTTCTTTTTCAAACTATCTGGAAGTTTCGGCATCGAAATTTCCGGGTCGTTACATATAACTTTGGAAAGTAAGTGAAGTATTTCATAAAAAAGAATAGTGATTTTGATAATGACACTTAGTTATAATGAATGGTTTTGGAAAGTTAACTAAAAGTATATTATCTAGTTAATAAGTATTAGATCTTTAAAAAATTACTTTAAATATGATGTTAAGTATAAATGGCCTTGGTTTTTTTGTGACAATGTATTGATAGCAATTTTATTCAATCCTTTGGATGATACTCATGAATATAATTAGATATTTGAAAAGAATGTTTCAAAGATAACTATAAGTGAAATTGTTTTAGGTTTATAGTGACAATGTTTAAGTAAAATTTGTCTTAATCTCTTTGAAACATATTTTTGAATGTACTTAGATATTTATAAAAGATATTTCAAATATGATGACAGGTATGGAATCTTTTGGAAAAAAATCGAGAAAGTAAAAATTTAACTTATAAAAGAGAAGGGGTTTATATTAACAATGTTTATACAACATTTTTTGACCTCTTTGATTTTATTTCGGAGTAAGAAATCTTATAAATGATTTGTGAATATAGGTATACCATTTAAAATAAGTATGTGAATACTTTATAAAGTACTAGAAAGAGTACAAATGAATAGTGAAATAATGGTGATTGATAGATGAAGTTTTATTAGATAAAAGGAGTTTTACTAAGAAAAGAGGTTTTAATTAATAAAAATTATTAATTAAACAAAAGGGGACTAGAAGTAGCTTATGTGAAATCGTACTTTGTGTGACTTAATCGTGCTTTTTGTGTTTACTTGTCTATGGAAAGCAATTAGTCGTGTACTTAGCACTAAAAGCTAATGAAGTAGGCTTGTTCTATCTGTGAGAGTTAAGACTAATGTTCGAGTAGGATGTGGAAGCAATAGTACTCTAACCTACCAGCTTCACTCTTGACCGAGGGATACCTAAATTGAGAAGGTTGGAAATATGATAAGTATACGAGATATAGTTTCCACATGTGATCGTTCCCATTGTTGTTCAATTTAACCAAAATAACTTAATAAATATCCAAAAGAAACATAAGGGTTATACGGTACTATTATCTTCAGTGATGTTATACTGTACGTATAGACTCGTCTTTCTTTTCTAGGACAAATGATAAGGAAATCCATCTGGATAAGAAATGATCTCCAACTTTATGTATTGTTCGTTCATTTTTGAAAGAACCGAAGTTAAGTTAACAAAAAATCTACCGATTGGTTTTGGAGCATCTGGTAAGTAGGGAAGTGTACTTATATGAGATGACTCGAAACCATAACCACCTTAAAACCATATACGTGATCTATGTTCCGGAAGCGACTGTGAAGTGAAATGTTATAGAGTTTCACTATCTATCCTAAGGTTAAGTCCAAGGAAGAGTCGAACGATGCTTTCATATGGGATTGTCTATCTTGAGGGTGACCCCAAGAGAGAGGACAACGTTAGCATTCATCAAAGGACTTATACTGGAATCTATGTGGAGATTTGAGATTTGTTTACTCGAATCCATGTAGAGATTTGTGATTTGTTAGAGATGCTGAAATCCATGTGTGGTTTCGTGGACTGTCCAAGATGTTGAAATCTGGAGGGACTCAAAATCTATTAGAGTGATGAGATGTTGAGCGTGGCTTCACCATCGGTAATAACAGAAACTAGAGTAGGGCTATAGCCGAGGTTTAGCTAACCCAAGGGTATATTGTTCTGTAACTAGTAATGCTTTCAAATATGCATGCAAGGGCGATGATATTGATGCCATGTGATCGGGCGTGAACTAGCTATGTTTTTCCTATACTATATTTTATCTGTAGATATACATTGCTCGGAAGGATATCCCTGACCCTTGTCAGGAGGACCGTTCTCGACGGTCATCTCCAATGGGAATCCATATGCATACGTTCATGCCTTAGCGGTATTGACTGTATATCCAATATTGTTGTGTTGTACACATAGCACAACTATTTTCTGATTTATATTTCATTCCCTTGACATTATCTATCATATCACCATATGTACTTATTAAATGGTTTGGCTCTTTCGAGGGGAAAATCAATACATGATTCGAACGGTTTCAAAAGGTGCTGTTACATTATGCAGATGTTTCTTGAATTTCTCACACTAGACTTTTATCTGACTCATGGTTTCATTTTTTCCTTAATTCCTTGAATACTATTTCAAGCAATTTGAGAAAGGAAAGATTTAATCTGATATTCTTTGGAGCTCAAGGAGACGAGCTAGATGTTTCAAAAGTTTTTATTGAACTTGTTTCACTAGACTGAGATTGGTTGCAATCCTTTGATTCATGTGGTTTCTATAGCTCAACCATCCATGATTGCGTTTTCTGTTACTCTTGACCATATTTGCTTGATTCATTTTCTGTCTTTGTGCACTTTTATCATGTGGTATGGTGTTTGTGAGTCTGGCCATTTGAGGTTAGGTTGTACATGAACTTGTATGCAGTCATGTTAATTTTCTCTAGTTGCATACATACTCATGTATATACATGTATGCTGGTCTTCACTGTTGAGGCTACACTTGTGTCATTTGATGTTTTGTTTGTTCTTGATATCACCACTGTTACTATGATATATGTGTATGCATGTATATGCATATATGTATGATGCATTTGAAACTTTGTGACTTTGTTTTGATCAAGAGTCATATGCACTTGAGTTGAATCCATATAATAGCTCGGGTTCGACCTTATGCTCACCTATCCCTGCAATTTTATCAAGTGTATATCGGTGTGCATGACCTTGTGGAATGTTCAGTGATACACTGTGCATGTCACAAGTTGTTCGTGCATGAATGGATTCAATCAAAATAAATGAAGAATGACCCAAATAACTGAGGCATATAACATTTTCAAAATCACACACTTTAATTTGCGCTGCAATTTTTTTCTTTTTCAATTTTATTATGTCAATGTTTATTTTGCAAATAATTAAAATGCTGGATACAAACTGGAATAGAGTTGAAGATAAATACGAGTGTTTGAGTGATACGTAGTGAGGTCAACATTGTAAGTTGAAATTTGTGATATAATTGAAATTGTAATGTAACTGAAATTCTGTATATATAGTGAGAGCTTGAATTTGTAGTATTCAAAATTGCAATAAAATATTTGTTTGAATAAAATATTTGTTTGAATAAAATATTTTTTTGAATTTAAATTCTGTGTTATTTATTTTACTTAACAAATATTTATTTAATTATGTGAAAAATAAAATAGTACAATAAAAAATACATTTAAACGAATTTATATGTGTGTTTATTATCATCAAACAAAAATCATATACTAGCATATTCGACAATCTCCCTCTTTTGATGATAACAAACATATATTAAGATTTTGAATGTATTAAATTTATTTGGTCTTTGATGAACTCTATTTGCTTCCCCTATTTGAATGCTCCCCCTGCAGAAAAGCTCCTCCTTTGCATATACATAAAAATATGCAAATAAAAAATTGCAATGAACCTATATGAGAATATGTTATCAAAATAGATGAGAATATGCAAAATAAAAATATTTGAATTTATTTTCCAAAATCTTAACTTCTCTCTCCCCCTTTTGTTATTAGCAAAAGAGTAATAGTGTTAGAAAAATAGAGATAAAGTGATAGACATTAATACAATATTAATACCCAATCGAGTATAAATATTAAATTTCAATAAAAAAATCAAAACAAAAATCAAAAATACTCTGTTAGATGCATATTGCACTTTAGAGTGATAGGTGCGATGTCGACGTATAAAACCATATAGTTGTGTCTACTTGTGGTATATTTATATCAGGAATTTGAATATCTACTTACCATGCATAACCATTAGGACTTTTAAATGAGATTAGTAGTATTCCCAATTTTTATATAAAAAAATAAATATCAAGCATCTTCTAACCACACATAACCGTGAGGACTTTTAAATGGGATTAGAATCAACTTGTCTATTTGATAATCAATTTTGATATGTGTTCCATACATGCATAAATGTAAGGACTTTTAAATGAGCATGAAAGCACAAAAATAAATATTCCAAGTAATTCACCCATGCATAACCGTGAGGACTTTTAAATGAGAGTGAATACTTTGGATGTTTTTATTGCAAAAAAATAAAATAAAAACGAATAATTCCCTTTTAAAATACCACATTTTGACATAATATATTGGATTTTGATGAGTGACGGTCGTTACAAATATGATAGAAATAGAGGTGGTCATGAAATTTTTACCAACAGAAGTTATTATAAATATTGTTTATATTTTTAAAGAAATTTACTAAATATACTATCTCAAGTCATAATATATGATTAATATCGACATGCATCACTTCTTCAATCACTATTTATCTTTTTTATAATCAGTAGGGAGTCAGATTAGTTAACGTAGTCCTTTAAGATCAAATCCAAAAATAAATGTATAATTAAATTTCTAAAATGTCTAATCTGAAACGAAGTCAACAATACTATTTTTTGGAAGGTTTTTTTAAACGTCTACTAATTGAAAATCAGTTGAAATGAAAAATATGCAGATATTTTCTTTGAAAATGTGATGCAAATAATGAATGTCTCTACATAAAACACGTTCTGCTCGTAATTTTTCTATCAACTAGGTTACCAGTGCAATCTGCATCTGAATTTCTCTTTGACAAGATTATCATTAGTTAGATATCATAGACCAGACCGTGAAGTTGCAAAAAATACCTTAAAATCCTTTTTACGGCTTTAATGAAATTCTTTCGGATTTTGAATTGAAACCGTGCACATAAACAACTAATGAACATAGTATCAGATCTAGTAGCAGTAATATAGACAAATATACCCAAGTGTACCTAGAGTAATCATCAGCCAATACAAAACAACATCTCTTATCACCTAAACTTCCAATATCGTTAGTCCAAACAAGTCTATATGAAATAATTCAAGGATGAAAAGATGATTAGTCAACATTTTTGCATAATTCAGAATCACAATCAACATTCATTTCATTATCACATAACTGGCTAATTTACATCAGATTATGATGCAGATTTAACATTTAATATATCGTTCAAGATAAATCAAACATTACCTATTTTACCTTTATCGATAATTTCTCGTTGTTAACCATTGTGACTCTAGCACCATTGTATTAGGCTAAGGAACTTTGATTTGTTGCCCGTCGTGTGCTTGGAACAGCCAGAACCAAATAACACTGTTGATGTTCCTTAGCCTGCCACCACACCTACACAAGAGAAGATTTTTATGACCTATTTGTTTTTATAGGTCCATGATTGTTAGTCACAAATGATTTTGAATTATGTTTGAGTAGACCCAAGACCATCTATATTTGTTCCTTTCAGCATACTTCTCCATAAGTCGTTTAAAACAGCCATTTAGCTCATGAAAAAATATATAAGTAAATCTAAGTGAGTAAATTTTGATACCTCGCTTGGCACGCCATCATCGCTATCAGTTATATCACTTCGAAGACACAGATCTACTTTTTCACTCTCATTGCTAGTGATTTTATTATCATCATCACTTTTATTCCAAGTGGCTGCAAAACTTCTCCTTTTCGGTTTCTTTCCTTGGCCGAGTCGATTCTGAGGACAATTGGGCTTGATGTGACCAGGTTTATTGCACTTGTGACAAATGATCTCTTGCTCTTCTAAGTTGTCTAGTACTTTGACTATTCAGCTTTTCAATTGTTGATTCAGAGCTAGATTTCCGTATTTGCGGTTCCACCTTTTGAATTTCTTTATTATCAGCGGCAGATCGGCTGCTCCATCATCATCATCATCCTCATCATCACTTTCCGTTGTTACTTTAAGAGATATTGATTTCTTACAAGTATCACTTCTTTCACATTCTTCCTTAATATTCATTTCTAGCTAATAAGTGGTGAGATTTCCGATGAATTCTTCGACTTTAACTTGTTTCAAATCTTTTGATTCTTGAATGGAAGTGAATTTTGCTTTAAAATTTCATGGAAGGACTTTGAGGATTTTTCAAACTATTTCCAATTCTGTGTATGGTTTTCCGATAACTTTTGATTTGTATACGAGATTAGAAAGTCGTTCATACATCTCTTTGACATTCTTATCCTTGGCCATTGTGAAGTTCTTGTATTCGCTACTAAGCATGGCAAAGCGAGATTCTTTAACTTAAGAGGTTCCTTCGTGAGTCACTTCAAGTGTGTGCCAAATTTCTTACGCAGTTAGATAATGTGATACACGATAAAATTCAATTTGATCTAATGAACAAATGATAGAATTCACAGTTTTAGCGTTAGCATTCTACAGTTTATTTTCAAGATCTGTCCATTGATCCATTGGTTTTTCAGTTTCTTGATTATCTACCACTATAATTGGTGTCCAATATCATGTCTCAACAATATTCCAAGCATCAATGGTTTTTAGAAAAAAATTCATTTTATTTTTCCAGTAAGCATATTCACAATTGAACACGGGTGGTCTAACTATGGATTGACCCTCAGCAAATGCATTATTATAAGAAGCCATTAAAAAAATCAATTTTATTTTTAATTTTTAAAAACAAAAATTGGTTTTTGAAAAATAAAAATTTTAAAACAAAAATAGTTTTTTTCCTAGCTCTGATACCATTTATAGGATTGATTTCACCCTAGAGGGGGGTGAATAAGGTGATACTAATAATAATAAAAATTAATGCGGAAATATATAAAATAATTGCAACACAGATAGTAGCAGAATAATAAAAGCAGAAATAGAACAATACAGATTTACCCAGCTTCGCCAAAACCCTGCCGACATGCTGCCCCTAAGGTTTCTACTAGAAATTAATTAGTCAGACGCTTACACACGTAAACTTGCGACACCCGCTAATGACTAACCTAACTCTACACTCAAAACGCTACCACAACTCGGCCACTGAGTTGCGAATTCTCGAACTACACTACCATAGTTCATAATTTAGTCACAACAAGAAATTACACTGTTTAAAAAAGAAAATTACAACTAAAAAAACCCTATTTAATATTTTAAGCCCAAAATGAAATATAAAAAGGCCGGCCCAAAATAATAGAAATGTTCCTCTTTATTTCTTTTCTCTGTGCAAAACTTCAGCCGATCCTTTCTTCATTCCTTCTCCAATAATTAGGGCTTTGTGAAATTTAAAGCTCCGATTAGAAAATTGATCGATCAAAATTGCTTTCACTTGATTTGGCTTCAATTCATTGGCCTTGATAATTCGTGGCGGCTTTAATCGTGATATCTCGGAATTTTTGGCAATATCAATTCAATAATCTGTATTAAATTTAAATTGATTTGATAATTTTTGTTAATAAAATTTGAACTGATTTAATAATCTTCCTTTAATAAATATTTAATTGATGAATTTTATATTTTTAAAAAGCTATTTAAATTGTTTTCTATTTATAGTGTATATATTTATTTATATATATTGTAAATAGATAAGCTTTGTTTTAAATTTAACAAATAAAGTACATTTTCTAATTCTAATATTTTTAGTAATTGGGAAATAGAGATTTATTTAATATAAAGCTTTTCAAGCTATTTAATAAATAACTATATGGTTTTAAAATACTAAAGGTAAATGTTAATTGTTTAAATTTATTTTAGCTTAAGTATAAATTCAAATTAATTAACAAAAAGGTTTGTTTTATTTCCTTTTTGAAATATAGCTTGATAAAATAAGTAATCTATAATAAAGAGATAATTTCTTTTATAAATTATTTTAATTTGATAAATGAGTTATTTTTAAACAATAATTATGTATTATTTTTACAAATGGATTTTTAATATAAATAAATTTGTTTTTCAAATTGAGTTTGTGTAGTTATATATGTATGTATACAACTTGATTTTCAAATTGGACTTTTGAATTTGAATTTAAAGATTTGAAATTCGAAGTATAGATATTTTAAATTGTTTTGGATTTTAAAATATTTGTATAAACTTTTATTTATGAATATAATTGTTTTATTTCTTTTAAATTTTTTACCTATACACATATATATATACACACACTTATTAACTAATTAATTAAGCATAACCTATATTAACATTTAACTAAATACAAATTAACTTAAAAGACATCTGTTAATTGATAAGCAAATTAAAATGACAAATGTTAAAATATAGGACAAGTGTCAAATTAAATTTAGTTTTTATTTTATTTTTAATTATAACATTTCAGCTTATATAAACAATTTCCTTCTTCCCTTCCATTCTTTTTCTTTTCTAAATCTAAAGCTAAGAGAACAAATCTGAGAACAACTCCCTTAAAACCAAATTTGAAAACAAAATCAGTAATTAAACAAACTCAAATCAAACTCCTCAGATCAAAAACACACCTGTAAATCAAATCCCTGTAATTCATTTTAAAGTTCAAAGTCTGAATCATTTTCCAAAACCTTTAAAAAGCATTTTCAAAGAAAACAAGCCTGCATGCAAAACCTGGGATCTAATCAAGCATTCCAGTTTTCAAACCAAATCAAGCATTAAAGTTTCCAAAGAAGCATTCCATTTTTAAAGTTTTAAAGCAAGCAGCATTTCAACATTCAAATGCAAATTTAAAGCAAAAAGGATTTCAGTTTTCAAAGCTATTTTCAAATCTAGGAGGAAGCTCCATCTACTTCAAAATCAGGCGAGTAACTTCACTTTTAAAAACTTAAAGTATAATTTTGGTTGCATGTTATTTATTGTGATCAATCTTGTATTGTAAAGCATGTTTGTATATTTATATTGTTGCATTTTTGATGTATGATGTATGCATGCTTTTGAATGCCTGTAACTTCTCTGTTTCCAGTTTTTGGTTCATGTTTTGATTTTCAAAATCCCTTGATTTAATCTCTGTTTAGACTTGAGTTTCAAATCAACTTGTTTGTTTCATTTCAAACTTTAGTTCAAAATTTTACTTAAGTTAACATAATATGGGAATGACTCTGGGAATCAAATAACTGAGGAAGTTTTAATATAAGTAAAAATTCAAATATCATAATTCAAAGTTTCAGGGTTAGGATCGGAAACATCATGTAAAAATATGAATTTTAAACCTAAAATCAAAAATTGTAGTTTGGGAAAGAAGGTGTAGTTCTAGTTTGAACTGAAAATGTAACGACCCGAAATTTTCGAACCCGAAAATTCCAGATAGTTATGAAAAAGAAGAAAGAGATAGAAGAAGAAGAAGAGAAAATAGTTGGAAAATAATTAACTAATTGTAAAATAGTTGGAAAATAGTTAAATAGTTGTAAAATAGTAATTAATTTATAAAACAGTTGAAAAATAGTAATTAGTTTATAAAACGGTTGAAAATTTGTTAAATAGCTCCAAAAATGATTGTAGAGCAAATATAAAATAATTTGGCTTTAAAAAGAAAGGTTATATATATTAAATAGCTTGGAAAAAATAAATTTATATTAAAACAATTCATATTGGAAATATCCCAGAGTCAAAACTGTTCACTTTCCCAGCAATTCAATTTAAATTTCCACTTCTATTTGAATGACTCAATTCCAATTTGAAGAACTTCAATTCCCATCGAAATTTATTTAACCCCAATTCAAGTTGAATCAATCTTGATTTCTTTCCCAATCCAAATCAAATTCCATTTTATTTTAATTCTGTTCAACTTTAATTATAATTTCAAATTATTCCAATCAATTTGGACTAATATCAATTGAACTCGCTTCAATTTCAATATCTTTTCAATTTAACCCAATTCAAATTTTCCCTTTAAAATTTTAAACTTATCCATCTTCAATCACAAATCCAGTTAATTTAAATCAAATTCAGTTTTGAACTCATTCAATTCCAATTTCAAATTTTAAACCATCTTGAATTATATAAATTCGAGTTGAAATTCTCAAAGGTTGGTTTAACCTTTTAAACCAAATTAACTTTGTTCATTTAAAGTTTTTAAACAATTTAATTTCTGAGTTCTAATTCTAGAATTTCATTTTCAATTAATTTAACTTTTATTTTAATTTGGTTGTATTTCTGTTACTACTTAATTTAATTCCAGTTCAAGATTTCAGTTTGGTTGTATTATATTACTTCTTAATTTAATTCCAATGATTTAAAAACCAATCACCTTAATATTTATTAGAAGGAAATATTTCTTTGTATATCAAAATATATTTTTATATAAAACCATTTAAAAAAATTATATAAGAAACTAACAAGTACACTCTCATATATATATATAGACACACACATTCAACTCATTCTAGAGTACTACAAACTCTATTTAATGAGTAATCCCCACCAGAGCCAAGGTTCTCGCTTAACCCTTCAGCTCTGATACCAACTGTAACGACCCAAAATTTTCGAACCCAAAAATTCCAAATAGTTATGAAAAAGAAGAAAGAGATAGAAGAAGAAGAAGAAAAGAAACATCAACATCTCACATTCGCAGCGGATAAAATACAATAATAAATAATAATAGTTTACAAAAGAATATTATATCTGTCGATTAAATTTTAATACATCAGAGTTACACATTTACACAGACACTGGATATACACAATTATCAAGTCTTAGATATACAATAATATAATACAGTGGAAATACTCTATACGTTCTTGCCATCCAGCTCGCTTCCTGAGCTCGAGAACGTCCTTACCTGAAAATCTATAATACTCGGTCTGACCCGAGCATTACATCGAAGTAACACCAGGGTCAGGCTGGAAACCAGCGTGAGTAAACCCAACTAACATGGAATATCCAAGCAGACAACTTATATAAACCCGGGGTAACTCGAATAAATTTACAAATTCACAATTTGATGTTGACATCACCTATTTCACACATAAGTTTTCTAGTACCAAAATTTGGATTAAATAGTCCAATTCGCTTAAATCATTTCATTCCAGCCATTAGATTTCACATATCAATATATAAAAATTCGAAGTTGTTTCGGGTATTTTCCAATACCGGACTCTGGTCATTTCGAGTCTCATTCAAGACATCCAATACCGTTCAATCATCTATAAGCAACTTGATCACTTCCCACTTTATTTAATTAATATAAATTGAATTACTAACCTTGACCGCCTAGATTCCTTCATTTAACATTAATTAATTGTAAACCAATTTATTTATCATCCCTTAATTATCCATCTTAATTAATCATCATGGATTGATTATTCTTCAATTACCTTCAAGTAATTATCTTAAATTAACTACACAATATTAATTATTCATAACCAAAATCAATAAGAAATCTTAATTTCTTCATAAATTAATTAACTATTTTAATTACATTAATCCTTAATTACTTATATTAACTAACTTCTCATAAGTCACTTATTATTGATTAATTCATCTTAATTAATCAATCTTTAATTACATCGTTAATTTATTAATTAATGATTTCCAATTATATTTCAATTTATCCTAATCTAAATTAATTACATTAAATAATTAATCATTAATTAAACTGCAAATATTAATCATTCTTGATTTATCTCATCCTGTAATTGTTTACCCTTTTATTTACTTCCATAAAAAAATTAATTACCCCTTAATTAATTATCTTAATTAATCTCTTGATTTATTACACAAAGTAATTATATTTTGTTAATCATATTAAGTAATTACTTATCAAACTACCCAATGATCATTCTAAGTTAAATAAACTTAATTAATTAACCCAAATCATTAATTAATTGAATTAATTAATTATCCATTATAATTACCCTACTAATTTGATGAATCACAAATCATTAAGCCCTTATTAACTTTAAAATGAAAACATTTTCTTATTTATGATTTAGTTTAAAACAATTTAAAACCCGAATACTTCGAGTCAAGCAACAATTAACTCGAGAACCAACCAAAACCAAAGTCACCAGATCATCAATGCACATCAAATCAATTCAATCCATTTATTTAAATTTAACCATTAAAATTTAGATAAAAATCCAAAGGAGTGAGATTTACTCGCCTTTGCTATTAATTGCAATCCCCTTCAATATTGACTTTGGTTTCATCAAAATTTTGACCTTGTAAAAACATTTACAGTTATTATCATTTGAACTAATCAATTATCACTTAATAAATTTAATTAACCAATAATGAAATTTAAACTATTTCCCTTTTAAATAAATTATTTTTTTTAGTGACTAAGATAATTTAATAAATAAATCTCCATTGTTTTAAAATTAAACTAGTAAATGATAATAGGTATACATATATTTTTAAACTATATAGTAATGATCAAGCTATATACATTTTAAAAATCCACTTTTTTATAAACACTACAGCACATTATTATTTTTTCAACTTTATCTATATAAAATAAATTTTCTAAACAATTCAAAATAATAAATTTCTCTATTGTAAATAACAAAATAATGATTTCTTTACTGTAAAAAGAACTTTGCATCCTTTACTAAAGATCTACTTTTTATTCATTTTATTTTTATTTTTATTTTTTTTTAAAAATCATTCCTCTGTACAACCATATACATTTTTAAATTTAAATTGGAAAGAAGAGAATCGAATACATCACCATCAATCGCTCGACCCACTGCCTTGCCAGCTCGCAACTTCACTTCGAGCTCAAGCCCTTGCGACATCGTGTCACGATTCCCACTACCCGGTCACGAGTGAACCTTAGCCACGGCCTTTAATGCCGTCGTGCCCAACCCTGACGAACCCCCTTCCGATGTCTTCGTTGATGAAGTCGCACTCATCGACCGCGAGCCCAAATCGCAAGTTTCCACCATTCGAACACCTAGCTTCCCACGATTCGTCTTCGCCGAGTGCACATTCATCGTGATGACAAAGTGGTCGTCGTCCAAGCTTAGCCGATACGCGAAACCTTTCGCTCTCTCCTTTTTTTTCTTTTGATTTCGAATTTTGAATGAGGGTACGGCAAATCGATTTGGGTTTTTTTTTCCTTTTCTGAGTTACGGCCATTTTCTTTTTTTCTTCTTCATTTCAATGTCTCAGCTCATAAGAATAAAAGAAAGGGGACGTGATGTTTTGAAAAGAGGTGGCGTGCATAAAACGCTTTGCTGCGGTGACTTCGATAGGAAGGAACAAAAGGTGCTGATGTGAATAGCATTTTTGACCAATTAACAATGTATACGATAGTATTTGAGTTTGAATTTAAATTTGAATCGTCTCACAATTACCACTTAAAATTTTGACTTCCTATCGAGGCGTGCCGCCAGGCGTCTATAAAGTTATACCCCTATTCCGAACGCAATGGAAAAGGTTTCGAGCCCTAATTCGATCGTATGGAGAAGATAGCTTTTGGACTCAGTTATTATATTAAATTTCGATAAACATTTTAGCACGTTTATATATCGTACGGCCACACAATGATCCCGATCACTATGAAAGTTGAAATCCGATAATAATACAATATTACGGATCCATTGGAACTGGTTTCGTCGGATTCCGAGACTGTGCCTCGGAAGGCTATTTTTAAATATCGATTTAAACGATATACTATTAAAACTGAACAAAACATCTTTAAATTAAATTCCAACCATTCTATTATCGTCGGTATCATCATTATAAATTTTATAAGCTTTCAAATTATTTTTAACAGGCTTAAAACTCCAGATTCAACATTTTCCCCAATTTCAGTTTATTAAATCCAATGACTTAATTCTATTAATAAAAATATTTGAATTCAATTAAAAAATTAACCTTTTAAATGTTTACAATCAATTAAATATTCAAATTTAAATTGTTAGAACTTCCGGTCGTCACGTTCCTCCCCCCTTGAAAGAATTTCGTCCCCGAAATTACTAGTTAGGAAGAATGGTCCATACCCATTTACTTTTTCCCCAAAACCAACAGTTCAACATCCTACCAACTATCTTTCATAAAAGACCCCTTATCACCTCAACCAACTTCGCAAAACCTTTTATAGCTTCCAACAACATTATTTACTGCACTTATTCAAATTTAAATTTAAAATTCAAATTTAAATTATCACAACTTCCTCAAAAAATTTCTAACTCTCTAAATTTTTGAAATTTTTTGCCAGCGTCTCCTTTGCGCGGCTAGCTCGGTGCAACTACAAAATGCCTCTACGGGCTTCCAAATTTCAAAAGAAAACAAAAGGCCAAGTGGCTAGATCAAAAACCCAATCAAATTTCATACAGAAATTTAAATACATACCTTTTAGTCGGGCAATTCACATTATCTCCTGAAATCAAATCCAATTTTCTTTTCCTTTTATAATACCTGCATATCTTACTTAGCAATAATATCCAATCGTAATTTTTCAAATCATTTTATACATTTTCTCACACAGGTTTCATATCTACTTCTGTTCAAATTAGTTTACTCATTTCCATATGAATTAAATTTATCTTCAACTCTGAATATTGAATTTTATCTTCCATTTATAACTGATTCATATCATTATTTTAAAATAGTTTCATTCACTAATTTATTTCAATTTCCAATTTAAAAACGTTTTGTCGCTAACAAAAAAATTTTCAAATTTTTTTCAAAAATTTTCTAGCTCCCAAAATTTCCGAATTTTTTTGGCAGAGTCTCCTTTGTACGGAGGAGCTTTTGCAGTTTGACAAGAGATATAAATATATATACATCGACCAACCTGGTCGAAAAAACAAAAACAGTTTATATTTCCTATTTTTTTATTGCGTAGGCGTACCTTTACTTAGCATTTTTAGCAAGCGACTTACTTATTTTAGCTATTAGCGCAACCAAATCCAGCCAAACGGCCTTCAGGTACCTGTACTTACTCAATTTAAATATGTAAGTGCCATATATAGAAAATTTATTAGCATTTCACTTACCTAAACAACTACAACACATCAACTCTAAAAGAAATGCATTCTAAATAACTTCCACGAGCAATTTATATGATTTCAAAACTAATTCAATTGCTTTCAACCAATTCATATACCATTTCATTCAATTTTAATGGTTTACAACTTAATTCCTTACATTCAATATATTTTTAATCCAATCAAGCTCATATTCAATTCAATTGATCCTAAAATCAATTTATTTAATCTCTATCAACTTATAGAATTTTAATTTCTTTTGTTTTACGTCAAACGACAACTATTTTTATGTAAATTCGGCGATATTTGCTTAATAGAGCATCCATTTTAGTTTACAACTACTTCAAATTAATTTCAACTCATTCTGTATTTAATTCCACTTCATCTCCGCATTGGTTTCATTTTAAAACTATCTCATTGAGCTTGACAACATTCGATGCTTATATTAATATCATTTGTTTTGTTTTCAAATAAATTTAACCCACACTTTCTTTTGCTCGAAGCCAAACTTCTATTAATTTTAAACTTAAGTTAATTTACTTTCTTCAAATTATTTCAACTTCATAACTTAAGCTCACGTCATTTGCAAATAAATTTTCTTTTTCACCTTAACTTGAATCTGTTTCCATCAAATCTCATTTCAATCTATAAATTTATTTGATTAGTTATTATAAATTAAATTCCCAAATTCAATTCATTCACGACTCATTTAACTAATTACAAGGCCATTTTCAATTTGTTTCTACCTACCTGGGTTTTGTTTGCAATTCAAACCATGTCTGTTATAATTCAATTTCATTTTATTTTAACAACATCTCTACTTATTTAATTCATTATCAAATCCAACTCGAATTCTATTTATAATTTGAGTTCATTTCCAAACTCCATTATTAACTTACAATCCATTTTATTTAACCGAGTTAAAAAAAATTAACATACTCTATCAAATAATTATTTAGCTAATTAGCTTACTTCCAATTTTTAATCAATATTTGATTTTATTACAAAAATCACTTCATTAAATTTTCCTGAGTTCAATATTCTTCTTTTTTTCATAATTCCAGTTTGGTTTTCTTTCATTTTCCAAAATTCCAACATTTTTATTTTAAAATTTTAGAAATGCCTTTAAATTCAGATAATACAATTAAAATAGCTTTTTATAAAAATACTTCTTATAACTCGATGTCTCAACCAGTCCATCCTTGTTCTCACGGAAATTCAGTCATACGTTGATCAGGCGTAGGACTGAAAATCTATAAGTACTTAGTAGACCCATTTTCAACATCCAGTGAAAATACTTGGAAAATTAATTTTATTGAAAATATAGAAAACAGTTTTTGAAAATAGAGGAAATATCTTTGGTGAGAATGCTCTGGAAATCATCACCCCCATCCATGGTCGCAGTTACATCCTGGGTTACGTTGCCATCGCAGCAAAAGTCCATGTAATTGTAGGCATTCCGCGCCCCTTGATTACGCCATGGAACCCACAACAGATCGCAGTTACATTCCAGGGTTACGTTGCCATCGCAGCAAAAGTCCATGTAACTGTAGGCATCAGTGCCCCTCGATTTTCGCTGTCAAACAATGAAACTTCTCCACTCCTACATAGGTCGCAGTCTACCGATGTAAAATCAAACATAGACTGTTGGCTCTTAGCAGCACACACGACTTTCGCTATGTTACCATAGGTCACAGTCTACCGATATAAAATCAAACGTAGACCGTTGGCTCTCAGCGACACACACGACTTTTGTTATGGTACACACTACTCATAATCCTCAGGAACTAGTTTTGTCCGGACTCCTCACAGGATCAACTTTAGAACCCCCCCTTAGGGTTCAAGGCAGCACTCCTGAGAAGTTCATTTCAAGGGACCGCCTTTTTCCCTAGGGTCATCATCAAAAAACTTTATACTATACACATTAGTATCTTTAAAATCATACACCTAGTATGATCTCATACAAAGCTCCTTTACACAAAATCGATTATCCTAAAATTGATAGTTCTTAAACTAGGCTTTCCAAATTTCAATATTGATTTTACCTAAAAATCAAAAGCCTTTCCAAATCCAAAGGTTCCCAGAACCTTTCTTCCAAAATCCTCATAAGATCTTATATATATATATATATATATATATATATATATATATATATAATTTTGAAAACTTTGGATCATTTCAATCTTGTATAAAATTCCTTTTATACTTCAAAACACCTTCGAAATCTTTTTCTTCCATCAATAGATACAAGGGGAGATTTATCTTATATAACAAAGATATATAACTTTGTTTATTCAAAATAAAATATTCTAATTTGATTACTCTTTTCAATATCAGTTTCATTCAAATCTGTACAATGTACACTTATCATCCGTACGCTATACCAATCTGATCGCTCACTCGATCACACAATTTCACTTCCGAACTAGTATCGTCCACCCGATTTCCTAGTGCGGACTCAGACCTGGTTTCTTGATCAGAAACCGTCATTCTCCTTGCATAGCCATAACTATGATATAGAATATCCAGAACCAATCAACAATCCATATCCAGGTTCGCCGTCGAAAATCGAGTGAAAAATCCCAACTCGGATCGATAAGCTATCTCAAAATTCTGTGCTCAAATCTGGATCAAATCACTATGCGAATAGAATAATATACGTACATCCTACATATTTAACTTCATTGATTATTAACCAAATCAATTTCCTTTCTATTTATCCTTACAATGAACTTTATTCACTTAATCACATTTGCCTTAAATCTCATTCGGATTATATTTTCAATTCTTATCTCAGTTGCGTATTTAATCAATAGCAGTTTGAACTCCAACCAGTTTATTTTTAGAAAATAGCTTGGAAATTTTACAAATAGATAAGTAGTTGAAAAATAATTATTAGTTTGCAAAATAGCTGTAAAATAGTTAACTAATTGTAAAATAGTTGGAAAATAGTTAAATACTTGTAAAATAGTAATTAGTTTGTAAAACAGTTGAAAAATAGTAATTAGTTTATAAAACAGTTGAAAATTTGCTGAATAGCTTCAAAAATGATTGTAGAGCAAATATAAAATAATTTGGCTTTAAAAATAAAGGTTATATATATTAAATAGCTTGGAAAAAAATAAATTTATATTAAAACAATTCATATTGAAAATAGCCCGGAGTCAAAACTGTTCACTTTCCCACCAATTCAATTTAAATTTCCATTTCTATTTAAATGACTCAATTCCAATTTGAAGAACTTCAATTCCCATCGAAATTTATTTAACCCCAATTCAAGTTGAACCAATCTTGATTCTTTCCCAATCCAAATTATATTCCATTTGATTTTAATCCTGCTCAACTTTAATTATAATTTCAAATTATTCCAATCAATTTGGACTAATATCAATTGAACTCGCTTCAATTTCAATATCTTTTCAATTTAACCCAATTCAAATTTTCCCTTTAAAATTTTAAACTTATCCATCTTCAATCACAAATCCAGTTAATTTAAATCAAATTCAGTTTTGAACTCATTCAATTCCAATTTCAAATTTTAAACCATCTTGAATTATATAAATTCGAGTTGAAATTCTCAAAGGTTGGTTTAACCTTTTAAACCAAATT
The DNA here is from genome assembly GCA_030765085.1 of Allium cepa. Classification (NCBI taxonomy): domain Eukaryota; kingdom Viridiplantae; phylum Streptophyta; class Magnoliopsida; order Asparagales; family Amaryllidaceae; genus Allium; species Allium cepa. Next base: position 257,414,778 of record CM060938.1, on the reverse strand, counting down.
AACTTTGTTCATTTAAAGTTTTTAAACAATTTAATTTCTGAGTTCTAATTCTAGAATTTCATTTTCAATTAATTTAACTTTTATTTTAATTTGGTTGTATTTCTGTTACTACTTAATTTAATTCCAGTTCAAGATTTCAGTTTGGTTGTATTATATTACTTCTTAATTTAATTCCAATGATTTAAAAACCAATCACCTTAATATTTATTAGAAGGAAATATTTCTTTGTATATCAAAATATATTTTTATATAAAACCATTTAAAAAAATTATATAAGAAACTAACAAGTACACTCTCATATATATATATAGACACACACATTCAACTCATTCTAGAGTACTACAAACTCTATTTAATGAGTAATCCCCACCAGAGCCAAGGTTCTCGCTTAACCCTTCAGCTCTGATACCAACTGTAACGACCCAAAATAATAAATTTCTCTATTGTAAATAACAAAATAATAATTTCTTTACTGTAAAAAGAACTTTACATCCTTTATTAAAGATCTAATTTTTATTTTTATTTTTTTAAAAAATAATCATTCCTTTGTACAACCATATACATTTTTAAATTTAAATTGGAAAGAAGAGAATCGAATACCTCACCATCAATCGCTCGACCCATTGCCATGCCAGCATGCTACTTCACTTCGAGCTCAAGCCCTTGTGACATTGAGTTGCGATGCTCCCTACCTAGTCGCGAGTGAACCCTAGCCACGGCCTTCACTGCCACCGCGCCCAATCCTGACGAACCCCCTTCCGATGTCTTCGTTGTGAAGTCATGCTCATCGATTGCGAGCCAAAATCGCGAGGTTCCTCCATTCGAACACCCAGCTTCCCATGATTTGTCTTTGCTGAGTTCACATTCATCGCGATGACGAAGTGGTCGTCGTCCAAGCTTAGCCGATACGCGAAACCTTTCGCTCTCTCCTTTTTTCTTTTGATTTCGAATTTTGAATGAGGGTACGGCAAATCGATTTGAGGTCTTTTTCCTTTTCTGAGTTACTGCCATTTTTTTTCTTCATTTCAATGTCTCGGCCCATAAGAATAAAAGAAAGGGGACGTGATGTTTTGAAAGGAGGTGGCGTGCGTAAAACGCTTTGCTACAGTGACTTCGATAGGAAGGAACAAAAGGTGCTGATGTGAATAGCATTTTTGACCAATTAACAATGTATACGATAGTATTTAAATTTGAATTTAAATTTGAATCATCTCATAATTACCACTTAAAATTTTGATTTCCTATCGAGGCATGCCGCCAGGCATCTATAAAGCTATACCCTATCTGAACGCATTGGAAAAGGTTTCGAGCCCTAATTCGATCGTATGGAGAAGATAGATTTTGGACTCAGTTATTATATTAAATTTCGATAAACATTTCAGCATGTTTATGTATCGTAGGCCACACAATGAATCCGATCACTATGAAAGTTGACATCTGATAATAATACAATATTACGAATCCGTTGGAACTGATTACGTCGAATTCCGAGACTGTGCCTCGGAAGGCTATTTTTAAATATCGATTTAAACGATATATTATTAAAACTGAACATATCATCTTTAAATTAAATTCCAACCATTCTATTATCTTCATTATCGTCATTATAAATTTTATAAGCCTTCAAATTATTTTTAACAGGCTTAAAACTCCAGATTCAACATTTTACCCAATTTCAGTTTATTAAATCCAATGACTAAATTGCTATTAATAAAAATATTTGAATTCAATTTAAAAATTAACTTTTTAAATATTTACAATCAATTAAATATTCAAATTTAAATTGTTAGAAATTCCGGGCCGTCGTAGAAAATGAAATTTTGAGATTTTTGGGTGATCTTGTAATCTGGGAGGTCGGGTTTCTTCCTAGAGATGGAAGGCTGATCAAAGAATCTAGGAAAATTGGTAGGAAGTTGATTGGACTATGGTGGAGGTGGTGGTAGTAGATTTTTGTTTGGAACCCTAGTTTTAACTAGGCTAGGTAATTCAATCATCTCGGTTTCTACAATTGATCAAGTGCAACGAGACTTTGGGTAATGGAAGCTTGGTCATTGACGAGGACATGGCCGGAGTTTCAGAATTTCTGGTGGTCAGAATTTCGAGGATGTGGCATTTCCAGGTTTGGGTATGGTGGTTCCTGTCTGTTCCAGGTTGGGTTGAAGCATTCGAATTTGAATTCGAGTTTGGATGGATGATATGATTTCTGTGATCAGGTTGGAAGGTGATCGGCGACATGTCGAAGCCTTCGGTGGTGGCCAGAGATGATCAGCATCACCGTGCATGTGCACGGTGCACTGTTTGTCTGATGAAGTTTGGTCTGGGTAGTGGTTCTGTGGTCTCGAGTTTACTCGAAGTAGTGTGATGTTTTGCTCAAAGATAGGATAGGTTGGAGTCGAAGCAAAATTTAAGTGGCTCGTGTAAATGATGTTACAGGTTTTAAAAGAAACCTGTTTTGTTTTAAAATTTAAACTTGAAGTTTAAATTGAAAAGCAAAGTTTTAAACAGGTTTAAATCTAAGTTTTAAATTGGGAATTCAAGTTTTGTTTGAATCTTAGTTTCATAAAATAAAATAAAGTTTTAAATTTAAATTGTTTTAACTACCTTAAAATAGTTAAATGGTTTGAATTTTAAAAATGAAGTTTTAAAATGTAATTAGGTTTTAAATCTTAGTTTTTTTTCTGGATTCAAATTTAGTTTGAATCTTAGTTTCGAAATTAGAGGTTTGTCTGCATTTGGAGCTTGTGCTTGTGTTCTTCATCAACATTCTCTTCTACTTTAGATCAGAGTTATGCAGCGGAAGCAGTTTGGGAGTGCATCTCTCTTATCTTTTCTAGACAGGAGAAGTAATTCAGTCTTTTGATGTTTGAGGAGTAGAGTTTGTTCTTGATTTTGGTTGATCTTGGAGAGATCATTTTGTTAGGTTGTTTTTGGTCTAGTTTGTTTCTAGAACCATCAGCGAAGGTTGAGATGATCAGAAGGATGCAAGCAGCCCAGGATCATCCGGAGAGTTTTGTGGATAAGAAACGAAGGGAATTTAGATTTCGGAGCCGGTGATTTGATTTTGGATAAGTTTTCTCCGACCAAAAGAGCTATAAGATTGGGTAAGGCTGGGAAGCTAGCTCCGAGGTGTTTTGGATCTTTTCTGTGTTCTTGTGAGGATAAGTGTTTGGTCTTCAGGATTCAATTGCTAGTTTGGATGACTGGGATTCAGTATGTTTCATGTATCTCTTAGGGAGTATGTGTATGATCCATCTTTGGTTTTGGAATAAGCAGTTCAGGAGATTTGGTTATTGAGTCAGACTTGTTTGTAGTCTGATATCCTGTTTAGTTTTGTAGATCTAGATGCCTAAGAGCTCTGGAGCTTAGTAGCATTGATTGTTAGGATTTTGGAGAGTGAGTATCCTGGTATTTTTACTTGGGAAACTCTAGGAAATTCTATCCAGAATTTTGTCTGGATAGTTAGATTTGGTTGATTGGGTAAATTGGTTGCTATGGTTGTTAGCATATGATTGATAATATATGCTTGTGATTTAAAATTAAAATCTTTAATGAGATTATTAAATTACCTTTGCTTTTAAATTTCGGGGACGAAATTCTCTTAAGTGGGGAGGAATGTGATATCCCAAAAATTTTGGCAATTTCAATTTAATAAGCTGTATTAAAAATTAAATTGATTTGATAATTTTGTTAATAAAATTTGAATTGATTTAACAATCTTCCTTTAATAAATATTTAATTGGTGAATTTTATCTTTTTAAAAAGCAAATTAAATTGTTTTCTATTTATAGTGTATATATGTATTTATATATATTGTAAATAGATAAGCTTTGTTTTAAATTTAACAAATAAAGCATATTTTCTAATTCTAATATTTTTATTAATTGGGAAATAGGGACTTATTTAATATAAACCTTTTCAAGCTATTTAATAAATAACTATATGGTTTTAAAATACTGAAGGTAAGTGTTAATTGTTTAAATTTATTTTAGCTTAAGTTTAAATTCAAATTAATTAACAAAAGGGTTTGTTTTATTTTCTTTTTAAAATATAGCTTGATAAAATAAGTAATCTATAATAAAGAGATAATTTCTTTTATAAATTATTTTAATTTGATAAATGATTTATTTTCAAATAATAATAATAATGTATTGTTTTTACAAATGGATTTTTAATATAAAGAGAATTGTTTTTACAAATGGACTTTTGAATTTGAATTTGAAGTTTTGAAATTCAAAGTATAGAATTTTAAATTGTTTTGGATTTTAAAATATTTGTATAAACTTTTATTTATGAATATAATTGTTTTATTTCTTTTAAAAAAATTATCTATACATATATATATATACTTATTAACTAATTAATTAAGCATAACCTATATTAACATTTAACTAAATACTAATTAACTTAAAAGACATGTGTTAATTGATAAGCAAATTAAAATGACAAATGTTAAAATATAGGATAAGTGTCAAATTAAATTTAGTTTTTCTTTTATTTTTAATTATAAAACAATTCATCTTATATAAACAATTTCCTTCTTCCCTTCCATTTGTTTTCTTTTCTAAATCTAAAGCTAAGAGAACAAATCTGAGAACAACTCCTTCAAAACCAAATCTAAAAACAAAATCAGTAATTAACAAACTCAAATCAAACTCCTCAGATCAAAAACACACCTGTAAATCAAATCCCTGTAATTCATTTTAAAGTTCAAAGTCTGAATCATTTTCCAAAACCTGTAAAAGCATTTTCAAAGAAAACAAGCCTGCATGTAAAACCTGGAATCTAATCCAGCGTTCCAGTTTTCAAACCAAATCAAGCACTAAAGTTTTCAAAGAAGCTCAAGCACCAAAGTTTTCAAAGAAGCATTCCAGTTCTAAAGTTTTAAAGCAAGCAGCATTTCAACATTCAAGTGCAAAGTTTAAAGCAAAAAGGATTTCAGTTTTCAAATCTATTTTCAAATCTAGGAGGAAGCTCTGTCTTCTTCAAAATCAGGTGAGTAACTTCCCTTTTAAAAACTTAAAGTATAATTTTGATTGCATGTTATTTTCTATGATCAATCTTGTATTGTGAAGTATGTTTATGTATTTATATTGTTGCATTTCTGATGTATGATGTATGCATGCTTTTGAATGCCTATAACTTCTCTATTTCCAATTTTGGTTCTTGATTTGATTTAAAATCAAAATCTCTTGATTTAATCTCTGTTTAAACTTGAGTTTCAAATCAACTTGTTTGCTTCATTTCAAACTTTAGTTCAAAATTTTACTTAAGTTAACATAATATGGGAATGACTCTGGGAATCAAATAACTGAGCAATTTTCAATATAAGTAAAAATTCAAATATCATAATTCAAAGTTTCAGGGTTAGGATCGGAAATATCATGTAAAAATATGAATTTTGAACCTAAAATCAAGATTTTTAGTTTGAGAATGAAGGTGCAGTTCTGGTTTGAACTGAAAATGAAACTTTGGGATTTTTGGGTGATCTCTGTAATCTAGGAGGTCGGTTTCTTCCTGGAGATGGAAGGCTGATCGGAGAATCTAGGAAAATTGGTAGGAAGTTGATCGGAGCAAGGTGGAGGTGGTGGTAGTAGATTTTTATCTGGAACCCTAGTTTTAACTAGGCTAGGTAATTCTATCATCTCGGTTTCTGTGCAATGAGACTTTAGGTGATGGAAGCTTAGTCGTTATCGAGGACATGGCTGGAGTTTCATAATTTCTGGTGGTCGAAATTTCGAGGATGTGGCGTTTCCAGATTTGGGTGTGGTAGTTCCTGTCTGTTCTAGGTTGGGTTGAAGCACTCGAATTTGAATTCGAGTTTGGATGGATGATCTGATGTCTATGATCATGTTAGAAGGTGATCGGCGACATGTCGAAGCCTTCGATGGTGGCCAGAGATGATCAGCATCACCGTGCATGTGCATGGTGCACTGTTTGTCTGATGAAGTTTGGTCGGGATAGTGGTTTTGTGGTCTCGAGTTTACTCGAAGTAGTGTGATGTTTTTCTCGAAGATAGGATAGGTTGGACTCAAAGCAAAATTTAAGTGGCTCGTGTAAATGATGTTGCAGGTTTCAAAAGAAACCTGTTTTGTTTTAAAATTTAAACCTGAAGTTTAAATTGAAAAGCAAAGTTTTAAACAGGTGTAAATTTAAGTTTTAAATCTGGAATTCAAGTTTTGTTTGAATCTCAGTTTTATAAAATAAAATAAAATTTTTAAATTTAAATTGTTTTAACTACTTTAAAATGGTCAAATGGTTTGAATTTTAAAAATGAAGTTTTAAAATGTAATTTGGTTTTAAATCTAAGTTTTTTTTTTCTAGATTCAAATTTAGTTTGAATCTTAGTTTCAAAATTAAAGGAAGTTTTTAAATTTGAATTGATTTAAACAACTTTGAATGTTAAAGTGTATTTTAAATTGATTTGAATTTAAAAATGAATTTGGTTTTAAATTCTTTTAAACTTCTTTTATAAAATGAGTATTTCCTTAACATGAGATTTTAAAAGGGTTTCTAAATTTTTTAAACTTTGTTTAAGTTAAATTTGTATTCATTTTAGATCTTAAATTTAAAATGAAATTTAAAAGTAAATTTAAAGTAAATTGTTTTAAATGCTTTGTTAATGAAAATTTGATCATTAAAAAGAAAAATGTTTTTATCTTTAAATAAATGAAGATTTAATGATTTGTAATTCATTAAATTGTTAAGTTAATTAAAATGGATAATTGATTTATGTAATTAATTAATAATTTGGATTAATTAATTAAGTAATTAAAGGTTTAAATTAATTAATTAAGGTTTAAGTTAATTAATTAGGAATAATTAATTTGTAATTAAGGATCATTGATTTGATCAGATAAGATTATTAATTAATGATTAAGATTAATTAATCAAGTAATTAAGGATTAATTAAAATTACAGTTAACACTTAATTAAGTAAATAATTAGAGATTGATTAACTGGTTATTAATATTAATTAGTTTGTAATTAATAATGATTAATCTGATTTTAATTACTTAAGAAAGTAATTAAGGAGTTGTTAATGAAGGTCGTTAACTTAAGATTATTTAACTATTAATTAATGTGACTAATTTTAATGATTAATTATATTAATTAATTAGATATAATCATTTGTGAAATTGTTTAAGTGTAATTACTTAAGGGAAGTAATTAAGGAATTAATTACTCAATGAAATCAATTGAGTTTAGTGTGATTAATTTAAGTTAATTAATTAAGTTTGATAAATTTAAGATAATCACTTGATGATTTGATAAGTGTAATTACTTAATGTAATTAATGAAGTATAATTACTTAGTAAAGTAATTAATGGATAATTACTGGATGTAATTAATGGAAGATGATTTAATAATGGAAGTAATTTAGATTAAATTACTTTGTGTAATTAATCAAGGGATTAATTAAAATAATTAATTGAGGAGTAATTAATTTATTTTATGAAGTAATTAAGGGTAGTTAATTACTGGATGAGATTAATCAAGAGTGATTAATAAACGTGGTTTAATCAAAGATTAATTACTTGATGTAATTAATTTAAATTGGATAATTAATTAAAATGTAATTAGGGATCATTAATTAATATAATTAATGATGTAATTCAGAATTGATTAATTAAGATTTATTAATCAATAATGAAGTGATTAAAAGGTAATTAATTAATGTAATTAATTAAGGATTAATGTAGTTAATTATGGTTAATTAATTAATAAAGTAATTAAAGATTAATTACTGTTTTTGTTAAGAATAATTAATTTGTGAAATTAATTAAAGGATAATTACTTGAATGTAACTAAAGGATAATTAATCAAGAATGATTAATTAAGGTGGATAATTAGAGAATGATTAATTAATTGATTTGTAATTAATTAATGATTATGTAAGTAAGATTTATGTGAGGAAGTAATTAATTTAATTTACTTTAAATTAATTAGAAATAAAGTAACTAATTTAGTTCATTTTAAATTAATTATAGTGTGATTAAGTAAATCCTTGCTTATGTATGGATGAATGATGTTGTTTGCCTTGAATGGTTTGTGATCTCAGATATGAGATAGGTAATGGTGTGTGATATGGATGCTTTGGTTGAAGTATGATGATAATGTGGATTATCTGTTTGTGATGATAATGTGGATTATCTGTTTGTGATGTAGATTATCCATTGTGATATTGTGAATTATCTATCAGTGTGTATATAGATAATAGAATTGAATTGTTTTAAACTTTAAAACAACTTGGACCTAAAAGATGGCGTTTGGATTTCGATGAGACCGAGATCAGGTTTCCAGATTTGGATATCCGAAAACCACATCGATCTAAATTAACGATAGGTCGTGAATCTCAAATGAAGATGAAGATTCAGAGTGCAAGGGTTATCATCGTTAACTCTGAAGGTGATTTCAAAATGAGTGTAACGAGATTGTAACGCCCCACCTCTATGCCCACAATAACAAAGAGTATTAAAGGAAATACTGTCTGTTATTATGAAGAATAAGGCTGGATAGGAGCGGCCATCCGTAGTTAGGCCTTACACTAGCATTGGTTACCTCGATAGGAGTGGTATATATTTTTCATTTTTTTCATCTCATATTTATTTACTCCCATCGACATACCCAATTCCAGTATAAAACGAACTATGATGGTTCATAATAGTTTAGGACAATAGATATAATAATAGCACAGGTTATATAAATGCGGAACACAGATGAAACAGAAAGTCTCATAAATATATACAATAACTGCTGTCAGTTACAATACATTTACACGGTACATGTGATACAACTACAACAGTCGACTCAGGAAGTTATATATACAAGTACATTGTCGACTAATATACATGAATACATATCAACCTATACTATGACACGACAACTCCAAAAGATATGAAAAATCTTCATAGCTCAAGCAGCACCCCAAAGCAGAATATCTACAACCTGAAAATACTCGGTCTGACCCGAATATTACATTCAAAAGAAAATAATACCCGGGTCAGTCTAATTCAAACTCAGTTATTAATGCACAGAAGCAATAATAATTAAATAATGAATAGATGACAGACACAGAAATAAATTTACCTATCCGGTTCTTAAATAAGAAATCGGATAACGGTAAATATAACGCGACCCAATTCAAAACAATTGGAACATCAATTGAAAGGTCAACACGAGTAGGGAGGCAGATACGCACTGTAACGCCCCACCTCTATGCCCACAATAACAAAGAGTATTAAAGGAAATACTGTCTGTTATTATGAAGAATAAGGCTGGATAGGAGCGGCCATCCGTAGTTAGGCCTTACACTAGCATTGGTTACCTCGATAGGAGTGGTATATATTTTTCATTTTTTTCATCTCATATTTATTTACTCCCATCGACATACCCAATTCCAGTATAAAACGAACTACGATGGTTCATAATAGTTTAGGACAATAGATATAATAATAGCACAGATTATATAAATGCGGAACACAGATGAAACAGAAAGTCTCATATATATATATATATACAATAACTGCTGTCAGTTACAATACATTTACACGGTACATGTGATACAACTACAACAGTCGACTCAGGAAGTTATATATACAAGTACATTATCGACTAATATACATGAATACATATCAACCTATACTATGACACGACAACTCCAAAAGATATGAAAAATCTTCATAGCTCAAGCAGCACCCCAAAGCAGAATATCTACAACCTGAAAATACTCGGTCTGACCCGAGTATTACATTCAAAAGAAAATAATACCCGGGTCAGTCTAATTCAAACTCAGTTATTAATGCACAGAAGCAATAATAATTAAATAATGAATAGATGACAGTCACAAAAATAAATTTACCTATCCGGTTCTTAACTAAGAAATCGGATAACGGTAAATATAACGCGACCCAATTCAAAACAATTGGAACATCAATTGAAAGGTCAACACGAGTAGGGTTGCAGTATACGCATGCGTATACTGCCTCGCCACTACAACATATGGAATACGAAATAGATCCATAAATCAAAAGCAAAAGAAATAACACCAAAACCAATACCGTGTGGATGCACTTCTCTACGGTGATGATGTACACAATGAAAATTCATAATGAACACATGGTCAAACCCAAGAAAAGTGGGGTTCAACTCAAGTGAAACACAGATGCAAATAATTCCCGAGTAGAACCAAGGACATCAAACAAAAACTCAGATGCAACAAGCAAACAAAAGCAACAATACAGAGAAACAAATTCGCATAATCAAATAGTTGAAGTAATGTCAGTGACAGTACCGAAGTCATCAAATTCGAAGACATAATGGCCGAAGCCAACATATAAAGTGTATGCACTGCTCAAGTACAGACCTATAATAACCGAGTTTCCATTATGCAGACAGCCAAGTGAAAGCATGTACACATATCTAGACAGTGTTCATGCAAGCAGATCATGTGAGGAAAGAAGCTCAATAACTTCAAATTATATGGTTTGCTTTCTTTGTCGATTTTCATCCATTTCAATTTTAAAGTTTTATGTTGCATTTAAATTTAGTCAAATAGATATATATCAGTTGAGATTGGTCAGTTGGGATTGGTTGACATTGGCATATAAGTCATGTTATACTGTTAAATAACAAGCCTTCTATTATCTATCTTATTTATAGTTAGTACGTGTGCTTGGGAGTCCTTGAAAATTGAATAAACCAAGATTTTACCATGACTGCAATTTTAGAGAGACGCGAAAGTACAAGCCTGTGGGGCCGCTTCTGTAACTGGATAACCAGCACTGAAAACCGTCTTTACATCGGATGGTTCGGTGTTTTGATGATCCCTACCTTATTGACCGCAACTTCTGTATTTATTATCGCCTTCATTGCTGCTCCGTACAAAATTGACGATCTCACAAAAAAAGATGACATATCAGTGGTTTATTTTCCATTTACTGATCCCATCTTTCACCGAATCGATTCTTTTTTTTTATGTACAAGAATTTTTGGAGTTCAGCATGTCTGGAAGCACGGGAGAGCGTTCTTTTGTTGATATTATTACCAGTATTCGATACTGGGTCATTAATAGCATTACTATACCTTCCCTATTCAAGTTTGAACGAAAAGCGCACTAGAATTTTCTTTGTTTTCTCGGGTACAACACAACAAAACAGCACAGTAAGCAAAGCACAGCTGAGGAGGCTAAGCTGACGTTCTCATGCGTAAATTAGGGGTCTGAGGGGCCGTAAATTCTAGGGCAAGGACCTGAGGAGTACGACAGCAAACAAGCATTCGAGACATGCAAATGCTAACCTGAAGAACGACAACATAAGTCTGCAACATATACTACCTATATACAAGTATGCTTACACATGTGTATACACAAAACATATGTACAGCAACACGAACACATGCCACTGAATGGCGACAGGCAAATGGAACCAAACCCAAATTACAGTATCATTATAACATGGACAATGGACTACATATATACATGAAGTCCAACAGCAAATGAACATCAAAATGAAAACTGCAATCTGAATCAGCATGTACAAACTAGCATCAAAATACCACAAAATAACAGTGACAACAAATGTATCCAAACAGTAATAAAAACTGAAGCCCAGTGAATAAAAATCACAACATACATATATACGCACAGACATATCTATACGTATATTTATACGGTGACTAAATGGGTGAACTCAGCAACAAACCAATGTACTAAGCCTATAAGAGTCAAAACCAAAACAAGCTTCAGAAATTCAGAACAAAATACGATGCTCACATTCAATATGAATGCAAAATTGAAGCTAGTAGATGAACTATGCAACAGAGTGATGTGTATAACTCGAAGACATGGTGCCATATCAATGCAGGCACGAGTGTTATCATGTAACAATGAAGACGGTGCTACTAGATAACAAGGAAGACCACAAAATACAAGTCAGATGACTAAATAATCACCCAACCGTGGATTACAAGGAATCAGCAATTTCACAAATCCAATTTCACCCAAGTTGAATAACCTAAGCACAGACAAGTGATCGAAAACATGAAGCATGGGGATGCAAGTATCAAGTAGTTGTCTTGATCAAAGACAATATTATTTTCTCGAAGTCACCTTAAAAACGACCGAGAATTCAAACCAACAACCCAAGGTCAGTTTCGTATCAAAATTCAAGTCAAAACCATGAACAATTCAATAAGACAGAGGCAAGCAAGAAATTCATGAATTTGAACAAGTCAGAACAAATCACGGCATTCGATCATACTCAAACGACCGAATGATTAAACGACAAATTCAGTGGCAACAAAACAAAAAATCGTAATGCCGCACATATTTGAATTAGATGTGAGTAAGAAAAATTTACTCACCTTTGTCGAAGAACCCAAGATCCACTGCCTAAATTCCAGAATCGAAGCCGTGGCGATCGAAGAACTGCGCGAAGCCAAGCCAAGCCGATAATCATCTCAACCCTAATTCGCAAAGCAGAGCACTCAAAGGATCGAAGCCCCAAATCCATAAACCCTTAGCATCGAAGAGCATGGATCCTTGACAGATGCGAGGTACGAAATCACCCTTCGAGCTAGCTACACAAGTCGGCCTCTTCGATTTTTGAAAAGCCCTAGTTTTGAAAAGAGGAACGACGAGAACGAGCTTCACGAGTTTTTGAAGACGAACGAAAAAGAGATCGAGCCGCCACCATTTATTTTCTTTCGTATGTTGTTTTGTTAGGGTTAGGAATTGCAAAAAGAAGAGGGGAACGGTTTGGTGAATGAACAAAAGAGAAATGGTCTTGGATTACATAATAGTGTCACGGCCCAAGGTTACAACGTGGGCTAAAGTTCAATTGAACCCGCAAAACTCTGATAACACTGTTTATTTTTTTCAAACGAATTTCAACAATTTAAAACTCCAAATAACATCAGCCAGCCAAATCAGTCGTCTAATGACGATAATTAATTGTTACGAAATCTCGGGTTGTTACAGAGATAATGCTTTCGGTTTCGTTCGAACCCAGAACGAACTTGTATGGATTGAATGCTTTCAGAACATCATCAGGTGGATGATGAGCATTCTAAGAAATGTGTTCTCTAAAGGTAATCGCAATGTGTTCTCTAAAGGTAATCGTAGCCTCAAGCCTCATCAACCGGGAATGGCTAAAACAGGGGAGGTGCGGCAAGGCTATGTGGGTAGCAGCCAAGTAGGATGAGATTTTCCCCTGTCTGGAGGTCCCTTTTTATTCGACTGTGTGGGCAGTTGTGAGCTCCAACTGCTGGGGTTGTCTTGTTCGGGACTGTCCAGTAAGGGATGGTTCCGGCCTTGTGTTGCAGAGGATTTAGGGTGCATCCTCGGTACGTTGATCTAGGCCACGTACTGTGATGGGCGGTACCCCAGTAGCCCTGTCATTGTATGGAATCCAATCTCCAATAAGTGTCGTACGTTTTAGTTGTGCCCAACTATGTTGGAACGTGAGATGTAAGCATTCTAGCTATTTCTGTATTTTATTTGAAAACCCTAGACCCTATTATAATATCACAGGATTTCCTATCAAATGTTTTGGTTAGCGTAAGGTAGAAACTTACCCATGTTTATGTGTAGGGAGTCTTATGTGATACCTTTTGTTTTTCAAAGGTTTTAAAAGGTAAGAAACTTTAACCTATTACTCACACCAGACCCATGTCTGACCCGGAATTTATCTTCTGTTTTCTTAAACTCTTGGGTACTCAAATTTTTACGAGTGGCCAAGAGATTCAAGTTAGCTTTGACGAATTATGGAGGAGCAATGGAGCAGGAGGCTTCAGCATTGTAGATATATATAGTAATTCCGCTGTGTTGATCTCTGTATTGATATCTGCATTGTGTATTGAGTTGTATAACTAGACAGGTGTTTATAACTGTCCAGAATGTGATGAAAAATCTATGTAACTCTGATAATTGTTGTATACTATGTACTATTATATGTGTTTAATATAATTTATTCGTTCCGCTGTTGAGATTCTAATGTTGTTTCTTCTTTCTTTCCTATCTTTTCTCTTCTTTATCCCTTTCTTTCTTAATAATGTTGCGTCTTTCTGTGGAGAGGAAGGCGGGTCGTTTCATTAACTGTGTCGAGCTCGAGTACTATGATTTGGTACGTGATTTTGTTGTTCGATTTGATTTCTCTGTTTGATATGCTTGAACTCGGCTTTCTTTCGAACTTGATTAGAGTTATTGGTTTTTGTTCAAAGTATGCTTTATGGATTTTCTGTTTTGAACTCCAATGCCTTTTGATGATGATGTTAATGGGTATCTTTAGGGTTTGAATCCCTTAGTTTACGTTCGTATAATTTCGGTTTGAATAATTCATGATTTTGCTTGGCCATTAGATAATTGCTCGAACTATGGTGATTGCACTGACTTGTTCATCTTTGATAAATTTCCAATTTTCTTTGACTCGGTTCCTGTGACTGTGGTTATTTGAATATTTCGTATTTGTGATGCTTGTTCATCAAGTTATTTCCATTTTCAAATATTTTTGACACTTCCTTGACTTGATACAATCTGACTTGTTTATTTTCGTGCTACTTCTGCAAGTTGAATTATTTTCTGGCTTTGACTCGATGACTTTATTCAAAATGTTACCTTGATGACCCATGGCTTCTGACCATTTCATTGTTGAACAATACTTGCTGTCACACACTGTCACTTGATCTTGATCTGGTACCATATGTTGGATGCTTTTACTTGTTGTTGCATTTGTGTTCAAGTGTACGTTTACTTGAGTCTGCATTGTGTGGTTTCACGTCTTCAAAATTGTTCTATGGTTGGCCTTGATTCTTGTTACATGTGACATTCATCGTGTGTATACATACATACATACATACATACATGTATGTATATATGTGTATGTCCCGAGCATATTGAACTGTTGTCTGCATTGCTTTAGAAAACTGTCTGATTCAGTTTAAGTCAACTTGCAGTGTTGTTTTGCTTGACAATTTCTTTTTGAAAGTGCTCATGTTCAATTGATATAATATTTGTATATGTCCATATGCATATGTATTCATATTCCACTTTGTTTGCTACTTTACTAATATAGTGAATTGTGTGGATTTGCATTCATATTGATCTTCCTGTATGTTGATGTCTCTTCTGGTGCCTCTGAGCATGTTTGAACTGTTTGCTCATACTTGCATTTCATGTTTCCTCAGAGTTGCATTCACTGGTATTCAATTGTTTTTGAACTTTACTTTGCGTATAAGCTTGGTTGTTACATTTGACTTTTCATGTGTATGGACCATTTTATTTAACTTGTTTCATAGGACCAAGCTTGGTTGCCATCCTTTGATTTATGTAGTTTTTGTAGCTCGACCATCCATGCTTGTGTTTTTTGTTGCTCTAGACCATATGTGCTTGATTCATTTTCTATCTTTGTGCACTTGTATCATGTGGTCTGGTGTTTGTGAGTCTAGCCATTTGAGATTTGGTTGTACATGAACTTGTTTGCACTCATGTTAATTTTCTCCGGTTGCATACGTACTCATGTATATACATGTATGCTGGTCTTTACCGTTGAGGCTACACTTGTGCCACTTGAAGTTCTGTTTGTTCATGAAGTCACCACCATTACTTTGATATACGCGTATACATATATATGCATATATGTATGATGCATTTGAAACTTTGTGACTTTGTTTTGATCAAGAGTTATATGCACTTGAGTTGAATCCAGCTAATGGCTCGGTTTTGACCTTGTGCTCACCTGTCGCTGCAATTTTATCAAGTGTATATCGGTGTGCACGGCCATGTTCAGTGATACACTGTGCATGTCACAAGTTGTTCGCTTATGAATGGATTCAAACAAAATAAATGACGAGCGACCCAAATAACTGAGGCAAATAACATTTTCAAAATCCACCACCTTAATTTGCACTGCAAAAGTTTTTCTTTTTCAATTTTACTGTGTCAGTGTTTGTTTTACAGATAATTCAGATGCTTGATACAAACTAGAATAGAGTGAAGATAAATATGAGTGTTTAAGTGATATGTAGTGAGGTCAACATTGTAAATTGAAATTTTTGTTGTAATCGAAACTGTAATGTAATTGAAATTGTATATATATAGTGAAAGCTAAACTTTGTACTACACAAAATTGTAATAAATTATTTGTTTGAATTTAAATTCTGTGTTATTTATTTTATTCAACAAATATTTATTTAATTATGTGGAAAATAAAATAGTAAAATTATAAATACATTTAAATGAATACATATATATGTTTATTATCATCAAAAAAAATCATGTACTAGCATATTAAATAAAAAACATCCTGTCCATATCCAAAAAGCTGAACAAAATGATTAGAATTTACATGAGAATTTTTGCTCATTTTTATTTTGTTAGACGCACTAATATGATACATTGCAGCCTCATTAATATTCTGATTCGTTAATTCAATTGAATTTCATCATTTTCTCCCCTACGTTTTAACAACTGCATTTCAATTAATATCATTAAAACATGCAAATTTTTGTTGACAAAAAATATGAAACATTGTTTTAACACAAGTAGATACCTAAACTAACGATAAATCTACCAGTAGGTTACTAATTTTATGTTGGGACATATGATACAATATTTCTAGATCGACGTCAAAATACATCGTTTGGATTTGCAGGAAGAAGAATGAAAACAAAGAAATAAGATGAAGCATTGGAAGGCTAGTAGCATAAGCCACAAAGCATTCGGTCAACTGGAAAACACCACCAGTCTATTGAAACTGTTTCCAATGGTAAATATATCTGGTCGATTGGATTTTGAAGCAATTTGGATCCGAGAACATGTGTTTCCAGTCGAGTGGAACACTCTATCAGCCGACTGATGGTAATTCCAGTCGATTGGATCGAAAATCTGAAGCAACTTTGAGTTTGGGATTTAGGGACAATTTTGTCATTTCGGAATGCTTTGGAGTTTGTACCATTGATCTCTGCATATCTTTTATCTAATGATCAGGATTTCTTTAGACTTCAATAAATAGACGTGTATGGATTCAATGTCGAGAAGGATTTTGTATTAGAGCATTGAAGATTGAGATTTCTTTTCAAGGCTAATCATTTAGGGGAATTACTAATTATTTTTAAAGAAAGTCAACTGCTTTATTCACTTATTACTTTTCTCTAACCTAACTGCATAGGAATCCTTAAAACAACCCTAATATTTTGTTCATCCTAAAAACGAATAAAGATTATGACTATACTCACATTTACCTTCAGGTTTTTGTGTTCAATTAGCAGTTTCTGAAGTGTTAGATGAACTTATTAGTGAATCCACACATTGGGAATAAAGTCGACAATAACCCAAACAGCAAACAAAGAATAAAATTTATATCTCATCATCCTTTCTTTCAGCAAATTGACTGTATCCAAGAATTTTACAAAAAAAGCATGCCTAAAAATGGCATGGGAATCTATAACAAGCATAGGCTTTTATTTAGACTGTTCAAGCAACTCCCAAATAACTCTTACTATAATACCATGCAATCTTGGACTTTGGGTATTGCTTCAGCTTTCCCATCTTTACCAATGTACAAGTATCATCAAGTATGTATTGCTTTTGAGCTTTGACATCTGTATTTGTGTTTATTTGAAAATAATGCACCAGCATTTGTGATTATAGGTTGCATAAATTGAACTATAATCTTGTCACCTCTGTCTTTGATTGATCCATGACTAGCTAACAGGCATCCCGTTCTCTTGAAGAGAAGAAAGTTGAGGGTCATCACCTTTCTTCTTCTCCTAAATATAGAAATAATTGCGCGAGAAAGAAACAAATATCGTAAAGCCATTAAACCATGATAAAAAACACAGTATAAGTTGTAAAGGCTCAATGTATTTCACTAGTAACTTCAATTTTTATCCAAATGCTACAGTGCTGATGATTGAATTGTTTGCTGAAAAGGGATATGCTTAACTAAATGGAATTTTTTATAAATTATATGTATGTATATTTGAATTATACATGCATATATACAATATATATTATCATGAAATTTGTGATACTCATGTCCAGTATACATTTCGAATTGACATCTTAGATCTTAAATACATATGGGACTATCTCCGAGTGACCATGTAGGGAAAAATCACAATTAAACCCCAAATGCAACGTAAACAATAAAATTCAGACCGTGTTGATGGTGAGGAAGAATAAACAGAAAACTATTATCCCAGATCAATCACAGATCACAACTACAAATAACAGAAAAGTAAAGACACCAATTTATATTTGTTCCACCATTGCGAAATATTGTAAATCCACTTTTGTGAGATGAGATTTTATTACTTTCAGAAAGAAGAGAGTTACAAGACTGATAATTGAAGCTAACAATAGAGAAAAAGATATAAACAGTTAACCCTGAAATATGTCTATTTACAGTGCTTTAATATAATCTGCCTTTCGATTAAAAACTCTACATAAATGTATGGTAGAAACTCCAAAACTTTGGAAAAGACGAAATACCCACGAAAACTTGATGTCCAAAATTCCCCAGTATTTCACGATCCAGAGGACTAGAAATCCCTATCAGTCAACTAGTCCAATTGACTGACGGGGACTTCTAGTTTTCCATTAAAAAGCAGTAGTGCTCTCGGAAGAAAAATTCCTTAAAAGGAGGTGACTTGTGGCTTCACCAGTCGGCTGAAAATGTGTTACGGTAGACTAGTGGCTGCCACCACTTGACTGGAAGTCTGTAGCTTGCTACCATGGATTTAAATCCTTTATATCTCGATCGAGATCTGTCTTTCACATTTAAAAGAAATGAGAGATTAAATCTCGATTAAAAACTCTACGAAATCTATAGTAGAAACTCCAAAACACCTGGAAAGACGAAATACCCATGAAAACTCGAAGTCTAAAATTCTCCTGTATTTCACTGTCCAGACGACTAGAAATCCCTATCAGTTAACTAGTCCGCTCGACTGATGGGGACATCTAGTCGACTGGAAAAGTAATAGTGCTCTTGGAAGTAAAAACCCCTAAAAGGCGGTCGACTGGTGGCTTCACCAGTTGGTTGAAAATGTGTTACGGTAGACTAGTGGTTTCCATCAGTTGACTACAAGTCTGTAGCTTGCTACCGTGGTTTTAAATCTTCTATATCTCGTCTGAGATCTCCTCCGAGATCTCTCTTTCACATTTAAAAGAAATGAGAGATTAAATCTCGTTCACAAATCTCCAACACTCATCTCATCTAAAATATTCAAACCTTATCCAAAATATGGATCGAAATATCAATCTGAGATCTCATTCGAAATTATATCCTTTTCTCTTTTACATAATTTTTTCTTAAATTTCATATTGATTTAAAAGAAACTACTCAATTCAATTACTATTTACTAACTCGTTAGACATATTTTTTACTTCTTATCTTGATAGGTCACGACAAAAGACTTTATTTATTTTTTATGTTCAAACAAAAGAACATTATTTAACCACTACTAAATAAATTAAGCTAAATAAGCTAACATTCTTTTCTAAAGCGCTAAGTTCAATTGGTTTTTCTACGCAAATCAATTATATTACAATATTTATTTCTGCTTTGAAAATTCTGGTTTTATAAATAAATCATTAAAACGTCAATTTTAAACATAAATTTTTTCGAGATATATTTTAAGACCCGAGATGTTTATCTGAAATGTACACCCAAGATTTACTTATCTCATTCGAGATATCTTCTGATACAACATAGTTTGTATGAAAATTCCAAGACGAAACGTGATTGAAATTCGAGATTTAAAACCTTGCTTTCTACAGACTTCTCTCGCTCTTTTCTCCTTTGTCCCGTCTTTGTTGTTCCTCTACTTCTCCAAATGCCTCGTTGTCTTCACCAATGTAATTGTGGCACCT
Source organism: Allium cepa (assembly GCA_030765085.1). NCBI lineage: Eukaryota > Viridiplantae > Streptophyta > Magnoliopsida > Asparagales > Amaryllidaceae > Allium > Allium cepa. The sequence continues at coordinate 257,394,908 of CM060938.1, read as the reverse complement.
TCTTCAATCTGAAAATATTGTATTACCAATTCTAACAATCTTCATATTGATACTATATTTTCATACAAGTCATCCAAACTTCACCCATTGCTTCATACTTCAAGCAACCACAGATATGACACCATGTATACTTCCATAATAAGCTTCGGCACGTCCATCATCCATTGTACTTTGTCGACGAACTTCAGCAAGGCCACCATCCACTAACAATGTGTTGAAAGTACCCTCACCATGTAAGTAGATCTGTCAATCTCCAAATCACAATGAAAATAAATGTCTCCATCAACCGATTCACTCTCCTCATGTGCCACAGTACCTCAATAAATGGATCAAGTTCGAGCAGTTTTGCAACATGTTAGGATTTAGTGAACATGTTTGTTGCATTCTTATCCATGTGAACCTTCTGAAGGCCAAGTAGTTTCACTTCATTCATCGAAACAAGAAAATACTCTCACGTCTATCTGCTTCATCCTTTAGCTAAAAGCTATATTTTCAGCCAAGTGGATTGTACTTTGACTTTCATAACTCATCGATATCACATTATATATGAAGCTCAAATCACACATCAACTGCTTCAAGTAGAATGTTTCCTTAGCTACTTCAACAACAGATATCAACTCTGCTTCTATAGTAGACAAAATAACTATCGTCTACAGCCTCATCCTCCAACTAATAGTTGTCCCTCCAAAAATAAACATATAATATGGGGTTCACTTCTTTCGATCTCTATCCCCAACATAATCGAAATAATAAAATCCAATCAAGTTGAAATATCGACCTATGCCGCTAAAAACAAACTCATGGTCTAGCGTTTCTCTAAGATATCTAAAAACATACTTTGGTGCTTCCAATGGGATTTTTCCAGATTTGTCGTATATCTACTAACTAGTGCAACAAAATATGAAATAATAGACCTAGTGTTGACCATGACATACATCAGGCTACCAACTACACTTGTATAAGGCACCTTTCTCATGTAGGCCTTGTCCTTCGAGATCGGAAAGCCTTTACTAGAAAGTTGTATGTGAAAAATTATAGGTGTGCAAATTGTCTTTTCTCTCTTAATGCTAAACCAAGCAAACATATTTTGAATATACTCCTTTTGAGTGAGCCTCAAAAGTTCGAACTTTCTATATCTCTAGATTCCATCACCAAAATCTTCTTTGTTTCTCTAAGGTTTTTCACCTCGAGTTCCACTTTGAATTTCAACTTCAGTTTATCAGTTCAGCTTTGTCCTTGGAAGTGATCAACATATCATCCATATACAAGAATACATACATCTAATTATTATTCTTTAAATGCTTAAAATAAACACATGCATGTTTAATGCTATGATCAAAACCAAGTGAAAGCATAAAAGAGTCGAACATCTTGTACTATTGTTTAGATGACGGCTTTAAGTCTATAAATAGACTTCTTCAACATGCAAACCCAATATTATTTTCCATTTATAACAAATCTTTATGGCTGCTTCATGCAAAGGTATCCTCCAACTCACATGAAAAGCGGTCTTCACATCAAGTTGCTCAACTTCAAACCATGATCAGCAACCACGACATGTAAAATCCAGATGAAAGTATATCAACCATAGGAGAAAAAATCTCACCATACTATATTCCCTTCATCTAAGAAAACTCTTTAGCAAATAATATGGCAATGTATCTTCCATCATCCTTCAACTTGAACACCCACTAGGCTGCTTGCAACCTATTACTCGACTTCTCTGAAGTGGTGATACAAAATCTCAAGTCTTATTCTTCTGCAAAACTCTAACTTCTCCTCCATCGCACAAATCCGCTCCAAGTTATCACTTGACTTAATTGCTCCTTTAAGGTCAAATGACTCCTCATGAACAACATGTAGTGCATAATCGAACTGATCATCAAAGCTTGGGTTTGCACAATGTTAATCTTCATACCTATTAGATGGTCTAATAGTCATATGATTGGCTCGAACACAGCCTAAATTTTTTCCAACTCTACCTTGAATTGAACTTACTTCGTCTTCATGTACATCGCCAACGCTGTTAGAAGACATTCGTGGACTGCTCTATGATGTTTCATCAACTGCATTTTCACATCTCATCTACAGCTATAACTCTACTTCCAGACTGAAAAGTAGGAACATCATCCATCTTCTTAGATCTATCAATTTGAAACTAATGTGGTGGGCAAATCTTCTTTAGGCTTGAATGTTGCAGACTCATCTAATATAACATATCTGAAATGTACAATCTTCCTATCCATATAGTTCCAAATGTAATACCCTTTAACTACATCCGTATATCTTATAAATATGCTCTTATATGCTCTAGCCTTCAACTTATCGTCTGTACGGTAAATATACACAAATCAACATAATATACGAAAATAACCAAGATACGATGTTTTGCCTCTCCACTTTTCTTCTAAAATCTTCTCATCTATAGCCAAGCATAGAATTGGATTTATGATGTGCGCTACAGTCGATAAAGACTCAACTCAAAAAATTTAAGATAAACTCGCAATCAATCTCAAGAAATGGTCATCTCAAGTAGAATCTGATTTATCCTTTCAACAACCTCATTGGATTACGAATCTCTAGATGCAGTGAAATGTCTTTGTATACCACGATGCTTACAGAACTCGAGGAACTCCTTAGAAACAAATTCATTGTCGGTATCTGATTTGAACACCTTTAACTTACAACCAAATTAGTTCCCAACTAGTCTTCAAAGTTTTAAACATTTCAAAGCTTTCTAATTTGGCCTTTATCACATATACCAAATTTTCTGAGAAAAGTCATTAATGAATGAAATAAAATATTTTGTTCCCCCAGCGGAAGCTGGTCCCTAGACATTTGTGTGCACATAATCAAGCACATTTTCTAAACTATGAAGTCCAACACCAAAGGATACCTTTGTTGCTTATCCAACTCACAATCCTGGTATAATCTAACTTGCCAAAGCTTATTTCTTTGATCGTCTTTCATTTGTGAGGCAACTCTAGCCATTGTTCGAAATATGACCCAATTTGAGACGCCAAAGCCAGGTCGCATCTAAAGCATAAAACTGTCAACTCCAACACAAAAGTCCCCAAGTGCAGTGGTTCGTTTCGGCAGATATAAATTCCAAAACATGTCACCCTTCATTAGAACTAGCACCGCTCAAAACCTTCAAGTTATCCCTTGTGAATATACCTTTGCATCACATGGATGCCAAATAGCCAAAGAAATCAATGACTTACAAACACCTGGAACATAACAGATACCTGTCGAAGTGCGAATCACTCTGTTAAATATGCGAACCTGCATGGTAACCTCTCGCATGGCTCTACAATTAGCATTATTCCTCACAAAGGATTTCACTTACCTCCTTTCTAAACCAAAAAACAAAAATAATCAATTATGGGGAATAATGCATCTTCCTGATGCATCCAATGCTGATGTATTCAAGAATCAAGTATGGGGACGTCGTTTCACATCGTCAGATCATTGGATCTAATACCGCTACATTTAAGAATCAATTATGCATCAGATCATTGGATGTTTGATGTAGAGACGTTGTTTCACATCGTCAGATACAGTCTAATTAGCAGTAATCTGATGCATCTAATTGTGACGACCGGCCATGACTCCCGCACCAAAACAAGGAAATATTGCGCTGAAGAGCGTGCCAGGCAGCCATGGACGATGGTCAAGGTAAGGTAAAACAGAAACTCTATCATACAACTCACAGCGCATGGACAAAATACAATAGAGAAATATATGTATATAGTGAAGCTCATAACAGAATATCATCATATAGACTTCATAAAGGTTTGATACAAGCATCTGAACAATCAATACATCAAGCCTCACTACATAACACTCAAAACATATACAAGCAGCGGAACATCCAGTACATATAGTAAGAAAACTAATATGCTAGCCTCCAGCTCGTCTTCGTCATCAACAGCGTTGGTAGCCAAGAACAGCACCTGTCACCTGCTACCTAGTCTGCCCATCCCAACATGGATGAACAGCCCAAGGTAATAAGAGTTGAACATAAAACCTTGAGTCAGACAACAGTCTTAGTGAGCAGTAAATTAACTGTCAAACATACCAAAAGAGCATAAAGGGTAAAAGGAATAGGAACTCAACCATCCCACTCCACCTCATCCTACAGTGATAGCCCCCAGACCCACTAAGCATAAACAAGCATAGCACAGCAGACATTCAAAATAAAGTAATTATCACTCGAGCCAAGGTCGATGTTTTCCAAATACAAACCCCCAAGGCCTAAACCAAGATCAGATAAGCACCCAGAAAACACCGCTCTTGAGACCGAATGATGATACAACCAAACATCCATGACTCCGGCTATCACTGTTATCATTGCCTCGATATCACCGTTAGTTGAATGACCGCCTGTCAAGAGCTAATGGTAACCCCGGTTCTAGACATAACTCCGCACGTCGTCGCAGCCCGTGCCTAGGAATTCTCGCAACTACCCAGAGTACTAGCACGTCGTCGCAGCCCGTGCTTGGAACGTCGTCGCAGCCCGTTCCAACGTACTCTTGCTTTGAGCATGCTAGAACCTTCAATAACGATAAAATCTCAGCCTTCTAGTCATCCTCCTCGATGACTATTTCCATACTAGCTCAAGCGCCTCTCAAGCTAACCATTATCAACCAACTCGAATCGCATCATCGAGTTATCAACATGCTTGGGAAGATCCGGTCTGGATTAAACCAAGGATTTCTCACATCATACTTTGCTTCATCGCATCATAGCAAAGTCCCGTCTCAACATCATGGTTTGCCTCATCGCATCATGGCAAAGTCCCATCTCAACATCATCATCAAATCTATCCATATGAGCTTCAACATCCGCTTCATATGCCACAAGCAGCTTTCCTTATTCAAGAGTCTTTCCACTTAGCTTTTGAATCATCTTCTACCAACTTTCCCAAATCAAGTTATCGATCAACTAATCAATCAAATCAAACATTAATCCAAGCAATCAATCATTCAAACAAGATCTAAATAAACAATTACAACAATAATGGAAATTTCGTAAATAAAGAGTTCAAGTCTAACATGCATCCTAACAAGAATGAATTATGAACAATATCTCTACAACTTGGTGAATGAACTTGCATAAGTTAACATGTAATAAAATGGGTGTCAAAACTTCATAGGTGATAGATCTACATGCATACTTAGGGAAAATGTAAGAAATCACTATCTTTAACACATAAACAAGCCACCAATCCAATATACTCCCTTGGGTCCGTGTGAGAGATAACTACCACTCAGCAAATTACCTAAACACCTTAAAAACAACCAACTCTAGATCTGGACAGCAAAGAAACAAGCTTGATCCGGAAAAATCTCGCTTCAAACGATGAAACCTCTCATTGTTGGATGAAGATCTTCAACTTTAGCTCTTGGATCTTCGATCTTGATCTTCGATCTTGGATGGATGTTAGCACTAGATTAGAGTGGAGAAAAAGAAGTGAAGAAGTGTTGTAGTCGAGCTCTCAAAATGGCAGCACTTCGTCGCTTCAAAATCCGGTGCGAAAAAGTGAGCCAAACCCCTCTATTTATAGGCAGATCCATGAGTCGTCCGCCCCTATAAGCCGTTGCCGACCTACCCCATGAGTCGTCCACGACCTAACCTTGCCGACTCAACCAGCCTTACGACCTAACTAACACGGAGCCTCACGTGCGACTCAACACAACAACGCTCACACGACCTAGCAACTCACGACTCATCTATTCTGCCGCATTTCCTAAGTCCTATGTCGTTTGAACGACTTAACTCCTATGCGACTTAACAAAATCAACGGTCCAGATGTTACGCGACCTAAAAATGAACGCGGATCTACGATGCCGCGACTTAGCTAAGTCATTAACGACCCAAAAACATCCCGGGTTAACAAATACTTTGACTTAACTTCCTAGCGACCTACCTTAAGTCGGTCACGACTTAACTAAGCACACAGCCTAACTATAACACGGCATAGCCACTAGGTCGCTACCTTCTCTAACTCGCTAACCCGTAAGTCGTAGCCTTCTTAGGTCGTTACCTCGGTCTAACACACTAACTCGGCAACACCTTAAGTCCCTCACACGAGCTAACTTCCACACGACCTAAGCACTAAGTCGTTAACTTCCTTAACTCGTTAACTCGACCTAACATTCTTAAGTCGTAACTTCTATAGGTCGCTCCTCTCGACCTAACTCTCACACGACATAAGCTTCACACGAGCTAACCCTTAACTCGTCTACGACTTAAGCACCACCCGAGCTATTTATTACACGGCCTAACCCCTTAAGCCGTAAACCATACAACTTAGGTTCAAAACGACTCAAGCAATATTAACGACCTAATGCAACTATTTTACGATTTAACGACACATAAAATACGGGTCGTTACATTCTCTCCCCCGAAATTCCAAACAAACAAGAGCAATCAAAATTATTCCGCATGCCTACCATTCATAGCAATCAACAAACCATGCATCCAACTACTAGCCTAGCATGCAGAATTCTAAGACTTAGAACAAGCTACAAATTCGTGAGATGTCACGACACCTTAGGGTCATACCTTGAAGAGTTCAGGATGAGCTGCCTTCATCCTCTCTTCCTCCTCCCATGTACAGTCGTCAACATCATCACTCCATTGCATCTTGAGCAACGTAATCATCTTCCTCCTAAGCTGTTTCGTGTCGGTTTCAACAACACGAAGCGGCTTACGAGGTCTCGTAACAACTGGATCAACCTCTAAATCTTCACAGCTATCAGCAGAAACTACCGTATTCGAGTCGTGCACATACTTCCGTAGATAAGATACATGAAAAACATTGTGCACACCCGCCATTTTTTCCGATAACTCCAAACTATAAGCGAGCTTTCCAATTCGCTCGATAATCGAGAATGGTCCAACAAATCTCGGAGTCAATTTTCCTTTCTTCCCTAATCTAATAACATCCTTCAGAGGAGAAATCTTCACAAAAACCATATCACCTACGTCGAATTCCAAATCTTTACGACGATTATCGGCATAACTTTTCTGACGATCTTGGGCTGCCTTCATTCGTCGCCGAATGATCTCTATACAATCCAAAGTCTGTCGAATCATTTCTGGCCCAAGTATCAACTTTTCTCCAGTTTCCAACCAACATGTCGGAGAGTTACACGGCCTTCCATACAATGCTTCATACGGTGCCATACCAATGCTTGACTGATAACTATTATTATACGCAAATTCCACCAAATGAAGATGATCTTCCCATGATCCTCCGAAATCCAAAACACATGCTCTCAGGAGATCTTCCAAAACTCGGTTAACTCTCTCGGTCTGACCATCTGTTTGGGGATGATAAGCTGTACTCAAACACAACTCGGTTCCCAAAACTTCCTGGAAGCTTTTCCAAAATCCACTAGTGAACAATGGGTCTCGATCGCTCACTATACTCTTCGGAATACCATGGAATCGAACTATCCACTTAACATACAATTCAGCCAATTTCGATGCAGTCCTAGTTGACCGAACAGGAATGAATCTTGCACTCTTAGTAAAACGATCTACAATGACCCAAATCCCTTCATTCCCTGCCCTGGTTCTAGGTAGACCATCGATAAAATCCATCGATATCTGCTCCCACTTCCATGTAGGAACCTCTAATGGCTGAAGCAATCCACTGGGCTTCTTCTATTCGGCTTTTACCAACTGGCAATTCATACAGTTGGAAATAAAATTTCCAACATTCTTCTTCATACCTTCCCAGTAGTAAGTCCTTTTCATATCCGGATACATCTTATTTCCACCTGGATGAATTGTCAACTTCGAGTGATGACTTTCTCTCAGAACTTCATCTCTTAATCCATTTATTTCGGGAACAACTAATCGTCCTTGCTTCCGAAGCCAACCCTCTCGATCGACTTCAAATCCTTTATCCTTTTCTGGATCTAATCCAGATTCCAAATCATGGATAATCTTAACAAGCTTATCGTCTCGCTTTTGGCCCTCGCCAATTCTTTCCACCAGAGTAGGTCTTATCGATAAGTTTGCCAACATCTCAGGTTCCAATTCACATCTAGGCCTGAAGTCAAATCCAGCCAAATACTCAAGATTTTTCCATTCCGAAAAGATGGCTCCCAAACCTGCATGTCTCCGACTTAACGCATCTGCCACTGCGTTACCTTTTCCCGGAGTATAGGCTATATCAAAATCATATGATGCTAAAAACTCTAGCCATCGCTGCTGCCGAAGATTCAAATCCTTTTGGGAGAACAGATACTTCAACGACTTATGATCCGTAAACAACTCAAATCGAACTCCCAATAGATAATGTCTCCACATCTTCAGAGCAAAAACAATCGCCGCTAACTCCAAATCATGAGTCGGGTAATTCCTTTCATGCGGCTTCAGTTGTCGACTTGCATATGCAACAACCTTATCCTTTTGCATTAGCACTGCTCCAAGTCCAGTACCACATGCATCGGTGTAAACCACCATCTCATCATTCCCACTTGGAATAGTCAAAACAGGAGCACTTGTCAGTCGCTCTTTCAGGATTACGAAAGCTTGCTCACACTTATCATTCCATATGAATACCTGATTCTTTTTCGTCAATCCTGTCAACGGTGCAGCTATCTTGGAAAAGTCTTTGATAAACCGACGATAATATCCTGCTAATCCAAGAAAACTTCTCACATCAGATGCATTCTTATGTCTAATCCAATCCTGGATCGCTGCCACCTTAGCGGGATCAACCGCTATTCCATTTCCAGATATAACATGGCCTAAGAACCTCACTTCACTCTTCCAGAAGTGACACTTCGAAAACTTAGCCTTCAGCTGATGTTTCCGCAAGATTTCCAAAACAATACGCAAGTGTGTCTTGTGCTCTTCCTCAGTTCTGGAATAAATCAGAATATCATCCACGAACACAAGTACAAACTTGTTCAACTGATCTCTGAACACTCTATTCATAAGATCCACAAAATATGCTGGTGCGTTAGTCAATCCAAACGGCATTACCAGCCACTCATAAAAACCGGATGGTGTCCTAAAAGCAGTCTTCGGCACACTATCCTTAGCCACTCTCAACTGGTGAAATCCCGTTGCCAAATCCATCTGAGAAAACACCTTAGCCTCGTGAAGCTGATCAAACAAGTCATCTATTCTCGGCAATGGATACTTGTTCTTCTTAGTCACCTTATTCAGCTCACGATAATCCACACACAACCTTAACGATCCATCCACTTTGGTTGCGAACACAACTGGTGCACCCCATTCGGACACACTACGCCGAATGAATCCTTTCCGAAAAAGGTCATCAACCTGCACCTTCAGCTCTTGTTGTTCTCTAGGCGCCATCCGTCTAAGAGGCATCACAACTGGTCTGGCTCCCTCAACTAGATCGATACGAAACTCGATCTCCCTATGCGGCGGTAATCCTTTGACCTCGTCAAAGACGTCCTCAAATCCATTCACAACCGGCATCGATGACAGTCCATCCCGTGGAACAACCAGCGAATACATGAAGCCCATGAAGACGCCTTCTTCATGCTTACATCGTATCACAACCTTTCGCCCTTCCACATTCCCGACTGTCACCTCCAGTTTCTCACAATCAACCTTTTCCGCATACTTCCTAAGCCAGTCCATACCCAAAATTATTCCGAACCCCGCAAAGTTCAGAACAAAACAATCACAAACAAAAGAGCAATCATGACTCGACACAACTAGACCACGGCATACCATACACAAACAAGACGAACCCCCAACTGGATTAGTCACAACCAATGGTCTATCAACAATTTCCGGTTCCAAACCCAACTGGCTACAAGATCATCACAAACAAACGAATGCGACGCTCCAGTATCAAACAACACTCTAACTGGAACGCCACAAATGGAAAGAGTACCTTGAACCACCACACTCTTCCCCTTCTCCTCCGTAGTAGGAGCTTTCGAAGATGATGGAAGAGTCCCCAAAGCATAAGCTTGCACAATCTGCTTATCTTTCCTCGGTTCCGGACAATCCCTCTTGAAATGCCCCGGTTTGTCACAGTTGTGACACTTTGCCGGCACTCTTGGTTTCTTGCAATCCCTGGAGAGATGACCCTTCTGCTGACAGTTGTAGCAGGTCACTTCGCCCTTCAGCTTCTTCTGGCCATCCTTACCCTTCTGTTGCTGCTGCTTCCTCTTCTTGTTTCCACCCTGTTGTGGCTTGGACTCTTCCTTGGTCACAGCAACAACAGACCCTTCCTTAGGAAACAAACTCTCGTGCCTGAGAGCTTTCTCCACAAGCTTCTCAAACGGATCGTCCAAATGATCCACCAACTGTCTCCCAAGATAACTGTCCAAGCCTGTCACAAACTTCTCATTCTTCTGATAGGGAGATTCAATATACGACCGAGCATACTTGGACAAAGCTTCAAACTCAGAAACATACTCAAGAACTGGTCTCCCACCTTGCTTGAGTTCCACAAATTTCTTAAACAGAACAGATTTCTGAGATGTAGAAATGAACTTAGCTTCAAATCCAACTTGGAATTGCTCCCAAGTAATCTCTTCCTCTGGAGTATCAACAGTGATAGAACCCCACCAATCAGCAGCTCTTCCCTGAAGCTGTCTCGATGCAAGCTTCCTCTTAGTTGCATCCTCGATTCCCAAGTCACCAAAAATCCTTCTGCAAGCATCAATCCATCTCTGAACTTCTATGGTTGATTCTGTTCCCAAGAAAACCTTTCCTCGAAGAGCAGTATAGTCCTTACACAACTTAGCAAAATCCACTGGTCTTGGAGCTTGAACTTGAACTCCAACATCTACTGACGGTCCTGAAGTTGGTATCCTTCTCATGATCGAAGTCATCATAGCTTCGAACATTGCAGCATAATCAGTAGCTCCCCCAACAGCACGGCTTTCCCTAGCAGCTTGTCTCTCTCTTCGACTCATCCTTAATATCTACAAAAAGGGATGATTTAGAACACCTTGAGAAACAACTACATAAGGAGTTCAAATCCTTCTAAACTACTATAATATATATGTATATATAGTAATCATCCCTCAAAATACAATTACGTCTCTCATACGTAGTTACGTCAGCGAGCGTTGGCTAAAATCGATTAACCAAAGCTCTGACACCAAATGTGACGACCGACCATGACTCCCGCACCAAAACAAGAAAATATTGCGCTGAAGAGCGTGCCAGGAAGCCATGGACGATGGTCAAGGTAAGGTAAAACAGAAACTCTATCGTACAACTCACAGCGCATGGACAAAATACAATAGAGAAATATATGTATATAGTGAAGCTCATAACAGAATATCATCATATAGACTTCATAAAGGTTTGATACAAGCATCTGAACAATCAATACATCAAGCCTCACTACATAACACTCAAAACATATACAAGCAGCGGAACATCCAGTACATATAGTAAGAAAACTAATATGCTAGCCTCCAGCTCGTCTTCGTCATCAACAGCGTTGGTAGCCAAGAACAGCACCTGTCACCTGCTACCTAGTCTGCCCATCCCAACATGGATGAATAGCCCAAGGTAATAAGAGTTGAATATAAAACCTTGAGTCAGACAACAGTCTTAGTGAGCAGTAAATTAACTGTCAAACATACCAAAAGAGCATAAAGGGTAAAAGGAATAGAAACTCAACCATCCCACTCCACCTCATCCTACAGTGATAGCCCCCAGACCCACTAAGCATAAACAAGCATAGCACAACAGACATTCAAAATAAAGTAATTATCACTCGAGTCAAGGTCGATGTTTTCCAAATACAAACCCCCAAGGCCTAAACCAAGATCAGATAAGCACCCAGAAAACACCGCTCTTGAGACCGAATGATGATACAACCAAACATCCATGACTCCGGCTATCACTGTTATCATTGCCTCGATATCACCGTTAGTTGAATGACCGCCTGTCAAGGGCTAATGGTAACCCCGGTTCTAGACATAACTCCGCACGTCGTCGCAGCCCGTGCCTAGGAATTCTCGCAACTACCCAGAGTACTAGCACGTCGTCGCAGCCCGTGCTTGGAACGTCGTCGCAGCCCGTTCCAACGTACTCTTGCTTTGAGCATGCTAGAACCTTCAATAACGATAAAATCTCAGCCTTCTAGTCATCCTCCTCGATGACTATTTCCATACTAGCTCAAGCGCCTCTCAAGCTAACCATTATCAACCAACTCGAATCGCATCACCGAGTTATCAACATGCTTGGGATGATCCCGTCTGGATTAAACCAAGGATTTCTCACATCATACTTTGCTTCATCGCATCATAGCAAAGTCCCGTCTCAACATCATGGTTTGCCTCATCGCATCATGACAAAGTTTCATCTCAACATCATCATCAAATCTATCCATATGAGCTTCAACATCCGCTTCATATGCCACAAGCAGCTTTCCTTATTCAAGAGTCTTTCCACTTAGCTTTTGAATCATCTTCTACCAACTTTCCCAAATCAAGTTATCGATCAACTAATCAATCAAATCAAACATTAATCCAAGCAATCAATCATTCAAACAAGATCTAAATAAACAATTACAACAATAATGGCAATTTCGTAAATAAAGAGTTCAAGTCTAACATGCATCCTAACAAGAATGAATTATGAACAATATCTCTACAACTTGGTGAATGAACTTGCATAAGTTAACATGTAGTAAAATGGGTGTCAAAACTTCATAGGTGATAGATCTACATGCATACTTAGGGAAAATGTAAGAAATCACTATCTTTAACACATAAACAAGCCACCAATCCAATATACTCCCTTGGGTCCGTGTGAGAGATAACTACCACTCACCAAATTACCTAAACACCTTAAAAACAACCAACTCCAGATCTGGACAGCAAAGAAACAAGCTTGATCCGGAAAAATCTCGCTTCAAACGATGAAACCTCTCATGGTTGGATGAAGATCTTCAACTTTAGCTCTTGGATCTTCGATCTTGATCTTCGATCTTGGATGGATGTTAGCACTAGATTAGAGTGGAGAAAAAGAAGTGAAGAAGTGTTGTAGTCGAGCTCTCAAAATGGCAGCACTTCGTCGCTTCAAAATCCGGTGCGAAAAAGTGAGCCAAACCCCTCTATTTATAGGCAGATCCATGAGTCGTCCGCCCCTATAAGCCGTTGCCGACCTACCCCATGAGTCGTCCACGACCTAACCTTGCCGACTCAACCAGCCTTACGACCTAACTAACACGGAGCCTCACGCGCGACTCAACACAACAACGCTCACACGACCTAGCAACTCACGACTCATCTATTCTGCCGCATTTCCTAAGTCCTAAGTCGTTTGAACGACTTAACTCCTATGCGACTTAACAAAATCAACGGTCCAGATGTTACGCGACCTAAAAATGAATGCGGATCTACGATGCCGCGACTTAGCTAAGTCATTAACGACCCAAAAACATCCCGGGTTAACAAATACTTTGACTTAACTTCCTAGCGACCTACCTTAAGTCGGTCACGACTTAACTAAGCACACAGCCTAACTATAACACGGCATAGCCACTAGGTCGCAACCTTCTCTAACTCGCTAACCCATAAGTCGTAGCCTTCTTAGGTCGTTACCTCGGTCTAACACACTAACTCGGCAACACCTTAAGTCCCTCACACGAGCTAACTTCCACACGACCTAAGCACTAAGTCGTTAACTTCCTTAACTCGTTAACTCGACCTAACATTCTTAAGTCGTAACTTCTATAGGTCACTCCTCTCGACCTAACTCTCACACGACATAAGCTTCACACGAGCTAACCCTTAACTCGTCTACGACTTAAGCACCACCCGAGCTATTTATTACACGGCCTAACCCCTTAAGCCGTAAACCATACAACTTAGGTTCAAAACGACTCAAGCAATATTAACGACCTAATGCAACTATTTTACGATTTATCGACACATAAAATACGGGTCGTTACATTCTCCCTCGAAATTCCAAACAAACAAGAGCAATCAAAATTATTCCGCATGCCTACCATTCATAGCAATCAACAAACCATGCATCCAACTACTAGCCTAGCATGCAGAATTCTAAGACTTAGAACAAGCTACAAATTCGTGAGATGTCACGACACCTTAGGGTCATACCTTGAAGAGTTCAGGATGAGCTGCCTTCATCCTCTCTTCCTCCTCCCATGTATAGTCGTCAACATCATCACTCCATTGCATCTTGAGCAACGTAATCATCTTCCTCCTAAGATGTTTCGTGTTGGTTTCAACAACACGAAGCGGCTTACGAGGTCTCGTAACAACTGGATCAACCTCTAAATCTTCACAGCTATCAGCAGAAACTACCATATTCGAGTCGTGTACATACTTCCGTAGATAAGATACATGAAAAACATTGTGCACACCCGCCATCTTTTCCGATAACTCCAATCTATAAGCGAGCTTTCCAATTCGCTCGATAATCGGGAATGGTCCAACAAATCTCGGAGTCAATTTTCCTTTCTTCCCGAATCTAATTACATCCTTCAGAGGAGAAATCTTCACAAAAACCGTATCACCTACGTCGAATTCCAAATCTTTACGACGATTATCGGCATAACTTTTCTGACGATCTTGGGCTGCCTTCATTCGTCGCCGAATGATCTCTATACAATCCAAAGTCTGTCGAATCATTTCTGGCCCAAGTATCAACTTTTCTCCAGTTTCCAACCAACATGTCGGAGAGTTACACGGCCTTCCATACAATGCTTCATACGGTGCCATACCAATGCTTGACTGGTAACTATTATTATACGCAAATTCCACCAAATGAAGATGATCTTCCCATGATCCTCCGAAATCCAAAACACATGCTCTCAGGAGACCTTCCAAAACTCGGTTAACTCTCTCGGTCTGACCATCTGTTTGGGGATGATAAGCTGTACTCAAACACAACTCGGTTCCCAAAACTTCCTGGAAGCTTTTCCAAAATCCACTAGTGAACAATGGGTCTCGATCGCTCACTATACTCTTCGGAATACCATGGAATCGAACTATCCACTTAACATACAATTCAGCCAATTTCGATGCAGTCCTAGTTGACCGAACAGGAATGAATCTTGCACTCTTAGTCAAACGATCTACAATGACCCAAATCCCTTCATTCCCTGCCCTGGTTCTAGGTAGACCATCGATAAAATCCATCGATATCTGCTCCCACTTCCATGTAGGAACCTCTAATGGCTGAAGCAATCCACTGGGCTTCTTCTATTCGGCTTTTACCAACTGGCAATTCATACAGTTGGAAATAAAATTTCCAACATCCTTCTTCATACCTTCCCAGTAGTAAGTCCTTTTCATATCCGGATACATCTTATTTCCACCTGGATGAATTGTCAACTTTGAGTGATGACTTTCTCTCAGAACTTCATCTCTCAATCCATTTATTTCGGGAACAACTAATCGTCCTTGCTTCCGAAGCCAACCCTCTCGATCGACTTCAAATCCTTTATCCTTTTCTGGATCTAATCCAGATTCCAAATCATGGATAATCTTAACAAGCTTATCGTTTCGCTTTTGGCCCTCGCCAATTCTTTCCACCAGAGTAGGTCTTATCGATAAGTTTGCCAACATCTCAGGTTCCAATTCACATCTAGGCCTGAAGTCAAATCCAGCCAAATACTCAAGATTTTTCCATTCCTAAAACATGGCTCCCAAACCTGCATGTCTCCGACTTAACGCATCTGCCACTGCGTTACCTTTTCCCGGAGTATAGGCTATATCAAAATCATATGATGCTGAAAACTCTAGCCATCGCTGCTGCCGAAGATTCAAATCCTTTTGGGAGAACAGATACTTCAACGACTTATGATCCGTAAACAACTCAAATCAAACTCCCAATAGATAATGTCTCCACATCTTCAGAGCAAAAACAATCGCCGCTAACTCCAAATCATGAGTCGGGTAATTCCTTTCATGCGGCTTCAGTTGTCGACTTGCATATGCAACAACCTTATCCTTTTGCATTAGCACTGCTCCAAGTCCAGTACCACATGCATCGGTGTAAACCACCATCTCATCATTCCCACTTGGAATAGTCAAAACAGGAGCACTTGTCAGTCGCTCTTTCAGGATTACGAAAGCTTGCTCACACTTATCATTCCATATGAATACCTGATTCTTTTTCGTCAATCCCGTTAACGGTGCAGCTATCTTGGAAAAGTCTTTGATAAACCGACGATAATATCCTGCTAATCCAAGAAAACTTCTCACATCAGATGCATTCTTATGTCTAATCCAATCCTGGATCGCTGCCACCTTAGCGGGATCAACCGCTATTCCATTTCCAGAGATAACATGGCCTAAGAACCTCACTTCACTCTTTCAGAAGTGACACTTCGAAAACTTAGCCTTCAGCTGATGTTTCCGCAAGATTTCCAAAACAATACGCAAGTGTGTCTTGTGCTCTTCCTCAGTTCTGGAATAAATCAGAATATCATCCACGAACACAAGTACAAACTTGTTCAACTGATCTCTGAACACTCTATTCATAAGATCCACAAAATATGCTGGTGCGTTAGTCAATCCAAACGGCATTACCAGCCACTCATAAAAACCGGATGGTGTCCTAAAAGCAGTCTTCGGCACACTATCCTTAGCCACTCTCAACTGGTGAAATCCCGTTGCCAAATCCATCTGAGAAAACACCTTAGCCTCGTGAAGCTGATCAAACAAGTCATCTATTCTCGGCAATGGATACTTGTTCTTCTTAGTCACCTTATTCAGTTCATGATAATCCACACACAACCTTAACGATCCATCCACTTTGGTTGCGAACACAACTGGTGCACCCCATTCGGACACACTACGCCGAATGAATCCTTTCCGAAAAAGGTCATCAACCTGCACCTTCAGCTCTTGTTGTTCTCTAGGCGCCATCCGTCTAAGAGGCATCACAACTGGTCTGGCTCCCTCAACTAGATCGATACGAAACTCGATCTCCCTATGCGGCGGTAACCCTTTGACCTCGTCAAAGACGTCCTCCAATCCATTCACAACCGGCATCGATGACAGTCCATCCCGTGGAACAACCAGCGAATACATGAAGACGCCTTCTTCATGCTTACATCGTATCACAACCTTTCGCCCTTCCACATTCCCGACTGTCACCTCCAGTTTCTCACAATCAACCTTTGCCGCATACTTCCTAAGCCAGTCCATACCCAAAATTATTCCGAACCCCGCAAAGTTCAGAACAAAACAATCACAAACAAAAGAGCAATCATGATTCGACACAACTAGACCACGGCATACCATACACAAACAAGACGAACCCCCAACTGGATTAGTCACAACCAATGGTCTATCAACAATTTCCGGTTCCAAACCCAACCGGCTACAAGATCATCACAAACAAACGAATGCGACGCTCCAGTATCAAACAACACTCTAACTGGAACGCCACAAATGGAAAGAGTACCTTGAACCACCACACTCTTCCCCTTCTCCTCCGCAGTAGGAGCTTTCGAAGATGATGGAAGAGTCCCCAAAGCATAAGCTTGCACAATCTGCTTATCTTTCCTCGGTTCCGGACAATCCCTCTTGAAATGCCCCGGTTTGTCACAGTTGTGACACTTTGCCGGCACTCTTGGTTTCTTGCAATCCCTGGAGAGATGACCCTTCTGCTGACAGTTGTAGCAGGTCACTTCGCCCTTCAGCTTCTTCTGGCCATCCTTACCCTTCTGTTGCTGCTACTTCCTCTTCTTGTTTCCACCCTGTTGTGGCTTGGACTCTTCCTTGGTCACAGCAACAACAGACCCTTCCTTAGGAAACAAACTCTCGTTCCTGAGAGCTTTCTCCACAAGCTTCTCAAACGGATCGTCCAAATGATCCACCAACTGTCTCCCAAGATAACTGTCCAAGCCTGTCACAAACTTCTCATTCTTCTGATAGGGAGATTCAATATACGACCGAGCATACTTGGACAAAGCTTCAAACTCAGAAACATACTCAAGAACTGGTCTCCCACCTTGCTTGAGTTCCACAAATTTCTTAAACAGAACAGATTTCTGAGATGTAGAAATGAACTTAGCTTCAAATCCAACTTGGAATTGCTCCCAAGTAATCTCTTCCTCTGGAGTATCAACAGTGATAGAACCCCACCAATCAGCAGCTCTTCCCTGAAGTTGTCTCGATGCAAGCTTCCTCTTAGTTGCATCCTCGATTCCCAAGTCACCAAAAATCCTTCTGCAAGCATCAATCCATCTCTGAACTTCTATGGTTGATTCTGTTCCCAAGAAAACCTTTCCTCCAAGAGCAGTATAGTCCTTACACAACTTAGCAAAATCCACTGGTCTTGGAGCTTGAACTTGAACTCCAACATCTACTGACGGTCCTGAAGTTGGTATCCTTCTCATGATCGAAGTCATCATAGCTTCGAACATTGCAGCATAATCAGTAGCTCCCCCAACAGCACGGCTTTCCCTAGCAGCTTGTCTCTCTCTTCGACTCATCCTTAATATCTACAAAAAGGGATGATTTAGAACACCTTGAGAAACAACTACATAAGGAGTTCAAATCCTTCTAAACTACTATAATATATATATATAGTAATCATCCATCAAAATACAATTACGTCTCTCATACGTAGTTACGTCAGCGAGCGTTGGCTAAAATCGATTAACCAAAGCTCTGATACCAAATGTGACGACCGGCCATGACTCCCGCACCAAAACAAGAAAATATTGCGCTGAAGAGCGTGCCAGGCAGCCATGGACGATGGTCAAGGTAAGGTAAAACAGAAACTCTATCGTACAACTCACAGCGCATGGACAAAATACAATAGAGAAATATATGTATATAGTGAAGCTCATAACAGAATATCATCATATAGACTTCATAAAGGTTTGATACAAGCATCTGAACAATCAATACATCAAGCCTCACTACATAACACTCAAAACATATACAAGCAGCGGAACATCCAGTACATATAGTAAGAAAACTAATATGCTAGCCTCTAGCTCGTCTTCGTCATCAACAGCGTTGGTAGCCAAAAACAGCACCTGTCACCTGCTACCTAGTCTGTCCATCCCAACATGGATGAACAGCCCAAGGTAATAAGAGTTGAACATAAAACATTGAGTCAGACAACAATCTTAGTGAGCAGTAAATTAACTGTCAAACATACCAAAAGAGCATAAAGGGTAAAAGGAATAGGAACTCAACCATCCCACTCCACCTCATCCTACAGTGATAGCCCCCAGACCCACTAAGCATAAACAAGCATAGCACAGCAGACATTCAAAATAAAGTAATTATCACTCGAGTCAAGGTCGATGTTTTCCAAATACAAACCCCCAAGGCCTAAACCAAGATCAAATAAGCACCCAGAAAACACCGCTCTTGAGACCGAATGATGATACAACCAAACATCCATGACTCTGGCTATCACTGTTATCATTGCCTCGATATCACCGTTAGTTGAATGACTGCCTGTCAAGGGCTAATGGTAACCCCGGTTCTAGACATAACTCCGCACGTCGTCGCAGCCCGTGCCTAGGAATTCTCGCAACTACCCAGAGTACTAGCACGTCGTCGCAGCCCGTGCTTGGAACGTCGTCGCAGCCCGTTCCAACGTACTCTTGCTTTGAGCATGCTAGAACCTTCAATAACGATAAAATCTCAGCCTTCTAGTCATCCTCCTCGATGACTATTTCCATACTAGCTCAAGCGCCTCTCAAGCTAACCATTATCAACCAACTCGAATCGCATCACCGAGTTATCAACATGCTTGGGATGATCCCGTCTGGATTAAACCAAGGATTTCTCACATCATACTTTGCTACATCGCATCATAGCAAAGTCCCGTCTCAACATCATGGTTTTCCTCATTTCATCATGGCAAAGTCCCATCTCAACATCATCATCAAATCTATCCATATGAGCTTCAACATCCGCTTCATATGTCACAAGCAGCTTTCCTTATTCAAGAGCCTTTCCACTTAGCTTTTGAATCATCTTCTACCAACTTTCCCAAATCAAGTTATCGATCAACTAATCAATCAAATCAAACATTAATCCAAGCAATCTATCATTCAAACAAGATCTAAATAAACAATTACAACAATAATGGCAATTTCGTAAATAAAGAGTTCAAGTCCAACATGCATCCTAACAAGAATGAATTATGAACAATATCTCTACAACTTGGTGAATGAACTTGCATAAGTTAACATGTAGTAAAATGGGTGTCAAAACTTCATAGGTGATAGATCTACATGCATACTTAGGGAAAATGTATGAAATCACTATCTTTAACACATAAACAAGCCACCAATCCAATATACTCCCTTGGGTCCGTGTGAGAGATAACTACCACTCACCAAATCACCTAAACACCTTAAAAACAACCAACTCCAGATCTGGACAGCAAAGAAACAAGCTTGATCCGGAAAAATCTCGCTTCAAACGATGAAATCTCTCATTGTTGGATGAAGATCTTCAACTTTAGCTCTTGGATTTTCGATCTTGATCTTCGATCTTGGATGGATGTTAGCACTAGATTAGAGTGGAGAAAAAGAAGTGAAGAAGTGTTGTAGTCGAACTCTCAAAATGGCAGCACTTCGTCGCTTCAAAATCCGGTGTCAAAAAGTGAGTCAAACCCCTCTATTTATAGGCAGATCCATGAGTCGTCCGCCCCTATAAGCCGTTGCCGACCTACCCCATGAGTCGTCCACGACCTAACCTTGCCGACTCAACCAGCCTTACGACCTAACTAACACGGAGCCTCACGCGCGACTCAACACAACAACGCTCATACGACCTAGCAACTCACGACTCATCTATTATGTCGCATTTCCTAAGTCCTAAGTCGTTTGAACGACTTAACTCTTATGCGACTTAACAAAATCAACGGTCCAGATGTTATGCGACCTAAAAATGAACGCGGATCTACGATGCCGCGACTTAGCTAAGTCATTAACGACCCAAAAACATCCTGGGTTAACAAATACTTTGACTTAACTTCCTAGCGACCTACCTTAAGTCGGTCACGACTTAACTAAGCACACAGCCTAACTATAACACGGCATAGCCACTAGGTCGCTACCTTCTCTAACTCGCTAACCCGTAAGTCGTAGCCTTCTTAGGTCGTTACCTCGGTCTAACACACTAACTCGGCAACACCTTAAGTCCCTCACACGAGCTAACTTCCACACGACCTAAGCACTAAGTCGTTAACTTCCTTAACTCGTTAACTCGACCTAACATTCTTAAGTCGTAACTTCTATAGGTCGCTCCTCTCGACCTAACTCTCACACGACATAAGCTTCACACGAGCTAACCCTTAACTCGTCTACGACTTAAGCACCACCCGAGCTAGTTATTACACGGCCTAACCCCTTAAGCCGTAAACCCTACAACGTAGGTTCAAAACGACTCAAGCAATATTAACGACCTAATGCAACTATTTTACGATTTATCAACACATAAAATACGGGTCGTTACACTAATACTGCTGCAGACAACCCATCGTTAGATACAGTCTTCTCCACCTCAATTAATGAAAATTCATCTTCCTCGGTATTCCTCCTCAAGTTTGAACAATATCTCTTTCAATGGTCTGGTTTCTTACAATGGTGATATTTCACATCTTTAAACTTTCCTCTCCAACCATTTCCAAGCTTCCTAAATTTGGAATGCCCCTAAGATTCCAATTCTTCTCATGTCTTCCACTCTCAGCAAATAGACACTGACTACTCGTACACATCTACCTTCACTCATCTTCTTCATCTGATCCCTCAAGATTTTAGATAGAAAACACGACTTCACATCTTCAACTATTAAAGTATCTCTCTCATATTTCAGATTGTTCACGAAACATGTATATCTCTTCGGAGGGAATACAAAAGCACCAATATCTTCTATTCTTCATCTACCTTCAAATCCACAATTTTCATCTTTACCAGAAGATCATAAAAGAGATTAGGATGTGCCTTAACTGAAGTACCATCTTCCATCTTCATAGTAAAAAATATCATTAGCAAAATCAAAAGGTTTGTGAGCGACTTCTTCAAGTAGAGGTTCTCAAGCTTGACTCGAATTTCTTTAATTGCGATTTCACTGCTAATCTCCGAAATAACAATTTCTTCTATCACAAGTTGTCGAGTCATGAAAGCTCATTCTTTCATCCCCACCTCCATGGCTAAAATATCAGTGAGCAATTTCTCAATATCAAATATTCATGATGAATAATATTTCTCCTTATAATAGCCATCACCTTCCATTGTCACTTTTCAAAATCATTATTTGATGATTTTAAATTCCTATGTATAAATAACTAAATTTAATTATATTGAAATTCCTATGTATAAATAACTAAATAAATTTAAATTCAATTAGAGAATTGAATTTGCAAAAGTTTTTAGAAATCAAAGTTTCTAGGTTTGATTAACGCTGGGTATTGTGTTGTCGATGTATTTTTATGTTCTTTTTCCGTCCGACTTTTGACTTTTACTTCATGTTTTTTTGATATTTCTTAAATGTCCAGAGGTTATGATTTCTATCGGTAGACTAGCCAGATTTTGAAGATTTTGAAATTCAAAATTTTGATTAAATTTGAATTAAATTCGAATATTGATTTAAGTGATTTCTTAGGTTTTTATTCACTTTCGAGCACGGATTTTTCCAAATTTTTTTGAAATAATTTCTAAAATAAATGGGCATTCTAAATTATTATTATATGCGTGCCAATTTTCAGTTCAATCCGAGATAATTTGGTCCTCTGTTTCATGCCTAGGAGTTGAACCCGAGATGGTTTTCACGCCTGTACATTTTTTTATTTTTTTGAACTATTGCAAACATGGCCTGAGTCCATGTTTGTAACAGCTTCAATTTCAGTCGGAATACATTGATTCTTTTTTGTTTGAAAGATAAAGTTTTCTACTATGTGCGTACCAATTTTCAGCTCAACATGAGGTAGGTCATCTGCAACTTGAGGATGGTTTTGTAATGTGTATGCATTGTTGTAAAAAAAAATCTTTCTAGCCCTTTGTCTAGGGGCTAAGCGAAGCTTTCCGCTAGTTATCCGCTTAAGTCCATGTAGATTAGACTCACTCATCATCTAAGCATCCAAATAGGTATATAGAGATTGCTTAGGCACAAGTTGAGCTTTCTTGCCTCACATAAGCATCTTCATGTTAGTTTCAAGTAATTTTGTCTCATCGCCTGCTTTCAAATCCATCCAAACCCCTAAATTTCAAGTCCTGGTCGATTAATACCAAACAAAGTGCTAAAAAAATTATCCAAAATACAAGTTCATAAAAAACGTCTAGCTTCAATTAATTTCTAACTAATACCCACTTGAACATTTAACTCTATATTACATGCTTCCCGCTTAGCGTTCATCTAGCGATTTTTACAACCTTGTGTATATAGTGTATATCAAGGGGAAAAAATGGTATATGTGATTTTAGCAAAAAATTTGATGGATGTAAAGTAATTTGGAATGTACGAATAGAATTTGCCTAACATTTCAATGAGACGCTATTCAGAAAGTTCCGATAACTATTTATATTTTAAACCTACTCATTACTCCCAGTTCGAGCAATTACTTGTGTGGATGTTGTTTCCATCATCTAGAAACAATATACAGTAAAAACAACTTTTTCGAAAAACACTAGTAATATATACAGGTTACTTGACAAAACTGGAAGTCTGATGAATGCTTGTGATTTAACACAAGATTGACAATAGTAAACTCCTTTTTATCAGTCACCATTATGCAGACTAAACTGGAAGTAACAGATGTAACAAGCAAAATAAAATTAAAATATAAAAGAAAATAAACCTACAAATGTAAATACAAACCTGCAATATGTCGTGGGAAATCAACGTGCATGATTGCAACTGCATTTTGGAATGCTTACGATGTAAAAGCTGTGTTCTTTCAAATTGCTGTAGTTTTGCTTCAAAGTTGATCAAAGTATCATCCTGATTTTTGTTTCCATCATTATGCTGACTCTGTGAATAAAGAGCCCTGGAAGGAGTGCACTTTAGTTGGAATCCTGATGAAGCATACGAAGGTACTGTTTTCAACCGAGTCTGTAGAATCTTAAAAGCTGCACTTTGCTGCACAAATATACCAAAAGTCAATATCAACTACATGAACGAATGATGAAGGAATGTTTGGATGACCAGGTTTAATAGTTTTCTTGCTAGTTCCTTAGTGGCACTACTAAAGTTTAACTACTCCAGTTATAAAGTATTCGGAACTTGAATTCTTTAAATGTCCTCCAGTCGTAGGTGTGATATATGTATGTCTCTCTCTATGTCTGTATGTACGTACGCGTGTGTAATGGGAAGGATTATGCAACACATTCCTTCGGGTATATCCCCAAGATTTTTAGAGCTCACAATCCGAATTCACAAAATATTGTTTAATTTGGTGGATCCAAAAATATTCAAAAGGAGGCTTTTGGCAAACATCCCGGTAAATTTTCAAAAACCACAAAACATCCCCAGAGAATTGAACAAAAAACACCTTATTTTTAAAATACCTCGAAACACACTAAATCATTTATTACTGCATCATTCTTGCAAGCTCTTCGTTTCTCTCTACTTTTCGTTCCATCTCCAGGCAATTAATATCTAGATCCGAAAAGTCATTATGAGAAGGGAGACAAAATCGTGGAACAAAATTTCAAAACTCATTACAGGGGACGACTTTAGAATGTTTGATTGATGACTTTTTAGGTGTTCAGTTTTGATTGCAAGGGTGTAGGCCAAACATTCACTATTCAAAATAATATTTCAATTCCATGGTTAAAAGGTATATTTTAACGGTTGATATTGAGTTACTATTTTGAACATGCTATAAGTTTTGAAACAATCTCATTTTTTTGGGACATGATGCTCATATTATAGATTGAACTATAGAGCGGTTCATGGTATGATGTTCATTCGATTTGAATAGTGTTGCTCTAAAAATTATACATGTGTAGATGGAGTGTAACGAAAAACGGATATAGCTGATCATTATCCTATGTATGTATGTATGTATGTATGTATCACTACAAAACAGGCTTCGTTTAGTGACCGTAACTAGTGATGGCTAGGGATGGTTAAAAAATGTGGCTGATGCTAGCCTTCGCTAATGCGTATATACAGGCAAAGCCGGGAAGCAGAAAACACAATCCCCTTCCCCCAAATCAACTCAACAAACCCCCTCCTCTCCCTCTCCATCGACACCCCAGCCACCGCTCACCGACGCGAGCCCCAATCTCCCCATCACGAAAGCTACAGCGCTCCAAAGCTCGAAAGTATGTTATCGCTCTCCAATTTTTGTTTAATCTAGGTTTAATCAAAACCCTAATTTTGAAAATTGGTTGATTATACGTGATAGAAATTGATGATTTGCGGTACTAGTTGTTGATAGTAGCGTACTGATTGATTTGGGGATATAATGAGAACCCTAATTTGGCAAATTAGTTAATTATGGGTTTGTTATTAGGTATTAGTTAATAACAATATTGTATTTGTTGAGTTGGTGATATTAATTAGTGGTTTGATTGTTTGATTTGTAATTAAAAATTAGTGTTTATTTATAATCTGAAAATTAGTGTAAATTACTGATTGATATGCTAATGGATATATAATTAAGTTTACACGAATATTTATTATAGTTAATTAGAACAATGTTTATTATAGTTTGTGCAAACATTAGTGTACGATTGTTGATTAATATGCTGCTAGAATGGTACGGCTAAACAGAAGTAATATTTTTTTATTTAATTAGCGTGTGTATATTATAAATATTAGTTGTTAGTATAAGTGCTAACATCTAATTTTTGTTTATAAAATCGATAAAAATAAATAAATTGTTAACTGAATTTTAAAATACATTTTGAAATTTCAAACTTATTAAATAAAATATTTAAATGGTTGAATGAATTATATAATTTTGAAATGAGCATAACAACAACAAATATTACACTGCATATATAACAACTGAATATAACAACAACTAATTAAGCTGAATGAATTAATTTTTGTAAAAAAATTAAGAACTGAATATAACAACAATAAATATTATACTAATATTGATTTTGTAAAAAATGAAGAAATGAATATAATAACATTAAATATTTTGCTAAAATCGATTTTCTAATAAAAATTGGGAAACGAATATAACAACAACTAATATTGTACTAAAATCGATTTTGTAAAAAAAATTAAGTAACAAATATAACGACGACAAATATTCTGCTAAAATCGATTTTGTTAATAAATGAGGAAATGACTTTAAGAACATTAAATATTCTGCTAAAATCGATTTTTTGAAAAAATTAGGAAATGAATATAACAACAACAAATATTATGCTAAAATCGATTTTGTAAAGAAATTAAGTAATGTATACAAGAATAAATATTGTACTAAAACCGATTTTTCAAAAAAATTGAGAAATAAATATAACAATAATAAATATTTTACCCAAATCGAATTTAAAAAAAAAATTGAAATGGATATAACGTTAATTTAGAAATAAGCATTAAATATTATTCCAACAAATAATTGACGCTAAAAAATTAAAGTCCTTAGTCCCAAAATGTTTTAATTTAGTTTAGAAAATACAATGACAACAATATACCCTTTGGATGCAAAGTTATGCGTAGAAGAGAAGTGAAGTGAAGTGTTGTCGAAATTACACAAAAGTGTGACGTGTGAAGCCTTTAGTTCTAAATGGCTTTGCTTTATTTTAAAAAATACAAAAACAATATACCATTTGAGTGCAAATTATGTGCAGAAGAGAAGTAAACTGAAGTGCTGTCGAAGTTACTAACATATATTTCAAATCAGGAAAGATGTTTGATTATATCATCGACCGTACTTGGATGTATGAAGTCAGAACTTGTAGGAAATATTCAATAAAGAAACATTTTTATAACGGTGTACACGAATTTATTAGATTCGCTAAATCTAATAATCGAAATAACGAAGAAATTCGTTGCCCTTGTAGTAAGTGCCAACATTTGAAGCATTAGAAATGAGACATAGTTGAAGTACGTTTGTATAAATATGGTTTTGTGCCGAATTATTATTTGTGGGATCGTCACATGTAGAACTGTTGAACCTACTTCTAATCCTGTAGTGTTATTGGATGATAATATTATGACGAATCCGATAGAAAATATGGTGGAAGACACAGCACGATCAATGTTTCCTACCATTCAAGATGGCGATGAAGACGTAAATGTCGAAGAAGAATCGGCTGTGGAAGCTAAAATAATATATGATTTATTGTATTCTACTAAGAGGTCGTTGTGGGATGGTTGTGAAAGCGGAACCGAACTATCAATAACCGCCGAATACATTACTACGAAATCAAAATTCAACCTTACAGAAGCTGCAGAAAAGGTTTTTTTATTCAAATACAATTGGTTCAGCAATATTCCTGGTTTTGGAATCAACGTGCACAAAGATTATAAGGTTATTGAAATAAAGCATACCTCACATTACTATAAGTATGATCCTTTCGTATTTTCCTAGCAGGCATTACAAGTTTATTTTTCTCCATATCCATCCTTAAAAAGTTAAAGCGGATTGGTCGGCGATTTTTAAAACAAAGCTAAGGTTTACGTTTGACGGAAATAATATTCTAGACGAAGCAGCGTATCAAGCGAATCTTGAACCAAATATAGAAATAAGAATAACTGATGACATTGATTTAGGATCGTTGAATGATGAATCGAATATTTTATTAGATGCATTTGAAAGCAGCGAAGAAAACGAGATGGGGTACGAGACTGAGTCTGAATCAGAAAACGACGAAAACTCTGAATATTTGCATCGCTTGTTGTATAATGTATTATTCTGAGTTGCATGTTATTCTGAGCTATGTATTAATAACGATGACTATGTTCTGAGCTATGTAATATTATGTTTCGAAATTTCTATATATGTACTCATGAGATCTTGTCCATTTATTATGATTTAATGGAAGTTTTACGTGATGATTACTGAAATATGCTTTGTACTAATAAATTTATGTCTTTTCATTCTATGAAATTATAATTCTATGGTAGATATGTCTAGCAGGAGACGGGGTCAGAGATCTGAGCCTTCTCCATCTCCCAGTGCCGGTGCTAGTGGCACGACATCGAATTTACACCGACGGGTAGGGGTAGTTTCGAAAAGCGCCGGGTAAGTATCAAATTTATTTGAAGTATATTTTTAAAAATTTATTAAATATCTACATCAAAATTTATACATGGGCTTTGAGGTGGAACCTTCAGATTTCATCCTATAAGTTTTCAGGAAGGCATTTATGTATAGGATGACCGGCTGTGTGCCTCATTAGGACGACATCCCACCGCATATCAAGAGTGCTATATTGGCTGATGTACTCGTAAGTATAAGTTTGAATTTCAGTTGAAAATTAATATAATGTACACAATTCAAATTAATTTCACTATGCAACAAGATGTGCATGTAGATCTAGATGATATGGATATTTTTACCAATCATTGGAATAAAATGATAAGAAAAAATTATAGGGACACTCTGTCTAAGGCTAAAAATGCAGGTAAAAAACCCAATTGGATGGGCGCTATGTGTGGGCTTAGTATCTCCGGCTCTGCGACACTCCAGAAGTGAAAGTAAGTTATATACTTTTGCATTGTTGTTAAAAAAATTTAAAAAATTTCGTATGTTAGTTGCAGTAATTTAGTTAATCATATATCTAAATTTGTATGAGTTATCTATCCGTATCTAGGATGCTATTATTGATCCGCCTTCGCAAAATAGGTGGTACGGTTATGGAAATCAGAAGGTAAACTTCTTCATTCACTAGTATATTAATTTATACATGCAAAAGAATTTAAAGTTAAGTGAACAAATTATAAATTGAATAAGGAACCTGAATATTTAAAATAAATAAATTGCAACCAATGTATAATAGTTAATTATAAATATTAGTCGCATAAATAATCAACATTTTTATCCATACTGTTTATAATGTTCATAAACTATAATTAGATATCAACTATTTCACAAGCGTTAATGTCCCATAAGATTACTTAAATGAAAAAACAGTTGGAGAAGATAAACGATTGGAGGAAGAGCGCGTTGGCGTATCAGCTAGACGAGCATATTGCAGCCAACTTGGCACATCATGGGACGATGCCTGGAGAGGACGGGTCAGGCGACAACGATGAGTAGGTATGCATGTGTTTCTGTCGGATTTTCATCATCTTGTTTTGCAGTCATGTGGCATTTTTGTATATATTTGATACATGTTCGTTGGTTGTTGTGTTTGATGGGTTAGTGGACATTTGTGTATACATGTAATTGATGGATAGTATTTGTACATATGGTTACATTGTTTGATGGATTTGGAATATTCTGTTTGATTGGTATGATATATTTATATGGTGATGATGAAATATCTATGTAAAATTATATGTTGCGTTACATATATGATTATTTGTGATATGTGTGAAATTATATGATGGAGGAGTGGTATTAGTTGTGAAATTGAATGTAAATATGTTGGAAAGAGATATGAATTTGGTTGTGTGGTTGGATGGATTGAATGACAGAATTGGTTTAGAAAATTTGTCCTTGGCTAGCGACGGCCAAATGATCCAGATTAGCGACGGCCAGTGATGGCTAGCGATGGTTAACTGGTTTAGGTTAGCGACGGCTAGTGACGACTTGAGGAGTCATCCCTGAGATGACTAATTTTCCACGTGTCCAACACGGCGTCGCCAACCGTCGCTATTTTGATGACGGAACCGTCACTAAAGCCGTCGCTTTACTGTGTGGCGGCGGGCTAAATAGTGACGGCTAGTGACGGCCGACGACTGTTTGCGATGCCTTTTTGCAGTCGCTAAAGCCGCCTTGTTTGTAGTTTATAGGTGTATGCGTGCATGCGCGCATGCAAAGGTCCACATATTACTTTCTTAACAATC
Source organism: Allium cepa (assembly GCA_030765085.1). Taxonomy (NCBI): domain Eukaryota; kingdom Viridiplantae; phylum Streptophyta; class Magnoliopsida; order Asparagales; family Amaryllidaceae; genus Allium; species Allium cepa. Next base: position 257,364,999 of record CM060938.1, on the reverse strand, counting down.
TTGCAAGATACCTCACTCGCTTTTCCATATCTAAAATTTTGGATGTTAAACAGGTTTTCCAAGCCGCAACGTCAACCCTACGAAATTTTGTATCATTTTGAGGTTTCTAACCCTTTAAAAATATATTTTTAGACTGATGGTTAAATAAAATTATCATCAGCCCATACTCATTCATTTACTGTTTCAAATGGGTCAAAAGATTTGAATCAATCTAAAATTTTGTGTGGATAATTTTAGTGATAATCATTCTTAAAAAATGAATATGGATAAAAAATGAGGTTTCCAAGGGAGACTTCTTAGAAGTGAGATCCAGATTCTAGAACCCTATCCATAAATCTCTACTGCTAATAAAGAAAATTCGTTGAACTACTTTATTTGGTGTTTTTTCAAAATTTCAAAAATGCCCTTACTTTCCGTTTAAGTAATACAAACAGCCCGTGTGCGAAGCACGGCCCCGGACTAGTATATATAGTAAAGATCAAGAACCCGATCCTACCCATTTTTGTGTCTACATACATATATGTATGTACGTACGAATGTATGTATATGTGTGTTATGTAAGAAAGACCTAGAACCCTGCTGATTATAAGTGAGATCGAATGAGGTATTCATCTCAAGTAATTACTAATTAAATGAGGTATCCAGCTCAAAGTAACTGAAAACTTCTACCAAAAGCTTGCTAACATTTGGGGATATATCATTGGGACTAACATGTGGAAGTAACACTAGAAGGCCGTATAGAACTGTCAGCAACCATGCGTACTTTCCAGGTTCGAGAAGCTACATATGTACGAATCATACGTAAGTAAAGAATAATCTCAAGCAAACTCTATACTGTACTGCCAAACCGTCTACTTAATAAAGTAGAAATTTTGACATGGTACTATTATGACGACCCACTAAAAAGATATGAGTCGTGTAAACACATTGGCATCCTCCTATAATAAGAGTGTTATAGAACCAAGCACAAGGTTCTTCCAGAGAATAGACTGTTGACATACTAATAAGTGTTGTTCCATAGAACACTTTCGCAAAAATCCGTTTAGACTATGAATCTTCCAACTTAAAAGGAAAAAAAGGAAAATGATATAAAGGATACGAGATTGTTTTCTTCAGTTATCAAAATAAATCAAGTATATGGGTTTGAATCGTGCGGGTCTGGTATGGGCCATATAAAGCCTAAAGCAATATATTGTCTAATATATGTATAAATACCAGAGTGTAGAATCAGTTTGTATACATGAAAACATACGAAATCATAATCAAATTTCTAGTGCAACATTTTATAATCAAAGCAATCTATCATCTCTCGCAAATTTCTAATATGGTATCAGAGCCATAAAAGGCTTAACAGCAGTATTTTGCTAAAGATCAACTCGTCAGAGTATTATCATCATTTTAGTGATCTTTCTCATCAGAAATCTGAATGTCATCATCTGAGAAAAAAGATTCAGCAAACAATCCAGTGTCGTGCCATAGTTCAAAGAACTCGGCTGCATCAAGATTATTTCACTAAATCCTAAGGAAATCAATCAAAAAATCTCAAAAATTAAATCAAGAAGTCAAAAATCCATACATAAGACTGAAGAAAGTGTCATCCAGCAAGATTTATCAGATCAAATGAGGATGATCATCATTTAAACCTTGTGGTTGCAACAAACCTGTTAGTGAGCAATTCTTATCTTCATATTTTGAATCTTGACAAAGATTGATTGAATTCCTCAAAATTCCACTTTATTTTCTGTTTGATCTGAAGTCATCATGACTGACAAAACCAACTCTACAACTTCTGCCAACGTTAGCAACAATCATCAAACCAGTGTAACAGCAGAAAAACTAGTGAACACAGTCATCAGTCCACAAATCCAACTTTTCACTGTGCACTTGGATGAAGATAACTATCTCTTATGGAAACTTCAAGTAGAGATTGCAGTTCAAGGATATGGGCTGAAGGCTATATTCTTGGAACTATTCCAATTCCTTCAAAATGTATTACTAATCAAGAAAACAAAATAATTAGCAATGAGGAATATGTAAAATATCACAGACAAGTCAAACTCATTTGTTTATGGTCGCTCTCTTCAATAAACACACATTTGTTATCTCATGTGATCGGGTGCAAAATAGCAAATACGGATAACAGTGGCATTTAATACACAATCTACAACCAATGTTATGTATTATAAGAAGCAATTGCATAATATGAGGAAAGTTAACAGCAGCATGAGAGAATATCTATTCAAGATTAAAATAATTTGTGACTCATTGGAAGCTGCAAATCACAAAGTGTCAGATTCAGAGCAAATTCTAACCATCCTGAATGGATTAAGTGGTGATTATGAAGCAGTTGTTTGTAACAACCCTGAGATTGCAATTACCGAATAATGAATTAAAATTATGATTTTAAGTTAAAAAGGGAGCTAAACAAATTTTTGGGAATTTAAATTTGCAATTGGTTCGCAAATTAAAATATTTTTGGGTTGAAATGGGAAATTTTTTTATGTGATTATAGGTTAATGGGCCAAATGAGCAATTATATGGTTTTATTTAAAACTAGGATGCTTCTTAGAATTTTGTTCACATGATAACCTTAGGAAAATAAACTAAGTCCTAATGGGTTTTAAAACCTCTTACCATGACCCATTAACCAACCCACTCCTATTTAATATCTCAAACCCCTCCCATAAACCCTAACCCTCCTCCTCTTCACAAATTACTAAAACCTAAATCTAAACAAATTAATGGCCTCCATTTAGAAGCTCCATCTCCTTCTCTTCATAAGTTAGTTTAATCCTAGAAGAAAAAGAAAAGAGAAGAAGAAAGGTAATGCAATCTCTCCTATTCTCTAATCCTCCTTCTTAATCCCTACTTATCTCCTCCATCTTGTTGTAATTATTGTGTATTTTTTTGTTGATTTTGGGTCCTTGAAGTCATTTGATCTTTGCTTGGAGGTTGAGGATTTTGGGCTTACTTGATTGTGCACACTAGCCACTTGATCATTTGCTTCTTTAAGGTAATTACTATTTATTAGTAATTATTGCTAGTTGAAATGCTAAGCTTTGGCCTTTGGTTCTTTTAATTTAGTGTTATAATCATTATATGGTGATTAGTGATGGTTATTAGTGATTTTTTGATGCCAAAACTTGAAAAAAAACACCCCTAAATCATCAAAAATGCAAAAATTAGCTTGCTGGAAATATGCAGGCTGAAATCAACCTGAAACAGGGCCCTGGGCTGCACCCAGACTGCTGCCCAGGTGCAGTGGGCTAGCCCAGAGGGGCTAGCCAAAAGCAGGCCAGCCCTTGGTGGGCTGGCCGCACCTTATACCCCCAGCCCAGATGGGCTGGGAGTCTGCACCCCAGCCCAGGTGGGCTGGGGTCTGCACCAGCTCCCCAGCCCACCTGGGCTGGGGAGTAGTAGACGCGGGCCGCAGCCCGCGTCCCAGCCCCAGCCCAGGTGGGCTGGGGTCTGCACCAGCCCCAGCCCAGGTGGGCTGGGGTCTGCACCAGCTCCCCAGCCCACCTGGGCTGGGGCGGACAGACGCGGGTCGGGCCCGCGTCCAAATAAAAAAATAAAAAAAATTCAAACCTCACCTCTGTTCCAGCTTTTGAGCGTCACTTCGCGATGCCGCCACGTTCGCATCGGAAGTCGGAATTCGATGTTTTTGGTCTCGTTGGAAAGGTGGAGTTGCGAGCTCCATCTCTGGAAAATTTGGGCAATATTGGAGTTCGTTTGGTACTTCGATTTTCGTGCCAAAGTTAGACTCTGGTCGCTGTTGGAAAACAGTGTGAATCTTTTTCTGGGTTCAACTTTGAGACGTCGCTGACACTTCGTCTCAACTCGGAATCCAGAAATTCTTTTTGCATCATAAAGTAGGGATGTTGGACTATATGCCTACCAGTTTTCATGCCATTTGGACACAGTTTGCTGGTCCAAATAAATTGCCGAACTTGGGTTCGCAGCAGTTTTTGAATGGTTTCAAACACTTGAATATTTTTGATGATTTTCTGGTTTTCGTCGATTTCTTTGAGATTTGTCTCTGGATTTCGTACACGGGCTTTATAAAAAGGATTTAAAAGGATTTTTCACTCCAAAATGGCTTTTGAAAATTATTATATAATATTATTTTAATTATTAAATTAATTACTCCATAATAGGAGACTTTTCAAAAGACCGTTTTAAAGTGATTTCAAAATCAATTATAAATCCGTTTCGCACCATTATTTTCTATAACAAAAATCTCACACTCACTTTTAGCACATCGAGCGAAGTGGAAAGGTGCTTAAACGGTTAGGAAATCTCCGGCCTATGGAACCGTGTGTATTTTCTTTCCGGTTAATCCCCGACCTATTCGATTGATCGTTTTGACCTTTGGGTCTAGTTTACCGATGATACGAGGTGGACTTTTTATTATTGGAGTGTGAGCATGCTATTGGTTAGTAAACCGTTTAGTGCGAACATGGGGTATATGACTCATTGTTAACACTTTACGGGTTCCTCTCCAAGAAGTTTGTGACACATTAGCCTCTGGGCGGCCAGTACTGGACCTCTGGGTCACCACGCCTCTGGGCAAACGTCTCTGGACACCTGCTCTATGGAGCAGTTTTTATTCGGCATGTGCCTCTGGGCCTTTATCCTTCTGGGAAGGATCTTGCCGTTTCGCGCGTTCCGCATCTGTGCGAGTGATCGATCACAACTCTACAGTACTTGGCAACAACGACTCTGGTCGGTGCACGTGCAATATTTGTATTATCTGATGATTTTTATATCCATTCGAGTATCGCCATTCGGTGTTGGTTCTATGGAACCATACGATGTAAGTGCGATTACCTTGTGGATTCACAGTGTCTCTGGACACTGTTTTTCAGTATTTGATGTCATTGACTTTTTAGTATATCCCTATTGCTCTTTGGAGCATCGATCTTTGCTTGGGCATTGATTTTAGACTCTGGTCACTTTTGGGATTATTACCTATGAGCAACTTTATATAGCTTTGGCTACGCCGATGATATGAGGCGATTTTATTTATTTAACACTTTGGTGTTTGTATTCTCTTTGGAGATTTTTACTGTTTATTGATGATTAGGGATCGTCATTATATTCATGTAGTCCATATTACTCTTCTATTTGGAGAAGTATTGTTTTATTTATGTACTGCATTATTATATATATCTCAGTTATTACTGATTATTTAGCTAGCCTGACCCGAGTGTTTTCGCTTGGGTCAGACCGAGTTGTTTCAGGTTAGGTCTCTGGACTTAGCTTATGTGCTTCTGCTTGGACATCATCTGCTATGCTGATAGATAGCGCTTTTATTTGTCCACTATTCCGCTACTCTGTTTTATTCGGACTTTGATATGTACATATTTTTGACTCACATATGTGAGCAGTGGCTTTGTACCCACTTATAGTATTTGGATCTGTATTGATGATGTATTGTTCTGGGATGTTATATCTGTTATGTGATTCTGTGATGATGATGTTATCATTTAGTATTATGCTTGTTCTGAACCTATTTTCCTTAGCCATTGTAATTTCGTTATAAATATCTATTGGATATATCGAACCACTTTAGAAAAGAAAACCACCTATTCGACGTATTCAGTGGTTAGTTATAGCTTGATTACACATGGTCGCTTCCATTATACTCTATTCTCCGTTCTAGTAGACGGTATTACTCCGTAATACTCTTTACTAGAGTGGGTCTCGGAGTGGGGCGTTACAGTTTGGTATCAGAGCCGAGGTTCAGAATTAAGCATAACAAACACAGAACGGATACACTTAGTACAATATATTTTAATTGGATCCGAATTAAATCAAATCCCTTCCTTATGCTTATTGATAGATAAGTTAGGAATATGTGTAGGAATTTATTATATTCCGTAGTATTCCTTAATTAAGTATCAATCATTGAATCATGTCTAACTCTAATTTCCGTTTGACTTTCAGTATGTCTGGAAGGGGAAGAGGGAGAACCACACGTCAGACTAGTGCTGCTGGGCAGTCCAGCAACACTCATCCAGGGGGCGTGTTCATGACTACCGACCAGATCATGGAGCTGGTTCGGAATTCTCAGTCTCATTCTCAGTCTCCAGCCCCAGTTGCTGATACTCTGCGCATGTCTGTTTTTGCGCGTCTCTGCAGTGATTTTACCCATCTCGGAGGGAAGCCGTTCAGTGGCTCCGAGAATGTCTTAGAGGTCCAGGCTTGGATTCGGATATGCGAGCGCATTTTCACTCGTATGGATATCCCGGATCATGACCGTGTTCTTATTGCTTCTAGTCAGCTTCTGAGTCGTGCCCTGGATTGGTACGAACTACTTATTGCCGAGGTCGATGAGACCACACTTACTTGGGCTCAGTTTCGTCAGAGATTTGAGCTCAAATTCATCCCAGAGTCAGAGAAGAACTCCCTTGCTCGCCGCTTTCTTGATCTCAAGCAGGGGAAGTCCTCCGTATCCGACTATGTCTCTTCCTCGAGGCCCTGTCCAAGTACGGCCTTGAGTTTATTGCTACTCCTTATAAGAGGAACCTCAAATTTGTTGAGGGCTTGAAGAAATATCTGAAGAGGCATCTTATGCTACAGCTTGAGCTCTCATTCGAGAAGCTAGTCGATGCATCCCTACATCTTGAGTAAGTCGAGATGGAGCATAGTGATGATGATCGTGGGGGTTCCAAAAACCCCAACCAGAAGCGGGGTCCATTTCAGAAGAACAAGCCTTGGAACAAGAAGAAGAAGACTGGCAGTTCTGCTGTCCAGGCTCAGCCTCAGACTCGGCCTCAGATTCAGTCACAACCTAGTGGAACCCGTCCTCCGAGGAAATGCTTCAACTGCGGTTCTCCAGATCACTTTATTCGAGAGTGTCCCAAACCTCTCTATTGTACCTTTTGCAAGAAGGAGGGACACAGGATCTCCACTTGTCCTATTGCTCCAGCTAGTGCCAAGCCTGGCAAGCTTAATGCTGCCAAGGCTCCTGCATCTTCAGCTCGGCCTCGAGGTACGCATCCTTCCGTTCTCGAAGGTTCTATTTTATTTCATGGTAGATCTTGTAGAGTTCTCTTGATACGGGTGCCTCTCACTCATTCGTATCAAAGGAGCTAGTAGATGCTTTATCCTTGGATGTTACTTGTCTGGTTTCTTCTCTAAGGACTGTGAATCCCATCGGCGGATCCACGACCCTTAGCTTGCTTTGTGAGAATGTTGATATTGATCTTTGTGGATTTTCTTTCCGTGCGAATCTGCATGTTATGGAGTATTTGGGATTTGATATGATTCTTGGCATGGATTGGCTCGCTCAGCACGACGCCAAAATTATTTGTTCGGAGCGGATATTATTTCTTTGTCATCCTGACTCGTCCGCTCCATTAGCTATTGCTCTTCAGGATGTTGGGATTTCTGATGTTACTTTATTTTCTTTTGATTCACGAGATGAGGATTTGGACATATCTCGTATTCCTGTCGTTCGGGATTTTCCCGATATATTCGAGCCAGTATCTGGCCTGCCGCCAAAGCGGGCCATTGAGTTCCGCATCGATCTCATTCCAGGCTCCCACCCAGTTGGGCGTCCTCCCACGAGGATTTCTACTAAAGAGAATGAGGAACTCAGGAAGCAGTTAGTAGAGCTTGAGGCGAAGCAGCTCATTCGGTCCAGTTCTTCGCCATGGGGTGCTGCTGTGGTCTTCGTTAAGAAGCCCGATGGCTCTCTTAGGCTTTGCATTGACTATCGCAAGCTTAATGAGTTGACCATCAGAAATCGTTATCCATTGCCACGGATAGACGATATGTTTGATCAGTTGAGCGGTGCAAAGGTCTTTTCACAGCTCGACCTTGCCACCGGATTTCATCAGCTCCGAGTTGCGGAAGATAGCATTCCTCTTACCGCTTTCCGCACTCGTTATGGTTCTTTTGAGTGGTTGGTCATGCCATTCGGCTTGACGAACGCACCGGCTTTCTTCGTCGATCTTATGAATCGAGTATTCCGGGAATACATCGATAGATTCGTTTTGGTATTCATCGACGATATTCTTATTTACTCTAGATCCGAGGCAGAGCATGCTCATCATTTGCAGATTGTCTTGGATACTCTTCGTCAGCATCAGCTTAAGGCCAAGCTCTCCAAGTGCCATTTCTGGGAGAGCAAGGTCAAGTTCTTGGGCCATATTGTATCATCGGAGGGTGTTTCTGTCGATCCTGCCAAGACCGAAACTATTCAGAATTGGAAGCAGCCCGAGAACGTTCATGATATTCGCAGTTTCCTTGGTCTGGCGGGTTATTACCGTCGGTTTGTCAAGGATTTCTCTCGAGTTGCACTTCCCCTTACGACGCTGACTCGTAAGGGTGTTCGCTTTATTTGGTCTGATAAGTGTGAAGCTTCTTTTCAGCGATTGAAGGAACTTCTCACTCATGCTCCTATTCTTGTGGTTCCTGAGAGTAACCAGGATCTGGTTGTTTACACTGATGCTTGTGGTAGCGGGCTTGGTGCTGTGCTTATGCAGAAGGATCGGGTAGTTGCTTATGCTTCCAGGCAACTGCGTCCGAATGAGGTTCGCTATCCTACTCATGATCTTGAGTTAGCAGCTATCGTTTTTGCCTTGAAGACGTGGCGTCACTTTCTATTAGGCGAACGCTTCACTCTTTACACCGATCACAAGTCACTGAAGTATCTATTCAGTCAGAGGGATCTCAATATGAGGCAGCAGCGATGGCTTGAGTTTCTCGCCTCATATGATTTAGATATTCAGTATACCCCTGGCAAGGGTAATCGAGTTGCAGATGCGCTCAGTCGCAAGCACTCGGCGGTAGTTTCTATGATGATTGCCGAGTGGGATGCTCTTGAGACTCTATCTTTATGTGATATTAGAGATCGAGCTCCACCATCTGATTCTCCGGTCTTATTATTCAGCTTGGAAGCTCGTCCTGTCTTATTGGATCGCATTGCCCATGCTCAGCGGCAGGATCCAGACTTATTGCATCTTATTCACCTTCTCGAGTCGGGATCTAGTGATGAGACATTGCTGAATTATTCTCTTGATTTTCATCGGTGTTTTCGTAGGAAGAACCGTATTGTTGTACCATCTGATTTATCACTTAGGCGTGACATTCTAGACGAGTGTCATCGCTCTAAGTACACTATTCATCCCGGTACGAGTAAGATGTATGCCGATATGTGTCGGCTATATTATTAGGAGGGTTTAAAGAGAGATGTTGCAAGTTATGTAAGCCGTTGCATGACTTGTCAACAGATCAAAGCCGAGCATCAGCGTCCATCTGGTCTTCTTCAGCCGCTAGAGATTCCATTATGGAAATGGGATCAGATATCCATGGATTTTATTGACGGTCTGCCTCGATCGAGGTCAGGCCATACTTCTATCTGAGTTATTGTTGATCGCTTGACCAAAGCGGCTCATTTTATTCCTATTAAGTCCACTCGGACTGCTCCTCAGCTTACCAAGCTATATGTGAAGGAAGTCGTTCGACTTCATGGCATTCCTAGCTCTATTATCTGTGATCGAGACACTATCTTTACTAGTCACTTCTGGAAGTGCCTACAGTCAGCTTTGGGCACAAAGTTGAATCTCTCGACTGCTTATCATCCTCAGACCGACGGGCAGACGGAGAGGGTGAATCGTGTTTTGGAGGATCTTTTGCGCTGTTGTATTCTGGATTTCGGAGGTAGTTGGGAGGATCACTTACCGCTTGTAGAGTTCTCCTACAACAACAGCTATCAGTCTAGTATTGGCATGGCACCTTTCGAGGCTCTATACGGAAGGCCATGTCGCTCTCCTGCTTGTTGGTTAGAATCTGGCGAGAAGCTCATTCTTGGTCCAGATTCAGTTCGGGAATCTTCTGAAAAGATTGTTCTTATCCGTCAGAGAATGAGAGAGGCACAGGACCGCCAGAAATCCTACGCGGACAACCGTAGGAAGCATCTTGAGTTCTCCATTGGCGATTCTGTCTTTATTCGGATTTCTCCTATGAAGGGGGTTGTGCGTTTCAGCTCTACAGGGAAGTTGGCTCCTCGCTATGTTGGACCCTTTCCTATTACGGAACGCATCGGCCCTGTTGCTTATAGAGTGGCTCTACCTGCTCATTTCTCTGGAATACATGATGTGTTCCATGTTTCTCAGCTTCGCAAGTGTGTGCACAATCCTGATTCTATTATCGAGCCTCATATCGTACCTGATTTGGAGATCTCACCCGATCTATCTATAGAGCAGCAACCTCTTCGTGTGCTTGATTCGGAGATCAGACGTCTTCGAAACAAAGAGGTTCCGCTTGTGAAGATTCAATGGTCGTCTAATCCTAAGGACTGCACTTGGGAGACCAGAGAATTCATCGAGCGTACTTATCCTGGTTTTCTTTCATCTTCCGGCACGGGTGAGCATCTATATTTTATCTTCTGTATTCCTTTTGTGAATTAGATGTTATAGACGACTTCTATAATTAAGGAATTGCGGGGACGCAATTTTCTTAAGGGGGGAGTCTGTAACAACCATGAGATTGCAATTACCGAATAATGAATTAAAATTATGATTTTAAGTTAAAAAGGGAGCTAAACAAATTTTTGGGAATTTAAATTTGCAATTGGTTCGCAAATTAAAATATTTTTGGGTTGAAATGGGAAATTTTTTTTATGTGATTATAGGTTAATGGGCCAAATGAGCAATTATATGGTTTTATTTAAAACTAGGATGCTTCTTAGAATTTTGTTCACATGATAACCTTAGGAAAATAAACTAAGTCCTAATGGGTTTTAAAACCTCTTACCATGACCCATTAACCAACCCACTCCTATTTAATATCTCAGACCCCTCCCATAAACCCTAACCCTCCTCCTCTTCATAAATTACTAAAACCTAAATCTAAACAAATTAATGGCCTCCATTTAGAAGCTCCATCTCCTTCTCTTCATAAGTTAGTTTAATCCTAGAAGAAAAAGAAAAGAGAAGAAGAAAGATAATGCAATCTCTCATATTCTCTAATCCTCCTTCTTAATCCCTACTTATCTCCTCCATCTTGTTGTAATTATTGTGTATTTTTTTGTTGATTTTGGGTCCTTGAAGTCATTTGATCTTTGCTTGGAGGTTGAGGATTTTGGGCTTGCTTGATTGTGCACACTAGCCACTTGATCATTTGCTTCTTTAAGGTAATTACTATTTATTAGTAATTATTGCTAGTTGAAATGCTAAGATTTGGCCTTTGGTTCTTTTAATTTAGTGTTATAATAATTATATGGTGATTAGTGATGGTTATTAGTGATTTTTTGATGCCAAAACTTGAAAAAAACACCTCTAAATCATCAAAAATGCAAAAATTAGCTTGCTGGAAATATGCAGGCTGAAATCAGCCTGAAACAGGGCCTTGGGCTGCACCCAGACTGCTGCCCAGGTGCAGTGGGCTAGCCCAGAGGGGCTAGCCAGAAGCAGGCCAGCCCTTGGTGGGCTGGCCGCACCTTATACCCCCAGCCCAGATGGGCTGGGAGTCTGCACCCCAGCCCAGGTGGGCTGGGGTCTGCACCAGCTCCCCAGCCCACCTGGGCTGGGGAGTAGTAGACGCGGGCCGCAGCCCGCGTCCCAGCCCCAGCCCAGGTGGGCTGGGGTCTGCACCAGCCCCAGCCCAGGTGGGCTGGGTTCTGCACCAGCTCCCCAGCCCACCTGGGCTGGGGAGTAGTAGACGCGGGCCGCAGCCCGCGTCCCAGCCCCAGCCCAGGTGGGCTGGGGTCTGCACCAGCTCCCCAGCCCAGGTCTGCACCAGCTCCCCAGCCCACCTGGGCTGGGGAGTAGTGGACGCGGGCCGCAGCCCGCGTCCCAGCCCCAGCCCAGGTGGGCTGGGGTCTGCACCAGCTCCCCAGCCCACCTGGGCTGGGGCGGACAGACGCGGGCCGGGCCCACGTCCAAAAAAAAAAAAAAAAATTCAAACCTCGCCTCTGTTCCAGCTTTTGAGTGTCACTTCGCGATGCCGCCACGTTCGCATCGGAAGTCGGAATTCGATGTTTTTGGTCTCGTTGGAAAGGTGGAGTTGCGAACTCCATCTCTGGAAAATTTGGGCAATATTGGAGTTCGTTTGTTACTTCGATTTTCGTGCCAAAGTTAGACTCTGGTCGCTGTTGGAAAACAGTGTGAATCTTTTTCTGGGTTCAACTTTGAGACGTCGCTGCCACTTCGTCTCAACTCGGAATCCAGAAATTCTTTTTGCATCTTAAAGTAGGGATGTTGGACTATATGCCTACCAGTTTTCATGCCATTTGGACACAGTTTGCTGGTCCAAATAAATTGCCGAACTTGGGTTCGCAGTAGTTTTTGAATGGTTTCAAACACTTAGAATATTTTTGATGATTTTCTGGTTTTCGTCGATTTCTTTGAGATTTGTCTCTGGATTTCGTACACGGGCTTTATAAAAAGGATTTAAAAGGATTTTTCACTCCAAAATGGCTTTTGAAAATTATTATATAATATTATTTTAATTATTAAATTAATTACTCCATAATAGGAGACTTTTCAAAAGACCGTTTTAAAGTGATTTCAAAATCAATTATAAATCCGTTTCGTACCATTATTTTCTATAACAAAAATCTCACACTCACTTTTAGCACATCGAGCGAAGTGGAAAGGTGCTTAAACGGTTAGGAAATCTCCGGCCTATGCAACCGTGTGTATTTTCTTTCCGGTTAATCCCCGACCTATTCGATTGATCGTTTTGACCTTTGGGTCTAGTTTACCGATGATACGAGGTGGACTTTTTATTATTGGAGTGTGAGCATGCTATTGGTTAGTAAACCGTTTAGTGCGAACGTGGGGTATGGGACTCATTGTTAACACTTTACGGGTTCCTCTCCAAGAAGTTTGTGACACATTAGCCTCTGGGCGGCCAGTACTGGACCTCTGGGTCACCACGCCTCTGGGCAAACGTCTCTGGACACCTGCTCTATGGAGCAGTTTTTATTCGGCATGTGCCTCTGGGCCTTTATCCTTCTGGGAAGGATCTTGCCGTTTCGCGCGTTCCGCATCTGTGCGAGTGATCGATCACAACTCTACAGTACTTGGCAACAACGACTCTGGTCGGTGCACGTGCAATATTTGTATTATCTGATGATTTTTATATCCATTCGAGTATCGCCATTCGGTGTTGGTTCTATGGAACCATACGATGTAAGTGCGATTACCTTGTGGATTCACAGTGTCTCTGGACACTGTTTTTCAGTATTTGATGTCATTGACTTTTTAGTATATCCCTATTGCTCTTTGGAGCATCGATCTTTGCTTGGGCATTGATTTTAGACTCTGGTCACTTTTGGGATTATTACCTATGAGCAACTTTATATAGCTTTGGCTACGCCGATGATATGAGGCGATTTTATTTATTTAACACTTTGGTGTTTGTATTCTCTTTGGAGATTTTTACTGTTTATTGATGATTAGGGATCGTCATTATATTCATGTAGTCCATATTACTCTTCTCTTTGGAGAAGTATTGTTTTATTTATGTACTGCATTATTATATATATCTCAGTTATTACTGATTATTTAGCTAGCCTGACCCGAGTGTTTTCGCTCGGGTCAGACCGAGTTGTTTCAGGTTAGGTCTCTGGACTTAGCTTATGTGCTTCTGCTTGGACATCATCTGCTATGCTGATAGATAGCGCTTTTATTTGTCCACTATTCCGCTACTCTGTTTTATTCGGACTTTGATATGTACATATTTTTGACTCACATATGTGAGCAGTGGCTTTGTACCCACTTATAGTATTTGGATCTGTATTGATGATGTATTGTTCTGGGATGTTATATCTGTTATGTGATTCTGTGATGATGATGTTATCATTTAGTATTATGCTTGTTCTGAACCTATTTTCCTTAGCCATTGTAATTTCGTTATAAATATCTATTGGATATGTCGAACCACTTTAGAAAAGAAAACCACCTATTCGACGTATTCAGTGGTTAGTTATAGCTTGATTACACATGGTCGCTTCCATTATACTCTATTCTCCGTTCTAGTAGACGGTATTACTCCGTAATACTCTTTACTAGAGTGAGTCTCGGAGTGGGGCGTTACATTGTTGCTGTTATATCATCTCAAAAGACTCTACCATCAATTTATGAGGTTTATTCAATTTTTCTTGCACACACTACACCAAAACAGAGGATTCCCAACGAGTATAAGCGTTGCCAAGAATTTCAGTAACACTTATACGTGTCGCTATAGGGACGTGGGCATTTATTTGCAATGCTTATAAGCGTTGGAAGTTTTTTTTTTTTTTTTGACTAACGCTTATAAGCACAGTAAAAAAGATCTTCCAATGCTTATAAGCGTTGGAAAAATATTTTTCAAAACTTATAAGTGTTAAAATAAATCGGGTTGTTAAGTTCCCAACACATATTCATATAAAATTACCAAATTCGTATAAAATTATCAAATCTGAGGAATCAAACATGTATGAGGCTAAATATTGTACAATATCACAAAGATTATTAAGTTGCATTTAAACAGAAATATTCTCAGCCATCCCAAAAAAAAGGCTAGATAAGCGCAAATCATCATGTCAGATACAACAACATGTGTTATTCAACATTTTGTGCACTAGATTTATTTAAGCTTAAACAAAGGACGACCTTTAGTCAAATACATACCATACTTCTTCAACTTTCAAGAAAAAACATATACATGCACGTCACTGCACTTGTTTTGGATAATCCTCCTGCCACCATACAACATCAAAGTCAGACTAGTATAACCGCACAACGATGAGAAAACCAACCGTTGTGTTATTTGATATTAAAAGAATATTTGTTAATTTTTTTCCTTTATTATTAATTTGATGAAATTATCTGCATTTTAAAAAAACTTAAAGTAATTGAAAATGTGTAAATCCAATTATACTAAGGATTTTAAATGTATGACAACTTGATACTAAGAATCTGCTATCAATATATTGATATGAACCACTCACAAACACACACACGTATATGTATCAAGAAGGTTCAATATACTCTTAACTTTGAACTTACTGCTCTAACTCATTAATGAATTTGAAGAAAAAAAAAATCAAACATATATCACATTAATATATATCATCATATTTATGAATATTTAATTAAAGAATATTAAAAATTCAAAAATTGGTGTAATAAATAAATCTCATATTATTGAACTACAGCGTTTAAATAAATTACCTAAAAGTGCCATTATTATATAAAAATAACATTGCTGAAGTAAAAATAAGAAAAAAAACAAGCGTTACTAAAACAAAAAAACTAAACATTAGATTCTGCTATTGTTGATATTTCTTCTAACAATAAACTTGATTCCGCCACATAATCAATAACTGATTGAGACATGACATTGATTTTTTGTTTTTTTTCATTCATGTACTCAATTTGGGCAACACCAACCCTGAAAAGACGAGGGACCATAACAGTTCCTTTAGTTTTTGTTCGTATATATCTTCACCTTCATCGTTCTTAATCTTATAAAGGTCATCAGCACGCAACGTATGATTTCCTCTGTCGGTTCATTGAATGCAGTAATCCAAGCTTCAGCGGATGGATCAATAATTTTCACTGCCATAATATATCTGCATTAAACAAACATATTATTACATTTATTACTGATTACTATAAAGAATTAAATCTTAAATTTTTACCTTAGAATACAAATGCTTTCATTCTATTGGCACGCTTTACACCATTAGCCCGATCCTGCAGCTTCGATTACCTTTTTTGCAACTATTATAGGCTTGGTACCATAATTTTTGACTCTTAACATAAGTTATGTACGCAAACACGCTTAAAAATGCAAATTATGTATGAAAAAATAAAATAAACAATTAATGTGAAATTATTAATGTATAATATAGTTTGAAATAATAAGGACAAACCTTGTCATGACCCAATGTTGGATCATTTATCATATGAGAAAGCATAACTCTATTGTAACCAGTAGATGGGATTTTTGAATTTTTGCCTTTACAATTGTACCAACTTCTAAGCTTTTTAGCTTCTGATATGTCTGGATCTACAGATAAGTTGTTTTTACTCAATGTTGATAAAGATAAACCTGCAGTAACATTAAATAATCTTAAAAAATGATGGCATGACAAGGGTTAAAAAAATTGAACAATTTTTACCTTGGAAATCTCCAACTTTTGCATATTTAATAGCTACTATAGGAGATTCATCAAGCATTTCTAGCAGCTCAGCACCGACTTCCATAACAAGTTCTCCCCATAAAGTCACATTAACAATTTTGGTTCTGTAAGTTAAATCTAAGCATAAATATTTTGATTAAACAAATTTGTTCTGCAACGGTTATATCATGTTTTGAAATATTCTCGTTGTTGATTTTTGTTCGAACGCCTTTGATTGATGAGACACTTTGAACATGGCCAATTACATCTAAAAGATACTTATGTTAAGGAAACATACAATAATTTATAAAAAATTAATAATATGGATGAGACACTTTGAACATGGCCGATTACATCTAAAAGATACTTATGTTAAGGAAGCATACAATAATTTATAAAAAATTAATAATATGGATGCATTACCTACAACTTCCTTTCCTGCAATATATTTTTGAAGTTGGTTAATCTTTACAAAGTTGTATACCATATCGGATATACTAGAGTTTGCATTATCCATCCATTCGACTCATGAGTACTCATTTATGATAATCTCGTATTCGTTTTTATAGTACTAAATTCTTTATTCGCAGGCTTAAGAGTTCCTTCAGAAATATAATAAACTTTTCCACATTTAAATATATGATAGTACTTGTCTACAGCTTTATTAAACATTGTAGCTTGAATTTGGGTACTTTGTGAATTTGAAGAAAATAATAATAACTTAATGATTGCACAACTAGAGAAAATGTTATTGACACATTAAGATATAAAAACTTACATCTTCATCGGTGCGTTCTATACTAAACACGCAACATTTTTCTTTAATATTTTTATAAGATCTTAAATTGTCTTTATTTTTCACTCGTACTTTGATGATCCAATTACGATGGTATGTATTCAGTAGTGCAAGAGGAAGAATATTTTTGGTCAAATCTATTTGAGTAATAGAGCTAACATCGATTAATGTAATATTAGAAAATAGACATAATACAAAATTAAATAAAGTGAGCTCAATAAGATTATATAAATGATAATGCAATAATGATAGCTTAAGTGTATGAATTAATACAACTATTAGGAGAATTGAAATCATCCCCCACCATCGCCCCATAGCCCGTCAACTCGGGGAATCCTTGCCCAATTAGGGACGGGTCCCTGCGGGTGTCATTTGCGTGGATTAAATTTCCATCCTAAAGGTTCAATAGCTGATAACTTTTAACTTAAATACAATGTATTCACTTAGTCTCGCTGCTTTTGTTACTATATCTCTTAATACATAACGAAGGTAATAGGTTTATCTTTTGATGGATTTTACTCTATTCGTCTGTCTTTCTTTCGTCCTTCTAGATGTCCTTCTAGATGTTAATGGGGACACTATAATTTAGACGTCTACTTATGCTTATAATAGAGCACTGAATATTAGTAAAAAAAAAAAGTGGGATCATTAATACAAAAACATCAAGACTTGAAAAGCAAAAAATGGATAAAAGTTGTATAACAGAAGATTATACAGCTAATTAAAAAGAAAAAAGAAGAAAAATGCAAGGACACATTGCACTTGAGCAAGAACGGTGCCTTATAAACATGTGCACCATATTCATAGCCTATGTGTAGAATAATAAGAATAAAGCATGATCAAGGAGTGGCATGCACAAATATAAAATGGTTTAAATTCTAAGTGGAAAATACTTAATATAATAAACAAAATGGTCTTTTATTTCTATTTTTATTTAAAAAAACATTTCAAAGGAAACACTAACTTAGGCACAAATTATAATAACTAATAAAAGTTCAGCTATTTCATAATTTACTTGCAAATTAATGCCAGTCTACAAGCTATGAAAGGATTCACATACAGAGTGGATGATTATCATGTTAAGGTGTTTGTGCCACAAAGTGCAATGTTGAAAATTAATGAAACAACATCAACAGTATAGGTACACGTTGCATTTGGTGATCAATAATACAAGTGTTTGTTACCAATAACAAAATGATCATTATTAGTGTAGTGCATTCATGTTAGACGTCCTACTTATTTCTAACTAGATCTATTTAACATGCCTCTTTTAACGAGAAAATGACAGAAACCGCATTTTGGGAAAGAATTGGCCATACGCTGCAAATATATATACAACAATATAAACATATTGCATTTACTTGCTCGGATTTTACAACCAAAAAGCTTAGACCCCGTTTGGTTTACTATTTTTAGTTTTGTATTTTCGTCTAAACAAAAATTCGCATTTACTATGTATGATTGAAAAATACACAATTTAAAAAAATGAAACTAACATGAAAAATAAAAAACAAGTTTATTTGATTTTTCGTGTTTTGAAGCATAACAAAAGGATGAAAAACAATTCATCTCCTCCATTTATCGTCCATCGTCGCGATGGTTAAGAATTGTAAAAAAAATTCCACAATACCTTGTGTTTTGTAGTGTATGTTGAAAACACAAAACTCAAAACGAAACTAAACGGGGCCTTAGTTCTTTGGGTTTTGGAAAAAAAATATGCATTTATAGCTCACATGAAAAATAGAACCTATGTGAAGTAGCAAGCATGTTAATTTTAATGAACGTTTTTTTTATAAAAAAAATACACTAAAATAATGCCATTGCTAAAAATAGAAGATTGTATTTGATTAGTGGGCAAAGAGAATATTGTCTTCAAGCATGTCCATGCAAATTTCATATACTACGTAAATTGGAAAGTGGCCAAACAAAGCAAGAAGGTGAAACCAAAGAAAAGGGAGTTCATCATATGACTTGTCTTTTAAGGCATATGGAGTCGGACATAATTCTAAAAACTGCGCTGCTTAGGTAACATATATGTCAATTATGTGATCACATAAAGTTGAGGGAATTACAGTAACAAACTTCAGATCATGATGGTTTAACCTTATAAAATATTCTCATACCAGTATAGAAAATTGACCACATATCAAGTGTACACAAAAAGGGGAAGGAAAAAAAAAGGGAATTATGATTAGTTTATTGAGTTAATTTCTATTTTGAATCATTTCCCAGTCTCCGGTAAAACTATTAGTCTAAAAACAATGCACAGCTGAAAAACATATAGCATTGCAACAACCTATTCTGTGTAGAGTTAGGTTAAATCTATCACATTATGTAGCTACAATAGTATATAACAAACAAAGCTGAAAATATAATAGTTTATATAGTTGAATAGCTTGATGGTAATTAATCATATGTAAGCAAGAATGAAAACCTGAGTGTAGAAGTTGAAAACATGAAAGCACATATGTCTAACAAAAAAAAAATGTACAGCCAGAAAATATGTATTACATCTTTGTTTTCTCTCAAATCATTTACAACATTTACATTCCACTCCAAATAACTCATTCACGAACTTGTATTGGTTTATATACCTTTATTTGACTTGTTGAAGGGGTTATGGCAGCTATCACCGATATTAGCGTTATCTCTTCTAGGTTTGGAAATTGAGATAAACACAATTTCTATCAAACCAAATATAATCATGTATATGGTTCCCGATGCTTTGCAGTCTGCATCATGTCCTTTTGTATGGTTGCAGTTTGAGCGACGAACTGACCTGTCTCAGAATAAAAAGTCATACATGACTAAAATTAACCAGTAATGTCTACAAATGTTGATCAGTTAAGAAAAACATACTCACATCATGCTTGTTGAGGAAACAATTACATATCCAATCATTGTGCCCCATAGCATCACAGCCAGGTAAAAGGATATAATATATACATATTACCATTCTTGGGTTTTAAACTATCAAATACCTATAATATCAAGTCAAATGTTCTAATTTAAAATAAAACATAAATATCATCATTATTTTTAAAAAAAATATCATAAATTGCTAATTTTAAATAAAAGAAAAAATTTATTTGAAAATAATAATAGTTGTTTTTACTTACCATTTATTCAAGACACATTGCATTCAAACGTTCTTCCTCTAATAATCTCAAGGTAGAATTGTTCAGTGTCATAATTTCAAAAACTGCAACAGGGCTATAACGGGGTAGCCCTTGATACCATAGATTAAAGCAAAGCTGAACATATATTTTCTCAGTTAACTATCATTTTATTCTAGACCAATCTTTGAGTCAATTTGAATTTTACTAATTTATTCGGAACATAGAATAATCTGAAACCAATGATGCAAAAATAAAATGCATAAAAATATTTTATATGTACATGTTGGAAGAGAATAAAAAGGCCATACTAACTAAAATGGAGACGGACCATACAAATTTTTTTCGAAACATTTAATGGCTTTCAAAAATTGATCAACTTATTTCTAATATTTACCATTAATTCAAAGCATCCCAAAGAACTTAAAAATAAATTATAAGATGAAAGTGATGCATGCTTAGCAGCAGTTTATTACTTATGATTAGTACATCAATGATATTGTTCATGTTCGTAAAGACAATGCAAAGATAGGAATGCCCGATGACCCGAAGGTTTGTTCAGAAGTGTAAGATCGACGGTAGTCTGTTATACTGTATATTGTTTAATATATGATATTGTACACATAACTAAATTACAACTATATTCCTGATTCCATTAACTGGAAATTATTTTTAAGGTTGACTACTTACCATCTACGTTGGGTCATAAAAGGATGTTTCATCTGTTGGGGATTTTGCGGTTCGAGACGAATTTGACGGCGATAACGATGAAGACAATGTTGTACTTCCGACTTCAAGGATCTATGGAATAGATTCTTTCAGACAATGGTTCAACCAACCAGATACAAACGGGTTATCGAACTATCGACTTTCAGGATTCAATGAAGCCCTATAACAGCGTAATCGGATTTAAAGTTTGTACGACTTTAATCCGACCAAGAACACTTCAGAAAATGTATCTGATGATGCAATTTGTATAGAATAGAATGAAGAGGAAGAAGAAAAAACAATTCTGCAACGCTTTCTGAATTTGCAACACCTTGGAGGCGTCGCAAAGGCTGTAATGATTTCTGGGCGTCGTAGAACTGTGTGGAGAAGAAGAAGAGGATTGAAACTGTGTTTGCAACTGTTCTGGGCGTTGCTATTTATATACGTGAGGAGGTGTCTATTTGCCATGAGTCACGACCGTTTGCAACGGTTCTTAAACGTCGCGACCTTTCATCTGCAACGTTCAGTAAAACGTTACTAATTCAAACGTCGCGTCCATTCACATTTGCAACGTTCAGAAAACGTTACAAATTTCCGCTATTATATAAATTCTGAATTCCGGTTCTGGGTCCTTAACGGGCCGAAATCTGGCCCGTTATTGTACATATAAGGTCCAAAAAATATTTTCGGAACCGAACCCGAAACCCGTACCCGACCCGGTTCGGTCGGACGGCGGCGCGCGTGTGGTGTTGCATGACCTCTCTCCTCACAACAAAGCAAACATGTGGGAGCCCCAAGGCCCCATCATCCACTTGAGAAAGCTATACTTATACAAGTATAGTATTCATTTCTCTACAATGTGGGACTTCTCTTCTTCCTTCCTTCTTTCTTTTCTTCTACTCTTCCAAACTAAAACCCAAACCCAAATCATTTTGAAAATTTTACAACAATTCTCCCCCAATTTTCAAAAAATTAAATAATAGGACGGCTGAATCACTATAGTGACTTCCTACATACCCAAGTGGGATCAAGCCTATGTAGTTCTAATATCAAGTTTTGCATCATCGTGAAAACCAACACATAAATAAAAGGTATCTTTTGGATTTGAATCTTTACTTAGTGTAAACCATTCAAAGCCTTATCGAGATTCTATGGTGAACGAATCTTGAACCAAGTATCCCTAATGATAAAACCGGAACAATCACACATGTTGATTTCCTTAGGTAAAGTGTTCTATATTGCTCAGCACGTTAATGGCCATGTGCTTAAATCCTGGTTCATGAGTCTACTTAGAAAGCGGTCTTACATTCCTAGGAAACGGCCTGATTTCCATACTCGTATAGGTAAGTCTCTTAAGATGTTTCTGCGATACACCTTTTAAGGTTTCTAGACTTATTAAGGATATATATCCATCCTTTGTTCTTGCAGAATCCAACACTAAATATTATGGGATTATCAATTTAGTGTTCCATAATCATTCTCTTAACTTGTTGGTACCCATTGAACTTTGTCTATCCTTTTCAAGACATAAGTTAGGTTTCTGTTAAGGATGATCAACCTTCATTCACAGACCTTAGTCCCATTTCTTGTGACTTTATAGAAACCATTGCCTTTGGAAGGCCTTTTGTAAGTGGGTCAGCTAAGTTTTTCTTCGTTTCTATGTAGTCAACAG
Organism: Allium cepa; assembly: GCA_030765085.1. Lineage (NCBI taxonomy): Eukaryota > Viridiplantae > Streptophyta > Magnoliopsida > Asparagales > Amaryllidaceae > Allium > Allium cepa. The sequence continues at coordinate 257,342,581 of CM060938.1, read as the reverse complement.
TTATAACTCCTCTTTTGAGTAACTGTCTCACCATTTGATGTCTTAGACTCACATGTCTAGACTTTCCATTATATGTCTTATTAGACACATTGTATATTGTTGCTTGATTGTCACAGTTAATCAAGACTGCTGGAGATGGCTTCTTCCACAAAGGGATTTCCATTAATAAATTTCTAAGCCATTCCGCTTCTTTACATGCATCTGCTAATGCAATCAATTCTGATAACATTGTTGAGTCAGAAATACAGGTCTTCTTCTTGGAAGCCCAAGACACAGCAGCGCCTCCTAATGTAAAGATCCATCCAGTCGTAGACTTGGATTTGGATTCTACATTGTTCCAGGTTGCATCACTATATCCTTCTATTGCAGCAGGATATCCTTTATAAGATAAACCATATTCAATGGTTCCTTTCAAATAAGCTAAAACTCTGGAAATGGCTTTCCAATGTTTGAAACCTGGATTACTCGTAAATCGACACAATATACTTATAGCATGCGCGATGTCTGGTCTAGTGCAATGCATAGCATACATAAGACTCCCAATAATACTGAAATACTCTAGTTGAGAGATAGTACGTCCAGTGTTCTTTTCTAATTTAATACTAGGATCTAAAGGAGTTGGTGCTGGTTTGTCATCGTAATGACCATACTTTTGTAGGAATTTCTCTATGTAGTGGGATTGGGTTAGTAATAACTCCCTCTCTTTCCTAACAATTTTAATTCCCAGAATTACATCAGCCTCTCCTAGATCTTTCATATCGAATTTAGAAGACAGAAACTTTTTAGTTTCATTCACACATGATATATTGGAACCAAATATTAGCATGTCATCAACATATAAACATATTATAACAATACCGTTGTTATCCGATTTGCTATAAATACATTTATCAGCATCATTGACAATGAATCCATATGACAGTGCAACTTTTTCAAACTTCTCATGTCATTGCATGGGAGCTTACTTCAAGCCATAAAGAGATTTTACTAATTTGCAAACTTTCTTTTCTTGGCCTGGGGTTTTGAAACCTTCAGGTTGTTCCATATATATCTCTTCTTCTAAATCTTCATTTAGAAAAGCAGTCTTTACATCCATTTGATGTATGACTAATTTATGAATTGATGCAAGTGCAATTAAACAACGTATAAAAGATATGCGAGCAACTGGAGCATATGTATCAAAATAATCTACTCCATGTCTTTGCTTATATCCCTTAGCAACTAATCTGGCTTTAAACTTATCAATGGATCCATTTGTATTCAACTTTTTCTTGAATATCCATTTACATCCTATAGGTTTAGCACCAGGAGGTAAATCAGTTAAAACCCAAGTTTGGTTTAACATTATGGAATTCATTTCATCATTGATAGCTTCTTTCCAGAAATTTGAATCTCTGAAACTTATAGCTTCGGAATAAGTTTTGGGATCATCATCAACGTTCATTACATATTTAGTCACATTAAGGACTTCGTCCTTACTGCCTTCTACAAGATATGTAATGAAGTCAGGACCATAGTCCTTCTCTATTCTCGCTCTTTTACTTCTCCGTTGTTCAGTACTATTATCTGGTACTGACACTTCCTTGCTGTTTTGAGCAGGAGCATAATCATCGTCATTGATATCATTAGTCATACTACGTTCTGGACTAGATGATCTCAATGGAATCTCAACAGTTTGATTTTCAAAAAATTCTACATCTACAGATTCTATAACTTGTAGGGTGTCAAGAATAAGAAATCTATAAGTTATACTATTAAGTGAATATCCTATGAAAACACATTTAAATGCTCTATTTCCTAACTTTGGTCGTTTAGGGTCTGGTTTTCTAACATAAGCTAAGCAACTCCAAACTTTAAGTCTAGTTAGGTTAGGTTTACTATTAAACCATAATTCATAAGGGGAAATATTATTCCTTTTAAGTGGTACTCTATTTAAAATATAACATGCAGATAACATAGCATCACCCCATAGGTTATAAGGTAAATTAGAACTTATGAGCATGGAATTAACCATTTCTACTAAAGTTCTATTCTTCCTTTCAGCAACACCATTTTGTTGTGGTGTATATGAGGCAGTACATTGGTGAATTATACCTTATTGTTTACAAAACAATGTGAATTCATTTGAGAAATATTCACCACCACGATCTGAATGTAATATTTTAATTTTAACTCCTGATTGTGTTTCGACCTCTGCTTTGTAAATTTTGAATTTATCAAAAGCCTCATCTTTAGTTTTCATTAGATATACATATGCATATCTAGTATAATCATCAATGAATGTTATATAGTATTGGTTACCACCATAGGTGATATGATTTTTTAAGTCACACACATCACTATATACCAAATCAAGCAAACCAGTTTTCCTTTCTACGGATTTAAAGGATTTTCGGTGTATTTTTGCTTGAACGCATATTTCACATTTAGAGATGGTATCGAAATCACAATCATAAATTAACCCTAATTTATTCATATTCCTAATGGAATTATAATTAACATGTCCTAATCTACCATGCCATAAATTAATAGAATCAACAATATAAACAGAAGATTTCTTTATTAAATTCAACTTAATCATGCCGTTACAAGAGTATCCCTGTCCAATGAATTTACCATTCTTAGACAACACTAGCTTATCAGACTCATACACCATCTTGAATCCTCCTTTGTTAAGAAGGTATTCAGAAACCAAATTCTTACACATATCAGGTACATAAAATACATTGACTAATGTAAGAACTTTTCCAGAGGTGAGAGGAAGTTCTATAGTGCCTTTTCCCAGAACTTTACTTGAAACCTTATTAGCCCCAGTAACTTCATCGGCTTCTCCTTTATTTTCTTCGTAACTCATGAAAAGATTACGGTCTTTGCAAATGTGAATGGTTGCTCCAGTATCGAACCACCAATCATTATCACTGCCACTAACGGAGTTTGCCTCTTGCACTACAGCCACAAGCGAGTCTTCGACCACATTCACTTTTTGTTGTTTCTTCCGCAGACGGCAGTCTCGGGCATAGTGGCCGGGCTTGTTACAAAAATAACAAGCACCTTTCTTTTTGTTGTTAGTTTTGGAATGATTTTTCTTAAACCGTGTCTCATTCTTTGGTTTTAATTTATCAGTAATTTCAACATTATTTGCCTTAGAATGGGACTCGGTTTGTGGATTATCATCTAGATCGCGTTTGTGAGAGTCTTCTTCAATACGAAGATGACGCTGTAAACCGTCTAAATTATAATCCGTTTCCGCATGTTTCATCTTTTTCTTATAATCATTCCAACTATGCGGAAGTCTAGAAATTATAACTCCAACAACAAAATATTCAGGGAGATCAATTCCAGCATCTTTAAGTTGATTCACCAACAGTAAGATTTCGCTTACTTGACCAATTATGGACTTATTGGTGACCATTTTGAAATCCATAAAATTAGAAATAAGAAACTTTTTATTGCTTGCCTCGGATATGCGGTATTTATTCTCCAGAGCAGTCCAGAGTGCCTTCGCTGTTTCCAAGGTCCTATGAGCATTGTAGACTGGGGTAGATAGTGCATTCAGAATATGGCCTCTGGATAGGAAATCCTCTTTGCGCTTTGCACGTTTAGCCTTTAGAGCAGCATCGTCCTTATCAGTTTCCTCCGGGATTTCTTCCAAGTCATCTTCCAAGATGTAGAACAACTTGACGGTGACTAGGAAAAATTTCATCGTCTCTTGCCAACGAGTGAAATTGTCACCATCAAAACGCTCCAATCGAGTTAGATGCTGATTCATAACTTGTAGAGCGCTCGAACCTTCCATGGTTGAAGAGTATTGTCTGAAAATTTGTTGGGGATTTTGCGGTTCGAGACGAATTTGACGGCGATAACGATGAAGACAATGCTGTACTTCCGACTTCAAGGATCTATGGAATAGATTCTTTCAGACAATAGTTCAACCCACCAGATACAAACGGGTTATCGAACTATCGACTTTCAGAATTCAATGAAGCCCTATAACAACGTAATCAGATTCAAAGTTTGTACAACTTTGATCCGACCAAGAACACTTCAGAAAATGTATCTGATGATGCAATTTGTATAGAATAGAATGAAGAGGAAGAAGAAAAAACAATTCTGCAACGCTTTCTGAATTTGCAACACCTTAGAGGCGTCGCAAAGGCTGTAATGATTTCTGGGCGTTGCAGAACTGTGTGGAGAAGAAGAAGAGAATTGAAACTGTGTTTGCAACTGTTCTGGGCGTTGCTATTTATATACGTGAGGAGGTGTCTATTTGCCAGGAGTCACGACCGTTTGCAACGGTTCTTAAACGTCGCGACCTTTCATCTGCAACGTTCAGTAAAACGTTACTAATTCAAACGTCGCGTCCATTCACATTTGCAACGTTCAGAGCCGAAATCTGATCCGTTATTGTACATATACGGTCCAAAAAATATTTTTGAAACCAAACCCGGCCCGGTTCGGTCGGTCGGCGGCGCGCGTGGTGTTGCCTGACTTCTCTCCTCACAACAAAGCAAACATGTGGGAGCCCCAAGGCCCCATCATCCACTTGAGAAAGCTATACTTATATAAGTATAGTATTCATTTCTCTACAATGTGGGACTTCTCTTCTTCCTTCCTTCCTTCTTTTCTTCTACTCTTCCAAAACTAAAACCCAAACCCAAATCATTTTGAAAATTTTACAACATCATCGGAGCTTTCTATCCACTGCCTCACGCATGAAAAAAAAATTGTTTCTGAAATGAGGACAGGAAAAAAATTCCAAAAAACCTCAAAACTTTCATATTTTCGTTGACGAAATATGCAAGACAAAATTATTTATCAAAAAAGAAAATGTGTAACATGCATATATAGCATTTTTCTGTAATATAAAGAAAAATTCTTATAGCTTTATGAAAATTATTAGTGTAGTGCGTGCCGTTAATAACTACAATTTGATACTTAGTCACACCAGAATATTGAGCACTAGATTTGACATAAAAATATTATCAGCCCACTTCAAATGATATAGGTCCACCACCAACAAAGGTGAAATTCAGCTCTGCAATTCAGAATGGATGAACTATGGGCCACCGACAATTAGATTGGGTGTAATACCACATATAAGATTCAGAGTGTGGTTCATGATTTATGACCGAAAGCAAAAGGCAATTTTATAGTCACTTTTAAGTCGGCTTCTATAAAATAGCACATGATTTGAATGATCATGTCATATTAATGAGAGTAATAAGAAAGAATAAATAACGTCATAAAATAGTTCAAATAGCTAATGGCAACAGATCACCGGTCCATGTTCATTACTTGTTGGCAGTTAATATAGGGAAATAATCAATGACAAAATATAATTACAAAATTGCCATACAATCATTTTAAATATCTACAGTTGTATAAACAGAGCAAGAAAGTAGTGTAACGAGACCTTAATGACTACTTTATTTACCTATTTTTGCATCCTCACAAATTATGTATGCATGATACAAACTACAATTCCAAGCATTATGATCATTCCTTATAATACTATAATTTTTCTAAATTGACATATTGTCATTCAATAAGAGCGAGATATATGTGGAAGAAATGGCGAAAACTATTTATGTTAAGAATTAAAATTTTGAAACTTACTTTATTTCTATTATTCCATCAATGGGTGTCATGGGTTATTTGTATTAAACTAGAGAAAACTTACTTTATATCTAACATTAATTATTGCTAGGTTATTTGTATTTAATTAGAGAATGTAATATTGCAAATATTTTGTTGATGAAATAGGAAAGCATGCAGAATTAAGTGTAAACAGATTTATAGAGAAAGCACATCCAGATCATAAACTATAAATTTAAAATGACAGCATACAGATCATAAACTATAACAATGCAAAAATAACATTAGCTTTGAATTTAAAGAACGTGCAACTCCTTGTCTAATGGCAGTATTTTTATTTTAAGAACAATAGAAGGTTGGAACAGGGGATTAATCCAACAGAAGTAAGGTTGGTGAAAGTCATTACCTGACAACACAGAACAGGAGCCCAATACTGTGCAGAGATGTGAAGTGTTTATTCAGCTAGCAAAAAATAAAATGCAAGTAAACAGCATATTTTAAAAAGATTTGCTGACGTAAAAAATAATCCTTAATTAAATATTTGGTCACCAAAACTAAAGAATATATCAATTTACTTCAAATTGTTCAAATAATTTCTAAAAAAAATAGAAAAAAAGAAAATCCAAATCAAATGGTAATAGTAAAACATTTAATCTGAAAAGTTCAAAATTTTCATTCCCTTAAAAAGTTTCAAAAGATTTCAATTAACAACACAGTAGTTTTGCTACCCTTTTATTGAAGTTGAAACTACATGATTAACTATATTCACTTCAAAAGTTTTGCTACCCTTTTATTGCGGTTACATTTTGCTTTAGGACTATTTAAGCAAAAAATTATATGTGAACCACTTTAGGCCATTGAATTATTAAAGTTCAGTTTGAATATGTCTTTGTCCCTCTGCTCAATAGTTTTGTGAGCTAATTAATCGAAACCACCGACTCATAGAGCTATTTCAGCACGATGAGTTGTTCTGAGCATCATAATTAACAGATCCCCCAACATTTTGAATTACTTACATAGTTTATTATAGTTTATTTGTGCTTCTTTAACATGTACAACATTATGAATTTGTAGATAAAACTTCTTAATTCTTATTCACTCGATCCAATAGAGTTCTTTTCCCATTAAAATAATATGATCAGGGTAAGAATAGTATATATAACAGGAATATCATGATTAACTTAAATTATGCATGTGCCATAAGAATATCCTTAAATGACTTTTGTTTTTTTTATTTTGTTTTTTTTTTTTTTTAATTTTTTTGAGCTCAAAATGTTCTGATGCATTATAAAGTTATTTAATATATATGGTTGGAGCTGTCAAATCTAGTAGCACTACTCACGTACATAGTTTAACTGTTTAAACGAATATAAATAATTTGAAGCTTCAACTTTCTCTCACAGAAGCATTAGTAAAATTAAGTATAAAACTATTCTTGTTGTTCTTTGGATTGGATCTAAATGTGTAGTGGCAGATTCAGTGTACTCTTAGATAGAATTTGTAAACAGAATTGTTTAAATCTGTTACAATAATATACTGATACGATGATATTTGATAGAATAGTTGACTGATTGCCAGAAAATGAATATTTGATTGAATTGAATGTATCCGATACAATGGTACACCGAGTATTTACAGAATTCTCTTGTACAAGAAAAAGTAACGGTAATTAGTATATATATATTTTTTAGGGTTCCATCTCTAACCGACCCCAACTTGTTTGGGAATAACGGCTTTGTTGTTGTTGTTGTAATAAAAGAAATAAAGCTTTTGGGCCTGCAGAGCCCAATGAAAGCCCAGATCCGAAAGAAAGCAGAGTAGAAACATAAAGTTGAGAACAAGTCATTTCTCTTCGTATCTTTAACTGCCCCCTCAAGCCCAAGCTGTTAGGGTTAGGGTTTGGTGGCGATTGGCAAAATCCATGTCGATTTTCAATTCAAAACTAGAAAATCATGAAAATAACTTCAGCGCAACTCTATTCGACACAACAATTTCCTTGAATCTCCTCAATTTGAGTTGCAGAAGGAATAAAAGTTGAGATTTGAGTCAAGTATTCGAACGCCAGCATGTATTTAGGAGGAAGTGGCTTATCTCAACTTAGATCACATGGATCTTTGTAGACTTACTCGGATCTGACCGCTTGTTGAGAGATTTGTCTTCGACGTGCTTCACTCGAAAGTCAACTCTGAATTTGACAAAGTTCTTTACAGTTAGCGCTTTAGTAAGCGTGTCTGTCCTCTCGTAAGTGGCAGGTACGTGATTAATCTGTAGATATCTTTTTTGAACTTACTCACGAACAAAAAATATGTCGATTTCAATGTGTTTAATTCTGGAACGAAGTATTGGATTGGCAGTCATAAATACTACACTTTGATTATCACACCAAAGCACTGGTTTTGCTTCACTCTTTAGATTTAATTCTTTCAGTATAGATTGCAACCACATTATCTCTGCTGTAGCATTAGCTATGCTTCTGTATTCTGCCTCTGTGATAGATCTGAATGTTGTAGTTTGCTTCTTTGAACAACAAGATATTAAGTTATTTTCAATGTGTATGCAGTACCCACGGTCTGTGGTCCAATCTGCATCTGGAAATCCAGTTATGTTAAAGTTGTTGCATGCCTTGAATGATAAGCCATAGTCCACGGTTCCTTTGAGATATCTGAGTATTCTTTTTACTGCTTTCCAGTGCTCATTTAAACGATTCTGCATAAATTGAGATACTTTGTTAACACTATATAAGTAATATCAGGTTGTGTTATAGTAGCATATTGTAATGCTCATATAACATTTCTGCATGGTTTAATATTAGTTATGGCTTCTCACTTGTTTTTAGATAATTGATGATTACTGATCATGAGAGTTGGCTGTGGATTTACGCCATCCATTTTGGTATTAGCAAGCAGCTCTAGAATATATTTTTTCTTACATAAGGTTATTTCTGGATCTCCATTTATCACCACTTTTATTCCCAGGAAATAGTTAAGATCACCAAGATCTTTAATTGAAAACTCCTTGTACAAGTAGTTGATGACACTGTTGATTTCATCCTTCCAGTTTCCTGTAATAAGTAAGCCATCAACATATATAAGTATGTAAATAGTTAATGAATCACTGATTTTAATAAATAATGAGCTAGTTGATTTGGTAGACTGATATTTCATATCCACCAATGCGGTTTTCAGTCTATCAAACTAAACTCTTGGAGGTTGTTTAAGTCCATATATAGCTTTATTCAGTTTGCACACATAATTTGCTTGCTTGATATATCCCGATGGTTGCTCCATGTATAAACACCATTCACGAATGCATTATTGACATCTAATTATTTTATACGCCACCATTTATGTAGAGCAATGGTAAGAATAAGTCTTATGGTTGCTGGTTTGATTACTGGAGAAAAAGTCTCATTAAAATCAAATCCATATTGTTGTGTATACCTTTGGCAACAAGTCTTGCCTTATACATGTTGATTGTGCCATCATGATTCCTCTTTATCTTGTATATCCATTTACATCCAATTATGTTTCTGTCATCTGGAGGACATACAAGATTCCATGTATTATTTTTTATGAGAGCCTTATAATCTTCATCCGTAGTTGTTGTCCAGTTTCTGTCTTTTGCAGCTTGTTCATATGTTTTTGGCTCACATGGAATTATGCTTTCACTGTATATTTTGGCTTAAAGATACAACTTTTAGCCCTAGTAATCATGTGATGACTAGGCTTTGTATGAGTTTCAGCATGAGGTAAGTTCTCTTCATTCACTTGACTTGACATACTTCAGGTATTGCTTTGATGAATAGTTTCTTCTTTCTGATTTCTTTCATTTTCTGTTCGAGTAGGAGAGCGACCGGGATGACTAGGGTCACATGTCCACTCAAGGTTTGTTGAGCAGATACAATAGATTGAGTGCGGTGATATCTAGCAGACCTCACCTCTTTATTTTGAATCTCGTCTTCAGAAAAGACTGGTAATTCGGGTATTGAAAGTCTTGGATTATACACTTTACTTGTAGTTCTCTGAATTATTATAAGGAAAGACATTCTCATTAAATACAACATGCCTGCTAATAAATATTCTTCCATTTTCATCTGTACACTTGTAACCTTTCTGATTAATGGTATATCCAAGAAAGGTGCAAGGTTTAGATCTAAAGTTCAATTTATTAATATTGTAGGGTCTCAAATAAGGAAAGCATAGACATCCAAATGTTTTTAAGCTATGATAATCAGGTTTTACCCCATATAGTTTTTCAGTTGGACTTATTTCATCGATTACCTAGGTTGGTAATCTGATAATAAGATATACAGTAGTATTAAAAACTTCAGGGCAGAACTTTAGTAGTAGAGATGCATGAGCTAATAAAGTGAATCCAGTTTCAACTATGTGTCTATGCTTTCTTTCTACTAACTCATTTTGTTCAGATGTGTGTGGACGTGTAATTCTGTGCACTATACCTTTCCCTTTAAAATAAGTACTGAAAACTTTGTATTTAGTCCCCAATCCGATTGAATTACTTTAACTTGGGCACCGGTTTGTTTTTCAGTCATGATTATAAAATTTATAACATTGTAGGCTTCAGACTTGACTTTTAAAAATAAATCCATGTGTATCTTGTGTGTGCATCAATAAAGAAAATATAATACTTGTATCCAAAGTCTGAATGAATATATAGGTGTTGGCCCCATAAATCTGTGGCAATTAATTTTAATGGTTTTGAGTAAACTGTTGAAGAGTCATTAAACGTCAACTTATGACTCTTGCCCATTTGGCAATATGTACATACATAAAGCAGTGAAATATTATCAAAAGATTATTTTCATTAAAAACCTGCTTTACAACTTTCACAGTTGGGTGACCAAGTTTGTAATGCCATACATCAAATACATTTTTAGAGTCTTGCTCCTCACACAAGTTACAAGACTTCTGATTATCTGAGCACAAATTGACTGTTTTGAATTTATACAGTCCTTTTTCAGCATCGCCTAGTAACAGAATGTCTTTATTTAGTATGTCCCTAATTAAACAATATTTAGGATAAAATTCAAAGTAAACTTTGTTATCATTGGCAAACTGAGATACACTAATAATATTTTTCTTTATTTTTGGTACCCTTAACAGATTATATAGGAACGGTTGTTTCTTGTCTTTGATGTAAGCATTACCAATATGAGTAATCTTGATACACTTACCATTCTCCATGCAAATTGACTGTTTACCTCTATCCTCCTTGTTGCCAAGATTCAAGTTATCGAGATTATTTGTAATGTGATTTGTTGCACCAGAGTCTGGGTACCAACAATCATCTTGAATGTTTTCTGACTTTGTTGTTCCATTAGAATTATGGCTTTTATCACAATTTGTTTGTGTTTCTGAATTGACTTGAGCCATATTAGCACTGGGGTTGTTGTTCCTTTGACCACTGTTTTGATTTGATTATCTGAAGTAACACTTGACGTTGTGTGACCGATTTTTTCACAAATTTGGTATCTAGGTCTGTTGGCATTGTTCCATCTGCCCCTTTCTTTAGATCTGTTAGAGTATCCTTCTCTTTGAGTATTTTGGTCTGGTTTGTTATTGCTTCGACTTTTGTTCTTGGAATGAGTCATATAACTGATGGTGAAATCAAAATCTTGAGGTTTCTTGTTGTTAATTCTGGCCTTATGGGCAAGGAATATAGAGTAAACATCATCAATAGATGGGAAGCCCTTTTGAGATGCAATGACAGCAATTACTGATTCATAATCATCACTTAATCCATTTAGAATAGTTAGGATTTGCTCAGAATTTGATACTTAGTGATTTGCAGCCTCCAAGAGATCACAAGTTGTTTTAATTTTGAATAGGTATTCTCTCATAGTATTGTTATCTTTTCTGATACTATGCAGTTGCTTCTTGTGATACATCACCTTGACAGCAGATTGCGTATTGAACACTTTTTCAATGGTTGTCCATATATCATTTGTTGTCTTGCATCCAATAACATGAGATAACAGATTTGTATTTATTGATGATAGTAGCCAAGAACAGATAAATCTATCTTGCTCTGATACTTTATGTAATCCTCGTTGTTGACAATTTTGTTTTCTTCAACAGTGATACATTTAGAAGAAATTGGGATGGTTCCAAGAATATGACATTCAAGTCCATATCCTTGGACTGCAGTCTCAATTTGCAGTTTCCAAAGAAGATAATTATCTTCACTCAAGTGTACAGTGACCAGATTGTTTTGAGGGCTAATTACAGTGTTAGCAAGCTTTTCAGTTGTAGCACTGCAATGGTGATTATTGCTCACATTGGCAGATGTAGCAGTGTTTGTATCATTAGCCATGATGATTTCAATTATGAACAAACAAAGCAATACTAACAGGCAGATAAAGAGAATCAATCAGAGACAGAATTCAAAAAATAAAAGCAAGAATTGCTCACAACCAGGTTTGATGCAACCGCAAGACTTAAATGATGATCTTCTTTCTTTTCTTCCTTTTATTTAATCTGATAAGTCATGCTGGATGACACTTTCTTCAGTTTTGTGGTGATTCTTGATTTCTTGACAATTTTTTGAAATTTTTTTGATCGATTTTCTTTAAGATTTGGTGAGAATGATCTGATGCAGCTGAGTTCTTTGAACTGAGGCGTGACACTTGATTTTCTTCACTAAACCAACCCTCTCAGATGATGAAGCACTGCCTTCTGATAAGGGGGGGTCACTCAAATGATGATTCATCTCTGATGAGTCTGATCAATCCAGCAATTTGGTTGTTAAGCCTTTGGTGGCTCTGATACCAAAATAGAATTTGTAAACAGGATTGTTTAAATCTGTTACAATGATATACTGATACAATGATATTTAATAGAACAGTTTATTGATTGCCAGAAAATGAATATTTGATTGAATTGAATGTATCTGATACAATGGTACATGGAGTATCTATAAAATTTTCTTGTACAAGGAAAAGTAACGGTGATAAAAGAAATAAAGCTTTTGGGCCTTGCAGAGCCCAATGAAAGCCCAGATCCGAAAGAAAGCAAAGTAGAAACATAAAGCCGAGAGCAAGTCATTTCTCTTCGTATCTTTAATTCTCTTAACTTGAAGATCATTGTCTTGGTTTTATGTAATCACTGTACATTCGTCTCTATTCTTAGAAGAGATATAAATTTTCCTTTAAAATCAAACTAATGATTACCTTATTATAAGAAAGAAAGATACCGATGCCGAATTAAACTACAACTAGCCAAGTAAGGACAAAGAAACAGCAAATGGATGCAAATTCACTCAATTAACAACTAGGCACAATATTTAGTATGCCCTCAGATCCGGACGACATAGTATTTAGCTTTTCATAAGCTTGTTTGTAAATATATGTTTTTTTAGTAGCTAGTCTTTGTTAATCACCTCTATACACACACACATATCTGACTTGTTACCTTCATTCGGGTTGGTAAAAAATGAACTATAAAATTACATTAAACCTTTTTCTTATATAAATAAACATACTAACAAATATATGACGAAATATTTCTTTTCCACTTTAAGAGTATGTTTAATATCATAATCTGCTTTTTTTTTCATGTCAGGGGAGATGCTTAAATAAAATTGCTTTCCTTAAAAAGGTGCAGTGACAGCAAATTTTGTACATGTTTAAATGGACAAGCAATTTAAAGGCTTGTCTGCTCATACTGCAACTAAATCGACAACTAGGAGCCGAAATTCATCGGTTTGGTTACCGACCTATATTAAGCTTGTATATTTATAGGCTTTGTCCATATTTGAAGTTTTTGTTTTGGTTTTTCACCTAAAAAGACTTCACATGAAGCTTTATTTTGAAGTACTGAGTATCCAAAAGGATAGCAGATCAATCACTAAGACATTAAGGACAAATTGATAATCCTTTTCTCCATACTGAGAGCAAACGCAATGCATAGAGCAGGTGAGTGTAGTTTTATCATTTTTTATCAACTTTTATCTTACAAAAGTAGACTCGCATACTCAACACACTTGTACTTAATACAAACACACCTCAACAAAATTAATAATAAATAAATGAACAAAAGATTTATTTGGTGTTATAAATGTTGGATAAAGATTAAAATTAATTACATAAGACAGAAAAAGCAATGTATTGCTTTCTCTATGGATAGCAGATATATGTAATACTTTATTTCTTATTCTACTTTTCATGCTTCTGTTATGAAGCGACAACATGATCATTTTACCGTTTTCAACTCAAAAATCTGTATATTTTGACAAATTTAATTTTAAATACTGTATGTTTCAAAGAATGTAGATCTACTTGTGATTTTTTAATTTTGTATGTAATAAATAGTCAATTTAACGGACAAAATAGTTGCTTTTGACTTGAAAAGTAGTTCCTAAAGTTGAACGAACATGCAAAATCCTAACTTTGCACTGTACCCCATACCAATGTTATCCTTTATCAAGCAACAAACTTCATCAAATTAAGCCACCGTCAATCTCTCTTCTATACTATCTAGAGTTTCTTTTATCCTAAGCTCGGTGAAGTCTAGCGAGAAAAGCTAGTTTTAAAAAAGAACAATATTTAAAAAACCATAAGAAAATGACAAATATAAGATAGTTCAACATGGAGAAAGACCTCAAACTGGATTTCACATGGAAAAAGAAGCCTCGCTTGGAAGAAGTAGATGTTTTGAAGAAGAGAGGCCGTCGAATTTCGTGTAGAAGAAGAAGCCCCGTATCGATTTCGCGTGGAAGGCTGAAACTCCAAAATGAAATTCAGTTTTGTGCGGCCTGGAGATGCTAAGCGTGAGACACCAGATGGGACGTGAAAATTACTAGATGCTCCCTATATTGATATACTGACTGTTATAATACTTGTGTTGCAAATAATAACCAATATTTATCAAAGTTTATACCCAACGTTTTTTGACTGTTGGTAGTTTATAATATTTATAAGTGTTGGCAGTTGATGACTATAAAATATTGAAAAATCAATAATTTAGCATGGTGACATGAGGCAAGAATTGACAACAAGAAACCACAATTAGAATTTGCAATCAATTACACTGCTAACTCAAAAAACAAAAGTCAAAACAACAATAGGGCAGATAAATCAACACAAAGAGGAGGTTATTCAAATAGATCCAGGAGAAGAGGTAGATGGAACAGTGGTAACAGATCAAGATGTCAAATTTGTGAAACAATTGATCATACAGCAGTGAAATGCTATTTCAGATACTCAAATCAGAACAGCAGTGGTCAAACAACCAGTAATCTTAGTGCTAATATGGTTCAAGTAAATTCAGACACTCAAGTTGACAATAATAAAAGTCACAGTTCAAATGAGACAGCAAGACAAGAACACATACAAGATGACTGTTGGTACCTAGACTCTGGAACAACAAATCATATTACAAATAATCTTGATAACTTGAATCTTGACAACGGGGAGCATAGAAGTAAACAGTCAATTTGCATGGACAATGATAAATGTATCAAGATTTCTCATATTGGTAATGCTTTCATTAAAGGTAAGAAACAATTGTTTTAGCATAATTTATTATGAGTACCAAAGATAAAGAAAAATATTATAAGTGTATCTCAGTTTGCTAATAACAATACTGTATATTTTGAACTTTATCCCAAATATTGTCAGGTCAGGGGTATACTAACTAAGGATGTTCTTTTTTAGGGTGATGTAGAGAAAGGGCTATATGAATTTAGAACAGTCAACAACAACATTGTTACAGAAAATTAGAAGTTTTGTAATTGGAGCAAAACTCCAAAAATATATTTGATGTATGACATTACAAACTTGATCACCCAAGTGTGAAAGTTGTAAAACGGGTTCTTAATGAAAATAAAATATCATTTGATAATGTTTCATTGCCTTATGTATGTACCTACTGTCAGATGGGTAAAAGTCATAAGTTAACATTTAATGATTCTTGACAAGCACCTTTGTCCAAGTGGTTAATTGATTCGGCTTTGGTGCAGGATGTCACAAGTTCGAAACTTGCTTTCGAACGTTTATTTGACATGGGATATGTTGTTCCAATGATTTGTTGTATATAAAGTACCATTTCAAAAAAAAAATTAATGATTCTTTAACAGTTTACTCAAAGCCATTAGAACTTATTGTTGCTGATCTATTGAGGTCAGCACCTATATGTTCAGACTTTGGATATAAGTATTACATTTCATTTGTTGATGCATACACAAGATACACATGGATATCTTTTTTTGAAAACAAATTAAAGTATAAGGCCTGTAATGCGGTCATAAATTTATAATTATGGCTAAAAAACAAACTAGTGCTCAAGTTAAGATCATACAATCAAATGGGGGAACTGAATATAAAGCACTCGGTAGATATTTTAAACGATGAGGAATAATGCATAGATCTACATGTCCATATAAATCTGAATAAAATGGCTTAGTTGAAAGAAAGCATAGACACATGGTAGAATCAGGACTTACTTTGCTTACTCATGCATCATTGCTCTTAAATTTTTGGCCTAAAGCCTTTAACACTGCTGTATATATAATTAATAGGTTGCCAACAAAGGTGATCAAAGGCAAGGCCGATCCTAGAATTTTTGGCACCTAAAGCAAGTAGTGAAACAAGGCCTTAATATAAGTGCTAATGAGATTAAGCAAAAGATTTAAGCATCAAATAATTGAAGTTGAAAGACAAACTATCACAAGATTAGTCATCCATAAAATGGTTATTGGCACAAATGTAACTAATATTTATTGGAAAAGGCAACATAGAATATTTAAGAAAAAGTGGTTAGCAGTAACCATTAAATAAGAAATGATAAATATAGGGAAAAAACAATTTTATTCACGATAATAATAATCCAGATATAGCTTCTACACTAGTAACATTATCATTGATTTCGTTACTCTCGTCAATAAGAATTGCAGTCATATTCGAACTTATTATTTGAGTTTTTTTTATGAAAATTTATTTAGATCATCTTTCTATGAATTAATGAGTTCATCTAGCTTTTTAAAACCATTTTAGCATTACCAAATTCTTGTTCCGCAGTTTGAAAACTATACAAACATAGAAAATATAATCTATTAATAATATGTAGCAAAACCTTTTAGATAATTTTCCTTTTTGTCATTACTGATACGTTAAAAAACACTAAATGGAATGTCTACAAACACAAAAATCCATAACTATTGCATATATTTGTTAATAAATTTTATATTTATTTTAATTTATTAATATACTTCAAGAATATAATAAGTTAATAACAAATTCTCCATATTTTCAATTTATTAATATACTTAAAATGCATATTCTTTTCCACGAAAAACAAAATTAAACATGGTCAACACAACAAAGTGAGTATGATATGAAAATTAATTATCTAAATAAAACAAAATTAATTTGTCAAATTCATATATCAAAAATTAATAGTTAAAAGGAATAAAGTGCATTAATTATTTACGTAATTTTTTTTCCAAAAACGACGATTGATTAAAATTACATACACATGAAAATTTAAAGCAAAATTATTTCTGATCAATCGATTTGAGTAAGACACATTAACCACTAAGCAAAAAAAACTTATTATCATTAAATTTACATTCAAATTGATCTAACAGTAATATTCAAAACACGAAATTAATTTTCAGCTTAACTAAAATTAAAAATATATAATAAAACTCAAACTTTTAGATTTTGAAATTCACGAATTAGGAAAAAACTATTCTTGATAAGTATGCTTTGTCAATACTTCACTTTAACCTACTCATATCCAAAAATAACTAACCATTCTGCATGTAATATAAAAACTCTAAATCAATCAATAACTATTGCTGATTCCCGTCTTCCTAATTCAGCCATTGCCAAATTGACAAATTGAAATTATAAATTTTCAAAATTTGAAAATTAAAACCCCAACCTGAAAGGTTAGCCTTCGGTATTCTTTATTTTCTACTACGGCCTATGCTTGATGTGTCGTTAACTTGTTATCTGTTAATTGGCTTCAATATTTTTTTCAGGAAATGCAAGTTTATTTTATTTGATATGTAGAGGAATGAGACTTTTCAGTGCCTTAAGTATTTTGCGGCCCAAAGCAGCTGCTTCTTCTGCTTTAGGCAAAGGCCGACCCTGATAAAAGGAATCAGTCCTATTGAAAAACTATATGGAGTAAAACATGATTATCATAGTTTGAAAACTTTTGGATGTTTATGCTTTCCTTATTTAAGACTATACAATGTCAATAAACTAAATTTTAGATCTAAACCATGCACCTTTTTGGGATATGCAAATAATCACAAGGGGTGCAAGTGTATAGATGACAACGGAAGAATTTTTATTAGTAGGCATGTTGTTTTTAATGAAAACATATTTCCCTATAACAACTCAGAGATAAAGACCACAAACAAAGTTTACAATCCAAGACTTTCAATACTAGAAATTACCTATATACTTTGAGAATGAGCATCAGAGTAAGGCAATAAGGTCGACTAGGTATCACAATGCTCAACCAATAGCATCTGCACAACAAGATTATGAATGGGCAGATGATCCTAGTCATGCCAGTCATTCACATGTACAATCAGAGGACAGAAGAAATCAAGATGGAGAAAACATACAATAGAGCAGCTCTAGAAGCATGTCAGATCAAGTGGACATATAAAACTTACCTTACACTGAAACTCGAGTAAAGTCAAGTCATCCCATGATTACTAGGGCTAAAAGTGGTATCTTTAAGCCAAAGATATACAATACATGCTTAATCTCATGTGAACCAAAAACATAAGAGCAAGATGTAAAGACAAAAACTGGACAGCAGTAATGATGAAGAATACAATGCACTTATAAAGAATAAAACATGGAATCTTGTATGTAGTTCAGATGATAAAAACATTGTTGGATGTAAATGGACATACAAGATAAAGAGGAACCCTGATGGTTCAATCAATAGTTATAAAGCAAGGCTTGTTACCAAAGGATACACTCAACAATATGGATTTGACTTCAATAAATCATTCTCTCCAGTGATCAAACCAGCTACCATAAGACTTATTCTTACTATTGCAATGCACAAAGGGTGGTGTATCAGACAATTAGATGTTAAGAATGCATTTCTAAATGGCAATTTACAGGGGGGAAGTCTATATGGAACAACCACCAGGATACAACAAACATGCAAATTATGTATGCAGGTTAAATAAGGCAAGATATGACCTTAAACAAGCACCAAGAGTCTGGCTTGATAGACTAAAAACAACATTGTCTAATATGAAATATCAGTCAACCAAATCAGACAGCTCATTGATTATTAAAATCAATTATTCATTAATTACTTACATACCAGTATATGTTGATGATTTAATTATTGCAGGAAACAGCAAAGATGAAATCAACAGTGTTATCTGCTATTTGAACAAGGAGTTCTCAATAAAAGACCTTGGAAATCTTAACTACTGCTTGGGGGTAAAAGTTGTGAGAAAAGAAGATTTAAAAATAATATTATGTCGAAAGAAATATATCTTAGAGCTGCTGACAAAAACAAAAATGGATGGTGCTAATCCACAACCAACTCCAGTGATCAGTAATAATCATTTATTTAAAAACGGGGGAGAAGCCATAACTAACATTAAACAATATAGAAGTCTTATAGGAGCATTATAATATGCCACTGTAACACGACCAGATATTGCATACAGAGTTAATAAAGTGTCTCAATTTATACAGAATCCTTTGGATGAACACTGGAGAGCGGTAAAAAGAATACTCAGATATCTCGAAGGAACTGTGGATTATGACTTATCATTCAAAGTGTGCAACAATTTAAACATAACAGGATTTTCAGATGCAGATTGGACAATAGTTCCAGATGACAGAAAATCAGTCAGTGGTTATTGTTTATATGTTGGAGACAATTTAATATTATGGTGCTCAAAGAAGCAAACAACAATTTATAGATCTAGCATTAAGGCCGGGTACAGAAGTATAGCTAATGCCACAACAAAAATAATGTGGCTGCAATCAGTACTGAGGGAATTAAAGCTAAAGACAGAAGCTAAACCAATTCTATGGTGTGATAATCAAAGCGTGATGTTCATGACAGCAAACCCTATACTTCACTCCAGAACCAAACACATCGAAATAGACTTTCTTTTGTTCGTAAGGAAGTTTTGAAAGGAAATTTACAGATCAACCACATACCTGCTACTTACCAAAGAGCAAACACTTTTATAAAGCTTTGTCAGCTAAAAATTACATCAGATCTGACCTTAGAGTTAAGCAAATTAAAGACAAGCTTCACTGCTGTAAGTCAGATCTGAGCAGATCTATGAAAGACAAGGAAGATTCAAGCCAAAACTGTCACACTCAGCACAATACAAACCATCGTGTAGAAACGAGCAAGCTAAGCACCAAATCTCACTAATTACACTTCCAACAAGAGAAATACGAACTTTTAAGTGAATATATGTAAGATCGAAGCAGCGCACTGCTAACTTGGAATACTCTTTTTCAAACGAAGAAGAGATCGACATGGATTTGGAAAATCGCCTCCAAACCCTAACCCTAATAGTTGGGTTTTGAATTTTGTGAAATTTCAAATATTTAAATTTGAAATTAAAAATTTAATATTTGGAATACGACTACTTAAACATAACAAATGGTGAATTTTCATCTGATAATATGGAAGTTTATTTTCTTGCGTAATTTTATTTAAATTTAAATCATTAATATTAGATGATAATAAAAAAATTTCCAAGCCTGATTATTTTTATATAATAAATTTGTAAATCATCTTTTGAGTGAGACGTCATATTTTATTTCTTCAAATTTGTACTGCTATTGCTCCGTTTATCTTATTTTCGGCAAATTAGTAGCACTTTTGATAACGAATATCGACTTTTGATTGGATGGTCGTACCGCTGATCTTTGTGTACCGTTTTGATCGTCTCGTCATGCTAATCTTCGTATTATATTAGTTTGTTTATTTCGAAGACCGAGAGACGGGAAAATCTGCAAAAACGACTGCCATATCGGTTCTACAATTTGACCTTTTAACTTCCCACAGTCTCTTCTATTCCACCGTATAATATCACCAACCTTTTAAAATTCTCAGAATGCAACTTTTGACTTTTGAATTCTCCGGCTGTTAACATTCCACTGGTTCCAATATGCTTTGGTTCGGTTGATTGTTTCCTTTGCCCTGTGAAAAAAAGATGAACGCATATTTCCTGGCCTCCTCACCTTCTTGAACTCCAGCATGTCGCATCGTCACTCATGAATACAAGCACCATAGCCATGTCTTACCCAACAGCACGCAAATCATCATATCGCTCACCCAAGGCTTTTTCCTCCTCCCTCTCTCTCTTTCTTGCTCTCATCTTCATGGCCGAGATTCCCACTTCTACCACCTTAATCCAGCCTCGGCTCCACCAAACTTCCCTCACCCTTGGCCTCCAACCACTTGCTTCCTTCCCTTTCCACCAACACGGCCTTGCAAACCGAGATCCGCCTTTCACCTAACCCGAGTCCCATCCTCACTGCTAGTCGTACCTGTGTTCAACCCGAACCCACTCCTTGCCCACGCAAGTTGCTCGAAGCCTCCGAGCGTGTTTTATGGGTTGTGACATTGCATGCTTGTAAGTGTATTTATATAGAACAGTTTGTTTATAGTTTAAGTGTATATATACACAACATGTAACGACCCTTAATTTTCGATAGTTAAAAATTGTTAATTTAGTTAAGTTTTGCAATTTAATGTTGAAATAAATAAAAAATTGTGAGTTATTAATGAAACAATATCTAGAATGAATGGTAATGATGTCAATTTAAGTTAACTATTAATAAATTGAATATGAGGAAACCAACTGGAAATATTGAATTATCTAATGAAATAATACATATTAAATGGTAATTGAATAAAAGTGGTGTTATGTAAGTATTTATAACCTTTGTTTGAAAATAATAAACCTAGAGTGTAACTAAAAGCTAACGGCAACAGTTGTCATATGTTACTTATTTATTTAGCCTCTTTAAATTGGAAATCAATTACAATAGTTATAATTTAATATTATGTTATTGTAAATTAAGTTAATATTTAGAAATAATGTTAAATTTATTCATAGTATGATAATGGGTTGAATAAAAAGAATGGAAATCAAGATTTATTAATTTAAACTTAATAATTGGATTATTTGCAATTAAATGAAATTTAATATTTAAATATCACGTAAGTAGAAATTAAGATGAAATTGGGAATTTTTAATGTACCAAGATATAAATCAATGTTAATTATATCCTTATTGTAATAAAGGACTTGAATAATAAGGTTTAAAATTTTAATAAATGGATTTTGGAATTTTAATTTATAATTTTTGAATTTAATGAAATTGAAATTTAGCATTGAAATTGATGAATTAATCAACGTTAAATTGACATCTAAATTTGTCTAAATTATTGTGAATGACTAAGAAATCAAAAATGATAGAAGTTGTAAATTATTAAAATTTAAACTGAAAAGTGATTTAATTAATTAAATTTTAATTTATTTAATTAATTGAAAATAGCCATTTTGGTAAGTATCTCAGATTTCGATGAAACTAGTTTCATCGGATCCGTAACGGTGAATTATTATAGGATTTCAAGTTTCGCATCGATCGGACTTGTCATTTGATCATACGGGCTCAAAACGCCTAGAAATCAATTTAATTGAAATCAATTGAAATCAATTTGAAATAAGCTGATTTTAACGTAACTTCTTCATACGATGGAATCAGGACTTGAAACTTGTTCCACTGAGTTTAAAATATTTGAAAACATCTATTTTGATATATGGATTGTCCCATTTTCGTTCCGGAGTCAAAACGGGTTTTCCGGGTCGTGTATCGTTCAATTAGTCTGGCCCATTCTTTCTGTTTCCAGCCTTGTCTATACCTCGTTATAAACTTTAGGTCATTTCTTATTCCTCAATTCTGTACGTACAATTCTATTTGCTCCTCCTCATTCCAATGGCAGACAAAACCTAATTCCCAATTGCAATTTCAAATCAAAACCAAATCAAAATTTTCAAACTCCTCGATATATATCGAATTATATATCGATTTGAAGCTCTCAACGAGTGCAGGACAAATTTGCAATTCGTTTTTATATTCGATACATTTTTCGTCCAGAAATTCAGGATGAACTTCGGTCGTTCATAGGCAACGATCTTGATTCAACGACGGGTCGTCTTTTATATGACGATCGGGTGGTGGCAACGTGTAGAGGTAGTCGAGTTGGCCACGGATCTGGGTTCACGGTGACTGCAATGGCTGGAATTCGTGCCAATGGAATTTAAAGGGGAGCGGTGGAGTTCGTCGATGGTGGACCGGAGGGAGTCGCGTGGAACGGTCGTGGGCGGCCGGTGATTGGCAGGCCGATGGTGGTGGCCGATCGCGCTGAAGATGATCGTAGGCGCGGCTAAAATTGCACGAAGGCGTGGCGGCTAGGGTTTCGCTTGCTGAGGCAAGTTCAAACGTGTGAGCATAGGGCTGTAGCATGTTGGCGTGGCAGAGGAAGATTGGTACGATATTATTTATTTTATTTTATTTAAATCCCTATTCAAATGTTCTAATGTATGTATCTTTCACATACGAGGTTCAATTCATGCGTGGTTGGATCCACTGGGATCATATTTAAATTTCAGACATTTTGACACTGGTTTGGATGAACTTTGAGACTGTTTGAATTGTGGCTTAAATTAGATTTAAATTCAATTTAAATTCAAATGTAAGTGTTTTAACCCACTCACAACTTCTAAAATTTCTTATGTTTGTTAAATTAATTTATTATACGATTAGGAAATTATTTATGACTGTTTGATATATTTAGATTTGCCATCCCTGTTAATTTGTATCCTTTCAAATTAAATTGTTATTTAATTTATTTTTGAAATGAAATTGCCACTTGAATACATGTTGTTGTAAATTAGTTAATCGTTGATACTTATTTGGTTGACTTGGATGACAATTATGATGGATGTTGATTGTTGATATTGGATGATTGGATGTTATGTTAATTTACATATATATACATATACTATTATCACTTTGCAAGTTCCTTTAATTACTATTATTTGAAAATCATTATGGGTTGAAATGATAGACTTATGAATTTTTATATTTATTCGAGATTGCGGTTTGAAATGATTTATAACCGTAAAATTTTAAATTTCAGATTGAAATGATAAATATCTGTATCACTTGACCCTAGGGTAGAGAATTATATACGGATACCGGATTGGTTAAATTAAATGATTTTAAAATCCTTAATTTGTGAATGGAATTAAATGATACTTTGAAGTAAAATTTGATTTATATAAATTGAAGTATTTTTAGAAAATAAAGTATATGTTGAAAAGGGAAATTTGGTTTGTTGATTTGGAAATATATCTTGGTCTAAATGTGTTGAAATGAAATGAATAGTTTGATTGGATATAAATTCCAGACTTATATTTTAATATAAACTATTTTAAAAGAATATATTATTTTAAAATTTCTATTTATTCAGATTTTTCAAACGTATATAACTATTTAACTAATATTAACTATATAAAATTATTTTGATCTGTTTTAAACCATTTTAATTTATTTAAATATAATTAATCTATTTTAAAGCTATTTAATCTATTTTAATTATACTTAATCTAATTTAAATCCATTAAACTATCTTAAATTAGTTTAAAAGTATTTTTAACCTATAATTAAACTATTTATAACTATTTTAACAATTTATAATCATTTAAACTATTTCTAAATTTCCAGACTAAGTAAAGTGGAAGTGTTTAAATTCAATGTTTTGTTTTAAAAGAGAATAAATTGAAACAATGATTTTGAAGTAAGGTTTTACCCTATTCTGGAAATATGACTATGGAAGAAATTATGACTTTGAAAAGAAATATAATTCCAAACTATGATTTCAAAGTGAATATAATTTCAAAGTGAATATAATTTCAAAGTGAATATGATTTCAAAGTGAATATGATTTGAAAGTAAATACGATTTCGAAAGTATTATTGTTTTGAGAATATGATATTTTTAATATCAATTGTTAATTGACTTTTGAAATGTAAAGGAACCATTCGGTGTGTAATAAGCGATTGATTGTTAAAGAGATCGGGATCGAATATTGTCATACTCTCTGCCAATACCAAAAACCACTTTAATAATTGTGTATATAGTAGAGATTCTAGAAATGAAGTAGGATGGCTTGGCGAACGATTCCAGTATAAGGTATGACGTAACCCTTACTCCCGTGAGTCAGCTTAGATGTGACTAAAATCAGGAGCTATACCGGGCCTAGTGAGGTCATTCCTCCTATCGGGCATATTTCTTCAATACTATATTTTGAATTTGTTATTGATTTGGTGGCACCCCTCGATTTTGATTATAGAAGTGTATTCGAAGTGGGTGGTAGTAGCTGCTATGCGTTACCGCCAGTCCGGGAGTGCAATTGGTATATCTACCCTGGCATCTCCTCGTGTGCCGTGTTCACATGCCCTGGCACACCTTCTACGAGTTTGTTTGTACCATACCTATGGTGTGCCCTCTGATAGCCCTCTAGTTTACGGAGGAATTACGGTACTGTATAGACTATGGGAATATATAAAAATGTGTTAAGGGGGATATGCATAACGCCTTAACGCTATTTTAATACTTTACTTTACTGTAGACACTATTATAATAGCGTATTATACTACATAGTAGATAGTTTAACGGATCTTTAGGAGATGTGAATCCCGAACATCTCGTAAGTTATTTCACTCACATTAGACACTTGATAGGAGATGTCAAATCCCGTAAACATCTCCGACGCCGTTTATATTCATATTTATTTATCATTGATTTAACTTACATAAGATCTTTTAGTTCTGACTCGAGTGTTTTGACTTTTCAATTTCCCCGGGTCAACCTGAGCATTTCAGGATTTGAAGACCTTATTTCTGGAGGACGAAGACAAAGATTTATACTACTATTATGTACTATATTTATTCCACTACATTCATACTGTTCTGCTGCATTGTTGTTTATTTATCTCTGATATGTGTGACTCTGATACTGCGTTGTATAAGTATAATCAAATGTTTTGTAAACGGCTTCATGAAATGTTATTTGATTATTATATTTTGTCATTCCGCTGCGAGATTCTGTTTTTTTCTTTCTTTCCTTTTTTTTATTTACCCCAATAATAATCCATCCTTCTATATGGTTTGAGTTGGCATGTGTGTCCGCTTAAACATTCCAAAGGCAGGTCATTATAGTTGGTATCAAAGCTTTGGTTTAGCGAGAACCTTAGCTTTGTAGGGTCTAACTCTTTATTAATAGGTAGTAATACCCTATGATGAGTCGCTGAGTGTATATATATTAGAGAGCATATTTGTTAGTATTATAAAATATTTTTATATTGTGTTAATTTATTTCGTTTTGTATTTATAAATTCTAGTTGGTGCATAGGACACTATGACATTGATATGGATTTCTAAACACTTAATAGGACAGACCGACATGATATTTGTTTTGAAATATAGGTAAATGAAATAATTTTGCCTATTGTACATTTTTATATATAAAAAAGAATGATTTATAAATGATATATTTGGTTGTAATATATTTGTTGTTAGATAGTGAAATTTATAAATTTTGGTCGGAAATAAGATTTGAAAATAAAATAAATGAAAATTGGAAATTTACAACCTAAAAGTTTCGAGGTTTTGAAAATTTCTTTTGAATGATTTTGGATATAATAATAAAAATATTTGGCAGTATTTTCTGATATAAATATTTTAGTATAACTTGAAAGAAAATGTTTTAAGGAATTATGGAATGAAATAAGTTCTGTATTCCCCTCTCCGTCGCTGGAAAATAATTTCAGTAATGAGTGCACGCGTCATCGACATTCATTTTCGAGTTTCGAAGTGGGAAGA
The DNA here is from genome assembly GCA_030765085.1 of Allium cepa. Taxonomy (NCBI): domain Eukaryota; kingdom Viridiplantae; phylum Streptophyta; class Magnoliopsida; order Asparagales; family Amaryllidaceae; genus Allium; species Allium cepa. The sequence goes on along the minus strand of CM060938.1, from coordinate 257,316,050 downwards.
TTGTTGTAATTGTTTACTACACATTTGTTTTGATAAATAAATATAAATTTTATTTCCAAATATGATTTGATACATACAAAAGATATGATATATATGTTATTTTTAATGATTTGAAATGGAATCCGGCATTTAGGTCTTAAATTTCTATGAATTAGAGATTTCAATTATTGTAATGGAATAAAATTTTAATTATTTAATAATTGAAACTTCTAAATGAAAGTAAGAAATTATATGCTAAGTATAGCTGAATATATAAGAAATTTGGAAGTTGTAACCTGTGAATTAAAAAGGATATGAAAATAAGAAATGAAAACTATTGAACATTTATTTACTAAAATGAAATAAGATAAACTTGTTTAACTTTCTATTGCATTCTTAAAGCATATATATATTTATTGTGTATGTGTGTGTGTGTGTGTGTGTGTGTATAACTTACAAAATTTTAAAAGTTGTAATCTTTAATAAGAAAATGTAATAGGATATTATATAAGTAAAACTTATGAATGAGATGTTCAATGGATTGCTTTTATAAATAAGAATTGGTGTTATAGTGTTATAAACTTAACTTATAATTGAAATGCTACTATAATAAAATGTGGTAGAAAGTAAGTTTTGTAAGTAAATAATTATAAACTTAAGAAAATGAATTGATATGTTAAGCAATTGAATTAAACATGAATACTATACTAAATTAAATGATTATAACTTCTTGAATTTGTAAAATAATTTAGAAAATTGATTTAATATCCAATGACATAATATATAAGAAAAAAATGAATGTAAAATTTAAAGTCAGAAACGTAAGAATGAATTTATGCACTAATGAGTATTAATGTCTAATTGAAATCAAGTATATAAGTTAATTTGTAAACTAAATTTGTAATAAAATGTATGAAATACTTGAATAATGAATTCAGTGGTTGAATTGAATAACTTATGTAAGAAATGAATATAAAGTAATGGAAGGAAATTGACATTATTTGAACAAATGAAAATGATATTTTGTAAGTAATGACTGAAAGTAAATGAAAATAAGTACTAAATAAATAAATGTGGATTTATTTACAAAGAAATCAATATGGTACTTTAAGAATTGATTTGCAAGCGCTCGAAATTTTATTTGGAATGTGTTGTTTGTTCTGGATTTATGGTTGTCTGGGGAAAATACTTCTGATTGCTTAGGATGTATGAATGATCTATCTAGTTTTACCTAAAACTGTTGAGTAGACGGTATACGTTGTAGTTATTTTTCATTCTGTACAATTAAAAGTTTTTGAACCCGATCAACCATTTGTTTTGTTTGCTTTGGATAGATGATTGATTTTATTGATTTCATATGATGATTGTATGTTGTGTTTGCAAGTGATTGTTGTTTTATATTGATTGGGTTGTTGGTGGTTGAAACAACTTTGAATATTTCATTTTAGATAATTATTAACTCTTTTGGATTATATAAGTGAAATACAGGTTATGGAAGCAATTGCTACTGCTTTTGATTTCATAATTAAGCGTTTGTTTGCCCGACAGATAGGTACGTTTTCGGATTACGGCTTTATAGCGGTATTATATATATATTTCCCGTTGTTGGGACATATTATTTTGAGATATTATGATATATATTATAAATTTTGATATTATAATTTCTCTCGAGCCTCTCCGTACAAAAGAGACTTTGCCGAAATTTTTCGTAAATTTTGGACTTAGAAAATTTTATGAAATATTTTCAAAACTTTTGTTACTTGAATATAAATGGATTTAATTGTTATAAAGTGATGTATTTATTCAAATTATTTTATTTTGTAAATTTATTGTTTATAAATTAAACATTTTGAAGAAGATATATTAACTTCTAAGTTCCTTTCTTTTCCGATCTTTTCCTTTTCGGGGACGAAAAGTTTTGAGTGGGGGAGAGTGTAATAACCCATAAGTTTCGATAGTCAAAAATTGTTAATTTAGTTAAGTTTTGCAATTTAATGTTGAAATAGATAAAAATTTGTGAGTTATGAATGAAACAATATCTAGAATGAACGGTAACAATGTCAATTTAAGTTAACTATTAATAATTTGAATATGAGGAAACCAACTGGAAATATTGAATTAACCAATGAAATAATGCATATTAAATGGTAATTGAATAAAATTGGTGTTATGTAAGTATTTATAACCTTTTTTTGAAAATAATAAACCTATGGTGTAATTAAAAGCTAACGGTAACAGTTATCGTATATTACCTACTTATCTAGCCTGTTAGTTTAAATTGAAAATCAATTACAATAATTATAATTTAATATTATGTTAAGGTAAATTAAGTTAATATTTGAAAATAATGTTAAATTTGTTCATAGTATGACAATGGGTTGAATAAAAAAATGGAATCAAGATTTATTAATTTAAACTTAATAATTGGATAATTGCAATTAAATGAAATTTAATATTTAAATATTACGTAAATAGAAATTAAGATGAAAGTGGGAAATATTAATGTACCAAGATATAAACCAATGTTAGTTATATCCTTATTGTAATAAAGGACTTGAATAGCAAGGTTTAAAAATTTAATAAACAGATTTTGGAATTTTAATTTATAATTTCTGAATTTAATGAAATTGAAATTTAACACTGAAATTGATAAATTAATCAACATTAAATTGACATCTAAACTTGTCTAAATTATTGTAAATGATTAAGAAATCAAAAATGATAGAAGTTGTAAATTATTAAAATTTAAACTGAAAAGTGATTTAATTAATTAATTTTTAATTTATTTAATTAACTGAAAATAGCTATTTTGGCTACTGTCTCGGATTTCGATGAAACCAGTTTCATTTGATATGTAACAATTAATTATTGTAGCATTTCAAGTTTCGTATTGATCGGACTTGTCGTTTGATTGTACGGGCTCGAAACGCCTAGAAATCAATTGAAATCAATTTAAAATAAGCTGATTTTAACATAACTTCTTCATATGATGGAATTAGGACTTGAAACCTGTTCCATTGAGTTTAAAATATTCAAAAACATCTATTTTGATATATGGGTTGTCCCATTTTCGTTCCGGAGCCGAAACGGGCTTTTCGGGTCGTGTATCGTTCAATTAGTCTGGCCCATTCTTTCTGTTTTTAGCCTTGTCTATAAATACCTCGTTATAGACCCCTGATCATTTCTTATTCCTCAACTCTATACGTACAATTTCATTTTCTCCTCCTCATTCCAATGGCAGACAAAACCTAATTCCCAATTGCAATTTCAAATCAATACTAAATCAAAATTTTCAAACCCCTCGATATATATCGAATTATATATCGATTTGAAGCCCTTGATGAGCATATGACAAATCTATAATTTTTTTTTCTATTCGATGCATCGTTTGTCCAGAAATTCAGGATGAACTTCAGCGGTTCATAGGCCACGATCATGATTCAACGGCAGATCGTCGATTATATGAAGATCGGGTAGTGGCAACGTGTAGAGGTAGTCGAGTTGGCCATGGATCCGGGTTCGCGGTGACTGTAGTGGCTGGAATTCACACCGATCAGCATTTAAAGGGGAGCGGTGGAGTTCATCGATGGTGGACAGGAGGGAGTGATGTGGGTACGATCGTGGGATGCCGGTGATTAGCAGGTCGATGGCGGTGGCCGATCGCGCTAGAGATGATCGTAGGCGCGACTAAAACTGCACAAAGGCATGGCGGCTAGGGTTTTGATTGAGGCTGGGGCGAGTTCGAACGTGTGAGCGTAGGGCTATAACATGTTGACGTGGCAGAGGAAGATTAGTACGATATTATTTATTTTATTTAAACCTCTATTCAAATGTTCTAACGTACATATCTTTCACATACGAGTTCCGATTCACGAGCGGTTCGATCCGCTGGGATCGTATTAAAATTCTAGACATTTTGACACTGGTTTGGGAGAATTATGAGACTGTCTGAATTTTGGGCTTGAATTGGATTTAAATTCAATTTAAATTCAAAGGTGGGTATTTTAACATATTCACACTTCTAAAATTTCTTATGTTTGTTAAATTAATTCATGATATGATTAGGAAATTATTTATGACTGTTCGATATATTTAAATTTTCCATCCCTGTTAATTTGTGTCCTTTCAAATTAAGTTGTTATTTAATTTATTTTTGAAATGAAATTGCCACTTGAATACCCGTTGTTGTAAACTAGTTAATTGCTGATACTAATTTGGTTGATTTGGATGACAATTATGATGGATATTGATTGTTGATATTGGATGATTGGATGTTATGTTAATTTACATATATATATATATATATATACATATATTATTATCACTCTGCAAGTTCATTTAATTATTATTATTATTTGAAAATCGTTATGGGTTGAAATGATAGACTTATGAATTTTTATTTGGGATTGCGGTTTGAAATGATTTATAACCGTAAAATTTAAATTTCAGATTGAAATGAAAAATATTCGTACCACTTGACCCTAGGGTAGAGAATTATATACAGACACCGGATTGGTTAAATTAAATAATTTTAAAATCCTTAATTTTTGAATGGTGTTAAATGATACTTTAAAGTAAAATTTGATTTATATAAATTGAAGTATTTTTGGAAAATGAAGTTTATGTTGAAAAGGGAAATTTGATTTGTTGCTTTGGAAATTGAAATTGGTTTAAATGTGTTGAAATGAAATGAATAGTTTGATTGGATATAAATTCCAAACTTATATTTTAATATAAACTATTTTGGAAGAATATATTATTTTAAAATTTCTAATTATTCAGATTTTTCAAACTTATATAACTATTTAACTAATATTTACTATATAAAATTATTTTGATCTGTTTTAAACAATTTTAATTTATTTAAATATAATTAATCTATTTTAAAGCTATTTAATATATTTTAATTATACTTAATCTAATTTAAATCCATTTAACTATCTTAAATAAGTTTAAAAGTATTTTTAACCTATAGTTAAACTACTTACATCTATTTTAACTATTTATAATTATTTAAACTATTTCTAAATTTCCAGACTAAGTAAGTGGAAGTGTTTAAATTCAATGCTTTGTTTTAAAAGAGAATAAATTGAAAACGATGATTTTAAAGTAAGGATTTACCCTATTCTGGAAATATGACTATGGAAGAAATTATGACTTTTTGAAAGGAAATATTATTCCAAACTATGATATTAAAGTGAATACGATTTTAAATTGAATATGATTTCAAAGTGAATATGATTTGAAAGTAATATGATTTGAAAGTAAATACGATTTTGAAAGATTATGGTTTTAAGAGTATGATATTTTTGATATCAATTGTGAATTGACTTTTGAAATGTAAAAGAACGATTCGGTGTGTAATAACCGATTGGTTTTTAAAGGGATAGGGATTAGATATTGTCATTATCTCTGCCAATACCGAAAACCACTTTAATAACTGTGTACGTGGTGGAGATTCCAGAAATGAAGTATGTTGGTTTGGCGAACGATTTCCGTATAAGGTATGACGTGACCCTGACTCCCATGAGTCAGCTTAGACGTGACTAAAATCAGAAGCTATACCGGGCCAAGTGAGGTCATTCCTCCTATCGGGCATATTTCTTCGATATTATATTTTGACTTTGTGATTGATTTGATGGCCACCACTCGATTTTGATTATAGGAGTGTGTCCGAGGTGGGTGGTAGTAGCTGCTATGCGTTACCGCCAGTCTGGGAGTGCAATTGGTATATCTACCCTAGCATCACCTCATGTGCCGTGTTCACATGCCCTAACGTGCCTTCTATGAGTTTTTTTTGTATCATACCCATGGAGTGCCCTCTGATAGCCCTCCAGTTTACGGAGGAATTACAGTACTATATAGACTATGGGAATATATAAAAATGTGTTAAGGGGGATATGCGTAACGCCTTAACGCTATTTTAATACCTTACTTTACTGTAGACACTATTATAATAGCGTATTGTACTATATAGTAGATAGTTTAACGGATCCTTAGGAGATGTGAATCACAAACATCTCTTCAGTTATTTCACTCACGTTAGACACTGGATAGGAGATGTCAAACCCCGTAAACATCTTTGATGCCGTTTACATTCATATTTATTTACCGCTGATTTAACTTACATATGATCTTTTAGTTCTGACTCGAGTGTTTTGTCTTTTCAATTCGCTCGGGTCAGCCTGAGCATATCATTATTTGAAGACCTCATTTTTGGAGGACGAAGACGAAGATTTGTACTACTATTAAACACTATATTCATCCCACTACATTCATGCTGTTTCGCTGCATTGTTGTTTATTTATCTCTGATATGTGTAACTCTAATACCGTGTTGTTTAAGTATAATCAAATGTTTTGTAAACAGCTTCATGAACTGTTATTTGATTATTATATTTTGTCATTCCGCTGTGAGATTCTGTTTTTTTTCTTTCTCTTCTTTTTCTTATTTACCCCAATAACAATCTGTCATTCTGTATGGTTTGAGTTAGCATATGTCCGCTTAAACCGTCCAAAAGGCAAATCGTTACACAATAGTTTCATTTATGTTTAGTTATAATATATAAATATTTATATTGCAGTTATAAAGTTGTTGATCTGCTTATGTATATATGCAGTAAGTGTTATATATCTATAATTTTACAAACCATATTTTATGTTGATTACATATGTTTTATAAACCTGTTATATATATATATATATATATATATTATGTTTGGTTTACAGTATGATCTATTTGTTTATAATATATATTATATTTTGGAAGAGGAATCAATCATCTTTTTGCAGCACATATATATATGGTTACAGTGTTTACATATGTTTAAAAGCACATATATATATGATTTGTTATATATTTTCAGGTTATCCTTTTGTGTGTGTACATATATATATATATGTTAGGGTATATGTATGAATATATGCCTGGTTTGTTTATCTGAGTGTATATAATAGTTGCCTATATATTTTGATAGGAAATGGAAATTTATGTGGGTTAGGAATTAATGATTTTAAGTGCTTTATTACATGCATTTTGATTTACAAAAATAATATGAGAGTTTATTTTCAAAGTTATAATATGCTGCTTTATATGTATGAATGACAGTGTTTGTTATATAGTGTGTGTGTGTGTGTGTGTGTGTGTGTGTGTAAGATTACGTGTATTGCCTATAGCCCCTCAATCCTCTTAATTTATATATAGTATAGCATAGTAGCCTTGTTTTGCCGTGAAGAAGAAAAGAAGACAGTAATATAGTTATACAAAGTTATGTTTTGCAACAAGTCTTTATTTTTCATTTCTGTCTTGTTTTATAATCAAACCTTTTATTTTATATAATATATTAGTTTATATAGGTTATTTGTAACCAATTTGTTGTTTATATAAAATATAGGTTTATTTATGATCTGTGATTTCCAATATATTATAATGAGTTAAGTTATACTGATTTTTGTAATTTTTGATTTTAACAAGTATGTAAGTTTATACATATGTTTATATATTAGTCCATGCATAAGTATTTATGAGTTGGTTTAAAATATATATGGAAATTTTATTTTATGTGTTTGAAATAAATATTGATTTGAAATATATGTGTTGAAATTGATTTTGAAACAAATATATATATTTTGTATATATCAAGTTGATTCCGATTTGTTCTCATCGATTCCCATTTATCAGCTCTGTTCATCAAATTCGGGTCAATCTTGCTTTGCTTTGGAATTGGTGCTTGGATTCGTAAGTCATCTTATTCTCGTTCATCTCTAACCTCGAAAGGTAAGCAATCACTCACAATTAACGTTCTTATATTTATTAGATTTGATTTCATTTGAAACGATAATTGAAATATGCTATTGTTAGTTATCTGCCATATATATATATGCCATTATCTATAATAGTTCACTTGTGACACCTGACACCATGATATGTTATTTACGTTTTTCTATCATTGATGATATGTGCTTGTTATTGATATGCTATTTATATTCATAACTATTCTCACTCTGCAAGTTCCCTGTTGGTATAGAATTCCCTATGGGTTGAAATGATACATACCCGAACGATTTTGTAGAATATGAGAAAATCATTATGGGTTGAAATGATAAACCCAAGCGATTTTCACTTAGTTTGAATTTGGGATTGCGGGCTAAAAAGATATATACCCGTAGATATTTAAATTGCGGATTGAAATGATAAATATCTGTATCATTTGATCATAGGATAGAAAACTATATACAGACACCGTTGGTGTGTGTGTGTGTCTATATATATTTTGAAATGATTTCTAAAGTTTTGAAAAAGAAATATATGGGTTTTAATAAATATTGATTTTAAGATATTATAATATTATTTTATAAAAGTTTAAATTTTAAATTTTTAAAATTTCATGTTTAGAAATTTGAAATTTATAAGTTAGTTTTTAAATTATAAGTTTTGAGATTTTCTATAATTTTTATTTTAAAATATATAAAATAGATTTAATATAAAATAAATTTAATAATAAAATTTAATTTAATTAGTATATAATATGTTTTAAGTATTTATGTAAAATTTTATTTTAAAACATGGATTTTATAATAATTTTAATAAATTAAGGTTGAAAAGATAAGTTCGAAATTGATTTGAAATTATATATATTTAAGAATTATACTTAAATAAGATTGATGTGAAACTTAATGAATTTGAGATTTTAAGGATATGATTTTATAACTTGATTTTGATTTAAGATGATTTAATGAATATTTCTAAATTTAAATGAGATAATTAGTTTTATTTAAATTTGTAAATTTATTTAAATGATATTGATATTGGATTGACTAAGTGAATTTGAAATATATATGAAATTATCAAATTGAGTTATTGTAAAGGTTGAATATTTAACTTTGAAATCTATTGAGTTGAAATGGTTCATTTTGTGGTTCAAATCTGTATTTGAATTGATATAATTTGGAAATGGTTTATTAATGAATCGAGATTGAATTAAATCGAATTTTGGAATTTGAGTTGATTTGAATCGATTTGTGAAATTTGAGGAAACTATTTTATTTATATAAAGTATTTTAAAAATATATTTAAAAATATTTTAGTATTTTACTTTATAAATTATTTTTAATATAAACTATTTTTAATTTTTAACTATTTTATATACTAATTATTTTAATTTATAAACTATTTAATTTATAAATATTTTAATATACTAATTATTTTATCATGTAAACTATTTTATTACATATACTATTATTAATATCTAAAACTGTTTCAGAGGAAAGTGTTATGATTTCAAAGTATTGTGATTTCAAAGTGTTATCATTTCTAAGTTATGATTTCAAAGTGTTATGATTTTTAGAATTGAATATTATATTAAGCTAATAATGATCTCGAATTGATACGGTTTTTAAATATATATGATATTTTAAAATGGCCACGGTGTTATAATAACGATTGGTTGTTAAAGAGACTGGGATCGGTTATTATCATACTCTCTACCAATACCGAAAACCACTTTAACAATTGTATCGGTGGTGGAGATTTCAGAATGAAGTAGGATGGTTGTGACGATTCTATATGAGGTATATACGTGGACCTGACTCGCGTGAGTTAGCTTAAGGTGGCTAAAACATGAGCAATTGACGGGCTAAATGAGGTAGCTCCTCTGATCGAACAAAATCTTTCAATACCATTCTATTACTTTGTGATTGATTGGGTGCACCCTTGGATTTTTGGGAGTGTGGATTGAGTTGAACGGTAGCTGCGGCTATGCGTTACCAACAGCCCGGAAGTGTAACTGGTTTATCTACCCCAGCATTGCCTAGTTGTGCCATGTCACATACTTATCGAGACCATTACGAGTTTGTTTTATACCATATCTATGGAGTGCCCTCTGACGACGCACAATACATGGGAGATTACGGTACCGTATAGACTATAGGAACATATAAATTGTGTTAAGGGGGATATGTATAACGCGTAAACGCTATTTTAATACTTTTACTTTATCATAGACATATTATAATAGCGTATTATACTGCATAGTAGATAGTTCCATGGATCCTTAGAGGATGGTTATCCCAAACATCCTTTAAGTTACACTACAACAAAATACCCCTTTTACAATGGGCAATGCCCATTATAATAGGGTTTCACAATGGGCCTAGGCCCGTTGTATTATGCGATGTTGTAATAGAGTGGATGGATTTTACAATGGTTATTGCCTATTGCAATAGGGGTTTTTTACAACGATTTTTCCCCGTTGCATAAAAGTCTTTAACAACTATTTTTGCCCGTTGCAAGTAATCCTTTTACAACCGTTTTTGCCCGTTGCAAAAGAGTCTTTTGCAATTGTTTTTGCCTATTGTTAAAAAATTTCCAATGAAAAAGAAAATAAAAGTACTACAATGCACATGTAAATTTTAAACTAATTTGAATTGAAATAAAATTATTATACTAATGACAACCATATTTATTCATATTTACTAAAAATAGCAAAAGGATTTATCTATTCACATCATTCATAAAATTTTACATAGTTACAAAACATCGAATACAACCCTAAACTAACACAACACGTAGTACATACAAATAATAACACAAGATTTAAAATTTAGACTGAACGACATTGAAACAAACCTTGAACCATAATATTTTAGTTAATCAAAACCCATATAACACCTTTTTGCTTCAAATATTCCTTTGCTTCTGCTATGTCCTGCAATACATACAAAGATGTGATGTACCTTCTGCCTAAATTTATTGCCATATGGACTTTCTATGATAAGTTCTATAATCAGCACTTCATGAGCCATTCTCTACCTTCTGTTGTTTGTACGTTTGTTATTACTAATTGCAGTTGCAATTTTCTAAATGATGTGATGTGGTGGACATGGAGGAGGTATGGGAGGCAGTTTTCAACGTAAACGCCAACTCAGCATCAGGTCTGGATGGGTTCAATGTGAAGTTTTACAAAATTCACTGGTTCGATATGAAGGATGACATGCTAACTACAGGAAGAGAAACTTTTGAGATAGGAAATTTGATAAAGGAAGTCAATCATACCAACATTTGTTCGATTGCAAAAGTAATATTAAAGAATTTCGTCTTCTTTCTTGTTGTAACCTGCTATACAAATTTATCGCTAATGTGTTGACTAATCGAATAAGGCCTCTGATGGATTTACTTATCTCAGAAAATCAATGTTTGTCCATCAAAGGAAGAAATGTCACATATGGAATTCTTCTTGCACACAAAATGATTAGAAGCTTTGGTGGGAGCAATAGCTCGGATATGTGCATTAAAGTGGGCATTTCAAAAGCTTATGACCTAGTAAAGAGAGAGTTTTATTAGATGATATGTAAATTTGAGTACCTTTTTTGTATTATATTGAATCGCATGCGGTTAGAATTATACAGGCTGCACCATATTGGGCCTAGCCAACAATGTAATAAGCTACTATATTTCCGTATATAAGCATGAACCAATGATCAGTTTTGTATGTAATGATCATTTGAGATAATAAAGCACTTTCTCTCTTCAAAATCTGCATAATTTTTAATGTGGTATCGGAGCCATAAAAAGTCTAACTATCAATTAGTATGATTCTTTCCTCTCAGATCTCATATTTGCAGTTGTAGTAATCAAGTTACCATCACAAAGGAAGTTTATTCTTTTACTCCTTTATCTCATATTTTTCCTTAGTTTCATTTGTTCAATACACTAAACACATCATTGAGCCATACCAAGAAAAGCATCATATTTCTTTTTCTTTCATCATCTGTTTTTCTTGATTGCTCTCAGTATTCTTTTGATTTTTTTCTATCAGTCTGACATAATACTTCTCTTTAACCATCATAATAAGCCCTACCCAGAGAATACATTCTCTGGCTGCTTACTATTTTTTGAAATTCATCACTGAAATTATCAAGAAATCAGTCAGTTCGTCATTCCAATTTCTTGATAATTCTCTGAATTTCCTTCTCTTTATCAAATCATTGTATATCTGTTCAAGACTGAGCTGTGTTTCTTGCAAACGGCTCTCAAAAATTATATCATCTCCTCATTTTTTCAAAATATTCAGTTGATAAATGATGGAGCAATGCAACAGCCGTGTACGTGTTCAAACAAAGCTATAACATGAACCATTGGCCACAAATGCTCCAGACCAGACCAATAAGAAACATGAAGTTCGATAGCAATAAAGCTTCATCAAGTATACTCAAATTGAATAGTGCAAATACAAGTCAACGAAGCAGATTATCAATCTACACCAGACTTATACATGAATGACCAGACTTATACATGAAGTTATGGAACAGCAGTGTCAAACCAAAAATATTGTCGCAAGGGATTTCAAAAATAGCCGAAGTCGTAGCATAAAGTTCAAACCGAAAATAAGGTCGCAGGGGATTTCAAACAAGAATCAAATGATGTCAACAGAGAATTCAACCCCGTGGTGGCCAAGCAAAAGTTAGAAATCACAAGCCGTGGGAATCAAGTCACAAATAAACGAAATTAACAAAGTCGGAAAAATCTCAAGCAATCAAACAAAATCAAATGGCCAGAGCATAGCAGTGACGAATTCAAACAAATTTATACGAACGAAAATATAGAAAATCGAATCCTATAAAAACCCTAACATCATCGGCCGTGAAATGCATTCGAGTTCGAGCAAAATAAACGAACAATAAATCAAATCAACAACTCGAATCAAAGTCGAGCGTAATTGAAATCAAAGAAACATCACGCACCAATTTATATGAAGCATACACGCTCGACAAATTGAAGCTGCCACAAGCAACAATCAGTAAGCCAAATCAAAGAACATCGAAGTCTACAATCAAACAATATCAAGCGGTGCTTCAATTTAGCAAACCCCTAAATCTGGATTGAGGAACGAACGAACGAGGAACGACCACCATTTTCACAAAAAAAGGAACGAGCAAATAAAAGAGAAACGGGCCAAAGATATAAAAGAAAAAGGGGGCCGACTATTATATTAGTTTATAATTTTATTTAGGCTTAATTTTTACAATGGGCATTTTGTGAACGTTGTAAAATTGACATGTATTACAACGGGCTTGAAAGGACCGTTTTAATAGAATTCTATTACAATGGGCTATCATCGCCCATTGTAAAAAGGGCGTTGTATAGGGCATTTATTACAACGAGCCTGAATGGACCATTGTAATAGCCTTATATTATAACGGGCAGCCAATGCCCGTTGTAAAAAGGGCATTGTAATAGGGTATTTTTTGTTGTAGTGTTACTTGTATTTCAGTTGATATTTCACTTTAGTTGGATTTATTGATATAAGAATGTTAATCCTGACTCGAGTGTTTTGTTTTATGCTCGGGTCAGACTGAGTTCCACAATATTTGAAACTCACCTTTGGAGTTTGAGCTTTGCTTGGAGATCCATCTACATCTATTCAGCTTTCAGTAATTCAGTTGACTCCGGTGATATATTCAGATTTTGTTATTGGACTATTTTATTGAGACTTCAATGTATTCGAGATTTCTGCTATATCTTGTTTTAACTCTGTTATATATAGTAGCTTCATAAACTACTATTCATTTATTTCCATTGCTTATTGTTATATTACTCTGTGTCTATGATTCTGCGATTATTTTATCCACTGTATATGCTGAGTTTTGCCAAATATAAATTATCAATATGATATTTTCAGCAATTCAAGTCCGACATGTGCGGATGCGAATAGCACGAAATATCGAGATGTTACAATAATAAGCTAGGAATATTAGATTAGCATCACTTGAGAAACAATCAAAATTCAGGATTAGATCAAGAGGGTGGCTCCCTATATCGAGCCATACTGAGTAATATTGTAACGACTTGGAATTTTGGATATTTGCAATTGGAATACTTAATTGATTTTAAATATTCAGGTGTTGATTTTTAACTTGAACTCCAAATATAACTATTTATTAGGTAATTAAACCCTTGAATTTAATAATTGGGAATTGGGTAAAATATTGAACCTTGAGTTCTAAGCTTGTTAAAAATATTTTAAAGGCTTGGAAAATTTATATTAATAATATTGAAGACAATACAACTTTTAAAATTGAATTTGAAAGCGATCTTTTTAGTTTTAAAATATATCGTTTAAATTGATATTTAAAAATAGCCTTCCGAGGTGCAACCTTGGAATTCGACGAAACAAGTTTTATTGGATCCGTAATATTATATTATTATCGGATTTCAAATTTCATAGCTTTCAGAGTTATCGTTTGGTCGTACGGTTTAAAAACGCGTCGAAATCTATATCGAAATTTAATATAATAACTAGTTCCAAAAGGTTATCTTCTCCATACGATCGAATTGAGACTCGAAACCTTCTTCATTGCATTCAAAATAGAGGTATAATATTATAAACGCATAGCGGCATGCCTCAATAGGTGTTCGCGATTTTAAGCTACGTAAATCGAGTCGTTTGGAATTTAAATAAAAATATTTCTTAGTCAACTTCAGCTGAAATTTCTTCACATCAGCTCTTTCTCCCTGTCCAAATCACGCCTATGCTAACACGCAACTATCTTTTCCTGTTCCCCGTTCTCTTTTTTCAAAATACAAGTAGGCCGACAACTCCTTCCTTAAATCATGCTACCTTCATCGTTAAAATCATTTCTTTCCCTTCAATTCAAATCTCACGAAATCAGTTCATTCAAAAAGATAAAGTAAAAATATAATGGCCGAACCCCTCTTCATCCTTTCCCTCCACAATCGGTAACGAAATCCTCTAAAAAAACGAATCCAATCGGTCAAATCTAAATCCCGACCGTCGATTCTGAGGTGAGCCCGGCGATGGCATCATGGTCGAATTTTAAAGGCGATGGTGAGAAGCGATCGCGTCTCGTGGGTTGGGGGTGTCGAAGGATTGGTGGCAGAGGTGGTGCAATAGGCGGAGTCGCGATTCGAGTAGGGTAGTGCGATGTGGGATTCCTGCATTTCGACTTCGACAACGACGTTCACGAGGAGAGGGTGGGCGAGGTCGGAAGCTCTGGTCTTCTCGAGCGCGGCGTCGTTCTAGAGGCAGTGAGGTATAGCGATTTTGATTTCTAATTTAATTCGAATATATATATATATATATATGTAGGTAAATATACAGTAAGGTATATATATGTAGATTTTTATATATATACAGAAAACAGAAAAAAAATATTTGCAGTAAAGGTAAAATAATTCTATTTTAATCAATATATATATATATATAGGTGAAACGGTAAATATACATATATACCTATTTTCATTTACTAGTTTAACTTTGAAATAATGGAGATTAATTTATTAAATTAACTTATCTAATTATTTTAGTTACGAAGAAATTATTTAAAAGAAAATTAGTTCAAAATTTAATTATTAGTCTAAAATCAAATTATTAGTTTAAATTAAATAAATAAGCAGTAATTAATTGTTCGATCAGTTCAAGTGTTAATGAACCGTGTAATGTTTATACAAGCTCAAAAATCATGAAACAAGCCGAGATGGAAGTGGATTGCAAATAAAATCAAAGGTGAGATTTTCTCACTCATTTGGATTACCTTGTTTAAAATTAAAATGTTAAATTTAAATCATTGGATGTCTGACTCGATTTATAAATTTATAATTATTCCATTGGATGATATTATATATAGTAGTATATATATACATATTGGAGTGATTGACATTCCCGTATTATATAGCGGATAAGACTCCATGCGCCCCGCATAATAGCGGATGACCTTATATACCGTGATAACCCCCTCGAAGTGAGATTGGTATTTATTTGTTGACTAACATCTGTGGATGCATGGAAAAACAGGTTGGAAGGATCCAACTGGACTCCTCAAAAATATTTATTATTTTCATATATGTATATATATATATATTGATATATGACAGGATGGATAAATTGATATGGATCGTGTGAATTGAATTGTTAAATGTTAAATAGCTTGGGAATTGAATTTTGGTATTTTTAAATACCGTAAATGATTAAAGTGAAGGAATTTAAAAGGAAATTGGAAGAAATTATTTATATTAAAAATTGGATTTATTCTAAAGGAAATTTAGTAGAATAAAATATATATTAACTGACTTGGTTATACTTAATCATTTGTAAAATTGGTTTAAGTGAAGATTTGAAATTAAAATATATATATTAAGTGCTTGAAGAGGTATTGAAATCGATAATTAAAATAGGTTGAAATAAAATGAAATTTTATTAAGGGATAAATTATAATATGGATTTATAAATATTATTTTTTTTGAAAATAGAAGAAAGCTCAAAGGAGTCTAAATTTATAAATAGAATTTATAAATAAAAGGGAACGATATCAGTGGATATGTGGCAAAAATAAGTTAATGGTGTGAACTTATATCGGGAGATGGAAATTGTTTTGAAATAGTGGAATATATTTCAAATAAGAGAAATGGTGATTAATTTGGATATAGTCGATGGGATACGAATCAAGAGGAATTTATAAATCGAATTGGTGAATATAGGATTTGCTAAGAATAGACTTTTGTTGAGTACATAGAAATTGTTTAAAAGTAATTTTTATTATATACTATACTGCATTTTTTTAAACTATTATTTGAATTTAGAATGTTCCAAAAGTTAGTTATCATAATACTTAATATTTATTGGAATAACTTCTAATTTTATAATCAGCTTTGTAAATTCAATTATAAAATCCTCTTGAGATGGGAAGCAAAGTTTAATAAAAACGGATAAGACTTTAGGGGAAAGATTATTATAAAGGCATTGTGGAAACTTAAATAAAATCCAAGCATAAGTTAAGTAAACTACAGAAGGTGAAATAAAATTCACAAAGGAAGTAGAAGTGAAAATTGGAATTTTTAAATAAATATAACTGGCTTGAAAATATTAAAGGAAATTGACTAAGTGTAACGACCAGGTATTTTCAACCATTCGCATCCATTATAAGTGTATAGGTAGACACTCATGCCGGAATTGAATTGCTTAAAATACCGCGTTGTAAATAAAATTTGGCAAACCTCAGAATATACAGTAAATAAAAATCACAGATTAAAGACACAAAGTAAATATAATGCAACAGAAGTAAAAGAGATAGTAGTTCATGAAGCTACTATATAAATATATCAGAGTTACATAAGATACAACAGAAGAAATAAAGTACAAAGGGAGTCTCACTACATAGAAGTCTACTAATACAAGAGCTGAAAGGAACAACAGACTGCAAAAGATAAAACTTGACAAGCAGACAATCTCCAGCGATTCCAATCTCCAGAGAATGGAAATCCAAATCTGTGAATAACTCAGGCTGACCCGAGCGTAAATAAAAATATAAACACTCGAGTCAGGACATACATACTTATACAATGTAAATCAACTCAAGTGACTTGTAGTAAAGGTACAAGTAACTTAGAAGATGCTTGGGACCGCCCATCCTCTAAGGATCCGTTAAACTATTTACTATGTAGTAATATACGCTATATACAGTAGTGTCTAATCAGTAAAGTATAATCATATAAAAAATAGCGTTAAGGGGATGGTGAACCTTAACGCGGTCGGATCTTTAAAACCAAAATCGTAGTGGGCTCGATATAAGGAGATGACACGGCACGCGAGGCAATGCCAGGGTGGATACACCGTTTGCACTCCCGGACCGGTGGTGACGCCAAGCCAGCAGCTTCCGCCCACCTCGAACAATACCCCCGAATCAAAATGACGCCACGTATCGAATCACAAAAGTAATAGAATGGTTTCCGATGGAGCATGCTCGATGAAAGGGTGCGACCCTTTGTGTAGCCCGGTATAGCTCCTGTTTTAGTCATTTATGCCAACTCACGGGAGTTGGGTCCACGTAATATACCTCGAGAACGTCGCCACCATCCTACTTCATTCTGTAATCTCCACTGCGTACACAGTTGTTAAAGTGGTTTTCGGTATTAGCCGGCTATAAGACAATATCTGATCCCGGTCTCTTTAACAACCAATCGTTATTATAACCCGTAGTTATAACTTTAAAACAATATTATATACTTCAAAATAAAATATCATTTCGGCCCAAATCTTTATCAAAATAAAGATTAAATCATTTCCAAACCATTTCAATATATCATCATACCATATCTTTCAATTCAAATATGTATCAAAATAAATATCAAGTCATTTCTTACCATTTCAATATAATAAATTATCATATCCTTTCAAAACTTCCTTTCAAATCATTTTAATATATCAAAATATCATATCTTTTCAAAGCTTCATTTCCAAAATATCATATCTTTCAGAACTTCTTTTCAAATCATTTTAATATCAAAATATCATATCTTTCAAAACTCCATTTTTCAAATCATTTAATATCAAAATATCATATCTTTCAAAACTCCATTTTTCAAATCATTTAATATCAAAATATCATATCTTTCAAAACTTCGTTTCAAATCATTTTAATATATCAAAATATCATATCTTTTCGAAACCACATTCAATCATTTTAATATATCAAAATATCATATCTTTCGAAACCACATTCCAATTATTTTAATATATCAAATAGTTATATTTCAAAACAAATTACTTCATTATTAAATCATAAAAATGAAGTTATTACATTTAATAATTAAATTATTAAATTCCAAAAATTTAAACTTTTCAATGTTCATTTATGCACTTAAATTTATTAAAACAATGAAAATTCAAGTTTCGCAGCATTTGGAAAATGCTACAGAAAGTTACATTCAAAACAATTCAATTTAACAAAAGACAGCATTTAAAAATGATGTTAATTAACTTCAAATATTCAATAGAATTTCACAAACACTTATATTTTTATTTAAATCATTTTTAACTTATAAAATCATACATTTTCACATTTATAAGCATCATTTAATTTTCCTTAAATTCATGATTTTATAAAGTTAAGTTTCCTTTCAGAAATCAATATTTATTAATAATTCGCTTATTAAATTTCAACATTCAAATTTAAATTCATTACATTAAATTTCAACTAAACACTTAAGTTTAAAATTTCAAATATAACTTAATTCCATTTTATTTAACTTAACTTAAAATTTCACTTTTAAACCAAATTCATAAATTCCAATTTAAGTTATATTTCCAAATTCAACTCAGTGTTCACTCATTAACATTTTAACTTTATTAAAAAATCATTAATATGTAAAAAATCATTTTACATTAATTTAAATTCAAAATAACATAAATTTATCATATTTCAAAGTTAATATAAATTCCATTAAAAATTAAATCAAAATTTCCAAAATAACTTACATTCAGATTTTCTAACTTTTCCATAATTTATTTAACTTATAGATTTCCAGGAAATCAATAATACTTTACAAAAATTATATTTTTATTTAATTTTAAATAAAAATATTATAATAATTAAATTTCTAAAATATTTTAAATTTTTTAGAAAACCATATTTTAACTACGGGCCTGTATATAATTTTCTACGCTAGGTAAAGTGATACGGGTAATGTATCATTTCAACCCGTAATTTACAAAGTTTTATCATTTCAAACCCGCAGTCCCAAGTAAATAAAATAAGTTGAAAATCGTTCAGGCCTATCAATTCAGCCCATAACGATTTTCTCCTATTCTAAAGTCCGTTCGGGTATGTATCATTTCAACCCATAGCGATTCTAATATAAAAGGGAACTTGCAGTGTGATGAACAGATAAAATAAACAGAATAGCATGAAATAACAGCAACATATAATATAATAGGTGTAATAACAGGTGTGAACATCATATGATAATAATATAAGCAGTCATAACATGATCATATAGTTCTACAGATTCACAGGGTGTCAATTTACTACTTATATAAGTACATAATGTCTGGTGAGAAATACTCACATGTTCAAAGCTGGAGATGGACACCAAAGCACAGATACTGACACAACAAAGGCACGAAACTACAGACAAGACTAGAGAGTGGAGAGCCAAAGCTATATCCCTTGAAAACAATTACACAAACAATACAATGCATACATAAGTTACAACACACATTTATCATCAAACAACATATAATTCAACACCCAAAACCATAAACATTTAAATTGCACTTGCTCTCTACCTTAGGTACTTCAGTTATGCAGTGACTAAGCTCAGCTAACATAGGGAATTGGGTCTGGTTTGGGTGTGCAAAGGGTCGGCCTACGCATGGGTTTGAAGGTGGTTGTGATCTAGGTGCATAACTAGGTGTATAAGGCTAATAATCATCACATCTAGGCTATATTATGGTTCGGCCAGAGGTCATTTGGGCTCGTCCTGATGCTCAGGTGGTGGTGGGTGGTGTGGAAGAGGGTGCAGGTCAGGTCAGAGGTGGTGGTGGTGGATGTTGTGGCGGCAAAAGGTATAGGAAGAAGGAGATGACAATCCTAGACAATGTTTGGTACAGGTGATGGCTAGTGCTAGTTTAGATGGATTTTTGTGATGATCTTCACCATGGCTTGTCTTGGCCTGAGGAGTAGAGGTGTTAGGATGTGTGATGGTCAGAAAAAAGTGGTGGTGGTGGTCGGCCACAGCTTGGAGGAGGGGGAATACAGCTATGAAGGTGGAGAGCATGTGCAAATTCAAGTAGAAAATCAATAAAAGATAAGAAGAAGATAGAATTTTTTACCAAAGCTTCACAAGGAGAATAGACGTGTTTTTTTTTTGAGAGAAAAAGAAATGATTTTCGTGAAAGTGAAAAAAAATGCAGCTGAAATGAGTAGATTACACGGCCAAAACAATTAAGAGAAGAGTAGGGAAAATGAAAGGTCGGGAGATGAAAAGACTTAGGAATTCCAAAAGTTTTAAACCTTTCAAATTCCTTAGATTTGTTTATATAACTTGATATTTCTGGAAATAATAATAATCCCAGATTAAATTTCTAAAATTTATCAAGATATAAAAATATATATAATATTTATTAATTATATAAAGTTAAATTAAGGAAAATGGCTAAAAATAGTAAACTAGTCTAGAAAATTTGAAATTAAATGAAATAAATTTTAGAAAATTCATATGAGCTTGTAATATATTTTTAAACATAAATAATAGTATAAAATAAAAGTACATTCACAAAATAAATATAAAAAAATTAAATTTAAATATAATTTTAATGAAGAAAATAGCAGAAAATAAGAAAACAGCCTTTAAAAAAAGAGAAATCAGCACAGTAAACTTTGGAAAAATTATAACATCACTTTAAAAAATATTAAAAGACAGAATATACTTAAAATAAAATGTTAACACATAAAAAAATTAAATTTGAAGAAAATAGAAAAAGATTTAAAGAAATTGCTTAAAAAATCCAAAACGGTGTCTAGAAATTTCAAATAAATCACCATTGACTTTGAAAAATTGTTTACTTTATTTTAAAATTATTATAATACAAAATTATACATACAATAACATATTGACCCAGATTAAATGAAATATGACAATAAAATATGATTTATACAATTTAAAAATAACAAAATTGCACAATTTTGAAATATACATAACTTTCACAGTTTAACTCCGTTTACAACGAAACGAAAAGAAGTGTTCAAGTTATTACATCTATTTTCATAATAAAAGATAAAATTTAAGATTTTAAATGATTTTAAATTTTAATTTTAAAAGTCAAAGTTTAAATAGTTTGAGTAGAAATTCACTTTTTTAGTAAAATGTCCAATTTATACTATTTTGAACTATAGATCACTTAATAGTCCGCATTTATATTTAAAATGAAGTATTTGAAATTAAAATAGAAATAAAGTCAAATTTAAAATATGTAGGCAAAAATCTAGGGTTGTTACACTAAGGAATTATAAGATTTATAAAATTTGTGTGCAAGAAGTTGGAATGTACAAAATTAAGTTGTAAATGACTTTTGAGAAAAGAAATCGAAAAGAAATGAATATTTTCAAAGTGTTGAAATATGGAATAACATTTCAAGTAAATATTTTGAGATAAATAATTTGGAGAATTATGTAAGGCCTGATGATTGCTTGTGAATGTTATTTGATAGTTAAATAGCCGACTATCAATATTGGCCAATGCGTTGATCGTTTTGAAGAGATCGAGATCGGATTTAATTATTCGAAAACCACTTCGATCCGGTTTGAACATTTGCAAGTGAGGACCGTGAAGATGACGAAGACGGTGATTCGGTTTGTCCAAACTTAGAGCAACTTGTATTGACGAATGCTATCAGACCGTCGTCAGGAGGACGATGACCATTCTAAGTGAATGTGTTCTAAAAAGGTAACGCATAGCCTTTAGCCTCATCTACCGAGAATGGCTAAAACAGGGGAGGTGCAGCAAGACTAAGTGGATAGCATCCAAGTAGGATAAGATTTCCCCTGTCTAGATGTCCTTTTTTATTCGGCTGTGTGGACGGTTGCTGATCCCAACTGCGGGGTGATCTTATTCAGACTATCCAGTAAGGAGTAGCTTTGGTTTTGTGTTGTAGGGGATCGAGAGTGGTCCTCGGTACCCTGATCTAGGCCAGGTACTATGACGGGTGGTACCTCACTAGCCCTGTCATTGTACGGAAACCCAATCTTCAATAGGTGCCTACGGGCTTGTTTGTATACCTATTATGCTGGAATTTAATGAATGTAACAATTTCGGCTATTTGAATACGTATTTGTACTTAGACACTATTACAATATTAAATGGATTTGATAAAAATGTTTTGGTTATCGTAAGGTAAAAAGCCATCATGTTATTTTTGACGTGGTTTTATGAGATACCTTTGTTTTTAAAGGATTTTCAAAAATATAATAATCCAATTGAGTATGTTTTCTCACGCTAGTTTTCCAGATTGACTCAGATGTTGTTTTATTATAAAGCTCGGGTCAGACCGAGTTAAACAGATTCAGGATAGAATGCTATGGAGCTCAAGAGACGGGCAGGAGGACAGAGACGTATTTCCATAGATTTGCATTTTCCGATGTGAAAGTACAAGTTACTGAACTGTCCAGATTTGATGTAGTGATTGCGTACTCTGACAATTGTATGTATATATAACAGTAAAGATTTATTTATATTTAAAAGATGTATTATATATTATATTTTATTCCGCTGCGATTGTGAGACTCTGATGTTGTTTTCTATTTTCTTCTTCTACCTCCACTACTAGAAAATGGTCAAATAACGACGCGGGGAGCGACGGCTTCCGACGGGCCGTCAACGGCCGTCGGAAGCCTCGGAAAATCGCAAAATACAGCAGCTCGGTCGAGCCTTTCTTCCTCATTTTCCAGCCAACTCAAATTAAAAAAAACCCCAAATCACCATTTTCCACCTCCAACCGCTGATTTCATGATTTTTTTCTCCTTCCCCCGCTGTGAATTCAATACCTCTTGCTCTCCAGCTCAGGTATAATCTTTTATTTTTATGAAAAATTCAGTTTTTACCCTAATTCTAGATTTGCATAAATTGACAAATTAGGGCGAATTAGTGATTGCAATTGTTTTCAATAGCGTAATAATGGTTTATAGCATCACATGATATACCTATTTCATCTTTTATCTTGAAATTGTGAAAAACATGTCTAATTTATGGTTGTTCATGTATATGTAAATCGTTGTGTATGCCTTGATTCTACGATTATATATGTGTGTAGTGCTACTATCATTGTATTGTGTTTGTTGGAATAAGATAAAATAAATGAACGAGCTAGGAGTATTATATTGTGCACGTATTGACTTATGAAACAAAAAAATGCATGAGTCTAAATTATAATTGTGTGTATTGAAAAATGACAAAAATGTTAAACCAGCCTCAAGTTGATGTAATACGTCGAATAAATGTGTTAAATTAAAATATATTTTTGTAATTGTGAACAGTTAGTAAAACTGTATTTTTTCATAAAATGCGCACATGTAATTGACAAATGTCACTTAAAGAGTTTTTGGCCTCGTCTGACGAGTGTTGTACATGATCGTTGTATAAATAGTCGTTTTTTTTGAAAAACGACCATTTATATTCATCTGGTACAATGTTTGTTGGATTTGTCCCTGTATTAGACAAGTTATGAACACAGTAAACATTTATATTTTGTATATTACTTCGTCTCAAACGGTTCATAAAATTTCGGCCTAACTTTTCTTATTGAAAGTCTATATAAGTGGATCGTATGATATGTATGTGCAAGTATAAGTAATCAACAGTAAAACTAGATAGACAATAGTAGTAAAGTAAATTAAACTAATCACACCAGGATTTTATACTGGTTCGGACCTCCCGTCCTACGTCCAGTCCCGAAGCTCCTCTTCAGAATTTCCTTTCACTAACTAACCCTCACTTGACCCGGAAGAACATGTTTACAATAGCAGAGTTTCTTTGTCAGAGATGTGTTCTTATAACACTGATGTTGACTGTTGAATACAAGTGCTTCCAATATATTTATCTAGAAAGTGTTGAATGCGTAATCCAGAATATATGGAAGTGTAAGTAGTTGATTGCTTTGAGAACAGATGTAAGTCAGAGTATAGAAATAAATATCATAAGTAAGTATTATTAGTTTTCTTTGCATTGCTGATGCTATTTATACTGATGAAGGGTTATCTTGTATAGTTGTATCCGTTGTAATCTCCCTAAAGTCGCTTCTGATGATGATGAAGAGTTGCGGTAAGAAGAAGCGGACGTGTCCCTTCAAGTGTGACAGTTGAAGTTTGAAATTGCTCTGTTGAATTCAAAATCAGATGTCTGAGAGCATGTTTCAGACGTCTGCCCTTCATATAGATTTTTGTGTATGGTTGTTTTTCAGAC
Source organism: Allium cepa (assembly GCA_030765085.1). Lineage (NCBI taxonomy): Eukaryota > Viridiplantae > Streptophyta > Magnoliopsida > Asparagales > Amaryllidaceae > Allium > Allium cepa. The sequence continues at coordinate 257,291,321 of CM060938.1, read as the reverse complement.
ATCTGAGTTTAATACCAGACGTCTGATTCCTTCTGAAATATAGAACCAGAGAATATCATCAGACGTCTGGTATTTTTTTCAGACGTCTGTTTTATACTGATTTGCAATACAGAGGAATAATCCAGACGTCTGGTAAGTGCATCCAGACGTCTGAAAGTGTGTATTATTGCTTTCTTTGTGTCTGTGCATTTCAATTTCAACTTCTATTGATTTGTTTGCCTTTTGATTCTTGTTTCTATCTCTTTGGTGATGCTACTTCATCAACTTCCTGTAAATATAGATATATACATACATACGATTTCCATTGTACAGTTGTTATCATCGAAACCGTAGAATAGATTTCCTAACAATCTCCCCCTTTTTGATGATGACAACTTATTCCATGTACTTATATATAGACTTGAAATCTCCCCCTGAATATATGCTTATTCATATTGTTTTATGAGAATATTAATATTTCTCCCCCTTTGACATTATCAAAAAGAATTTATAACAATTAAGTCAGTATGTCATAAAAATATTCATTAATAAGAAAAAGTTTACATGCATTGTTCTATTACAGAAGTACACAAAAGCTACATAAGTAAACTTAAATTTATTTCGGAGAGGATTGATTTGGGTCATCTTGTTTTGGTGAAGCTAGTTTTGGATCACCTTCCTTTGGCGAAGCTTGTTTTGTATCATCCTCGTTTTGATCTTCTTTTGTAGAAGTACTAGTTTTTGAAAGAGATATCATAGCTTCCTTCGGAGGTTCATCCTCAAATAATTTAGAGTGCTTTGTAGGAGGGGAAGGAACGGGAGTTGGCCAATCCTCAGAGGGTGGAGTTGGACCACAGACCCGTTGTAATACTTCTTTCAGCACTGACAAAGTAGTTGAAAGGGAATCTTCAACTGTGGCTAGGCGAGCAGCAAATGACACTTCAAGGTTGTCAATTCGCTTAGCCAAGTGTCTTTGATTTTAGGACAGTATGTGTTGATTTCGAAGAGTGAGATCTCGAATACTTTCATTTGGTTTTGTTTCTAGTCGAGTCTCCATAATATCCTCTTGTCCCGGGTAATCAAAAGGTTGAGGAGGAGGAGGAGTTGCTTCTTTTTGTTCTTCTCCTTGAGAAGGAATCATGGGTGGTTGAGAAGGAGGCTCAACACGTCGAGATTGTTGATTGTGCGTCCAATCCTCAAATGTCATGAATTCCGGGGGAATTTCGGGCAAGTGCATCAAGGAGAAAAATTTTGTTGAAGAATATTTGGGTGAAATTTCTTCGAATGTTGATAAATATGATTGAATGTTATTAGTCCGAAGAAGCCGCATAATATAAGTCGGGTAAATAATGGAAGGTCGAGAGCGATTCCAAAATTGCTTAAGCTCATCAAAAATAAATTTTGCCCAATTCACTCTTGTCCGACTAAATATAGCATACAATGCTTTATGCTCCATTTCTGTGATTTGCTCGTGACTACCTAATCGTGGAATAATGGTGTTTATTATCATCCTTGTTAGTAGTCGAGCCTTCGGGGGTAAATACTTGGAAGCAAATTTTGGCATATTATCTTCCCAAATTTGATGTGTAACACTATCCCTAGGCTTAAATCTCATATCGGGAATGTTATACAGGTCTTCCGCGGTGTCAGAGCAACCAAGGGTTCGACCTATTAAGCCAGAGGTTAATCGAATTGTGTTTCCGTAGACACTGGACCAAAGCCAATTTTCTTCATTCTCAGTATTCCAAACTGCGGTGCTATCTAAATTTGCGTAGAATAGGAAGATGGCTAATTGGTCAATTTGAATATCGTTTGTTTGAAAAGAAATCAGGGTTTCTAAACCGGCCGTTTCACATAATTCGTCTAGGTCATACATAGGAAATTTTAATAAATTATAGAAGGGACCTGTGTGAAGTTTCTTTTTTTGAATATCTTCGTACCTTTTTAGAGAATGAGGAGCTCTATTCATCCAACAATCGATTTGATCATCCGAACAAACTTGCAGATGTGAAGATGTCGTTGGTTGATCTTGCTTTCTCTTTTTAGTAGGATTTTTAGTACAAGGCGGCATTGTTGTTAAAAAATGCTGTATGATTTGGACGAGAAAAAAAAATCTATTTGAGAAGATCGTCGGGAAGGAAAAAATGTTTTTGAAATAGATAAAAAATGCCGTTATCTTATCGATTTTATGTGGTAGATTGGGAATCAGACGTCTGAAAAAGGAATAAGACGTCCGGTTTGCCCTAATTTTTGTCCAGTAGTTAAAAAATAGACGTTTGAGATCTTGATTAAGACGTCTGGTTGTTAGTTTACGTATAATATTTTGATGCAGAGAAAAATTTCAGACGTCTGGAATTTTAAGCAGACGTCTGTTTTGGTTTGAGATTGAAACAGAGAACTTATACAGACGTCTGGTTATCATTCCAGACGTATGAAATGACCATAATTTTATTTTTGAGAGGGCAGAGGTATATTTCAGACGTCTGGCATTATTTCAGACGTCTGATATATGCTCATATCAACAGTTTTAGTATAATATCATAGTATCAGACGTCTGGTAGTTGTTGGCCGACGTCTGAAGTTTGTAGATTGTCAAAGAAATGATAGAAATTTTATTTATTGAACGTAAATAATAAATTTCTTTATTGTTATAAAAACACGTATACTTATAGATACATACACCAATTAATATAAATAATTTATTTAGATGGAGACGGAGTTTTAGAATTTCTTGATTCATCATCATTTCATGGTCGAAGTGGAGACCATATATTTCCACGTTCGTGTGTTCGTGGAGAGCCAGAATATCGTCTAGGTGAAGGGTCTGAAGGAGTACGATACGAAGAAGATGGATCCAATGAACTACAAGGTTTTGGAAGTGGTTCATGAACATCTTTCTTGCGTGACGAACAAAACTTCATTGCAACTTGCTCGAGAAAGTTTAACCACCGTGCCGTAACTTTTTGTTCGAAATAAAGTTCCCGTTGAAGATCCATCTGTTGTTTTTGGTAATGACGGATTTCATTGATTTTCTCCTTTATGTTAGGAGACGTAAACAAAGATTTTTTAGCTTTCTTATTATCTGGTGTAAAACCTGTGCGATATGAAGACCACCTATGAGTTGGTTCTTGCTTTGGGGTAGGCGTTGGGAGTTGTTGTGGTGTGTCAACCGCGCTATCCGTCGAGGGTGTTGATACGGAGATGGATATATAGGAATCTGGTGAAGACATTGTTATATATATATATATATATATATATATATATATATTTAAATTAATTGGTTGAATAAAGTTTTTCTATTTGGCTATATTTATTATTTGGAAAGTATGTAAATATAGACAAACTAAAATTTTAAAGGTGCAGAAATAAATAACCTAATTTGTGGTTATTACTTTTCTGAAAACCTTAGAAGTGCAGAAATCAATAATATATCTTGTGGTTAGTATATTGGTAACTAAATGTAGCTTTAAATTTTATTATATATTTAAGGAAAAAGATCATTTAGTGAGCAAATTCCTAAACTTCGTCGAAGCTTAGAAAAAGTTTGTTCATTTAATGGTTTAGTAAAGATGTCGGCTACTTGATTTTCGGTACTAACGTATTCTAATGAAATGGTTCCTTTTTCAACATTGTCTCTTAGAAAATGATGTCGTATATCTATATGTTTGGTTCTTGAGTGATTAATTGGGTTTTTGGACAAATTAATTGCACTTGTGTTATCGCAATAAATTGGAGACTTGATGATAGTTTTACCGAAATCTGTTAGTGTTTGTTGCATGCATATTACTTGAGCACATGCTAGTGCTGCGGAGATGTATTCGGCTTCGCAAGTTGATAAGGAAACGCAATTTTTTTTGCTAAACCAAGAAACTAATGATTGTCCGATAAAATGACAAGTTCCACTAGTGCTTTTACGATCTGTTTTACATCCTCCGAAATCCGCATCACTATATGAGATAAGTTCAAATGAGGATCCTTTAGGGTAGAACAACCCATAATCTTTAGTACTAGAAAGATAACGTAAAATTCGCTTAACTGCTCTTAGATGTGACTTTTTTGGTTTGGCTTGAAATCGAGCACAAAGACATACACTCATCATAATATCAGGTCGACTAGCCGTTAAATAGAGAAGAGAACCAATCATGCTACGATATTTCTTTTCATCAAAACCTTTTCCGTTTTCATCTTTTTCTAAGTGAACAGTGGTACTCATTGGAGTTGGTTTACTTGAGGTTTTATTCATTTCAAAACGATTTAATAAATTATTACAATATTTTTCTTGATGAATAAAAATTCCATTATCAAGTTGTTTTATTTGTAAACCTAAGAAAAAAAATTAATTTTCCCATGTGGGACATTTCAAATTCACTTTTCATAATATTTGAAAATTGGTTGCATAAATTTTCATTAGTTGAGCCAAAAATGATGTCATCGACATAGATTTGCACTACTAAAATATCATTATTTTCTCTTTTAATAAACAAAGTTGTATCAATTTTGCCTATTTGAAAAATTGATGTAATTAAATGATTTTTAAGACATTCATACCAAGCTCGTGGGGCTTGTTTTAATCCATATAAAGCTTTGTGTAATTTAAATACGTGATCGGGATATTTTTCATGAACAAATAGTGGTGGTTGTTCTACATATACATTTTCTTTGATAAACCCATTTAAAAAAGTACTTTTGGCATCCATTTGAAATAGTTTAAAATTATTATATGTTGCAAAAGCGAGTAATGTACGAATGGCCTCCAATCTTGCTACAGGAGCAAAGGTTTCATCGTAATCTATTCCTTCTTCTTGATTGTAGCCTTGAGCAACTAATCGTGCTTTATTTCTAATAATATCTCCGTTTTCATCTGATTTGTTCTTAAATATCCATTTTGTTCCTATTACCGATTGAACTTTAGGTCGTGGTACTAATTCCCATACGTTATTACGTTCGAATTGATTTAATTCTTCTTGCATAGCTATTATCCAAAAATTATCATTTGATGCTTCTTTATAATTTTTTGGTTCAAAGTTTGACACAAATGTTATATGGCTTATATGATTGAGATGATTTCTAGTTACTCTTGTATTAAGGTCTCCAATAATATTATCTATTGGATGATTTTTAAGAATTCTAGGAGGTGATACCAGAGTGTTATTTTCAATATTTATGTCATTGTTAACGTTATTTGTTGGATTTATTAGTGGAATATTTTCTTCTTCATCGTTAGTTTTAAGATTACAAAGATTTTCATCGAACGAAACGTGTAAACTTTCTTCAATGGTATTATTTCTTTTATTAAAAATTCTATATGCTTTACTCCGATCCGAATATCCAATAAAGATACCTTCATCGGCTTTTGGATCAAATTTACCTAAGTTATCTTTTGTATTTAAAATAAAACATTTTGACCCGAAAGTTTTAAAGTATGATACCTTAGGTTTTTTACCAAAAAATATTTCAAAACACGTTTGTTTAGTCATAGGACGTATTGTTACACGATTTAATGCATAACAAGATGTCGCAATAGCTTCAGCCCAAAAGTATTTTGGTAAACCACTACTGTTTAGTAATGTTCGTGCGCATTCTTGTAATGTACAATTTTTTCTTTCTACGACACCATTTTGTTGCGATGCTCGAGGAAAAGAAAAATTGTGAGTTATTCCTTTTTTATTACAAAAATTTGTAAAAAGATCATTTTCAAATTCTCCTCTATGATCACTTTGGATATTTTTAATTTTTAAGTTCATTTGTACTTTAATTCTTTTAGCAAAAATTTTAAACATTCCAAAAGTATCACTTTTATGTTTTAAAAACAAAGTCCATGTACATCTTGAAAAATCATCAACTATTACAAAGACATATTTGTTGTGATTTATAGACCGAATTTGTGTAGGGCCAAATAAATCTAAGTGTAACAGTTCTAATGGTTGTTTTGTAGAAATATTATTCTTAGATTTAAACGAGCTTTTCTTTAGTTTTCCAATTTGACAATCATCACATAAATTTTCTACTTTGAAATTTATTATAGGTAATCCCCTTACTAGTTCATATTTTGATAATTTATTAATACTTTTAAAGTTGATATGACAAAATCGTTTATGCTATAACCATGGATCATCATGTTTGGCGGTTAAGCATAAGTTTGAATTTTTATTTATATTCATGTTTAATACATAAATATTTTTGTTTCTAAATCCTTCAAAAATGAATTGTTTGTTATTATCTAAAATATTACATTTATCTTTTTCAAAATTTATTTGAAAATCTTTATCGCATAATTGACTAATGCTTAGTAAGTTGTGTTTTAGATTTTTTACTAATAAAACATTTGTAATAATAGGAGAATTTGATATACCAGAGTTGATGACTTCTCCAATGCCCATGACGTATCCTTTCGAATTGTCTCCAAATGTTACCGTTCCACTATCAATGTATGATATATTTGATAACATCTTTGAATTTCCAGTCATATGTTTAGAGCAGCCACTATCTAATATCCATTTCTATTTATTTTTTATTTTGGGTACGTGCAAAATAAAAGATGTTTCAATTGGTACCCATATATTATTAGGGTCCTATTTGTTAGGAGAAGGTAGTCATACCCAATATGGTTTGGTACCTTTATAAAGATAATTTTTATTATAGACCACATTCTCTATATAATTATTGATATACTTTTGTCTAATTAAATAATTATTTGTTTTAGGAATCCAAATTTTTATAGTTTTGGTATTAAATGTAGACTTAGGTAAACTTTTAGTTTTTTTATAACTAAGATTTTTTGCAACCTTTTCTTTTTGTTTAGAGAAATTTTTACAACCTATTCCATTTTTGTTGCTTGATGGTTTTGATATTTTTATAAGGTTTTTCAAATCTTGTTTTCCTTTTTTAAATTTTGACACATTATTTGTAATCTTATCTAGCTTTTCTTTTAGTTCTATATTCTCAATTTTAAACAATTCAATATTATTTTTAAGGTTGGTATTTTCTTTCAAAAAATTATCGTTTGCTTTTTTTGTGCTTTGAAGTTCTATAGTGGTAGCCTCATTTATTATCAAATTACTTTTGTATTTTTCTTGAGATAATTCAAGTTCTTCTTCTAGAATGATTTTTTCATCTTTTAACATACCTACTTCACTTTCTAATCTATTTATTTTAACTATATATTCTTTATTCAATTTTTTAACTTGTCTAAATTTATCATCCAATTCCATGCTTAGTTCAAATAATTCGTCATAGCTAAGTTCCGGACATACCTCATCGTTTTGTGCCATAAAACACACATTTGCTTGTTCTTCGTCACTATCGCTATCACTTTCTGATGATGAAGAATCTGAATCATCCCATGTTACTTTGAAAGCTTTCTTCTTCTTGAATTTTTCAAATTTATTCTTCTTTTTATCATTGTTGATTTTTGGGCAATCTTTCTTCATATGTCCGTATTGATCACATTCATAGCATTTGATTTGAGATTGATTTGTCGAGTTGGACTTTCCTTCTTTTTGAAATTTTGTCATCTTTCTAAATTTCTTGAATCTATTATAGTTTTTGGCAATGAATACTATCTCATCTTCATCTAAATCACAGTCATCATTCTTTGTTGCCTGAAATGCTATGTTCTTCTTTTCTGAATTTAGTTCTTTTCGTGCCTGCAAATTTGCTTCATAGGACATCAAATTTCCTATCAACTCTTCAACTTTGAGGATAGAAAGATCATTAGCCTCTTCTATAGCCAATACCTTTGTTTCCCAGTCAGGTGTTAAAGAGTTGAGTATTCGAGAAACTAAATCAAAATCAGTAAACTTAACTCCTAATGCCATAAGATCATGTCGAATAGTTTGAAATCTAGAATACATGTCTACTATAGTTTCATTTTGTTTCATTTTGAAAGATAAGAATTGATTTTGCAAAATTGAAATTTTAGTTTGTTTGACCTACCTTCGTGTGTAATTTGTAAGGTACGCCAAATATCAAATGCAGTGGTGCATAGCATTACACGTGAAAATTCATTTTTGTCTAAAGAGAAAAATAAAACATTCATAGCTTTAGCATTGTTTGATGCTAAGGTTTTTTGTGCATCGGTCCAAGTGTTCATAGCAGTAGTGGGTGCTTCATATTTATCTTGAGTGGCTGACCAAATTTCTAGACCGTTAGCTTCCATAAAAATTCTCATACGTGTTGACCAATATGCATAGTTAGAGCCATTAAAAAGTGGGGGTCGTGCCGTGGATTGTCCTTCTTGAAAAATACTTGCCATATTTAAAGAGATTCAAAAACGTGTTACTGTTCTTTGATCAAACCTTGCTCTGATACCAATTGAAAGTCTATATGAGTGGATCGTATGATATATATGTGCAAGTATAAGTAATCAACAGTAAAACTAGATAGATAATAGTAGTAAAGTAAATTAAACTAATCGCACCAGGATTTTATACTGGTTCGGACCTCCCGTCCTACGTCCAGTCCCCAAGCTCCTCTTCGAAATTTCCTTTCACTAACTAACCCTCACTTGACCCGGAGGAACAGGTTTACAATAGCAGAGTTTCTTTGTCAGAGATGTGTTCTTATAACACTGATGTTGACTATTGAATACAAGTGCTTCCAATATATTTATCTAGAAAGTGTTGAATGCGTAATCCAGAATATATGGAAGTGTAAGTAGTTGATTGCTTTGAGAATAGATGTAACTCAGAGTATAGAAATAAATAGCATAAGTAAGTATTATTAGTTTTCTTTGCATTGCTGATGCTATTTATACTGATGAAGGGTTATCTTGTATAGTTGTATCCGTTGTAATCTCCCTAAAGTCGCTTCTGATGATGATGAAGAGTTGCGGTAAGAAGAAGCAGACGTGTCCCGTCGAGTGTGACAGTTGAAGTTTGAAATTGCTCTGTCGAATTCAAAATCAGACGTCTGAGAGCATGTTTCAGACGTCTGCCCTTCATATATATTTTTGTGTATGGTTGTTTTTCAGACGTCTGAGTTTAATACCAGACGTTTGATTCCTTCTGAAACATAGAACCAGAGAATATCATCAGACGTCTGGTATTTTTATCAGACGTCTGTTTTATACTGATTTGCAATACAGAGGAATAATCCAGATGTCTGGTAAGTGCACCCAGACGTCTAAAAGTGTGTATTTTTGCTTTATTTGTGTCTGTGCATTTCCATTTCAACTTCTATTGATTTGTTTTCCTTTTGATTCTTGTTTCTATCTCTTTGGTGATGCTACTTCATTAACTTCCTGTAAATATAGATATATACATACATACGATTTCCATTGTATAGTTGTTATCATCGAAACCGTAGAATAGATTTCCTAACACTTTTTTGTTTCCTACGTACACACATTTGTGTATAATGCAGGGAACAAAAGGGAAATGCTGCCGAAATTTTGTTGAATCGTTTGAGACGAAGTAATATACGAAATGTAAATTCTTACTGTGTTTTTAATGGGAAGTAGGATGCCAGTCCAATGAAAAAATAATTTTTTATATCGATACGTTAAAAAATAAAATTTGCCCTATTTGAAAATATTTTTAAATTTGTGAAGTTGTTCTTTAAATTCAAATATTATACGACCATGAAAATAATCTTCTTCGAATTTGTATCCTTGAAAATAAATATTAAATTTTGAACTTCTCATTTTGTCAAATAGGAAAAATGATTGATTATTTTGTTGATCGGAGGAGATGGATGTACCAAAGAAAAGGACTGAGGGGCTCAATAAAAGAAGATTTTTATAATGGTATAAACGTGTTTGTTGAATTCATTTTAAGTAATAACGGAAACGATCCAGCAATTCGTTGTCCGTGTAGTAGGTGTAGACATTTGAAGTATTTGTTACCAGATATTGTGAAAGTTCATTTGTGCCAAAACAGTTTCGTACTCGAGTATTATGTTTGGTCGGAATGGAGAAGTTGTAGCAAATACTTTTGTAGAGTCTGAAAGTGTCGTTAACGAAATAGTTACGACGATCCGTATAGGAAATATGGTCAAAGATGCAGCACGATCAATGTTTCCTATGGTTGAAGTTGACGACGACGATGGAAATGTTGAAGAACCAAATATTGAAGCAATTTTTTTTTATGATTTACTAGATGCTGCTAAGAAACCCATTTGGGATGGTTGTAAAAGCGGCACTCAGATGTCGGTAATCGCATAATACATTGCGATGAAGTCAAAATACAACATCACTGAAGCTGGGTTTGCGGCTGTTGTACAAGCTGTAAAAAGACATATGCCGTCCGATAATCTAATGTGTGAAAATCACTACGAAGTTAAAAAACTTATGTCGGCTTTTGGTTTTCCTTATCATAAAATAGATACATGTTTAAAAGGCTGCATGTTGTTTTGGAAAGAAGATGCAAACCTTAGAAATTGTAAAGTTTGTAACCAGGAGAGATACAAACCAAGAAAAAAAAAGGGGAAGGAAGTTCCGTACAAGCGTATGCATTACTTATGCATAACTCCAAGACTTCAAAGATTATATGCATCTTCTGTAACTGCATCTAATAGGAGATGACATAGCGTGAGAACGGAGGAAAAAGGTACGTTGACACATCCCGCCGATGGAGAAGCATGTAAGCATTTCGATTAAACGTATCCAAATTTTGCAGCGGAGAGTCGAAATGTTAGATTAGGATTATGTACGGATGGTTTTTCTCTATTTTCTCAATTTGGTTCTAAATATTCATTCTGGCCCATTATCGTCACACCGTATAATTTACCTACATGGATGTGTATGAAAACGCAATATATGTTTCTTACTGTTGTCGTTCCTGGCCCCGACGATCCGACACAAGGAATCGATGTATATTTATAACCGTTGATTGAGGAGTTAAAAATACTGTGGAACGAAGGAGTAGAAACATACGATGTGTCCAAGAAGAAAAATTTTCATATGTTTTATTCTTTGTTGTGGACTACAAGTGATTTTCCTGCCTATGCAATGCTTTCAGGATGAAGTACAGCCGGTCGTCTAGCATGTCCATATTGCATGGATGAAACACGAACGTTTTCTTTCCCTCATGGTAAGAAAATTTCATGGTTTGACTGTTATTGATATTTTCTCCATGTAAACCATCCCTTCAGAGGAGACAAGAAAAACTTTTTAGCTAATAGAGTAGAAACCAGACAACCACCGACGATATGGTCAAACGAAGACATATATGAACTTGTTAGAAACTATCCAAAGATATATGAAACTGGCGAGCAAACAGAAATTGAAGGCAAATCAGTTGTTCATAACTGGTGCAAACAAACTATTTTTTGGAAGTTGCCGTATCGGAAACATCTTCTGCTTCGTCATAACATAGATGTGATGCACAATGAGAAAAATGTATTTGATAATGTTTTTAACACAATTTTAAATGTGGAAGGGAAGACGAAGGATGATTTGAAATCAAGACGTGATATAAAAGAATTATGCAAACGTCCTGAGCTTCATATGAAACCGAATGACAGTAAAAAACCCAAAGCATGTTACAAATTAGATAATAATAAAGTTAAAGCTGTGTTAAAATGGGTGGAAGGGTCAACATTTCCTGATGGGATATCATCAAATCTTCGTAGATGTGTTGACTTTAAAATGGTAGATTAGGCGGAATGAAAAGTCACGACCGTCACATAATGATGGAAAATTTATTTCCCGTTATGTTCAAAGAACTACTGCCGTTAAAAGTTTGGAAGGTAGTAACGGAGCTTAGTATGTTTTACAAAGAGCTTTATTCGACTACTTTAAAAGTGCAACGTTTATGTAAACTTGAAGTGGACATTCCTATATTGCTTTGCAAATTAGAGAAAATATTTCCGCCAGGTTTTTTTAATGTAATGGAACATTTACCTGTTCATCTCCCATCTGAAGCACAACTTCGAGGTCCTGTCCAACATGGATGGATGTATCCATTTGAGAGATATGTAATATGTTATCACGTAATTTAATTGCATTTGAAAGATGAAGTTAATATAAATTAATTTTGCATAGATATTTGAATCATCTAAAGAAAAAAGTGAGGCAAAAAGCACTAGTTGAAGGTTCGATATGTAAATCTTACATCGAAGAAGAAGCTTTGTTCTTTTTCTCTCACTATTTCAGTGACCATGTGAATATTTTATTTGAAAGTGTTCCTCGTAATGACGAAGGCGACGAACAAGAGTCCTCTCAAGCAATGTTATCTATTTTTAGACAACATGGTCGGCCTTCTGGAAAATGTGTAGAAATATGGTTAGACGATAGAGATCTTCATGTAGCACACACTTATATTTTTCTAAATTGTGCCGAGGTTGCACCATTTGTTAGGTAATCTGAAATAATAATTTGTTTTTTATTCTTTTCTATAATGCATGCACGTGTATAACCTAATGTAATAATTTGTTTATATAAACAGTGTTTATGAACGTGAACATCCGAACGGAGATCTCAGTAAAGAATTTTCCGGTTGGTTTTCAAATTACGTTTATGAGCCGAGAAATTGTGTTGTCAACGAAGGGTTGAAACATCTTGCGATGAGACTAAAAAGAGTGGTCAAGACATATCCAATATATTTCGTCAATGGATATAAATTTAACACCAAAGAATACGGTACAGAAAAACTAACAAATAATACTTGTGTATTTGTTAAAGGTAGTGACAATCCAGAAAATCACTTAAATGATTTTTATGGCGTTCTAACACAAATTTTGCAACTGACATATTTCTCACGACCCGCGGAAGAGGTGTTTCTATTTAGATGCAATTGGTTTAGCAATGTCCCAGGTTCTGGAATTAATGTGCACAAGGATTATAATCTTATCGAAATAAAGCATACATCGCACTATCACAAGTATGATCCTTTTGTACTAGCCAAACAAGCATTACAAGTTTATTACGCTCCTTATCCGTCTCTAAAAGAGATAAAGCAGATTGGTCTGCAGTTTTTAAAACAAAGGCCGGATTCACATTCGATGGGAAGAATATTCTGGACGAACAAGCTTATCAGGCAGATCTTGTGCAAAATAACGAAATAATAATTACAAACGACCATACAAATTTTGGTCCTTTGATCGATGAATCAAATGTTTTGGTAGAAGCGTTTGACAGTGCAGAGGAAAATATCGTAGAAAACGAGACCGAATCTGAATTTGAAGACGATGATGATTGGTATAAATATGAATCTGTTTTTTTTGCAATTGATGTAACTATGTTGAATTCTTGATGTATTATGTAATTGATGTAACTATGAAACCAAATCTGTTTATCATTGTTTACATTTTTTATGTCATTTCCATTTTTCATTTATTTAGCAATTTTTATTAAAAAATGAAATGAAATCTGCTTATCGTCGGAAGAGTACACCCATTTTGAATCAGGTATAACACACTTCCATTTCTATTTCCATTTCAATAATTAATTAAGCAATTTATACCGTTGATGTCATTTTCATATGAAGTATATTTCATTATCATGTTATTATTCTCTTATATAATGATGTGTATATATGTCACAGGTTTATCATAATGTCATATAGAGGTAGGAGCTCTTTCCGATCATCAGGAGGCGATGGCAGTGGCCCATCGCAAGAGCCACAGTGTCCACTAGTTTCGTTAGTCCCTGTAGCAGAGGGGTAAGAATTAAAATTTATTTAGCATCTTATTTTTTTATGATATACGTACGTACTTATCTATATCGTATTTAAAAACAGAGGGTTTGACTTACTTCCCTCGAAGGTCGTGTTGGATGTCTCTAGAGCTTCTTACCGCAGTAGGGTGAGTGCTTGCTGTCCGAAGTGGGATAACATCCCTCCTCACATCATAGAGTGTATATGGCAGGATGACCTAGTATATATATTTTTCTGTTTTCCATTTTTAATTCGTTTTTGTCGTTTCTCCACTGTTTATCATTTAAAGTGTAATCTTTTTTTTTTTACTTTTTATCGTGAAACACAGACTGAGATAGACATCCAGACAGACGATATGATGCTGGCAGGAGGATACTGGATGAAGAAGATGCGCAAGAGCTACATGGACTCGATATCTAAGATTAAGAAATCTGGTAAGAAACCACAGTGGGGGAGAGCATATGGCAAGCTTGGTTGAGATACTGGGAGACGGACGAGGCGAAGGCAAGTATACTAATTTTTTTTTGAATTATTAATTTGACGTGATCGAAAAATAATGTATCAAATTTTGAATGTACAGGCAGAGTCGGATAGAAACTCTGCAAACAGAAATAAGAATCCCGTCACTCATCGCGGAGGGTCGAAATCGTTTCAGCAGTATCGGCAGGAGTTGGTAAATTTACTGAATAATAATTGTAAATAGTTTATGCTATATAATTTTAAATGTATAATAATTGTATGTAAAAATCAACTTCAGGAAGCTGAGACACATGGTCCTGTGGGATATATGGACGTGTTCATCCGTACGCATGCTGTCGAGCATGTAAATCCGGATGGGACTGTTTCGTATACATGGTAGGACGATAAATCCAGCAAAAGCCATGTAAGCATATTTCATTTTATTCAGTATTAGTAATTGTTTTGCTTGTTAAACTATAATGAAATAAGATATGATATTATCAATTTGTTAATGCAGGAGAAGTTTATGAAGCAGCGGCAGAAACTCCTTGCTGATACGGGTCGAGATCAGCCGACGATTGATGAGGATGACGCCATTTTTGAGTCCGTTATGAATCCAGCAGAGAATGGCAGACGATACGGATTTGGCAATCAAGTGGTAAATAATTTATTTTATCTTAAAATACTTCAAATATGATATTTTGACCTTTTCAAAACAATAAACTTGAATTTTATTCATTTTTCCATTATTGCAGGCTAGCCGTCAGAGTAGGGGACGACAGAATAGAGCTCAGAGCGATCTAGCAGATATAGAAGAATTGCGGACTTAAGTGTCCCAGCTGGAGGAGCAGAACCGCCAACAGGTCATGCAGACCACACAGTTGCTAGAGTATATGTAGCAGTTTGGTGGCCGCTTCCCTTTCTCGGTTGGCTCTGCATCCGAAGGAGATTGATTCATTGCTTGCTTGCTTGTTCAGGTATGCTTTTTTATAGTTTTGAATGATTTGATAGACGGTGGAGTTAATTGTTGATTTTTGTATAATTATGTTTGATACACTTGGTTTTGTGGTTGTATGAGGATGTTGATGATTTTATGTATTTATAACATGATATAACACTTATTGTTAGGGTTATTGTCAATGTTGGAATAGTTATGTATATCACGTATTTTATTTTGATGTAATTTTATTTATTTGTGTGTTTGTTTATTGAATATCGTGTAGTTTGGGTTTTGATATTTGGTTGGAATATTATATACTGGATTGTGCAGTATGGATGTAATAGTGTTTGGAAGAGAAATGTGAATGGAAGGATATATTTGCAGCAGAATTTAAAAAAAAACAGCAGATTTCCGACGGATCCCGACAACTTACAGATCAAAATTTCCGACGGCTTCCGACGGCTACTGACAGTCTGTAGGACTTCTTTTCCAACAGCTTCCGACGGATCCCGACAAATGTCGGGATCCGTCGGAAAAGGATACGACACCCTGTCTCGGAGGCCGTCGGAAATACTGCTCCCCGACGCAGTATATTCCGACGGCTTACGACGGCCGCCGACGGTTATTAGCCGTCGGAAATCCTTAATCTCCTTGTAGTGCTCTTTCTTCTTCTTTTATCCCTAGTTATTCGCTTTTCCGTACACTTTGGGTTGAACGAGGAATGATTATTATCAACTCAAAAGTGTATGGAACCGCGGATCGCTACAAATATTTCTCCGACAGTGGAAAATTTTGTAGCTGTAATCTTAAGTATGCAAAGATTGGTGTTTCTAGAAGGCGGATCAGCTTGTCCAGTTGTAACAAAAACTTAACATTTATGTCCTCTTAGCCGAGTGATTGAATCACAGCACTAGCACGGTGGTATGCCTTCATAATAATTTTTAAAAAAAAAATCCTCCAAATAAAATGTGGCTTAGGCTTAATCACAATACATGTAGAACAACACTCAAAAACATACAATTTGCTTACTTGAGCTAGAAGACATAGGCTTATAGTTGCCATAGGTGAGTGACACCGTGAAGAATACAACGAAAGAAATAAATTCTTGCCAGAAACATTTGTCGAGGATTGTTTCAATAGAACTCGCGACTCAGTCAGTTCAAATGATGTCAACAATATCAAATTTAGGGCCTGAAAATCGAAACTGAAATGTATGAAAGTTATGTCAAAATCATAAATTGTTTTCCTAGAAGAGTGATCTAACGGAAAGTTTTGCTATGAGGAAAACCTAAATCATAGTTGATGCGAATTCAAAACCATCTTCACCCTCAAGAATTGTTGAAAATTCACGACAAACACGTTCAGCATCTAAAAGCACACAATCTACATACTATCAAAGAACAACGCCTGTAGAAGCTGAACACAAATGTTGCCTTTAACAAAGTTAAAGATGAACTCTGTTTAACCATAACTGTTATTTTTACAAGTTTTGATTTCAATGCCTGTAAAAAGGAAGTGACTGGAAAGCAAGAATAGATGAAAAAAGAGTTTAACAAATCATACTTTTCAAGCAGCATTTGGTCAGACTGAAAATAGTATAGACTGAAAATAGCATATTAGGTATCTATTAAATAATAGCAAAGCAGAAGATTTTCTAGTCCACTTTTGACTCTAGGAATTTTCACTCTCCTGCTTAATTATCTCTTTAGATATTTTATTTTCAAATTCTTTAATTTATTACTTTACACTTATTTTACTAATTCTCTTTTATTATTTTACATTTTGGTACATGTATCCTAAAGTTTATATAATTATTTACATATAATTTATCAGCTACCTTCTAATATTTTATATTTAAGTCCGCACATTTAGGTTAATTAAATAATCCAAAATTTAAGCTATTTAGATAAATTCATTTAATATTTCTTATAAATACCAAAGAATGACAATTTAAATATGTATAACACTTAAACAACTAAAGCATAATATTATCTTTCATTCAACTATAAAGATATATAAATCACATAAACCAATAATAAAAAATTGTAGTTAATTTATTTTAATGAATTTATCATACATGTCATTGTAAATTCTACTTTAACTTCAAATACCTACTTTTAAAATTACCATAATTATTCACAAAATTTATCTCGCTTTTCTTCTAATATTTTACTTTTCACCTATGTACCCATTAATTATGTGATCTAAATTTACTAATTAGATAAATCCTACTAACTAATATTCGTTAATTCGTTTACTAATTTATAAAAATATCAATACGTACACCATATTCATATTAACAAAATTTAAAAAAATGATTAATGTAAAGATACCTAAGTTATATAACTTAAAGAACTTAAAGTGAATACATAAATAATAATAATAATAAATACTTTTTTCACGTTTCTCTCAATAAATTTATCATGAAATGCATTACAAAATTATATTTTTTTGTACTCTGAATACCTACATTATAAATTTTCTTTAATCATTTATAGCCTCCCTCAATTCCTTTACAATATTTTACATTTAAGGTCATATATTGTAATCAGTTACATAACTTCAAAACTATTTAAATAATTTCACTATGCAATTTTTCACCGATTTGTCAAATAAGTATGATCAATATGAACCATATTCATATTAACAAAAATGACGAAAAAATTCATTCAAATATATAAATACATCAATCGCATAACATAAATTATATTCATAAATAATAATTACAAGTTTAAAGTTTTATTTATTTATATCAATATGTGTATCATGCATTACATTGTAAAACCTTTTTTAACGTCAAAAACCTACATTTTGAATTTGTCCAATTAGTTACAAAACATTTCACAATATCACCTACCATTGTATACTAAACTCGGTATTTTCAAATTAATTATGTGATCTTGAATTTAAATTATTTAAATAAATTCAATTAATAAATTTTTGTTAATTCATCTAATAAATGCTAAGATATAATTGTTTCAATATGTATACCATATTCATATCAGGTGCAAAGGTGATAAAATTAGTTTTTCATTTAAATACAAAGATATATAAGTCACCTAATATAAATAATATGCATAAGCAATATTTCCATATTTAATATATATTCATATATCTATATTTTTTATATTGTATTACATTGAAAAATTCTGTTTTTAGCTTCAAATACGTACATTTTTACAATTATTTCCTAAACCGCCCTCAATTATTATCTATTATTTTATATTTAAATCCATGTATCCAAACTACTTACGAAATCTCAAATTTAAATAATTTCAATGAATAATTAATCTATTCTTCTAATGAATCATAAAAATATATCTCAATTTTAACACATACACGCTCACATTATGGAAAATTGTAAGACTATTTTTTTATTCAACTATAAAGATATATAAATCACATAACATAAATTATGTACATAAACATCATAACAAATTAATTTGTAAATAAGTTATAATTCCTTTATATTAAGAATTTATCATACATTATTTTACAAAATTATGTTTTAGCTTCAATATATCAACATCGAAATTATACAATTTTTTACAAAATTCCTCTCGATTCTTCCTATCGTTTATTTTCAAGCCCATGTATGTAAACTAATTACATAATTTTATATTTGATTTATTTAAACAAATTTCATTAAATAATATTTTTGAGTTCATTTAAAAAATTACTAATATACGTCAGTTTCAACATGTATTTTATATCTATATTAACAAAACTGAATAAATTACTTTATTATTATATATATGTGTGTGCGCACGTGCGCTATACAACATAAATTATACACAAACATAATACAAGTTTTAATTTATAGTTCATTTATTTCACTAAATTTATCATACATTATATAACAAAGTTCTCATTTTAACACTAAATATATAATATTATATTTTACAATATTATCGTGTGCAACGCACGGGCTACACACTAGTATAATAAGATCGCGAAAGTGATGTGCATCTTTGGCTTTGCAGGCATGGACTTGTAAACTTATAACACCAAAAGAACAACCTATCATATTAAGGTACAAGCACAAATTAGTAACTCCTGAAAAAAATGGCTGTGGCTAATTAGACAATGGTTATTTTTATGCTCTGTAAAATATCTTAATTTTCTTTTTAACAGCAAGAATGTAGTATTGACTTGAAATATTATTTCCATTTAAAGACCGATCCATGGCAACCTAATGTCGATTTGTAAATGGTGCCTCTTTGTACTTTCGATCAGCATTAGTTCTTACTGTCGTCATCTTCTGTGTATGGAAAAAAAAATGTAGTAAACATTATCCAGACGATAAGTTGTTTTATCACGGTTTTATCATTCTCCTAGGTATAAATTTTTATGAAATGTACTTGTAGGCTAATAATGATCAAGATGTTATTTTCAAGCTTGTAGGTATTAACTGAAATAGAAAGTGTGCGTAAAGTATGGCATTCAAAGATGTCAAGTTAGTTGTATGGAATTTAAGATTTCCGTTTCGGCCTTGAGGTACATGAGTATATAAAGTTTAATAGGTGAATAGACGCGTATTACATAAACTTGGAGTCAATATCAAGCTTGTGTGGTGACCATCAAAACTAATCAAATGTTAGATAGAAGGAAAATAAATGGGCAATACAAATTTACATTAGTTGAGGTTTTAACAATTACTCCGATACTCATTTAGCAAATACCAACTGCTCGGACTTATAGTACAAATACACATGAAAAGGTTTAGATAAGTTAAATTTTAAAGTTGAAAAAAAAACAAACCTCGTCAGAAGGATCTGATAATGCTTTTAAAAGGGAATCAAAGATATCATCCAAATACGAAATAACCTGTGCTATTATATATTGGTCAGATATAACCGAAGAAGATGGATAATTCATAAAGAGACAACAACACAAAGATATTATTATTGGTAGGAAATAACCCACAATCCCAGATCGTTGATTAATAAGGTTTTAAGATGTAAAACAAAAAAAGGGAAGAAAAAAACAAATATATCATCATTACCCTTGCCTTATTCTCGAATGATTGTGATCAACCACATGATTTTTCTTTTTCCATAATTTTCTATTTTGTGTCATATTTTAATTTTATCTTTTAGATCATTTTTAATATTTTCTTTTCATGTTAATCTAAATCTACCTTCCTGTCTTTTCCTTCTATGTAAATATTATTTTCTCTCTTTACAGGTCTTTGTGTGTATCCATATCATCTAAGTCTACAATGTAACTGAATAAAGATACATGAGAAGAAATTGAATTTTCTGTTGTTTTAGTATATTTAAAAAAAAAAGCCAAAATTTTCTAGCTAGTAACCGACCTCTAAGCGATGCAGGGTCAAAAGTGTTGTTATCCAATGCAATGCTTCAATCCTGGTTGCTTCCCATTCACTAGTTAATTCTCTGCCGAAAGATGTCATTAAGGGCTCCTCAGTCCTATATATGGGGGACAAAAAAAACATTATACTAGAAACACAGTACAGAGGCCCCAATGGTATTATTCTCACATGCATTACGAAACAGCATTACCTAATTTAAACATATTATTTTACATAAAAAGAGCACCTTAACCACTAATTCTAGTTGACCTGTAATTACAAAACTTATTCAAACACTACAAATGGGATACATAGATGATAAAAATGCACCTCCTTGCAATTGAGAGAATTTTCCAATATTGAATCCAACTGAAGGATCTGCACGATGATTACGAAGCTCGTCATTTGTTTCGTGGGCAACCTAGTTAGAAGAAGTTGGCACTCTGTCAACATGCACTTGCCATAAAAGGTTGTGACTAATAACTATAAAAGGAATCATGCATACCACTCTTATTTTCTCTTCACTGTCAGATATGCAAGGTAATATAGCACCTAATATATCTGCATAGTAAGGCGTAAGCTGGTCACGCCCAAGTTTCACAAACTCATTTATCTGTATATTTTAGCAAACATAGTGTTAGCAAATATCCAGTAGAAACGGCAGCAAACCGTTTCAAACAGCGATGCAGAAGTGTAAACAGAAACGTTGATACTGTTCTATACACAATTGCAACAGCAGCAAAGCATTGCAAAACGCATGCAGTGGAATAACAGAAAGACGGTGAGAATAAATCAGATGTACCGATTAGAATGTCCGAGTCCAGCGTAGAACTGTTGGCTTGAAACGAAATTCCTCCTGCTACGGCGCTTTCGGTTGTAGAGCAATCGCTTCTCAAACCTGAAACGGACCTCTCTGCGATGCAGCGCAGCAATAATAGAGAACGACGAACTCAAGAAGGCTGTGAATACTTCAGAACAGTGGAGGAAGAAGAAGAAGAGCGGAAAGAAGAAAGAAAAAAAACTGTTGTATTTTTTCGTTTTCTGTGTGCCTCTATATATATATATACTGGGGAGAAGTGTCTGTTGGCTGTTCAAACGGGTGTGACTGTTGAAAAGGTTGTGACCCTTTAAACCAACAGACCCGCGCGCGTCCGTATTTCAAGTTCAAAAATAAACGGTTCAGCGCAGCGAGCCAGAGTGCAGCCTGGAGGCTCATTCAATCACAAGACCCCAAGAGCCCTAAGGCCCAAGGCCCTTATCTTTGACCTATTAATATATATATATATATATATATATATATATATATATGAGAGCCTTCATGCCTTCAAGCCTTCATGCATGATCCATTCCTTCTCCTCATTTTCTTTTGATATCACTTACCAAGCCTTAGTATATAAGGTGGGATTAGGAAGTGTATTCCCCGATGTGAGATATTGTTTCCCTCACTTATTCATTTCTAACAATCCCCCACATGAATGAGTGGTTTTTTAATTTGTTCTGAAATATTGCAAAACACTGATCATATCGGTGAAAGTAGCACAATGGCCTTGAACTTTTCCTAGTGTTTTATCGTTATAACTTACTGGCGAATCAGTGAACTAGATTGTCTTTGAACTGTAAGCCTTTTGTGTAAGCTGTATAAAGATAACACATGATAAATGTTTGTTATTACTCCTTGGTTCTCTGTTTGTGTTCGTTTTTGCCATCAACACCAGCTTGGTCTCATGAGTGCTTGAAGAATTTGACCTTACTATTCTTCCTGAAGCGGCGTCTTCGCACTCACGTAGGTGATTCTATAAAGAGTATCCCATAATACTCCACTTGATTCTTTATAACACCACAGTATAAACATCATTAAAAGCTAAGCTTATCCTACTCTCCGACGGGTTGTGCACTGACTTATCTTAGGAATGGTTAATGTTTCTTGCAGTGCTATTAAGTTATATCATCAATTTAGTTGTCACTTTGAACCTAGATCTTGAGATCTCCAGTCAGCTAGGTAGGGTTTCTATTGAAGAAAAACTTTTCAGTTTATAGGTCTTAAACCCATTCCCATCGATAAGGTTTGAACTTTCTCTCTAGGCAAGCCTTTAATTAGTGGATCCGCGATGTTATCTTTTGACCTTACATAATCTATAGTGATAACTCCATTAGAGAGAAGTTGCCTTATGGTTTTATGTCTACGATGAATATGCCTAGATTTACCATTATATAGTTTACTATTAGCTCTTCCAATAGCAGATTGACTATCACAATGTACACATATTGGAGGTACTGGTTTTTCCCAATTTGGAATATCTTCCAAAAAACTTCGAAGCCAATCTGCTTCTTCTGCGGCTTTATCCAGAGCAATAAACTCGGATTCCATTGTTGACCTTGCTATGCAAGTTTGTTTTGACGATTTCCATGAAATTGCTCCATTTCTTAATGTAAACACATATCCACTTGTGGATTTTGTGTCTTTTGACCCAGTTATCCAATTTGCATCACTATATCCTTCTATTACAGAAGGATATTTTTCATAATGCAGCATATAGTTTTGTGTATACTTTAGATATCCTAGAACTCTGATTATTGCTTTCCAGTGATGTTTACCAGGATTGCTGGTATATCTGCTAAGTTTGCTTATAGCGTATGCAATATCAGTCCTAGTGCAGTTCATGAAATACATAATATTTCCCAGTATACAAGAGTATTCAAGCTGATATATACCATCACCAGTGTTCTTTACCCAATTTTGGTTCATATCTACGGTGATTTTGCAATAGTTATATTATGCTGCTTGAATCTTTCAAGTATTTTGGCAATGTAATGTGACTGAGATAAAGCATATCCTTATGATGTTTTTATAATTTTACACCCAAGATTGCATCAGCCACTCCTAGGTCTTTCATGTAAAATCTAGAAGATAACATATTCTTTGTAGATTTTATTATGGCCTTATTATTTCCTAGGATTAACAAATCATCAACATAAAGACAAACAATGACATATCCAATATCTGTGTGTTTTATATAAATGCATTTATCTAATTCATTTATTTTGAATCTATTTGATAACATAGTTTCATCAAATTTCTCATGCCATTGTTTTGGTGCTTGTTTAAGGCCATAAAGTGATTTTACTAACTTACACACCTTATTTTCATTTCCTGGGCTTAGAAACCCTTCAGTTTGCTGCATATATATTTCTTCTTCCAGTTCACCATTTAAAAATGCAGTTTTCACATCCATTTGGTGTATTTCCAAATTCAGTATGGATGCTATTGCTATAAGCATCCTAATTGATGTGATTCTAGTTACTGGTGAGTATGTATCAAAGTAATCTAGATCTTCCTTCTGTCTAAATCCTTTTATTACAAGTCTTGCTTTATACTAGTCGATTGAGCCGTCAGCCTTTAGTTTTTTCTTGAATATCCATTTATAACCTAGTGGTTTTGATCCTTTGGGTAGATCCACTAGTTCCATGTATGGTTTTGTAAAATAGATTCTATTTCACTGTTGACGGCCTCCTTCCAGTAAGGAGCATCGAGAGATGACATTGCTTGCTGATAAGTTAGAGGTTCATTTTCTATCATATATGCATAGAAATCCAGTCCAATGGTTTTAGAGGTCTTTTGTCGTTTGCTCCTTCTTGGTTCCTCTATCTCTGATTCAACATTCCTTTCAAACGTGGTTTGATCAATATTATCCTCAGGAGTATCAGTATCTCTTGGTCTCTTTTGAACAATAGTTTCAATCGAGTTTTTAAGAGGAAAAACATGTTCAAAAAATCTGGCATTTCGAGACTCGATAATGGTGTTTTCATGAATGTCATCAATTTCAGATTTGTACA
Source organism: Allium cepa (assembly GCA_030765085.1). NCBI lineage: Eukaryota > Viridiplantae > Streptophyta > Magnoliopsida > Asparagales > Amaryllidaceae > Allium > Allium cepa. The sequence goes on along the minus strand of CM060938.1, from coordinate 257,267,200 downwards.
CCTAAAATCGATATGCACTACTATTATGAGCATATCCAATAAATATGCAATCTATAGTTTTGGGTCCAATTTTGACCTTTTTAGGCTTAGGTATTTCTACCTTTGCTAAGCACCCCCACACTTTTAAGTATTTGTAAGATGGAGGTCTGTTTTTTAGTTCTGCATTACCAGACAATTTCTTCTTAGTAGGTACACATAACAGTACCTTTTTTCGTGAAGTTCCAAAATTCACATAGAATATAATTCTGTACACATAGAATATGCTTTATTAGAATAATTTACAAGTAAACAATAAAACTGTTATACTTTTGACAAAACCGGTGAAATTTCTGGAGTAAAAGTTGTTATAGAAAAGTTTAGTTAAGAGCGATGTAGTCTTACTCATGTGATGGATTTCAAGCGTGTAAATGCATCAGAAGAACATGCTCTTTGAACTAATATTTCCACCATACGACCATATTCAACGGTCTCCAAAAAAGGCAGGTTAATCAGAAAGGTTAAATTAATTTCAAAATTACAAATATCAATTTGTGTTTGAAAATAATTGCCAATGGCATATTCATAAATGTCAAGGCACGAGGCATCATATTTTGCATGTAGTGCCTCAAACGCCTATAACAAGGCATGTTTCAAGAGTACATGCCCGAAGGTTTTCGGTGTAGATGCCCAACACAGAAAGGGCAAATCTTCTGTTTGTTTTGTTCAGTTCTTTTAATTTGATAAAATATGTAGGAACCTTTTAACCTTAATCCATGTAATAGAGGATTATTCAAAGATGCAGGAAAAAAGTGCAAGAGAAGAAATTAAGGTAGTGTTTGCATTGTAGTTCTGTGGATTGTCATCATCTACCATTCTTATCCTACTATGCTTTTATCTGTAAAACAAATAGCAAAAATTTACTTGCACACACTAATTAATATTTTTTCATGAGAGCGTCATGTCTAATATTATTTATTTTGTAACACAAATATTATTATTCTTGTTGTAAGTAACTCTATAGGTCTATTGATCTAATGAATATCCTATTTTAAGCTCTTGATATAACTTTTGTACTTTGAATTTTTACATTCAATAAATGATACTCCGAATCAGTCGGACTTTTTTATATTATTATTATTAAAGCACATATCATTTCGGGTTAATTTGTTTTGATTATGTAGGATGGAGGCAAATAATCTTAGTTCTTAGTGTTACACAAAGAGAGCCTTAACTTAAAAAGGATCATGTCATAAAAAATGTCCTACATTTAGGATCCAAAAGGTATTTGTATGATTGTTAAAAACTATGACATAAATTCGTTCTCCACATTTTGAAGAAGGTGCTTTGGAAAGATCGTGACCAGCTCAGCAATATTTTTGCATCGGTATCGACCTGAGAGCTGTGGATCGGTACCGAACCATGATGATTGTCCATTGGCCTTCATTTTCCCCTTTGATATTGATGGGTGACTCTCGTCTTCCTTTGAAAGTTAGCTTCCTCGATATAATCTTGAATCTAGCAAAAATTCTTGGTTCGATGACTAATTGAACATTTTTAGTTTAGTTGTTTTAAGACTTCAACTTATCGATGGATGTTCGAGTCGTGGGTTGCAAGTGAACCATCCCATATTACATGCTTTGATCAAGAACCATCTTAGTTCCATACAGCTTGATGTAAATGCTTACGATGAGCAACTTCTATGGATCGGTACCATACCATGGTCATGGATCAATACCGATCCAAGACTTTGTCTTGGATGTTGGTTTTTGACTTTTGCATCTAAAGTGATTTGGCATGTAGGAAATTTTCAAATGTGTTTGGTATGCTAATAGCTTTATCTATGTATCTCGCTTGATATTTGAGTTTAGAAGCTATCATTCTGGATTTTTGCTTTGTTGTTTTCCTATTTGATCGATCTGATTCGTCCAAATATGGCTTGGTCATAACGCTGGATAACAATTAAGAATGAAAAATAAAATAATTTAGGTGATAGTCGACAGACCAACTAAGAGCGTCCATTTTATCTCGGTGAAGTCGATTAGGACAACACCAGCTTAGCAAAGCTTTGTATGAAGAATGTAATGAGACTACATGGGATATTGAGTAGTATCATTAGCGATAGAGATCCATTGTTTACTAGTGAGTTTTGAAGAAGTTTGTATAGTGCACTGGGTAGAAGTTGAACTTGAGCACAGTTTACCACCACACATTGATAATCAAACCGAGAGCGTAAACCATGTACTCGAAGATTTGCTTAGAGCATGCGTCTTAGATTCGAAGGATCTTAAGAAGATCATTTACATCTGGTGGAGTTTGCCTATAATAATAGTTACTAGTTGAGTATAGGGATAGCACTATTTGAGGTTGTATTGTAGACCATGTAAGTCACCAATTTGTTGGTTAGACATGGGAGATGGGCTCATCTTAGAACCCAATTTGGTAAGAGAAGCCACTGAGAAGGTAGAGTTAATTCGTGCCGGGATGAAGACATCACAGTCGAAGCAGAAGAGTTATGCCGATAGGCGGAGGAAAGAGTTTGAGTTCGTGGTAGGCAATCATGTATTTGTGAAGGTTCCTCTGATGCCAAGAGTTCTGCACTTCGAGAAGGCAGGGAAGTTGGCACTTAGATTTGTAGGAGCATTTCCAGTGATTGAGTAGATTGGTAAACTTGCTTATCAAGTCGAGTTGCCATGTAGTTTGGAGGGCGTGTCTAATGTCATTCATATATCACATTTAAGGAAGTGTGTACATGAACCAGATTTGGTAGTGAAACTGAAAGCAATAAAGGATTTATCTGTAGAACCAGATTTGATGTATGTGAGATTGGCACAAGGGATAGTAGGTCTTGTTACAAAGGAGTTAAGGAACAAAGTTATTAGACTTGTTCGTCTCCAATGGAGTGACGACAAAGAAGATTGTACTTGGCAGGTAGAGGATAGGAGTAGGAATATCTATTTCGAGTTATTTTAGGCATTTATGTATTTCTAGCAAGGTGCTTTGTTTGTCTATTGTATGGATTAGTAAGGTACTAGTATATTCATATATGATATGATGATGTTTTGGTAGTTGTATTGATACATTTTGAATAATGAATGAAGGTTTACATCAGTAAGGTACTAGTGTAATCTTGTGTTTTGAGTGTACTTATATGATGACGACTTTGCACTTTTAGGGTGTTGGTGTAAATTTTATTTTTTCTTATCGAAATTTCAAGGATGAAATTTTATAAGGAGTGGAGACTATAACACCACATATATTGGAGGGTCCATAATATGGAAAACTAAATTAAATTAATGATAAGAAGTTATCATTAAAGAAATAAATAAGACAGTTTAATTCCAAGAATTGCATAAGGGAGATTTTATTAATTAAGTGTGGGACACATTATAACATTAATTGAATAGACGAAGGATAGTTAGAGAAATTAAGGTTGACATATGAAAATAAATTTAAATTTTGGAGGGAAGGTTTGTGTTAAGGGAGATGTAATTGTGTGACTAGGTTAGAATAAGATATTATCCCAAGCCAAAATTACTAGCCTATTTTCTTTAGCTCTGATCCTTTATTCATTCAATTTTCACTCTCATTTCATTTTATAAAACAAAATCCTTGAAACTTAAGAACTAAGGCCGGCCATATTTTCAACGACGAAGAAGAAGATTTCAAAGCTAGAAGATTAAAGCCTTCAAATTTAAGGAAATGGAAGATTAAAACAAGTTATATTAAACCAAGGTGAATAAAATCTTTCTATAAAACTTATCCTAACCTATTTATCATTCATATGAAAGATTTTGGTGATGTTAAACACATTTGAATAATTAAATATAATTTTGTTATACTTAGAAAATTAAATGAAGTCAATTTGTTTATGTTTTAGTGTAAAACATGATTAAATCATATTTAAATATACAAAAATTTATTATGATGTTTGTAATTATGAAATAAAGATGGGTTTTAAATATCATAATTTTTGGAATTTAATTCGAATTTTTGTGAATTTTTTAATTGGAGAAAATGGATAATTTCGGTTAAAATTAATTATTAAAAATAATAAAATTAATTTTTTAACCTGAAATTTTAAAAGAAGATAAATATGGTAAAATTGATTTTTGGCGAATGTTTTGGATTTTTCCCATCAACTTTTGATTCTATAAGAATTAAATAGCTAAGGAAAAGAGTAATTAATTAATGATAACTAATTAGATAAGAGAGGATGAAATTCACTCATTTCTAAAATCTAAACTACAAAGAAGAATATTAACCAATGAAAATCCGACACTAAATGGGATTTCATGTAAAGTTAACACTAAAATAGTAAAGAATTATATATCAATATAATTACACATGTGCCATCGAACTAAACGAAGCCTTCGTAAAATACTCACTAAGGCCTAGAATAACACATGATGACCCCAAATGGATTTATACGCGATGGAAATTGAAGCCATCTACCTACGAAGGCTAAGTATAGGATGTTAGAACATATATATGGCGTTCTGATGATAATAACCTCACAACAATACTACCAAAATGTTTATTAAGTTATTTTAGGTCAAACTATGATGGAAAAGGTGAAAAATAAATTGGCTAAAATATGTGAAGCTGAGACTCAAACCCAGGTGGGCTATGAGATGAGTGCATGCTTTTACCACTGAACTAAGCAAGTTTTTGAAAATTATGCTTATTCAATTGACTAAACCAGCCTAAGTTGGCAAATTATAAAAAAATAGCCAACTGAATCAAGCCCGAAGTTTTGAACCAAAATTGGCCACTTTCAGTCGACTAAATTTGATTCTCAGTCGAGCGTGCTAGTACAAAAATGGCTATTTTTTTGAATTGGTGCCTTCATGTCTCTTCACTCTAGAGGTTGCATCTCTTCGCTTCTGCAACCACTTCTCTTCATCAATGGCGAATTTAGAAGGTGCACCCCTACATTAGCATCCCTACAACAACTATATAATCCCCTAGCCATTCCTGAATCGATATACAATGAAACAAAACTCTATGCTTTGAATTCTAAGCCTCGGACTATCAATTCCTAAGTAATACTCCAAATTCCACGAAATTCATACGATTCCGAGATTTCGACTTGTGTGCTTCATCTTCACATCCTATATTCTAGTCGAATAAACTTCTTAACCTCTACACCTCTACTCAATGTAGTTTGGTCTGGTTCTATGAGTAGTACATCAAAGTGACATTTCGTATGTTAAGATATGCTGTTTCAGAAAGTAACATTTGTTATACTACTTGTAACTGCTGTTGAAGTCTTGTTTAGTTGTTCCGGTGGAGTCTGTAAACATGTTCCTTAGGATGAAGTGAGGGTGCTGATAGTGAAATTCCTAAAAGGTGCTTAGAGACTGGACGTAGAAGAGGTGCTCCAAACCAGTATAAAATCGACTTTGTTATCTACTATTTTATTTTCATTGCATTTACATTGCTTACAACCGTTGGCCATCTTTGATCAAGTGCATAGCGATTAACAAGTAGCACCATAGCCTGGAATTCTATCGATTGTCACAACATCATAGAATAATGGCTAAAAAGAGAAGATCTAGTCAGAGTTCAAAGACAGTCGAGAAAAAGCAAATTTCTAGAATTAAGCAACAATCAACATAATCAAGGTACATGAGTTGTATGGCTAATCTCAGATCAAAATCGATACGCTTAGATTCTTAATATATAACCATCTTTTATGAATGCATGAGAAGTTACTAAAAGATTTTAAAACATCACAAAAGGTCAATTCTATTGCTTTAGCTAAGTTGAATGACTGTGAGCGTAAAATTAGCATTTTAACAGAAGAAAACAATTTTTTAGTAAAACAAACCGATGTTTTTGAAAATTCACTGGAAGAACTTGTTTTGCAAAAAAAAAATTCTATTGTAAGAAAATGGGCACTTAAATAATAAAAATCAGTTATTTTTAAAGGAAATTGAAGTTTTGCAAAATAAAAATATATTTTTGAATTTTTTTTTAAATGATTCTAATTCTAAATTTTTGCCTCTTGAAAAAGAGAATAGGACTTTAAATGATAAGAATCTATAATTAATTAAAGAATGTGATTTTTTTAAAATAATAATATTTATTTGCAAAAATAAATTTGTGATTCCAAAGCTTTTTTGATAAATTAAATGAAAAAATCACAAATTTTAATAGAAAAAAGGATGATTTGTCTTCCTTAACTACTAATAGCAAAGCTCACAATAATAGAACTTGTTTAAACTATAAACAAGATAATCGTAGAAAAAGTACTAGATATGCATTCATGTATACACATTTTAATGCTAGTACTAAAACTAGAGATGATTCTAAAATTAATCCATGTCATTGCAGTATTATGCTTAAAAATAGGAAAAAAATCTTTTGAACACTAAATCAATGACAATTAATGTTAATATATGGATTTCTACCAATCTAACTGATTATAATAGACAATCATACATTAGAAATTATTACAATACTGTGATTAATAGTGAAAAATATATTTTTAAGAGATCAACCACATCCAACTGGATATGGTTTTCTAAGTTGTAAACCTTATATCTATTGTAAAATGAGTATCATTTCACTTACATTTGACATATCTATTGGATACTCATCACTTTACAATAATGTTAAAAAAATTATTATTTATGACTTCTCTATGATATTCTCCATTTTTTTCATTTTCTCAAACTTTTTGTTAATTATAAATAGGGAGCAATAGTCAGCATATCGATAAAGGGAGTACATAGTTACACGTTAAAGAGAAACATTATATTTAGGGGGAATTTTCTATCATATAGTGCGCCAATGCTATTATCCCTTTTTGGTTATGACAAAGGGGGAGAAGAACGCATGCTTTAAATATTTTATATTAGCATTTATATAAAGTTGATGGGAATAAACTTATTATGCATGATATATATTTATGGGGAGCTATTATTTTATATTATAAAATTGTGTGGTTGTCATCGTCAAAAAGGATGAGATTGTTATAACCATATATATGGTGTTTTGATCATAAGAACCATATATATGATGCAACAATGCTACTATTATGTTTATTAAGTTATTTCAGGTCAAAACAATGATGGAAAAGGTGAAAAATAAATTGGATAAAAATATGTGAAGCTGGGACTCAAACCTAGGTGGGTTGAGAGATGAGTGCATGCTTTTACCATTGAACTAAGCAAGTTTTTAGAAAGTATGCTTGTCCAGTCGACTGAAATCCTTACTCAGTTTACTTAACGAGCCTAAGTCGATTAACTTATAAAAAACAGCCGTTTGAATCAAGCCCGAAGTTCTAGACCAAAATTGGCCACTTTCAGTCGACTGAATTTGATCCTTAGTCGACTGAACTAGTACAAATATGGCTATTTTTTTGAATTGGTGTCTTCGTGTCACTTCGCTTTAGAGGTTGCATCTCTTCTCTCCTACAACCACTTCTCTCCATCAATGGCGAATTTGGAAGGTTGCACCCCTACATTAGCATCCTTACAACAACTTTATAATCCCCTAACCGTTCCCGAATCAATAGACATTGAAAAAAAACTCTATGGTTTGAATTCTAGGCCTCAAACTCTCAATTCCTAAGTAATACTCCGAATTCCACGAAATTCTTGTGATTCAAAGATTTTGACTTGCGTGCTTCATCTCCACATCTCATATTCTAGTCGAATAAACTCCTTAGCCTCTACACCACTCAATATAGTTTGGTCTGGTTATAGGAGTGATTGTATATCAAAGTGACATTCTGTATATTAAGATACGCTGTGTCAGAAAGTAACATTTGTTACACTACTTGTAACTGCTGTTGAAGTCCTGTTTGGTTGTTCAGGCGGAGTCTGTAAACCTGTCCGGATGAAGTGATAGTGTTGATAGTAAAATTCCTAAGAGATGCTTAGGGACTGGATGTATGAAAGGTGCTCCGAACCAGTATAAGACCGACTGTATTATCTACTATTTTATTTCCGTTGTATTTACATTGCTTACAACTATTGGCCATCTTCGATCATGTGCATAGCGATTAACATAGGATTTAGCACGCGATACTCAAATAGAATTAGCATGCGATTGTTGTGAGTAAGATAGCTCATGAGGGCTTTGGAAAGGAAAGCTCATGATTGTTTTAGGAAGAATAACATGTGATGACTGCTATGAAGATTAAGTGTGATGGCTACAATGAGATAACATACGAGGGGTAAGTGTGTAATAAGGCGTGATGGCTGCAAGTGTGATAATACACGATGGCTTTGGTGGATTGCTTGCGATAGCTTGGTTGGAAATAACTTGACTATGGGGAACATATCCCATGAACTTTATTAAGGAGCATTGCATAATCACTTTGGAAGTTATTGTTCCATGATGGCTATGGGATAGCCAAACATAGGATAACCTAACCTAACGTTCGAAAGCTAAGGGATGGCTAATTTGCGACAACTAATCATAACTCATGAAAGTATGGGATGCTATATTTTCTAAGTAAAAAAGGAAATGCTTAGGGCACTTTGGAAGATAATTTCCAAGTATTACCGAATAATTTCATAGGGATGAAATAAAAGAATGGTTTTATAAGTTAAAATTGTGTTAACTTATTTTGAAATGGAAGAAAGCTTAGAGAAGCTAATAAATGATGGGTATCATTTACATAAAAGATGAAGATGTTTTATCGTAATGTGTAGGGTACACAATAAATGAATGAATGAAATGGGTTGAACTATGATCGTAAAGATATATCAGCTTATGGAGTTATTGAATGGTAGGGTGCCTTGACTGTTAGGCTAAAGTGTAATGGTATATGGCAGGGTTCCATGATATATAGGGTTCAATCCTAAAAGGTTTATAAACTCTAAAGGGGATTTAAGGAAGAGTGTTATGATATATAAGGTTCAATCCTAAAAGATTTATAAACTCTAAAGTGGAGTCAAGGTAGGGTGCTATGGAACGGTGCCAAAATATTAGGGTAGTGTTACAATAGAATGAATAAATCGGCAACGTAAATAGTAGCAGTTTAAGAATTAAGAGGGGCTATTGAGCTTAGTGAGGAGGCTTACTAGAATGTATTTAGGGTGTTTATATGCAACCTCCTAGGAGAGGCCAGGGGACTCTAGTTAGGGTGGTTGGGGAAATGAGTCATCATTTTACTCGGTGATGGTCAAGATAAAATGAGCGGTGAAAGGTAAACCTAGGGAGGTAATCACTAAATATGTTAATGCTAACTTAACGATGGAAGCCTAATGCAAGAGATTAGGTGATGAATGAATGAATGATGAATGATTGTATGACATGGTTCATTATCAATGGTAAGTATAAGGTATACTTAATTTGAATTGATATATGACATTGTTCATAACTAGCTAACAAGTGTAGGGTACACTTCTTGAATGGATATGGACATGAATGCTTTTTATGTAATATTCGTTTACATGATGTGATATACAATGTTATGATGATAAAGTGAGGGGAAAACTCATTCCGCATTGGTAGCATAGTCTCATCATAGATGACTCGGGTAATGGTATATTACTCATACCAGGCTTTAGGTCTAATCAATGTTTTTATTATATCTCATAAAATCATGGGTACTCACTCAAGTAGATTGAGTTGATGAATTAGACAGATACCTTTTGAAGGACGAATAAAGATTTTGAAGAAGAAGTAGGAGGCTTGCGGTTATAATAAAAGTATTTTTTAAATTCTGCTGTGTAAAATCAGAATTTATAAATAGTCATGTGTTGCATTGGCATCTTCATATGTTGTATCCGGCACTACTCTATTTATGTTTTATTTATATTTACCCCTGTATGGGAAATAATTTGGGTTAAAATGATATAATAATGTTATTCAATTAATGAAATGAAAAAGCTATTTAGCTGCTCCGTTTACTTATATTGTGCAAAATAATACTAAACTCACTTTGTCATTGGGAAATGATATCAATGATGGTTGTAGTATCATCGACATCTATTCTTGAGTCTTGAACTGGAGGATATTACAATTATCATTTTGTTTGCTTCACCTTTTCCTGCCCAAATCCACAACCTTGAATTTCTTTTGTACTCCTATTAACTTATCTCCAGCCCAACCCTTAACTACTCTAAGAGCTCTGCCCTTATGGTGGGGAAGTTAGAACATCTTGGACCCCTCCATTGCTAATACCCTGAACTAGAAGCAAGGTCACTTTCCCATTTCTTACCTTGGCATCACTATTCACCCCCATCAAGCTCCCAAAGGATGAGTGGTATCATTTGTTATCAAAATTTCCAACCGCCTCGCTACTGAGACCTCGTGTCTCTCAAGGGCTAGCAGCACTATACCAAACAGTCTATTTTGTAACACTTTTCCGTTTTCAATTTGTAATGGTTAAAACCATTACCAATTTTTGACAGTTATTTCCGTTACTAACATTGTTCACAGTTATTACCGTTACCAATTTTGGTAGTTTCATAAATACTTAAATGCAATATGGATAGAATTGTAATTTTATCTTCTATCATTACATAACCTATTTCTAACAAATAACAACGTTCTTCCTCTTTCGTTCATTTTAGGTTATAGCCAATTTGTTCTACTACCGTATTCGTTGTCTACCACCTTCAGGCCCGGCCCAAGGCATAGTCGAGAGAGACATTCGACTAGGGCATCGACACGGAAGGGGGCAACAAAAAAAATAAAAATAAAAAAATAAACGGAAATTGCATTTCGATCAACGCTCTGTTCTTATTTTCCATATCTCGCCACCGAACCGTAAGATCCGCAACCAGCAGCGCTGCCGCCTCTAGCCTGTCGTCGCTTGAACACTGCTGCATTCTACCTTTTCACTGTCTCACATCATGCTACCCCCAGCATACTCCAGGCCCTCAAATAGAAGGTCGACCTCAATTTCTTCAATTTCTCAACTCAATCTGCTCAGCTGCTGCTAATAAATCGTGTATGAGGTACTGAATCACTGGTTCTTTCTTTTCTTTTTTTATATTGGTTGACAAATAAATTAGTGGTAAACAAGTTTACTGCATTTTGTTTAGTATATACAAAATTTACTGTTTCTTATTCAAAAGAGGCAACAATAAACAAAAAAAATTATCGTCCGATTAGGGCATCAAAGATCATTGGGCCGGTCCTGACCACCTCCTCCCGTCTTCCACCGCTTCCATGTCTACCACCGCCTTTGCCTTTTGTTCTCCCAATTTGATGAAGACGGAGGAGGATTAGGGTTGCGTTCCATTTTGGCAATCGACTGCAAACAAATTTTCAACATCAAATCAGGTAATCACTTCAATTTTAATTTATCTTTTGAAATCAAATAATCACTTCAATTTTAATTTATTTTTTGCATTAGGATTCGAAATTTGAATTTGTCTCGTTAAATCCCTTTTCCTAGCTTAAGCCGTGCCCGTCCAAACTTACATTTTTAAATACATAGGTCCTGGATTGAATCACATGAATCTTAGTAGATAGAAGTAAGATAAAGACAATAATTTCACTCAACATGTTTTTCCACATTATAGATTAGATTAACATTAAATGCCATTTTCCACAGAGAATACGGTATATTAAAATCAAATGTCATTTTACATAAAAAAAATTGTTACTACTCATTTTCCTAACCATTATACTAACTGCTTTTATTGTCTAGTTCTGCCCCTGCTCCATATTGTTTCTTTTCTTGGTTTTGTTTGTTAAACATTACATTGGTACTTTATTTGTTATGCATAAATTATATTTGGTTAGTTGATTGAAAAATATCATAAACTTAGTTGACCAAGTATATATAAAAGGTTTGAATTTTAGTGAAGGGGACAATTTCTTTAGATATATTTAGATTTAATTCGTATTTATGGGTAAGACCAACTTCCACTCCAATTTTAGGCAGATAATGTATTTATCGATACTTTGTTTTATTTTCAAAAAGGAAGCTAGCACTTGTATTGGTTGTAAGGGTGAAGTGGAGAGTGATGCACTGTGCTTATGTTCTGTGGGACATCTAACAATAATAAGCGGGCAGCCAGAGGATTCAACATTTCGACTACTTTATGGTAACAGTGCTGCTGTTTATGTTTGCACAACCTACTCTGATTTAATTTGAATGGCACTAAGTTGCAGTGTTACCACCACATACCTTTAAAATCTAAACCGACACATTCGTAACAGGAACCGTCACCGGCCCACTGAGTCCTTATAAAAAACACAAACACCTAAGCACTACATTATATTTGCGAATGCACTAGATATAAACTAAATTCACATCTATGCCCCAGTTAATTTTTTTTACCACATATGCGACTTCACATTTTATGACAGAGTTATACTGTTAGTTGGTGTGATATTATCCACTACAATATGTTCTTAAAAAATACGAGTTACCCTATTTTCACCTCCGTCTGTCCGATTATTTAATTTTCACGCCTTGGTTGTTACAATAATCACGTAGCAATATGCTCGACTGAGTTTACTGTTGTATACATACTCGCATGACTATCAGCATATTTCTCAATTGTGATGCTTACTGATTACATTGAAACTAATATATGCGACTATCAGAGTACTGTTTAGTGTTCATTAAACTTAGAATTCGACCAAAATATAATTGGAGCAATGATGATTGGAACTCACGATTACACTGCAGGAAACTTTTACTTAAAAATGACACTACTTTCTATAACTTAATCTGTGCTTTTCAAACCATTCACAGCTATTGTGCGCAGCGATGAAGCCAAGATTTTCGTTTGCGTTGGGCAAAATTATGTGAGTGATCAGGTATTTGAGTGAAATTTTAATAGATTAGAAAGTTAACACATAATTTTAACTGAACAGCAATAAATAATCTAATTATAGCATAAATAACTAGTAATAGCAAATTTATATTTTAGTTAACAAGTGGTATCAAGAGTGAGATTAAGTTTGACACCGGATTATTAATTCACTATTAACAAATAAAAACATTAAACAAATATTTACGGATAGAGATTGGATTTTTTTAGTTTTCTATTTTATATGTTAATTTCTTTCTAAATCTGTAGTTTTTCACAATATATATGCATCGTACGCATTTTTATATGGACGAAAACCCTAAACTGAAAACGGCAAACCAACCATACATAAACTTCTTTGCTTTCAATCTATTACGATGCTTGATGCGACCAATGAGGAAAGAGAAAGAAGACGAGAAAAGATCTTATCAATCACGTAACCCTTATTTTTATGACTTGTATAATGATAATTAGATGAAAAGAATACGCTTATAATAGTGTGTTCGAAAAGAAAAAATTTCCCTTCATTTACAATGTAAAAGACTTCAAAGAGTTTGCTGATGCACTTGAGCATGTTACAAATAAAGAAGTGGCGGTTGTAGTTGCATCTTCAGATGATGCAAAAGCAGAAAATGAACTAAAAACTATCTTGTTCAACATAAAAAAATATTATGAATTTTTAAAAATGAATAGGCTATGCATAGTTTGAAGAATTGAGCCTGGCCAAGATCTTGGAAACTGAACCTGGCTCAATTTCGTAAAACTGAGTAATTGTTAGTGAGTGAAGATGGTTTTTAAAACTTAAAACCGATTTTCATTTTTTTTTTTTTTTTTGAATATTTAAAGTTTAAAATATAAATAATGAAATCTTTGATTGATCCTTTTAACTTGATCTTTGTTTGGATAATGAATGTTATTTATTTTTCTTTTTTTTAAAGATATTTTTGTATATCCAACCATTTTACCGTTATACTTCATATAAATGAAATTGTAATTGATTTTTTGACACAGCTTAATGTCACACCATCAAGTTGGGTACCTTTTATTATCAATAGCTTATGCAAAACTATTGGATCACTCTATTGATGAGGTATCTATTTATTCATTGATTCAAATTAAATACTTAATTGTGTATTTAACATGCAGTTCAATTGTTTGGCTTATGTTCAAGGTTTTTACTACTTGGCTTATGACAATGGCATAATAGTTTATGCTACTTGGCTTCTATTCAAGATGTGGTAAGTTTCTAACTATTATTCTTTATTTATGTTTTCCTTTTCTATTATTGGCGTATATGCTGGTATATTTGTATAATGTTATAATATACCAAAATATAAATACATTGAATAGTTTATATGTTTAATTATCTCAAAATATCTATGTAATTCATTATACTACACTAAGAGAAAGTTTCAGTAGATTACATTTATATATGTATATTTTAGAAGAATTATAGTCTACGAATTTGCAATAGAAGTTGTAAAAATGACTGATATCCAAATTTATATGATAATATATTCGAAAATAAGTACAAATATTTATTGCTATTTTAAATTCTTTTCTTTCATATTGAACGGTTTTGTTTATGCAACTGTTAATTTCTTTTACTATATGTCAACAAATTCGAAACCTTTGGATCAATCTTTTATTCTATGTTAATTTCTTACATGTACAAAAGATTTCCTTTCTACGGTTTATCTTATTTTGAATTCATAATAAATGCTTTTACAACCACAATTACGGTTTTAATTATCCACATGGTAGTAATTCCAAATTATATTTCATTGAATCATCATAAAGAGATTAATATGGGAGAATAGTTTTGGTTAAGGGAATTGAAAAAAAAAAGTAATTTTTCAATTAGAAAATTTTATAATGAAACTCTTGGAAGATGGGAGCTGTTTAGGGTGACATAAGCATTGATTTTTCATGTGATCCAGATATTGCATCTAAGCTTGTAAGATTGATAATTGTATTGGGTGATTTTTTTCCCATAATGAACGCTACATTTTATGTGTACTTATTTGTGTGTTTTCTGTATTGATAACAACCATTCATGTAAAAGTTTTAATTGATAGTCCTCGTTTGATTTTATATATGCACTAACTTTGCAAGTTATGCATATAGGATGACATGAAACAGCTGAACATCTATTTTAGAGATTTGTCTGTCAAGTTGTTGAACTGCTTTAATTTTTCCAAATTATAGAGCATGTCTTCTTCAAGTTCCACTCCTCAAAATAGTAAACCATGTTCAACACTCTTTGTTGCTAATCTGGGTCCTTCCTGACAGAGCTTCTTGAACTATTTTCAAGGTACTAGATCAACACATTCATGCACTCCTTGATAAAAATATGCTTATATGTAAAATGAATAAATAAACACTTTTTTACTATATATATAATTTTTGGATGATATATTTGATTGTTGTAGTTATTTGGAAATTATTGGGGGATGACTATATGTAAACAATTTTCTGAGACTTGAGATCTTCTCTGTTAAGTCTTAACTGATTGCTTTAATATTATCCATGATAACCAAATTAAATTAATACAGGCAACTCTGAGTTTTCCATCGTGCGACTCGAACCAGCTGCATCCAAGTGCATTGGTATTTACGAGAGTGACCCGAAGCGCGCCCTGAGTTTCCACATGCCCGACTTAAAGCAAGGCCGTCGTCAGGCGTGAAGTTGCACTCCGACCTCGATGTGCTCTTCACCTAAACTTGAATGAATACCGTGATTTGTTTTTTATATTCTCCAACAAGCATCAATAATATTGCAATGACACAAATGGTAAAACCTTAATTTCTTTTGATCTACAGATGCCCAGGGTTTACAAATTTGAAGATGCAAAAGAAAGCAGGGCTACCTATTGCCTTTGTGAACTTTGAGGTACTATTCTATGCAAAAGAAAAAATTATGGACCACATGTATTAAAACAACAAACCAAGGAACAACTTCAAACAAATGAATCCTAGAGTTTCACCTTATTGTTTCGATTTTGGATACTGCAGTTAGTTTCATATCAATAAATTTAAACAACTCGATAATGTATGTATTGTACAGAACTGTACTCATGGTTATAAAATACATCTCACCACCCAAAATCCTCCAATTGCACGTGAAGCATTGGCTTCACAGATGCGGATAGAGATCTCCAGGCCCAGGTTGTGCATTCAGGTGTGTACGCTTGTGCACTTATTTGTACTTACAAGGCCCACTAGCTGCCTTATTCACTTGGCCATATTAGTACGCAAGTTGTCTTCTTCATTACCTTTGTCATAGTCTAATTGCCATCCCTCCGCCTCAGCTGCAGTTTGACTAGCTGTCAGGCACATTCAGTTATGTGCATCAATTAGTACGCAATCCAACTTAAGTATACAATGTTTGTAGAGGCAAAGAGCAAAAATTCCAGTGATTTTACTGTCAAAAAATTATCTTCAAATAGTAGAAAAAAACGACGTAGAAATTAGTTGAGCCAGTTATTAAATGGTTAAGTATATAACATACTGTTGTAGGATAAAAAGCTGACAGTAGTAGACAATAAAGTGAATGTCACTGTCTCATATTTCAACTACATTGACTACTATTTTATAAACCTTATCAATGTCTATTTATTATGATTTTTTTCATGATTTTCTCAAATCAACAAATCTACTTAGATTTCAAGTTGAAAATTCAAATATCTGCCTTGATGTGGAAATTGTTTAACTCTTTCATTATAGGTTTCTTGGCCTTAAGCTAGATCATTAAGTTCCTGCTAAAGGACTAAATATAGAAAATACATATGGTTTCATGTTGTTTATCCTTTTTTATTTGCTCTGAGTGTGTTTTCATCATTTTTAATGCCAATGCCACTTCAAACTTCTTCAACAGGCCAATTCAGTTCTTGTAGTTGATGACAAATGATTCTTTGTTGGTCGCATATCTAAAAGGTAAATTTAATATGTTTGAAACATAGCTTCTTTTTCATAGCATCTCTTTTCTATTACTGGGTAAACGAATGCTAAGATTATTATCTACAGTGACATTGTTGCTTTGGTGAAGAAATTTTTTTGTACTCATATACATCTTAACCAAATGACTACCATCAGGTGAGCTATTCTTCCTTGCTAATACTTTTGTGTTGTTAACGCTTTTTTTTTTCTTACTTTCAAGTGTTTAGAGTGTGTTAGAAAATTTGTTTTTCATATATTGGAATGATATTCATGTAAGCATTGTACCATTTAAATTTAGACCCTACACCTGAGACACGAGGTAGTTGATCCATATGGTTTTCTTTATAATCAATTATGTCAGACGTGTGTTTAGATCAAACCCTTATGGAAAGTTCAAAAGAGATGGGCAAATGTGGGCACATATAATAATTAGTAAAGCACATGAATGTGGAACAAATGTTTAAATGTGATTTTTTTGAAAAAATGGCTTATTTCCAGACAATCATACACAATTTCCCTGAATAAAAACTTGTAGAACTGAATCTGCTCTATTTCCAGACAATATAACAAAGTATGAAGTAATCACAACATAAGCGTACACAGAACATAAATTTTAAACTTGCACGTAAGACACATGCATATTTCAAATTTTGAAGAAAAAAGCCATTCGTTGACAATTTTGCATATCTAAACGGGGAATCTTGAACTAAATTATACAGCCACCACATAGCTGCAGGCTCCACCAAATGCTGCCTGACGTGCCTACCCATCTAAATCCCAACGCATGATAATTATAATATAAACACCATATTATCAATACAAAATAATGTACATGGATTCATAAATGTACAACTAGAATGCAATAAACAATTCAAATAGTAAATAGTAAGAACAATAGTGAAAAAAAATTAGACTCAAACCTGAATTGTGAGAATAACTTAGGGCATCTTCAGTGGTTCCAATTCAGCACTGAATATTACAAATTTCTCTCCCAGTCGTGAATTTAACTCTGAATATTAAGGTTAATATTCAGTTTTTAGTTCAGAAAACTGAATTGGCGTTGGACGTCCACTTATTGGGCGTCCAATCTCTGACGTCCATTAAATGGGCGCAGAGCTTGGGCGCCCAATAAATGGACGCCCAAGCCCCCATTCCAACAAATCTATTTAACCGGAAAGGGGGCTGGCTCCCATTTGATAGGCACCTGAACGTCAGGCGCGCATTAAATGAGCATCCAACCATTGGAGTTTCTAGCTCGATTAAGGGCTGAACATTCAGTGTCCTGAATATTCACCCCTTAACCCACTGGAGATGCCCTAAGAGAAACAAAGAATGTAAGGCACTGCCTATAGAAAATCCTGACTGCAGTAACGACATGAATAGATATTAATCAGAACATGTTCTTTCATATTGAAACGACCCTGGATTTAGCGTGAATTCCCATTTCTTCCCTTTGAAAAACACCCAGTTGGCAATAGTCGACGCCATGAGATGACCCAGTAGCACGACCGCGATTTGAGCAAATACTGAGGTTAACGATAAGGGCTCTTTTCGGTACCAGAAAAAACTTGCTTAAAAAATAAAATAGTGCACGTGAAGTTGTTCCAGTACCCACATTCGAAATGTTAAAACCGGAATTGTTGGATCGTCTTCTATTGACAATGTTAGCGCTACTTGCTCCATAGGCGAGTAGTCTTGTTCTTCAGATGAATCGGTTTGTACCGCTTGCATTGTATTAACTTTAGGATTAATAGATACATTTGAACCCTTTTTTTCTTGTTAAGCCTTTAACTAATGGATGTTGTGATAGAGTGCAATCCTAACAATATCACAAATATTCGTGTGAACATTCTTACAAAGATAAGGAAACATGTATGGGATCAAACTAAAAATAATGAGTATGAAATAAATTAAAATAAAAAGTTACCCTTCATCTTCTTCAACAATACTCGTTTCCCTCTTCTGATTTTTTTTAACCCGGAGTTTGCTGTGAAGGTGTGAGGGCAGGTATGGATGTCGAAGATGCATCAAAGATTCAAAAGCCTGTATGCTCAGTTTTCCACGCAATAGGTGTACTCACCAGCTACACTGATCCGACTCAGCCGGTTTTTCTGTAAAAATAACTGAAAGAAACTCTCAATGTCTTAACAATAATGCTAACAACACCACAAACATATGCCATAACGTATTACATCTTTTTTGTAATTGAAATGGAGATAGATTCCAAAATCGCTCGTTGATGATTGCCGATGATACATATAATGCAAAGTTTGTGGATAGATGCGAGGCTATTTAGGCTATTGACGACGTGGATTTCATCAATGATGCTTAACTAGATGTCGTTAGACCTTTGTAATTTCTATATATTTTGCTCTATCCTATGCATGTCTTTTGTAGGTTGTAATGCTTTTTCCACATAGTTGGCACATTTTACTGCCATATTATAGTTAAATATTAATAATACACTTGGTTGATGCTATTATGGTTAAAACTTATTTAAAACACAAATTCTATGTGTTATTTAAGGTCGTCTGCTATTTTTCGCTATATTCTTGATATATATCCGCTATAACTTTTCGCGCCTCGACCGCTATAGAGCCGTTGAACGCTTTAAGCGTACATTTTGTATGTGTGTGTGTGTTAATGTATGTATGTGTGTATCATTTAATATATCTAAAATACATTTAAAAGAGATGATTTACAAATGCGTAAGATTAAAATATATAAATCAGGTTTCGTTGTTGTTTTCTTATTTTGAATTTTATTTATAAACAACATATAAAACAAATCAAACTTTAGTAATATACAATGGCAATCTAAAAAATGTTTTACATAAATTAATTTGGGTTAGATGTGAACATGTATAAGTATATAAACAAATATAGATTTACCTTTGTAGATCCAGCTCTTTGTGAAACCATGATTTGTAGATTGCCTTTTACACCCCTTGTATCACAAGTTGATCTTGCTAGAATCGAATGAACCATTTTTGTTTTATTTTTTGATGATTTAGGGTGAAAATTTTTATCCATGGGAAAAAAGGAAGAAAAATTGCCGGCCGTGAAAGAAGAAGACGATAGAAGAAATATTGAATTAATTAATTAATGAGAAAGATTTTTTGTGGAGAGAATGAAAATATTTCCCATTCTCTCTTTTAAAACCTTCATATATGATTCTCCAATTAAATCTAAATCAATATTTGAACTATTTCTTTCCTTTTTATGGTTGGACCTGATTTTGTCCCATGTAGACCAAAAAATCCCAAAGGCCTATGTAGGTAATTAAATATGTTTAAAGCTTGTTCATATACACATCCAAATAACTACTAACAATATGCCAAACATCAAATAAATTAGTAATTAATACTTATTAAATATTAATCAATTTAATTCATTTATAATACTTTATAAACTATCTAAATCATGTAGTTTTTTGGAGGATTCACAAATACATCTGTAAGACTCACTGGTGTGAATTCAGCCAGTGATTAATATTGAAGAATTCAAATATTAATGTTCACACGTCATCTTAGCTTACGGTACGACAGTTTTGCCAAATTCATCACTTATAGATCATTTTAGTAAAATCATATTTTACATTACTTTAAGCGATATGCATCCATGTATTGGTATCAGAAATCCCTTGAGTTTTTGAGCTCCATGAAAACGACTTTGGGCATCGTTCTGATGATTTTCGGCCATGACAACCCGTTTCAGGGAACTACAAATGTTCATACAGCCATTCATGCCTTTAGAATAGGCAACCAAACTATTAAGTAATCAAATGGTTAAGCTTTGTTTGCAATTTATAAAACTTTCAATTTCATCCAGATCCACCACAAATCCAAATTAAAACCCAGTTATAAGCAATATATTCAACGTGTAGTAATGTAGAGAATAGTTGTGAATAGTGACAATTGCTTAACACGTTTGCTTTGCTAACACTATATCACTTTAGGATGTATGGAGTCTGGTATTGGTAAAAAGTTCAATATCATCCACATTCAGCACGGTCAGTTCATAAACAAAGTCATTTGTTCAATAATAGAATTTTTTATTAACTACTCTACTCCGGCCGGAGATTTTGAAACTTTGAATTGACTATAATTCACTATAATACAAACTTTATGCAATTTAGGAGGCGAATTCTTCATTAAATAGTGCTCCACTTCTGGTGCTTCAACTCTAACCTAACTATAGTCGCTATATGGATCACCATGATTTAACTATAATCAAAGTAGAGTTTTCACATTGAAGTTCCATTGTATTCTTAAGTTAAGGGAACTGTGTAACATCCTCACGGTGATATTTCTTGGTTGACCTAGTTGTTATCAACCAACAAAAAACTCTCAAGTGAGTTATTACATAGTTATCCATCTTATAGTTAAATGGACAATATGATAATTTCATATAAGTTAGGGGTTGTTATGCTAAATAAAAGAAAACATTTAGTAGTGAAATTTGCTTGATTTTGCTGCATTTCTTGTGTTTGATGCAACTTCCCTTAGCTTATAAAACCATGTTGTATATAAGATGACAATTTTCAAAATGTGACTTTGGCTTATCAACGGTTGGCTTTTGACGTTGAATTTGACTTGTTTGGGAAGGATACAAAAGAGACACGATTTCATATGGTTTAGAAACCTCTTGACGAGACTTATCGTATGAAAAGTCTTTCTCTTTAAGGGGGAGGAAACCTCTTGATAATGCTTTAACATATTCGTTGTTTGCTTCCTTACAAAAGAACCGAAATTGAGTTATCATAAACTCATCGAACAACAATTTTGAAATAACCAAAATCGGGCAAGTATATTGAAGTATGACTTAATCGATGTCACTTCAAAACTAATAACGAGTTAAGTAGAATGATGATGTCGTTAAAACCCACAAGGAAGCGCATAAAAGGAACCATGTTTGAGATGTTGAGTGCTCGTTATGGGTTCGAGAATTCAAAAGAAAGTTTTGACGTAAATGAATAAGTTGGAAGGCAAATCGAAAACGGCTAAAAAGAACCTAAAAAGAAATAGAATCGGTTATGTGGATTGCTGCCATTAAGATATATCTAGCCTCGAGACATATGGTTCCACGACTCTTAATTGTATTAGTCTAGAGATATACTTTCGCTGGTGATTAGAGGACGGTCTACTCTTATCGATTTTTATTACCTTAAATTAACTATGCTATGTATGGGCATGTTACAGTTCAATTATATATGTGTGTGTGTGTGTATTTAAACGAAATGTAAACACTTTTGACTGGACTTATTTGCTTAAAATTAGATGATTTGGTACTTATGAGGGGAAAACTAGTTTTACGCTTTGGCTGCGTGTTCTCAAAATGTATTGTGATATGAATGGGCATATTAATAGAGTTTCTTACACCACACTTATGCCTGATTTGAAGTTTATCTTTTCTCTTAAACTATCGCGTACTCATTTAAGTAGGTTGAGAGTGTAGATGGTTATGATTGACATTCTGGAGCTGATTGGTGATGAGTAGGAGGCTTCAGATGTATCTGCTATTTATTACGTTCGTTGCCTTAATGGATGTATATGTATCAGATTGTGATGATACGTTGTTGGAATTGTCATGGCTGAGAGTAGTATTTATGCAGTTAATGTCGCAACTCTGAGAAGTCTATTTTGGAAGTGGCCATATATACTATTTGTTTTTGACTATGCTATTTTATATTTTTGTCGTTGCGTTGTATTAATAGTTTGTCGTTTAGAGTTTTATTATTTTATTTTTACCCTTAAGATTTTCTTTAGGTTTAACGAATACCTAGCCTGGATTGGGTGGACTCTTTAAAGATAGATTAAGTGATGCTCTATAATAAGTTGAGTCTATATTATTTACACAAAAAAGCGTACTTATATCTGTTATATATATTTCTCTGTGAGAATTCCCTTTCCGTAATCTTGTACTCTAAAATGGTTTTACCATGTTCAAATGGTAAAATTGTACTCGAAGTAGAACGTGACTGAATGAATCAAATGGCACTACTATAGTTGAGGTGCACAATTACATGGTTTTATATAACTTACGATCTAATGGTAAAAACAATTTTTAAATTGATCTTATATAAAACTAGTATGGGTTCATGCACGGACTATTTGTATTATCGTAAACGGAAAGCAAGCGCGATTTTGAAATTTAAAAAAGACACCGAGTAAATTAGTTTAATGAATTTTCTTTATTAGTAGTAGGGATTATTAAGGCTGTCAATGGATACTTAAAAAAACTGAAATCCGTCCCCATCCAAAGCGAATAAATATCCGATATCCCAAAAAAGGATGCAAATACGGATGCGAAAACATTCGTATCTGAAAGTTATCCTTTCAATTTTTTCAACATTATAATTTTAATAATGCATGCTTTAATACAATGTAAGATGTTTATTGTTTTGTTAAGCTAGAAATTTATGTTATACGTACCAAGTGCACATTCACTGTTCAAAACTATTTATCATCATTATATTTGTTTATTTTTAACATTTTAATAATCAATGGGGTTGAAAACAATTTATATTAAACTAAAAAAATTCATTTATGGTTCTTGATTTATCGATGGTTAACGGATAGGATAATTATCGGTATCCGTCCGCATTCGCGGATGCAGATATGCGAAAATGATTTCAGATACGGATATAATGACACCATCCACATCCAAGAGTATCTATTCACAAGTTCAATGTCATCATATTTAAAAGACCGAAATTCAGTAAATTCATTATTGATACATGACAATAACAGTAGAACGTGGTATTAACGCAACAAATACCTAGGTTACATAGAATTATACAATAGAATCCGCTCTATATTATAATTATCAAATAGGAACCGAAATAAATATTCTAGTATAGATACTATTCATAAAGGCCAACCTTCCCAAATAACAGATTTCATGCGTCGAAGTTCATATCTACTGAGAGCACCTAAAATCCATTTTGCAGTTGCAACTTACTTTTTCATCAAGCATGCAACATACAAACAAATATAACATATTGCGTAGCATAAAGCTGACGACAATACCCAAATCGGTCCAAATTGAGTTGCAACATTCTTAAAAAACATTTACTGTATCTTCCGCTAAATCTAACTACCATGATGGATTGAAGGGCACATAAACTTGCAGGATACAGCATGGATACGTCATTTTACATGAGCTACAAATTTCAGAAAACGACAGATACAGAACAAGGAAAAATATCCATTGGTTAGACATACTTCAATAGAAAGTAATCAAACCACTAAAAAAAGCTCAGTACAAGCCTGAGCAATTTATGTCCAAGACTACTACAACTAAGCAGATCAGCAGATGATCTGCACACATATTCTAATGGTCTCGGAATCAGTTAAAAAGTCACTGACCCTCGCCTTTCGGAGCCTCCTTGATCTCATCTCCTGCGTCCTCCTGAAACCAACAAACGATATTTCATAAGATTCACAGTCAATATAAAATAACAAACATGTACCAAAAATGGAATTATCTGTAATGTATATAAAGGAATTTTGATAACCGAGGATTAAAGGCGAGAGTGAGGGAGAAAGCAAGATACCGTGAGGTCAGAAGTCCATAAAGTCAAGTTGTCGCGCAGAAGTTGCATGATCAACGTGCTATCCTTGTATGATTCCTCACCCAAATTATCAAGTTCGGAGATGGCTTCATCAAACGCCTGCTTGCATTTATGTATATAAATTACCAATGTTTGATGTGTATTAATGACTTTAAACTGTTGGGATTCATACGTTATTTAAAGCCAGAAGTATTATAATGCAAATATTAAAGAGATCATATTGATTGACCTGTTTTGCAAGGTTACAGGCACGGTCAGGCGAGTTCAGAATCTCGTAGTAAAACACCGAGAAATTGAGAGCTAAGCCCAATCTTATGGGATGAGTTGGAGGCATCTCAGCAAGAGCAATGTCCTAAGGAACAAACAACATAATGAACTAATGTCACTAATAACCACGCTGAGATAACCATGTCACTTTGTTGGTATCTGAATATTATCTATATCTTCTATTAACGCCCCTCATTCACCTTCAGTCCACTTAACCGATAGTAAAAATGCAAGTCAATGCAATTTGAGAGTGGTTACATACTTTTTTTTTTTAACAAGCATGCTCACAGTATATGTCATGTGCTAGCGAGATAATAAGATAACAATCAAAAAGCAGGGCAATTAATATAGTGTACCATAAATTAAAATAGATCAATACGCAAAGATATTGACAAGCCCAAAACCATGAAAAGTAACTAGTAACAAAAAGCGAAAAGCAGTAGCATATTAGAGCAATTAACATTTACGGAAAAAGAGAGGGAAAAGGGTATATTATTAATAAATATAGAAGTCTGACCTGAGCAGTCTTGTAAGCAGTGAGCGTATTCTCAGCTGCCTCCTTCCTCTCGTCACCACTCTTAAACTCAGCAAGGTACCTGAGAAGTTTAGAAAAATATGTAAAAGGGTAAAAAATAACTTTGTGGAATATAATCAGATAAGATACTCTGCATCAGTTACTGCTCTGAAAAATGTAATTTACCTGTAATAATCTCCTTTCATCTTGTAATAGAAAACCTTAGACTCAGCAGCCACAGAAGAAGGAATTAGGTGAGATTCTAAAAGATTCAAAATACCACCGCATATCTTGCTGAGTTCCGCCTCGACATTTGCACGATACTCCTTGATCATTTTGACGTGATCATCATTTCCACGGCTCTCCTCTTTCTGCTCGATTGAGGAGATTATGCGCCATGAGGCACGGCGGGCCCCAATCACATTTTTGTAAGCAACCGATAGAAGGTTACGTTCCTCAACCGAGAGCTCCTCAGCATTAACTGATTTTACCACGTGTTCCATGAATTCGACCATCTCTTCGTATCGCTCAGCTTGTTCTGCCAACTTGGCCATGAATATGTTTTCTTCACGGGTCAACTCAGCTGGAGACATCTTTCCTTTTATGTCTAACAACCAGAAGTTCAAATTATTGGGGTTTTTTATAACAAAAGAAAGAAAAACAAGTGCTCAGATTAATATTATGAAATCACAAACAAAATAAAAAAGGGAAGGCCTGATAATCACGAAAATGATAGCAAAAGAAAAGGCAAACACTGTTGCTTGGATTCTGCAATTATATTCACAAATCACACACTGTCCAAAGTAAATAGTTAACTTTGTAAGCCTTTATCCCAATTAATGAATTAGATACCAAATGGTGATCTATTCCACAATTAATACCAAAATAACGTCTCATTGCGTGAGTACAATCACAAAGACTACAGGAATGTGCTCAACCACATGGAATGCCTTAACTCTATAAATACTTAATTGTCTAGCAGCATGTGAAATTTAGTCAACTACAAATATAAGTCTAGAAAGAACTTTCATCCACGGTCATTGGCATAGTTATTAATGGGGCACGGCACAAAAAAACGCAAAGCCTCTCCGAAGCCTTCGGCGCACAGCACGGCAAATAGCGCGTGCCTGCACACGTTCAGATTTTTTTTTATAAATTTAATATACATAACAATAAATTTAAAATTTTCAATATTTTTGCTAAACACATGCAACAAAGATTTTTTAGCCAAAAAAAAAAAAAAATCTTCATCGTGAAGATGTAAAAAAAAACAAGCTAAAGCGGATGTTGAAAAAACTCTTTATGTTCTTCTGCTCGGATATCTAGTTTCCTCTACTCCTACAGCTCAAGCAGTAATACCCCAGGTCAAGTCGTTATCATCATCATCAAATACAAGCTCATCTTCAACATCAGATGCATCATCCATATTTCTCGTTAATCATTCATTACAATCATCAATATCCTCCAAGGAAATTAGACAACTGATGTCACGGATGTTATATTGTACCGTCTTTTTAATGTTCCATAATATGATGAATACTAAATTTTTTTACCGTCTGGATTATAACAAATGAAAAACAGATAAAACAAAAATTAAAAACAATAATATAATGAAAAGGCGCACTATTTTGCGCCGTGCATTTTCATGTGAGCCGCGCCACAAGAAACGCGAAAATGCCACGTCGCACCGTGCCGTGCGCCATGGAGCGTCTTTCATAACTAATGGTCTTGGCATCAAAAAAGAGGTCTTACGATATCAAACACTTTCTTTATCATTTTAGATAATAAATTTGAAGCACTTCATGAATACCAAAGTGAATATTTTGTTTGAATAAAATTATGTAATAATAAGGTGGCTTTTATTAATAAAATTTTAGGTGAAGCAAATTCATAATAATAACAATTAATAATCTTAGCATATGTACGTTTCTTTGAAAAATGAATACAAATGATACATGTTTTATTTGATGTTTTGATTTGTCAGTGTTGTCCTCCGTTTTGATGCTCTTGATTAAAACACACAGATGATAGAATTGATTATGGCCCCTTGTACTATCGACCCACTAATGGCATCCCAAACAGACCGCAAAATAAGTACACTTTAGTATACCTAGTTGAACAATTTTTGCACGTGCATGGAAAAAATTCATATCTGATTTGTTGCCCAAAATATAATTCATTTGAATTAATAACAATGTCTTCCCTTTTGATGCATTTGATTAAAACATAAAAATACGGTAGAATTAGTTGTGATGCCTTATGTGGTGCATGCTCTTAAGGTGTTCCAAATAAATGCAATCACAGAATTAAAGGAGATTTCTTCTTATGATAGTCAAACATGCTTGATACGAGAAAATTCCTTTTGATATTATTATTAGTGCATAGTGTAGAAAACATTTCGAAAGTATAATATCAATCTTAGCCAGCATACCACCATTATGGTATACCTACTATAGCTACCATCTAAACAGTGGATCACCATCATAAATAAATGACAGGTTATACAACTAAAATCGTATAGGGCTCATACTGGATTTCCAGCAATGGTCAGGCAAATGAACTTCCTACACTGAATGGGTAAGTCTCTGGTGGAACGACCCCAAGAACCTAACCGGATCTCTGCCAATACAAGACCGGGTTACCTCTGTAACTAGGTAGACCTAAGTGTATTTTGTACGACCGCTCACACTATTTTTTCCCAATAGAGGATAAGTACAATGTGCGTGCACGTGTGTGCAGTAGTAACATTCAATCAACTTGCTGCCTAAACCACACAAGCTGTGAACCAATGGAGATAGTATTTATCATGTCACATCTATTTTTAACAAAAGATTAAGCAAGTCATGCTTAATTCCATAATTATTGATATATTAAGTTTAAAATTAATGGCGATGATATCATGAATATGAATTCAAATCATCTGCTAGGGAAAAATTCATAGCATGGATACACTAGAGAGCCAGGTCCCATAAAAAGCAAAGAATATGTGGAAAGACAAATAGTAATTGAAGGCACAGAGTTTGTCAAGAAAGTAGGTAGGACTGAGATTTAATTAGTGTATGGATGCTCTGAATGTTTGAATACCGCCTCTACTGATAATTATTTTTCTAGCATTTTATAATGACAATTGGTCTTTGAGCTAGAATAAATCAGGTGTGGCTCGACTGTCAGTACATAGAATTACTCACCTTTGCATTGAGCACTGAGAAACCTAGAGCGCCAAGAACTCACCAACTGTTTATAATTCTTCTTTTAAGAGTAAAATAGGTTAGATGATCAACCAAATATATTTGTACCGACACCTACAATTTATGAATGGTCAAACTCATCTTAAATCTTAATTTGTGGATGCTTCAAATTCAACTATTTGTTGTAAAAAAGTTTTGTTCGGTCTAACGTATGATTCGAATATTACTCGGTTTGAATTTCATTCATAACGGCCTTACCAACTATTTCCGCAGGTTTTTATTTTTCTACGACTACGCAAAATCAAATACATCAACTGTTACCAAAATACAACAGCGAAATAGCTAAAATCATTTATCCTAAATCACCGATCAGTTACTACAGTGATTTTCGTAGATCTAGATCCATCCTTGATTCGTTTATTAAAGCATAAAATGAAATAGAAACCATTTTATATCTACTAGTGTTACCAAATTAACGGGAAAAAACACAGAATTTTAGGGAAAAAATTTAAGAAAACTGGGGAAAATACGCACCTTGTAAATCGAATTAGGGCAAAATGGAATTGAGAAACAGTGAAATGAGAAAACCCAACTGAGAAACGGAGGCTAGTGACCCAAGCTGTCAATGATTTTAATAGAAAAACAAAAGGAATACGCGGATAGTCACGACTGGTGGGCCCGAACAGGCCGAATAAAAATCGAAACCTTTCCCACGGGAAATATCAGGCGCAATTGGCAAAATGATTGCTTTTGTTTAGAATAATTTCGGTGCACCCAAGAGCACCATCACCAATAGAAGATGGTTGCTCCATGCACTTTGATCCCAACATTATATATGTGCCTGCAAAAGCTACGAAGATCCAGATTTGGATCTTCGGAATCGCTGATTTTCACGATTTTCTCGAAACCAAGTTAACTTAATAACAACTCCATAACGACGTTTGCTCTTTATAAGAAACTATTTGTCATTTGCACTTAATAAAAAACATTATTTTTTATATAATCTTAAAACCTTCTGATTGTTACTCATGCGATAGCAATCCGGTGGTATATATACAAAAATATAAATTACTTATAGCAATCCGGTGGTATATATACAAAAATATAAATTACTTGGCTTGAAAAATTGAAGAATTCACACCATACTTACAATAATTAACTCTTTGTTGGGGTCTATGTTATCTTCAGTAAACGGTTGGTGTTATATTTTATATATTGAAGTTAGTTCTCTCAATATATATTTATGGCGTCAACTAAACCTGCCCCGGAGGACTTTTACCCGACTCAGCATGTCTCAGTTTTAGACGGGTCGAATTTTGTTGGTTTTAAACTATACATTTTAAAATCTAGACCGGGACCGATCGAAGATTCGATTCAAATCAAGCCTGGTCAGTTCGGGCTCGGTTGATATTAAAACTAATAATGCATGTATTTAATGTTTTTGTCAAGTCTTTCAGATCGAGTTTGATTGAGTTATTATGTTATTTTTCGTCATTGGGACATATTCCGAGATTCATCGAGTTCGAGTCCTCTTGAATTGGCTCGGTTCAGATTTGTATTTCTCGATTCTAATTGACAACCCTATATATGTTTATTTTTTCAAATTTTAGAATTAAGATGCTAACTCTTTTCGATTGAGTATATTCTCGAGAAAACTCAAGTTCCTACTAACCTCTTTTACCTATCTATTATTACATAAAAAAGAAAATATTGAACTCTTTGCATTTTGGGTTCTCGTTCATTCTCATCAAAATCATGTTCTCTCGTTGAGTTGATGAAAAAAAATCACCTATGCCTTTATTAATAATTTATCAATTTCAAACTCCAAATTAATTTGATTAATGTAATGTTGTAACCACGTACCCTTTCACTTCTTATTTTATTTATTTAGATTTATTTAGATATATATACAACTTTCACTTCCACTCTATCTTTTTTACTTTCATCTTCACATCTTCTCTATTAAAAACAAAATCTTAAATCCTTATAAATGATCTGTTAAGTTTTTCATCTTTGATGTCCGATGGAAAGTTTTCTCCTTTTGTTGCTCATGTTATCTTATGGTTTGGCTGGTATTATATAATTTCATCTTCGCTCATTTGTGGTATGCGTCATGACTTTAAGAATGCAATGTTTAGATTTGTTATATATACCAATGGTGTTAGTAGAAATTAGGGTTAATTTCTTAAAAATTTAATTTGTAAATTTAAACAATATCTAGTCTCAAACATATAACATCAAGGTTAGAAAAATCAAATTAAAAGATATCACTCTTCCAAAAATTTATTGCAATTGCTTATTTGGTTATAGATAATTTTTGATGAAATGTCAAAGTAAATAAAATAAAAGGGATTTGGATTCAACGTACATAGTAACTCTAATACACATGCATTTAATCTATTTTAGCATTTATTACATTTTGGTATTAGTTCTTCATCAGTTTTAATTTTATGAAAATTTGGATCCGCACATTGTTTCAAACTTGATACACGAAAAATTCTCATTAAAAATATGTTTAAATTACACTCATAATTTCTTTTTCGAAAATCAAATCTACACTTAATCGTAGGTTTCTATGAACAAAAATAATTTATATGATTTTCTAAATTTTATTTTCAAAATCGCAAATATTTGCAGATACGAAACTACAAATATTTGTGGCTTAAGAAACTGCAAATATTTGTTGTTTTAGAAACTGGAAATATTTGCCGTTTGACTGTAATTGAAAGCATGAGTGTTTTTATAATTGGTTTTGAGGAGGAATGCTGTGTATTTTGAAACTCAAGAATGGTGTTTTATAAAAGTTTCCTTTAAAAAAAATTCCATTTCTATAGCTATTCGATTGTGTTGTAGTAATTGTATTATTCATTTATGTCTAATTCAATTCTCGTTCAGTTTTAAAGTATGTATGATAATTTTCATATTTGAACATAATGTAATTTGAACTTTCTAATTGTGTTTGATTGCTTTCGTTTATGATTTATACTGATGGCATTCTATTCTAATTTGTGAGAGATACACTATGAGACAACATGCTTATCTCGGAGTTTTGTGAGTATGAGTTGATGTATGTGAGGATATCCATACTATAATATTAAAGTTGAGTTTTTTTTCCTTGTTTTCTCCTTCATTCTTAAATTTTTCTTCCGACGTTGACATGTGGCACTCATTATGTATTCAGAATGTAAAGAGTTCTTTTTCCCTTTCCTTTGCATTTATAAAAAAGTTTTCTCATAATATTAAATCAGCTCAAATCCATAAGTTGTTTCTATCCTTAAAATCAAATTAAGTTCACTTTTTGTTTATTCTGATAACTCCACTAGTAGTTGTGGAATCCTGCTCGAAATTTTCAATCTCTCGATCAAGTAAAGAGTTACGATTGATTCAAATTTTCATTTCTCATTTCTTCTGGACTTTATCTTGATGATCGTATTATTAACCATTGTAATGAGAGGTTACTTTATATAATTTAGGCTTGAGAGAATTTTTGAATAACATCCTTATTATTTGTCATCGTAGGAAAAAAGTCATTCTCGCTTATCATATTATAAATTAAACCCCTAAATTTTGCGAAAATTAAATCATGTGTGGATTCATCATGATACAAAATTGGTAATCTAAACTAAAATTTCAAATCAAAAATCTTAAATCAAATGCAAAAAAAAGACGAATCAAGTAACTTGCACTGTTTAAAATGTAATGTTCGTTGCGATAAATAAAAAGAAAAAAGAAACGAAAATAAAAAGAAACATACAAACTTAAAATCATTATGCGTGTTGTATTATAATAATGCAGTAAAATAAAATATTGACGTATCATGCACTATAAACATTGATTGTTGCATTTTAAACGGCGCAACACAGGGTAAAAGCAATTAAATTGCATAAAAATGCATTATTGTGAACACTTTGATGTTAATAACATTCACTTTTATTTTGAATGTTATATTACTTACATAACTCTACATATTTTAATGTTGCATTTTAAATAATGGCTAAAAATAAGGGTGTGTTTTGAATTTTCATAAATTCCAGGTGTATTTTTTTGAAGAGGCCGAAGGTTTTTTTGTATTTTTAAAATATTTCGAGGGCAAAAACATAATTTTCACGTAAATATGGTTTATATGTGAAAGCTAAATCGAAGCTTTCTAAAACCTTTAATAAGCATGTAATGGCAATTTAATTTATTATTATTATTTTCAAAATTTTTGACTTCCTTTCACTCCTTTACCATCTGTTTTAATTTCGAGTTAAATTAATGATAGGTTGAGTCTAAACATAGACAATGTTAGCATAAAAATAAATAAATTAATGCTATGCTTACAGGTACCAAATCCAATGATCTATGCTTTGATGGATTTGGGTTTCGATTTTTGTCAAAATTTAGGTCCATTAGGGTACGAGTTGTTACATTTGGTATCAGAGCATATATTAGTAGATTAGAGGAATTAAGATAAATTGAGAGAACATATTCGTACTTTATTATCTAGTAATACTATATTTTTACGCTAGATTCTAAGAGTTTCAACTATAGAAATAGTTACAGTTCCACTTCGAGGGAATAGAGAAAGCAACTATGGTTGGAAATATCTTAAAGTTAAGATTTAGATGTCAACTCCATAGTACCCCACGGAGTGCTAGCGATGTGTAAAGCAATGTTAATGTGGAGCATGAGTAAGACATATGGCCGAATCTTGGAGACTGGGGGTGTTCGACTTGATGGTTGAGATTCTAACTACCTTGTGATTTTGGATTTTGAGTTCTAGTCGGAGACATACATTTATTCCAAGTGGGTGGAAATTAGAGTCTGTATGTCGTAATTGTCCAGAAGTAAGTTTTTGCCGAGATGCATTCATTGATCACCTCTTGGATGGTAAACGGATTTTATTTGAATAATTAATGTCAATTCCTTAGTCTAAAACCTGTAAGAGAATTTTTATAAGTATGCTTTGGAAATGCCTTAGATTTTGGAAAAAGAATTTTCAAAGGATTTCTATTCCCAAGGATTTATTTTGTAAATTTTGTTTTGGGAAAATTTTGAAATTTTAATTTTCAAAGAAACACGTATACTACTAGATTGGTCGTGTTAAGAAAATTTTAGTTTATAAAAGATTAATTTTTGAAATCCTTAAATATGTATATGCATATATCAGTAAAGGCCTGGTTTTGATTTTTTACAGTTTTTCCATTTGGGAAATTTGTGTTTTAAAAGAAGGTTTTTGGAGGCCCTCGTATACATATATATAAGTTTGATTTTAAGGGAAGTTTTGGTATGAAATAGTTTTTATTATTTAAAAACAAGTATAAAGGAGCATATTTTTGCTTCGTGATTTTTCGGTTTTTAAAATTGAGGTTTTTAGATTTTCTCTCTTTAAGGTGCAGACAAAACAGGAAAGACATTCAACTTTATTGGAGTATGTAGTTTGAAGTGTTGTTGTACCTATAAGCTATTGGAAGAAATATTTCCTTGCAAAGTAGGCAGAAAATAACAGTTGGAATATTTATGGGTTTTTGGAATTGTTGCTGGTCACTGCAGTTTTGTTGGGACTATTGACTATTGTGAATTGCTGGAGCATGGTTTGAGACTAGGCGGTAGGCCTTAAACAATGTCATGATGAGGACATCGATTTTTGGATTGGTAGAATCGAAATAGATAATGCAAAACATTTATTATTATTTAATCCGACCCTAATTGGGTCTAGGTTCAATTAATGCCCAAAGCCCGTCTAGCTGTTGACACCTAATGGTAAACCTAGAATGGTTTGACATTTAATGAGTTTTGGCACAACTTGAACCTAAAACGGGACTATAAAAGTCGCGTTCGAATTTCTCTAGTTACATTCTTTCATTCATCCTTCATCAACAAGCCGAACCTAATATCCATCCTCCTCCTCCTCCAAGCAGCAGCCTCTCTCTTATGTTTGTTCCATAGGCGACACCATTTTTCCCTAGGAGCAGCAGTCTTGCCTTCCCCTCACGTTGGCTTTGCATGTTAGATCTCACCCCATGACGATTCCAAATCTAAACCATATTTCCTCCCTCCGACCACTTCTTTGCCCAAGACACCTTTCTGCACTGCTAGTTTTTCCTTACACCATTATGGTTTCAACCGTCAAGAGGCTACTTGGCTGGACCAGAATGAGCAGAAAGTTTCACCGTCTTTTGGGCTGAAAGAGCTATTTATCATGGTAGGATTTGCAGTGATCCTCTGCTTCAAGACTTTTGAGCGGGAATGCTACTCATATTGCATGTGCCTTTTCCATGGAGGCAATAGTTTGATTCGTTCGGATGTGAAGGGTGTCTTGATTGAGCTGACTAATGATGATCTCACTAAAATTCTGAAGGCCTCCGCGAAGGACACGTACTTGGATGATTTTGTAGTGACCGATCAAAGATTTTGCGGTAGGTTTTTCCACAGAATGTCGGTGTCTGGAAGACGGATAATCTATGTCCAACTGCCCATCTGATTGTGCGCATTATTCAACACAATGCCATCCCCAAGATGAGAAGTTATGATCGGATTTATCCCTTGGTGTGGAAGACCACCTATGCTAGTATTGGCGGGATCCCCATCAACTGGACTCGCACCATTTTGATTCAATTTGTTGATCAAGGGTTAGCACTCCACAGAATCAATCACTTTCTGTATTTTCACATATCCACTCTCGTCTTTAGGTAATAGGCGTGAATTTCCGTGAAGAGGTAGTTTAGTAGAAGGTTCCTTCTGCCATCATTTGATCCTTCCTTAGGAAGATGGCAATTCCAAAGCCGTCCGCAACGCTAGTACCGCTAGCGGTATGAGATTAGGTATATAGCTGCTATGCTACGACCATTCAAGGGTCGTAGTAATGGATCGAGCTTCAGCCGCGGAGCAAGGCGTTTCATAGTCTATAGGCATTATTTTAGGATTTATGGTGTTGTTGTCTTTTCCCTTCCAGCATTTATTCTTTTCTTTTAGGTTGTTTGGGTTGTAGCTGTTAGTTGTCTCTTGTAAAAGACATGCACAATATTATGAGTTTCTATTTAGTTATTGTTTCTAGATATGCGAACCGCTTTTATATATACATAGTATAGAAGCAGTATAAATATAGGAATCTCATAAGGATATTTGACTAACAGTAAATGCATTATAAGACTAGAATTTATAATAGTTGAAAATTTTAGCAAAGAACATAATAAAGTTGCTTTGATATCGCAGGTCATTGCTCTTGTTCCTTAAAGCTAAGGCTATATTTGGTTTGTTATTTTTGGTTTTGGGTTTTCGTCCATACAAAAATACGCAGACGCGTGTATATTGTTGAAAACGATCAATTTAGAAAACGAAACTAACATATAAAATAGAAAATAACTTTTATTTTTTATTTTTTGTGTTTTGAAAAATAATAGAACTACGATAACTAATCCATCCTTCCGTTGTCCTTCTATCCCCTTCGTCATCCCTTCGATTTTCTTCCATCACTTCACTCCTCTCATGTTTGACATATATATATTTAAAAACAGAAAACTCAAAATTCATTTTTAAACCAAAGACCATTTAAATTTTTTGAATAATAGAAGCGATGACATTTTTTGTGGAATGTCAAGTTTTTGGGTAAAGTTCAGCTGTAGAATTTAGGAATTCTGTTTATGCATTTAACGCGTAACCGACTTCCGACTATACTGAAATTATGGCTAGATTTATCAAAAATTTTGAGAAGGAAAATATTTTGAAATTTTTTCCCTTGTTTTAAAAATTCTCTTTTGAAAAAGAAAAAAGTTTTTAGCTTTTTGTTGTTTTTGGCTCTTAAATTATTTTCAGGGTTTCTATTCAAAATTTTATTTCAAGGGAAAATGTGCGTCTAAATATTTTAGAATTTTAATTTTCAAATGACGTAGAAATTTGAAAAGTGAGAAAGATTTTTGTGAAATCTTTGATTTTAGAGGCCATATGTTGGCATATGGAAGGCAAATAGAGTTAGAATTTGCGAATTTAGCATAGGGTCGATGATGCGATAAATGCAAGCGATAAGAAGGAAAAAGCTGTTTTAGCTTTGGAATTTCTATTTCCATACCTTCTCGACGACGTGCGTGATTTTATTTTTAGACTTAATTCCGTTTTAAAGCTTGAAAATAAGCCTCCTTATGCATTTTGTACGTGAAAAATTTGGAGTAAATCCTGAGCAGCGAGGAAATTTCCACTAAACTATCGAAATAGGAAGATTATAGAGTGGTAAGAATAATAAATTCTCCATATAAATTTATTTTTTCAGCATAGGAGTAAAGTTTAGGAAACGAGTTTTCGATACATTAGATTATTGGATGGTAGGAAGTGGATGCAAAATTAGTTGCTTCATACTTCTATTTATAGGAGATGGGGGTTTTATTTGAAAAGATTTTTCAAAAAGCTACATACATGTAGTACTTCCAGTATATATGTAGGTTGTTTGCATCATGTTCCCAAAAGTGTTTTCGAAAGAATGCATTCATATAGGAGCATCCATTTAGAATCATTCTGCATACATGTTTTCTGCATAGTGATACGGTAATATAGTATGCACTTATGCATATTTGGTTGTAAAATTGGTTGTACACTCATTGATTGTGTAGTTTATAATAATTAGGAGCCAAACTATGACTTAATCATTGGTGAAATTTCGTGGATGAAATTCTTTTTAAGTGGGGAAGAATGTAACACCCTGTAATTTGACATTAGTTATTCAATTAGTTAGTTAATTAATTAGGCCCCGAAAATGGAATTTGTGTAAACATGGAATTTGACCACGATACTTGCACCATTGCGTTTGTGGTAAAAGTCTAAGAAACTTTCAAATTAGGAATTTTGCGATCGGAGTCCAAACAAAGAAGTTGTGGACGAAAAACAAATTCTGCACGAAAATAGATAAGAAAAATTAACATTTTTAATTAATTATCTGAGGCCCACAAGTTGACAAGCATATTGGAGCGGTCGACCTCTAGGAAGGGGGCGGTCGACCGCTTCATATATGGCGGCTCCAATAAATCTAGGTCATGTACGACCCGAATTTAATATTTTAAATCGAACGGTTAAAGTTGATTTTAGCACCTATAAATTCAAGCCTAATACTCTCTTCTCTTCTCATATTTTCTAAGGCAGTAGCAGAGCTCTGCCATTTCTTTCACTCCACTTTCTTTCTAAATTATAAAAGTAATGTATTTATATCTATATTATACAAATTGGAGAAGAATAGAAATCTAATAAAAATGAAAAGAGAAGTTAATCAACCATACATGTGTGTGTGTGTGTGTGTGTGTGTGTGTGTGTGTGTGTGTGTGTGTATTTGTATCTGTATTTCCCTTCAATCCCAAATCTCTTCTTAGATCTGTAATTTAACATATGTACATACCCTTTTTATACATATTTCTTGGATTATAAAGGATTTAAAGATGAATCAAAAATTCTACTTCAGATCTGGAGATTTGGATCACTTTTAAAAGGCGAGCGAGAAATTTTATAGATTTTTATAATATAAAAATTATCCCGTTGGTGTTTATTTGATTATTATGCCTAACTAGATAATTGTATGAGTCGTGGACAATAAATTGTGTATAATCTGAATATAGTAAATATCACATACATATTCTTGTTTATGAACTGATTTAGAATTGTTTATAACATAATCTAGAGATCAGTCCCAAAAGAATGAAATTTATT
The DNA here is from genome assembly GCA_030765085.1 of Allium cepa. Lineage (NCBI taxonomy): Eukaryota > Viridiplantae > Streptophyta > Magnoliopsida > Asparagales > Amaryllidaceae > Allium > Allium cepa. Next base: position 257,229,336 of record CM060938.1, on the reverse strand, counting down.
CCAGATCTGAAATAGGTTGTATAATAATCACTAATAGAAAAAATGAATTAAACGACAAATATGCTTCATTGTCTGAATGAATACCTATATGTCGTCTATTTTTGTGCCGTCTCATTACATATCAGACCACATACATAAACGTTGTCTGATGTTATAGTATCATTTCTAAAATTTTCTATTAGACAACATATAAATATTGACTGATATGCATATCAATTATACTTATGTTATATTTGCAAAATGAAATAATGAATTACAATTTTATTCAAACAAATAATTTATTTCAAATCAAATTCAAATACAATACAACTTTCACTATACTTACATTTTCAAATACAATACAACTTTCATTATTCTTACATTTTCAAATACAATACAACTTTCACTATCACTCTCATCTATACAAATTTTCTCTACACTCTCATATATAACTTTTTTTTACTAGCACTCACTTACACTCACTCGAGTTTATTTCTGATATTGATCTTCATTTGCTTGCTCCAGCTTGTGGCCAGTCATCTCTTATACATGTCAAATAAACAACGCAGTAAAATGGAAAAGGAAACAAACCTAAATTGAAAAAATAAAATAAAATTTGAATATTAATATTGCCTTAGTTTATGGGTTTGTTTTCTCTTTATGTTTTACACATGGCCGGACAAATATATATGTGCATGGACAACTTATGATATGCACATTGTATCACTATGAATATCACAAGGCCGAACATCGATTAAATCTCACGGACTATTACAAAGGTCAAGCCTGAAGGCTCAACATAGTGCAAATGTGCACAAGGTCAAGCCCAAGCCTCATCCGGCTCAACTCAGGTGCACAAGGAAATGTAACACAAATTAGAAAACCAAACTAAAGGAGGCAAAACAGTTCAAAATTGTAAGTTTCAACAATTCAAGAAGCTTCAATTCAATAAGCTTCAACAATTCAATAAGCTTCAATCTGACCACAATGCACAAATAAGTATGATGTACATATACAAGTATAAAGCAAAACCAAAACCAAAACCAAAACCAAAATATACATGTATAAACCAAAACCAAAACCAAAACCAAAATATACTAGTATATATGAAATCACATTTCATATAAACAAAAGCCAAATCCGAAATATACATGTATAAACCAAAACCAAAACCAAAACCAAAATATACAAGTGTATACAAGTACATACACTTCGGCTATGTGCACATATATGCATACACACACACACACAAGTACATATGTATACAAGTATATTGGACATAGAAAAGGTATAGAGTACAACAACTGGCCAGAGGAAGCAACAACAAAATACAATAGTATAACACACATACCGGTACATATATTCACATACATGTGTATATGTATACATATACTTGAGGTAACAGAGGAGTGCTATTTATAAACTCAGATGAACTTAGAGAATAACACAAGGGACAATGGCTCACACAAGTCAAGGTAGGATACAAATAGTTCAGAGATGAATAATGCAACTTAAGAGTTTGAATTTATAAAGGGTTAAACAAGAAATGTGGCATGAAAGCATCAGCAATATCAAAGTCGAAGCATGGAAATAGTATGTAAAAATTCAAAATGGTTTTCAAACAGTAACACACACATATATACACATATGTATGTAAATACATGCATGGAAGTTTTACAAAGGTGCAACACATATCAGTTTTAAACAAAGCATGAATACGGCTGAACAAAGCGTGCACAAATATGTATGTATATACAATTCACACATATATACATACATATGTATGTATATACATGGATGTGTTGCATATATACATGTATACAACATATTCATGGATGGTTCAGAACTAAATTGGTTGCATACAAGTATATACAAATAACTCACAAACCAACACTATAAATACAAGCATCTGTTAACACACATAAGCAAGTTCAAGTGCAATATCAACTGCAGGTCCAGCAATGACAAGCCTAAACATATAAGCAGCTGTTCACACATATATACATACATATTTATGTATGTATATACATGGAACATCTAGTATGATTCAACCACAAGTTCAGACTCAAAGTAACAAGGCTATCTGCTAGTCTAGACTCAAAGCCACAAGTCCAGACTCAAAGCCACAAGTCCAGAAGGTAACAAGTATAAGTTCAACAAACCAAGAACATATACAAATATAAGTACAGAATGATCGTAATGGATATACAAACAAGCAAGAAGACTAAAGGTTTGGAAAGCAATTCAAATGCATGAGTGAACCAACAGCCAACATAAGCATCAAAGGAATCAAAGAAAACAAGGCAAGGATGTATACAATTACATAACTTCAACAAGGCAAGGATGTATACATGTATATATGTATACATAACTTCAACAAGGCAAGGATTAATGTAAGAATCAACAGCCAAACAACATTACTAATTGCAGTCGAAAAATATGACTAACCAAAGCATTAAAATGTAAACAAGAACTTAGCTTAATATAATCTAAGTTGAATGCTTTCAAGTTAAATAATCATACATCAGTTAATTACTAATGAACCGCTAAATAATTACAATAGGTAAGAACAATCGATAAAAGAAAATGTATCCAACAAATCGATCGTAATGAACTATTCAAAATCAATCAGAATTTCTACCAAAGTCAAAGTATATTCAAATATATCAAACATATATATCAACTAGAGAACAAGCCAAAAAGCATCCCGTTCAACTGCAAATTAATAGCCAAAATATAAAAATTCAAAATCAAGTTTGAACATTTCAATTCAAAAATATAGGAAATTGATTCCTATATATAACCATATCATCATCGGCATTAAAAGTGATCGAGTTCAAATAAAACTACAAAGAGGAAAAATTGATATGCGTACCAAATTAGTATAGCATTGAACAACTCAACCATTGAACGGTTAGGGTTTCATCGTCGCTATTAGGGTTTTGCTATCGAGATTTTGGTTTTGTCGAGATTACATTGGGGTTTAGTAGCAGCCGAAATTAGATTAGATTCGAGATTACAACTCGATCAATGAATGATTAGATTTTAGATTATAAGGAGGAGTGGAAAGAAAGAAAGAGGGGAACGAAAATGGAATAAAAATAACAGAGGAAAGAAAATAGAAAGGGGGAACAATTAAAAGAACCGGCGGCCACAAAATAAATGAGAGGGAAACTAAAATAAAGATTGAGCCGAAACTAGATTTTTTTATCACTTCAATCAGACAACAGATGAAATGTTGTCTGAACAACAAGTATGAAAATTGAGATTTCGGGGGCTATGACAACAACAGATGGTTTTTTCATGTGTTGTGTGAAATAGTGGTAAATATTGGGATAATATCAAATCTACCTTATGTTGTGTAATGACTGTTATCTGATTCACTTTGTTGCATAGTGAATGTTGTAAATTTTGATTATCACCCTAATCATATTAGAATGTAAACTTTTCTATGTTTGGAATTGTTGGAATTTAGATCCGATTAATATTTGTAAATTAGTTGATTTCTTTCCCTTTTTGGAAAAATACATCATTTGATCTAGCAATAAATATGTGCAAATAAAAAGTGAAAGAGACATGTAAAGTCTGAATTCATTGTAGTTTACACTGTCTATTTAATTAATAAAAAGAAATGATTATTCGTTGTAATTTCAAACGATGTAATCTTTTATATCTTAAAGTTAAATCTTTTGTTTTGGACTAATTTATGGAAACTTTAGTGGATAATCTTTTTAGATATGATTCCAAAAATTGAACGTGGAAAAGAATATTCTAGTGAAGATTTATGACTGAAATATATTTGGTAAAAGTAGGTTTTGTATGTAATTTATTGTGCTTGTAACTGAAAGTGACTAAGGATCATGCAATATGGAATATTAACTAAACTATTTACTTGTGTGGAATATAAGTATAAAAGTAAAATAATAAAGTAAATGACACTACATAATTTTATATCGGTTCAAACTTCGCGTTCTACGTCCCGTCCCAGACTCCTGAAATTTAACTATCAACCTTTACTTAACTCGAAGGAACAGGTATTACATCACCTAAGCAACTGAACATGACTTCAACCACCTAAGCAATAGAATAGGACTTCAACCGCTTGAGCAACTGAACGAGACTTCCAATACAAATTGTAGAAATGTTTCTGATTGAGTATGCTCTTGAATAACACTGATAAGTTAATGACGTACCCTTCCTATAATCTTCTCCTTTATGGTATATCATGTATTTGTGAAGATGGGAAGTTTATTAAATCACTAATGAAGTTTGCTTGAATGTACAAGTGATTAGAATGAAGTGTTGAATGTTTACAACAAGAAAGTTCAGAATATAAGAATGAGAAATAGAATGATTATATGCGATTAAAACAATGGAATTCATGGCTGTTTATAGCGATTAATAGTTGCAACCATTTGTAAAAGGTAGCCATGAAAGGATATGGAAGCAACTCTTGAATCAAGAGTTGTATCTGTTCATTGAATTGAAGTGTCTTTTCAAAATAAATCCGTTATGAAGATTCAGCCGTCTAAATGGAGCAATTCAGCAAGCTGAATCAATTTTAAATCGAACTAGCAAGAAAACAGTGCAAAAGTGACATATTCAACCGGCTGAACTTGCAAGGTCAGCCGTCTGAATGTTCAAAGAAAATTATGCACATGCACAGAATTCAGCCGGTTGACCACAGCCATTCAGTCAGCCGAATTATGTGTTTTTTGTCAAATTAAGAATGTTTTGAAAAACTTTTAGCATATGATCAATTTTTAAAAAAACTTTAGCATATGAAAAATGTTTAGAAAAACTTTAAATTGCATATGTATGCATATACCACTTTAGGGAGATTTTAACATAAATTTACTACTAGATTCAGACCTTAGACTAAATGTTTTGCTTAAGCTTCAATTCAGAATCTGGTCTGCAAGTTGTTAGATTATTTCTTGAGTAAAAACAAAATCTTCTCTTGCAAGTATGGTTCATTCATACAATATTCACCTATATAGTTGTCACAATCAAAACATCAAAATTCTGGGTTCTAACATTCTCCCCCCTTTTGATGTTGACAACTATGTAAGTTTTTAAATATATAATAATTTTCTCCCCCTAACTCAATACACCCCCTATCAATCGTATTCTCACCCTTTATCATCGACAAAAAAGGAAAAAGAATTAATATGAGAAATAGACAAACATTTTTCTTAGACGTATAAGCATATAGACAAGAGAAACAAAATAACCATCTTACATAGTAAATTCACATAGAACATTGTTGATTGAAGAAAGTGCATAAACATCATAAAAATATGGCTTAAACAAAATACTGCAATTTGTTATGAATTACATATCATGAGCATAACAAATAGAGTTCAGAATTCTCCACTACCTCCTTCTTCATCTCCCTCTTCTTTCGAAGTTGTCTAAGAGATTGGTGCTCGATTTTCAAGAACACCAGTCGAAGTGGATCCAAAACAGAAAATCTTTTCCTAAATTTTATTTGGAAAACCCTTTATCGAGTTTATCTTTTTGTTTCTTTTAGATACGTTCTTTTCAACATTAGCTAAACATCGACTAAATTTGCTTTGATTTCACGATAACGTTAACAAGAGCTTGTTTAAAGGCACATTAATATAAAGTTTATGAATTTCGTCATCCTCTTCTTCTTGTTAAGGAACTTGAGTGGAGGATGAAGCAATATTCGTGTCTCTCGGTTATGGGATTCCTTAATTACGATTAGCTATCCATTCTTGAAAGCTAATGATTTGTTGGTTTTCGAGACGTTTAGAGAGACCCATTTGATTAAGTGTTTTTGAATTAAGCTCATCTATAGTCATGAATTCAGCATTGGGTAATGGAACTCCAAAATTTTGTAGAATCCGTGTAATGTATGCTCCATAGTGAATCGTCTGTAGCTTCTTTTATGATTGAGGTAGGAAATTCATCCAAAATTATTTTCCCCAATTTACTTGTTGAAAAGAGTAAATAGCATATAAAGCTTGAAAATCCCTTTTGTAGACTTTTTCGTAACTTTCAATCCGGGATTATAGTGATCGAATAAGTGCACGATGGATGATTCTTGCCTTCGGACGTAAGGCACTAGATTTTAAAATGGTTAAATCGTCCGACAAGAAGAGATGGAAAACTTCATCACGACTGTACATATCGACATGAACATCGTCAATACCCAGCCCTCCAAATGGACATCTTAGAATATGGCCTAGTCTTTGAAAGGGTAAATAAATTTTGATTCCACAAACCACTGTCCATATACAATCATCTTTGTATTGGGTATTTTGATGATTGAGATTCATACCAGCATAGAAAAGCTTAATTAAGAGAGGGTCGATCTTAATATTAGTAGAATCATGTGACAGCCCGCAAATCCGTACCCCTTGAGTCAACACTATTCTACATCAATTAACTCAAGTGGAACAGAAATACGCACCATTAGGGTTAAAGAAGAAGAGATAGAAGAAGAAGAAACTAAACAATATCAGAATCTCACAGTCGCAGTGGAATAAACTATAATAGTAAATAATAGATCTTTACACAAAAGGAAACTATATCTGTTTTATACATCATATCATCAGAGTATCTCATACAACAATATTACCATACAGACAAATCCATACAATCACAGCAGCGGATAAATATACATGTACGTATAATACGTCTCGGACTCCAGCTCCTCTCCTGCTCCATAGTATCATGTCCTGTACATATAATACTCGGTCTGACCCGAGCATTATAATGAAATAACACCCGAGTCAGTCTGGAATACCAGCTGATAATAATGCATCCAAATTGATTATTAAAGTTTCAAAATCCTTTTGAAAACAAAAGCATCTCGCAAGACCACGCCACAAATAAACATGTCAGGTTTTTACCTTACGATAGCTAAAACACCTTTTTATAGAAATCCTCTGATATTATAATAGGGTCTATATACAAATACTTATAAAATAGCCGAAATTGTTACATCTATTAAATTCCAGCTACTAGCCACAGAGTGGGTAATACAAACAAAACTCGTAAAAGGCTCGTAGGGAGAGTGGATTTCCAACAATGACTAGGCACTGGGGTACCACCTGTCACAGTACGTGGCCTAGATCATAGTACCGAGGAGTACGCCCGCTCCCCTGCAACACAAGACCGGAACCATCCCTTACTGGACAGTTCCGAATAAGATCACCCCGCGGTTGGGATCAGCAACCGCACCACTAAGCCGAAATAAAAAGGGACATCTAGATAGGGATGACCTTACTTTCAAGTGGGGCTACCCACGAAGCCTTGCTGCATAACTCCTGATTTTCAGTCATTCCCATTTGATGAGGCTTGAGGCTAAGCGTTACCTTTTTGAACGTTTCTCTTAGAATGCCCATCGTCCACCTGACGATGTTCCGAAAGCATTCGTCCATACAAGTCCGTCCCGGGTTCGAACGGAACCGAAGGCACTACTCCTACTACATCCGTTTTGGAAATATCCTCAGGATTAGTAGGGACTAGCCCTTGCACTTCACTGCTCCATCTTCGACTCCGAACACGTTTTTCCATGAAACGTACAAACCGGATCGAAGTGATTTTCGAGAAATAAATCTCGATCCCGGTCTCTTCGAAACGATCAACGCATTTGTTCAATATTGATAGTCGGTGATTTAACTATCAATTAATATTCACAAACATCCATCACACAATAAATAATCCCCAATTATTTATTTTCTCAAAATATCTTTACGAGATATAATTCCAATTTCAAAATTCCTTTTGAAACATGTTTCAAACCCAATTTCCTCATGGAGTAGATTTTCAAATCTTTATTCCCTTTGAAACATCCAAGTACCCATATTTAAGGTTTAAAATCATTTAAATACTTTATCCCTCAAAATACATTAAAACCATTTATATCAAATCTACTTACCTACTTAATTTAAATATACATATACTTTTAAAAATATTTCGAATAAAACTGCTTAATGAAATATAAACTATTATCTTTAAAATAAGTTAAGTCATACTAGATTTTAAATAAAACTATGAAATCCTATACAAGTTTCATATAAAACTTTGTTTGATTATCTTTAAAATAGAACCATTTTACAAAGTATAAATAATAATAATATTCTTTAAACATAGTTCTAATTACCCTTTTTAAAATAATAACTTCTATAGCTACTTTGATAAATGTTTTTTAAAAAAAATTCTTACAACTTAAAATATTTCTTGAAATCATTCTTTAAATAAAACTCAAAACTCCTAACTTTACACAAATCAAATTTAAAAACGTACTTGGCATCTCAGGGAAATATACTTCCATTTTAGGATAACCCAAGAATTCCCTTTATCAATCCAATCACGATTTACCCAATTCAATTTTACGTTCATCTCGTAAAATTCCTTTCCATACTTTTAAAAATAGCTCCTTTTAATTTAAAGACACATTGCTATCTCCTGGAAATCACTTTCATATATACGTTTAAAATATTTAAAATAAGCTTTGAAAATTATTTAATTGAAAATAATACTTAAGGAAATATATATGGGTTTCCAAAGTATTTTTAAATAAAATTTAACTTTAAAAATATGGTTATTAAATCAAATATTCATATTAAAATTTCCTTTTAAAAACTTAATACTACTTTACCCTTTTATATTTAAATAAAATTAAAGACCATAATTACTTAATCAAATATTTGCTTTTACTTAAAACATTTCAAAATAATATTTCTTTCTAAAAATATTCTAAACATATTTAACTGCAAATTTATATTTGAAAACTTTTCTTGGAAACAAAATAAAATTTCTAGGAGAAAGCACACTTCTCATCCTTTAAAATAAATCTCGCTATTATTTAAACAATTCAATTCTCTTTGGAATCAAATTTCAAACACTTGAAATTCTCCAACCCATTTCTTGGATTTAATCTCTTTTAAAATTCTTTACTTAAGAATTTCTTTTATATTCTTTAAACCCAATTCATCTATTTATATTTAAAGTTTTCAGGTCGTATTCTCCCAATCACAGCACAACACAATTCAAATTTAAATTTAATGCATCACAGCATATAAATAAAACACTGCATATCAGGCTCTAAACAAATTATCACAGAATAATAAATGATGTATATCGCAGAATATAAATTAATTTCTATTTGTGAGGGATCCAGTTGGATCCCTCCAACCTGTTTCCCTGCATCCACAGATATTAGCACAACAACATATATCGATTCAATCATATTCAACCAATCAAGCAATTTATTTAAATATCGACTATTTAAATTAACTAATATTCTAGATGTGAGTGAGTTAAACTCACCTTGGGTTTTCGGCGAGCGTTCAAATTTAAATTAAATCGAACGGTGTTCGATCCAACCTAAATTCTTACTTGCTAAGAACAATTACAGAACTGTTCCACTACGTAGTACGCATCTCTACGATTCCAGCGTCGCCAGTTTCGACTGAATCTAATAATGTATGAAATAGATATGAATTTTATAAATTCCAATTTCAAATTTAAACAAATTTCCTTTTAATTTTAATTTACTTTTACCAAACAACATCAGGCCGTTACTTCAGCTAATCGAATCAAGGCCGCACGTAACAAAACCCTCAAGTTCTTCCCTCCTTCGCTCACGCGACCGTAGCAGGAAAAGAACCCAACACGCACAACACAAAACTCGACTCGCACCCACCACGCTGCTCCGTAACTCGATCGGAGACCCACACCTCGAAGATCGCCACGCCCACAACCTCTGGCCAGAAAATCATGACGCTCGGTCGGCCCTAGACATCACAGTTCCTGTACGAACGTATGCCCTTCAATCTCAATTTACTGACAACTCACTCAGAGATTTTCGATCATACCCGGTCGATATATATAGCTTAGCGAGCTCTTCATTTTTGTTGTTGAAGATTTTTGAAATTAATTTAAGGATTAGGAGAAAAACGAGAAAGAATGATGCACGTTGTCGGCCATTGGAAACAAATGAAGACGGCGGCTGAAATAACTAAGGTTTCGGCTCCTTAAGCATGAATATATACGTATAACACACTATTTTAATATTTAATTCGCTTAAAAGCAAATTTTCACACGATCTCCAAATCACACGTGCCGCCTGGCGTTCCTAAGGTTTTACCTATGTTTCGAACACAATGGAACATGTTTCGGAGGCTAATTTGGTCGTATGCACGAGTTACAGAAATAAACGATCAATTTTAAATTAAATTGATTAAAGTACTTTCTAAGCATTTTAAGCTGCTGGGGTTAAACGAAAACTCCGATTGCTATGAAAATTGAAATCCGATAATAACTAACTATTACGGATTCAATGGAACTAGTTTCGTCGAATTCCGAGACTATGTCCCGGAAGGCTATTTAACTCGTCGATTAAATCGAGCGATTTTTGAAATTGTCGAAATCACTTCAAAATTTCACTTTTAAAATTTTACTAACTCTATTATAACTCGTATAAAATTTATATTCCCATTAGAAATCATTCTGATTCGGTTTAAATCAAAATCTGATTATTTGCATTATTATATTAATAAATTCCATTTTTAAATTAATATAAAATTCCAAATTCAATCTATCGACTATTAGTTTCATCCAATGGTCCAATATTATTATTTAAATCAAAATAAACTTAAATAAATTTTTAGAAACCATTTTTATATTTATTTACACTCAGATTCATCAATTATCCCAATTCTAATATTAAATTATTATTATTCAAATTTCAATTTCATTCCCGAATTTAAAATTTAACTAATTCTATTAACTTAACCAAAATATTTTTATTCCAAAATTAAATTATAATCCATATTTGACATTTAAAATGAATTTAATGTTCAAATTTGGCGACCCAAAATTCCGAGTCGTTACAAATCACATCCAATAAATGAATTGAAACCATGAGCTTCGGCTATTTCTCTAATAAAATATCCATTGAAATCCAAAAATTTCATGAAGGCTCCTTCAAAACGCTTCGAATCTCGCATGCTATTGAATCTATCAACCGTTGTATCATTGTATAACCATGCTCGAATTTAGCTTTCAGAAGGTCTGGTTGTTGATTCTCTTGCTCTCTTTGATCTTGGAGCCATTTTGATTTATGAAATTGGAAGAAAAATTGAAATTTTTGAAGAGGTTAGGGTTTGTTTTTGGGTTTTGATGAAAAGTGAATGTTTTGTAGGTTGAAAATGAAGGGGTCGATGAGAATATGAAGTAGGTTTGATTGGGTGCTTGCATTGAAATTCGTGCAAGGCTTTTTAAAAAAACAGATATAAGATGGATCAACCGACTGAAATAATGAAGGCAGCCAGCTGAAGTGGTAGAAATTTCAACTTGCATGTATATAGTTCAAAATGGGTGTAATTCAATCGACTAGATTAGAGGACTTCAATTGGCTGAATGCTGATTTTAAAAAAAAAATATATGAAGGTTCAGTCAGCTGAATCTAGTGTTTTTTTAGGTGGAGCTTATTTTTAGTTCAGTCCAATTTGGTTAATAAACAAGCTATATATTTGTTTTTCGAGCTTTATTCTCATGTTAGAATAAATATAATTTTTATTTCAATAAACGTGTTACATATCCAAATTATATATAGAAAAATATAGATTTTTTTTTTCAAAGTTTTGGATTCATCTGACCTTAGTTCAACTTTGATTTTATCATGTAATGGATTTATAGGAGATCAAACATTATGTTGAGCACCTATTTCCCAAGAATTCGGAGATACGTGAGGTCACTGAGGAGATGGATTGTGCACATCTTGCTTAGGAGTCGTTCCAACAGAATTTGAGAATGAATCATTCAAGGAAATTTAAATGTCTACCATGGTGTTTATGTTCATAATACATCTCACGTTGTAAACTTAAAGTTTCATGCGGATAGTGATGAATATCATCGATTTTCTCCTTGGTAAGAGGTGAGCCAAAGTCTAAGTTTTTCTTAGCTCGTTTTCCATTTGGTGTATATCCGATATGATGATTAGGAGGTGAAGTAATCTTCGCTGGAATATATATAGGAGTAGATTTGTTTGATGAATATGAAGTTGAAGTGCTGGAAACGATTGATGAGAGATCATAACTTTCTTGAGATGACATTTTGTAAAGAGAATGTATATATACTTAAAGATTTTATATGAAAAAAATCCGTTCATGTATATATAATGGTTTTATTTTCTATTTAAGGTTTTATATTTTGTGGCTAACATTCATTAGTAAATTTCAACAAATAGAGAGAATGTAAGATTAAGAAATATAAAAAGATTATTGCCGCATATAAAATAAAAGGAATGCAAGGTCTTAAAATAAGTAGCACAGTAGAACATCAGAAAGACATGTGACTTCCTCCCATGAGTGTAGAGTTCGAGTGCCATGGTCTCCAATTTTTATTTTATTAAATTTTTATTTATTTTTTTAACTTTTTACACTTTAATATCAAATTATAAATCATGTAATGACATATTTCCTAGTTCACATCTTAATTTAACAAAAATATTTTCATTTAAAGTCTTAGTAAATATTACCTTCTTTTATGTTATCATAAAGAAAATGATGTCGGATGTCAATATGTTTAGTTGTAGAGTGGTTTTGCAACGACCCATAATTTTGGATATTTGAAATTGGAATATTTAATTGAATTTAAAAATTTAAAAGTTAATTTTTAACTTTATTTCTAATATAACCATTTATTGGACAATTAAACTATGGAATTTAATAATTGGAAATTGGGTAAATTATTGAATCTGGAGTTTTAAGCTTGTTAAAAATAATTTAAAGGCTTAAAAATTTATATTGATAATAATGAAGATAATAAAAGTTTAAAATTGAATTTAAAAGTGATTTGTTCAGTAAAAATATATCGTTTAAATCGACATTTAAAAATAGCCTTCCGGGGCACAGTCTCAGATTTCGTTGAAACCAGTTCCATTGGATCCTTAATAGTGTATTATTATCAAATTTCAAATATCGTAGCATTTGGAGTTATTGTTTGGTCGTATGGTATATAAACGTGCTGAAATTTACATGGAAAATTCAGTATAGTAATCGAGTCGAAAAAACTATCTTCTCTATATGATCAAATTAGGACATGAAACCTTTTCCATTGCATTCGAAATAGTGGTATAATATTATAAACGTCTGGCGGCATGCCTCGATAAGAGTTCAAAATTTTAAACTACGAAATCGAGACGATTGAATTTAAATAATAAATATATATTATTTAACTTGAATTTTTACACATCAGTCGTTACTTTTTCTTACCCTCAAAACATTGTACAACTATCCAGCACGTTACCTTCCTTTCTATCACTTCCCTCTCATCTTCTTTCTAAAAACGCAGCATTTACAGTAAACTGAAAAAGTAAAAAAAAAAGAACTTTAAAAATTCTCGTTCGAGATAAAAGAATCACCAGCTTCCACAACTTCCATCCTCTTCATTCACCCAAACCATTCTTCAAATCGTGTCCTTCCCTAATCCTCTTACATTCGAAAGAATTCATTCATAATAAAAAAAGGGGGTTATCGATTATGAGTCTAAAGGGCTTCGCACGCAACACTAGACGAGGACGAGAGGGAGGTTGCGAGTCTGAATTCGCGTGAATAGTGGGAGGCATAGGTGGGAGAGAGGGGCACGACGACGTGGGTGTTTGGGCATGGATTGGTGTTCACGGTGTGCGCATTGGTGATGGAGGCGGCCACTTGCAGGGGTTGCGGCATTTACGAGGCAGAGAAGGAAGGGTTCTAGGCCACGAATGAGTGAGGACGACGACACCTGAATGCTCACTGCATTGGGTCGGGCGAGTTTCGTCGGAGTTGCAACATGATGGGGGGTCGGTCTGATGTTGCGTGCACGACGTGAAGGATTCGAAGGCGGAGGATGGATTTGCGTAAGAATCGTGAACCTGGGAGGAAGAGAGGCGGGTTTACGTTAATGAGAAGATTAAGGACTTAAGTGTGATTAAAAGGTGATTAACCTGATTAATTTAATGTTTAATAAATTTTATTTAATTCAAATACTAATAAATCTGTTTTTGGTTCGAACGAGGTCGAATTAGCGTGCGGTTTCTTACATTGGATTCATAATAAAGAGATCATCGCCATGGAGCTGAGTTCAAAAAGATTCGAACGACTTGAATTTTTAGCTATATAGATCAACCAGAACGTTAAAGCGACGGTAAAATAAAGGTGAGTTAATCTCACTCAATTTTGGATTACTGGAATTAATTTTAAATAGTTGAAATTAATTATTGATTGATTGGTCGAACTGATACATTTTTATCAGTTGAATGTGATGTTATATATAGTAGTATATATATATATATATATTAGAGTGATTGATATTCCCGCATATATATAGCGGATGTGACCCTATTTGCTTCACATAATAGCAGATGACTTTATATACCGTGATATCCCCCTTGAAGTGGGTATGGTTTTTTATATTGTGCTAACATCTTTGGGTGTAGGAAAACAGGCTGGAGGGGTCCAACTGGGTTCCTCAAAAATGTTGAATTTATTCTCATATTCGGTGATATGATATACTAACTAATCTGTGATAGATTATTGAGTGATTTTAAATTTATTTAGTACTATGAAATTATTGGTTAGATTTTGGTATCTTTAAATACCAATGAAAAATGTTTAAAATTTGGAAAGAAAATAAAAGGAAAATCTGAAGTAAAAATATTTTTGGTGAAATTTGGATTTGTTAAAAGAAATGAATTTTGGATAAAATGGATAGTTTGGTTTCAAAATTTGCGCTTGACAAGTTTTGGAATATGGAAAATAGGGATTTTGGAAAAATATAAACAAAGGGTATCATTAATAAAACTTAAGCGATTTGTTTAAGTGTAAAAAGGATATTTAAAATTTGAGGTAAGAAATTATTTGGGAAAATAAAAAGGGAAATTGGAAATAAAATGTGAAATCGATGTTCTAGATTTAAATAAGAGTTTAATTTATAAAAAGGAAGTGAAGCAAATTATCAGCGGATAAATTAAAGTTATAATTCCACGGTGAGAATTTAGAAGGAGATGGGTAAATTGGTTTAGAAATAAATGGTAGATTATTTTTTTGAAATATGGAAAAGGGATTTACGGAATTGGGACGTGAAGTAAATTGGGATAAATTGAGAGAGATTTAAAAAGGTTAGACTTGTTATATTGAGATTGGAAAAATATATTTTATCGAGAATTTGGTTTTTTTTTTAAAAGGAAGGATTTTTAATTATAAGCCGGGTGATTTTGTTTAAAGTGTTAAAGAATATTTCAGAAAATTTATTATTTGATTGTTTTAAAATTGTTGAAGTATATTAAGTTAGTTATAGTAGTTAATTATTATTAAAGGTTTAATCAATATTATTATTTTAAAAGGGTAATTATTCGGTATTAATATTATATATAATAACTTTTATTTAAAAAGTAGTTTTATCTAAAGTTAACTTGGAAAAATTATTATAGAAATTTCATAAGTATTATTTTGAATTTTTTTAAATAAAGTTCGCGGAGAGTATTGGTATACTCGCATGGCAAAATCGGAGGCAGTGAGTGCCTGCAGTTAAGTCTTGAATTTCTCTGGGATAGAGACATAACCATTGAACCGTGAATCTATGGTTTGATACCGCAGCGGTACTTTCCAATTATTTTTAAAAAGGCTTTCAAACTTTTTTGAAAAAATATAGTTTTGTGAATATACTAAATTCGGTAAGGAAGTATATATTTTGGATAAGAGATTTAATTTATTAAAATGAAATCAAAATGAGACTTGGTGTTTTTCAGTAGAAAATAGAATATTTGGTTGAATGATTGTTTATTTGATAGTTAAATAACCGACTATCAAATCTGGACTCAAAACATAACATTCGAAATATCTAGAAGGAACACCGGAATTATATGGTACAGCTACCGTTCGAGGTGTTATACTGTACGTATAAACTCATTTTGCTCTTCTAGGACGTGTACAAAATATGTCCACAACGGTTAGGAGGGTGTCTCCGATCTTATTTTTATCTGTTTATTTCCTAAAGAACCGGGGTTGAGCTTACCGGAAATATCGAACGTTGTTTCGATGAGACCGGTATTAGATTTGTTATTCGAAAACCCCTTCGATCCAACTAGTACATTTTCGATGTTAAAAACAAGAGCATGGAGTCGAAGATGGAGAAGTGAAGTGCAAGTATGTAATCACTACTAATCTTGAGGGTGATTCCAAAATGGATGTAGTAGGAATAGTGCCTTCGGTTCCGTTCGGACCCAGAACAAACTTGTGGATGAATGCTATCAATACATTGTCACTAGAGGACAATGAGCATTCTAAGTGAAAATTCCTTAAAACGTAATAGTAGCCTCTAGCCTCATCAACCGGGAATGACTGAAAATCAAGGGGAATGCAGCAGGGCTAAGTGGGTCGCACCTAAGTAGAGTATGTTTATCGCCTTTCTAGATACCCGCATATATTATTTTATTACTATGATGTATGGAGGGAGCTCGAACGAGGATGGGAACACCCGGGGCGATATCATATTCGGTCTATCCAGGTCAGGGATAATCTGGTGTTATGTTGCAGGGGATCCCCCGTGGTCCTTGGTACGCTGTTCTAGACGTGTACTGTGATAGGTGGTACTCCAGTGCCTAGTCATTCGTATGGAATTCATTCTCCAATACATGCCTTTATAGTTTTGATTGTAGAGCCGAGTATGCTGGAATTTAATTAATGTACAAATTTCGGCTATTTGAATAAGTATTTGTACTTAGACACTATTATAATATCAAAGGATTTGATATAAAATGTTTTGATTATCATAAGGTAAAAACCATCATGTTTATTTGTGGCATGGTCTTAAGAGATACCTTTGTTTTTCAAAGGATTTGATAACTTTAATAGTTCAGATTGAGTGTGTTTTCTCACGCTGATTTTTCAGACTGACTCGGGTGTTATTTTATTATAATGCTCGGGTCAGACCGAGTATTATAGATACAGGATAGGATGCTATAGATCTCAGGAGACGTGCTGGACGACGAGACGTATTTCATGTATCTAATTTATATTTCGCTGTGTATTGTAGGCCGTGTATTTAGCTTTTGTGAGGACAAGTTATTATAACTGTCCAGTATTATGCTATTGATTTGTATTGTACTCTGATGATATAATGTATAAAAACAGTTATAGTTCTTTTTGTATAAAGATCGGTTGTTATCTATTATATATTGTTTCGCTGCGATTGTGAGATTCCATGTTGTTATTTCTATTTTCTTTTTATACCATTTTCTTCTTTTCCCTAGCGATTTGGTATTTTCGGCATTCGATTGTTCGGCATGTAATACAATGGACGTATTGATGTTGATTTTTAGAGGTCGAAAATCTCGGTCTCTACACTTAGTATCAAAGCTGAAGGTTAAGCAAAAACCTTGACTCTGTTGGGGATTACTCATTATAGTTAGGGTTGGTAGCACCCTAGATTGAGTTTGAGAATATTAATAGATATGAGCGCGTATTTTTTGGTGAATATAAAACTGTTTTATATCGTGTTGGTTGGTTTGTTGGGTGGCTTATGGATTCTGGTCAATACGAGTAATTAACGTTATTGATAGGGATCTCTAAACACTTGAATAGAACAATTTGACATGGTATTGTTTTAAAATGGGGTAAATGACATAATTTTACCCAAAATTATTTTTATATAAGAAAGAAATAATTTTACAGAAATTATTATATATGGTTTGCTTGGTTGTTAGGAAACTAAAAATATTAAACTATTATCACTGTTGTTGTGGAAATTGAATAAAAGTGGAAATTATAACCAAAAGTTAAGAGAAATAATTCATATAAGAAAACGGAATTTGTAATATGAATTTATAAATGTGATTTATAATTAGAAATGGAATAAAAATCCAAAGGAATATTTAAAATACAGATTTAGAAGGATTTAAAAAGTGGAAATTTGGGGGTTTAAATCCCGTGGATTTGAAAATGATTTTCAAAATCTTGGAAAAATATGGGGATGTTATTTGGAGAATATTTGGAATAAAAATATTAGAAAATGATTTTTAAAGGAATAAAAGCACTAAACTTACTTCGGTTGCTGGAAACTAATTTTGATGATGACTGCAGCATCATCGATGTTCACTTTCGAGTTTCCAAGGGAGGGATTCCTACCTGAATGATTTGAATTGGAGTTGTTTGCAAAACAGGTTTAGTTTTGAAAATCAAAGGGATAATTTGATATACCGAAGGATTTTGGGAGTACATGATTTCAAAAATGATTTTGAAATATTTAAGTAATTTTTTAAACTCTGGAGTTTGATCTAAAATGTTTTATGGAATATGAATAAGTTTGAAAACTTATTAAATTTGAAATTTGAATTGAAATGGAAATTAACTTGAACTAAGTTAAATAAGAGAAAATTGAGAAATTAAGCCTTTGTAGGCCAAATGGAAATAGTTATTGAAATAGAATTTATTAAGTTGGAAATAATTAGTGGATGAACAAGTTAATTTAATTTGTAAGTGAATAAAAATTTAATGAATATTGGAATGATATTTAACTTGAATTATGTTGAATAAAGTGAAATTGAAGAGTTAGTTCGAGTGGTCTAAATAAAATAAAAGTTGGAAAAAAATTTGATTGAGATATGAAAATAAATTAGTGAATCAAAGATGGGTTGAGATGTGGTCGATAAAAAAATTTAATACTTATGATTTGGAAGGTAAATTAAGTTCAAATGGGGTTGAAAATTTAATCTGAATAGAAATGGATATAAACCAAAGTGATGAAGCAGAAATAAACATAAGAATTAGTATAAAATGTTTAGAATGGACTTAAAAAGGTTAATGGTGAATCCTTTTGTGAAATTGGTACTTAAGATATAGGCTAAGTAAACATTTGAATACAGATTAAATAAAGGATGTGAATAATGGTTTGAGGAAAATTGAATGGAAATGTAAGTAAACGTGAATAGAAGGGATTGATATAGCTAATAATCAATTGGAAATTAAAACACAAGTTGTAATTATACTGTTTATTCGCATAACGATTTGATCCAGCTTCGAGCATAGAATTTCGAGATAGTTATATCGATCCGAGTTAGGATTTTTCACTCGATTTCCGACGGAAAACCCTAGATATGGATTTTGATTAATTCTGGAATTCACTATCATAGTACATGAGTATGCAAGGAGAATGATGGTTTCTCATCAAGAAACCAGGTCTGAGTCCGCAATAGAAAGTCGTGTGAACGATACTAGTTTGGAAGTAAAATTGTGGGATCGAGTAAGCGATCAGATTTGATTTTGCGTACGGATGATATATGAACATCATACGGATTTTGGTGAAATAAATATTGAAATTTGAAAGTGCTAAATAAAATAATTTTGAATTGTATGATTGGATATTACGGGTAAGTAGGGTGCAGGTAATTCAAAGCAAAAGCTAAATTGATGTCTTCGATTTCAGAAGTAAAATTGATTGCCCGACAAAAAGGTACATGTTTAAATTTCGTTTGAAGTTTGATGATTTGTGATTGAGCCACTTGGCTTTTATTTTTTTTGATGATTTGGGGCCGTAGAAGCCATTTTGCATCTTTTTGAATCTAGCCGTGCAAAGGAGACGCTGGTGAATGTTTTCGAAAATTTAAGGAGTTTGAAAAAAACTTTTGAAGAAAATTTTGATAATTTAAAATTTGGTTTTAAATTATAATTTGAATGATTGAAGGGATAATATTATTTGAAATCTATGGATGAGTTTGGGAAATAAGTAAGAGTGATAGCGTGTCTTCAATAAAAATATTTTTTTGGAAAGTTGTTTGAAACCGTGTAGTTTTGGGAAATAATTGACAGGTTTTGGACCATTCTTCTTACCTAGCAATTTCGAGGATGAAATTCTTATAAGAAGTGAGGAATGTAACGACCAAGAATTTTGAATATTTAAAATTAGAATATTTAATTGAATTTAAAATTTTAAAAGTTATCTTTTAACTTGAATTTCAAATATAACCATTTATTGGATAATTAAATTATTAAATTTAGTAATTGGAAATTAGGTAAATTATCGAATCTGGAGTTTTAAGCTTGTTAAAAATATTTTAAAGGCTAATAAAATTTATATTGATAATAATGAAGATAATAAAAGTTTTAAAATCCAATTTAAAAGTGATTTGTTCAGTTTTACAAATATATCGTTTAAATCGACATTTAAAAATAGCCTTCCGGGGCACAGTCACGGATTTTGACGAAACTAGTTCCATTGGATCCGTAATAGTGTATTATTATCGAATTTTAAATATCATAACATTTGGAGTTATCATGTGGTCGTACGGTATATAAACGCGCTAAAATTTATGTCGGAAATTAAGTAATAGTAATTGGGTCCAAAAAGCCATCTTCTCCATACGACCGAATTAGGACACGAAACCTTTTCCATTACGCTCAGAATAGGGGAATAACATTAGAAACGCCTAGTGGCATGCCTCGATAGGAGGTCAAAATTTTAAGCTGCGAAATCGAGACATGTGAATTTAAATAATAAACATATATTATTTGACTTGACTTTTTTCACATCAGCCGTTACTTTTTCCTTCCCTCAAAACACTGTACAACTATCCAACATGTTACCTTCCTTTCTATCACTTTACCCTATTTTCTTTTTAAAAACGCAGCATTTACAGTAAATTGAAGAAGTTAAAAAAAAAGAACTTTAAAAATTCTCGTTCGAGGTAAAAGAATCACGGGTTTCCACAACTTCCATCCTCTTCATTCATCCAAACCATTCTTCAAATCATGTCCTTCCCCTATCCTCTTCGATTCGAACGAATTCATTCGGAATAAAAAAGGGATTATTGATTACGACTCTAAAGGGCTTCACGCGGTTGCGAGTCTGAAGTCGTGTGAATAGTGGTAGGCATAGGTGGGAGAGAGGGACACGATGACGTGGGTGTTTGGGCATGGATTGTTGTTCACAGCGTGTGCGTTGGTGATGGAGGCGGCCACTTGCAGGGGTTGCGGCATTTACGAGGGAGAAAGAGGGGTTCCAGGCCGTGAATGAGTGACGATGGTGGCAGGTGAATGCTCACAGCGTTGGGTCGGGCGAGTTCGGTCGGAGTTGCAGCATGAAGGGGGGTCGGTCTGACGTAATGTGCACGACGTGAAGGATTCGAAGGTGCAGGATGGGCTTGCGTATGAATCGTGAAACTAGGAGGAAGAGAGGCGAGTTTACGCTAATGACGAGATTAAGGCCTTAAGTGTGATTAAAAGTTGATTAACCTGATTAATTTAATGTTTAATAAATTTTATTTAACTCAAATACTAATAAATCCGTATTTGGTTCGGACGAGGTCGAATTAGCATGCGGTTTCTTAAATTTGGTTCATAGTAACGAGATCTTCACCATGGAGCTGAGTTCAGAAAGATTCAAACGAGTCAAATTTTTAGTTATAGTCGAATGTCGTTCGACTATGGATCAACCAGAATGCGAAATCGACGGTAAAGTAAAGGTGAGTTAATCTCACTCAATTTTGGATTACCGAAATTGATTTTATATAGTTAGAATTAATTATTGACTGATTGGCTGAATTGATATATTTTTATCGGTTGAATGTGATGTTATATATAGTAGTATATAAATTTGAGTGATTGATATTCTCGCATATTTATAGCGGATGAGACCCTATACGCCCCGCATGATAGCGGATGACCCTATATACCGCGATATACCCCTCGAAGTGGGATTGGTATTTTTATGTTGTACTAACATTTGTGGGTGCAGGAAAACAGGTTGGACAGATCCAACTGGATTCCTCAAAAATGTTGAATTTATTTTCATATTCAGCGATATGATATATTGAATAATCTATGATAGAATATTGCGTGATTTTAAATTTGTTTGGCACTATGAAATTATTGGTTAGATTTTTGTATCTTTAAATACCAATGAAAAATGTTTACAATTTGGAAAGAAAATAAAAGGAAAATCTGAAGTAATTTTTTTTTGGTGAAATTTGGATTTGTTAAAAAGAAATGAATTTTGGATAAAATGGATAGTTTGGTTTCAAAATTTACGCTGATAAGTTTTGGAATATGGAAAATAGTGATTTTGGAAAAGTATAAATAGAGGGTTTTAATAATAAAACTTAAGCGATTTGTTTAAGTGTAAAAAGTGTTTTTAGAAATTGAGGTAAGAAATTTTTTGGGAAAATAAAAAAGGAAATTGAAAATAAAATGTGAAATTGATATTCCAGATTTAAATAAGAGTTTAAATTATAAAAAGGAAGAAAATCTGAATTTAGTTTGGTTTTGGAATATTTTGGGTTATTTGAGAGATAAAAAATGGAATTTAATTCAGAAAATCGATTTAAAATTGATTAAGTGTTGTGAAACAGTAATAAAAAGGGAAATAAGACTATGTAATTTATAAATGAAGTTTATAAATAAAGTGAAGCAAATTATCAGTGGATAAATTGAAGTTATGAATCCACGGTGAGGATTTATAAGGAGATGGGTAAATTGTTTTAAAAATAAATGGTAGATTATTATTTTTTAAATATGGGAAGGGAATTTACGGAATTGGGATGTGAAGTAAATTGGAAAAAATCGAGAGAGATTTAAAAAGGTTAGACTGGTTATACTGAGATTGGAAAAAATATATTTTATCGAGAATTTGATTTTGTTTTAAAAGGAAGCATTTTTAATTATAAGCTGGGAGATTTTTTTAAAGTGTTAATGAATATTTAGAAAATTTATTATTTGATTGTTTTAAAAT
The DNA here is from genome assembly GCA_030765085.1 of Allium cepa. Lineage (NCBI taxonomy): Eukaryota > Viridiplantae > Streptophyta > Magnoliopsida > Asparagales > Amaryllidaceae > Allium > Allium cepa. Next base: position 257,206,611 of record CM060938.1, on the reverse strand, counting down.
TGTTGAAGCACATATACATTATGCTTGCACAAAAATTGGGCAAACACCTCTTAGTCGTATGATTTAGTTGATTATATGTTGATCTGGATGGTTTGGGTGATTTATGCAAATATATGAAATAGATGGACTAAACTGTAAAAGACACACAAATTTATAGTGGTTCGGCCAGAACGTGCCTACGTCCACTTTATATGTTATTCTCCTTTTTCTTTCAGATTACAAGCACAACGCTTCGTATACAAGTATATGAAAGTTGTTTGAAAGTTCCTTCCGTACTTGAGCTCTCAAACTTGTCTGCCATTGTTGTACCCCTGCCCCTCTATTTATAGAGTGAGGTTGGGGGCAGGGGTCTTGGATGTATACAGCAGTTGGCGGGCCTGGGCTGATGCAATCTGGCTTGGCAGAGTTGGTTCGGTTTACCTTGGTTCGGTGGTAGGAGAAGAGTGGACCGGTGGAGCTTTGGTCCGGTGGTTGGAGATGAGTGGACCGGTGGTGCTTTGGTTCGGTAGTTGGAGATGGTTGGACCGGTGGAGCTTCGGTCTGGTGGTAGGAGATGATTGGACCGGTGGAGCTTCGGTTCGGTAGTTGGAGATGGTTGGACCGGTGGAGCTTCGGTCCGGTGGTAGGAGATGATTGGACCGGTGGAGCTTCGGTCCGGTGGTAGGAGATGATGGTTTGGTAGTGAGACCGAATCAGTGTCTGAATGGAGGGGCTTTTGGACCGGTGGCGCCTTGGTGATGAGTTGGTTCGACAGTGGTTTTGGGTAGGTCGTTTGGTTCGGTAGTGGGCTGGTTCGGCTAAAACATACCCAACACTTGCCCCCCAAAGCAGGGTATTGTATGCTCATGGCATGCTTTGTTTTTGACTCGGATATGTGTGCCGAACCAAATGGTCCGGTCGTTCGTGATTGCCTATAAGTATGGGCCTTGTGCTTCCATCGTTCCTTACCAGCCGAATCAAGTCTTTGTCATTGCCGGACCAAACGTATTAATCGAATCATACGTGTTAGCCGAATCAACCTTGGTTTTTGCCGAATCAGGTGAGTTGCCACTCTTGTCTGCCGAATGAGTTTTGCGTTGTACCACCGAATGGACATGGGGACTTGGCCCACCGAATGGAACTCGTGTGTTCCAAGTACTGAATGACACTTTTCACTTGAATTGCCGAATGGGCTCTGGGACCTCAAGTACCGAATGTGATGAGGAGCATAGCGCCGAACGACCCTTCGGCCTTGTAATGCTAGATGTGTTTGAGAAGTGAGAGGCCGAATGGGCTTTGGTCTCAAACTTTTAAGTTTTGAATTGCGAACGAAACCCCAGGCTGCATGTACTTTGCTCATTTTATTCCCATACTCCTTGTTCTAACAATATGTTCTTCTGGTGTTGCAGAAAAATGTCTCGTAAAGTTGAAACTCGATCAGAGAAGAGAAAATCTACGTACCGAAGTGAGCCTCCCGTTGTGCCCCCGCCCAGCTAGGACCAGTGCGGCAGGGACCTGCCCCGAGGTCATTAGTGGACGGATATGGCACCCAGGAGCTTCTGAACTCTCCTCCCGATTGTTATCCGAGATCCCTCAAAGAAGGGCAACTTGATATCATCGCTCGCTCCTTTGGGATTGACAGGGCGAGTATGCTGCTGTCGGGAGATGGTGTGATGCCGTACGATCCTCCTGAAGGATATTTTGCCTACAGCCGATACCATTGTATGTGCGGGGCCATTCCCCCAATCAATGCCTGGATAGTCAGCTTTCTTACTTATTTGAAGGTGGCTCCATTCCAACTTCAGCCCAATTCCTATGCTATCCTGGTGTGCTTGTTCGTCATTTTTCAGAGGAAATATGGGTGTCCCCCTTCCAACCGGGAGATCCAGTATTTATACAACTTGAGAGGCTATAAGAAGGGGTCTCCATATATCAGCTTGGAAGCGGCCGTGCCCTTCAAGCCCGTCCTGGATTTGTATTCGAAGCTCAGTATGTTCAAGAAAGAATGGTTCTTCATCAAGGATGACTCTATTTCCTTCTGTCTTTTCACTTCCGGCTGTAGGTTGAACTCCATTTATATTTTCCTTGTTTCGACCCCAATGCTTCCTCTTATATGCTTTTATTTCTTGCTAGCGACAGGCGGCTTTGCGGTCGTGGAGAACGATTCCTTGGTTCGGATGGCTGCGGAAATAAAGGCCATCTCGGGACGGGATAGGTCGGCTTCTTACCTGATCAGGAATGCCACTCTCCTGGAGTACAACTTAATTCTGCCACGTCAATCTGTGGTCAAGCAGAGAGATACAGCCGAGGAGAGGGCTGCCAAAGCTAAAGATGGGGCTACCGCGAAGAGTAGCAAGAGGAGACCTTTCTCGGTACCTCCAGTCGTCGGGGGGAAGAATCTTAAGAAATATGATGGACCCTCTCCCAGCACATGCCCAGATGTTCCGGAAGAGGAAAGTGGAGAGGAAGAGAGGGATGAGGAGGAGAGTGGTGGTGATGGAGAAGGTGACGGTGGTGAAGGGCAGAGTGGTAGTGGCGCTGGTGCCTTGACTTCTGGACAAGCGGGTGAGATTCAAGAGTGGACTGATGAAGCCTTCCGCCAGGCTTTTGAGGGATTGGAGGAAGGATCGGTCTCGGTGGAGAAGGCGAAGAAGGCTGACAAGGTTGGGACTGGTGCCGATCCATCTTCTAAGGGTATTTCAGCTAAGGCAACTCCGGCGGTTCAAGGTGAATTCTTAGCTTTCGCAGACTCCCTTTATGATAAGGACTTAGTAATATTTTATGGCCAACTCCCGTACTGGAATGAGATTCAGGACTTATTGCAGTATCCCACTCCCCATCAGGGTTTGTAAAATAAGCGCATTTTCCTACTCCTTTTAACTTAACATTTCTCGGATCATAGTTTCATGCACGCTTGTAACACTTAGTTTTTATTCCAGGAACAGGTAAGGTGGCCAAGACATCAGATATTCGGCACTGCCTTGAACAGTACAAGCTACTCAAAGCTTCTGCCAAACCAAAGCCGTCAACTAGCTGTCCCGGAGATGTGGTTAGCTATCGCCCTCTTCTCGGAGTTATTGAAGAAGATATGCGAAGGAGGAAGAGGGGGCGATCTTCGTTTGAACCTTCACCTGGCCCTCAGCCACCAGTCCAGCCTATCCATGATATTACTGAGGAAGATACCGAGCTTATGCCTTCCCCACATCCATCCGAAAATCCAACCGTCACCTCGATAGACCACCCTTGTTTGGTTCGCAACCCATTTGCCGGCCACCCGGATCTGGACCCGAGCTTTCAGGACATTTCTTTTGACGAGGCCACGGGTGAGCATCTTCTTCCTCGCAACCCCATGGTACGTGTGCTTGATGAGGCTAAGTCCTTAGATCTCGATTTGCTTACTACTCGGATAGTTACCATAGGGGACGAAGCCAAGGCTAATATCGACCGGGTCGCGGAGGAGACTAGGAAGTTGATGGGGCATCATGCCCGTCTGGTCAAGGCTGGAGAGGAGATTGGGAGTGCCAACATCCGACTACGGTTAATGGTTTCTGACCAGGCCAAGCAGCTCGCCGATCAAGCCATTTAGATTTCTCAGCATGAGGCAGCCTCCAGGCGGTTGAAGAAGACTATGAAAGAGGCTAGTAAGGCAGAACTACGAAAGATGGAGGCCGCCTGCAAGGAACGGATTGACATGGCCATCGCAACGGTGGACGAGGTTCGGAGAGCGGATCTTGAGAAGGTAGAGGAGTTATCTGGGAGGCTTGAGGCCGCAGAGCTTGCTCAGGCCAAGTTGAAGGAGGAGATGGAAGTGATGCGGAAGTCCCTTCAGGCTGACTACTCGAGATACCGATTGGAGAGAGATGCTGCTGTTGCACGACTGTCGGCTTCTGAGGCCCGGATGAAAGAGTTTGAGGAGAACGAGGGGATGATGGATGAGATGCTCCAGGACATGTATTTCCGTACTTGGAGGCAGGGCAACCTGTTCTGGATGGACGATTATCCTCGAGTTATGGCTAGGATATATCTCCGGGCTTTGGAGGAAGCTAAGGCCGATGCGGATAAGGAAGGTGGTGCAGCTTTCTGGATGGATGTGGTTACGGCCCAATTCACTAAGGAAGAGAAGGTGGCGATTAAGGAGGGCATGCGGCTGCTTGCTGCGGATGAGGTAGGCGTGCAGCTAGATGATGATGATCAGGGAGCAGACGCTGGTAAGTCTTTCCTCTTAACCTCTTCATGATTTGATTGCTTATCTTTCGTGATTATTGATGGATTCTCTTTTGAATTGGACAGGCGGGACCTCTGGAGTACATGCGGGGAGTTCTGACCCTGCAGTTAAGTAGATCCGGAGGGCTAGCGGGATGGAGGCGAAGCTCGGATTCCTTGACTTGACTTGTACATATTTTGGTTGCTGTCTATGTTAGTCCGAAACACTAATGTAACTTGTAATTATATTATTTGTAAAGAGTGACTTTATGTAATTTTATAACATAAGCTGATTCTGTTATGTTCGAATGTGGTTGTTATTTTGATATGTTGCATAAGAAATACAGCTGCGTGTTTATGCATGTGATTTAATCGCATTTGATGCTAAGTTTCTGCTCAAAATGTTGTTTCATGTCTTGTAATGCCAATATGATGTGTGAATAAATTAAAGCTACATATTTGTATACAAGAGAAGATAGTAACGCCCTTCGTGTTTTAATTGTAGAGGGTTGCTTTGAATGTCTTGCGTGACTGAGTATGAATGTAGCTGAATGTTCCGTCATCCGGATGTGAGTTCATATTTCCACAAGCGAGAGTTCCCCTATTTTGTGACCTGCACTTTAGGGATCGTTATATAGGATAGGAGAAAAGTTTTTGAATGAAATGGAAATATGAGAAACAGTAAAACTTCCAATCACGGAAGGCCGTCGATATGCTTAAGTTCGTGGCAAACGGGTTTTGTAGTCACTTTCCCTAGTTGTGTGTCTTGGAGACATTTGTCACCCATCTTACGCCTCCGCGGGGAGCTTATCTTTTTTACCACAGCCGTACTTAAGACATATCAGAGCCGAGATCGGCAGTAACTACTCGAGCCATTATGGCCCGTAATCGTGGGTATTATTCGATTTACTGTGGCCGGCTAGCGTGGGTACCGATCGTCAACCGTGAACTACCCCTGGCTGGCCACACCTTATGTTGGGGCTTAAAGTAGGTTCACAGTTGCCGGCGAGCCGAACGCCGTAATGAGCTGCCATCGGCTATAGTCGGCCTTCTTGATGGCTTATAATCGGCTCATTACAGTTGGCTTTGAGGGCAGTCGCGAGCAATGAGTTAACCCGCAGCAGAGGGATGCTGGAGCAAAAGTGTCTCATTGGCGAGTGCATAGAATCGTATAGTACCTGTTAGGTCTTGTCCAAGTGAGGTTGTGCCGTGAAGTGTCCAGAATGGAAATGTCGTTATACATGATTTTGTTCAACAGAAAAGGATAAAGCTTAACAAGCAGCCAAGATATAAAGGAACAAGTTAAAAAGAGACAAGATTTTTAAAGTGGTTCGGCGCGAAAATGCCTACGTCCACTGATTCTCTTTGTTAATTCACTTCATATGGGCAGTACAAGTTAAGAAAAGTATCGACGAAGGTGTTGGATGTTCCATGCCCTCTGGAACACCTCTCCGTCCACTGTTGACAAAATATAAGCTCCGTTGTGGATATCTTTATAAATTACATAGGGTCCGTCCCAGATTGGATCTAGCGCTCCGTGGCGCGGAAATATCCGTTTGAGGACAAGATCTCCTTCTTGTAAGCTGCGGTGTTTGACTTTAGAGTTGTATTGTGCCGCTACTTTTTGCTTGTGAGCTGCCGCTTTAAGTGCTGCATCATTTCTTCTTTCTTCAATTAGGTCCAAAGACATGTGGAGGAGTTCTTCGTTCTCTTCTGGGTTGTAGTGGATCCTACGGTGGGAAGGCACTACAGTTTCAATTGGGAGCATGGCCTCCGATCCGTATGCCAAAGAGAAAGGAGTATGCCCTGTTGATGTTCTGTAAGATGTGCGGTAGGCCCAAAGTGCCGTAGGAAGTTCATCCACCCAAGCGCCTTTTGACTTTTCAAGTTTCTTCTTGATTAGAGTTTTGAGGATTTTGTTGACAGCTTCGACTTGTCCGTTTGCCTGGGGATAAGCCACAGATGAGAAGCTTTTGTGAATTCCGTGCTCTTGGCACCAGTCGGCAAATTCCTCGCTGTCAAATTGAAGTCCATTGTCCGATATGATTTTGAGTGGAACCTCATACCTGCATAAAACATTTTTGATCAAGAAGTTAATAACTTTTGCCGAAGATATTTTATTTAGAGGTTTCGCTTCCACCCATTTGGTGAAATAGTCGACTGCCACTATGGCATATTTGGCTCCGCCTCGGCCCATTGGCAATTCGCCAATCAAGTCAATTCCCCATATTGCAAAGGGCCAAGGGCTGGTCATTTGAGTAATTTCATTTGTTGGTAGTCGAGGAATTTTAGCAAATTTCTGACATCTGTCACATCTTTTGGCGAAGTCTAAGGCGTCTTTGTTTAAAGTGGGCCAGTAGTACCCGTATCGGAGTATTTTCTTTGCTAGAGTCTGTCCTCCGGTGTGATCTCCGCAACTTCCTTGATGGATGTTGGACAAGACTTCCCTGGCTTCCCTTCCAGCGATACACCTTAATAAGGGATTAGAGAAGCCGCGCCGATAGAGGATGCCTTCTTGTAATGTGTAGCGGGAAGCTTTCCTTAAGATTTTCTTAGCTTCGTTACGTCCGTCGGGCAGTGTGCCACTTTGTAAGTACTTCTGGATGGGGGTCATCCAAGTTTCTTCTTCAATTGCAGCTATCATATTCATTGGCTCGTAGCTCGGGGCCAGTTGCTTTGAGATGGTTATTGTTCGGGAAGGAGTGCTGTCCTTCATGCTAGCTTGCTTTGCCACTTCGTCGGCCTCCTGATTCTCTTCTCGAGGAATGTGTTTGATTAAATAGTGATCCAATTGATTGAGCAGCAGCTTGGTCTTCTTTAGATATGCTATGAGTCGTTCTCCTCGAGTCTGGAATTCTCCCAGTATTTGATTTACAATGAGTTGAGAATCACTATGGGGACATAAAGAACCGACTCCAATCTCCAGGGCAAGTTCTAATCCAGCTATCACCGCTTCGTATTCTGCGTCATTGTTGGTGGCAGCGAATTCCAACCTTAGGGCGTAGTGCAGCTTCCTTCCCCTGGGGGTGGTTATCACAACACCTGCCCCCGAGCCTTGTTCATTTGATGCTCCATCTACGAAGAGATTCCACTTGATATCTTCTGTTATTTCAGATTGCTCCTTACCTTCGTTAGTAGTAAATTCGGCAATGAAATCAGCTATGGCTTGCCCCTTGATAGCGGTGCGAGGATGGTCAGTGATATCATATTGACTCAGTTCAATGCACCACTTAAGTAGTCGCCCAGAAGTGTCGGGGCGATGGAGTACCTGCCTTAGCGGTTGATCGGTTAAAACTCTGATGGAATGAGATTGGAAATAGTGTCGCAATTTCCGTGAAGTTATTAGTAAACAGTATGCTAGCTTCTCAAGTTTAGGGTATCTGGCTTCTGCCCCTGTAAATCTCTTGCTTACAAAGTATACGGGCCGCTGTGTGCGGTTGTCTTCTCTCACCAAAGCGGCGCTTAAAGCATGGGACGATACAGCAAGGTATAAGTATAGTTCCTCGCCTTCATTTGGAGTTGAGAGTACTGGTGGTCTCTGGAGGTGTCCGATTAAGTTAAGGAAGGCTGTCGAGCATTCGTCAGTCCATTCGAACTTTCCTTTGTCTTTCTTTAGAGCTTCGAAGTAAGGGATGCATTTGTCGGTTGCTTTAGAGATGAACCTACTTAGGGCGGCCACTTTCCCGTTTAGGCTTTGCATCTCCCTTCGAGTGGATGGTATCTTGATATCTTGTAAAGCTCGAACTTGTTCGGGGTTTGCTTCAATCCCCCTGGCATGAACGATGAATCCCAAGAACTTTCCCGACGATACTCCGAAGGAGCACTTTAGAGGGTTCAACTTCATTCCATATTGGCGAAGTACTTGAAACATCTCATCCAGGTGGTTTATATGATCGTTGGTTTTCCTCGATTTTACCAGCATGTCATCCACCTAAACTTCCATAGTTTGTCCTATTAGTTCCGCAAACATCTTGTTGACAAGGCACTGATAAGTAGCCCCGGCGTTTTTAAGTCCAAAAGGCATTACTTTGTATCAGTACAATCCCCGGTCAGTGATGAAACTAGTGTGGTCTTGATCGGGGGCATGCATAGGGATCTTGTTATATCCTGAGTATGCGTCCATAAAGGATAAGAGTTTGTGTCCGGCAGTGCTGTCCACGAGTTGGTCGATTCGGGGGAGTGGGAAGCAGTCTTTCGGGCAAGCGTCATTTAAGTTGGAGAAATCGATGCATGTTCGCCACTTTCCGTTAGCTTTCTTTACCAGTACCGGGTTGGCGATCCATTCTGGGTAGATGGCTTCTCGTATGAAGTCATTGGCAAGTAAGTTCTTTACCTCTTCCTCGAGGGCTGCTGATCGTTCTGCCCCATGCTTCTCTTTTTCTGCTTTACAGGCACCTTGGTGGGATCGATGTTCAGCACGTGGCATGCTACGTCTGGGGAGATTCCTGTCATGTCAGCGTGCATCCATGCAAATACATCCATGTTGTGGCGAAGAAAATCAATGAGTTGATCCTTTAATTCTTCTTTTAGTTGAGATCTGATTTTCAATAGTCTACTTGAGTCATGTTTGTCTACAGCTACGAATTCCATAGCCTCTACAGGCTCGGCGGTGGCCTCCTCCTCTTTGTCCCTAGGGTCTAATTCATTGAAAGGGTCACTAGTATATCGAAGAGGAGGGGATTTCTTTAGTGCCATGCTTCCAAGTTTTTCATGCAGAGAGTAGTCTCTGCATTTTTCCCTTTATCTTTTCTGCGGTTATTGCGAAGTTCAGTTACATAGCAGTCTCGAGCAGCGTCTTGATCTCCCTCCATTTCTCATATTCCGTTATCTGTTGGAAATTTCATCTTCAGGCACCATGGGGCTAGGACAATTTGGAAGTCAGACAAGGCTGGTCTTCCCAAAAAGGCATTGTAGGCCGAAGGGTTCTCTATTAGTACAAATGTTTGTTTTCGCACAGCGGAGCGGGAACGACTTCCTATTTCAACAAAAAGGTCCAGTTGCCCGAGGGGCATCTTCGCATCTCCAGTGAAACCATGTAGTAGTTTGTTGTAGTGAGACACATCCTTCATTGACAGCTTCATTTTGTCGAAAGCATGCTTGAATAGGATATTCACTGAGCTTCCAGTGTCTACTAAAATTCGAAAAACTTTGGCTGGACCGAACCAGGCAGAGATGACCATATGATCCATGTGTGGGTACTGTCTTCCCTCTAGATCACGCCTACTGAATGTGATGTCGTCATTCTCTTTCCGTTTCGGGTGGCGTTCTTCCATAACAGAATTAACGTAGCCCTCAGCGTTTCTAAGTGACTTACCGTATCTTTCCATCTCTGCCCAGCTTCTGTCGACGATGTGTGGTCCTCCTGATACGGTATGGACCACTATCTTCTCTTGACTAGAGCCGCTGGTGTTGCGATTTCCTCCGTCTATTTTTGGGAGGGTAGCCCTGGGTTCTCATTGGCGGGAGCTGGAGTCCTGTTCTGGCTTTTTACATAGTGTTCCGGTCTCTTCCTTCTGATGTGTTTTTCAATCAAGTCTCGGAGATGGTGGCATTCATTGGTGTCATGTCCATGGGATTCGTGGAAGCGGTAGAACTTTCCAGACTTGAGTGCGTTATCTGACTCCTTCTTGTGCGGGGGGCGCTTGTATCTAACTTCGTCTTGAGTGGCTAGGAAGATGTTTTCGATCGTTTCATTCAAAGGAGTGTAAGAGTCAAATCTTGGTCTAGGTCGATATAGGCGCTTTTCCCCCTTCTTGCCCCCAGCATTGTCTCTAGAGTCATTTCTCCGAACATCCTTTGTTGCAGCGGGAACCCTGTCTGTAGCTGTTTTAGCCTGTTGCCCTGACTGCCTCTCAGTGGCAGCGTCTTCGAGTCTCATATACTTTCCAGCTTCATGAAAGAAATCATGTAAAGTAGCTGGTTTTTCCTTGGTTAGTCTTCTAGCAAATTTAGTATCCGGATGTACACCACTGCAGAGAGCCATTAGGATAAGTTTCTCGTCGGCATCTTGGACTGCGGCCGCCGCGGCGTTGAATCGGGTTAGATATTGTTGCACTGTCTCTCCGGGTTTCTGTTTGATATTAGATAAGGAATAAGCGTGCTTGGGTTGTTCCACATGAATGCGGAACTGGCTGATAAACTTTTCTTTCAACATTTCCCATGAGCTGATGGACCCTTGGGGTAGGTGGCAGAACCAGGAAGTAGCTAGATCTGCCAAGAAAAGTGGGAAGCATTTACACAATACTCCCTCCGTTGCTCTGCTCATGAGCATATACTGGTTGTATCTCTATAAGTGTACTATGGGGTCGGAGGTTTCTTTGTAAGGTTCCATTGTTCGCATTTTCCATTCCCGGGGGGTGATGGCGGTTTCGATATTGCGGGTGAAGGGGCTGGTTACCCTAGCACCTATCCCCCGATCCCTTTGCTCCCGTTGGACGCACTCTCTGAACAATCGCGCCATCCTTTCATCAGAACTTGGAGCGGATAGAAATGAGTTTGGTTCTTCCCTGTGGGACTGATTCCGTCCAGACGGCTTGTAGGGATGGTATCGTCTGTCACTCCTAACATTCTCCAATGGCTGCCTTTGGTCTTCTGGGGGCATGCTGGGGCCAGCCACAGTTGGCCCTTGCCTTGATCTTCCCCTACTGGGTTCTGTTCTCAGCACTTCCTCGGGTCTAACTTCGGGCCGGACTCCAGCTCGGTCCCGTCTACAGGTGTTTACATGGTTAGGTAGCATGACAGGCTCAGCCACATCCGACCCCTGTCTGGCACCTTCCCCGTTGGGTTCGGTTCCAAGTGTTTCCTCGGGTCGGAATTCGAGCTGAGTCCGGGCTCGGCTCCTATCATGGCTGTTTCTGTTGTTAGCCTCTTCGAAAAAGAAAGACCTTTGTCGCCTCCCAGATCCTCCAGACCGGGACTCACCCCATGATTCAGTGTTGCGGTTGGATTCTTCAGCATCCCTTAAGCGTGACATGAGTTGGTCCACCAAGGCTTCTTGTTGAGACGCGAAGAGGTTAGTCACTTCAGCCACAACCTTGTCCAGATCCGCCCTTGTAATTGGTTGTTCCGTAGCGGGGGCTGTCGGATTTGCCTGATTTAAATTTGCTGTTGGACCTGGACGATTGTCTTGGTCTCTGATTACTGGATCTGGGATACTGCTAGTTGCAATGTCCTTTCCTTTGTTAGCATCTTTCTTCCGTTCGGGAGGCATGTTTTCCAAGCAATGATCGATGTTGATAGAAAAAGGGTTAAGTGGGAGAAGCTGAAGCTTCGTGCTCCTGTTCTCAGTGAAGGCACCAAAAATGTTTGCACAAAAATTGGGCAAACACCTCCTAGTCGTATGATTTAGTTGATTATGTGTTGATCTGGATGGTTTGGGTGATTTATGCAAATATATGAAATAGATGGACTAAACTGTAAAAGACACACAGATTTATAGTGGTTCGGCCAGAACGTGCCTACGTCCACTTTATAAGTTATTCTCCTTTTTCTTTCAGATTACAAGTACAACGCTTCGTATACAAGTATATGAAAGTTGTTTGAAAGTTCCTTCCGTGCTTGAGCTCTCAAACTTGTCTGCCATTGTTGTACCCCTGCCCCTCTATTTATAGAGTGAGGTTGGGGGCAGGGGTCTTGGATGTATACAGCAGTTGGCGGGCCTGGGCTGATGCAATCTGGCCTGGCAGAGTTGGTTCGGTTTACCTTGGTTCGGTGGTAGGAGACGAGTGGACCGGTGGAGCTTTGGTCCGGTGGTTGGAGATGAGTGGACCGGTGGAGCTTTGGTTCGGTAGTTGGAGATGGTTGGACCGGTGGAGCTTCGGTCCGGTGGTAGGAGATGATTGGACCGGTGGAGCTTCGGTTCGGTAGTTGGAGATGGTTGGACCGGTGGAGCTTCGGTCTGGTGGTAGGAGATGATTGGACCGGTGGAGCTTCGGTCCGGTGGTAGGAGATGATGGTTCGGTAGTGAGACCGGATCAGTGTCTGAATGGAGGGGCTTTTGGACCGGTGGAGCCTTGGTGATGAGTTGGTTCGACAGGGGTTTTGGGTAGGTCGTTTGGTTCGGTGGTGGGCTGGTTCGGCTAAAACATACCCAACACATTAAGTTATCTATAGCAGTTAATTATTACTATTAAAGGTTTAATCAGTATTGTTATTTAAAAAGGGTAATTATTCAATATTAATATTTTATATAATGGATTTTATTTAAAAGTAATTTTGTATAAAGTTAGCTTGGAAAATTTATTATAGAAATTTCATAAGTATTGTTTTGAAATTTTTTAAATAAAGTTTGTGGAGAATATTAGTATATTCGCACAGCAAAATCGGAGGCAGTGAGTGCCTACAGTTAAGTCTTGAATTTCTCTAGGATAGAGACGTAACCATTGAATAGTGAATCCATGGTTAGATACCGCAATGGTACTTTCTAGTTATTTTTAAAAAGGCTTTCAAACATTTAAAAAAATAGTTTTGTGAATATACTAAATTCATCAAGGAAGTATACGGATAAGAGATTTAATTTGTTAAAATGAAATCAAAATGAGACTTGGTGTTTTCTGTTGAAAATAGAATATTTGGTTGAATGATTGTATATTTGATAGTTAAATAACCGACTATCAAATCTGAATCCAAAATATAACTTTGGAAATATCTAGAAGGAACACGGGAATTATATGGTAAAGTTACCGTTTGAGGTGCTATATTGTACGTATAAGCTCATTTCGTTCTTCTAGGACATTGTAAGGAAATCCGTCCACTAACGGTTGGGAGGTGGTCTCCGATCTTATTTTTGTCTGTTTATTTCCTAAAGAACCAGGATTGAGTTTACCGAAAAATATCGAACATTGTTTTGAAGAGACCGGGATCGGATTTGTTATCCGAAAACCACTTCGATCCAACAAATGTGTTTTTGATGTGAAAAACAAGAGCATGGAGTCGAAGATGAAGCAGTGAAGTGCAAGGGCTAATCGCTACTAATCCTGAGGGTGATTCCAAAATGGATGTAGTAGGAATAGTACCTTCGGTTCCGTTCGGACCCAGAACAGACTTGTGGATGAATGCTATCAATACATTGTCACTAGAGGACAATGAGCATTCTAAGTGAAAATTCCTTAAAACGTAATAGTGGCCTCTAGCCTCATCAACCGGGAATGACTGAAAATCAAGGGGAATGCAGCAGGGCTAAGTGGGTCGCACCTAAGTAGAGTATGTTTATCGCCTTTCTAGATACCCGCATATATTATTTTATTACTATGATGTATGGAAGGAGCTCGAAAGAGGGTGGGAACACCCGGGGTGATAACATATTCGGTCTATCTAGGTCAGGGATAGTCCGATATTGTGTTGCAGGGAATCCCGACGTGGTCCTCGGTATGCTGTTCTAGACGTGTACTGTGATAGGTGGTACCCCAGTGCCTAATCATTCGTATGGAATCTATTCTCCAATACATGCCTTTACGATTTTGATTGTAGAGCCTAGTATGTTGGAACTTAATTAATGTAACAATTTCAGCTATTTGAATAAGTATTTGTACTTAGACACTGTTATAATATCAAAGGATTTGATATAAAGTGTTTTAGTTTGGTAAAAACCCATCGTGTTCATTTGTGGCGTGGTCTTACGAGATACCTTTGTTTTTTCAAAGGATTTGATAACTTTGATAATTCAGATTGAGTGTGTTTTCTCAAGCTGATTTTCCAGACTGACTCGGGTGTTATTTTATTATAACGCTCGGGTCAGACCGAGTATTACAGATACATGATAGGATGCTATGGAGCTCAGGAGACATGCTGGATGACGAGACGTATTTCACGTATCTGATTTATATTACGATGTGTATTGTAGGCTGTGTATTCAGCTTTTATGAGGATAAGTTATTATTACTGTCCAGTATTGTGATATTGATTTATGTTGTACTCTGATGATGTAACATATAAAAACAGTTATAGTTCTTTTTGTATAAAGACTAGTTGTTATCTATTATATATTGTTCCGCTGCGATTGTGAGATTCTGTGTTGTTATTTCTATTTTCTTCTTCTACCTCTTTCTTCTTTTCCCCAACGATCTGGTATTTCCGGCATTCGACTGTTCGGCATGTAATATAGTGGATGCATTGATGATGATTTTCTGAGGTCGAAAATCTCGATCGCTACAGGTTTATAGGATTTTTTTGATAAATCTATAACACTTGTATTATCATAATATATTGTTGATTTAGAAAAGTTAATACTAAAATCTTGAAGTGTTTGTTGCACATATATTACTTGTGCTCATGCAAAAGCAGCAGAAATATATTCTACTTCACATGTCGAAAGTGAAACATAATTTTATATCTTACTAAACCAAGATACTAGAGATTGTCTAATGAAATGACATGTTCCATTTGTACTCTTTCGATCAGTTCGACATCCTCCAAAGTTAGCATCACTATACGATACTAAGTCAAAAGGACATTCTTTCGGGTAAAAGAGACCGTAGTCTTTAGTCTTGCTTAAGTACCGCAAAATTCGTTTCACTACTCGCAAATGAGATTCTTGGGATTTGCTTGAAATCATGCACATAAGCATACACTCATCATTATATCTGGAGGGCTAGTAGTTAAGTAAAGTAGAGATCCAATCATACATCGATATGGTTTTTGGTCAATACTTTTGCCATTTTCATCTCGATCGAGATGTACCGTAGTGCTCATAGGAGTTGGTTTAGCAGAAGTATTTTCCAAACAAAACATTATTAATTACCATTATTTATTGTTTAATTTGTAATCCTAGAAAATATGAAAGTTCTCCTATATGAGACATTTTAAATTCTCTTGTCATAATATTTGAAAGTTCTTGACATAATTTATCGTTCGTGGAACCAAAAATGATGTCATCTACATACTTGTATTATCAAAAATATCCTTTTTATATTGTTTTATAAACAAAGTTTGACTACTTTTCCAATTTTAAAACCAGAATTTATAAGATAAGACGATCATACCAAGCATGAGGTGCTTATTTTAAACTGTATAAAGCTTTCTTTAATTTATAAACATGGTCTGAAAAATTTTCATGTGCAAATAGAGGTGGCTATTCTACATACACGTTTTCTTTTATAAAACCGTTTAGAAAAGCACTTTTTACATCTACTTGATATAGTTTAAAGTTATGAAAACATGCAAAAGCTAATAAAATACGTATTGCTTATAGTTGGGATAGAGGAGCAAATGTTTTTTCATAGTATATTCCTTCTTCTTGATTGTAACCTTAAGCAACTAATCTAGCTTTGTCTCGAATAATATTCCCTTGCTCATCGGCTTTATTTTTGTAAACCCACTTAGTACACTATTTGATTACTAGGTCTAGAAACTTAGTCCCAAACTTCATTTCGTTCAAATTGATTTAGCTCTTCTTGCATAGCTATAATCCAATAATCATCAGTTGAGGCTTATTTAGCATTTTTAGGTTCAATGTTCGATAGGAAAGCTACATGTCTTATTTGATTTAATTGGTTTCATGCTCTTACATTAGAATTTATTTCACTAATAACATTTTCAATTGGGTGATTTCTTAATAGTCTAGGTGGAGATCGAATCTCATTTTCATTAGGTAAATTGTTGTTTTCAGTTTCAATATTATTTTCAATATCATCTTTTGTGGTATTTGATTTAGAAATTATTTCTTCATTTTCAATTTTATTATAAAATTTGTAATTTCATGAATGACACATGAAGTATTTCTTCGATTATTTTAGTTCTTTTATTATAAATTCCATATTGCTTGCTTCTTTTCGAGTATCCAATGAATATTCCTTCTTTAGATTTTAGATCGAATTTACCAAGTTGATCTTTTGTATTCAATAAAAAGCATTTTGAACCAAAAACTTTAAAATATGATATGTTAGGTTTTCTTCCATTAAAAAGTTCATATGTGGTATGTTTTGTTAATAGTTTAATAGAAACTCGATTTAAAACATAACAAGCAGTTGCTACAGCTTCTGCCCAAAAATGTTTAGGTAGAGTGCTTCCATGTAATAAGGTTTTTGCACATTCTTGAAGTGTTCCATTTTTTTCTTTCTACAACTCCATTTTGTTGTGGAGTTCTAGGAAATGAAAATTTATAAACGATTCCTTTCTTATTATAATATTTTTTTTAAAAATATCATTATCGAATTCGCCACTGTGTTTTTAATTTTTATATTTTCAATATTTTGAATGCTCTTAGCAACGTTTTTAAAATTTTCAAAAATATCACTTTTATTTTCATATATATTATCCAAGTGTATCCTGAGAAATCATCTATAATTACAAAAACATATCTATTATGATTTATAGATTGAACTTGAGTTGTCCAAAAAGATCTAAATGTAATAACTCAAGTGGTTGTAATGTAGAGGTAATTTTCTTTGATTTAAAGGTAGACTTGGCTAACTATCCTAACTGACAAGCATCACATGTACTATTTACTTTAAAATTAATTTTTGGTTCATCTTTTACTAAATTATTTTTAGGTAATTTGGTTATTTCATTAAAGTTTACATGACAAAATCTTTTGTGCTATAACCAATGATCATTTTCTTTGGCTACTAGACACATATTTGTGTTATGATTAACTTTCACATTTAATATGTATATATTACGTTCTCTTAAAGGATGAGATTCTTGTTTTGATCAAATATATTACATTTATTTTCTGAAAAAGATATATTAAAATCTTTATCGCATAGTTGACTTATACTAGGAAAATTATGTTCTGAATTCTTAACTAGTAAATATTTTTAATAAGAGGTAGGTTAGATGTACCGTCATTGCTCACATCGCCTTTGCCGATGATATATCCTTTGGAATTATCTCTAAATGTGACAGATCCTCCATCTGAGTAGATAATGTTAGTCGGCATATCTTTGTTTCAAATCATACCTTTTGAGAAACCACTATCAAGTATCTACTTTCCTCTTTTCTTAGTTGGTACCTGCAAGAATATAAAGATGACGTTGGTACCCACTTTTTATTAGGATCCTAAGAGTTAGGTCATAGGAAACCAAAGCCAAAAGGGTTTAGAATTCCCTTTATAATTAAAATTTTCATTTTTATGTACAATATTTATAAAAGTCTTAATATACTTATCTCTAATTGAATTATCATTTGTTTCTAGTATGCAAATCTTTATATTTTTTGTGGTGTAAATATCCTTCTTTTGACTGAAAACATTTGGTTTTGGTTTTACAAAATTCTTATGTATATTGAAATTTTTATTTAGTGAAATGTTTCTCTTTGAACTAGATTTTGAGGAGTTTGTATATCCTAAACCTTTCTTATTGAAAAAGGTTTGAGAGTTATTAATAATTGTAGAAAGATTTTCTCTACTTTATTAAAGTTAGAAACATTTTTAGTAATATTTACTAAATGAAAGTGACTAAGGATCGTACAATATAGAATATTAACTAAACTACTTACTTGTGCAGAATATAAATATAAAAGTAAAATAATAAAGTAAATGACAACATAGATTTTTATATTAGTTCAAACTTTTCATTCTATGTCCAGTCCCAGACTCCTTCTAAAATTTAATTATCAACCCACACTTAACCCGAAGGAAAAGGTATTACACCGCCTGAGCAACCGAACAGGACTTCAAACGCCTAAGCAATAGAATAGGACTACAATGCCCGAGCAAACGAACAGGACTTCCAATACAAATAGTAAAAATATTTGTGACTGAGTATGCTCTTGAATAACACTGATAAGTCAATGACATGCACCCTTCATATCATCTTCTCCTTTATGGTATATCATGTAATTTGCGAAGATTTGAAGTTTACTAATGAAGTTTGCTTGAATGTATAAGTGATTAGAACGAAGTGTTGAATTTTTAGTGCAAGACAGTTTAGAATATAAGAATGAGAATTAGAATGATTATAGGTGATTAAAACAACGGAATTCATGGCTATTTATAATGATCAATAGTTGCAATCATTCGTGAAAGGTAGCTATGAAAGGATATGTAAGTAACTCTTGAATCAGAGTTGTTTATATTCATTAAATTGAAGTGTCTTTTCAAAATATATCCATTGTGAAGATTCAATCATCTAAATGGAGAAATTCAGCCAGTTGAATTGATTTTAAATCAAACTAGAAAGAAAAAGTGTAAAAGTGACATAATGCAGCCGGCTGAACTTGCAAGGTTAGCCGTCTGAATGTTCAAAACAAATTGTGCACATGCACAGAATTCAGCCAGCTGACCATAGCCATTCAGTCGGTTGAATTATGTATTTCTGTCAAATTAAGAATGTTTTGAAAAACTTTTAGCATATGAACAATGTTTTAAAAATCTTTAGCATATGAACAATGTTTATAAAAACTTTAAATTGCACGTGCGTGCATATACCACTTTGGAGAGATTTTAACATAAATTTACTACTAAACTCAGACCTTAGACTAAATGTTTTGCTGAAGCTTCAATCCAGAATCTGGTGTGCAAGTTGTTAGATTATTTCTCGAGTAAAAACAAATCTTCTCCTGCAAGTATAGTTAGTTCATATAATATTTACTTACATAGTTTTCACAATCAAAACATCAAAATTCTAGGTTCTAACATTAATAATTAAATAAAAAGCTAATAACAATGCCTACACCTAATACCCGCGTTTTGGATAATTAATTAATGAGAAAGGAATTTAAAAGGTTGTATCTCCTATAAATGAAAAATAAACGGTAATAAATATGGGAGGTGCAATAGTTTGATAAGGTAAATGGATTAATAGGACTGATACAAATGGAATAGATATTAAAGATGACTAATTTGAAATTAATAATCATACATAAATGTTTTAGGAAATGTCCGTTAGGAATTTGTGCATAAATTGAAATTTATAAGCATTAAACGGGGATTTATGGGTAAATAAGTATTTAAGGAATTTATCACCTTAAATAAAAATGGAATTAGTAAGCTAAGTTCAATGTCTACTTAAGATAATATAAGTAAAGACTTAGGATTGTTAATTGGACTTAGTAGGTTAGTGATGTGAGGTCAATAGAGTCACTCAACGGAAGACTGCTCTTCACTTGAGGCTACCAGTAGTCGGATGCACTTACTACTGATGTGAGATATGACTAATCCTAGGACCCGTGATGATGTGAGAGATTGGGCCTGCTTTCTTAATTGAAAAATATTAGATGGTCCAAATTTGAAATTAAGAGCGGCAAGAGATATCTCCATAAGGTTTCGCTTCATGTTTGAGATATTAAGTGGCTGTAAGGTCCGCCTCTCACCTAAATGGAAATATCTCAAGAAGGGTTTGCTATAGGCTCTGGGTATTAAGTGACCGTAGGGTCTGCTTCTTTCCTATAAAATAAGTATTGAGTATCCCAATGAGATTTCCAACTAATGTTAGCTACATAGTACCAGTGAGGAGTCTGCCTTGAGGTTAGGTATTAAATGACAAAGACCTACTTATAAATAGGTGTTAAATGGCCAAAGGTCTGCCTAGGTATAGTCTCTCACGTTGCTAAGGCTGTAATAACAATGGTACCATGGAGGAGCATGCCTTGGAAATATGTATTAAATGATGGGGTCTGCTTTCGTTAAGGTATTGAATGACCAGAGTCTGCCTATTTCTCAATAAAAGTATTAAGTGGCTTGGGTACTGTCTCTTACATGGCTATGATTTTATTCACAATAGATGCGGTAATAGTTGGATATTAAATGTCAGAAGTCTTGAATAGTGTTTAGAGGTATTTGTAGATAGGATCCACCGACCATTGACAATATTGTTAGGAAATCACCTTGGGAATAGATCTTAAATGACTGGGTCTACATTGATTTAGGTATTAAATGACGGGGTCTAGCAAAGTCTGTCTATTTTTCTTTTAAAAGTATTATAAAAGTCTACTTCATGTTTAGAAGTATTAAGTGAAAAATGGGTTTGGAAGTATTGGGTGGTTGATAAGACTTCACCATTATTTTGTACCTTGGAAAAGGGTAGGTAAGTAATTGTGTGTGCAATACAAGGTTGGATTAGAATTTCTAACCTAGATGGACATAATAATTAAATGGAAACCAATCGATATAAATTTACATTATAGACAGTTTATATTTCCAGTCACCAAAACGTTGTTCTGACCCCCTCCTCATTACAACCCATATAATGATTTTGAGGAACATGTCACTGGAGCTGGATGTGCTTTGTTGTTGAAGAAGTTTTATTTTCTCTCATG
This sequence comes from Allium cepa, assembly GCA_030765085.1. Classification (NCBI taxonomy): domain Eukaryota; kingdom Viridiplantae; phylum Streptophyta; class Magnoliopsida; order Asparagales; family Amaryllidaceae; genus Allium; species Allium cepa. The sequence goes on along the minus strand of CM060938.1, from coordinate 257,186,235 downwards.
CTCGATACTGATGTGACAATCTACTATCCATGAAATACCATTGATTCCAAGGTAGTAGTCATAGTTAGTATTCTTATCCTTTTATTATTTCCGCTGTGGTTTAGATTTCTATCAATCTCTAATAATGCTCATCCTTATTTGCATATACCAAATCAAACGTTCTGTGCTTTGATGGACTTGGATTTCGATTTTTGTCGAAATTTAGGCCCATTAAGGTGCATGTTGTTACAAAAGCATTACAGTAATAAAGTTACAACATTTGATGGAGATGGAAATGCTAACAGACAACTCTAGAGCATTAAATACACTCATATTCTTCTTAAAATAAAGGGGTTTGTTTTGGCTTCTCTCCCTGCATGTACTGTAATAAGATACTTAAATTTTGGATTGTCAACCGATATTAAAGTTTTTATCCTTCCTTTTATCTCAAAGGCCATGTGTTTTCCCTGACATTATATTAAAATTACTTTGGTTTATGCTTTTTTTGTCTTGCTATGCTGATTATTTCTCCCTATGAGCACTACTATTAAATGACCTTTTCCCTTTTATTTTTTATAATGTATATTTCGTTAGGCCGTACCTCTCTGCCGCGATGTTGCCTCCGCGTCCGAATTAATTTATCTCAGTAGTTTTCTTGTATTTTTATTATGATAATACTTCAGCAATTATATATGATATGATATAAACGGAAAATTATCAAAGACGTAAAAATTTATAATTTTATAGGTTAAAGTACTAAATCAAGAAATATAACATAAATTTTTGAACGATGCAATCATGTTTGACAATGGATAAAAAATTGGTTTTACCACCAATATAATTCGGATCAATACAATTCTTCTACCCATAGTATAAGCACATGAAAAAGACAAGGTGATGAATTATTAAATAAGAATCGAATTAAACGATACGTATGTTTGAGTGTAAATTTAGGTATTAAGCATTGTTAGTTTGTTAAAGAAGAAGAGGCATGATAGATGTTTTCATTCATTTAATTAATTATAAGATTTGCAGGAAAAATATTGAAGATCGGTAATAAAAATTACTGATATTGAAGTTTTAACTTTTGTTCTATGGAAAATAATATAGTTTAGCTTTGAGTTACCCATAGATTCCACATATTTTGGTTTATAACAAAATGAAATTAACTTTGGTTGCTTATTTCATTTTATAAACCATCATTTTACAAGATACAATTCCTACTTTTATTTAAATAGTTTTTACTTATGTGCATATATGCGTGCCTATTTTATAAATATGAATGATAATCTATTTTCGTTACTTTGCTATGCTTACTATGTTTTTTACACTGTTTGATTTAAATTTTACCTCCAATGAAATATTATGTAAAGTATATTTCGAGCAACTTCAGATATTTTGTTTAATAGTGAAATTGATTTACATTTTGTTATGCTTATTACAATATTATTTCTATTACCATGTTTGTATAAATGTTTGAAGTACAAGGGAATTTTTTTTGGCTGTTCTTAGAATTTAACCATACAATGTTTATATTATGAGTAATTCACATGTCGATCCTTAGTCTATATTACATAATATAACGCTTCAAATATATTGTAATATTTTATCTAATTTAATTATATTATGTAATTGTATAAAGGTTTAATAACGTAAATGTTAGGATGTGATTTCTTTGAACCAAATTTGAACATTATTCACTTAGAACACAATTTATCTATTTCAAGTTTAGAACACAATTATCAAACTAAATTATATATATATATATATATATATATATATATATATATATATTAGAATTTATATATTAAGTATTACATAAAATTATGTTGATTATATCGTTTACATTTGAAATTTAATTAATAGGCATACTTAGTAATGCAATGTTTACCAAATTAGGAACAACTATAGTTGATGTTATTGTTTGTTGTAAATAATGTTTATACTAATAAATATTAATCATAATTTATGTGCTTCAAGATTTGTTGAGAAAATTTATTAAAAAACGTTCGTTATGGTGTTCAAGAAGTTATTAATTTAAAAAATTGTGACCCATAAACATGCATTTTCAGCTTCATATAACTAAAATTTCCAAAAATTTCATTATTTAAACTATATGGTGAAACCCACATGCATAGCGTAGGTTCGCACTAGTATTCTAATAATAGAGAACTTGTTCTTGATATAGGTTCATTTATCTCATATGTTGGATATTGTTTTATAAAAGGAATCCTTCTTATCTATCCTATATTAGAAGTTCACCCTTTCATGATTTTTATTCTTTTTCAGAAGTGTTAAAAGGAAGATGTTATTTGGATAAGAGGAGTAAAAGACATATTTCTTTAATTGGATAATTTTTCTTAAGGAAAATAAATCATCAATTACTTCATTATAAAATAAATATGAAATTACCAACTAATTAGTTCATGATTATATTTCTTCTCTCACCTTCCAAGTACTTTCATACTTCTCCAAAAACAAGATAGATTCTTTTCAACTTTGATAACATAAAACTCTAATTCATTAACATCAAATAATGCTAAAAATTAAAATCATGGAGGAGTATCCATATCAATCTCCATTATCTTAGGCTCCTTCTATTTTTTTTTTATAATCACTTACCTCATATCAAGAATTTTAATATATTATATTTTAACAAGCGAGATTTGAAATTAAATGAATTTATGATACTCGATGTTTGAATACTGTTTTATCTTTGTTTAACTATCATTAGTATTAAGGAGACAGTGTAAATAAAAGTGTTAAGATATGATGTAGATAAACGATAAGCTAGGTTTTGTGCCCCGCCCTTCTTGAAAGTGAATGTGCTTATAGGATTGAGTAATATGGAATATAATAAATAACTAGTGCGGAATAAAAGTAAATAGTAAAATGACACCAGGGATTTTTATACTGGTTCGAACTCCCATTCTACGTCCAGTCTCGGGCTCCTTCTGGAATTATAGCTAGCAACCCTCATTTAACCCGAAGGAATAGGTATTACACCGCTTGAGTAACCGAACATGACTTGACCATCTGGGCATCAGAACAGGACTTGACCGCATAAGCAACCGAACATGACTTTCTTACAGAGTGGATTTAACTAGACTTTGTATGTTCCGAATAACACGGGTGTGTCACTTGTAGTGCACCTTCCTATAATATTTTTCTCAAGATTGATGTGTATAATTATGTGTGTATGAAGATTAGGAAGATTAATATTGCTTGAAGAATATAGAAGTGAATTGGTAAGCAATGATCGTATTAGAGTTTGTGAATAATGACTCAAGATTGCAAAGCGCCATAGATCAAGAGAGATTAGAAAATTTAGTGATTTGATCAATGATTCTTGAGTGTTTATATAGTGTTTAAAGAGTTATGACTTTTGGTAATAGGTATCTGTTAATAGCCAAGAGATGCATCCATCCAGGACGAAGATAACTCTTGATCAAAAGATATGACTATTCAAAATGTTGGCAATTGCAGTTTTCAGTCAATTGGTCATGCTTGGTCAGTCGACTGAATCCAAAACGTGCATAAAAATTTGCACAGACTCAATCGACTGATCTGGTGCATTCAGTCGATTGGTCGGTGTTTTTTTTTTAAAAATTCATACAGACTCAGTTGACTGTTTACAGTAGGTCAGTTGACTGAGTGCTTTTTTTGTGCAATAAAACTATTTATGTGTGTATATGAAATATATAAAACAAATGCAAGTTTTATATGAATTTATGAGTGGCGAACCTTGAGGAAAGATTTTAAAAAAGCTCTAAACTAGACCATGTATATATCTATTGACTCTAGCTAAGATATATAACAAGATGAACCAATATTTTGAGTCGATAAGTCCAGATGCTGTCATAGTCGTACATTCGTGAATTATTGTATCTTCTCAGCACTCAAAACCTATGATCCAACATTCTCCACCTTTTTGGTGATGATAACTCCATTTGCTTCAAGCGAATCTTCGACAAGTTTTGTTGATTTATCTCTTCCCCTGAATATATACCTACAACATTGATACAGTATTCTCCCCTTGAATCTATGCTAAATTTCCTGTTAATAATTTATTTTTTCTTCCCTTTTTTCATCGACAAAAAGAGGGCACTCAAAGTAGAGAATATTAAAATACGTGCAATATAACATGGAAACACATCTACATAATCAAAAACATAACATATATAACACAGATAAATATCAAAACATATTACACAAGAACAAAAGTACACAACTACATAGTCAAACTAAAAAGATACCACATATAACATAACTTCAAACAAATATTGTTTGAAAGTAGAATAACATAGAAGTTCAAGATACAAAGAGCATTTTAAAAAAGTCTTTACTCATCCCCGGTGCTTCCTTCATTTGAGCTCTCTTCATCACCTTCAGTTTCATTGTCGCCGGATTCGTCATCAACTTCTTCGCCTTCTTCCTCTTCTTGTTCTTCATTAGAAGTAGACCAAGTGAAGTGCTCCGCCAATCGTTTCCCATGAGATGTAAGCCCGTGAACAGATATTGAAGAAGATTAGGAGCATGTGATCGCTTCCATAATATTGTTGAGAATTTTTTTTAATATGATTGAGCTTTTTGTTGACCCTGGTGACATTTTATCAACTCTAGAAACACTTGATTCTACCCAAGATAATCATTGATCAAGGATTCTTTGGTTATGAGAGATGATATATACGACTTCATATGGCCTTGCTTGAGCATCTGCTTCTTGAATCTTATAGACTTCCTGTTTGGATGGAGGAGGTCAGGATGATGAGGAGGCTTGAACATGGGGAGTTTGTTCACTAGTGAAGGGTTGAGCTTGACCAAAAGCTTGGTCTTCAAGGAAATATTTGTAAGTGATGATGGTCTGGTCAAGGTATTGTTTTGGCAAATTCATTAGGCTAAGCATCTTGGTGTTTAAGAAGCCTATGGTTGAGCATCCAGAGTCGATAAAAGGAACGTCAAAATGTTTGAGAATGCGCATAACATATGAGCCTTAGTGTATCGTTCGCATCCGACTTTGGTTGAATGTTTGAAATTCATCCATGATGACTTTAGCCTAATTTACTCATTGACTTTCCCAAATAGCATACAAGGATTGAAAATCTCTCTGATATACCTTCTCATAACTTCCAGTCCTTGGGTTGATGGTGTGTGTAAGTGCACGGTTCATGATGCGAGCTTAGGGTCATAAAGCTACCACCTTTAGTTCCGTTAAAACGTCAGAGAGGAACAAATGACTTACACGATCTTGACTTTCCATGTTAACGACTATTTTGCTCAACTCCTCTCCTTCATCCGGGCAAATAAGAATTCTACCAAGAGGTTAAAGAGGAATGAAATTTTTTATACCACATACCATAGTCCAAATTGCATCATCCAGGTTTGAAATGACGTGGTGGTCGAGATTTAAGTTGGCATAGAAGAGCTTGACGATTAGATGGTTGATCTTGTTGTTGTTTGCAACATAGTCGATGAGAGACTCTATTCCACTTCGACGACCTAATTCCTGAATCGTGTAAGGAGCGAAATCGGGGAACTTAACAAATGATCCTTCGAAAATGCAGGAGTTTTTCATCTTGTCAAAACGTTGTGCCGCTTTTTCACTGTGGAGCCATCCTCTAATTTGAGAGTCGGGAGGAACCGCTGATGATTGAGATTGACGAGCTCGTTTGGGTGCTATTTGTTGAACTAGGGTTTGGAGAGGAAGATGAAAGTAGAAAATTTGAATAAGGTAGATGAAAATTTGAATAAGTTGAAGGCTTTTTGAACGATTTTAAGGTGAGAGCAGGGATTAATAGCAGAGAGTTGTAAGAATTGGAACTAAAAATGAAAAGGTGAAAGTTTGAAAAGTGAATTTTATGCGGCTATTGGGTAGGAAACCGGGTTACCAGTCTTAGTCGACTGAACCTCCAATGTCAGTCGATTGAGTGGTTATATAAAATTCAACTTTAATGGGTCTATCGACTGACTATTAAGGTTGCGTCGACTAAACTCTTCCGGAGAGTTTTTAGTGTAAAAAAGGCAGATTCAGTCGACTGAAATGGTAAGTAAGTCGACCGACTGCAGGGTGAAAATGAAGTATTAAATCAGGTTCAGTCGACTGTTTACACCATTCCAGTCGACTGATGCTAGTGAACCTACTGGGTTATATTTGAATTATTTGCAATAAATTTTTGAACAACCTAACTTTATACCAGAATTTAAAGAATATCATTTTTCAATGCAAACAAAACAAAAATTATAAGAATATAATATATGAAAAACTATAAATTAAAAAAAGAAGAGGATTTGGATGAAGAGGACGGAGTGTGGTATTCGTTCGGTTCAGCTTTTGTATTCTCCTAAAGAGGTCGCAGTGGTGACCAACCATGTCCACATTCCCATGAATTTGGAGAAATCAAGGGATGTTGAGGTGATGGTTCCCACAGATTACGACATGTAGGAGAAGTTGGTTGGTGAACCGTGTTGTGCGATGACGAGCCATAGAATTTTAGAGCCACTTGTTCAAGGAAGCTTAAGCGTTTTGCATTTACCCTCCACTCGTTATATAGCTCTCGCTGTAATTCCATCGTCTCCCATTGATAATGATGAATGTCGTCTATCTTTTCTTTGGTAGACAAAGTTCTGAAAAATAAAGAGTGTTTAGCTCTTTTACGGGGAGGAGCATAACCGATGTGAGTGGAAGGAGGAACAATTGCAACAGGCTCATAAATAGGAGTATGTGTTGGAAGATTCACCGATTCTGAGCTAAGTGATGTATATGAGAGTGAGGAAGAAACCGAATTGTTTTGAGAAGCCATGATAATAAACAAATTGAATAGCTTGTGAAAAGAAATAAAGATTTTTCTTTTCTTTTGAATAAACTATGGTGATAAGCTATGACAGAACTCATGTATTTATAACGAGAGTTGTTTAAAAATAGATAAATAAATTCATGTCAACTATCTTCTTGGAAATTACAGTCATTTACTTAAAAGAAAGAAGTAACTAATAATTCCTAAAGAATAAATGGTTGAAAAAAATGAATGGTTAGGAATAAAAGCCAAAAATTGAGTATAGTAAAAAAAATTGAACAATGAGAAGAATTAGAAAGATAAAGTAGTAAGGTATAATAGCATCAGTATGTCATGCTAGAGATCAAAAAATCAAATATGTCAAATTGTACAATTTTTTGATTAAGAAATTTATTTTAAATCTTTTAATGAAACAATTCCTAATTCTCTTATAAGTTTAATAAAAATATTTTCATTCAAATGTTTTGTAAATATATCAGCTAGTTGATTTTCAGAGGACACAAATTCCAACCTAACTAAATCCTTTTCAATATCATCACGAAGAAAATGATGACGTATGTAAATATGTTTAGTTCGTGAGTGATCGACATGATTTTTAGTTAAGTTTATAACACTTGTATTATCACAGAAAATAGTAGATTTAGATAAATTTATACCAAATCTTGAAGTGTTTGTTGCATGTAGATGACTTGAGCACATGCTAAAGCAGCAGAAATGTATCCTGCCTCATAATTCGAAAGTGAAACATAATTTTGTTTCTTGCTAAACCAAGAGATTAAAGATTGTCCAATTAAGTGACAAATCCCACTAGTAATTTTTCGATCCATCCGATGTCCTCCAAAGTCAGCATCAATGTATGAAACTAACTCGAAAGGACATTCTTTCAAATAGAAAAGTCCAAAATCTTTGGTTTTGCTTAGATAACGCAATATTCGTTTCATTGCTCGCATATGTGATTCTTTAGGATTTGCTTGAAATCGAGCACATAAATAAACACTCATCATTATGTCAGGTCTACTAGCAGTTAGATAAAGTAATTGTAACGTACGAGGATTTTCGTTGCCGAAAAACCGAATAGTTATGGGTTTTTAAAAAAAGAATTTGAGAAAAGAAAAAGAAAGAAGAGAGAAGAGATAGGAAATAGAGAGGAAAGAAGATAGACAATTTTTAGAAAAACAGAGAAAGAAAACAGAGAATTTGAAAACAGAACGGGACAGAAGAAACAACAGAACAACATCAGAATCTCACAATTCGCAGCGGAACAACATATAATAATAAATGAATAATCTTTAAACAAAGAACTATATCAGTTATTACATTACATTTCATTTCATTACATCATATAATCAGAGTATACAACATCAACAACAAACAGTGCAGCGGAAAAAGAAATACTATATAGCTAGTAATACGCCATGCCATCCAGCTTGCCTCCAGCAACTCCAGAATATCCAGAATATCCTGATAAACCTAACTCTTAACTGCCCGTGTGGAAAATTGGTGGGCACCCAGAGTTTAGGAAGGAAAACAATAAACTCCGAGTCAGTCATGTGACTGGTGTGAGAACTCAAAACAGTTTATTTATCTTTAAAATCAAAATAGAGGAATATTTTTAAACTCAATTCGCAATGCTTTTAAAAATGAGACTACCATAAGGCCTCCCGCACACACACACATGCAAACGCAGAATCGGAGGAGATTTCTCCTTATGATAGTCAAAGATGCTTGATACGCATTTAAAATAACATTTGATATTATTATTAGTGCATAGTGTATAACAAATTCATTTCGAAAGTAGAATATAAATCTTAGCCAACATACGACCATTATCGTATGCCTACTATAGCTACTATCCAAACAGTGGTGACCACCATAAGTGAATAGCAGGTTCTACAACTAATACCGTACAAGTTTCGTATTGGGAATTGGATTTCCAACAAATGGTCAGGCCAAGGAACTTCCCATTGCCACATGAGAATGCCTCTGGATGGACATCCCCGAGAACCAAACCGGATCTCTACCAACACAAGGCCGGGTTACTCCTAACTGAGTAACAACTGACCGAATATGCCATCCCCCGGTCCTTTGGGACCTTTATCAACCGAGCGCTCGTAATCAATTCACACAATCATAAAGTGTTTTCAACATGAGTAAGTATCTGGGCTCCATACCATGATACCACCCTTTTCCAGAAGGAAATGGACACATCCTAAAGGGCGCTACCCCTCATAACCTTGCTGCTTCTTTCCTGTTTTGACCATTCACGGGGTGTGAGGCTCGACGAATTCACGTCCACAAAAACATACTTTATACAAAAGCCATGCTTTGGGTCAACAAATGATCAACACAATGATCACAAGGATAGACGATCAAATAAACGATCCTATCACAAATAATCAACACAATGATCATTTCAGCATCACTCAGCATGTCACATTACCAAATTGGGAATATATCGCTGATAACATTCAACTACATAACCTCTGAGCTCGTACGTCTCAGAGAAGGGTGTTAAGCTAAAAGAATAAATTCTCCGCCACCAACAGAAATATATTTGAAAGAAATCGGCTTTACATCTCAATTTGTAATGTCAGACATACAATCCATACAAGTCTGTTCCGGGCTCGAACAAAACCGAAGGCACTTCTTACGAAGCCCTTGCAATACGGGTATTCACAATCCCGATCGAATTTCCCATCACTTAGGAGATCTCTATACCAGGAGCTACCCAGTGCAGAAACAATCGATAGGTCATCCTATCGCTTTTGCAAATACTCGGTCTTCAACACCGATCTTCAATGCAATTTACAACGACGTATCACATATTCGGAATGGGTTATACGACCCCATGGTCCTTTCCCGGTTAACCCGAATAGTGAGCGCTTATTCTAAAATAAGTGTGGCATTCACATTCAAACAAATCACATCAATTACCCATTCAAAGGGAAATATTGATAGTCGGTTATTGAACTATCACTGAATATGCACACATCACCAGATTCCCAATAATTTTCCAAATTATTTATTTTCCAAAATATCTTTACAAGATATATAATTTCAATACTTCAAAAATAAATCAACATTTATTTTTAAACAAATTCCACCTTTCATTTATAAATTCCTTAGTGAATTTATATTCCAAAATATTCATGCATATACGATTTCAACTATTCATTTTCAATTTATCTTCAAAAGATAAATTCTAATTTTTCACTTCATATTGGAAAACAATTCCATACTTATTTAATAAGTAATTCACAAATTTTATTTATTTTCAACACTTGGAAAATATTCAATATACTTAAATCGAAATTAAGTATATATTTCATTCTATTAAGGAAATCATTCTCTTAAACATATTTATTTGGGCCAAAACGAATGTTACGTAAAACATCGTTACAACAACCCAAAATCACTAGTATAGGGATTCGAAATTAAAATAGATATATAAATCCCAATACTATACAAAACATTTCCTTTCGGAAATCATTTACTATAACAACAGTGTTATAGTTCACCATTTCCTTTTATTTCTCGAAAACGTCTATTTCAACAATGAATGTTGAAATCTATGGTTTCGAATCTCAACACATTTTAAAACATTGTTCGATCGTTTTAATTCTATTTGAAATATCACATTCAAAACAATTTCTTTAACATCTTATTCACTATTCAAAAATGTGAATATACTTCATTAACAATTTCATCCTTTTATTCATTTTAATTCAAAGGATTATTCACTATTCAAAAATGTGAATATAACCCCTTTAATAGGTTTCAACAATTTTCTTATTAAAATAAGTCATTTGCGAATTTATCAAAACAACGTTTATAAATTCCATTTCTATTTATTTATAAAAACTTCCTTTTTATAAATCTCTTTATTAACCTATTCCAGTTTATAACTAAATTATAAACTAAATGTTCATATAATAAGTTAACTACTTATAAACGATTATTTCACAAAATCGTTCCTTAGAATTTCATAATTATAAATCTTATAACTTATAAGATTCATTTATTTAACCCAATCTATTCTTCAAATAATTTCACCAAATTTATAAATCTTACTATTTATAAATTTCATCTATAACTTCATAGTTTATAATTCTATAAATTTCATTCATTTATGAAATTCATTTTCACTTCATTCAAACACTTATAAAAACTCGTTTTATAACGTCCATATTTCAATTTATAAATATCCATTTATAAATCTCTTAATATAAATCAATTTATATTATTCTTTTAAACGTCTTTAATTTCCTTTATAGTTTCACCATTTTGATTTATAAAATAATCAAATTTTATAAATCGTATATTCAAACTTTTATAATGTATTCAAAAATCCAATTTAAACTATTTTATAAAATTGTTCCTTTATTTCTCAAAAATCAACTTTTAACTATATTTCACAAAATCATAATTTTTATAGCTTTAAAAATTATAACGTTTATTTACTTAAAATAGATCAAATTCCAAATATATAGTATATTTTCAAAAATCACTTTATAAATCATTTTAAAATTCCAAAATTTGGTCCAATGATGCTACATACCAAATAGTCAATCACGACTACAACGATCCATCATATATCGATATGATAATCCATCAAATATTAATATATCTGAAATCAAATAAATACTGTTGAGGAATCCAGTTGGATCCCTCCAACCTGTTTCCTGCATCCAAAAACATTAGCACAATACCAATTTCGCTCCAGTACGAAATTATCGCGGTATATGTTCTTATTAAATATTATCCGCTTAATAACGGCGTAATAGGGTCTCATCCGCTAAAAAATACGGGAAATCAATCAACTGCAATATATACATATGCCAATATATATATATTGATATTATATATAATACCAATTTCACTGTTTATGAAATATTCGCGGTATATGTTTATATTAAATAACATCCGCTTACTAACGGCGTATAATGTCTATTTTAACAATCAATAGATAACAATCATCATTCAAACATGCATTCAAATATTTTAAATCTAACTATTTAAAATAAAATCGAAACTGATTCGATTGAGTGAGAAGTTCTCACCTTGGTTTTAATTTCCGTTTTAGCGATTTATTTCGAATAAAATTAAACGCGCGTTTAATTTTACCCGAAATTCTCACTAACTCCAAATGACTCCAAACCAACTCCATCGCGTAGTGCTCGTCCATACGATTCCAACGCAACTGAGTTTGCATTTTTTCGACCTCGTATGAAAAAGTTATTGATTTTACAAGATTGCACACGATTTTAATAACTAAATTTCAACATAAACTTTTATATTTTAAACCCAAACTCACACCAGCCCTTGGATCCAAAGCCCACACCATCAGGCCGTCCCCCTCATCTTCCCATTTGCATTCCATCTACAGGTGAAGCCGAACACACTTGAACCCAACAATGCATACTAGGGTTTGAATTTTGCAACACCATACTCAACTAAACTCGATCACACAACCACCACCGCGAAGCTCTCGACAAGAGCTATGTTCGGCCCCCACCATGTCAAGCTCGGCCATGCCCTCCACCTGGGAATGCGTGCGCAGGTCGGCCCCTTTAAACCCCCCTATCTCCCACTACGATGCTCCATTTTAGATCATAGCCGTTCAACTTGTAGCTCTCACTCCCCTCTACAACATTCTAGTTGAAACTTTCTTGAAACAATGCATGGATTAGAAGATAATTTGAGGAGAAAGAGGACATTTTCTGGCCATTCATGTATAAGTGGCGGCTACAACAATTAGGGTTTAGGTTTTGTTATTTTTATCAAATTATGAAGGCAAGGGGTCTATTTATAAGGAACGAGCGACACTATTCATCCCGGAAATTCCGAACTCCGATTTAGGCGCCGTAACCAGCGTTTCTAAGGTTTACCCCGCGTTCCGGACACAATGGAACAGGTTTCGGAAGCTAATTCGGAAGTATGTGCGAGTTATGGCTATAAACGCTCAATTTAAATTAAACCGATTTAAATCGATTTCTAGGCGTTTTAATTTGTACCGGACAAACGGTAAATCCAATTGACTTGAAATTTGAAACCTTACAATAATATCACATTACAGATCCGATGAAACTGGTTTCGTCGAATTCCGAGACTTTTTGAAAAATGGCTATTTTGACTCGCCAAATTTAAATTAAAAATAATTCGATGCGTTTCGAGCTGCCACGATCAAACGATAGCTCCGATTGACACGAAATTTGAAATCCAGTAATAACTAACTATTACGGATCCAATGAAACTGGTTTCGTTCAATTCTGAGACTGTTCAAAAATTGACTATTTTACAGTGGATTATTAAATATTAAAATATTCAATTTTCACAAATTAACTTTTAATTCGATTTTAAAAGTTCTAAAATATCATTCTAACTTCAATATGATAAAATAAAATTTTACAAATCATTTTCAATCATATTTAACTATATTTTCAATTATTTCCATAATTTCACATATTAAATTATCGATTTAATTATTCAATTAAATCCAAAAATTCAAATAAAAATTTATTTGACTTATAAATTCACTAATTAATATTTAAAATTAATTAAATATTCAAATTTTAATTTCTAAAAATTCTGGGTCGTTACAATCTTCCCCACTTAAAAGAATTTCGTCCCGAAATTATTAAGTAAGAAAAGTTATAGAATCTATTAATTTTCCCAAAATTCATAATTAAACTTCTTATAATTCTTTACTAAGTTTTCAAATCATACTTAGTTAATTTTTTTTCCAAAAACAATTACAATTGTTTAACTTTCAACTTCAAATCAAAGTTAAAGTTTTCAAAATTTTTCCCAATTTTCTCAAAATTTTTCTAACGCCTTAAATTTCCGGAAAAAATCGCCATAGTCTCCTTTGCGCGGCTCGATCCGAAAAAAAAAATGACAGTATATATATCACAAATATACATCTCATCAAGTAATGAGGCATCCCGAAGGGAAAAAAATGTAAAAGTACGATATTTAATCCGAGATATGTACCTTATATTTTATTAGCAAGCATATACGGCTAATATAGCGCTAAAGCGAGCTCCAAATGCGAAGCAAACGCGATCCGCACCTACTAAACACTTAACAAACAACATGAGAACATGCATATATGCAAATAATCTCAATATACAACATATAGCAACATAACAACTATATATATCACATAGAAAATGCAACAATAGCAATATATATTCAACCATCAACCAATTATCATCCAACTAACATTCATAACCAATAATATTCATTTATATTCTCATTAATATTCAATGAATTGGTTTTCAATTTAAATCACATTTGATTTATTTACAGTGGATGTTTTTACTAACATTCATTTTCAATTAGTTTACATTTACTAATTAAATCTAATTCACATTAAATTCTATTCAAACTTATTTACTTTTAATTTGAATTCAATTTACATAGCTTTAAATTTCACTAATTCACTTTCGTTAATACTTAATGAATTTTTATACAATCAATCTACAATCATATAACAACCAATGTATATTAATTTCAACCAAATTCCTTTACTTATATTCATTCAATTTGGTTTAACACCATCACTTTCAATTGGTTTAATTAAATTGATTTTCATTCAACCTTTCAACTTCTAATAACATTAGGTTTCAATGAATTTACACTTACATTCATTATTTCATATCAACTTTATTCACATTCAATTGATTATCATTCAATCCATTTATTCCATTTAACTTTAAATTCATTTCTATATTTATAACTCATATTCATATAGTTTCATTTCTTATATATATATATTAGTTTATTTCACAATTGTAAATCACTTTAATTATAATTCAATTCTTATAATTCATTTGTTTATACAATTATTCTTTTATTTGGATTATTCAAACAACTTATTCAACAACCAAACAATCAACTTATATACACTTTAATAATTCTGAAAAATTATTCTTTATGTATAAAATATAATCAAGGTAAAATTATTTCATTTACCAAATTTAAAAATCAATATTATGTCGGTTTATCTTGTTTAAGAGTTTAGAAACTCCTATCTACGATAGTTAGCTAGACTACATCGACTGGAATCTATAAACAATCAACCGATAAGTCAACACAATACAAAACAATTTTATATATTCACTAACAAATACGCTCTCATAGCTATTATTACACTCAACTCATTCTAGAGTACTTCTGACTCTATCTCTAATGAGTAATACCCTACAGAACCATGGTTGTCGCTTAACCATCAGCTCTGATACCAAATGTAACGTACGAGGATTTTCGTTGCCGAAAAACCGAATAGTTATGGGTTTTTAAAAAAAGAATTTGAGAAAAGAAAAAGAAAGAAGAGAGAAGAGATAGGAAATAGAGAGGAAAGAAGATAGACAATTTTTAGAAAAACAGAGAAAGAAAACAGAGAATTTGAAAACAGAACGGGACAGAAGAAACAACAGAACAACATCAGAATCTCACAATTCGCAGCGGAACAACATATAATAATAAATGAATAATCTTTAAACAAAGAACTATATCAGTTATTACATTACATTTCATTTCATTACATCATATCATCAGAGTATACAACATCAACAACAAACAGTGCAGGGGAAAAAGAAATACTATATAGCTAGTAATACGCCATGCCATCCAGCTTGCCTCCAGCAACTCCAGAATATCCAGAATATCCTGATAAACCTAACTCTTAACTGCCCGTGTGGAAAATTGGTGGGC
The DNA here is from genome assembly GCA_030765085.1 of Allium cepa. Taxonomy (NCBI): domain Eukaryota; kingdom Viridiplantae; phylum Streptophyta; class Magnoliopsida; order Asparagales; family Amaryllidaceae; genus Allium; species Allium cepa. Next base: position 257,170,744 of record CM060938.1, on the reverse strand, counting down.
ACCCAGAGTTTAGGAAGGAAAACAATAAACTCCGAGTCAGTCATGTGACTGGTGTGAGAACTCAAAACAGTTTATTTATCTTTAAAATCAAAATAGAGGAATATTTTTAAACTCAATTCGCAATGCTTTTAAAAATGAGACTACCATAAGGCCTCCCGCACACACACACATGCAAACGCAGAATCGGAGGAGATTTCTCCTTATGATAGTCAAAGATGCTTGATACGCATTTAAAATAACATTTGATATTATTATTAGTGCATAGTGTATAACAAATTCATTTCGAAAGTAGAATATAAATCTTAGCCAACATACGACCATTATCGTATGCCTACTATAGCTACTATCCAAACAGTGGTGACCACCATAAGTGAATAGCAGGTTCTACAACTAATACCGTACAAGTTTCGTATTGGGAATTGGATTTCCAACAAATGGTCAGGCCAAGGAACTTCCCATTGCCACATGAGAATGCCTCTGGATGGACATCCCCGAGAACCAAACCGGATCTCTACCAACACAAGGCCGGGTTACTCCTAACTGAGTAACAACTGACCGAATATGCCATCCCCCGGTCCTTTGGGACCTTTATCAACCGAGCGCTCGTAATCAATTCACACAATCATAAAGTGTTTTCAACATGAGTAAGTATCTGGGCTCCATACCATGATACCACCCTTTTCCAGAAGGAAATGGACACATCCTAAAGGGCGCTACCCCTCATAACCTTGCTGCTTCTTTCCTGTTTTGACCATTCACGGGGTGTGAGGCTCGACGAATTCACGTCCACAAAAACATACTTTATACAAAAGCCATGCTTTGGGTCAACAAATGATCAACACAATGATCACAAGGATAGACGATCAAATAAACGATCCTATCACAAATAATCAACACAATGATCATTTCAGCATCACTCAGCATGTCACATTACCAAATTGGGAATATATCGCTGATAACATTCAACTACATAACCTCTGAGCTCGTACGTCTCAGAGAAGGGTGTTAAGCTAAAAGAATAAATTCTCCGCCACCAACAGAAATATATTTGAAAGAAATCGGCTTTACATCTCAATTTGTAATGTCAGACATACAATCCATACAAGTCTGTTCCGGGCTCGAACAAAACCGAAGGCACTTCTTACGAAGCCCTTGCAATACGGGTATTCACAATCCCGATCGAATTTCCCATCACTTAGGAGATCTCTATACCAGGAGCTACCCAGTGCAGAAACAATCGATAGGTCATCCTATCGCTTTTGCAAATACTCGGTCTTCAACACCGATCTTCAATGCAATTTACAACGACGTATCACATATTCGGAATGGGTTATACGACCCCATGGTCCTTTCCCGGTTAACCCGAATAGTGAGCGCTTATTCTAAAATAAGTGTGGCATTCACATTCAAACAAATCACATCAATTACCCATTCAAAGGGAAATATTGATAGTCGGTTATTGAACTATCACTGAATATGCACACATCACCAGATTCCCAATAATTTTCCAAATTATTTATTTTCCAAAATATCTTTACAAGATATATAATTTCAATACTTCAAAAATAAATCAACATTTATTTTTAAACAAATTCCACCTTTCATTTATAAATTCCTTAGTGAATTTATATTCCAAAATATTCATGCATATACGATTTCAACTATTCATTTTCAATTTATCTTCAAAAGATAAATTCTAATTTTTCACTTCATATTGGAAAACAATTCCATACTTATTTAATAAGTAATTCACAAATTTTATTTATTTTCAACACTTGGAAAATATTCAATATACTTAAATCGAAATTAAGTATATATTTCATTCTATTAAGGAAATCATTCTCTTAAACATATTTATTTGGGCCAAAACGAATGTTACGTAAAACATCGTTACAACAACCCAAAATCACTAGTATAGGGATTCGAAATTAAAATAGATATATAAATCCCAATACTATACAAAACATTTCCTTTCGGAAATCATTTACTATAACAACAGTGTTATAGTTCACCATTTCCTTTTATTTCTCGAAAACGTCTATTTCAACAATGAATGTTGAAATCTATGGTTTCGAATCTCAACACATTTTAAAACATTGTTCGATCGTTTTAATTCTATTTGAAATATCACATTCAAAACAATTTCTTTAACATCTTATTCACTATTCAAAAATGTGAATATACTTCATTAGCAATTTCATCCTTTTATTCATTTTAATTCAAAGGATTATTCACTATTCAAAAATGTGAATATAACCCCTTTAATAGGTTTCAACAATTTTCTTATTAAAATAAGTCATTTGCGAATTTATCAAAACAACGTTTATAAATTCCATTTCTATTTATTTATAAAAACTTCCTTTTTATAAATCTCTTTATTAACCTATTCCAGTTTATAACTAAATTATAAACTAAATGTTCATATAATAAGTTAACTACTTATAAACGATTATTTCACAAAATCGTTCCTTAGAATTTCATAATTATAAATCTTATAACTTATAAGATTCATTTATTTAACCCAATCTATTCTTCAAATAATTTCACCAAATTTATAAATCTTACTATTTATAAATTTCATCTATAACTTCATAGTTTATAATTCTATAAATTTCATTCATTTATGAAATTCATTTTCACTTCATTCAAACACTTATAAAAACTCGTTTTATAACGTCCATATTTCAATTTATAAATATCCATTTATAAATCTCTTAATATAAATCAATTTATATTATTCTTTTAAACGTCTTTAATTTCCTTTATAGTTTCACCATTTTGATTTATAAAATAATCAAATTTTATAAATCGTATATTCAAACTTTTATAATGTATTCAAAAATCCAATTTAAACTATTTTATAAAATCGTTCCTTTATTTCTCAAAAATCAACTTTTAACTATATTTCACAAAATCATAATTTTTATAGCTTTAAAAATTATAACGTTTATTTACTTAAAATAGATCAAATTCCAAATATATAGTATATTTTCAAAAATCACTTTATAAATCATTTTAAAATTCCAAAATTTGGTCCAATGATGCTACATACCAAATAGTCAATCACGACTACAACGATCCATCATATATCGATATGATAATCCATCAAATATTAATATATCTGAAATCAAATAAATACTGTTGAGGAATCCAGTTGGATCCCTCCAACCTGTTTCCTGCATCCAAAAACATTAGCACAATACCAATTTCGCTCCAGTACGAAATTATCGCGGTATATGTTCTTATTAAATATTATCCGCTTAATAACGGCGTAATAGGGTCTCATCCGCTAAAAATACGGGAAATCAATCAACTGCAATATATACATATGCCAATATATATATATTGATATTATATATAATACCAATTTCACTGTTTATGAAATATTCGCGGTATATGTTTATATTAAATAACATCCGCTTACTAACGGCGTATAATGTCTATTTTAACAATCAATAGATAACAATCATCATTCAAACATGCATTCAAATATTTTAAATCTAACTATTTAAAATAAAATCGAAACTGATTCGATTGAGTGAGAAGTTCTCACCTTGGTTTTAATTTCCGTTTTAGCGATTTATTAAACGCGCGTTTAATTTTACCCGAAATTCTCACTAACTCCAAATGACTCCAAACCAACTCCATCGCGTAGTGCTCGTCCATACGATTCCAACGCAACTGAGTTTGCATTTTTTCGACCTCGTATGAAAAAGTTATTGATTTTACAAGATTGCACACGATTTTAATAACTAAATTTCAACATAAACTTTTATATTTTAAACCCAAACTCACACCAGCCCTTGGATCCAAAGCCCACACCATCAGGCCGTCCCCCTCATCTTCCCATTTGCGTTCCATCTACAGGTGAAGCCGAACACACTTGAACCCAACAATGCATACTAGGGTTTGAATTTTGCAACACCATACTCAACTAAACTCGATCACACAACCACCATCGCGAAGCTCTCGACAAGAGCTATGTTCGGCCCCCACCATGTCAAGCTCGGCCATGCCCTCCACCTGGGAATGCGTGCGTAGGTCGGCCCCTTTAAACCCCCCTATCTCCCACTACGATGCTCCATTTTAGATCATAGCCGTTCAACTTGTAGCTCTCACTCCCCTCTACAACATTCTAGTTGAAACTTTCTTGAAACAATGCATGAATTAGAAGATAATTTGAGGAGAAAGAGGACATTTTCTGGCCATTCATGTATAAGTGGCGGCTACAACAATTAGGGTTTAGGTTTTGTTATTTTTATCAAATTATGAAGGCAAGGGGTCTATTTATAAGGAACGAGCGACACTATTCATCCCGGAAATTCCGAACTCCGATTTAGGCGCCGTAACCAGCGTTTCTAAGGTTTACCCCGCGTTCCGGACACAATGGAACAGGTTTCGGAAGCTAATTCGGAAGTATGTGCGAGTTATGGCTATAAACGCTCAATTTAAATTAAACCGATTTAAATCGATTTCTAGGCGTTTTAATTTGTACCGGACAAACGGTAAATCCAATTGACTTGAAATTTGAAACCTTACAATAATATCACATTACGGATCCGATGAAACTGGTTTCGTCGAATTCCGAGACTTTTTGAAAAATGGCTATTTTGACTCGCCAAATTTAAATTAAAAATAATTCGATGCGTTTCGAGCTGCCACGATCAAACGATAGCTCCGATTGACACGAAATTTGAAATCCAGTAATAACTAACTATTACGGATCCAATGAAACTGGTTTCGTTCAATTCTGAGACTGTTCAAAAATTGACTATTTTACAGTGGATTATTAAATATTAAAATATTCAATTTTCACAAATTAACTTTTAATTCGATTTTAAAAGTTCTAAAATATCATTCTAACTTCAATATGATAAAATAAAATTTTACAAATCATTTTCAATCATATTTAACTATATTTTCAATTATTTCCATAATTTCACATATTAAATTATCGATTTAATTATTCAATTAAATCCAAAAATTCAAATAAAAATTTATTTGACTTATAAATTCACTAATTAATATTTAAAATTAATTAAATATTCAAATTTTAATTTCTAAAAATTCTGGGTCGTTACAGTAATGATCCAATTATACTTCGATATAATTTTTGATCGACACTTTTGCCATCTTCATCCCTATTGAGATGTATCGTTGTACACATTAGAGTTGGTTTGGCAGAAGTATTATCCATACCAAAGCGTTTAATTAGATTATTGCAATATTTTTATTGATTAATAAAAATTCCATATTCTAATTTTTGTCTGTAAACCAAGAAAATAAGATAATTCTCCCATATGTGACATTTCAAATTCTTTGGTCATTACTTTAGAAAATTTTTGACATAACTTTTCATTTGTAGAACCAAAAATAATATCATCTATGTAAATTTGAATAATTAAAATACCCTTTTAGTTTCTTTTAATAAAAAGAGTTTGATCAACCTTCCTAATTTCAAAACCAGAATCTATAGATAGCTTTTATGACGTTCATATCAAGCACGGGGTGCTTGTTTTAGACCGTATAAGGCTTTATTAAGTTTATAGATGTGGGCTGGAAAATTTTCATGTGTGAATAAAGGAAGTTGTTCAGCAAAAACATTTTCTTTTATATAACCGTTTAAAAAAACACTTTTAACATTCATTTGATAAAGTTTGAAATTATGAAAACATACAAAAGCCAGTAAGATACGTATTGCTACAAGTCGTGCGACTAGGGCAAACGTTTCTTCGTAGTCAATTCCTTCTTCTTAATTATATCCTTGTGCAACTAATCTAACTTTATTCCTTGTTATATTACCTTGTTCGTCTGCTTTATTTTTGAAGACCTATTTAACACCAATGACTGTTTGATCACTCGGTCTAGGAACTAGTTCCCAAACTTCATTTCATTCGAATTGGTTTAGCTCTTCTTGCATAACTATAATCCAATAGTCATCAGTAGAGGCTTCTTTTGCATTTTTAGGTTCGATATTGTAACGCCCCGGAAATTTTCGACTTTCGAAAATTCAACATCGACACTCACTTTATCGACTGCCGAGAAATCGAAGGCCGGAAACCCGAAATGTTATGGTTTAAGAAAAAAAAAAGAAGAGATAAGAAGGTAGAAAATAGAGAGAAAGGAAAATAGAGAGGAAAGAAAATAGAAATTAGAAAATAGAACGGAACAAAAAAAAAACAACTGAACAACAATAGAATCTCACAATTCGCAGCGGAACAACATATAATAGATAAATGAATAATCTTTAAACAAAGAACTATATCAGTTATTACATTTTACACATTACATTTCATTACATCATATCATCAGAGTGTACAACAACAACAACAAAGAGTGCAGCGGAAAAAGAAATACTATATAGTAGTAATACGCCATGCCATCCAGCTTGCCTCCAGCAACTCCAGAATATCCAGAATATCCTGATAAACCTAACTCTTGACTACCCGTGTGAAAATTGGTGGGCACCCAGAGTTTAGGAAGGAAAACAATAAACTCCGAGTCAGTCATGTGACTGGTGTGAGAACTCAATACAGTTTATTTATCTTTAAAATCAAAATAGAGGAATATTTTTAAAGTCAATTCGCAATGCTTTTAAAAAATGAGACTACCATAAGGCCTCCCGCACACACACACATGCAAACGCAGAATCGGAGGAGATTTCTCCTTATGATAGTCAAAGATGCTTGATACGTATTAAAAAGAACATTTGATATTATTACTAGTGTATAGTGTAGAAAAATTCATTTCGAAAGTAGAATATAAATCTTAGCCAACTTACGACCATTATCGTATGCCTACTATAGCTACCATCCAAACAGTGGGGCGCCACCATAAGTGAATGATAGGTTCTACAACTAATACCGTACAAGATCGTATTGTTTCTTTGGATTTCCAACGAATGATCAGGCCAAGGAACTTCCCATTGCCACATGAGAATGCCTCTGGATGGACATCCCCGAGAACCAAACCGGATCTCTACCAACACAAGGCCGGGTTACCCCTAACTGAGTAACAACTGACCGAATATGCCATCCCCCGGTCCTTTGGGACCTTTCACCGAGCGCTCGTAATCAATTCACACAATCATAACAAAGTGTTTTCAACATGAGTAAGTATCTGGGCTCCATACCATGATACCACCCTTTTCCAGAAGGAAAAGCACACATCCTAAAGGGCGCTACCCCTCATAACCTTGCTGCTTCTTTCCTGTTTTGACCATTCACGGGGTGTGAGGCTCGACGAAGTCACGTCCACAAAAACATACTTTATACAAAAGCCATGCTTTGGGTCAACAAATGATCATAGAAATGATCACCAGGATAGACGATCAAATAAACGATCCTATCACAAATAATCAACACAATGATCATTTCACAGCAACACTCAGCATGTCACATTACCAAATTGGGAATATATCGCTGATAACATTCAACTACATAACCTCTGAGCTCGTACGTCTCAGAGAAGGGTGTTAAGCTAAAAGAATAAATTCTTCGCCACCAACAGAAATATATTTGAATGAAATCGGCTTTATATCTCAATTTGTAATGTCATACATACAATCCATACAAGTCTGTTCCGGGCTCGAACAAAACCGAAGGCACTTACAAAGAAGTCCTTGCAATCCGGATAATCTCTAATCATGTCCGGACTTCCCATCACATAGGGAGAACTCAATACCGTAGCTACTCGGTGCAGAGTCAATCGACAGGTCATCCTATCGCTCTTGCAAATACCGGGTCTTCAACACCGATCTTCAATGCAATTCATAACGACGTATCACATATTCGGAATGGGTTATACGACCCCATGGTCCTTTCCCGGTTAACCCGAATAGTGAGCGCTTATTCAAAAATAAGTGTGGCATTCAAATTCAAACAAATCACATCAATTACCCATTCAAAGGGAAATATTGATAGTCGGTTATTGAACTATCAATGGATATGCACACATCACCAGTTTCCAAATAATTTTCCAAATTATTTATTTTCCAAAATATCTTTACAAGATATAAAATTTTCAATACTTCAGAAAAAAAAAATCAATATTTATTTTTAAACAAATTCCACTTTCTTTTATAAATTCAATAGTGAATTTACATTCCAAAATATTAATGAATATACGACTTCAATTCGATTTCTAATATTCATTTTCAATTTATCTTCAAAAAGATAAATTCAAAATATTCACTTTATATTGGAAAACAATTCCATACTTATTAAAAATAAGTAATTCAAATCTTTTTATTTTCAACCTTTGGAAAATATTCAATATACTTAAATCAAAATTAAGTATATATTTCATTCTTTAAGGAAATCATTCTCTTAAACATATTTATTTGGGCCAAAACGAATGTTACGTAAAACACCGTTACGACGTCCCAAAATCACTAGTATAGGGATTCGAAATTAAAATAGATATATAAATCCCAATACTATACAAAACATTTCCTTTCGGAAATCATTTACTATAACAACAGTGTTATAGTCCACCATTTCCTTTTATTTCTCGAAAACGTCTATTTCAACAATCAATGTTGAAATCTATGGTTTCGAATCTCAACATATTTAAAACATCGTTAGATCGTTTTAATTCTATTTGAAACATCACATTCAAAACAATTTCTTTAACATATTATTCACTATTCAAAAACGTGAATATACTTGTTAACAAATTTCATCATTTCTATTCATTTTATTTTAAAGGATTATTCACAGTCAAAAACGTGAATATAACTCCATAAATAAGTTATAACAATTTTCTTATCAAAATAAGTCGTTTGTGAATTTATAAAACAACGTTTATAAATTCCTTTTCTATTTATTTTATAACAACTTTTTATAAATCTCCTTTATTAATCTATTCGATTTATAACTCAATTATAAACTAAAGGTTCATATTATAAGTTAAATACTTATAATTTATTCGTTCACAAAAAATCGTTCCTTTGAACTTCATAATTATAAATCTTATAACTTATAAGATTCAATTATTTATCCAAAACCATTCTTTTAATGACTTTATAAATTTTATAAACCTACTGTTTATAAAATTCCATTTATAATTTCACCGTTTATAATTCTATAAATTTCATTTAATTTATGAAATTCATTTTCACTTCATTCAAACACTTATAAAAACTCGTTTTATAATTTCAATATTTCAATTTATAAATACCCATTTATAAATCTCTTAATATAATTCAATTTATATTATTCTTTTAAAACGTCTTTAATCTTCTTTATTATTTCACCATTTTGATTCATAAAATAATTAAATTTTATAAATCCTATATTTAAACTTTTCACAATAAATTCTAAAATCCCGATTAAACTATTTTATAAAATCATTAGCATCATATTCTCAAAAATCAGTTTTTAACTATATTTCTCAAAAATCATAATTTTTATAACTTTAAAAATTATAACGTTTATTTATTTAAAATGGATCAATTCCAAACATATAGTATATTTTCAAAAATCACTTTATAAATCATTTTAAAATTCCAAAATTTGGTCCAATGATGCTACATACCAAATAGCCAATCACGACTACAACGATATCATATATCGATATGATAATCCATCAAATATCAAAATATCTGAAATCAAAAATAAATACTGTTGAGGAATCCAGTTGGATCCCTCCAACCTGTTTTCCTGCATCCACAAATATTAGCACAATACCAATTTCGCTCCAGTACGAAATTATCGCGGTATATGAGATTTAAAATATTATCCGCTTAATAGACGATGCAATAGGGTCTCATCCGCTAAACAAAAAATGCGGGAAATCAATAACTCCAATATATACATATGCCAATATATATATATATTGCTATTATATATAATACCAATTTCACTGTTTATGAAATATTTGCGGTATATGTTTTTAATAAATAACATCCGCTTACTAACGGCGCATAATGTCTATTTTAGCAATCAATAGATAACAATCATCATTCAAACATGCATTCAAATATTTTAAATCTAACTGTTTAAAATAAAATCAAAACTGATTCGATTGAGTGAGAAGTTCTCACCTTGATTTCAATTTCGTTTTAGCGATTTATTTCGAATAAAATTAAACGCGCGTTTGATTTTACCAAAAATTCTCACTAACTCCAAATGACTCCAATCCAATTTCATCGCGTAGTGCTCGTCCAAACGATTCCAACGCAACTGGTTTCGCGCGTTTTCGACCTCGTATGAAAAAGATATGAATTTTTGAAGTTACACGATTTTATAACTTAAATTTACAACTTTATTTAACTATATTTTTAACCTATGCAATATCATAGCCGCACGATCCATCATCCTTGCATCCTGACCGTCCACCCCCTTCTCCCTCTCACGTTCTTCTTCTACAGGCAATACACGTATAGCCGAACCCATCATCAACCATTAGGGTTCCAAATCGCGACCCACTCGAGCAACGTGAAGCCGATCAGGAAGCGCCATCGTGAAGCCAACGCTCGACTCCACCACCGCCCCCAGCACGGCCAGGCTCGGCCCCCCATGTTGCGCGCAGTTCTAGGCCGAACGCGCGACCTTTAACCCCATTTTGCCGTCCATCTACTCAACGAAAACCCATCACAGCCGTTCACATCGAAGCTCTCATCGTGCTTAACGATATTGTAGTTGATACTTTCACGAATCGATGAACGGATTGGAAGAAATCAGAGGGGAAACGAGAAGAGGTGCTGGCCGTTGTTTGCTAGGGTGGCGGATAGGGTTTGTTTTATTTTTTTTATTTTATGAAGGTATTGGGGCTATTTATAAAGAAATATCGAACACTATTCAATCCGGAAATTCCGAACTCCGATTCACGCGCCGTAACCAGCGTTTCTAGGGTTTACCCCGCGTTCCGGACACAATGGAACAGGTTTCGGAAGCTAATTCGATCATCTGTGCAAGTTATGGCAATAAACGTTCGATTTGAATTAAACCGATTTAAATCGATTTCTAGGCGTTTTAATTTGTACCGGACAAACGGTAAATCCAATTGACTTGAAATTTGAAACCTTACAATAATATCACATTACGGATCCGATGAAACTGGTTTCGTTGAAATCCGAGACTTTTTGAAAAATGACTATTTTAACTCGCCAAATTAATATTAAAATAATTCGATGCGTTTTGAGCTGCCACGATCAAACGATAGCTCCGATTGACACGAAAATTGAAATCCAGTAATAACTAACTATTACGGATCCAATGGAACTAGTTTCGTCCAATTCTGAGACTGTTCAAAAATTGACTATTTTCACTAGTCGATTTAATATTAAAATATTCAATTTTCACAAATTAACTTTTAATTCGATTTTAAAAGTTCTAAAATATCATTCTAACTTCAACATGATAAAATAAAATTTTACAAATCATTTTCAATCATATTTAACTCAATTTTCAATTATTTCCATAATTTAACATATTAAATTATCGATTTAATTATCCAATTAAATCCAATTATTCAAAATAAAATTTATTCGACTTATAAATTCACTTCTTAATATCTAAAATTAATTAAATATTCAAATTTAAATTAATTAAAATTCTGGGTCGTTACAGATATGAGAAACAAATGCTATTGCCCATTTGATTAAGTTGATTTCTAGTTCTAAAATGTGAATCAATTTCTCCTACGATGTTTTCTACTATGTGATCTCGTAAAATTATTTTGAGTAACCGTATTTATGACTTTCTTAGGTATAACTTCATCATCCTCAAAATGTTTATTAAATTTGAAATTTTCGTCGAATGAAACATGAAGTGTCTCTTCGATTGTTTTTGTTCTTTTATTAAAAATTCGATAAGCTTTGCTACGTTCTGAATATCCTATGAATATTCCTTCATCGGATTTTGGATCGAATTTTCCAAGCTGATCTTTTGTTTTTAAAATAGAACATTTTGAGCCAAAAGTTTTAAAATAAGAAATCTTCGGTTTTCTTTGATGAAAAAGTTTATATAGAGTGTGTTTTGTTAAAGGTCGGATGGAAACACGATTTAGAACATAGAAAGCAGTTGTTATAGCTTCTGCGCAGAAATATTTTGGTATTGTGCTTCCATTTAATAAAGTTCTTGAACATTCTTGTAATGTTCTATTTTTTCCTTTCAACCACTCCATTTTGTTGCGGTGTTTTAGGAAACGAAAAATTATGGTAAATTTCCTTTTTATTACAAAAATTTCTAAAGCTTTATTTTCAAATTCACCTCCATAATCACTTCTAGTATTTTTAATTTAAATTTTTGAGATTTTGAATTCTTTTTGCAAAGATCTTGAAATTTTCAAAAGTATCACTTTTATTTTTCAGAAAAATAGTCCAAGTATATCTTGAGAAATCATCTACTATAATGAACACATATTTACTATGGTTTGTAGATTGAACTTGAGTTGGATAAAAAAGATCCAAATGCAATAGTTCAAAAGGTTGTATAGTAGAAATATTTTTCTTTGATTTAAAGGATGATTTTGATAATTTTCCTAATTGATAAGCATCACTAATATTGTTTACTTCAAAATTCATTTTTAAACCTTTAACCAAATCATTTTTAGATAATTTATTTGTAGCTTGAAATTAATATGACAAATTCTTTTATGCCATAACCAAGGATAATTTTCTTTGCCTATTAAACACATATTTGTATTGTAATTTACATTCTTATTTAAAATATAAATAATTTTTATCTCTAAAACCTTCAAAAATAAGTTTTTTATTTTAATCAAAAATGCTACACTTATTTTCAGAAAATGAAATATTAAATCCTTTGTTACACAATTGGCTGATACTAAGTAAATTGTGTTTTAAATTTTTAACTAACAAAACATCTATAATAAGAGGTAAATTAGATATACCATTATTGCTCACATCGCCTTTGCCAATGACATATCCATTGAAATTATCTCCAAATATGACAGAACCTCCATCTGAGTAGATAATATTAGTTAGCATCCCTTTGTTTTCTGTCATGTGTTTTGAGAAACCGCTGTCTAGTATCCATTTTTCTCTCTTTTTAGGTGGTACTTGCAAAATACAGAAATAACATTGGTACCCACCATTTTATTTTGGGTCCTAAGAGTTAGATCTTAGGAAGCCAAACCCAAGAGGGTTCAGAATTCCTTTTGAAAATAAAATCTTTGTTTTTATAAACAGTTTTTATAAAAGATTGTATATATTTATTTCTAATCAAATAGTTATTTGTTTTTGGAACCCATATTTAATAGTTTTACTAAAATTTGAAATTTTCGAATTCAGTTTTTCAACTTTATTATTCCTTTTATACGAAGATTTCTTTTTCTTTGGAATAATTTTAGAATATTGCTTATATCCTAGTCCTTTTTAATTTGAAGTAGTTTGTGAATTTTTATAATTTTAGAAAAAAAATTTCTTCCTTTATTAAAATTAGAGATATTTTTAGTAATATCTTCTAACTTTGTTTTAAGGCTAGAGTTATCTAATTCTAAAATCTTGACATTTGCTTTAAGATCATGATTTTCAATTAATAGTGCATTATTCTTTTCTTTCTATGTTTCTATCTCTTGACTTAACATAGAGAGTTGGGATGTCATATTAGAATAAGATTCTTGAGTAACCTTAAGTTCTTCTTCTAAGATTTATTTCTCATCTCTTAACATATCTACTACAATTTTAGTTTTATTCAGTTTTTCAAGAGATTCGTTATACTTTATTTTGATGTATTTTAGCTTATCAAGTAATTATGAATTTATTTCTAATAAACCATCAAAAATTAGATCACTTACCTTATCTTTTATGGCCATAAAACATACATTGGCTTGTTCTGTATCACTGTCCGATTCACTAGATGATGATGAAGATGATTCTGAATCGTCCCAAGTGACAGAGAAAGCTTTCTTCTTGAATCTATCTTTCTTGTGCTTATGTTTGTCTTTCTTTTTCTCAGGATAGTCTTTCTTAATATGCCTTTCTTGTGACATTCATAACATTCTAGAGCAGAAGATGATAGCTTGTTGTTGCTGTTCTTATTAATTTTGTATTTGTTGCTCTTTTTAAATTTCAATTTTTTTTTGAAATTTTTAGCAATGAACGCCATATCTTCTTCATCTGAATCCGATTCTGTCTAGAATGCTATATTCTTCTTATCTTGAGCCTGTACTCATTTTGCCTAGAGATTAATTTTATAAGAGATCAGATTTCCAATCAACTCCTCTGATTTTGTGGTCGAAATGTCGTTAGCTTCTTCGATTGCTAAGACTTTTCGTTTCCACTCATCCGTTAGTGGGTTGAGGATTTTTGAAACAATATCAAAATCTGTATAAGTTTCTCCTAATGCTATCAAAGAATGACATATATCTTGAAATCTAGAGTACATTTCATTTATAGTCTCGTCTTGCTTCATTTTAAAATTCTGGAACTGATTTTTGAGCATAGAAATTGTACTCTGTTTTACTCTGTTATTACCTTTGTGTGTAATTACAAGTGTGCACCAAATTTCATGAGCAGTTTTACACATGCTTATTCTATTAAATTCAATTTTGTCTAATGCATAATATAACATATTCATAGATTTAGCATTTGCAGTAGCATCGAATTTTTGTGTGTTAGACCATGTTGAATATTCAGTAGTAGGAATAGTATATCCATATTGCATAATGTTCCAGGTTTCATAACTACTTGCTTCTATATAGATTCTCATTCTAGTATCCCAATAGTTATAGTTCATTCCATTAAATAGATGTGGTCATGCAGTAGATTGACCTTCTAGAAAGGTAGTGTTAGTTACAGTGCTGGTGTTGCTTTCCATATTAAAAAAGTATTAGATAACTATGTTACGGTTATATGATGGCCTTGCCTTGATACCAGATGAAAGTAACTATGCTTATAGAATCGAGTAATATGGAATATAATAAATAACTGGTACAGAATAAAAGTAAATAGTAAAATGGCACCAGAGATTTTTATACCAATTCGAACTCCCGTTCTATGTCCAGTCCCAGAATTCTTCTGGAATTATAGCTAGCAACCCTCCCCCAACCTGAAGGAATAGGTATTACATCGCCTAAGCAACCGAATAAGACTTGACCGCTTGAGCAACCGAACACGACTTTCTTAAAGACTGGACATAACTTGATTTTGTACATTCTAAATAACATAGATTTGTCACTTGTTGCACACCCTTCCTATAATCTTTTCCTTAAGATTGATGTGTATAATTGTGTGTGTATGAAGATTAGGAAGATTAATATTGCTTGAAGAATATAGAAGCGAGTTGGTAAGCAATGATCGTATGAGAGTTTATGAATAATGAACTCAAGATTGCAAAGCACCATAGATCAAGAGAGATTAGAAAATTAGGTGATTTGATTAGTGATTCTTGAATCTTTATATAGTGTATAAAGAGTTATAACTTATGGTAATAGGTATCTTTTAATAGCTAAGAGATGCATCCATCCAAGAAGAATACAACTCTTGATAAAAAGAAGTGACTGTTCAAAAAGTTGGCAGTTGCGGTTTTCAGTCAACGGGCCATGCTTAGTCAGTCGACTGAATTCAAAACATGCAGAAAAATTTGCACAGACTCAGTCGACTGCCTGGTGTATTCAGTCGACTGGTCAGT
This sequence comes from Allium cepa, assembly GCA_030765085.1. Taxonomy (NCBI): domain Eukaryota; kingdom Viridiplantae; phylum Streptophyta; class Magnoliopsida; order Asparagales; family Amaryllidaceae; genus Allium; species Allium cepa. Next base: position 257,155,145 of record CM060938.1, on the reverse strand, counting down.
TTTTTTAAAAACCTTTTTATACAAACTCATTCGACTATTTACAGTAGGTCAGTCGACCGAGTGCTGTTTTTTCTATGCAATAAAACTATTTATGTGTGTATATGAAATATATGAAACAAATTCAAGTTTTATATGAGTTTGTGAGTGATGAACCTTGAGGAAAGATTTTAACAAAGCTCTAAACTAGACTCTATATATATTTATTAACTCTAGCTAAGACATATAACAAGACGAGCCAATATTTTTAGTCAATAAGTCCAGATGTTGTTGTAGTCGTAGATTCGTGAATTATTGTATCTTATCAACACTCAAAACCTATGATCCAACACCTCTTCTCTATGCATCTTATTCCTTTCCATTTTTCATCTCATCTATTTTCACCAATATTTTGAAGACCTGACCGTAGATCAAGCCGTGGTGCTACAAGGTTAGAGGCTTTAAAGGTCCAACCGATCGGACAGTCAAAGTACCGTCATGTTCTTTACTGAGTTATTTAATAGATTACTATGCAATTAACAGATTCTTATGCAATTATATATACAAAGTAGGGTAAATTATAAACTTATCTTTATAGAATAGTAAAAAACGCAGGGGCTTCATTGCCTATATACAAATCACGTGCTGCTATCGTCTTCTTCCCCTTTCAATTTCTAGTGAACCCAAAAAAACCCTAATTTATCGAATCTTCCCCAAAATCAGTTCAAAATCATGCTTCTTGGCCAATTTAATTGCATCTTACAGCAGACTGCGACTCAACTCCCCTCCCGACCGCTGTTGCCATCGGTTGATGATTAGCCACAGTTCAACCTACGGCCGGGTTCGGTCTTCAAAATAATGATTTCCACGGTCTCTCTTCACGTTGCCCCCTCATCTATCCCCTTCTCTTTCATTTTATCTACATTGGCCCTGCCAGCTTTGATCACCCACTAATCATACGTTGATCCTCTTCCTTTGCTCTCAACTCTCTTACCTTAATTGATTTGTTCCCATTGTCAACAAATTTTGCCTGCCTCCGATTTTTGTCGGATTTTGGTGTGTCATGGCTTGGATTTGCATTGATGTAGTTGTGCGTCTTGTGGGTTGTCTACGTGAACTTAGTTTATATAGTGGCATTGATGCAAAATTATGTTTTTGTTTCACTACTTTGGTAATTTTGTTTTACCTTTGCCTATTTTTGGTAATTTTCTTCTGCTCTATCTAGAAGTATCTCTCACCTTTTTCCTTCTCACTCTGGCATCCTTTCACAGTGAATGCAAAGTGCAACAGTGATGGTTTTTTATTTGATTTTATTGCCGTGCTTCATGTTTTAAGGGTTGGTTTTGCTCTTTTGTGCTTAATTTAGTTACCTTCAACTATGAATGGTTGTTTGTTGCTACGGTCTTAGGTTATGGTGCCTTTTTTTTGGTATGTGTGTGAGTTGTTGTTTGAATTTATGAGCTATTTTGTGTTTGATGTGATAATTGGGAGTTTTCAGTGCGAAAGCTTCATGGAAATACTCCTATTTGGCAATTGCCTGGTCGAGTTGACATGTTGGAATTGTTATTTTTTTGCTATAAGCTACATTGGAGCTAAAGTTTGGCCTCTTTTCATCCTTGCCACTTTGCTCGATGGGCACTGTCTTATTCAACTAGTATGAGCCCATTTGGTGTGGTTTTTTGTACATTATGGGCATCTAGGTTGATGCACTTGTTGTGCTTGTTAGAGCTTAACTTCCTTATGTCGTTATCATTTCTAGATCAAAGTTATGACTATTGATGGTCTTTCTTACTACATTTCATGATGTTATCACTATTGGATGAAGATAGACTTCACTTTTGGTCTTTTGTTGGTGTCTTATGACATGTTTTTACCTTTGTTATATTCGAAAGTCATTTATATGTTTCAAAATGTGCTTAATTTCCATATTTGTACCATTGGGAAGTGAATCATGATTTTGTATTCATGTTGGCTCTTTCAATTTTTAGTTGATTGGCTAGTTAGTAACGCATGTTGGCTTCTATGTCATTTGGCATGTCATATCACATTGCATCCATATTATGTCATATATTTAATGTGGCTATATGATTCTTGGATCCTATACCGTTTTTCTCAAAAAATATTATTATTAATTACCATTAGGGAAAACTTTGGCACGGCCTTAAAATAGACCCAAACCAATTAGAAAATATGCTTAAGGTCATGAGATGAATCTTCGTTGAAACCATGTCTTAATCCAAACTACTAAAAGATGTGATCATCTTAAAATAGATTCTTCACTCATCTATTTGGACTAACCTTAGAGAGCTACTTGCTACGTCACTCAAATGGAACATCCAAAGGCATGAAGTGTTCTACTCGACGATACAAAGCTATGGATCTAAGTTCCACTCAATTCCGATTTAAAATGAAGAAATGGTACAAAGAAGATTGGTTTGAAAAGGAATAACAGAAATGGTCCCATAGATAGTAAGTTCCAAATAGGAAAAACATTCTGGTAGTGTGCGCCTCGAACCAAATATTACTAAACTGAATACTACTAAACCGAGTAATACCAAAGTCATTTTGTCATACATGGAAATTGCTTATTTTGTAGGAACCTCATACATATAAATGCCACATAGATGAACAGTTTCGACAAATAAGTTTGGAGCACTAGACACCATCAAACCAAATTTTTGAAGTGCTTTTGGACAACAAAGAATCATATCAATCATATTTGATCACTTTTAATTATCCAGCCCATTATCCAGCATCAAGTTATGGTGGACCAACCTCAAGATCTACGACATTAGAGCTTTATCAATCACAAATCTAGAAACTCATGGTGTTTGCAACCAATCACGAGGGATCTAGCAAGCATTGTAACAATTGTAAATCATAATAAAAGACATAAAGTGGAACTAGATCAGAAATTATCGAACCACTATAAAAATTCCGTGTATAATTTTTGTTTCACTTCCTACTTTCTAGTGTATTTATCTATCGTTTATGAACCAAATTAAGGTATGTTTGAAAAAAAAATTGAATTTTCGTTGCGTACTCTTTCTTTGTACCCTCCATCTCCCTTGCCCTACCCAACCCTCTTTTCCTTTTTCCCATCCATCTTACAATTGAACCACCTTACCTTCCACAGCTCGCTCAACCTTCTTCCACTCCCATGCTTCCTTAAAACATCATTCCACCTATGCTACCCGACCCTATCATCCTCGTTCCTCCTATTACCCAAAACACAACCACCATCCACATACTTATCACTTATCAACCCCTTTCTTCACATATTGCTATGCTCTGGGTTTCCCTATTCAAGTCTAAGCCTATTTGTGTAGGAAAATTAGTTCCTGTTGATTTCAATTTAAATTACACGTGAACCCCACTTGCTGTCCCTAATGGAGTTTTGAGCGGTAGGAATTGAGTACTAGAATCATCACTTGGTTAGGTTTTTTCTTGATGGGAATCTCTCATATACTGCTATTATGAACCACCTACAAAAAATTTAAAAGCTTAAAGGATCGTTCAAGGTGAAATCAGACAACACAAACTTTTATTGTGAATTTAGATGTGATGAAGGCATACTTAAAACACATGAATCTGATCTAGTATGTACAAAAGGGAAGATGTTCATTACCTCTACATGGAAACCCTCTTTTAGTAATGTACAATCTTGTGTGAAAAGTATCTCAGACTAGGTACAGTTTTATAAAATATCGTTACCCAATCCGACACTTTAAGAGTTAGGTAGATTATCTAGTATCATGACTCCATTTAAAGCTACTTCGATATAAATCTTGTTATGAGGTTCCTCGATGAAAATCAAAGGAGTGACATAGCTAGTACTTTATGAACATGTGATAGTCCAACAATTAGAGAAGAAGTTAAAGCTGCCATTAAGCGAGAAGCTATTGCAAGCGAGGAAGAAGCCGAGATAGCTGATGCGACTATGGAAAGGTGTAAAGTGCATCTTGATTCCATAAGATTTTTTATTCGTCTAGTATACCAAAACAGAGAATAATCAATTATAAACTCGTCGCACAAGTTTATAACTCAGATTTCCACTACACTGGAATTCTGTAGTAATTATTATAACAATATGAATGTTGTAAATAAATTACAACAACAGCGTTATACTATTTTGAATGAATAGTATAACCAGAATAATGGATAGAATATAGAATAATGTATATAAATATACAATCAAACTAGAATTCTAACTGGATTATGTCTGAGGCTCGTCATAACGATTTCCTTAAGAATTTTATTTCAAAATTCTCCCAAGATACAACAGACGTATTCTGCTCGAGATTGTAATGAGTATATCACTCTGTGATTTGAATATATAAGAAGAGCAGTTAGAAGAGAGAAGATTCGAATCAGAAAATAAGTGAGGAAAGTGACCAGTTTTCCTCCTTATTTATAGTTGGTTCGTATCCCTTTGAACGGTCGCGTCTGCACCCGTTTGTCCAAACGGTCGCGCTCGTTTCTGCTGCTGTTTATCGGTTGCGCCCATTCATTTTGAACAGGCCACACCCGTTCGCCAAAAACCGCATCTGTTCGCCAAAATTAAACTGCGCCAGCTAACGGGCCGCATGCCATAACGGGCCGCATCCATTCAGAAAGATGTTGCTAACAGGTCGCACCTCTTCAGGCCAAAACCCGCGTCCGTAATCACCCGCCCGCTTCTCTTCAAATTGCAGGCCCAGCCCAGTTTCAGACGAAGCCCAAAACCGTTAAACAATGGCCTAGCAAAAAGAATGGTCATTTTAGACCCGTACCCGTACCCAAGCCCGGCCTGGTTCGGTCGGTCGGACGGACGGCGGCGGCGCGCGTATGTGTGGTGGAGATGCATGATCTTCCTCTTCACAACGAAGCATACATTTGGGAGCCCCAGGCCCCCAACCTCCTCATGAGAAAGCCATATATAAACCAATATAGCTTCAATAATTTGGCGATGTGGGACTTTTTATATTTCATTCATTTAATTTGTTAAGGAATTCCAACAATCCCCCACAAAAATGATAATATACATATCCCCCACACAAAGCGAAATATCACAGAGTATATATGGAATAATGCTTTATCGTGGATAAGTAGATATTTCACTTTGAACTTTCCCTAGTTAAAACTTATTGGATCTACTTGGCTAATCGGTGAATTATTTCATCTTGAACGTCGACCTTTATTGTATATCCAGACAATAAGTTTTACGAAGCATTGATTCCCTTCTCATCCAATCTCTTGGTTGTGTTCATTTTGGTCCTGAACAATTTTTGGTTCTGCGAGTGTTTTAGAGAATAAAAGCCTTTTAATATTCTCATAGAGCCGACCCAGCTCACACTAACATAGGTGATCGCAACCATTAAGAGTATCCTACATATACCCCACTTGTTATTTTCAAGATATGGTCATCATTAAAAAACACAGTTTTAACCTTTAAATACTTCTGTAGGCATGCATTTATGTTGTGCACTATAGGAATGGAGTTGGACTATGTCCATGCAAATGCATTACGTCTTGAGTTATTCAAAACTGGTTTGCCTATTGATCCTAGTCCGTGGGATCTACAGTCGCTAGGATAGGTTTCCGTATAAGATAACTCTTTGTGGTTTAGGCTTTTAAACCCATTCCGCTCGATGCGCAGTCAATTTTCTCTCTTGACAAACCTTTAGTAAATGGATCCGCTAGGTTATCATTTGTTCTCACATAATCTATGGAAATAGTTCCATTTGAGAGTAACTGCCTAACTGTGTTATGGCGTCAACGAATGTGTCGTGACTTTCCATTATACACAAAGTTTTGCGCTTTGCTTAGCGCTGCTTGGTTATCGCAGTGTATGCATATGGCTAGTACAGGTTTAGGCCAGAATGGAATATCTTCTAAAAAGTGATCAAGTCATTCTGCTTCTTCGCCTGCTTTATCTAATGCAATGAACTCTGATTCCATAGTGGATCGAGCTATGCATGTTTGTTTAGTAGATTTCCATGACACTGCTGCCCCTTCTAGGGTAAAGACATAACCACTCATTGATTTTGATTCCTATGAATCTGCAATCCAGTTTGCATCACTATATCCTTCTAAGACGGCAGGATATTTTCCATAATGTAAGGAATAGTTAGTGGTATTTTTTAAATATCCAAGCACTCTCATTAGTGCTTTCCAGTGTTCCTTCCCTGGATTGCTTGTATACCTGCTCAATCGACTTACTGCATAAGCTATATCTGGTCTTGTGCAATTCATGAGATACATGAGACATCCTATTACACGAGAATATTCCAGTTGCATTATACTCTCATTAGTGTTTTTATGTAGTACTTCTGATGGATTAAAAGGTGTATCTACTCCTTTAATTCCAAAATTTTGAAATCTTTCAATCACTTTTTCTACATAATGTGATTGAGATAACTCAATACCATTAGGTGTTCTTATTATTTTTATTCCCAAAATAATATCTGCAACACCCAAGTCTTTCATGTCGAAATTGTTGATCAACATTTTCTTTATGGTCACAATTACCTCAGTATTTGGACCGAATATTAGCATATCGTCCACATATAGACAGATCATCACATATGATTGTCCAAGTTGTTTATAATAAACACATTTGTCGCATTCATTTATACGAAAACCATTTCTCATCATGACACTATCAAATTTTGCGTGCCATTGCTTTGGAGCTTGTTTTAGCCGTATAATGATTTGACTAATCTACAGACTTTGTTTTCATTTCCTTTGGAAATAAATCCCTCAGGTTGCTCCATGTAAATCTCCTCATCGAGATTTCCATTTAAGAATGCTGTTTTTACATCCATTTGATGAATCTCTAGATTATAGATGGATGCAATTTCTATTAACATTCTTATAGAGGTTATTCGTGTTACCGACGAATATGTATCAAAGAAGTCTACTCCTTCTTTTTGACAATATCCTTTGGCTACTAATCTGGCTTTATGCTTGTCGATAGAGCCATCTTCTTTCATTTTCTTCTTGAAAATCCATTTGCAGCCAATTGGTTTTATTCATGGTGGAATATTAACAATGTCCCAAGTTTTATTACTTAGAATTGAATCAATCTCACTTTGGATTGCTTCTTTCCAACATGAGGACTCCGAAGATGACATTGCTTCCTTATACGTTTGAGGTTCGTGCTCTAATACATATGTAAAAAAGTCCGAACCAAATGTTTTGGAATTTCTAGCCCTTACGCTTCTTCTTGGTTCAGCATCCTCAATTTCATGATGAGTTTCATCTTCATGCGAATCGTTTGATTCTTCCCTTGTCCTTTTTGGGACCTTATTTCCTTCATTCCTTTTGTGTGGAAACACATCTTCAAAGAATGAGACCTCTCTTGATTCCATGATTGTATTTACATGAATATTAGTTATATCAGACTTGAATACCAAGAATCTGTAGGCACTACTATTTTGGGCTGGCCCAAGATAATAACAATCTACTGGTTTTGGTCCAAGTTTGACTCTCTTGGGAGGCGGAACTGGAACTTTTGCCAAGCACCCCCACACTTTGAGGTATTTAAAATTTGGTTTGTGTCCTTTCCATAACTCATATGGAATTGTTCCTGTTTTATTGTGAGGAACTTTGTTTAATATGTGATTAGACATATTTAAGGCTTCCCCCCACAAGTTTGTCGGTAGACCAGAAGTTAAAAGCATGGCAGTAATTATGTCTTTTAACGTTCTGTTCTTCCTCTCGGCTACACCATTTTGTTGTGGTGAATATGGAGCTGTTGTTTGATGAATTATTCCATTTTTGGCACAGAACTGTTCAAATGGTGATTCATATTCTCCACCTCGATCAGATCTTAGTATCTTGATCTTTTTATTTAACTGATTTTCTACCTCAGCCTTGTATTTTATAAATGCTGTTATTGCTTCATCTTTAATATTTAAAAGATATACATAGCAATATCGCATATAATCGTCAATAAAAGTAATGAAATACTTTTTCCCACCTCTTGTAGGTAGTGATTTAAAATCACATAAATCTGTATGTACCAAACCTAATGGTTCGGTGCTTCTGTCAATAGATTTAAATAGTTGTCTGACCATTTTTGCTTCTACACATGTCTCACATTTGTAGTTCTTATCTACTTGGAATTTTGGAATTAATCCCAAGTTTGATAATGTTTTCATTTTGCGAAAATTTACGTGTCCCAATCTATCATGCCATAGTAAAATTTCGTGCTCAAGAAAATAAGAAACTTCAATTTTATTAATAGCACAATCAGAATACATATTTTTGTTTCCGACAACGGCTACATTTGCCTTAAATAGGCCATCACATAAATATCCCCTTCCTATATACATTGCAGCCTTGGACAGAACCATCTTGTCTGACTCGAACACCATCTTGAATCCCTTCTTTGATAGGACTGCACCAGAGATGAGATTCTTGCGTATGTCTGGAACATGGAGCACGTTATTCAACTTAACAGTTTTTCCAGAAGTAAACTTGAGGATTACTGTGCCACTGCCTTCGATCATGGAAACTGCAGAATTACCCATGTAGAGTTTTTCTTCGTGATCGAATTTCTGATATGTAGAAAACATGGATTTGTCAGAACAAACATGAAGAGTAGCGCCTGTATCTACCCACCATTGGTTAGGATTCTGAACCAAATTGCATTCAGATACCACCACCGAGAAGTTGGACTCGTCTACTTCCATGTTATCCACTATATTTGCCTCTTTATTGCGTTCCTTCTTGAGTCTGCAATCTCTAGCGGCATGTCCAACTTTTCCACAAACCTAACATTCGCCATTAAACTTCTTGGTTCGTTTGTTGTCTTTTGGTTTGTTGTCTTGAGCTTTCCTTTTCTTCTGGAAATTCTTCTTTTTGTTTTTGGTCTTTGACCCTTCAGCCACAAAAGCCTCCTGGCTTGGTTTTGTAACTGCACAGTTGTCTGCCTCAATTTTTAATCGGACTATGAGATCTTGTAAAGAGATTTCCTTCTTCTTATGTTTTAGATAGTTACGGTAATCTCTCCATGACAGCGGTAGTTTTCCTGTGATGGCTTCAACCAAAAACGATTCTCCAACCTTATGACCTTCCGCCTCGAGTTCATGAATGATGATTTGCAGTTCATGTAGTTGAGCAGTCACCGGTTTGGAGTCAACCATCTTGTAGTCCATGAATTTGTCTACAATGAATTTCTTAAGACTGATATTCTGCGTCTTGTACTTTGTGGTAAGTGCATTTCAGAGTGCTTTTGATGTCTTTGAAGGCTGATATACTTTGTATAGCACCTTGTCGAGACAATTCAGAATATAGTTTCTGCATAAAAAATCGGAATGCTTCCACGTGTTCACCTCTGCTTCCTTGCCTGGTGTAGGAATCAGTTCCTCCTCCTCGAGGTACTTTTGCAGACCGAGTGTGGTGAGATAAAACAACATCTGATTCTGCCATGTCAAGAAATCATCACCATCTCCCTTGAACGGTTCATGTCTGTTGTGAGTAGTATTCTTTGAAAATTCTACTGTTGCCATCTCTGTTTTAGTAAGAAAACAGTAAAATTCTTAAGATGTTATACGTCTAGTATACCAAAACAGAGAATAATCAATTATAAACTCGTTGCACAAGTTTATAACTCAGATTTCCACTACACTGGAATTATGTAGTAATTATTATAACAATGTTGTAAATAAATTACAACAACAGCGTTATACTATTTTGAATGAATAGTATAACCAGAATAATGGATAGAATATAGAATAATGTATATAAATATACAATCAGACTAGAATTCTAACCGGATTATGTCTAAGGCTCGTCGTAATGATTTCCTTAAGAATTTTATTTCAAAATTCTCCTAAGATACAACAGACATATTCTGCTCGAGATTGTAATGAGTATATCACTCTGTGATTTGAATATATAAGAACAGCAGTTAGAAGAGAGAAGATTCGAATCGGAAAATAAGTGAGGAAAGTGACCAGTTTTCCTCCTTATTTATAGTTGGTTCGTATCCCTTCGAACGATCGCGTCTGCACCCGTTTGTCCAAACGGCCGCGCCCGTTTCTGCTGCTGTTTATCGGTTGCGCCCATTCATTTTGAACAGTCCGCATCCGTTCGCCAAAAACCGCATCTGTTCTCCAAAATTAAACTGCGCCTACTAACGGGCCGTATGCCATAACGGGTCGCATCCGTTCAGAAAGATGCCGCCAACATTTTGCACCTCTTCAGGCCAAAACCCGCGTCCGTAATCACCCGCCCGCTTCTCTTCAAATCGCAGGCCCAGCCCAGTTTCAGACGAAGCCCAAAACCGTTAAACAATGGCCTAGCAAAAAGAATGTTCATTTTAGACCCGTACCCGTACCCGAGCCCGGCCTGGTTCGGTCGGTCGGACGGACGGACGGCGGCGGTGCGCGCGTGTGTGGTGGAGATGCATGATCTTCCTCCTCACAACGAAGCATACATTTGGGAGCCCCAGGCCCCCAACCTCCTAATGAGAAAGCCATATATAAACCAATATAGCTTCAATAATTTGGCGATGTGGGACTTTGTATATTTCATTCATTTAATTTGTTAAGGAATTCCAACAAGATTAACCGGAAATCTTGGATGAAGTGCATGGTCATGTGATTTCCATTTATTCCCTATAGTTGTGTGTATTCGTGATTTTCCCTAGCGCGATTGATGTACAACATCTAATGGTCATTGACGTGTGTCGACCCATAATTTTATACATCGACTGAGGGTATTGTGTGTATCATATGCCTTGTGCACAATGTACGAAACTTGCAGTATAGAATGCCTGCTTGTGCTGGAAACGAGCTCTCAAATGCAATGGAACTGTTCATTGGATGGAAACTATTAACATAGAAACTACGTTAACAGAAATGGATGATTCTAACATGGACTAGAACTTGGACTATCGATTAGCATATCCCAAAGAGAGTGAAATCTTTGATAAATGAGAATCTCAAAAAATGATTAAGAGCATTGATTGGATTTGTGTCTTAGGACAAAATAACGCACGAATTCGTCAAAATGCAACTACAACCCCATGGAATTATCTTAGAATCCTCCAACCCATTGCTAAATTCCATCTTACATCGATCCACTCCTTATCCTGTGTACAAGCCCGAAAAACCCATCTTTCATCACCTTAGCCTGATTTTGATTTTGTTAAGAGCAGTCAACAATGAGAAAATTCAAGTAGTGGCAATGTGAAGTATTAGTGATAGGAAGGAGGGGTTGATCGATAGCTAGCACTTGCAAGGAGCTAGCGATGACGTCGGTGGTAGTGCAAGATGGTGCACGGATTCAAGGTGATGGCTTTATCTTGGATCGATTTTTCATGAAGGTTGGCGAAGTTTGGATATTTGAGATTGCAAATCGATTGAAGCCCTAAGTTGGAATACTGGAAGGAAGAAACTCGAGTGCAGAATAAAGGTGGAAATTAGAAATTTCTCTAAATGTTTCTTTTATACTAGGGAAAGCATCGATTAGTACTAATCCATGGATGGATTCGTAAATAACCATGGATGGATCAGTATCTACAAACCATAATTTAAAAAATGGTGCAAAAAAATACATCAACCTGACAATGGGTCAGAGAAACTGTCGAATGGTTCCCTGTGATGAACGGAATTAATGAACTTTTTGGATGGTAGAATTACAATATTTATATTTACCAAAGAGTTGTAATGTAATGACTACGTGGAGTGATCAGATTTGATACTGCGTACGGATGATATATGTACATCGTACGGGTTTAGGTGAAAAAAAATATTGAAAATTTTGAAAAGGGATAAATAAATTGATTTTGAATTGTTTGATTGGATGCTTTGAGTAAGTAAGGTGCAGGTAATTAAAAGCAAAAGCTAAATTGACATCTGCGATTTCAGAAGAAAAAAATTTAATTGTCGACAAAAGGTATATGTTTAAATTATTGTATGAAATTAAGGATTTTCTGATTGAGCCACTTGGCTTTTGTTTTCTTTTGATGATTTGGGCCCGTAGAGGCAGTTTTGTAGTTTTTCGGTTCTAGCGGCGCAAAGGAGACGCTGACAGAATTTTTTGAAAATTTTGGGAGTTAGAAAAAATTTGAAGAAAATTTTGATAGTTTAAAATTTGATTTTAAATTATAATTTGAACAATCGAGGGAATAATATTAGTTGTAATCTTTGAATGAGATTGGAAATTGGTAAAAGTGATAGTGTGGTTTCAAAAAAAATTGTTTCGGGAAGTTGTTTAAATTGTTTAGTTTTGGGAAAATAGCTAACGTGTTTTGGACCATTCTCCTTACCTGGCAATTTCGATAACGAAATTCTTCTAAGGAGGGAGGAATGTAACGACCCAGAATTTTGGATATTTGAAATTGCAATATTTAATTGATTTTAAATGTTTAAAAATTAATTTTTTAACTTGAATTTCAAATATAACGATATGTTGTATAAATTAATTATTTAATATAATTGAATATTGGGTAAATTAGTGAATCTTAAGTTTTAAGCTTGTTAAAAATAATTTGAAGGTTGGTAAAATTTATATTGATAATAATGAAGATAATAAAACTTTTTAAACTGAATTTAATAGTGATTTGTTCAATTTTAAAAATATATCGTTTAAATTTACATTTAAAAATAGCCTTTCGAGATACATTATCAGAATTCAATGAAACCAGTTCCATTAGATCCCTAATAGTGTATTATTATTGGATTTCAAATTATGTAGCGTTTGGAGTTATTGTTTGGCCGTATGGGATATAAACATGCTGGAATTTATATCGAAAATTCAATATAATAATTGGATCCAAGAAGCTATCTTCTCCATACGATCGAATCAGGACTCGAAACCTTTTCCATTTCATTCGAAATAGAGGTATAACATTATAAACACCTTGCGGCACTCTTCAACAAGAGTTCAAAATTTTAAGCTGCTTTTAAGTGATATATTTGTAATTAAAAGAATATTTCCAAATTGTTTAAGTCAATCCTACCATATATTATTTCTAATCAGAAGTGATCATTGCTTCTACTATACGCTTCTCTCTCTCTCTCTCTCTCTCTCTCTCTCTCTCTCTCTCTCTTCCTTTTAAATCATGTGTCTCCTTCTTCTTTTAAAAAAAATCCAACACAGTAAAAACAAAGAAAAAAAATGTTGGCTTCAAAAATCAATTACTCAAAAAATACTTAATTAAAACTTTTGAAACCAGTTTCTAAATTCAAGTTTTGGCATGAATTTCGATTTGGTATGACAGTTAAGGGGTGCGACATCGAGCTTGATTGATTGACAATGATTGTCGAACTGCAGTGGAAGCTAGGGTTTTGGTATGTTGACATTTGGGGTTGTATTTCATGATATGGAGCTTGGATTCGTGGTCGTGGGGGTAAGGCGCACCTACGGGTGATTCGTGGTGGCGTGTGGCCATGGATTGGGAATCGTGAATTTGGTCGATGTCGCCTTGGTGTTGCGTTTCTATAGGAAGGCCGGGGAGAGGCAAATTGGGTACATGCAGATCGAGTTCGAGGTGAGGGGTTCATAGACGTGGTCGGCTTATCAAATAGGGCAGCGGAGCTCGGTGTCAGGTGAACGTGCACGGCTTGTAGGGTGATGGTCTCGTGCATGTACAGGCATGTTAAAAAGAGGTTTGGGAAAGAAACGTTTTCTATGAAATGGAATTGATTCAATGACAATTGGAGCTTTTGGAATTTTCAGATAGATTAAAACGCATTCGAATTTAATTGGAACCAAACGCGAAAGCGGCAACAAAATTAATGTGAGTTAATCTCATTCAATTTTGGATTACTGCAATTAATTTTAAATGGTTAAAATTTATTATTGGTCGGTTGGTTGAATTGATATATTTTTATCAGTTGAATGTGATATTATATATAGTAGTATACATATTGGAGTGTTTGATATTCCCGCATATATGTAGCGGATGAGACCCTATGCGCCCCGCATAATAACGGAAGACCTTATATACCGCGATATCCCCCTCGAAGTAGGATTGATATTTTTATATTGTGCTACCATCTGTGGATGCAGGGAAACAGGTTGGAGGGATCACAATGGATTCCTCAAAAATGTTGAATTAAATTTCATATATATTGATACATGATCTGTTTAAATAATCTATGGTAGATTATAGTGCGATTTAAATTTATTGGGTACTATGGTAGTTTCGACTTAGATTTTGGTATTTTTAAATATAAAAAAGATTAAAATTTGGGAAGAAACTTAAAGTAAGAATATTTATAGTGAGATTTGGATTTATTAAAAGAAATGAATTTTTGGTAAAATAAATAGTTACGATTTTAAAATTTGTACTTGATAATTTCGGAATATGGAAAAATAGAGGTTTTTGAATAACGTTAATAAAAGGAGTTTTAAATAATAGAACTTAAGCGATATTGTTTAAGGAGAGTTACAAAATACAAAGTTCCTCGCGCCTTTTTTGACTTGGTCGTCGCTAATTAATATACTGGCGCATCCTCTCCTACGCAACTGAACTTCCCGTTCCCTTGCAAAGAAGATTGATAAAAATAAGAACCTATAAAAGGATTTATTTTTAAATCGAGATTTTAAATAGTTGGTAGAGTGAAAAGGGAATTTGAAAATAAAATATGAAATTGTTATACTAGACTTTAAATAAGATTTTAAATAATAAAAAGATTTGGAATCAGAATTTAGTTGGTTTTGGAATATAGTTGGGTTATTTTTGGAAAATTGATTTAAAAATAGGATTTAATTTAGAAATCGATTAAAATCGATTAAGTATTGTAAAACCGTTATAAACGGGAAATGAGACTATAGAATTTATAAACAAAGTTTATAAATAAAGTAAAGTGATTATCGGTGGAAAATTAAGGTTATAATTCACGATGAGAATTTATAAGGAGATGAGTAAATCGGCTTAAAAATAAACGAAAGATTTATTTTTAGAAAAATGTGAAAAGGGAATTTACGAAATCGGAACGTAAGTCAAATTGGTGATAAATCGAGAGGGATTTATAAATATTTATACTGGCTATATTGGAGTTGAAAATTATATTTTTCCTTAGAAGTTAAGTTTATTTTTTTAAAGGAGAATTTTTAAGTATTAACTAGAAAATTTAAAAGTGTTAAAGAATATTTCAGAAAATTAATTATTTTGTTGTTTTAAAATTGTTTAAAATATGTTTAAATATTAATTAAGTTAGCTTATAGTGAGTTAATTATTATTTAAAAATTTATCGGTATAATTATTTTAAAAGGATAAATTATTCAATATTATATAATAACGTTTATTTTAAAAAGTATTCGCCTAAATTTAAATTGGAAATTATTATAGAAATTTCATAAGAATTATTTTGAAAAATTTTAAATAAAGTTTTTGAGAATTAATAGTATACTTGCATGGCGAAATCGGAGGCAGTGAGTGCCTGCAGCTAAGTTTTGGATTTCTCTAGGATAGTGACGTAACTATTGAGCTATGGATCCATGGTTTGATATTGCAATGGTACTTTCCATACTATTTTAAAAAGGGTTTTCAAATATTTTTGAAAAAAGGATTGTTTGCGAATATACTATATTCGATACGATAAACACATATTTTTGGATAAAGAGTTTTAATTTATGTAAAATTAAATAAAAATGAGACTTGGTGTTTTCTGTGGAAAATGAAATATTTGGTTGAATGATTGTTTATTTGATAGTTAAATAACCGACTATCAAATCTGGACTCAAAATATAACTTTGGGAAAATGTAGGAGAAATACGAGGATTACATGGTACAGTTACCGTTCGAGGTGCTACACCGTATGTATAAACTCATTTCGTTTTTCTAGGACGTTTATAAGGAAATCCATCCAAAACATTCAGGAGGTGATCTCCGATCTTATTTTTGTCTGTTTATTTCCTAAAAGAACCGGGGTTGAGTTTACCGAAAATATCGAACATTGTTTTGTGTGCGTGTGTGTGTGTATGTATTTTGAAACAAGAGATAAATCGGTTTTTAAATGAACAACTTAAGTCTTCGTATTCATATCTATCTTTATATTTAAAATACATAACTTAAAAGAATAAACATTTTGCTATTTTATTTTAATTGTATGAATAACATTATTGTTAAAACATGCTTTGTGAAATATTTTCTTTTTGAAATGATGTTATACATTTTTCTCATTTTCTATCATCATATATTTTCATATATATATATATATATATATCTCCTTTCATTTTTCAGTATATATATACTATCTTTAATAACTATATTTATTTAGTTCATATATATATATATATTACACTCTTCTTAACTAATGTGTATACATATATGTATATATAAAGGGAAAAAAAATCCAATTTTAAACTTTCTCTATTTATGATACATTATATTTTGCATAAGTCATATCATTTCTATTTACAATATAATCTTTTCTTTTTATTTTCACTACATATATTATTTTTAATATACCATTTATATTTGTTTAAAAATATTACAGATATAGTTTTACATTCTTCCCTCTTAAACTAACATGTATATATATAAGAAAAATACACATTTTAAACTCTTCTATTTATAATACACTATACTGCTCATAAGCCAAATTCATTTCTATTTATAATATATTCTTATTCATTTATCTATATTTATTTGTTCTAACTTATATATATATATATATATATATATTTTCTGTTGTTATACAAACTAATATATAAGAAATTTAAATTAAATTAATTTCCTATTTTATAAATAAAATCTGGAAACCTCAAAATATTATCTTGGTTTAAAAGCTATATATTATTATCAATTTTCATTTAACAAGAATTCATTTTGGTTAAAAATACCATATTAATGAATATTCAAAATTAATATTCAAAACTCAAGACGATATAAATTCGACTCATTACAGTTTTATTTTTCGTTTATTATATAATATCCCTATCAGCATTTGTAAGATTAGGAATTTATAACTGTCCAGCTGACAAGGTTTTGTTTTAAGCTCTGATATACTCTGTATTTTTGAAGTGATAGTTTCCACTGTCCTTATTATATTATATGTTGTCAACTCTGCTGTGAGTATCTATTTGTCTCCATTCTTTGTTATTTTATTTTTATTTTACCCTAAAAATCTTCCATTTTGTCGATTGGATGTGTGACGTTTGAACATGGTGGTAGTGTTCGGTGTCGACTTTTGATGGTAGAAAAGATAGGTCGTTACATGCTTGGGCCTCGACCTGACATGCTAAAAGATTTATTGCTAAGTATACTTTATATTCCTATGTCAATCTTAATACATTTCATTTGTATATTTTAATTGATAAACATTTTAACAATTAATATAAGTTCCCAAATTTATCAATGTAGATTATATAACTTTACACAGCATATGTTCTTACAATATTAAAATGGTCAAATGTTACCATTTTATTTTATTAATAAGTCTCCAACTATATTTTTATGTTTCTTAAAACCCTAAGAAAAAAATTGAAGTCTTTCAATATCTCTAGTGAGCGTTTGGATTCCCTTGCCTTGGGATTCTGTCTTTAAGTTTGCCCGACAAACCATAGCCTCACAAGTGAAGGATGAACCTTTATTAGTTGTATCATATACAACTCCTAACTATGACCTTTGTCTTAATCTGAATACCGACCTTGAGTTTGCTTAACAGATTAAAAGAGATTATTCATGCATACTCACCATTTAGTGATGGCTTAAGTACAATGCACATACCTTGAGCTCGCTCAACAATTACGTGGATATCTTGATATTACTATACATGACAAACCTAGTATGCAAGTAATCTATTAATATATAAATGGTAGAGGACAAATATATACTAGAGGTCCATAATCTTTAATATATTTTAAGTGATATCGACTTAAGGAATATCGTATTTCTTATGAAATATCCTCATGATTCAAGTGCCATACACATCTAAAATCATGGTATACGTACCATACATATGTATTTACTCCAAAAATTTATTTTGAATTTATTTCGGTTCCACCATTTACAATTAGTTAACTTCAATAATATTTGTATGTAAACTATTGATTAAATTATATTTAATTAACGCTACCATTATTAATTAAATCATATTTAATTAATTTTAGTTCCATTAATTTGAGTAAAAATCCAATTTTAGTTCTTTGAATTAATTAACTAATTGATTAAATTTTATCTAAAATTTCAAAAATGTTTATTTTTTCATCTTAAACTATTTGATAAGAATATTCTACTATTACAATTAGAGTTATATATATACACACGCATCAAATATATATATATATATATATATATATATGCATGTATGTACATTAATTAACTATTCAATTAAACATTTTAATTAAATATTTTATAAATTTCAAAAGCTTAGTTTAATTTCTTAAAACAATCTTGAGAAAATCAAAATATTTTAAGTTGTTAAATTATAACCATTATAATTTTATTTACACATATATCAACTTATATAACTTAATTAATTAACATTTAATTAATTATTTATCAAATAAATCATTTATTTAATTAAAATTTTCAATTAGAAATATAATAAACTTAGAAATTTTATTTTAATTTACTTTAAACAATTTAAGATAAATATTTAGCTATAACCTTTATAGTTAAATATAGGTATATCACTATATACATGCATATTTTTAATTATTTAACTTTAACTGATTATTTATCTAATTAATTAAGTTAAATAAATATTTAATGATACATCAATATATGTATAACTTTGTACACACAAATGTACATATAGGGACTTATATGTAAATTATACTTATATATACATACAAAATTTCATATGAATGTTGAGAATATAAATGCCTAAGTATATACATATGTTCAAATATACTACAATATGTATATATGGTTTGTATATAGATATTTATTGTAGAAACTAAGCAAGTCAGAAGTAGGTGAAATAGGTAGGTTTCAAAAAATTCTTATTTTGTAATCATTAGGCCAATAAAGTCTAAGATTTATTAGATCTAACCTAATGTAGTTTTTATTTAAATAATATTTTATTTAATTTATTAAAAGGAAGTTTTAATTTAATTTATTAATAATATACATTTATTTAATAATGAGCTTATAAAATACAACAATATGCGTAGAGTGAAAGTGCAATATATAAATAGTGTACAAGGTTAATGTGTATGTTTGTAGGTGTTGAGAATTACATCGCAACAGACTCATTTTCCCTTTTATATGCATCTTTATTGTCCTTTTTTAAATTATATACAATAATAGCTGTAAATATGTGTGAATAAACACACACATCAAAATTGTTTTTTACTACTTTACATGATTGAAGCCAAACATTAACAATTTGAAAACTAGTTTTGATTTGAGAAGTAGTTTAACTTTATATTTGTAATTTTACATATTCCAAATAATATATATACATATGGAAAGGACGGCTATGCCTCATTCTTTCTACACCTCCATTCCTCCTGATTTCAACCACACATTTTGATTTAAATAATATAATGAGGCGGAAGAGAGAGAAGTTATATTATTTAAACCGAAATGTGTGGTTGAAATTAGAGAGGGGGAGGGGGAGTAGAGGCATGGAAAAAATGTGATATAGCCAATCCTTATCCATATATACATATAACTTTTAATTTTGTAAGTTTAATAGCTAGAATTAACCATTTAAAACCTAGTTTTAAACTAGGAAAGAATTCAACATGAGATTTATAATTTAACACAAAATTACCTATATAAACTTTAAATGGCAATAATATAAATGAAATATGTGTGAAACAATCAAAATTATTTGATCTTCAAAATAACATAATTTTATAAGAAATTTTACATTCAATTTGGTAAAACAATTTCAAGTAGTTAATGTATGTATTTCACTTATATTTGCATGTAAATATATTACAAATTATTTAAATCGATTAAAATTAGTTTTAAATCTAAAAACCTTTCTTTTATTGAATTTTGATTTCTTAAGCAATAACAGGTAATAGATTGGACACCATAGGAATATATAAATTTATTGTATGATTATAAGATCTCAACTATATTAACAAGATGTGATATATAATCAAAGTGATGTATAGATAGAGGATCAAAACAATTCTAACATTATGTAACATATATTAAAGGGGATTAAATAAATAGCTTAAGATGTAGCCAATAAATCACACCTGGAATGTATGTAAACTCTTAGATTCTATTGAATCACCTTCAGAAATTGCAACAATCTAAACCACACTTATGTATATATTTTATTTGATTTGTTTTAATTTTCCTTTGGGAATATTTTATTCCATGTAGCCATGGAACTTTCATCCATTGTAGATAAAGAGGAGAGGAGGAGAAAATGAATTATCAGGAGAATTAATTAACGAATGAAAAGGAACATTTTTCAAAGGAATAATTGAAACATTTCCAGTTCCCTTATTGAAACCTTCCCTCTTTAATTCCTCTTAAATACCAATCAAATAAGCCCCTCCCTTATGAAGCATGGCCAACCAATATAGGGTCATTTTAGGCACATAAAATTTCTAGAACTATTTTTTAATTAATTGCATTAAAAAAAATTTAGACATTTCATCGATATCATATGTTGATGCATGCATACTTACTTTTATGTGGTATACTTCATTAATACTAATGACATTCAAACATCAAATCCAATAAAATATAATAACTAATATTTCATAGACATTATTTAATTTGTTTAATTTATAACGATTATAAATTAATTTAATCATGTTGTTTTTCATAATATTCATCATTACGATTATGCAACTCAAAAATGTAAATTTTGATAGTAATTAATACGAACAATTTGAATATTAATGTTCATATGTCACATTAACTTATGATGTGACATTTTGACTAAATTTATCATTTACACATCTTTTTAGTAAAAACCCAATCTTACTATTATAAGCAATACCTGTTGCAATGATTGTTCACACAAATTCTCTTCATTAACATTAAACCACATTAGAACTTATGGAATTTGTTTATGGTAAAAATTCCAACATCGTCCACATTCAACTTGGTTTGTCCAAACACAAAATCCTTTGTTTAATGGTAAAGATTATTGTTAACCTCACTATCCCAAATAAAGACTTTGGTTTTGAGTAGAATACAGCTAATCGTAATATTAACTTCATATAACTGAGGAGAAAATTTCTATATTAAATATTGTTTCACTTTCAATGCTTCAACTTAGACCTAATTATAGCCATTCGATGGATGCCATGCCAGTGTTTAATTATAATCAAAGTGGACTGTTTACATTGGAGTTCAATAGTATTCTAAAATCGAGAGAACTATGTAATATTGTCGCTTTGAGATTTTCTATTTGACCTTAGTTATATTAACCAATAGAACATTCTTGAGTAAGTCATTCCATAGTTATCTAATATTAGCACGTAACCCCTAGGTGTCCCGAGCAGCCACGAGTAATACGCTGTCCAACTTTTGGAGAGAGTTACATACTCTAATCTCAATGAATGTATTGATATCCTCTCTCGAAACATCTTAACAAGGAGTATTTAAAATAATGTGTTAATTTTAATTTGATAAAGATCTCATGATTACAACAGATTGTAGTCACTATCAAATAACATATCATTTAAGGACTTTCTATTAAATATTCATAAATTAATTAATTAACAAACATATCACAATATGAAAAGTATATAATAGAAAGAAAAACCTTTTATCATAAACAAGATTAGTTATCGTGTTAGATATATATAACAAATTACATAATTACCCCTAGGCATACCCCTAACTCTATCAACTCTATCAATTGTCCACTTACACTTGGGGTCAATTATGGAATCTTATTCCATCTTCTTTGACCTGCTATCTTAAAACCTAATCGGGTTAGTCCCTTGGTGAATCAGAGTCTATTATGTTTTAATTATCCACTCTCTAAATTAATTTCTTTTGATGCCGATATACTTCCTTTATCATGTTGAACCTTTCGGAATATATTTAATGACTTCTACTAAGCTTTGTTTCTTTTATGAACTATAATGCAACATTGTTATCATATAATAATGTCATCAGATTCTCAACATTCGAAATCACCTCTAGCTTAGTTATAAATTTTTGCATTTAATTATACTTCTTATGCTATAGCACTATTAAAGAGGATGTACTTGGTTTATGGTTGAATCGACCACTATTTATTGTTTGGAATATTTCCAAATTAAAGTTCTCAACTTAAGTTTGAACATGAATTTAGGATTAACACATTATACTCGATATCACTTGTGAAGTTCGAGTCTGTGCACTCCTTCATAAGGAGTTTGTTGTTTCTATAAATAATTAACCAGTATCCATAAATACTCAAAGAACACTCTAAACTATCATTTAGTGATCTTAATTTGGATTTGATACTTGCTGTAACGACTTGGAATTTCTTCGCTTGATTGAGAATATTCAACTAACCTTAGATATTTAAATAATTATTTTTATAAGCCTAAATAATTCATATTTTTTATTTAATTATGATAGTAAACTTGTTTTGAAATTTTGTTTGTAGAATTAAATATATCGAAGAATAATTGAAAATGTGATGGAAATTAGTTTTTCAGATTCTTGACTTTTCATCGAACGAAAGTTGTTGCAATGTTGTTGCACATATATGCACACTGACATAAACATTTAATAATAAGTTAAAAAGTACAAAAAGGGATTAATTAAATTAGAGAATCCTTAAGTGCTTTTAAAATATAATTAAGTAAAGTAATAAAGTAAGAGTGTACTTTTCTTTCTTATTTTAAGTGCTAAAGTACTAAGTTGTACATATCATCATGATAGAAGTACATGGACATGTGAAAGAAGGTGGATGCTTTGGGTTTGGAAGTGATATTTCTCACTTTAGTTTGGGCATAAAAAGTTGTAATAATTTAGTGCTAACTTATAATGTTGTATGTATGTATTTTTGATGTGCATATATTGTTGTTTGTTGTTGATTCCGGCTTGAAAGCGGACGGTATAAATAATCATTGTGTTGCAGGGGACAAAAGAAAGTAAATGGAAGTCGAAGTGTTTTGTAGCGAATAGGTCGCTATGGGAATACTTCGAAAGATTTATGGAGGGATCCAATGGGTCTCTCGTAAATGTTGATTTTACTTTACATTTATTATTTTCTATGTATGATATAATAAAGTGGATGTAGTTGCTAGTCGACTTGCTTTGATATTTTTTTTTACACGATATTGAAATCCCATGCTTTCTTTTTAATGGTTTACTACTTTGTTTCCTAAAGTGTTTTGAAATGGTTTCCGAACTTGACGTTTGTTTTCAAATCTTTTTGCAAAGGTATGGAGTAGTTTAAAATATAGAAAGAAATGTGGTTTAAAAATTATTTATTGACAAAACAAGTTATAAAAGTAATGGTCATATAGTGATAGTCGCCATGGATGTATTTTGGAAACCTATGTTTTTAGTAGAGTAAAATAGTTATCTACTTTAGGTATTTTGTAAATTCTTTTCAAATCTATTTTATAAAGGTAGTATAAGTATTTTAAAATAAGTTAGAAGATTTAAATATATTTTTAAGAATTTATTTAGCTATTTAAACAAAAGGTTTAAATTTTACTCCTTTTTCAAAAGTCAAGTTTTATTAAAAGCACTATCTTTAAGTAGATGTTTTTAAAATACAAGTTTCAAACTATGGTTGAAAGTGTTTCAAAAGTATTTTAAAAGAGGAGAAGGAAGCATGGATTACAACACTATTGTTGTAATAAATTTTTTCGAGAAAGGGAAAGAGACCATGGACCATAAATTTTTTGTTATAGTAAACTGTTTTGAGAAATTATAAAGATGTTTGGTTTATAACACTTTGTTATTATTAATTAAGTTTTTTACTGTATAAAAAGGAAGCATGTTACCTTTTAAATCAACCTTTGGTTTAAATAAATGATTTTCGATAATGTTTCCAATAACTAGTTTGAAATCAAAGATTAGTAATAAGTTTATAGAAAATATTTTCAGATTGTTTAAAGAGACCTTGTTTTATGCAAAGGATTTTTTTGTCAGTGCTATTAAGTAACATAAAACAAATACGATTAGCAGTGCTAAAATGTTGACACGTTTAAGAAAAGTAAGCGGTCTTATATTTAGCACTAAAACTCGATGAGTAAATTTTCGTCCATCCATGAAATCTAGAACCGGAGTGCTTTAACTAAGGTAAGGCCAAGTGCAACCAGTGCGTGACTTACTTGGCTTCGATTCTAGACGAGGAGCAGAGAATTTTAAATGTCATAAGTGTGATTAAGTATAAGAGAGTTAATTTTTATAATTATGCCTTGATTACTTAAGTATATGAAAAATATTTCATCTTATACTTGACACAAAACTTCGAGGTATGAAAGCCCATTTCTATATGTGAGAGTTTAAGAATGTATGTAGAGGCAACGATAGTACTCTAACTTGTCCGACTTCATTGTTAATCATGGGATAGTACGGGATTGAAACAAAAATGTGGTGATAAGTATATGGTGCTCGATTTTCCATACGCAAACTATACACTTACACCACATAGAGTTTTGTTAACTATCAATAACTTGACCTATTTTGACTTAAGAAGTATATGAAAGCTTCACGATTTCATATGGTTTGGGATTCCCTTAGGAGAACTCATCCTGATGAAATATCTCTCGCTTTTAGGGTGGATATTCGAGATCTCCTTGGGACTCATATATCGTTTACTTACTTTTTAAAGAACCAGGATTATGCAACCAAGAACTATTGAATCGGAGAGACCAGGATCTGATAATCATGACTTGTCTAAAAACAACTTAGAACCGACATAAGTATTCAAATTTGGAGATCTTGAAGATGATGGAAATCGAAGATGAAGTTCTTTGAAGCGCAAGGTCCACTTACTACTAATCCTAAGCGTGATTCCAAAATGGATATAGTAGAAGTAGTGCCTTAGTTCACTCATATCCTAAACAGCTTATATGGATGAATGCTGGCACTGCATTGTTTCCTGGAGGGCAATATTAGCATTCCAAGTGAGATTTGCTATATAAAAGGTAAATCATTGCCTCAAGCCTCATACTCTGGAATGACTAAAATAGGAGATATGTTGCAAGCTATGTGGTTTGCCACCATTAGGGTGTGGTCATCGCCTTTCTAGATCGATTTTATGGATTTGGTATATACATGTAAGCTCACAGGAAAAGGTTGCAAAGCAACCTAGGTGATGACATATTCGGTACTAATCAGGAAGGGGAAGGTCAGTCTTGTCATGCAGGGGGTCCATATAAGGTGTAACGACCCGATTTCTCGACGCCCGAAAATCGACATCAATACGTCCACTGTATCAAATTCTGAACAATCGGATGCCGGGAAACCAAAGCATTAGGATTAAAGAAGAAGGAGGTAGAAGAAGAAGTAGAACAATATCAGAATCTTACCAACGCAACGAAATAAAATATAATATATAATAACTGATCTTTACACATAAGAAACTATATCTGTTTTATACATACATCACCAGAATACATCATCCGAGTTCAACATAATCAACAACACAACTCAGGACGGTTACAATATCTCATCCCTCCAAAACTGAATACACAGCGGAATATACATCAAATACGTCGGATACGTCTTGCCATCCAGCTCGTCTCCTGAGCTCCACAGCAGTCCATCCAGAATCTATACTCTATAATACTCGATCTGACCCAAGCATTAAAGTTAAATAACACTCGAGTCAGTCTGGAATACCAGCATGAGAAAAACAACTCAATTGGATTACTAAAGTTTTCAAAATCCTTTGAAATCAAAGGTATCTCGTAAGACCACGCCACAAATAAACATGCCGGGTTTTTACCTTACGATAACCAAAACATTTCTTATAAAATCCTCTGATATTATAATAGTGTCTATATAAAAATACTTATTCAAATAGCCGAAATTGTTACATTATTAAATTCCACCTACTAGCCACAAAGTGGGTTCTACAAACAAAAACCGTAAAGGTATGTAAGGAGAATGAATTTACATCAACGGCAGGGCTACTGGGGTACCGCCCGTCACAGTACGTGGTCTACATCATCGTACCGAAGATCCCTCCTGATCCCCTACAACACAAAGCATGAGCTACCGCTTACTGGATAGTCCGAATAAGTTTACACCATGGTTGGGACCAGCAAGCGCCGCACAGCCGAAATATAAAGGGACATCTAGACAGGGGTGACCTTACCCTAATTGGTTGCTAGCCACTTAGCCTTGTGTGCACCTCCCCTGTTTTAGCCATTCTCGGTTGATGAGGCTTGAGGATATGTGTAACCTTTTTAGCACACAATCACTTTGAATGCTCATCCTCCCCCTGACGATGTTCTGAAAGCATTCCTCCATACAAGTCCGTTCCGGGTTTGAACGGAACCAAAGGCACTACTCGTACTACTTCCATTTTGGAATCACCCTCACGATTAGCAACGATTGGCCCTTTCACTTCACTACTCCATCTTCAACTCCAAGCCCTTGTCTTCCTCACGAAAATGTTCAAACTGGATCGTAGTGGTTTTCGAGAAATAAATCCTGATCCCGGTCTCTTCGAAACGATCAGCGCATTGGCCAATATTGATAGTCGGTTATTTAACTATCAAATAACATTCACAAACAATCCATCAATCATTAATAATTTTCCAAATTATTTATTAACCTCAAAATATCTTCGTAAGATATATTTCCACTTTTCAATCATTTGAAAACAGTTTCAAACCACCCTTCTCTCACGGAATAAATTTCCCAAGTATTTATTTATTTCCATTGAATACCACCAAGTCCAAATACCTTAGATTTTAAAACAATTTAAATCACTTTATTCTAAATTATATTTTAAAACATTTAAATTAAACTACTTAAACACTTTATCCAAAATATATACTTTTAAAAATATTTAAAATAAAACTGCTTTATAAAATATAAAACTAATTTTTAAAATAAAAGTTAAACAAAACTAAATTTAAAATAAGAGTTATGAAATTATTTACAAGTTTTCAAATTAACTTTTACCAAACTATCTTTTAAAATAAAATTATTTTAAAAAATATAAATATTTATAATTATCTTTAAAATCATAATACTAGTCAAACCTTTCAAATAATTACTACTATAATTAATTTAAATAAATGTTTACTTTTAACATTTTAATCAAATTAAATATTAATTCCTTAAAACATTCCTTTAAAACAACTTTAAAACTTTTAACTTATACTAAAAATCTGCTTTGAAAAACGTACTTGGCTTTCCAGGGAAATACACTATTCTCCCACTCCATTAAAAATAAACGACTATTTATTTTTAAAACAAATTCCCATTCCTTTATAAATTCCCACCGTGAATTTAAACTTACAAATATCCACTGATATCCAATTCACTTTATCAACCCAGTTTATAAATTCCATAGTCTCACCCTTCTTTCAAAACACAATTTCAAATACTAAATCAATTTCCAAATTGATTTCCAAAATTTACTTCATTAAAATAAATTCCTTTACATACTCAATTTTATTTTAAAAACCCATAAATTTCTGATTTAACTCCCTCATTGTGATTTAAAATCTCTTTTAAAACCGTAAATACCAGTTTCATACTTTTCCAAATTTTCTTCTTTATCTTTTTCAAACAAATTTAAACCTTGAATTTTAAAATAAATTCTTTATTCCTTTAAATAATATCACTTAAATTTTAAAAGATTCACTTATTCTATTTACTTAAAAATTTCTTTTCTCATACTCGGAGTTTATTTATTAAAATTAAAAATCAACCCTTATCCTTTTCCAATTCATTCATTTATTTATCCAAATTCTCTGTAAGTATTTTACTTAAAAATCCTCTCCTTTTATTTTCTTTTCAAAAAACCAGTCTATACATTTTGATAACTCAACATACCCAAATATATCCAATTTAAACTTAGCATCCATTATTTCCAATTACCAATGTAATCTATCACAGAATATCCAATAATTCATATTACGGAATATTTAAACAATCTAAATATTTTTGAGGAATCCAGTTGGATCCCTCCAACATGTTTCCCTGCATCCACAGACGTTAACACAAAATAAAATACCAATTCCACTTTGAGGTGGAATATCGTGGTATATGGGATTATATTATATCATCTGCTATTATGCGGTGAATAGGGTCTCATCCGCTGTATAATGCGGGAAATCAATCAAATATATATATACTATTATATAATATACCACATCCAATCAGTTCAATTATTCAACCAAATATTTAAATTTAACTATTAAATTTAAATATTACCTAGATGAGTGAGATTAACCCATCTTTGTTTTTTTGCAACCC